>JAHCVI010000005.1:10467-1222777 GCA_019096155.1 Staphylotrichum longicolle
ACTCTACACCTCCCCGAGTCACCTACCCTACACTCCCGATCACCTACCCTACGAGACCTACCTACACTCCCCGAGTCACCTACCCTACCCTCCCCGACTGACCTACCCTACACCTCCCCGACCTCCCTATACCTCCCGACTACCTACCTCCCCGACTTACCTAACCTACACCTCCCCGACTAAGCTGCCCTATACCTCCTAGACTAAGCTACCCTATACCCTCCCCGACTGACCTACCCTATACCTTCCCCGACTGACCTACCCTGCACCTCCCCGAGTCACCTACCCTATAGACACAAACGGGCGAGGGCACGGTCGTCCGGCGGAATACAAACGGGCGAGGGCACGGTCGTTGGGACAGACAGGCAAGCCCTCCGTCGGCCGCCGTCGCCCTCGATCGTTTGTCTCTGATTGGCTCGAAGCAAACGGGCGAGGGCTTGCACGAGGGCACGGTCGTCCGGACGGCCGGAATCCAAAACAAACGGGCGAGGGCACGGTCGTCGGGATAGACGGGCAAGTAAGCCCTCTATCGGCCGCCGTCGCCCTCGATCGTTTCGTCTCTGATTGGCCCAAAGCAAACGGGCGAGGGCTTGTACGAGGGCATGGTCGTCCGGCGGAATAACAAACGGGCGAGGGCACGGTCCTTGTTACAAACGGGCGAGGGCATAGTCGTCGGGACAAACGGGCGAGCCCTCCGTCGGCCGCCGTCGCCCTCGATCGTTCGTCTCTGATTGGCCCGGAGCCAACGGGCGAGGGCTCGGCCGGTCGGACGATGGCTCCCAGGGGCTCAAAGTTGGTTAGGTTAAATGCTAGGCTAACCAACCTAACCCCTCGAAACTCGTTACCATTGGCGCTAGAAATGGTATACCCCTAAATGGAAGGACTAAAAAAAAGCCGCTCTATGCCCCTATCGACGTACCTCGCTAGGTAGGTAACCCACCCCCTAGCCTAAGTAAAACCGTTGTTTGCCCTTTCCTAACTAGGGTAGTACCACTCATCTCTAGCCCTCGTTTGCCCATCGCGGCCGAACTCTGCTATGCAAAACGCAGCGTTGCGGATCCTCGCCCGCTCTACTAGGTCAGGCGAGCATGTCTTACTTGTCTCTGCCAAAACCTCGGGAATAAGCGCTGTGCCTCTGTCGCTCCCCACCGCCCGGAAGAGCTTCTCAGAGGTATGATAATGCTCGTAGACGATTTTGGCAAAGGGCTAGAAATCCACGTACTGCGATAGGGTAGGGATACATTCCACTCCGCTTATTCTATAGCCCGAATATAACTAGGGTAGTATACCTATCAGGGGGAGAGGGCGGCGATATATATAAGGAGCTCCTAAGACTCTTCATTAAGGGCTAGGTAGAAAACCTACCACGGCCCCCCATAGGATTCTCAGGGCTCGTCCGTGCTAGTATAGTAGGTAAGAGGGTCGGGGAGGCAGTACAATGTAAGCACGTATAGGTAGCAGAGGTGTAGCTTGCTCTAGAGGGAGCCGGCGTCGGTCAGCTAGCCGAGCGTGCCGTTAACGGTAAAGGCGTTATGGCGGATAAAGTCGCGTTCGTCTAGCCCGAGGCTAGAGAGGCGAACATAACCACAGGGTTTAGTCTGGTCGACGGATATATCGCCTCGTAGGACAAGGACTTCTCTGAAGCCTGCATAGCTGCTTAGTTTAAGCACTAGCTTGTTAGACAGCTCGAAAATACTTTGAAGAGTCTCTACGCCTAGGGATGAAGCTCAAGGTCCATCTCCTAGGTAGATACCAGAGCTCGAGATGAGGGTCTCATAATAGCTAGATAGTTCCCATCCTGCCCCGGATTCTGTCCATGGATCCCACGACGACTCAGGGACAGCCTCGAGCGTTTTCATGAAACTCTGGTAGCCATCCGAAGAATTGACAGTCTCCAGATTGGCGACAGCCGGCAGCCCACCTTCTTTTTCTCCCTCTGCCTCGCCTTCTTCCTCTCCTTCTACTTCTCTGTTCTCTTGCTCTCTTCCACCGTCCTCCTCCCCTTCCCCCTCCTCCACAGCCTCTTGTGCCACATCCAACCCCGCCCCCTCCTCCACGATACCCTCATCCCCTCGGCACTCCGAACCGGCCTTTTCTAAAGGAGACTGCATCACAGACAGCAGCAGCGGTGTCTCGTTGACCACAACGCCACTATCCGGCCGCGACAAGCGCCCAGCGGGCGTGGGATCGTCATCTTGCGCCGACATAGCCCCCCTGCTGCTACCACCACCGCCCCCCGTCACCGCCATTGTCGTTGCCGTCGTAGCCTCAACCCTCTCCTCCCTCCATCGCATAAACGCAGCCTCGAACCCCACCCGTCCTATCCACCTCAAAATACTCCGCCTCTCCTCCCCGTCCAACCGCCCAAACCCAGGCCATTTGTCCATCTCCATTACTTCACGCGTCGCGTCTTCTAGAATGGCCTCGCCGTTCGTGGCGCAAAACTCTTGGAATGAGCCCAACTCCTCTGAGACGCCGACGGGACGGTACGCCGACGCCGGCCTCGCGCGGCCGGGAAAAAGGAAGTCCCAGAGGTCGAACCACTGCCCTTCCTCAGTGGCTTTGGGGTTGGAGCGGCGCGAGAGGGCATCAAACCCGGCTTGAGAGAGGCGGTCGGGTCGGGAGGAGGGGGGCTTGGGTGTGCAGAATAGGCCGATGGGGTTGGAGACATGATCGTGGAGGGCATGTTCCGACGGGAAGGCGGTCGCGCAGCGGGGACAGGAGAAGGGTGAGTAATGGTCGCGCCGGAGGTGTTGCTTGACGTCGCGGATCCGGCTCAAGATTTTGGGGAAGCAGGCTCGGTGGCGGTGGGAGTCGGTCTTCCAGAAGGGGCAGGCGAGGAGTCGGGTGATGTTGGGGGCGGGATCGCGCTTGGAGCGTTTGGATGGCGGCTTGTTGTTGTTGTTGTTGTTGTTGTTGTTGCTGTTGTTGTCGTCGTCGTCGTCTTCACCGGGGAGTTTCCTCTTGTTGCTAGGTCTGGAGGGGCCTGAGGGGTCACCGACAGACCGCGGCGCAGAGCTCGAGCTTGTTGATGTTGTCGTTGTTCCGTTTTCCCCGAAAGCGGTGTCGGCCGCGTTGTTTGCATGTGCGTGGGACTGGTAGCCCGAAACAAGGCGGCGGACTATGACATATCGCAGGAACGGCATGGCTGGTTGCCTTTGATCCAGAGAGGAAAGACTCTCGGGGGAGTCCGAGACTGAAAGGAGATCAGACTCGTAGGATGTGTCAGTGGGGGTCTGCGCTGAGCTTTCCAGCGTCCGGTTCATGTGGTCATCGAGCCCCAGCGGCGATAAGGCGCCTGCTTGCACCAAGCCAGTGTGCAAAACACCCCTGGTTTCGATATTCGGGAGGCCAGGCTCGTCATTGTTGATCTGACCTGGTCTCGCTGCGCTGCCGCAGTTTGAGCCCGCTGGCGCCGACACTGGATCCTGCCTGTCGTCCTGTTTGCCGATATTGCCACAAGTGCGGAGGATATGAGCGCCCCAAGAAAGTTCAGGGTCTGTGATTTCATCCCCTGTGACTCCGTTACGTCGCTCTGTATCATCAATTGCGGAGCATTCATGGCGGAGGCAGCGAATATGTGCCCAAACAAACACCGCTTTCCTCATCGCTCGATCCTTCACCCGTTTAACGAGCACCAACGCTTCCTCGGGCGCAGTGAGACGAACGCTCTCGACTGAGTCAGGCGAGTAATATCGCAACGCTTCCACCACCTCATAGGGAAGCTCGATCCCGGTGCTGCCGCTCTCTGGTCGGTGGCAAATTGGAAACCCGCAAACAACGACAGGACGAAGGCCGCCAAGGTCAGTCCACCACATTTCCTTAGGGGTCATCGGCCTCGTTTGCACCAGCACATCAAAGGAAATTGTCCCCGGGGCATCTTGCGAGTCCCGTCGAACGATGAAAGGTGTATGAGCCGTGGTGGCGTCCCGAGCCTGCGGCCAGACGGCAGCGGCTATCCAGGCGACCTGCTCGCCGCACTCAGCGAGGGTGTGAGCAGGCCCGAGAACCGTTAGAACCAGGTCGTTTGCGTCGTTCCGCACCGAGACCCATGAGTCGTCCCATTCGAACAAGCCCAGTTCTAAGAGGAAGAATCAGCCGGCACCATGAGCAGCGTGGAAACCTGGGGCGTATTACCGCTGGAGGTGGATGGCTTCTTGCGGCGGGCATCTGGTGGAGACCGATTCAACCAGTATTTGCGTTAAGGAGGTCCAAAACACCGTTCTTGCTCCAGGGCCAGACCTGGGACACATACGTCTCGACCGTAGTCATTTGGCCTCCGAACAAACCGTAATGGCGAATTCCTGGCGTTGATCCGTCCGCCGCTCTTTTAGGGATCGGTGAATGATATGGCCCCATTGGAGTCGGAAGGCCACTTGGTGCCGGCGAGGCCGCTCTAGTCTGCGGATGGTGCCGGTTGAGAGTGCTGCTAGAAGGTTTTGGCGGATATCCTGAACAGCAAGAGCCCCAGGTCCACGGCTTCCCCACTGCAGCAACGGTCCTTGGAGTCTGAGGCGTAGCCATTCCAATGCCTTACTCCAGGAGATAACATCCCTGTATGCTTGAAGCCCACCGAGGTTGAGGCTCTCGTGGACGTTGTCGTCGTCGTCGTCGTTATCATCTTTGACATCATGCGTCGGGGCTCGGCTATCCCACGAAATCAGATCCTCGGATCGAGGCATGATGTCTGAATTGCAATGCTTTGCTGTGGGAGTAGCCTCCTCAATGCGGCCAGCAAGGATGAATTCGAGGTGCGAGGCAATGTTTCTGTTTCAGCTTTGTCAGCTTGAATCTACCAGTATAGCACGGAAATATGAGTCAAAGGAAAGTCAGGGTGGCAGGCTCACTGATGATGTTTATGTACAAAATACATGATATCCCGTTCGGTCTGAGACCTAGATTCGAGGCCGAACTTGATCGAAAATGCTCTGATAAGGCCGGGAAAGAGGTTCCGGAGCAAGACCACCTCCTTCGCGTCAACACCCCAGCCATTAAGGTTATCAGCGATGATCAGGGCAAGTTCCGAGATGTAATGTCGAGCGCTGACTGGAGCCACGCTGGTTGTTGGCTCTGAGTATGTCGCCTTCTCGTCTGGCGAGCGAAGTCCGAGCTTGACGAGTGCGGATGTGTATCTAGACTCCACAGTCCCTGCAGGAATTGGTGGCTGTGGCTGGAACATCTCCACCGCCTTCTTGCTTGCAGGTGCTTTCCCCACAGGCTTGTTGGCGGATGTGGCATCCACAGTCTTGCCCACGGTTGTCGCACTCTCGTGCTCGTTCAGAAATATCTCGGTCAAAATGAAGGGTTCGTGTGCTGTCAAGGGAGGTAAGAGACTGCCCGACTGTCGAGTCTGGTCAGAGCAACGGAATCATCTTACCTGATGAAGGGATGACGGCATCGCCGGGAAACAACGTCCTCCACAGATCCTCCCAGGTGGCCACCTTATCTTTGGACGACCTCGACAACAGTCGGTCATAGGTATGTTTTCCAATCCCGTCCTCATCATCTTGCCTGCGCGGCAGCTTAGAAGTACACGGATCAGCCTGCTGAGAGTGCTTCAACAAGTCCCCTTCAGATGGGAACTGTGACTGGCATCGCCAACTTCAAACAATGAACCGTTAGGAATAATGTTGCTACTTATGGAACTGATCAGGGTCCGCTCACCATTGATGTAACCGATGGTGCAACCTCACGTGCCTCCTATACATATCATGATGAGGAGGCTATGTTAGAATTGTACTCTCAATGTCGCTGACGCTGAGGGGAGGAGTCAGGGAGACGGACGTAACGGGAGCTATGCCCTCAAACTCCTTGGTGCACTCGGCATGGTCGCGCACGTTGAAACGTTCCCGGTTCCTCTTGCGAAACGGGCAGCTTAACAGTTGTTCCAACGGTTGTTCCGGCGCTCGTTTGGCCGGCCTCTTACCGCCACTCGGGCTGGCTTCGATGTCTGCGATGTCTGCGATGTCTGCGGCGCTGTCATCTAGATTGGAGCTCCGACGCCTTTTCATCGAACCCGCGAGCAACGAGGAAGAATAGGGCATGGTTTGGGGGAGCCACAGAGACTGTTCCTGATCAAGACAATGCAAACGTCGGAGTACAGAGCACGATACTTTTGGGGAGGAGGGGAAGCAACCCGTCAGAGCCTTGCGGCTGAACCCAAAACATGGATGGAGAGCACAGGAGACCACGGAATTGTGCTCTGGGGTCTGACTGGCCCGGAAGTTGCCAGCGACAAAGCCTCCCCAGCTGCGGCGCAACTGCACGCACGGACACGCCAACCCGTGCGTGGGAGCCAATCAGACGAAGAGCACAAGACCGAGGCGTTTGCGCTCTCGACGACGGACAGCAACCAGGGCACGGAACCAGGGTCTCTGCGCTCTGGAGGGAAGCGAGGCATCATTGAGTGCCGTGTGGTGACGGTCTCCAGAAGAAGAGCGCGCGTCGCTGCGCTCGATTCAAAGAGAAAATGCTGAGATGTGTGGCCCTCGTGCTGTGCCTCAGACAATCTTTGGTGCTGTTAGGTTCACTTGGTGCTCTCGACCAGGTACCAGGTCCGCGGCCTAACCAGGTCCCAAGTGCCAGGTGATGGGCAGTAGGAATAAGGGGCGGCTGAGACTTGATATTTATTGCAGTCTCGCCTCCTCATCTGTTGCCAAATGGAGGCATCAAGCTCTTGGTTTATCAAACAAATGTTGCATTTCAACTAGCTGCGCGAAGCATCTGTACTTCCCCGACATTGGACCGCCAGGACTCTCGTCAAGTTTCTCATGTCTCCCAGATCACAAGTCTCAGCGGCCACCACCGGCGACCAAGTGTACGACTCCTACCCATCCACTAGATCATGGTGACAAAGCAGGTAGCTAACCTGATTGCAGTGTCGACACGGAGACTCGAGCGTTTATCTTGGACAGATACCTAAGTTCTACCGAGCAGACTCTTGTTGAAAGGCTTACCTTTTCGCACTCAACCAAGCCGCCGCAAGTCAAGGTCAGGGACACCGTGAAGTGGCTGGCCGAATGGCAAACCACATGGGAGAAGCTAGGCAGAGAATCAAAGTAGCTACAGGTTGCTATGTCATTCAATTTGTATCTAGACAGACATGGCTATAGATAGTCGTTGTTATACCTCATCATCGGCCGTCAACCGCGGTATCATTGGATTCTCTACGCATTTATTGGCTGGCACCGATGTACTACCTGGAGGGCTTCTACTGTGTATCGACTTATACATACCTGCGCAAAGCCCCGACTTTCTCGCCTTCAAGCTCTCTGATATTGATTAGTCATAGGGCAAAGCGAGGCCGATATCCTAGTTAAAGTCGTGCTTAACGAGCGGAGAAATCTCAGACCTTTCTCTCTTTGTTCCTGTTCTCTGGTGGGGCCGTCTTAAGACAAAATAGAAAAAGACATATAATACTCCGCATTCGCTGGTCGTCACCGACCCAGCTACAGTTGGAACTCTTATAGGTTTTCCAAGGGGAGAGCGGATGGGATCCTGTATTTGCTCGTAGATGTGGTCGTATATAGGAGTTCGGTGTGCTAGTTATAGTTAAAGACCTATGTTGAATTGCCTCCTGGATCTGTCAAAGAGATTCCACCCCCAAGACTGAAGGGTCAAGCAGTGTGCTCAGAACGGTACGGATTGGTTCAGGAAGAGGCTCCTCTTCCTTCAGATGTGCTGGTTTGCCCTTATCTTGTGTCACGCCCAACTGGCGAGAGGGTGGCTGTTGTCGCCAGTGAAAGTGAGCCAGTATGATGTGCCCACTCTTCTGAAACCTAACGAAAGCCAGAACTGTTGGAGATTGCGAGCTGCTTTGTCAACGGCTTCCGCATCTCCCTTTTTGTCCTTGTATTCCAGGTCTGTCTCCAGTATAGTATTCCGGCCCGGCAAGGGCGAAGAAGGCACCCGCACCTTGTCGAGTATCGCGTTGACGATCTTAGTTCCAGTTCCTTGGTGGCGCCAGAGGGGTTCGGCACAGAGGATTTCGACCAAGAGGATATCGCCGCGGTCGCGATACTGGCCACAGACGCCAGATTAGATAATATAGATCGTCTCGTTTACCTCCTCCCTGTCGTCATGAAAAACACAGTGCGTTTCCCCCTGCCAGTAGGACTGCGTTACATAACCCGCCCTCAGAAACGTCCACTCCTTATCCCCCTTGACCTTGTCGAGCGCCATGATGACATCGACCCGATGATTGGCACTCGCAGCCGAAGAGCCAATCCGCGTCATTAGGAGCAGCCCCCAGGTCTCAGTCGACGCGCCTACCTCGAAGTCGGGCGACCACCCGCCCCTTTCTTTCCGCCCCTGCCCGTCGTGCCGCATGCCCGCCATGAACTCCCCCCACTCCATCCTGCGGAGGCGCCCCCTGACGACCAGCTCGCCGCGCGAGACCTGCCCGTTGGGCAGGGCCGAGATGGCGATGTTCTCCACCCGGAACTGCTGCGTGAAATCGTGATAGTCCATCTGCAGCATCACTCTCTCCAGCCGCACGTTTGAGTCCACACACGCCCAGCTCCAGCTCGGCGCGCGGTACTGAGACTTGTCTAGGGACTCAGGCCGCGTCGGTGCCGCCCGCCATGTGCGCCACATCAGGCCGACGGCGAGGTAGTCGAGCCACAGGCCCGCGCCGTGGCGGAGGCCGGTCGACTGGGCGATCATGCTCATGATGCCGTGCAGCGCGACGAGCTTGTCTCCCCGCTGAGTGAGCGCCTTCCCAGAGTAGGTCGCCACTAGTTCGTCCCAGGCCCTGAGGAAACCCAGCACGTCCTTGTTAGTGAGTGGGGAGGTGGCCGCAGTTTTGGCCGGCGGCCGGAAGTCGCAGAGCGCTTGGAAGATCTCCTTAGGGCGGCTGTACCCGCCGTTGCTCTTCCAGTCCCATGTGTCGGCGCCGTCGGGCCAGCCTTCGGTCGCGTCCCGACGGATGCATTCCCAGGAGATCGTCCGGCGGCTGTAGTGGAGGGTGCGCGGGGCCAGCATGCGCTCCTGAAACACCCAGCCGCGGGAGATGGTGCTTGAGCCATCGTGGTCCCGCCACTCACTCGGGCAGCGCCGCGGGATGCAAAGGCCGCTAGCGGCGTCGCCCGTCAGGATGCAGGCCCGGTGCTTCAGGGGGTTGCGCGTGGCGAAGCAGCCGGCGCTGCTGTCTGCGGCGCCCCCTGCCGAGATGTTCAGAGCGGAGGCCCGGTAGATGTGGCCCATGATGGCTGACTCGGTCGTCCAGTCGCCCTTAGAGTCCTGGATGATACAGAGTGAGTCGATCCAGAGGTATCGGTATCCAAGCTCTCGCGTGATGGTGACGGCGTCCTGAAACGTCCGTGGTAGGTCTTCGAAGTTGATTTGGGTTTTGAAAAGCTCGAGGTTGCCCTCAAGAAGCCGGAGTGGTTGTAAGCTACCCCAGCAATGGCTGAGGGATACGAAGTCCTTCTGCCCTCGTCCCTCGCGCAGTCGGATGGTCTTGACCTTGCCCGAGCCTATATCCAGCAGCCGGGTAGGGAACTTGGTGACCGAACGGATGGCGTCCCGGCAAACGGAGTGTCCTCGCTTGCATCTGGTTAGCCATTGCTTTGCCAAACCGAACGACGCTGCTGATCCCGTTGACACGCTGAGCTGGGCGTCGTGGACCACCTCGATTGGATCATCTCGGTGTGCTTTCCATTTTGCCTTTTCCGCCTCGGACCGGATGTATTCGGTACGGTAGACACTCAGCGCCTTGCGACCGTTTCTTTTCATAGGGCGGTTCAAGGGCCAATCTAGCTCCAGGTTGATCGAGGCGTACGAACCCCATTTTGGCTCGATCCGCTCGTCTCCTTTAGAACAACGCCAGCTGAATTGCAACACGACACTATGCGTCTTCGAGGACTGTGCCTCCTCGATGGCCCGGTCGACGGGTTTTTCGTTGACGATTAAACAGAGCACAGAGCACAAGTGGCACCCGTTTCTGGCCGAGGATTCCAGGGCGTCCAACGAGGGGTAGTGAAGGAACCGCTCCTGCCGCTCGAACTCGTTGAAGCCCGAGGTTTTATCGACCTCTTTCGCTCGGTTGTTTAGAATATGGGATTTGGCAACGATCTTCGAACACAGAACACACAACGTGTGTGGCGTAACCTTAGCGTCAATGTCGCTGCTGGTGGTGGCTGTTGTCCTGCTGTGGGTCGAGGTGCCATGCTCGCCGTTCGGGGCCGTTTTGCTACGCTTGTTTGTGGCCCGTCCGATCTTGCTCCGGGAGTCTCGCCGGTCACGCTTGTGTGTCGTGCCTCGGGCCGCTGAGTTCACAGATAACGGAGGCATGTTTGTGGCCAGTGCTGGAGTCCAGTTGCTTGAGGGCTCAAAGGACAAGAGGAGGCGATTGCGGTGAGCCGACGATAGTTGAGCATACTGACGCGTCAACGGCAGCCGCATTCCCTGCTCTCAGCTGTGATTTCCCCTGCTGCCTGGGGGCGGGGTTGCACCCAATGGCAGAGCTTGCCACAAATGCGTTTGGTTAGCTAAGAAGAAAGTTCGCGACGTGTTTAGTCTGCTGTTCAACCCTCAATAGGCCTGCTTATTATAGTTCACTCTTAGCGGCCTAGCCATGCTCGATCCTCGCTAGTCATTGATTCTAAGCTATGAGAGGTTTGAGAATCCGCGCCATTGAATTGCCCGGGTTATCGTTGCCCAACTCTATATCGGTATCTCTTTCTACCATCTATATAACTTTTCTACCATTGAGGTATGTCTCCTTTATGCTATTCGGTTCTCGATGTTCAGTTCATCCCCTCATGACGAATGCGTTCTCCCAGTCACCACCTCTCCGGTATTGTCAACACTGCCGTTGGCAACCTTGGAATCATCAACAGCCTGCTTTACATCGCTGCTCTCTTTGGCAGCATCGATGCTCTGTTCGATTATAGCCCGCGCCTCGTTCATGCCGTCGTTGACCATGTTCGCCACGCCCCAAACATCAAACGTGACGGCCAGGGCCTTGTATCCCTGCTGAAGCATCATTGGGATCATGGCCGGGCTTTGAGCGGCCCTGTACCAGCAGGAGAACAATAATCAGCGGGCGTCATTACAACATGTCGTTCGCGAGCAGGAGTTCAATGCAAACTCACCCAAACAGCGGCTTGCCATACTTGTGCGCCACCGTCACGAACTTGGTCATGGCATCGATGAAAGCCTGCGGTGGCGGCGCCGCGAGGCTGAAGTTGATGCCCGCATCGGCGCTGTAATCGCCGGGGCCAAACATGAGCCCGTCGACCTCGGGCATGGCCGCAATCTCCTCGATGTTGTTCAGGCCCTCGACGCTCTCGATCTGCGCAATGAGGCAAATGTGATTGTTCGAGCTCTTCATGTTCCACTCGTCGTTGGCGTAGAGCGACTGGTTCGAGATGCCCGGCGTGAAGGTCCAGGGGCTGAAGGAGCGCTGGCCGAGGGGAGCTGTGATGGGTATTCGTCTTAGCGAATCGCAACATGGTAACTTTGCGGACACGCACGGTAAAACACTTCCTTGACCTTGTCTCGGATATCCTGCGCAGATTCGGTGTGAGGGATCACGAGGCCGGCGGCGCCGGCGTCGAGCGCCGTCGTCAAGCTGACCTCGTCGTGCTTCGGGATGCGGCACACGACCAATGTCTTTCCCTCGGAGTGGTGCTGCGCGGCATGGATACAGCTGGGCAAAGTCAGGACTGCAATGTTTCTTTTAAGTCAAATGCAGGTGCTCACTCATAGAGGGTTGAGCGGTCGTAAACGCCGTGCTCGACATCCATCCATATGAAGTCGGGTTTTGCCGAGGCCATGACCTACACTTGGTCAGCTTGTGGTTTTCGCGTCCTGTGGGAGGTGGGCAGGAGGCCAACCTTTGTGAGAAAGACACTGGGGATGCCCTGGGCGACACCGACCAGTGTCTTCCTGGGGTCCTCCTTGGCCTGGCGAATTGCTTCTCGAAGATTGCCAGGATATGTCAGGACTGCAGCGCGATGCTGTGCGACAGTGTGCAGCTGATGCTGCTGGGGAAAGGGCTTGTCAGTCATGGTGGGGCCTGGGCGTGCTGGACGGGGTCAATGGGTACGACAAGAGGGTTCTGTTCTGGGTGAGTTGAGAGCAATGATGTGAGCCACGCTCTGGCGATGCTCTCACCAGGGGTATTATAGAGAATGGCGCCCACGCAGCGTCTGCCCTGACTCCTCCGGCAGACCCGGGCAACACCTAATTGCCAAGTTATCCATAGGATCCCCGGCGACGGAGCTCGGCTGAGACGTTGCGCCGGCGGGATTCAAGACTCGCCGTGAGCGGTACATTGGAAATCCAAACCAAGGTGTCCTTGAACGAATGATAGGCTGGAAGAGCTCTAGGGTGCCGCGCAGGATCGCCGTTCCCTGCCGGGTGTAAGCAGCAAGGACCGGGTTTAAACACGGTACACATCCAAATCTCCGCTAAGTCCTCTGTGCGGACAGTCTGCCCCATGTCTCCGGCGAGGGGTTTTTCTGCCAAGTGGCTGATCTTCGTTATCTTTGCGCCAGGTTCGTTTGGTCACAAATCAGCTTCGTTTGGTTACAACTCAACCACGCGGCGGTCATACGGCGCAGTACCATAACAAACGCATGCGGCGTCTCGGCGTCCTTGATGGCCTGCGAGGCACCCTGCCCTCGAGCTTGCTAGAGTGCATCCTCTGATCTCGGCAACTCTTCAAGGCTCAGGCTCCATACGATGAGACAGACCTTCAAGAAGCTCATGCATCCCATCATAGACAATTGCGACGAGTTCGTCTGCATCATGCTCAGGATGCTTCAGGCCTGAGAAGATTAACCAGGCTTTGGCAGTCGAGTCAGCAGACTCCTCAGCGAGAAGCAAGGCGAACAACTTACTAAACTCGTATTCACCCCCAGGCATCCTCACATATGCGCCAGATCGCTGTCCATTCGGCTTCTCAAAGACCCTCTCCACCGGCGAATACTCTTCATCGATCACAACATTCTCACAGTCGCGCTTATATGCCCGGAGAAAGTCCAGCCCCCACTCCTCTGCATCCACAAGAGCAAGATAGCCATTGGGACTAACATTGCTTTTTGGGACGTAGCAGCCTTGAGGAACAACTGGCCCGATGGCTCGTTCCGCCCCTTGATGAATGTCAGCGCCATGATTTCTCTTGGGCAAAGAACCCGCAGATTGTTGCTTACATATCTGAAACTCCCCCTCGAGTTCGCCCTGTTCATCGGGACAATCCCAGTCATATCTGTTAATAAACAGGACGTCTTCGTCGTCGTCCACGTCATCGCAAACTCCCACCTCCATATGCCCCAATCGCCTTTGCGCGGCGCAGGAGGTCCATGGGGTTGACATCCTCGTGGCAAATGACCCACCCAGTATGCTCCATGGCCCCATCACCGCCGTCATCCTCCTCGCGACGGTCGCTCAGATAGCCGCGAATTTTCCACTTTCCGACACGAGCAGCCGAGCGGTAAGTGTGGGTGTGCTGGATGATGGTGCCGCCCAAGTCCGGCTCTGGCGCGGACGCCGCGTTGTTGGTAAAGGCGGTGCCCTGAAGCGAGCCGTAGTGCATTGGGACGATGTGACCCCAGAGGAGGACGCCCGAGGAAACGGTGAAGGAGGAGCGCGTAGGCGACAGCGCGCCCGTCGAGGTGCGCAAAGGATTGGCCTGCAGTGCTCCAATCTTCTTGCTAGTTGGACCGAGGTTTTCGCTGGTGGGCTCGTGAGCCACCGTCTCGTCGCCAGGCTTGGCGGGCTCGGTCGCCTTCCAAGAAGACATGGCGGGGGACCTGTTGCTTGTCGGGATTGGAGGCAAGGTGGAGTTTTGACTGCGAACAAGACAGCGGTGGCAGTCCGCGAGGAAGATTGCGTATTTGTATCCTGGGCTGAGATGCGCGGGTTGCAATCCATGTTCAGCTTGGACTGCACCCCTGGTACGGGAAGCATGGCTGCCTATGGGTGACCCGGCTGAAAAGGGGCTGCTGCCTGTCTGCCTAGTCACGAGCCGATCCAAGCGACATTGTGATAGAACCTTTCCATTCCACTATTGACTGCAGTTCCGATTACTTCAGGGTGACCGTGACGTTCCCTCTAAAGTCGTTGCTCGAGGCGCCGACAAGGAACATGAAATCACCGGGCTCGACAACATATTTCATCCTTGCGTTCCACACTCCCAAGTCCTGCACCTTGACCTTGATTGTCACCCGCTTGCTCTCTCCAGCCTTGAGCGACACCTTTTCGAACCCCTTCAGCTGGATATTTGGCACGACGACACTGGCAATCAGGTCCTTCACATACAGCTGGACGACCTCCTGCCCATCGCGCTGGGAGTCGTTCTTGACTGTGACGCTGACGGCGACTGTGTCCTTTTGGCCCACAGTCTTCTTGTCCACGGTGACATCGCTGTATGTAAAGGTGGAGTAGCTGAGGCCGTAGCCAAACTCATACAGCGGCCTCGGGTCGCCCAGGACGTACTGATGACCAAACACGAGGGTGCCGTTCTCATAGGCGATGCCAGCGTCGGGAAACGCGTCACGGCCCGAGTTCAGGTGGTCGTAGTAGACCGGCAGGTCGCCGACGCTGCGGGGAAAACTGACGGTGAGCTTGCCGCTAGGGTTGACATCGCCAAACAAGACATTCGCCAGCGCTGCGCCGCCTTGCTCAGATGGGTAGAACTGCTGCACGAGCGCGGCGGCGTTCTCCGAGATCCACGGCGCCGTGACGGGCTTGCCAGACGAGAAAACGACGACGGTCGGCTTGCCCGTCGCGACAATGGCACGAACCAGGGGCTCTTGCGCGCCGACCAGGTCCAGGCTGTTGACGTCCACGTGCTCGCCAGTCGTGGCATTGAGACCCTGCCAGAGTTCGTTCTGATCGCGGGACCAGGTGCCCACCACGACGACGGCGACGTCGGCAGCTTCTGCGGCCGCGACAGCCTCGGCAAATCCGTCCTGGGAGGTCGACCAGCGCTCGCAGCCCTTTGCGTACGAGATCTTGCCCTTGCCGACGGCCTTGATGCCATCGAGAGGAGTGACGCCGCGCGTGGAGGAATTGACAATGACATAGTCCCCGTAGTTCATGAAGCCGTGCGCCATGGGGCCGATGACGGCAATGGAGGCGTCCTTGCGCAGGGGAAGAACCTTGCTGTGGTTTTCGAGGAGCACGATGGATTCCTCGTCCAGCTTCTGGGCGAGAGCGACGTGATCAGCGGCGCGAAGCACCTTGTTGGCTTCGTTTGCCGGGAGGCCAGGAAAGGGCTTCTCGAAAAGGCCGAGCTCAAACTTGGCCTTCAACACGCGTGCGACAGCCGTGTCCACGAGTTTCTCCTTGAGCTTGCCGCTCGCGACCAACTCGGGGATCTTCTCAAACGAGTAGGACCCGCCTCCCATCTCCATATCGCCGCCCGCGGGGAGGATGTACTGGACAATGGCAGCCTTGTCGATGGGGTCGGATGCGCACATCTTGAAGTCTTTGCAGAGACGGTCCGATGCCCCGGCGTCGGTCATGGTGAAGTACGAATAACCCCATTCCTCCCGCAAGATGTCGGAAAGAAGGTGAGCATCGGCCACGGCGGGGATGCCGTCGTAGCTGTGGTACGCCGTCATGATGGAGAAGACGCCTCCGTCAATGATGGCACGCTTGTACCCTGGGAGAAACGTGGTGCGGAGCTCGCGCTCGCCGCCGTGGACGGGCCCCGTGTTGAGCCCCTGCTCTGTCACGCCAAAGGCGGCAAAGTGCTTGACCATGGCGCTGACGCCGGCCGACTGAGCGCCCTTGACGTACGCACGACCAAACTCGCCAGCGACGAAGCCATCCTCGCCATACATCTCCTCGACGCGGCCGTGGCGCAGTTCGCGAGCCAGGTCGACAACGGGGGCAAAGAGCTGGTTCACTCCAATGGCCCGGGCCTCTTGGGCAATCACGGCCCCCATCTGCTCGACCAAACCCGGGTTCCATGAGCACGCGTGTGCGATGGGAGAGTTGAAGATGGTGGCATTGTCTGGCAGTCGATGATGGTCAGCAGTCGCCCAATGTGTGCTTGACAACTAGAGCTTACGAGCGAGGAATCCGTGGAGGCCTTCGGTCTGGACAAACGCCGGGATGCCGAGATACGTGTTGTTCTGGATGTAGTCTTGAGCGGCTTTGATGTGCTCAGAGAGCCACGTGTTGGGCACCGGGACACCGACGTAAAAAGAGCTGCCCCTCGCCTTGGTGCTCCATTCCAGGCCGGTCTGATTAAGTGCGCCCGTCGTCTCGTTCATCCAGTTGCGAATGTCGCCCTGGAGAAGTTGGGACGCCTTCTCCTCGATGGTCATCCGAGAGAGAAGGTCAGCCACACGCGTCTCGACAGACGCCTTGGGGTTTTTGTAGGCGGCATTTTTGAGGCTTGGGCGTCCCTTGTCGGCAGCCGAGACGGCCACCGCCAGTAGTAATGTCGACGACAGGAACCTCATGGTCCTTCTTTTCTGAGAAACCACGGCCGGATCAAGAACACAGACGGATGGAGGCCAGGCACCATTGCCGCCATCGGAGCCATGCTAGGCACGACTTTTATGTGGGTGAGGGCATGTCAACAATCAACAAGCAAGCGTCCACGGTCTCACCCAGGCTCCGCTACAGCAAGGTAAGGTAGCAGCGAGGTTAGGTTGATCGCACACGCTGCTGCCCTGGCGCACTGGAGTCAAATTTCCCGCGTGTAAGTGAACCAGACGGTGGATGGCGCCCCAGCCGCCGAATCAGGCAGGTGAGCGGCAGTGGCATCTACGACATGACGTTGTGTCATCCCGGTCAAGTGGCTTGCGGCATGTCGGGCCTTCGTTCCCTTGGTTCGATATCCTCGGGCCGAAGGTCGAATGAAATTGCCAGGCTCTGTTGGCCAAAGTTTCCTTCGAAATCAGCAGACGTTGGCAAGGAACTTCGCCAGCGGGGAAGCAAAAACTGGCGTGGTTCGAGTGTTGGAGTCGGGGTTTTGGGGAACCCTTGCGTGTGTGCAATCACTCCACCAAAAACCCCGCTGATAGCCCCCAAGCCGCACCTCGCTTCCGCCAATCAGCTCTCGGTCGACATTGGACCGATCCCCCGAGCCCCACGACCGAAAGTTGGGGGCGGGTGCAAGAACCCCATCGAGAAAAGGATGCAGAATCAGATGCAGGTTCCCTGGCATCGCATCACACCGGCTCTGGACGGCTCTGAGCCGGACACCCCACACATCGACCCACAAACTGTGAATATCCGGTAGCGAGGCTAGCGGCGAGATGTCAAGCAAGGACCCCCGGCAAGCCAAGACATCAACCCATGCTGGCACATGCAAAACCCCGAGCCCGCCACTGCTGCGACAAGACACTCAGACGTGTAACGGCGGTAGTCCTTTGTCTTCCCGTCTGCTCTGAGTTAGTAGCAGCCTCGAAACTCAGCACTTCAGTCACAATGAGGTTCCGTGATGGTATGTCGGCCCCAATAACGAAAAACCCCGCGGACGCCTGACACCTTGTCATAGGACAATGGCTCGTGGCCGAGGGCGTGCGGATCGAGTACGCCGAGGAGGTGTATCGCATTACGCCGACACGGTCCGGCAAGGGACTCAGCCTCCTGTGCCCGACCCGCAAGATCATGACGCGCGGCGACACATTGAACCTCAGCACCCTCAGCATGGTATGTTGTGATGAGATCCTCCTCAGAAATGTCGGAGCTCGCACTGACACCATATGGCCAGGATATTGAACCTGCCTTTGACGGTGTCATCTCAGTCGAGACAACGCACTGGCAAGGCGCCGTGCGCCGGGGTCCTGATTTCGATCTCTTCCCGGCTGGCCGACCAGAAGTGGACTCGGAAATCACCAAGACGGAGCGCGGAACCACCTTGTCGGCCGGCAGCCTCTCCGCAACTGTCAGCAGCACGCCGCACGAGTTTGACATTTCGTTTCACGCGACGGGGAGCAGCAAAGCCTTGACCACTCTGCTCAACCGGTCGGTCGGTTTGGCCTACACTCCAGCGCCGAGCACGCCAATGCAGCTGGCCGACACGCGCAACTTCAAGCACTACATCTTCACTCAGACTACGCTGGGGGTCGGCGAGTCGGTCCACGGTCTCGGCGAGCGTTTTGGCGGCTTCAACAAGGTTGGCCAAAGAGTCGATCTCTGGAACGCAGACGGCGGCACGAGCAGCGACCAGGCATACAAGAACATCCCGTTCTGGATCTCCTCGCGGGGTTATGGCATCTTCATCGACACCCCTGAGCGCGTTGAGCTGGAGATTGGAAGCGAGCGGTCTTGCCGTGTCCAGACGAGCGTCGAGGGACAGCGGCTTCGCTGGTACATCATCCACGGCCCCTCTCCTCGTGAGATTCTCCGCAAGTACTCTATCCTCACTGGCACGCCCGGCAGCGTGCCCAGCTGGTCCTTTGGGCTCTGGCTGAGCACGTCTTTTACCACGTCGTATGACGAGGAAACCGTCAACAGCTTCCTGTCGGGGATGAAAGCTCGGGACATCCCCGTTGAGGTGTTTCACTTTGACTGCTTCTGGCTCAAGGCGTTCCAATGGTGCGACTTTGAGTTTGACCAAGAAATGTTCCCAGACGCGCGCGGTCAAATCTCGCGGCTCAAGGCAGACGGCATTGTCAAGAAGGTGTGCGTGTGGATCAACCCGTACCTGGGCCAGGCATCTCCGGTGTTTGCGGAGGCCGCGTCCAAGGGCTACCTGCTCAAGCGCAAGAACGGGGACGTGTTCCAGTGGGATCTGTGGCAAACGGGCATGGGCATCGTTGACTTTACGAACCCGGAAGCCTGTGCCTGGTTTGTCAGCTGCCTCGAGAAGCTGTTCGACATTGGGGTTGACAGCATCAAGACCGACTTTGGCGAGCGCATTCCCTCGGAGGATGTGCAATGGTTTGACACGGCAGTCGACCCCAAGCGGATGCACAACTACTACGCCTTCATCTACAACAAGCTGGTGTACGAGACGCTGCAGAAACGGTACGGTGCCAACGAGGCAGTCTTGTTTGCCCGTAGTGCCACCGCAGGCACGCAACGTTTCCCCCTCACCTGGGGCGGTGACTGCGAGTCGACTCCCGAAGCCATGGCTGAGTCGCTGCGCGGGGGTCTGTCCCTCGGCTTGTCCGGGTTCGCCTTTTGGAGCGTCGACATCGGCGGCTTCGAAGGGTACCCGCCGCCCTGGATTTACAAGAGATGGGTCGCGTTTGGCCTCCTTTGTTCACATTCCCGTCTGCATGGCTCCAACTCATACCGCGTCCCCTGGACGGTTGACGACGACGACCAGTCGGACGAGGGGTGCTCGGCGACGCTTCGCAAGTGGACGCACCTCAAGGCGCGGCTGATGCCGTACCTGTTCTCTCAGGCCCAGTCGAGTGTAAAGAACGGGCTTCCCCTCAGTTTGAGAGCCATGTGCATCGAGTTCCCAGAGGACCCGACTGCCTGGACCCTCGATCGCCAGTTCATGCTTGGTGATAGCCTCCTCGTGGCTCCGGTATTTGAAGAGGATGGGACGGTCCAGTTCTACCTGCCCACGGGCAAATGGACCAACTTCTTTACCGGCGAGGTCAAGAGCGGCCCTGGCTGGGTCACTGAGACGCATCCCTTTGGAACCCTTCCGCTTTATGTTCGTCCCAACACCCTTTTGGTGCTAGGCAAAGAAGGTGAGAAGAGGACGGTCTATGACTATGCAAGTGATGTCGAGGTGAAGAGTTACTTTGCCGGCGAGGGCGCAAACGCTGTGTTGGTCGACAGTGAGGGCAACACGCGGGGCACGTTGGAAGTGAAGAACGGGCAGGTCACGGGGACGGAGTTGTTACAGGGCGACTCGATCGTGACGGTGGTAAGCGCTTGAGGAAAAGCGAGATAGAGACCAAAACCATCACTTAACAATTCGCTGCCCTGCCCTTATCCTGTGTTTCCTCGGGCTTGTGCATGCTGCTTGAGAAGCCACTGCTCCCCTTGGGGACATGTCAACTGCGGCAAGATGATCTTCAGGACCATCGTCAACTCAAATCAGACACCTTTCTGGCTTCCTGCAAGAGAGCCTCTACTTAAGTCAAGCTCCAATCGCAATGGTCCTGGACAGCCGCCCAGTGTCGAAGGATGAGCCGGAACTTCACACATTCACTGCCGTTTTCAGGCGCTATTTGCCCAGACTAGCGTTGGTCCCTTGTTGTTTTGCTCCCCGGCATTGATGTTGGTTGTCGACGCTGACTTTCCCCGATCGACGCGGGCAGATGAGGGCCCATCCGTCGCCACGCGACGCTCAGCAGGCCCGACATTCCGATCAAAAGACAAGGATCCGAGGCAAAGGAACGGAGTTGCTGACGTATGACGCAGGCAGCCAGGAATACAGGACAGCAAAGCTCACCAACTGGCATCAATCTTGATGACTTGCGCACCCCAAATCGACAGATTCGCTGCAGTGGACAAGCTTGCGAGGAAACAATGCTCGCGTATAAGTGTACGTCTGCTTCGGTAGAGCGTCATGCTGCTGCAACGCTGCATTGCACTGGATCCGGCTCTTTCGTGCCATCGTTGTGTTGTTGACCGCGGCCCGACCCGGGCCGCTGTCCGTATCAAGCAATGAAGCCGAAGTGACAAGCTTCCTGGTTATTCCCGCGCCGAGGAAGTGCCGCGCGCCATCAACACACCGTCGCATCCTTGAGGATCCCCACACTTGCTCACCCAGCAGGTCAGCATCCAACCTCACTGGCGGCCTTTTAAAGGCGCACGAATCACAGCATGGCTGGATTCAGGCTGAATGTGCCAAGGCCTAGCCATGGGGTGGGACGTCTCGCGATGGAGCTGTTCCCCCAGAACCTGGGACCCTGTGGAGAGCGCGGAGAATAGGATGGGATGGGGTAAGTCCCGGGGAAGCGGTTCTGGACCAGTGGGTTTACTGCATGTGCTTTGGTCGAAACGGTCAAAGGGGAAATGTGACATCTGCATATAAGTGTGCCCGCGAATGGCGCCTCGATACGCATTCAGGCCTAAAGACTCTGGCATCAAGTGAGGGACCGCAAGAGCGTTTGCAGCTTCTGACCATGGGCAAAGCTTTCAACATCTGCCTGGCGGCTTTTGCCGCTACAGGGTATGTGTGGAAACGGGTGTGCTTCCTATCAACGACTTGCAGAAACAGACAAGCTGACAACACGCTGGATTAGCTCTTTTCTCTTCGGATATGACTCTGGTGTCATGACCGATGTTATCGCGTCTGAAGACTTCCTATCGTTCTTTAACACATCCAGCGGCACGCCGATTATTGGAGCCATCAACAGCACATTCTCAGGCGGCGCCGTTTTCGGCTCCTTGATGGGTGGCTTTACCATGGACAGGTTCGGGAGGAGAAAGACAATCATGATGGGGGCCATGATCGCCCTCCTCGGTTCAATCCTACAGGCTGCTGCCCAGAATCTTGCCATGATTCTGGTGGGCCGCATCATTGCCGGCTGGGCAGTAGGACTAATGAGCATGTCGGTCCCGGTCTACCAGTCAGAGTGTGCCCACCCGAAGATCCGAGGCTTGATCGTCGGCCTTTCTCAACAAATGATTGGTGTTGGCTTCATCGTGTAAGTTTGAACCATCCTCTGGTGGACGACGGGTCATGGCTGACTATAAAATCCAGCTCTACCTGGGTGGGGTACGGTTCTGCGCACGCCCAGGGTTCCCTCAGCCAGTTCCAATGGAGGTTCCCCCTTGCCTTTCAGGCGGCTCCTGCTTTGATGCTGGTGTGCGGCATCATGTTCTTTCCAGAGTCTCCTCGTCATCTGATGGAGATTGATCGCGAGGACGAGGCGATGCGGGTCCTCCGAAAGTTGCACTTTGACGGCACCAACGAGGAATGGATCCAGCAAGAGTTCCACGAGATCAAGACCACCATTGCCGCCGAAAAGGCCATCACGGTGCCAGGATGGAGGATTATGTTTACCGTCCCGCAGTGGCGGACACGTCTTATGCATGGTGTCGCCGTCCAGGTCTTCACCCAGTTCACCGGCATCAACGTCATTGGGTATGTAATCATAGTCTGGGCTCATCGACCTCTGTTAACAGTCTGGCACCATAGGTACTATCAGACCCAAATGTACGAGGCCCTCGGCATCGTCGGGAATCGGGTCCTGCTGGTGGCCGGTATTTACAACTGCATCGGCCCGCTCGCCAACTTGATCTTCATCATCTTCATCATCGACCGCGTGGGGCGCCGCAAGCCTCTCATCTGCGGCACCATTGCTATTGCCATTGCTCTCATCTGCGAGTCCGCCATCAACAGTCGGATCGATAAGGCCAACCCTGACCACGGCCTGTCCATCGGTGGCGTGTTCTTCATCTTTTGCGTCACTGTCATCTTCTCGTGGTCCTGGGGCCCTATCTCTTGGGTTTACATGTCCGAGGTCATGCCTATGCAGATTCGCGCGCGCGGCAATGCCTTCGCCACCGGCATTGGCAACTGGCTTGTCTCAACATTCTGGGCGCAACTGTCTCCTATGGCGCTCAAGGAGCTCGAGTGGAAGTTTTACTTCTTGTTCGTCGCATTCGACATCTTAATCACCCTGCCCGTTGTCTTCTTCTTCTTCAAGGAGACCAAACAACTCTCTCTCGAGGAAATTGATCTCCTCTTTGGGGAGAGGTCACTGGGCGCGCTACCCAACGATCTCAACAAGGAGGATCTCGCTGTGCCGGAGAAGTCGGGAGAGGAGAGGGCGGCCTGATATTAACCTTGAGAACGGCGCGTCAAGGTTTACATGATATGTAGCTACGGAGAAGGCCTACATACTTATGGAGTCACATTCTGCTGAGCGTGAGTGTGAAGCAATTCATTGGAATACCAACAGGCCTTGAGCAACAATACGAGAGAAACTTTTCTCCAAGATCAAGTTTGACAACGTGAAGGTGCAGGCCGTCTGCAGGCCTTTTGCTTTGCATAAATAGATAGTGACCCGCCACATTGCGCGGAACAGGAAGAGACCAAACGCGGCCCAGTCCCTCTTCCCACAAGCCTTAGACTAGACAACTTCGTGCGCGACATCAAAATGTGAACTCGTCAAACGCGAACTTTGCGAGGCCCGAAAGACCCAGGGTTAATTGAAGAACTATCTAATCATCCCCCGTGTACGTCGTAAATGGCATTCCCTCTGGGACTTGTTTCCACTGTTGTCCTTTGTCCAATAGTGCCTGGCATGCCGCCCAAGCCTCACGAACCTTGGCTGCCCGCGACTCACTTCGCGGTGTGATCTTCACCGGAAATGGTCGCGGCCGCACGAGAATGCCTCCGATAAAATCGTCCTGGTTGGGTGTTATGTCGACCCCGTCCACGTCGACAGCTTTTGAGATGTCAAAAGCCCACATCAGCCGAGCGATGACAAGAAACATGGAACGGTCCACGACATGCATGCCCACGCAGATGCGACGCCCTGCACCGAAGGCAAAATTGTCACGCTGAGACACATCCGGATTTTGCGCTGATTCAGCCGAGGATGCCAAGTCCTGCATGTACCGGGTAGGGTCAAACGCGCGTGGGTTTGGGTAACGTCGTGGGTCCATATGAACGGCCCAGACGTTGTAAACGACGCCTGCACCCTTGGGAATTCTGTATCCCATATACTCGTCATCCACGGTCACGACATGTGGAACGCCGAGAATCGTTGTTGGCATCCATCGCAGGCTCTCCTTAACACATGCATGAATGTACTGCGTCTCGGGGTTGTCCATGTCAGCGATGGTCGGAAATCTGTCGGCACAGGCACGATCAATCGAAGCCTGAGCGCTTTTCTGGGCCGCAGGGTACAAGACCATTGCCTGCAGAAAGCCTGTGAGTGTTGAAGCAGTTGTGTCGGAGCCCGCCTCCAAAGCCGAACTGGCGATCATTCCAGCAACATGGTCAGTTAAGCCTTCCTCCGCTTGTGCTTGGACAAGACCGACGCAAAAACAAGGCTGGTAAAGACATCGTGACTAACATTAGCAAGTGACGGGGACGGCAGCATACGACGGAGGCCAAGTTTACCTACCTTTGACGTTTTCTCTTCCACTCTTTTTTTGGCATCTTGGCCAAAGCCCAAAGGAAAGGTCCGATTTTTTCTTTTGCAAAGCCAAAGCGTGGCCATACAGCGGCCTAACCGCTGCCGGTAGCGATCTGAGAACAGGAAACACGTCGAGGAGTTTTGCCGGCCTGGCTCCAATAAGGGCGCTCCACTTTTCAAAGCCATCGTACATTTGGAGCAGCATTGGATCATCGATTCTAGGGGTTCAGAATCCATAAATCATCTGCGTGGAAAGCGAGGTCGTGAACCGCCGAATGTGATCGAACACCAAGTCAGGGTTGTCCAGGAGAGAAACCATCATTGATGTGCTTTCGAGGTCCTGGTACGGCACGTATGACTTGGCTGCTCCGAGATGTGTAAAAGAGTGGAATAGCTTTCGGAATTGACGCCATGTATCACCATATTCCTACCCAGTGAAAGTTATCAGCCCAAGTGGCGTGGATGCGTAACAAGGTGTGGGGGGAGACCAACCATAATGATCATGCGAAGCCCGCCGCTTGCCAAGGAACCAATATACATTTCTGGGCGCGATGAGTAGATTCCACTCCTCTTGTCACGCAAGTCCTTGATGGCGGCATCAGAAGACAAGACAATCATGATTGTTGTTCCCAGCACAAGCGAGTAAACTGGTCCATACCCGTCGGCCCATTTCTTGAATTGAACATGGGTATTTTTCTTAGGAATCTGGTGAAGATTTCCCAATGATGGGCAGCGTTGGAGGGCCTGGTGGACACCCTGCAGGTCGTTGCCCGACGGTCCTCAATTTGAAAATAGCAAAGACCACCCCGGCGATGAGAAGCGAAAGGAGCCAAGACCCATCTTTGCTTAAGGTTCAAGGATGAGCTGCGGGGACACAAGAATGAGGAAGCACAGAGCTGAGCTACAAATACTTTGAGAGAGCAGCCCACTGGCCCCGGGCATCATCGGATCGTTAGCGCCCACGCTAATCTGCAGAGTGTCAGACTTCGTTCGGATCCTGTATGACAGGATGCAGAGGTGGCAACGAGTAAAATGCTCTGAGTGGCTCTGAGATTGATCTCTGCGTCAAATCCTGCCGCGGGCGAATGTACATATCGGGATAAAATCCCAAGCAGGGTTGCTGCTCATGGATGGGTGCGTCGACATCAGTGAGCAGTTCCTTTGATAATGTCTGCTGCGCGCTCTGCCACACCGTAGAGAGCCGCTGTCAGGTGGCCTGAAACCTGCATGGGGATAACAGAAGCATCGACAACCCTCACATTCGCCGTTCCGTACACTTTAAGCTCCTTGTCGACCACCCCGCCCAAGTCCCTGGCCATCATTGCTGCTGTGCCTATGGGGTGCGAGTTGGCAGAGACTAAGATCGTGTCAGTGATTGCAGATTAACCCTTTCCCGGCTCTCCGCCCATGGCCGCTTACCAGTGTCGCGCAAGTTTGCATGCCATTCCTCGTCTGTCGCATTATTGGGCAGCCCAACGGGACCTGTGACCGAAGCTTGTGTTTTCATAGGTTCCGAAAACCAGAATCTCTTGGTAAATTTACCCGCAGCTGTTAGAGTGAAGAGATCGATGTCGGCGAGGAAAATACGAGGGTCGACCATCGGCTCGTTAATGTGATCAAGAGATTTGAGGTGCACACTCCCCCGCGAAAAGGGGAACAAGGTCCAGTAGTTTGAAAAGCCGCCTCCGTATATGGAAATTAGAATCTCCGCCACTGTGGCATTGTGCTTAAAGATGAGCTCGTGCTGAACTTGGAGGAGCTTTTCAACGGCGCGGGCATTGACACTTCCTGCTCCAGATGCTTCAGCAGCTGCCCTAGCGTATTTGGGTATCTTGGCTCGCGTCTCTGCTTCCACTGCGGAGGCGTTGGCTCCAAAAATGTCTGAGGCTGTCACATACGCGTGGTACGCGCTCCATGCAATCGGCAGATTGGCGGAAAAACTGAGGAAATGACTTGGTTGCTCGACCAGGTTCTCTCCCACACCGGGAAGACTGATCTGAGTATCAACGCCAAGAGATTTGAGGATCCTATTTACAGTGTCATGTAAGATCATGGCAGGGCGGCACGCTCAGAATGGGTCTCACTCACCTCGGATTCCCGATTCCGGAAGCCTCGAGCACGAGGGGCGTTCGAAGTGCCCCGGCAGAGACAACAACCTCCTTTTTGGCAGCCAAGATAGTCGATTTTCCCTTCTCATTGAGGACTTCAGCCCCGTTTGCCACCAAGGTGCCCTTCTTGCCCTTCTGTCTAGCCCAGGTTATCCGCTTGACCGTTCCCTTGAGAATCCGGAGGTTCGACCGCTGCTCGACCGGGTGATAGTACGCACGTGCGGCGTCCCATCTCACATTTGACCCGGTGTCCAATGTCTGTGGTCCCATGCCAAAGCCTCGAACGCTCCCACTGTTGAGATCCGGGTTGTGGGCGACCGACAACCCCTCCCACGTGTCGATGACGAGGGGCGCGTATGAACCGTTTTCGAGAGCGGGAATGTATCCCACATGAAGTGGGCCATCGAATCCATGGTATCGAGACTCAAAGGTAGCGCCCGCCGCCAGCTGCGACTCAGTGGGGATATGGTACCTTTCCGATTTTTTAAAATAGGGGAGCAGGGCAGCCCAGTTCCATCCCGGGTTGCCCAGCCGCTCCCAGGCGTCAAATTCCGCAACATTGCCGCGGATGTATGTCATCCCTGCATTGGACGTTTCGTGAGTGACGCCTCAAACTGACAATGGTTTAATGCCCTGGGACAGCTAGCTTCCTTACCGTTGATGGTGCTGGTTCCGCCCCAAGCCTTGCCTGCGTGGAGGGGCAGCTCTTTGTTGCCGGCTTCGTGCTGTTTGGTAGTCGAGTATGCCCAGTCGATGGCAGTACCAAATGAGTTGCCAAATGCTGTTGTGGATGTGACGTTGATATTGTCTCTTTGGTCAGTGCCGGGCTCAATGACGGCAACCGTCACTGACGGGTCTTCGGAGAGTCTGTTGGCGACAACGAGCCCGCTTGTGCCTGCGCCAACAATGATGTAGTCGAAGGAATCAACCGCCCCTGCCGCCGACCTCCCGACGGTGTGGGCCAAAGCCTGAAGAATGGCGAGATACACCATTGTCGCTGTCAGTGGGCGGTCGTCTCTGCCTATGGTTTCAATAAGCTGATTGGAATGATGAGTTCGAACACCAGGAGCGATTCTGCCCCATGTTTAACCTCCTTGGACAGGATGAAGGGTGATCCATGAGCAGACCGCATCTCTTGTAACGCAGCACGCCGGCATCCCCCAGCCTTCGCTTCTGCGGGGCGCTATTTGTGATGCACTAGGCGCTGGTCGGACACAGACCCTGCAGGAGGATGAATCCTACGACTCAAGTTCCGGACGACCCGCAAGTGACACGGGACGCGACTGCGACGTGCCGTCGTTCCGGGAAAAGTTTCAATCTGTTATGAGGGGCTTCTGACGGCGCTGATGTTTGTGACTTATACAGGGGCGGCGTTGAAAAAGATTTATTCAAGATCAAAGTGTCTGTGTTCTGAGGAACAGTGAATTCGGTCAAGTTTTACGACAGCCTGGGTTGCTGTCTCAGCCACAAGTGGCCAGGGCGTTGGCCAGAGACATACGGAAGGCAACAAAGCCAGTCGTGTGCAGGATAGCGCAGGTATCTATGCGCGTCTACCGTGTTCCAACCATCTATACCAGAAACCTATCCTTGACAGCCCTCACCCAGCAGCATATTTCCCGTCCTTTCCATCCTCCGCTCAAACGCGGCGGCCACTGCAGCCCTCCATCTTCGCGCCAAGAGCTCCTCAAAAGCCCCCCCTTTGAGCTCCGCCTCTGCCAACCCCTGTTTGGCAAAGTTCAAGTCGAACATGCTCCTTTCCATCATTGCTAGACGAATCGGATCGGTGTTATGGTGCGGTTTCACCCGGCCCACACTGCGTACATCTCCGACTAACTGCAGAAGCCACCCGGCCACAGCAAGAAGCATGCCAAAAGCGCGACCAAGCCAATCTGCCACGAAGCAGATTGCGTGGAGACGTGACTTGGGGTCCTTTTGCCGCCTCGCGATCCAATCGATGCGTGTGATTGCGTCTAGGTCGTCCCAGTCAAGCATGCCGGATGTGACGAGGCTCGCTGCCGCTACTCCGCACAACGCCAACCCAGATTCGGCATGCTGCCACTGAGCTGGAAGCGCTGGCACCACGGCACAGTGGCCGGAACGGGCCAGTGCCGACCCTAGCTCGCGTTCGATCACATCGGCAGCGACGTTGGCACCGTCGGTCTCAGCTCGAACTCGCTCAGACATCTCGGCACACCGCCTGCTGTACTGCCCTGACAGCAAGTCCTGCATGCTCTGCGCGAATTGCATCTTTCCTTGGTGAGTTTGTATGCCAGCCACGGTCCCAGCGCGCATCATGATCTCGAGCGGTTCTGGACCGAGTCCCAGATTGTGTACCTTTGCTGCCCAGAAATGTTGGTCGAGGAAGAAGGGCGTAATTAGCATTGGGACTCCAGCTCGAAGGCCCGCTGCTGTGTGTCCCGCCCCACCATGATGCACAAAGCCGTCGACACGGGGTAGCAGCCAGCTGTGAGGGATGGCGTCAGCCACGTACATGTGGCTAGGCAAGGAGGCCAAGCTAGACTCCAACTTCCTTCGCCAGCTTCTGCAAATGACCACCTTTGCCCTCACTTGAGCCGCCGCCGAGGCTATGGCAGAGATCAGTGCAGGTGGGTCCGCAATGAACATCGATCCAAAGCTGACGACCACGGTGGGCTTCTCCATGTCCGCATTCAAGAATTCCAGGAGGGAGAGTGGCGGTGTGAACTGGTCCACTTGCGCGAGGGTGGTACTGCCGGCAACCATCACTTCATCATGCCATTCCGGCGGTCGGGGAACGACGTTTGATGACCAAAGGCAAACGAGAGGAATCTTGGCCGTGAGGAAATCTTGCGTCGCCCATACCCAACAAAGGGGCTTCATCCTGTAGGTGTGCACTCGGAGCTTGTTCACGAACGAACCCATTGCCAACCAGTTTCTTGAACAAGGGTTACAACATCAGCCTCAGTCTGACCATCCAGGGAGTGAGAGTCGGCACTTACAAGAGCTCCAAGAAGAAAAAGGTCGCATAGTTCCACCAAGAGCCTGGCGAGTAGCGAGGCTTGTTCATAGTAAAGACGTGAGGAAACTCTCGTGTGGGTAGCGTAGGTTGGGCGGCTATCAATACGAGAGGAGCCCGCAGAGTTTCTGCTGCGTGGACATGGACAGTTGTGGCCGGTGTCGAGACAATAAGATCGGCCACAAATGGGCGAGAGTCAGCTATCCCATTTGCTTTGGGGTCAGCGTTGCGGGCGTTACGCGTATTGTTGCTGCCGTAACCAGCTTCCCAAAACCGCGCAAAAGTACGACACAGGGACTGCCGCAGCCTGCCAAGGTCGCCGCGGATAACAGACCAGAGCAAGTTGGGCTCACGGCCGAGTACCTGAGCGAATTCGTCTGGGCCTCCGCCAACATCGTAGAACTCGAATCCGTGCGCTTCCACCAGCTGCTGATGAGCGGGGTGAGTAGCAACACGGACCCTATGTCTATTCTTGGCGAGTTTCCCAGCGATGCTGAGGAACACGTCAATGTCGCCTCGGCTACCCAAAACCATCAGGAGTATGTCGTGGCGGGTGAGCGTTGTGACAACGTGCCGAGTCATGAGGAGCGGCAGATCACGGTCCTGATCCGGTTCGTCGGTCCTGTCGAGAAACCGTGCGAGTGCCGAGATGGCAAAGTGGTGGTGGTAAAACGGGTATCCAAGGTAGAGCACATTCGGGAAGCCAGTGCCAACATACAAGTCCGAGGGCCATGAGGCCCAATGGCGTTTCTCTTCTGTCTTGGGAACTTGATTCGATACAAGCCACTGGACGCCTTTCTGCAAGGCTGGATCGGATGCTGGGCGGAAACGGAGCAATGCATCCAGCGCCCATGCGGTGTGTGCGGCCGTGCTGGGACCTTTTCCAGCCAGATCTGGGTGGCCGTACGACAGCAACGTCTCGCCCCAACCGCCATCCTTGTTCTGGCACTTCTCGAGCCAGAGAACCGCGCGCAGAGCCGCCCTGGCTACCTCCTTATCTCCGCAGAAAGCGGGCAAACCGCGGAGTACGTTGGTTGTGCCATAGTTGTAGTTGCAGCCCCAGCGTCCCCACCACGCACCTGAGGCCGTCTGTTCCCTGAACAGAAACGCCAACGCCTTTTGCGCCGATTCATGCAAACGCTGAGAAAGCTCGGGGCGGAGGCGAAGGCCTCCTTTTCTGTGCGTCAAGAGCATCCCAAAACACTCCAGCATCCGACCCGTCACATCAGACGTGCTGGGGTCGACGAGGCTGTCCATGTCGCTGAAAGGAATCTTGTGCAGCCAGAGCGCGTCGTTGTTGGTGTCGAACGCACCCCATCCGCCGTCGTGGTTTTGCATCCCAAGAATCCACTCGATTCCCATTTCAACGGCATTGGACTCGACAGCAGCCGGATCGTGCGTCACAAGCATCATGACCACAACCGCCGTGTCATCCACATCTGGGTACCAGGTGTTGTTGTACTCGAAACTCCAGCCCCCCGGGCGCTGGTTGCGGCTGTAAACCCGCCAGTCACCCTGAGGGCCGAGGAGTTGTAGTGAGCGGACCCAATCAACGGCGGTCGTGACCCGCGCATGACGGTTTCCCTTCGCTGCCTCTGCTCCCCCGAGCCCAAGGCCAGCGTCGCAAAGGGCCTTGACCATGAGCGCAGTGTCCCAGCACGGCGACACTGTGGATTGCAGCCACTTGCCGCTCTCGTCGTTGACAGCCAGACGCTCGAGTGCCTCGAGTCCCCGCTTCACGACGTCGTGTTCCAAAGAAAAGCCTTCAAGAAGCAACGCCCAGACACTGCCGTGCATGGGCGGGAAAAAGCCAGCCCAGTCGCCCGTCTCTTCCTGATGCTCTAGCAGCCACTCAATGCAACGCCGAAGGGCAAGTCGACGCTGGGGCCCTTTTTTCAGGCCCCCAATTTGCGCAAGGGCCTTGTCCCCCAAAGTGAAAGCGAGCTTGACGACATCGCGGTCTCTCCCATGAAACATGTCCACAAACGGCGGTGCAAACGGCACCTCCTTGTTTGTTGGGTCAAGCCATAGTTCGTCCAGAAAGCCGCTGTTTGGGTCGCTTTGGGCATTTGGCAGGGGGTACAGGGGCTCGTGATGACGGACCACCAGGATGGGGATCAGGGTGCTGCGTGCCCACGATGAGAGGACGTAGATATTCAGGGGAGCCCATTTCGGCATGAGTATAAGCTCGGCTGGCATCTGAGGGATGGCGCTCCACGGAAACAGGCCAAAGGTTGCGAGGAAGAACCGTGTAAAAAATCGAACCCGAGAGATTCCACCATGAGCCAGCACAAAACGGCGGGCTTGTTGCAGTGCTGGGTTCGACGATGGTACACCGAGGAGTCGAAGGGCGAGGTATGCCTCGACTGTGGTAGACAAGTTTCCCGGTAGCCCAGGAGCAAGACCCCAAGAGCCTTCAGCCGCATTTTGGTCTCCGAGAAGCCAGTGACGGAGGGCCGCTGCCTCGGCTCCGCTGATGTCCAGGTTGAGAGCTGGAATGGCGTGCTTGAACATTACATACTGAGCTGTGAATGTGGCGTCGGCTGAGACGGGCGCCACCCAGTGTCCGTCATCTTGCTGGCAGCTGAAAGAGAAGTCGATGGCCTGCTCAAGTGCCCGCTGGGCGCTGCCCCTGAGCTCATCCAAATCGTCTGGCGCCATGTCCATTGTGGGTGCGAGCCCTAAAATGGTCGGCACGATGGTGTTGAGGTTGTTGACAGCTCCCTCCTGGTAATGTCGGAGTTGGAAGCTATGGGTTTTTTTCTTTTGTTTTTGCAGTTGCGGACCGCCGCATAAGTCGCGCGTACCGGAGTGTTTACCCGCCTTATACAGCAGAGCCCAATCCTAGTTGCGCACTGGATGTCTCAGGCCCCGTGAACTGCATTGACCGCAAATAGACGAGCACATGTGGGCGTGTATCTCCATGTGAATCCTCCTGCCCTTCCCCTGATCTTTGCCCGCCATAGCTCAGGAGACTTGGCTCACTTCACTCGTACCTGACAAGGTTGTATTTGCTGACATGCGTCATCAAACCTAGGAGAGATCTAAGATTTCAAGGGATGAGGAGTTACAGGGATCCGGCTTCTTTCGCTGAGGGTAACATTGGGTCGCTGGTGTTATCTGCTTTGTCAGATGTGGCCGGGTGGTGTGACCGTCGATGGCCGGGGAAAGAAAAATGGCTCAAAGGCGGACTGGTATGCAAAGAAAAAAGGATTCTCACTACGTGGATCATGGACAAGGATAGATCCAAGGAACTGCGTTGCGTTTGCGCGTGGTGAGATCCAAGCCCAGCTAGGTACCAAGTATGCACCTGGTAGGTTCTGCCGCGCCACGACGCAGCAGGAGGATTTGGAGGATTCGCAAAATACACTCAAACTCGGTACGATAAAATACCCTTATGATGGTACCTTCTTTTTCCACTTCCGTCACATTTATGTCAATAACAGTGAGGTCTTGCGCAAATACAGTCAGATTGGATTTGACGCGAATGATTGGCTTTGGCGACCTCGCAATCAGTCAGCGTTGTTTTATCCTCAACATCTGCCAGGGTGCTATCCCGGTATCTATGGCAACCTCCTTCGCGCTCGTTGTTCTTCCTTCCCTAGGCTTCTTGCCGCTGTCTTGAGCTTGTCTTGCAGTATCTTATCAATTAAGACCCCTCAAGGGATATTCTCATGGTGAGATATGCTGCAATTGGCTGACCCAGTTGTACGTCCATGAGGTATGATCATTGCACAGTCAGATCGGGTTTGCCGGTCCCAGACTTGACCCCACAGGTTCCCTGGTTCAGGATTCAAGATCTTCCTTGCACGCCCAATCGATTGTTGGCAAGACAGGTTTAGGATCAGAATCTCCGGCGATGAGTTGTTTTTCCAACAGCTACATGTTACCACCGTTGTATCGAAGGATCTCGGTAAAGGGTCGAGACCATGCTATCAATCGCCCGTCCCTTGCACATGGGAGGCTTCCGGAGAGCTCTTCCCGTCCTTTATCGCTGCTGACATGTGGAGTGAAACAACAAAGCCCACCCGCTTCTCAATGCCTCCACCGTTACAAAACGGAAGTGTCATCCTCCGTTTCCACCCCCAGCAGAAGCCAAGGGTACAACAGTTTCTGCACATTGGAATGTCCTCAGAGGCGGATGACGGCTAGTATTTGCAACCTTGCGCTGAGATTTTGCTTTTTTTGCTTTAGTGCTCCCCTAAGGTACTGTTCAGACACGCACACCAGGAAACCACCAGCAGTACCGCGAGATGTACGACATCACACTTGCCGCAGTCTCCATCGGACTCTTTTTCTACGTGGGAGCGAGGGCTGTTCTCAAGTGCCTTTTCCCGCGACAAACCTCGTTTCCCAAACATGTACCCGTTGTTGGAGTTCGGGATGAAATGCTGAGCATTACTCGGGCTTCGCTCCGGCAACTCACAAATGGCATCACCACCTTGCTCGATGGGTACAGCAAGGCAAGTATTGGTTGCGGTGCATGTCGACTTCCAATCTTGCGAAGAAATGGCTGACGGTCCGTTCAAGCATGGTCAACGGAATCGCCCATTTGTTCTCTATGACCCCAGCGCTCAACCCGAGCTGCTCCTGCCGGTACAGCATATCCGCTGGTTCTCTGAACAGCCCGACTCCAAACTGAGCAGCCATGGAGTTCGCCAGGAGCGCCATGCTGTGCGCTACCTCCACATGGGCGACCAAGTCGAACTTGAATCAACAACGCGATTCATTCGGTATGCTTCAAATGACCGACTTAACCGGCACCTCGAAAATCTGCAAGGACTCCTTCATGACGAAGTCCGCCGGAGTGTTGACTGCGTTTTTGGGAGCCAGAGGCAAGCCCAGGATGACCACTGGAAAGAAATCAATCTCTATGGGGCCATGCAGGACATCGTTTTCCCGATCATGTGCAGGGTCTTTTTGGGAAATGAGCTTGGGGAGAGTGACGAGGAGCGGGGGCGAGTTCTAACAGTCTTTCAGCGGTATCTGATGGCAATGGGTATCAGCACCATCTTCATCGGAGAGCTGCCCCGGTTGCTGAAAGGCGTTGTTGCCCGTGTTGTTCGAATACCGTTGGCCTACTACAGAAGCCAAACCTTGCGGATGCTGGTCCCATTGGTCCGATCGCAGTTATCACGAACCAAGCATGACGAGGATGATGATGATGAGAGGGGATCGGATTTTATCAAACACTGTGCCAACCTCTCCACGAAGAGCACACTGAGTGGAACCAGCAGCGAAGCTGGCCCGGACTTGATCGCCGAGTGGATCATGATGTTGGCAGGTTCTCTTGTGACCAAAGGCGCTGAGCAGAGCCGGAAGCTAACAGATTGTCTCCAGGGGTTTGCCGGTTCCTCGTCTACGATTATCCAAGCAACCAACCTGATCCTTGATCTCGTCAACACACCGCCTGAGCTGCTGGCGCTGCAACAACTCCGTCACGAGGCCGAAAGGACTCTTCAAGACGACTCGAACTGGACCCAGGCTGCAAGCTTTCGCCAACAAAAACTGGCCGACAGTGCCATCAGGGAGAGCCTACGCCTGCACCCAATCCTTATCAAGGGCCTGACTAAGGAAGTGGTTACCCCAAATGGTCTGGAGCTGCCCGATGACGAGAACACAACAATACCAATGGGCAGCTGGGTCGGGGTACCTGTGTTGGGTATTCATCAAGATGAAAGGTTCTACCCTCAGGCATCAGAATATCGTCCCTTCCGCTTTGTCGAGCAAGCAGAGGCGGCGCGGACGCAAGCTGGGGGAGGATCATACGAAGACGCACCTGAAGCAGCTAAACCAACCACCACGTACTTGGGCTTTGGGTATGGCCGCCACGCTTGGTAAGTTATTACAAATTCTGCCCTGCATCTCTTCAACACATGCTAACCACCTCTCCGGTGCGCCGTGTAGTCCCGGTCGGTGGTTCGCAGTCTTGATGCTCAAAATGATATTGTCGTATGTCCTCCTTCACTACGATGTCGAATCCACTGGTCCCGCTCCAAAGACAAGGGTGCTCGGGGACGCAGCGCTACCCCCATTTCGGGCAACCATCAGGGTTCGAAAGAGGAAACTCGGTTCTGAATGAGTGGTTGCGGGCATGTCGACCTCCTGTCCATTAGCTAGTTCTCGTGGCCTACTGTATGTTTCACGCTGGCGTTGAAGAGATGAGCTGTGAATTTAGGGATCTCAGACATATTGAACTGAAGGCAAAGAATGGTCAAGGTTCATGGGAATCGGAGCTTTACTCAATCTTTCCTTGACCTGAACTCTGGCATACTAGCCCAAATGATTTCAAAGGTCCCTTCAACACATCTTCACGCGAAAGCAGACGTGTATGCACCTATGCGCGGGCTCAAATGGAGAATCGAGAAACAGAGCATCACCCATTCAGTATAAGGTACCTTAGCAAGACCTCGTCGCGTGCACACTACCTAGTTAGGTACCGTTCTTGAACGAACATATTCGACCACTAACCACTCCATTCTCCGACAGCTTAAACCGAGACAATCTTCCTCCTGCGAATTCTGCAAGGCACTTTGCCGTTCGGAGGCATCGTCCCAAACCCGTAGACGCCCTCATCAGGCCCCGGCAACTTATCTGTCAACAGTTCAATCTCGAACGCCGACAGAAAGATAGCAGAGGTCAGAAGAATTTCACACTTGGCAAAATGACGGCCGGGGCACAACTGTCGCCCACCACCAAATGGCACCCAACTCCATGTGCATCCGTCAAGTGAGAAGTACGGCTCGCTGTTTGTGGCAGCCCCGAATCTTCGCTTCGGCTCCCGGAGGGGGCCGCTCCGCGGGTCGTCTGGGTAAACCAGAAAGCGCTCGGCCCAGAAACTATCAAGAGGGTGTGGATTGGCGGCGTCTCCGGCGTTCCAAACACCAGGGTCCATCAGTTCAGTGCTCGTCGACATGCTGAGTGTCTCCTTTGGTTTGATGTGCCAGCCACCAGGAAGGGAGAACCCCTTTGCGTCTGTGGGCTGGCGGACCACAAGAGCAGCCACACGCAACCGCAGTATCTCCGCAAACATTGACTGGAGAAGGGAGTCGGAAGTGAGTTTGTTGACATCGAAGTTGAGCGGATTCTCGTCCGTCGACTCAGTCCGAGCAGCTTGCAGCCTCGCTCTGACCTGCTTCTCTAGAGACGGATCGTGGAGCGTTTCAAGGAGAAACCAGATAGCAGAAGGGACAGAGTTGGCGTTTGTACTGGAAGAGTGAGAAACAGACATGTTAGCAAACACCGCTCATTGAATTGAAAGTGGTAACGTACGCCCAGATGAAAGCGAGGTTCTCAGCCGCACGAGCCGACTCGTTCATGATGTCCCGTTTGGTAAGCAACTTCTGGCGAACGCGGGTATACCGGCTCCCGTAGAAAGGCTCCCACTCCACGTCATCGGGAATCTCGTCGATGTTGCAGTGTTCGGCTGCGTAGAGCTGCCAGCGCTTGACGTTGTCTGTCATCTTGTCGCGGGCCCGCACGGCTGATGGGTTGAGCCACTTGGGAACGCCCATGAACATAGACTTGACACGCCGATTAAACGTCCAGAAATCACGGGCGAGCGTCGGGTTGAGAGCCACCAAGTGTGGGCCATATAAAGCCCGTGTCGCGGCCTCGAGAACGTGGTCCTCAACAAAGGAACACAGGTCTGGCAGCTCGGTCCACTCGTGCTCCTTTCCCACCAAAGAAGTCGAGAGTGCAGCATGTGCAACCTCGGTCTGGTAGCGGCCCGCAAGCACCTCGAGTCCGTTGCCAGCCAGCATGGTCTGCAACGCGGTGTGCATCTGATGCTCAATGTCGACATCGTCACGAGGCTTGAACTGGTGCACAAACTCATGGGGGCAACCAAACGCATGCTCCATGTAGTTAAGTCCACGTGGAATGCGGGATAGCTGGCGTCCTTGGTCTTTGAGGAAAGCAGCAACACAATCACGGCCTGACACAATGTAACTTGGGAAGGTGGCCAGATTGATGCGTACGGGTACCCCGAGACCATAATGTTTTCTGTCAAACAAAGTAAGCAAACGATAGCAAGCAACGAGGTCAAAGGATCACTTACGCTGCTCTCGACATGAAGGCATGCCCGCCCAGGAGAAACTGGAAGATGTGACCGACAACGGGGACCGCCGAAGGCAGCGTGGGAGGTCGTTTTAACTGACCCGGTCCCGCACGCTTAGCCGCCGCCACGGCTCGTGATGACTGCCACGACGTAAAGAACCAATTGATCCAGCTGATAGCATAGGTAATGGCCACTGCCATCAACAGAGAGCGTGTGCCTTTTCCAAGGAGGCCGTTGTCGACCAAGGCGTCTTGGACGGTCATCTTGGAGGTGAGTGTGCTGTTCATGGTTTAGGACAAGAAAGGTTGGAAGACTTCCTCAAGAAAACTGGCCAGTCATTACCCAAGAGAAGCGGCCCTCATAAATGGCGGAATAGAAAAGCCAAACATTTGCGTGCAACATCTGATATACCATCAACATTGCCCACCGTTTTGCGGAACGGTCGCTGGACGGACCGTCGTGGCAAAACGGAACGAGCTTATCCGCAAAGAACCCCTGAGTCGCACTTTAGGGGGTTGCATGCTGACCAGCCCAGGTCCATGAGGTTCGGTCGCAGGATTATTGCCCGCCCTCGCTTGGCTGCAAATAAGCTGCATTCCTTCTCATGACACATACCAAGTACCTGGTTATCGTGATGCGCACCCAAGATGCGCACCCAAGGCATGTGCTAGGCAGCCATCATGAGGCATGATGCCTCGATGGGCCGCGGCCTGCGACTTTGGCTTGTTGTTTTGCAGACCGGTAAAACACACGGCCGTGCGAGGATCACTGTTCTCAAAATAGTATATCTCGGACCTACCACGGATGTACCATCTCTGCCTTCCTTGGCTCAGGTCCATCAGGGTGAATCCCACACCCAGCGGCAGTCGAAGATCCCAGACTTCAACCTCGGAGCAGCGAGATTCTCCCGTGAAACAATGAATCACACAATTATTTCCCTGGCGCTTATCTTCTTCCAGCTCACTACAACGGCCCTAGTGGTTGGGTTCACGAGCCGTGAGCATCTCTTTCTCCGTGCCATTGGCTCAGTTCCCCAAGGGTTCTCGGCTTACCACCAGATCGTTTTCCTTTGCAGCCACATCAGCAACCCCGTAAACCGCGCATTTCTTGGAGCTGCCAGCGTCTTTCTCGTCATTCTCTATGTCGACGCTGCTATTCTAAGCCGCTGGACCTTTGCCTCACAAAGCCCGACGTCCAGCCTTGGTGGGCTTATACCGCCCACAACCAGAGATACTCCCAAGACTCAAAACAATGCCACGACAGCTGAGACATCGGCGTCGTTTCTGAGGAAACTCAGCTTTGGCTTTCTTATTGCGCTCCAAAGCCGTTTCCCAGCTACTCCATGGGCAGTCCCTCGACTTCCTCCTTTTCACAAAGCCGACCCAAAGCATACTCCCACCAAGTCAGCGTTTCTCTTGAAGAACACAACCAAGTGTCTAGTCTACCTCTTACTTCTCCGCGCTACCAGCGGGTTAGGAAATCCGGATGACAACCCTGTTGTGTTTGCGTCTGACCGCATCCCGCTCTTCTCACGGTTGGGGGACAAGGGACCAGGAGGCATCACGTTGTCAGAGATAGGCACGAGGGTTGGCGCTGTCATGGGATATTGGGCCATACAGTATGCCGTCATCGACTTACTGTATAGTCTGCTGGCGGTGTTGGCCGTCTCTCTCCACTTGACGGATGTTAAGGGCTGGGTACCGATTTTTGGGTCTGTTTCTGACGCGAGAGGGGTGAGGCTGTTCTGGGGGTATGTCGACTTCTCCGCTTTCAATTTTCCGCTTCCATTATCTCGCTTCTCGCTTCCTTTTTTTTTTACTTTTTCTTTCTCTTTTTCTTTTTTTGTTTTTTTTTTCTGTTTTGTTGTGTTCACTGTTTTCCCTCCGTTCTCTTTCTCCTCTCCTTTCTTTCTTCACATAACAGGAGTTACACGCTGACGGCAGCAACCAAGGCAATTCTACCACCAACTCGTTCGACAGGGCTGCAGCAGCATTGCGCACTACATCACATACTTCATCTTGCGGTTTCGCAAAGACAGCGGCTCGCTGGCAGCTCGATATGTTTTCATGACCTTGGTGTTTGCCGTGTCCGGGGTTTTTCACACGCTGAGTGACGTGTCACAAGGGATCCCACTGGGTGAAAGCGGCGCCATGCGCTTCTTCGTTCTCCAGGCAATAGGCATCATGCTAGAAGACGGGTTTCAGGCCATTGTCTCTCGGAGAAGGCAATCTGGACATCATGGTCGAGGAAAACTTGAGAGGGTTTTGGGGAGCGTCAGTGGCCCCGTGTGGTTGGTCACTTGGTTAACATGGACTTCGCCAGGTTGGATCTATATGTCTTTGCAGAGGGACAGAGGTGTGCCTATTATTCCTTTCTAGACATAAATGCCCATCCTCGTCTCTTGTTCAGTGCTGTGGGGATTTCACTGGTGATGTTCACATGTCTCAGGGCGAGAAACTTCCGCATGTGTTAGACTGGGGATGTTCGAGTCGTGCGGAACCTGCAGTGTCGTTTTCACCGTGTAACAGGGAAGATGTGCGAGGAAATCAGCTCTGATACTGAGATATTTGGTAATTGGTTTTTATTTTCGCTAATGCAATGCCATTGTCATTGTCTTCGGAGGATAGGTATTGATCCAGTCCCTGTTTCGACTGGCACACCGGTGCTCCCGCGCCGCCACCCACGTCAACGACGCTTTCTACTCTAGTTCAATTAGTCAATAGCTTCTTGATCTAGCAATACAGAACTTACCAAACTGAAAGTTGCCGTCGTTGTTGCCGATGCGCTCTGCGAGGTTGATGTCCCTGTAGACCAGTTCCCCTTCCACGTTCCTGAGGCCGGCACGGAGGATAGGGACGCCGTCACCCTCGATGGCGAAGCTGATCTCTTCGGCGCTCTCGGAGAAGTTCACACCACCCCATTCAAAGGACCCTTCCCAAAAGGTGAGCTTATATTTTGACAAGGATTTCTTAGGCTCCCGGGCACTCACCATCGCTGTTGCCAATGAACTGGTTGAGATCGACCTCAGCATCCACCTCATCACCATTGCCGTTGCGAAGCCGGGCCCTGAGAATGTGGCCGTCGTCAACGCGGATATCCTGAGCTGAAGAGTGGAAAGACATGGCGTTCTTGTGGAGTGGAGTCTGTGATGGGCGTGTGATGCGATGGAGGTTGTCAAAAGAGCTGTGGTGAAGAAGAGGAGTGGAATGCCAGAACCTGGAGACACTTCGACTATTTAAGCTCCCAACTACGGCAGCGCGTCCGCTGGCAGTGGGCCCTCGATCTGATGTCGTGTCATGTGTCGCGCACTTGATACGAATCAGGCATCAAGGGAGGCCCACGGAGGCCTCGAGATCCCCACTCAGGTTTTCAGCAGACGCGCGTATCGAGGGGGTGGCGGCTTGGCGGGGAGGAGGTGAGGTGGAGTATGCGTTGCATAACCGGCCCTGAATGGACGGATCAGGCGGGGAACGGCAGACCCTTTGTGCATGTTTGGATCGGGGAGGTCAAGCGGGGGTTCATCGTCGATGGTGGTGAAGATGGTGTGATTCCTACGGCGCTTAAACCCGGCTGGGCATTCCATCCCATGGAAAAGTAGGTAGTCGGTTGCATTCCGCACTTGACGGCCTCCAAAGCGATGCAGTGGGTCGTTGCGCCAAGTCAAATCTTTACTCGAGGGGCTTCAGGAAAATGCAACATTAGAAATTGAAGCCACCAGCCCGAGATGGGAGGCAGCCCGGCGGCCGCAGTACCCCTCTGCACGCCAGGTTTTGGGACTGGGGGCGTCGTGGATATTGCCGGTTGACAGAATGAAATATCCGGATGGGTTACATACGTGCTGTCTCGATGGGGCCGAAGATCCCGGGTCCAGTTGCTGCTGGCATTTGATTGCGCCATGTTACCCGCACCTGGTGTGGTTTGTTGACTGATGGTTAATGACATGCTGCGCTGCGTCCAGCTCACCATCGTCCACGAAAGTTGTCGGATCTCAAGGGGGAAAAGTTTAAATACGTCACATAGATAACGACACAAAAGACAAAGCAAATACATTCTGATCTTCACCGTGTTCGAGGCCTCCGACAAGGATCTCCTGCGCACTCAAGCAAATGCATCAAGGCACTTGGTCTCAGCCAGAACCTTTTGGTTCAGCTCCAGCTTGCAATTGGCCAGGGCTGGTAATGGACAAGGCACCCGTAACTCCATCGAGTCTAACTGCGCCGCCTGTGTCCTTTTCTAGTTTGTGATTATTCAAGTAGAAATCTCAAAGAATGCTGAGATCTCACCGTCCGAGGAGACTTTGGATTCCGAACGCTTGCAGTGAACTCTTGGGTAGAAAGTCGGGACCCAGGCTGGTAGGGAGCAGTTGAACAAGATGGTAATTGCTCTAGTTATTAAGGGAAAGCTATGGGGTTCATGACTGACTCTACATTGTTTCTGAAAACTTTCTTTGTCGGGGTTCGGCATGAGCCGGCGAACCCCTGAATGGCACTGGCAGAAAAAGAAAACAAACGAGTGCTCGGTTGACGTCACATGATGAGCTTAATTCGAAGCCCGGGGCGCTTTGCCTTTCCCAGCTTAGCTGGCCTCTGCGGCCCCACTCACGGCTGGTCCCTTGTTTGTAACGGACGTTCAACCTCATACGAACGCGTTGGAGGCCGCGACACGACATCGAATCAACACCAATCACCACCGGCGCAACCCGTTACTCGCCACCACCCATCCCACCGCACGACCGACCTTTTGAGACATTGCAGGGCGCTACTTCCGAGATACTGGACCCATAGCATCTTTTTCGGGTCTTTTACTCCTCGACTTGCCGACCATGGCACCACAACTTGATACCCAAACGCTGGGCCTCGTGTTCCAATCCAGACCAGACATCCTCGCGGGAATTCAACAAGCAGCCGGTATGCACATCTCTTTGCAGACTTGACCCTTTACTTTGATCGAGTGCAACAAAACTTGGGGATCGGGGGTCGCGGATTGGGGCAACGGAGGCGTGTCCGTGGGGTTCCGAGATTCCGTGGCCTGCAAGCAGCCCTGCTAACAGACCGTCCCGGCGGCGCCTTGTTCGACTAGATACCCCGGCGCGAACGACTTTGTTCAACGATATTGCCAGTTTTGTCTACGAGCGCCTGGCCTGCGCCGATGCCCCAGATGGCCCCGCGTCGAAGAGAAGGCGGCTCGATATCGCACAACCGCCAGCACAAACGCATCGCAATGGGCACGCGCAGGACAGCGTGCCCCCAGCTGGCTCCCAAACAGGCGCTTTGGGCGCTGACGCCGCCGTCGCCGACCCCGTTCTTCTCGAGGTTAAGGACATTTCCGTCACAGCGCCGCAGCGCAAAAAGTACGACCTGTGCTTCACCAAGAACTTTCTGTATGCCCGGGCATCAGGAACATCGGTCCCGGTTCAAGGGATCGTATATCCATGGACAGATATTGGTACGTTCGAGCCACTTCTCTTATTACGCAAACTGCCGGAATAGGCCGCTGACGCCTCCCCTTCTCGAAGAACATGCGTTTTACCTGCCCGTCCCCGACAAATCTCAAGCACAGTACAACTACGTCCTTTTGCCGCGCGGCAGCTTCCTCCCGACGGCAAAACAAGCCAGCGCAAGCGCCGTTGACAGGCAACAGCCACTGGAGCCACTTGTATTCACGGTCCCTGCCACGGCCCCCAAGCCGGGCAGCATTGGCGGTTCTTCTGCCAAAACGGCCGAGGCTGTTTCTGACACATACAGCAGCCTCTTCAACTGGGCTTTGACCACCTCTTTGCGCTCAGCCGGCAACCACTCGTGCCAGCTGGTCGCTGCCGACCCCAAACTGTTCCACAGCGTGGCCCGTCAGCCCCATCGGCCCAACGAGAAAGCGGTGCATGTGAAGGCGTTCCGCGGCAGCAAAGATGGCTTTCTCTTCTTTCTACCCACGGGCATTCTGTGGGCCTTCAAGAAGCCCCTGTTATTCCTCCCACTAGACCGGATCGTGGCTGTCAGCTACACCAATGTTCTCCGGACCACCTTCAACATGGTTGTCGAGCTCGACACTGAGGGGTCGAGTGACGGCAGCAGCACCGTCGAGAAGGAAGTCGAGTTTGGCATGATTGACCAGGGGGATTACCAGGGCATCGATGACACGTATGTTCGCCGTCACGGTCTTGCGGACCGAAGCATGGCGGAGCAGAGGAAGGCGAAGCGTGAGCTGGTGGAGAACGCCAAAAAGGCCCCTGCCGACGGTGAGGGAGACGCCAGCGCGGCAGGCGGTGCGGATGGCATGACGGAATTGGAGCGGGCCCAACAAGAAGCTGAACAGCGGCTGCAGGATGAGGAGGACGAGATGGAGGAGGATTACGACCCCGGAAGTGATGGAGACAGCGAAGGCGAAGGAGAGTCGAGCGAGGACGAGGATGATGATGACGACGAGGATGAGGAGGACGAGGATGAGATGGGGACCGCCGAAGACTAGCACGCCCATGGCCACGTGTGCGCCGCTTGTGAGTCAAACCTCGGCCACAGTTTTCACGGTGAGACAGACAGCTTGGCTCTTGGTGGCCTAACTATCTGACGAGCAGGCGCCTTTGGCGTTTCCCGAGTTTGACCGCGAGATTGTTCCCAGGGGTTGCTCGCATGTCCCGCGGCCCTGCCCTCAAACATGGTGCAGAGGTGGGACTGAATAATGACCGGCTAAATTGCACCTTCATCATGGAGCCCGACTGGCGTTTGGGTAACGTTAACATTTCCTGTATACCTCGGGGACCAAAGCGTTCTTCAGCGCAACACGGTGCACCCCTGACGAAGTTGCGGGCGGGGATCCATCTTGACAACCCCTAACGCCAGACAGAGAATCGACTGCCTTAGTCGTTTTTTTAGCGTCTCGGCGCCTTCACTCGCACAGACAGTGATATGATGGCCGGGGCTTCTGTCTTCCTGCTGACCAAGGATTCGCATTACGAAATGCTCGCTTGGTTGTCGGCTCTGTATCGGCGTTAACACGCCAGCAACCGCCGCGCAAGAGCCAGAGGAAGTACACCGTTTGGTAGCGTGAGGCCAACGCATTGAACGGACTGGCCGCCGGGAGGAGAGACCCATTCTGCAATGGTAAACACGGGCTTCAAGAGCGTACGTTCCGTCCAGTGTTCGACTGTCCCAAACAGTACGGAGACATGTACTGCGGGTTGTAAGCAAGCACCACACGACTTGGTTAATCGGCATGGCCTCTGTTTGTCTCTTCCGTGTCTTTCCCCTGCGTTCATCTCTTCTGGATGTGTCCACGCTCCCTCTTGACCAAGCAGCTATCATCTTTGACGCTTCGCTTCCCTCGGCGAGGTGACAGCGGGCTCCAGGAAATCTGTCCATGTTTACATGCCTGGGACATGACTTGCTGGGGCGCAAGATTCTCATGTCCTGGCCCCACATCTCGGCTTCGGCCGCTGGGGCAGGTTCATGGCGCATGAGGGCCCCCCACCCGAGCCCACCAGCAATGCAACATCGGTTCTTTGGCTTGCGACCCTCCACCCGCACGGCCATTTCAGGGACGCTCATCACTACCTACCTGGCACCCGACAGCCGTTCAACCGTTCCGCAACATCAAAATGATAACATAATCGGACGCATGCATCGGGTTCAAACAAGAGACGTCGAAAAGTTTGTCTAGGGATCCTGCACTGAGGTGTATTAGAGGAAAGAAGACCGTTGATGTGTGAAAAGGATGTGAGCCTTCAAGTTGCGGGGCCGCAAAACTTGAAGATGGATGGAGACTGAGTGAGTGCTCACCGCCGAATGGGGTCGCATTTACCCCGCAATCACGAGGGTCTTGCGGGGGAGACATCGATGCAGACGTCGGACAGTTGGGGCAAACCGGTCCACCAGGGCAGTATTACTTCAAGTCATCGGCAACGAGAGAGCGACCTTGGTTATCCAGCCATTTGAATTGTGGTGACTGAGAATGGAGAGGAGCAAGCGGACCGTACACAGGAAGGCAGCGGAGAATGCAGTCTGCGAGGTGTGGGTATGGCAAATCAGGATACAGATTTCCATTGCTCGGATCCAGTTCCGCTGACGTTCTGGAATGGGGAACGGTCCCGACGGAAGTCTTGGCTGACCCCTACCGTAGGGCTGAGCTTTTTGCCCAGCTGGGCGAACAGATTCAGGTTTGCGAGCGCCGTGGCTTTGCATCGGTCACCGTGTGGCACTCGCCGCGGTCCTGCTGGCGATAAAAAACTTGGACGGGAGCGAGCATTGATTGGGTGGACTTATGGAAAGCCACACGCGGAGGTTTCTGGACAAATCGCAAAGTAGGGCACGCCATAGATTCACGGAATGGAGCTGCCATGGTCGTGATGAGCTACCACTACCTTGCATCGGCCGGAAAGACCTGGGAAGGGTTGACAGCGGGAGAGTCAGGAAATATGAGTCAGCCAAGCGAGGTCATGCCAGCCCCCAACTGTCGAGATGAGATCAACGGCGCGGGGAGAGGGCGGGACGGTTGTGCCCTGCGGGCAGAAGTGCTATGATCACGTTTGCATGCATGTTGAGCATGCCTGCCCGTTTGAGACAAGGCACCCGTCCAGCCCGCATGGCAGGGTGGCCGGCGTCGCAGAGGTACTGCTGAGTCTAGTTGTGCTGAATGCCCACCTGGGATCAGCCGAACTGATTATTCTTGCGCAGCTCGAAGCCGGATAATCCCTCTCAGATACGTAGGCCATGCAATGGTCTTTCCGGACAAATGTGCTGCGTCCGCGGGGAGTCAGCGAGCTGATAATCAGAGCCCTGGACGAAACCGGTCAATCAGTCCGCAGGCCTTGGTGTCTGTCTCGGAGCTGTTATTTGCCGCCAGGGATGCCAGTTGCCACCTGCGAGATGATCGCTCCACTTGCCAGGCCAGGTTGGGCTCTGAGAACGACGCCTTTATTACGGTTGATTGGTGATGCCCGTTCAGAAGAAAGGGGGCGATCCTCCACAGAACCCCTCTCATCAGTTCGCTCCTCGCTCTGCCGCAGTCACTGTACTCAGGACAGGTCAAAGTGGTGCTTATGCTTACGGCCGCTGAGGGCCGTTGTCAACCCGTCAACGTGTGCAGTGAGATCTGCCCGTCCCACCCGAGGCAGCCGGAACTCTAACTCTTCGACTTGGGCCCAAACGTAAGGTTCCCCAACTTCAGTGCTTGGGACAGCGCGGTACGTGGTGCTTCATGTCGCAAGGCGGGGTGGTGGTGAGACTGTGGCAGCTTCATAAAGGAGCTTGCATCATCTTGCTCGATGCTTGTGGACTGGCGCGGCTAGACACATCAGCCCACTCACGTGTAGCGACGGGGGGACCGAGGCAGTGGTGCAGCGGAAGGTATCCAGCGTTGAGTGTCGAGATGGCCGCTCTCCAGCTTGCTGCTTGCGCTGGCGGTGGTGATGGCCCCACCCACGACCCCTTTTTAGCCCAGCAGGGCGAAACCTGGGTTTGGTGGGGCGCCACCGCCTGCCAGTCAACCTGGGCAAGCTGGGGCAAGCCCCGGCCAAAGCGGAGGAGCACACCTCCAGTTTCGCAATTGGTTGGGCGGGGAGGATGGGCCAAGAGCGAGCCGCCAGGACAGTCTCCCTTCTGGCGGTTAGGTAGGTAAAGCGCTCAGGAGGGAGCGCAGGAGATACGTTCGGAAGGCGAAGTTAACCGCCAAAGCCTGTGTTGTGAAACTCGGCCGATCTGTTGACGGATTGAGGGGTGGCAGGGAGAAGTTGTGGAGGGCAGGTGCCAAAGTCGCGCACACAGGGATCCGGCATCGAGCCCGCGACCCTGCAAGGCCGCCATCCCTGTTCATTTGGAGGGCTGAGGCAGAGGGCTGGTCGAGTGGGTCGGGCTTAACCGTTCTAGGTGACGCGACCCTTCGCTGCGATGCCATGCATGAGCTGCAGCGAGCCAATGGCGACGAGTGTGGTGAACCTGCAAGTTCGCTCCTTCCAACCCATGCCCATGGCCTTGCCCATGCCCACCACTGTCAATATTCCGCAGTGCTGCTGTGTTGACGGAAGGCAGGCGCGGCAGGGTCCCTCGCACTGGCGCACTCGTGCCTCCGATTTTCGACCCTCGCCAGGTTCCGTGTGTTCCGCGTTTCTTTTGTGCGTCCCGTCCCCTCTGCCGCCACATCCCGTCCCGGGGACAGCCCTATGACGGGACGGCCGCCCATTGTGTTTCGATGGAGACGGGACCCAGAGAATGCTGGGCAAGAGCATGCGCTCGCGGCTCGCTCCCTTGCTCGAGGGCATCGACATGTGCCGACAGGATGGGCATGCAGTGGCACGCCAACCTGGACTTTCCCGTCGCTCTTCGGAGCTGCTGCTTGGCTGGCTGCTTGGCTGGCTGCTTTGCTGAGGATTCCTCCAGCTGCTCCTCCAAACGGGATGCCTTCTCTGGGGCTGTCTGCGTTCTGCACCGGTGAGGTGGGGGCCACACAGTCGCCCGTATGGATTGCCGGCCGGCAGGGTCCACCACCTCCACTGCCTGCTGGGCTGAATGCAGCCAGTGCGACTCGCCATCCCTTCCAGGGCTGCTGAGCGCTGACTGGCACTCCCTGGCAACGACCCCACGACCCCGGCAGCACACACAATTTCTCCTCCACAGCGCTTGTCCCAATGGCCTGGTCTCCAGTTCTGTCGTAGCGGGCAGTCTGCGGTCTGCCTTTTTATTTTCAGGCCGTTTGGGCACTCGGTTTATTACTTGCCAGTCCCACGCCGCTCTGGCGGTCTTTGCTCTCCCTCCCTCCCCCTGTCTTGCTCCATGCACGGGGTGCACCTCTTGCGCGCTGGATTGAGCTGCGACCCGACCAATCCTGGGCCAAGAGGGCAGGCGAGAGAACAACCCCGTTGGACTCGTTGGAACCTGAGCAGCTGAGCATCGAACCTCGCGATCCTCCAACGCCGTGCCAGTCACAGAGCCGCGCTTCGTATTGACCGTTTGACTGGGCCTCGGTCCAGCTACGAACTCGTAAGCGGCGGCGGTGGCAACCTGGGTACCTCAGGCGGCTGTCGCCTTGCGCTTCAGCTCTCACCTCCATTCCTTAGCCCATCTGACATCGCCATCCTCGCCCACCCGCCCATCTCTCCACTTGCGCCGGCGGACGGCCCAGCACGCGGGCAACCCTCGACGTCATGGCCGCCATCCCTATCCAGGCGCCCTCTCGGGGGTACGGGGGCAGAGACATGAGCACCAGCCCTCTACCGTCCATATCAAGTGGCCACGGCGAGACTCTTTCGAGACCCTTTGGACCCCCGAGCCGTGGCATCCCCTTCTCCGACAACCTCTCGCCGTCGGCCGCGTCGAACCCCATGGCGATACGCGGCGTGGACCTGAGCGACGCGCGGGCGCCCCCGCCCCTTCCGCCGCCCCGGCTGGTGCCCGTCAACGGCCCCGTCGACCCGGGTTTGCAATTCAAGGAAAGCATGCGCCGGGACGAATACGGAAGCCCCGATACGGACTCGTTTGGCCACAGCTTCAGGCGACGGGACATGTGCAGGAGTGATGTTTCTGACGATGGATACCACAGCTTTGACAGCTTCAGGTTTGTTTGCACCCTCTGACCGCGATCAGATCCTATTGGCGGTGCCGGCCTAACATGGACGGGCCGATGTTCTAGGTCTTCTGGCTTCCCCTCGCCCTTTGGCCACCACACCATGAAGAGCTACCGTCCCAATGGCGATTCGATCGACCACTCGATGCTCGACAAGCTGAACCGCTCTGGCCGACGTTCAGGCCTCAGTGCGTCCGTCAACGATCTCCCCGGCGCGCGTCCCCACCACGCCCATCTGACGACGCTCTCCCTCCCGCACCGGACCCGGCAGCCATTCCTCGACTCGACCTTTACCAAATCCCCTGGCGCCATGTCGGCTACGTCCCCGATCCATGCGCCCTTCGGCCATCATGGGCGGGGATCAATGGACCGCCGCTCCCCGCTGGGAACCGACAGTAGTGACTTTGACCGGTCGCCACTGCCGCGCACGCCTCGGCTACATGTATACGGCAGTGCGGTGCCAGATGACGGGGCGCACCCCGGGTACTACGAGGCTCGCGAAGAGGAGGTTGATTTTCCCATGGAGGAAACTTCGCGCATGCGAAGCCTTGCGATCGAAGACCAATGGCGGGAAAGAGACTGGGACAGGGACCGGGACCGGGAGAGGGAAAGGGATCGTGATCGGGATAGGGAGAGGGAGAGAGAACGCGAGTGTTACCAGCCGGGGCAGAAGCGCCGGGCTTCATCCCCGCCCAGCGACGACGCCGCGCTCGCAAGCGACATGGCGAGGAGGAGAGACGGTGGGCTGATGTCCAGGGGCTCGCCCACACCGAGGTTGCTTGTGATACCTCAGAACTCGCTCTCGAGCGTGTCGTCGGTGAGCCGAAGCGGGAGCTATACCAGCAACCTCACAGCAAGCAGCATCACAAGCATGGGTTCCTTGGGGCGCCGCTCGCCGAATCCCTTGTCGCCGGCTGGCCTTTCCCCGACGGATCCCATGTCCTGCGGCAGCCCCTACCCACCACCGAGTCTGTCGGCCTCGCCGCACCCTTCGGTCGGACGGTCTCCCCGCGGGCCGTCGCCGCACCACCGAACACCGAGCGAGCAGCTGCCGGCGCAGGTCGCGCGCGCTGTGGCGTCGCCTCGGAAGCTTGCCGAGATTCCCAAGGGTCACAGCAATCTGGCAGTCAAGCTTAAGGGGCCCTACATGTGCGAATGTTGCCCAAAGAAGCCCAAGAAGTTTGAAACGGAAGATGAACTAAGGTACGGTGCTCCACGTCTTTGTGCGTCTTCTCTGTTTGAGGTTTGAAGGATCTAACGTTGCCCATCCGTCAGAGCGCATGAGGCCGAGAAGCAGTACGAGTGCTCATTTTGCGGCAACCGCTTCAAGAACAAGAACGAGGCCGAAAGGCACCAGAACTCGCTCCACGTCCGGCGCCACAGCTGGTCATGTTCGGCTTTGACGGGCTACGAGCGCGCATTCCACGACAGCACCGCAAGGCCCGGCGAGGCTGATGTCTGCGGGTACTGCGGCGAGGAGTTTCCCCGCAGTGGCCAGAACCCGAGTGGTGCCAGCGTGAGCGAACAGGACTGGGAGGACCGCATCCGCCATCTGCAGGACGTGCACAAGTTCCGCGAGTGCAACTCGAGCAAGAAGTTCTACCGGGCTGACCACTTCCGCCAGCATCTCAAGCACAGCCACGCTGGCACCAGTGGCAAGTGGACCAATATGCTTGAGAATGCTTGCATGATTGAGGAAGACCCGCCGGTCCCCACGAGATGAGCCAGCGCTGGCTTGACGGGTGGATGGAAGCGACACAGGGCTTCGCCACAAGAGGAGCTCAAGTCATGTGCGCCAGCGGACAACCTTCAGGATCTCTCACGTCCCGGCTCCCCTCCAGCACCGCGACCAGAGCTGGAGCGACAACGACCCTCGTCTGGACACAGAAGAAGCCGGTAGGCCGGAGCTGGTACCAGAGCCCGCTCGCTCTCCGCTTCTCGACCCCTCGGCCGTGGTCGAGTGGGGCTGAGTCACATTTGGCCGATCAGCCGCCATTAGCGGCTTGACGAGGAAATAACTAGCCGCGGTCTGGATCCTACAATCCTTGGGCACGGACTTGGCTCCGGTGAAGGATCTCAAACCCAGCTCCGACTTGTTTGCCAGAGGAGCGTTTGTTTGTCCACTTACCCCGGGGTCTGCCGTACAGCGCCGCAACGGGCCGCTCTGCGGTTCTCGACTGCCCGTTGCCCCTGACAGTTATTGTCTTTGAAGAGTGGTTTTGACGCGGTGCGCCGTTGCCAGGGAAGTTCATCTTTGCTGGTGTGCCGCAGGGCGAATTTGCGCGTGGCAGCGACTGGACATGCTGTTCCAGTTGCGTATCGAATGATCAGTGCAGGCCGTCATCATCAACGACTCGGGACACATGCCGAGCACAGGAGGTTTGGTGACCTCGCGCGTGCAAGTCACGGCGTCAAGATCCAGAGCAGTGTGTAGCCAGCGAGAGCACCGCGAGAGACCTGACTTGGAAGGACGGTTGCCGTTGTGAATTGCCCCAACGTGGCTTTTTATGTTGTAGTTCCTGTACCTTGTTGAAGCGGCTCACGAGCATTGGGAGGCATAAAGGCACTGGGAGGTGTTAGCGTTTTGGAAAACATGTAGGGGCATGACTGGCCATGAAAATGAATCAAGGGAAAAAGCATTGCTCTCAATGGCTTGCACACACTTGGATTTTCCCTTGTCCCTCTTGCACGCCTGATGCCCTTGCTGTGGCTAAAGCTGGACCAGCTGGAGTGGAATGGATGAGTCTGTCCCTGAGTGTCCTAGCCCCTTAGCTCCCCACATTTGCCCCGCGACCACCTTCCCTGCGGGGCAGGGTCCAAAAATTCACCTGCAGTGCCTGGCTTGCAGCCATCCATCTCCCCAAACAACCCTCGGCGTGGAATCGGCAACCACCAAAGCTCCCAACCCCAGAAGCCAGAATCGCCGTCATGGCCCTCAACCGGATCAACGGGCCCGACGAGCTTTATGTCGGAGGGTGAGTCATTGTCTCAGGTCGCGTCCACATCACAACGGCGATGCTAAGTTTACGGACATTGCAGCGTCTTCGGCGTCAACCGAGCCCGGCTCTTGCTGGAGCACAAGATAACCCACGTCCTGTCGGTCATCAAGTACGCGTTAAACCGAGACGACGATGCCTTCCGCGACATGGCGCACTTTAGCATCGATATCGACGACATGGACGACCAGGACATCCTCGTGCACCTCCCTGCCATGGTCCGCTTCATCGACCGCGGCCTCCACGGAGTGGCGGCATCCGAGATACCCGCCCACGACGACAAGACGCAGAACCCGGGAAACCCCGCCGCCCCGGGCGCTGTCCTTGTCCACTGCGCCATGGGCAAGTCGCGGTCCGTCACCGCCATCATCGCCTATCTCCTTTGGAAACACCCGCACCGATTCGGCAAGGCGGACCCGACGACGACAGGCGAGCAGGCAGTATCGCAGGCGCTCCAGTGGGTTCGGGAAACTCGCCCGATAGCCGAGCCCAACGAAGGGTTCATGCGTCAGCTAGAGATGTGGTGGGACATGGGTTGCCCAGCGGACAGCGACGACGCGGTCGAAAAAGAGCCCGCATACCAGCGTTGGCTGTACAAGCGAGAGGTCGAGGATGCTGCGCGCATTGGGAGGGCGCCCGACTGGATCCGGTTCGAGGATGAGGAGACGCAAAAAGGCGGCACCAGGACGGGAAGGCAAGACGATGAGGAGCCCGACACAGAACTCAGGTGCAAGAAATGCCGCCGTGTGCTAGCGACCGGTCCCTTTATTGTACCGCACCAGGGTCGGGGCAACGCGAAACGGTCGGACTGTCCTCACTTCTTCGTCGAGGCGCTGTCGTGGATGCGCCCCATCCTTGAGGAGGGCGTGCTTGACGGCCGTCTCATCTGTCCAAACACCAAGTGCGGGGCGTCCATTGGCCGCTATGCTTGGCAGGGGTTCAAGTGCAGCTGTGGCGAGTGGGTTGCCCCGGCGTTCTCGCTCCAAAGTAGCAAGGTCGACAAGCTTGTGACCGGCAAGAAGGGGAGCAACGGGCCTGCCGCTATTGCTGACCGGATGGCTGCTCTCGGCATACGCATGCCACCAGGATCCCAGAGAACGCCCGTCCCGGCGAATTCTGGGGCGGCTGTCGAAAGATGCAAAGAGAATTTATGATGAGCAATGAGTTTCGGCAACAGAACGACATTGGCTTGTCGTGTCCCAGAGTCCAGTGGGCTTTCCACATTTCAGCGCCTTGCTCGGCGCACGCAGCCCACGTGTGCTAGCTTCCCCAGAGTCAACAAACGCCTGATGAGCCCGGGTTGCTTCCCGAGAGTAAGATCTCGGACTAGCGCTTTGCGGGTTAGATGAGATCCTGCGAGTGGACGCCTCGGAGGAGATGCCACCCCCAACGCCGAACCGGATGTTTACCGGGGCTCACCTGATCGGACTGTTGCCTTGCCATTTGGTTACCCCTGAGCCTTTGTTTACCTGGAGCACGGAGCCCCACCACGGCATGAGATCGATGAGGTAGTTAGCTCACAGCGCGTTGGAGAACGATCTCTGACGCCCCCAAAGGCCCATCATCGGCAGGGTAAGCCAGCCTACTGGAGCTACCTTGGTCGCGCCCTACACTCAAGGACACCACCATTCGAACAGAACTGGCATGCTCTCCGACAAGGGCGATTGCTAGGAGACCCGCACTAGCTCTGGCGCCAGTTGACACAGATTCAACCCCCATGGCTGCGAGCAGTCGTGGAGCAAGAACTGTAACTGCAGCAATTGAGGGTTAGGCTTGTTCTCTACCAACGGCGCACGATGAAGTCCGCTCAATGACAAAGACCATACCTGCTTCATCGCCAGTCAAGTCCCTGTCTAGCCCAATCTCCGTACCTCTGATTCAGGCATTCCATGATGCTTAGCAGAGCATCATCTCCAGCCTTCTTCTGTCAGGCGGCATGCCATTGATCCTTTGATCAACTTCCGTCTGACAGTCCCACGCATCCCCGCTGCAGATGCTGGTGATGGAACCCCGAAGAACACCTGGATGCATCAGGATTGGAGCTGCACATGGCTGACTGTGCAGGACACCGAGCATCAAGCCGGCTGGAGCCGTGTGGTGACAACACATCTGTCAGCACTAAGCCATCAGGAGGGCATGGGGGTGGCTTTTCCGAATGCGACCGCCCGACGCGGGAACTGATGAAGAGAAGGATTGGAGAGTACCGGCTGCAGGCAAGAGACAGCTCAGTCCCATGCGAAGAGAGTAAACGAAGTCGCCCAATACAAAGATCGTTATTCGCAGCTGAGAAGTGAATCGAAGTCACTGGATGAGGCCAGCGTCAGCCCATTGAGCCTTGATGTTCACGACAGTATTCTCTTGAGCCAAAACGTCTTCAATACACACCCCCAAAGTACATACAAAAAGCCAAAGGATGTGATATTCCCTTCAACGCAGCAGGAAGGCCAACCCCCACAGTAGGTATCAGAGCTCGGTCTATCGCCCAGCCAGATGTCAGATGGGGTAATTATAGGCCGGAGTGAAGGGAGGTCACTCTATTTGGGAAGCTTGGCAAACAACCTGATACCATTCATGGCCATGGCTCTTTAGCGAATGAGGAAGACATCAGAGGTGCAAGCGGCATGCTGCCCATGCGTGCCTCCACCTTTGGCTAAGCGTTCGCTAAACCGAATGGCACCATGCTATGCGTGAAGCTTAGAGGCGTCCGAAAAAGCGGGAGGTAAGCACAGCGGGGCGATGGGAAGCACGGTCGAGGGATGCGGTATATGAATCACCAAACCGGCAATTCCTAGCGAATGGCGGATGGTGCGCCTCCTGGAACCTGGCGGGTGTGCAGCGCAATGCAACGCGTTGCGAAAAAGCACCTCAAATGCGCGGTACGTCCCTCCTGAGCGCATGCCGCTCGGCATTTCAGCGAGATGTCCTCTGCGCAATCGACAAAGACGATGCCTGCTTCGAGGATGAACGCGTCCCGCTGGCAGGGCGTGTTGTGCGCCGCGCCTGCTTCAGCCCGACGGGTGCAGCGCCAGTTTGGGACAGACCACAAGCCGACGGTGCATGCTTCTCCAAATGCCGGAGCCTGGATTGGGTAAGTAGCCAGCTTTGAGAACCGCCTGCCCTGCCATTTTGTAACGGTTCCGCCTGCCATGTCCCGCTTTCTGCACCTAAATCGCATCAGGGCTGCGTGTTCTGGCGCCCATGATTCTCCCTACGTGATATGGAAGGACTAGGCCTCTCAGGAAGACGGAAGAAGTATGTGATGCGAATCAAAGCCTCTCTCTGGTGTTTTCATATCCCGAAGGCTGTGGGGGAGACAAGGACACGGCGGTATCTGGTGTTATCGGCAGCTCGGTGCGTTTCAAGGAAGACTCTTGGGAACCGACGGGAAGAAGGTCGGGTCCTGCATCCGCTCCCGGTTTCGTTTGGCGATCTCGAGCTGTCTCTTTGTTGAGCCGTTGCTGGTAGAAGGTACTGCAAGCGCCAAGTGGTCAGCGCAAGGAGGGGGTGGGTAGCGGGGAGGCCAGGGGATGTTGGCGCACCTCTTGAGCTCAAAGACGCGGGGTTCCTCCTCTTCCTCCGCTGGCAACGTGGTGGCATCGTCCTTAGCCTATAGCATGTTGTCAGCAAAGGGGGGCCCTGACGATTGGCGAGTTCGAAGTGCGGACTTGGTCTGTCGTATCTTGCGTCTTTGCGCGGTCCTTGTCGTCCTTCTCCTTCTTGTCCTCTGCTTCGTCTTTCTTGTCGCCCTTCGCCTCCTTCTCCTTTTTCTTCTTTTGTTTCTCCTCGTACTCTCTTTTTACACGCTCGACCTCTTCGTCAAGCTCGCGCTTCCTCCGTGCCTCGATGGCGGCGTGGTCGATTTTCGGGGTGCAGAAGCCGGTGTCTTTCAGGTGGGCAGGGCAGACATAGAACCAATCCTGCGTGGTGTTAGACTGCCAACCGGCCAAAATAGGCGATGTGAGCGGACCTTGTTATCGGCGGTGATTAGCACGCTGGTGCTCAGCTTGTAGCAGATGTCGCAGGACTTGGCCTTGGTGTCTGCCACCTTGCGATGCGTGTAGACGTTGGGAAAGGCCATGGCTGGCAACTCGGCTGGTAGTCGACGCCCAACGTCGGCACCTCCTGTCGCGTCGTCGCGCGATGTTGCGGGCGGGTGGAGGCTATCTTCGATCCAAGACGTGTCGGAAGCTCTGCTCTGTCTCATGTCGTTTGGACGTCTCGGCGATGACACTGCTGCCACCGCAGGTGGGGTCGGGTGCCTGGCGGAACCGTGTCAAGAAACTTGAAAGACTGTACTGTTTCGCACCGTGTTCGTGCAACCTCCGCCCAAGCTTCCTTCCATCATCCATCGACAATTCCGAGAATCCGGGACTCGCTTTTTTCTCGGCTTCTTCTCCACCTTTATCACTCGCAGGTCCCTTCCATGTTATCTGTACGGCCCGAGACGCCAAAAGCATCCAGCGCAAACAGCAACTCGTGATGGTATTATTTGCCTGGCTTCAAGCGAGGGCAACACAGCTGCACAGCCTCAACGACTTGGCTTGCGGGATGACAACAAACGCGACGCTGTCTTCGAACTTCAGAAGTCTTTGGCAACTCGACTTGCGCATGATTTGGCCCAATCTTTATGCGGCCAAGATCTTGGACAGGGTGCGCGCACAGGAACCTGCCGCCTTGAAAACTGGGATCTCCACGAAGCGGATGGGTGTTGTGTGGAGGGAGGACTCCACTACAGGCATCAAAGACTTGCCACGCGGCTCCTTAGGTTCCAAAGACCGAGTTGTTGAGAACTCTGCCCGCGGTCCGCTCTCATCCATCGCCCTCACCAATCACCAATCGCGAGACAACGGTGACAGAAAATTCTGTGCCTATTGGCATGTGAATAACTGCAAGGGAACTTGAACCCACAGGCATATCTTAAGATTCTGCTTGGTAAAGGTTTGCCCCACGACTTGGTGTGAAACTGTTTAACTGGGAGCTACTCCACTTACTTTTGGCGAACCCGAGGACCCCTTGCCCCTCTCTGGTCAAGGTGCGCAAAGTGAATGACCGAAACACAGCAAGTGACTTCGCCGTAGTCCACCTTGGCCGCGAGTTCGGCTTTCGGAGTGCTGGGTCAATGCCAGGTTTTGCCGTTTCATGTAACCAAACTTGTCCATGAGCTGACAGTGATACGAGGCACGCGAGGGGTTCTTGTAGAGACCAGGGTAGCCGGTCCAGGCTCCTCTATCTGCTCCGCTGCTCAGGGGCCGGTTCTCGTTCCCTTGGTTCCTCTCTTTACGTAAATGGAAGTAATTCCTTCAACCCTGTCTCTGTTCTCAATATCTCCTCCAACCCAAGGTATTTCAGTCGGCTGCCCTGATTCTGGACGATGTTTAGGTAGAATCGCCCTCAACAAACTCTTCTCTCCCCCCTTCTCCCCCCCGGGGCGCTCCTTATTCGTCGAGGATCTTCACTCCCCATGCAACTAGAACGGGATATCGAGAACGATGCTGCGTCATCATCGTCTGAGGAGTCGACCACCAAGCTTCCCAACGGCGGGTATGGCTGGGTCATCCTTGGGGCCGCTGTAGCTGTCCACGCCATCGCTTGGGGTAGGATGCCTTCAGTACGAACCTGAATGGGAGCCAGGGGCTGTACTAACCTACTCTAGGAATCAATATAACCTTTGGCGTCTATGCTTCTTTCTTTATTGAGAATGACTCCTTCTCGGGTGGCAGCCCGCTGCGATATTCTTTTGTTGGTGGGCTGTCGGTCGGAGTTGCTCTGGCGGCAGCGCCACTCGCAAAAATCCTGATTAAACAGTTCGGGTTTCGAGTCCCTGTATTCCTCGGTTTGTTTGCCTACCTTACTTCAAAGTACCTCGTTTTATCGAAAGCATAATTAGACCACTAACAAAACTCATAGGAACGGTATGCATCACGTTAGGTCAGTGTCTTGCGGCATATCCTCGTCATTTGGCGCATATCTCATCTGCCAGGGAGTGGTTTTTGGTCTTGGTGAGTAGGCTTTGCCAAATTGTCAGTGCTGAGGGACTCTAACGTTTCTAGGCCTTGGTATTGTAAGCATACTCGCTGTCGATTTTGACGCCCAAAGAGCAACATACCTAACCATTGTCAGATCTTTGCGACGTCCCAGCCTCTCTTGGCTCAGTGGTTTGACACAAGGCTGAGTCTAGTCTCGGTTTTTGCCCATGCCGCCCAGGCAATGCCCTTGAGCAGGTTCTAATATAGGAAACAGGTCTGTCGATGGGCGGAGCGGGTGCAGGGGGTTTGATATTATCCAACACCACACGCGTCCTGATCGAGAAGCTTTCTGTTCGCGATGCGCTCTACATCAACGGCGGAATCTCGGCCGCGGTGATGTTGCCATGTGTATTTCTTGTTCGCAAGGGTCCTGCAGACGTTGGGATGCACTCTGCATCGTTGCAGCTGCGGTGGTTATACCACCCCGGTTTTGTGTGGGTGTGGCTTTGGGGAAGCCTCGCTGGTAAGCAGACACGTGTCTCTGCTTTAACCCCACGCGCCTTGTGGTTCAAGTTGCCTTGCTGACGGATGCTCTGTACGTAGTGATGGGCTATTTCATTGCCATGTACTCGGTTGCATCGTACGCCACGGACGGTCTCGGTCTCTCCCAGGCGGAAGCTGCTGCTGTGCAGTCGTTCCTGTCTGCTGGCCTGATGATTGGGCGGCCGCTTACGGGATTCGCCCTGGACCACGGTGGCCGAGTTAACATTGCTCTCCTCGCCAACGTTGCTGCTGGAATCACGTGCTGGGCATTGTGGCTTCCGGCGCGTTCGTTCGCTGTGTTGGCCGTCTTCGCCTTTCTTCACGGGTGCGCAGCGGGCTCTGTATGGAGCGCAGCGTTACCAGTGACCGCTCAAGTCGTGGGCCCGTCCCAACTCGGACCGGCACTGGCCATGTTCTGGCTTGTTGCTGCCGCGCCCGCAGCGGTGTCGAGTGCCTTGGCCACGCTCCTGGTGGATTACTCGAGGATAGCCTTGGGCAAGCATGGGCCAGAAGCATATGCGATCCCCATCATTTTCTGTGGCGCTCTGTACTTTGTGTCGGGTCTTAGCCTGTACGGTGCAAAGGTGCATTGCCAGAGATCATTTGCGTTATGGAGGAAAATCTAGTCTAAGACCAACAGCAACATAGTACCCTGCAGAATAACGGAGTAATAGTGATAGAAGATACCCTCGCAAATAGGAAACAGTACGTAGGCCTGCGATTGGTAGGTAACTAAGCACGGCTCTCTTTCAAACACCGTCCGGCCAGCCAAGACCGACAGGAACGCAGTCATGGACGCTTCAGGGGTTTAATTTCAGGGTGCTGTTTACAAACAAATCCGAATCGGGGACCAAACTAACAATGGCGGGGCAACAACCTGACAGGCTTGGATGCTGCCCAACAGGACCCTTGCTGGCGCCAAGCAGGGCCAGCCAGCACATCCGTTTATGACGTCACCACTGATTGTGGACAATCGACGGGGGTCACCCTCTGATCGCTTCATGAGACATCGGATCGCGGCAATAACTCATCGGGAGGGAACACACACCGCAGACACAGCCCAGGATAACCGCCATGAACTATGTATTCGGGCGAGCGCAACGCCAGCTGACACGGAGCTCGCTGGGCTGGCGGGCCCCGACAGCCTGCCGGTTCCAGACCCCGAATGCGCCTCCGCCGCTCGGCCGTGTACTGTTTGCAGGGCGGCTATCGAGGACGGTTTCGACTGCAAAGCCCGATGAGACGGAACCTGAAGCCAAGGCCCGAAGACTGGACCAGAAGATGCTAGATGAGCAGGAACAGGAAGTCAGGGTCAGGCAAAGTCAAGTGAAACGCCCATGGCACCGACAAGGCGCAGACGCGCCCCCGGCTGACAAGACTGAGAGCGAGGGAGAGCCCTTCACAAAAGGTCTGTTTCCATCTCCGTTGGGCTTGTGGAGACCGAGTCTAATACGAGTGTCCAGGCAAACTCCTGACAACACCAACCAGGTTGCTGAAGCTTGTGCTCCCGCTGCCACTAGTCGTCGAGAAAGATCGTGACAACAATAGCAAGCACGACTACGGTCGGTCCATTTCGCCGAACGACACGATCCAGCCGCTGGCCCTGCTCATTCACCCTCAACAGCCCTTGTCGTATGTCGAACGGCTGATCCAAGCCGAGATTCCGCCGGTGGTCGAGGACGGAAAGGAGAAGGTTCCCAGCGTGTATTTCCGCGCCGAGGATTCCGATCATGGCGATAACAAGCCGACAACGAGGGCCGAGGCGAGGCGCAAGGACGAGAAGGGCGATTCGGCCAACAAGCACCCTTCGCATGTTGCCTCCTACTCAGGTCTTGGTCACGAGGGCCCCGAGCGAGAGGGGTCGGACAAAAACTGGGTGCGCTGGAGCAACAGCACCGAAATGGGCGACTTCATCCGCGACGCGGCGCGGGGCCGGGAGTTCGCCGTTGAAATCGAGGGGTATCACGTCGAGATGCGAGTCACGGTGCCTTCGTTCAACGACCGGACGTACTACATGCGTGCCCAGCTCCGCAAGATGAGTTACCAAATCGATGAGCTGGCCAGGATCAAGCGGGAGTGCGACCTGATTGCGCACAGGGGCGCCAACTTGTTGGCGAAGGGTGGGTTCGCATTGCTCACGGGATGGTGGGGGGCCGTCTACTATGTCAGCTTCCACACTGAGTTTGGCTGGTATGTGCCTCGTTCCGACGTCCTTGCGGAACCGCGATGACTGACAGCCTTTCCTAGGGATCTTGTTGAGCCCATCACCTACCTTGTTGGGCTGACAACCATCATGGGCGGCTACCTGTGGTTCCTGTACATCAGCAAGGACCTGAGTTACAAGGCGGCCATGAACATCACGGTCTCGCGTCGGCAAAACGCCCTCTACGAGGCACGAGGCTTTGACTCCCAAAAGTGGGAGCAACTGGTTCAGGAGGCCAACGCGCTGCGACGCGAAATCAAGGTGATTGCCGTCGAATACGACGTCGACTGGGACGAGGCGAAGGAGGTCGGCGACGAGGTTAAGGAGGTGCTGAACGAAGAGCGGAGCAAGGCGGGGCACAAGGCGCGCTCATCGGAGAAGGAGAAGGACGAGGCCTTCACTGAGCAGGAGAGAAAGAAGAAGAAGAAGGACGAATCGGAGGAGGGGGGGAAATCGATTTCATGACGGTGACTGTGAACAGCCTCATAATAGATCAGGGACCTTGGTGACGCCGAAGAGCACCTAACACAAGGCGTGCACGTCCAGAACTGGCCATGGCTCCATCGGATCATGTTATTGCTTGCGGATGAGGTTGTTGGATGATTGAACTCTGCTGATTGACTGCAGCGAAGCATGGCTCCACAAATGGTCGGCCAGGTCACCCAGTGGTGTGACTGGCGGATCAGCATGGTGGGTGGGGTGACAGCGGGCCGGAGCGGGTCTGTGACGGAGCTGAAGGGAGCTATGACCGCATTCCCACGGTGCCTGGGGACCAGCCAGAGAAGGCTCGCGTTCCAGCCAGTGGTGTGCACGAGAGACCCTGGGCTTCACAATCCATCCATGGATGGAACCAGAACCCCCTCAAGCCCCTCCAGCATCATGCGCTGTGCGCGTGCCCCTCTGCCAGATCTGTTACCCTCCTTTTTTGTTTTTTGGACTGGAAACCGAAGCAAACTTTGAGCGTCGGGTGTGATTGTCTTCGCGACAATGCACACATGGTCCGATCGCATCTCGCCACGGCCGTTGCACCTAAGATGAAGTAGACGGCGCTGGGCCAGTCTGGAGCCAGCCACTGCAGCCCCAGCAGCCCTGCTGCCCTGCTGCTTGTCCCTGGCGATTGAAGGCCCCGACGCAGCCCGATCCGATCCACTGCATGGCTGTTGTCGTTGGTCAACTTTAAAAAGCCACAGCCGCATGCCCCGCCTCGAACAACTACCCCGCGATTCCTTCCAAAGCTTGATCCTGGAGGAGTTTTGCGCGAGCTCGCTCAACCGCTTCGGCACACCACGCCACCACTCGCCGCCGCATGCCGCATGCCGCATGCCGCATCGCGGCCATGGGACCTCAAGTCATCCACCTGCCTGATGGGCAGCACATCACGGTGACTCCCGTCTTTGCAGGCCTCTTCTTCAAGTCGAACGAGCTCAGCACGCACAACAACGCCTTCCCCATCGGCTGGACCATCGTCATACACACCGAGGAGGCCGGCGAGAAGAATGAAAAACACACAATTGCGGACGAGGGCGGGCCCGAGGCGGAGAAGAAGCCACACATCCACTCGTTCCGCAAGCCGACCTTGCAAAGCGACAGCCTTTTCATCTCGTCCATCTCGACGCCCTCCAGCTCCGAGTTCCGGCCGGCCGCGAGTCCGACGAGGCAGATCGCCATGATGCTCTGGGTCACGCTCTACTGGTACTTCCACCAGCCGCAGCCGTCCACGACGCTGGCCACCGAAGCCTCCAAGTTGACCCCCGAGGCTGGCAAACCACGCGGAGAATGGCGGGTGCGGATCAAGAGAGACGGCGTGCTACGGGGGCGGAACCTAATACCAAAGCTGGAACGCATGGGGCTGATTGCGAGCTCCAACTCGGCGGTGGGGACGGCGCTGGAGGATACCGACGACATGTGGGCGAACATGTTCATCTCCCGCCAGATGTTCTGGCAGATCCCAGGCCGCCTGTTCCTTTTCACTCTCCAACCCGTCAGCAAGAACATGAAGTCGTTCCCCGGATCGCCCACTCCAAGTCGGCCGTGCTCTCCAGCACAAGGAGAAATTGCTCAACCCCATCTTGCAATTGCCCAGGCGAGCGATCTCCCCGGGGCAATGCCACCCACTTCCATCACAAGCGTCCCCTCGTTCCCCATTGGGCCCTTCTTCAGCGCCTCACACCTGCCGACCTACTACCCGCCCCCGCCGCTGCAATACACCATCACCAATCACATCCGCCACCCCCTACGCCCGAAACCGCCGCGCATGGGCGAGGTCTTCTACACCCGCTTTGTTCCTTCGGTGGGACAGTATCTCTCCTTCCGCGTCGCGTCCATTTCGCCCACGCCGGTGCCATACATGGGCCCCATTGGCTCCAACCCACCGTTGCAGCCCCATGTCATGACCATGTCGGATTCCGCTTTGCTCGAGATGTGGCATGCCAACCCGCGCGTGTCGGCCTTCTGGGGCGAGTACGCGCAGGGCTTCTTGGCCAGCGCCCTGCAGAGTCGCCACAGCTTCCCCGTCATCGGACTGTGGGACGGCGTGCCCTTTGGCTATTTTGAGCTGTACTGGGTCAAGGAGGACCTGCTCGGCCGGTATGCCGGGTCGGCCATCGACGACTGGGATCGGGGCTGCCACGTGTTGATCGGGGAGGAGTGGGCACGGGGCAGAGTGCAGAGCTGGCTGACCAGTTTGGTGCACTGGCTGTTCTGTGCCGATTATCGGACCATGAGCGTCTGTTTGGAACCGAGGGTGGACAACTCGAGGTGAGTGGCGATGAGAGTCGCGCTGCAAGTTGCAGAGTGCTAACGCGTTGCGTGCCTAAGATTCATCCAGCATTTGGAATACGCCGGCTTCACGAAGGAAAAGGAGATTACCTTTCCCCACAAGCAAGCCTGGTTTGGGAGGCTGAGGAGAGAGAGCTGGGAAGGCCCAGCCTTGTAATAACTAATTGCTGTTCAGCTCAAGATGATTGATGACTGGTGCATGTGTAGTTCGAATTGGGTGCTAAATGTAAGGTACCGGTAAGTTGGATCTTGGGAGATCAACTCGCGACACGTGCAGGAACCTAATTGACAGAGAGTAAAAGCTGAGGCATCTCTCGAATCAAGTGTTTGAGATCACTCCAAGAGTTTGCGAGCCTGAGCCACTGCTCCGGCTTATTGTCCAGCCGCCGTGAGACCTTTTGGATTGCGAAAAACATCGCCCCGAGATCACCCTCGTCTTATTCAGTGATGCTTTGTACCTACTCGACAGCAGACTGGAGCCGCTGTTTGATATCCTGAATTGTCTCCGTCTCCGGCATCCATGCCTGCGTATTTGCCGGAGCGCATAACAATACACCCATGACCATAGCTGGATCAATATTCATAATCATCCTCAACCTCATCCTCATCTTGCAGGATGAGGTCTTGCTCCTCAGCGTCCTCGCCTTCCCCGGAAACCTCATTGCCTTCCTCGTCATCCTGGAAGTCGGCATAATTGCGCGCATCGTAGTCGTCATCGCCCATTTCTTCTATATCCGAATCTTCATCGTCAGAGTCGGGAATGGGGTTCCTTTGCCGGTGTAACTGCAGTTTCTCCGCGAGCGAGAGAGGTTTGCTGGCCTCCTCTTCGGAGTCCACTCGCTCAGCGTCCGAAGTCGAGATACCGGACCAGTCAGTCCCTCCATCCTGGCTCTTGTTGGCGTGGTTGTTGGTCTCATTGTCTTCCTCGCCTTCCTCGTCATCTTCGTCTTCAAGCATCACCGCTCGGGCTCGGCGATTCGCACGCATCTTTCGCCTCTCGTCTTCCTCATCGTCGCTAGACAGGATGATGGGGTTTTGGCGACGATCGGTGCGTGCTCGTTTTCGTGGAAGCGCGTCGTCCGAGTCATCCTCCGAGTCGGGTTCCACGACACGTGCTCTTGAGCGTTTCAATCTTGCCGTGCGAGGCACTGGCAGATCCGATTCCTCGGCTGACTCGTCTGACCCCCGGAGGGTTGCAGAAGACTGTTCCGGACTGGAGAACTCTGCAATCTGTTCGCCATCGTCCCCTGTGAGGTCGATGGCCCCGGCCTGATTTCCGGGACGCGAAGAGCCGGATGCAGCAGATGAGCCATCGTCGCTGGTCTCGCCAGCCCGTTCACTTTCGTCGTCATCCAGTACAACCAAATCATCGTTGGGGTCGGACTGGAGGCTGTGGTCGCTGATGTCAGAATCGTCGATGCCCTCGCTCTCATACTCATCAGGTTCGCCATCGTCCTCCTCGTCGGACGACCAGCCATCCAGCTCTTGCTCGCCGTCCCATTCCAGCAGTTTGTCGAAACGGTGATGAGAATCCCAGAGAAACAAGGCGATAGGCCAGATGGGTGCGCCGCCGAAGCTTGCGCCCTTTAAGTGGATGGCGTCCGCTCGCATGTCGTCGGCCAAAGCGTCCAACGGAACCTCGGCGTCGGCAAAATGACGGTGATTCTCCACATCGGGCCAACAGAATAAGTGCTGTCCGTCCTCACCGAGGCCTGGCTGCTCCTCAAACGTGGCCACAGAGTAGCGATTGACTTTGTCCGAGGTGCACCACTGCACCTGCTGTGGCTTGTGCTCGTTCGGATATATCGAGTAGTAGACTGTCTTCAGGTTCTCAAAGCCTCCAAAGACGTCCGAGGCCCGACTCTCAAGATCGGTCAGCACGGGTGGCTCGAGGGCCAGGTTGCGGATGTGTTCGCTGAAGCCAGGTATCGTGGGGAGTGCCTCGAGGACGAGCATCATCGTCTCGGTGGAGTCGAGAAAAACGACATCCCTTGCGGCGTTGAACCGGAGGATGCCATGGTTGTCAAAGGATAGGGTGTCGGGGAAGGCCTTGAGAGCAAGTTGGCGGCTTTCTTGGTGGACGGCCAACATGGCACGAGCGGGTCTGGTCTGCTGTTCCAGCAGAGGGCCTTCGCCGACTACCATATCGTATCTCCCACTCCTTCTGCGGGTCCAAAGCGCGTGAAACCAGTAGACGCGTGACTTGGCAGTGAGATCGGGGCAGAACCACTCCCAGATCTGGTGGCGCAGCTCGAAGGGCAGACGCTTGAATTGCGGGAAGTAATGGTCGTCGTCCCATGAGTCGGATTCATCGTGACCAACGCCGTTTCCATCAACACTAGACCTGTCGTCGTCCGAGTCGGCCGCTTCCAGGTCAAACAAGCCGTTGCGGTGTGCGTCCACGTCCGAGTCGGAACTGGATCCTTCTCCATTGGCTTCCTCATCAGATTCATCCAGCTCGTCGTGGGCAGTGTGCTCGACGAGATAGCCGAAGCTGTCCGATTCTTCCGAGTCCGACATAGCGGTCTAGAACGGTTTGGTGTGTGCTTGTTCGATTTTTTCACCCGTCGGTCACGTCACGATTTGGGACGCGATGGTTAAGTCGCGAGTGCCCGTTTGATGCCAAGACGGCAAGAGTTAAATTGACTGCCTGCCCCACGTGGGCCCAAGGATTTTCAGGCTCTCAGAAAGGCGGGGCCAGCATTTTTCAGGCCAACCAAGCTGAGCCAGGCTCACGAAACACGACTCTTCTCAGCAAGGAGCTCTTCCAACCTAGGATCTAAGAATCCAAAAAGGTTCAGGGCTATGCGTACAGATAAGGGCAGGAACATTCCGGAATCTAGGCCCAGCAGACCAAGCATTTGCCCACAGCCCGCCGCAGGGCTGAACTGCCCTCCCGGAACATGATGCATTCCGCCTCATTTTTTTTTTTCAGTGGTGACTTGGGAGACGCGAAAGGGAAGAACAACCTGGAACTTGTGCAATTCTCCAGTTGACCGCGACTGCTCCTCCAGTCTCGGAAAGAAGAAACGGGGAGACGACGGCAAGGTCGATGAAACGGGAAGCACAAGCGAGGGAAAGAAGAAGCAAAGGGAGCACATGCCCTTGAAACCCCGTGAATGCACCTCAGGGCGGCCTTGGGCCGGCGTTGGAACTGCCGGACTCCGACGCGTGGATATTTGCGCCGGGCTGTGGGTGGTGGGGTAAGCGATATCCGTGAGCGACGGACAACCATTTCCCTGTCGTTTGGAGAGCAGAACAGTGCAGCATGCGGGGTACTGTGGTAAGCTGAGAGTTGCTAGTGCATCGGCTTGGCTGGCACAGGCACACGCAAGCAGGTCCCAGCCAGAGGAATGTGCCGGAGGGACCAAGTGCTGGCTTGCGACGACAATCCAAGACCAGACTGCGGGTAATTCGGCGGAAAATGTATCCCCTAGCCTCTGCTCGGTGATATAAGGATCCTTAAGAGGCCAGAGAACATAGCATTGCCTACCTTACTCGAACAACGTGCCACAATTGCGTTTACAAATCTGCACCCTCAAGCCACGGGTAAACTTGAACTAGATCAGCTCCTTCCAACAATCTTACTTTGGTAACGATGACTTCTCATTCCGAGTTTGGCGAGAGAACCCCAGGGTCAGAGGTGGCCAGGGCCTTTGCTGATCAGGTCAGGGGCAAAACCAGTGAGTGGCCGATGTTGAAATCCGGTGCCTCAATCTCCGTTGCGGCATGCCGTTGCTGACTAGTTTGCCAGTTCTGGTCACTGGTGTCAGCCCCAAGGGGATCGGCTCCGCGACTGTCCTCAACATCGCCTCCCAGAGCCCCGGTCTGCTCATCCTCGCATCCCGGACGAGGGCTCGCGTTCAGGAGGTTGCCACCCAGATCGTGGAGAAGTACCCGGGCACGCGAGTAGAGATTGTCACCCTCGATCTGGGTTCGCAGAAATCCATTCGCCAAGCCGCGGCAGACGTCGCCGCACTCACCGATAAGCTCGACATCCTCATCAACAACGCCGGCATTGTTGTCACATCTCGCCAAGCGACCCCCGAGGGCATTGAGCAGCAGTTTGGCACCAATCATATTGGCCCCTTCCTGTTCACCAACCTTCTGCTGCCCCTCCTACGCAAGGCGGCCGAGAGCAACTCCCCTGGCTCGACACGCGTTGTGTCTTTGAGCAGCGCGGGCCATCGGCTGTCGCCCATCCGCTTCTCTGACTACAACTTCGAGGGCAAGGACGTACCTCCTGAAGAGGATCACTTCAAGCCCCTTCCGGGGGCCTTCGGCAAGTGTGCCCCCGATGGGTACAACGGCATTGTCACGTATGCGCAGTCCAAGACGGCAAACATCCTATTTACCGTCTATCTTCAAAAGTACCTTTCTAAGCAAGGCATTGCTGCTTATTGTCTCCATCCCGGCAGTAAGCCAAACCCTTAGCGTCCACTCTCATGAGGCCTTGCTGACTTGTGCTCGCTTCAGCCATCGAAACGGATCTCAGCCGGGATCAAGATACCGAATTGACGGCTCAGTTCTACAAAGTCGCCCCTTACTGGAAGACCCCAGACGAGGGGAGCTCCACCACGTTGGTAGCAGCGCTGGACCCGTCGCTGAATGGTACGTCTGGCAATGCCCTGATTTATGTTGTTGCCAGGGCTAACACAATCTCTAGAAGTGAAGGGCCTCTACTTGTCCGACTGCCAGATCACTGAACCTACCCCTCACGCCAGTGACCCCGTTGCGGCTGATCGCCTGTGGAGGTTGAGTGAGGAATTGGTGGGACAGAAGTTTCCCCTCGAGGCTTGAGAGCCTACAGGGAGCGGAGCTTGCGAGTCGAAAGAGATTGGGCTCGGAAAACTATGGTAATGAGTAGAGCAGCCTGAGGGTAAAATGCTCATGTCACAAATAAGCTATGTAAATCCATGTTTTCATGCCCACCCCTTAGCATAGGCGACTTCTTAACTCCAGGGTTTCTTTGAATAGAGAGAGCGCAGACGCTGCTTCTTGAGTTGGAGTATTGAAAGACGCTACATTATTATATGAGATCAGACAAATAATGCAACAGGTGAACCAATTCGCTTTTGCTGAGAAGTAGACTTGAACAAGGTTTGTCTTACTCATCGAGCCACAGAAGGCGAGCTATCAGTGATCGCCGACATCTGGGTCACAAGACCTACTTTGCACTTGGGCACTCACTGAATTGTCACGCCACGTTGGGGCTGGCAATTGGTCTACCCGTTTCTGCCCGGCCCCGGACCTCAGCGGGCCTACAGCTGTGCACCCAGACCGGCGTGGGCCCGTGAGGGGCCGCATCCCGCCACCTCATGTTGGCGTCATAATACGATGTTGGGGCGCCCAGGCCGGCTCGGACCCAGCCTTTGTCTCGAGACACGCCGCGACAGTGATGCGAATGTAACCAGACACTGGTCTCGCATCTCGATGGCTCGCAATCACATGAGAACTTGGCGGGGTATAGGGGTTGGCTATTAATTGCCCTTCAAATCCATGTCCATCGATTTACGGCGTTGCTGAGATCCTCACCTCGAGCCCAGCCACCTTCGAGAAATCGGGCAAATTTGCGTTCGTCACAGTCGGGTCTTTGAAGGATCGGGATCTCGGCTCGTAAAACACGAACAACAACATCCTTTCCCCACGGGGTAAATACTGGAATTGCCGACACAGACATTGACTTTCTGATCGCCGTCATCATGGCCGAGACCAACGGGAACCCGTCTGTCCCGGAACAACTTTACCACACGACCTTAACCGTGGTGGACTACCACCACGATACCTCTGGCTCAACCAGAGATGTCCACGTGCTTGGCACTCATACCACTCTGCCAGCGGCCAAGGCATTCGCCCTCATGGCACTCGAGCTTCTGGGTTACGATGCCGACGACTTTGATGAGTACACGACTCGGGTCGACACAGCGGCAGAAGACTGGACGCACGGCGACGGTGTAATGGTCTACGCCAAAGCGCCAAAGGGCCAAGAGTTCTTGGTCGGCCTCGACACGAAACCGAACACGGAAGCTCTGCCGGCTGCGCCCAGCGGCGACACCCTGCTTCTGCCGGAAGGCCAGGGCCACCTTCACTACGTCCTGCAGAACAGGACAGACTACAACCAGGACAAGAGCGGCGCTTATCAAACCGCCGAGATTCAAGGGTGCTATCTTCGTCGGGAGCATGCCTTGGCCGCTGCCAAAGAGGCTCTGCGAGAAGGCCGCGAGGAGTACGCGCAGTATGATGAGAGGAATGACGATGAATCCGAGGCCGAGTGGCCATTCGGTGAAGAGGTGGTTGTTCATGCAGTGTCACAAACCGGGGAGAATTACACAATAGCGATCAAGACTGTGCCGGGGGCGCATAGGAGACATAGTAAAGTGCAGTGATACGGGTTTGGATCTGGGAAATCATGATCAGGGATGCAAGCAGGCGAACGGGTTCAGAGATTGCATGTATCATATCAATCCGAATTTGAAATCACAATTCTGTTCGTATTCTTCCCCTGCCAAGCCCAAACTTCGTCACGTCTTTCAATGGTTCTTCTCAGACTACGTACCTGCCTGATTGCTTAAGACACGAGGGGGAGGGGGCGGGGGAGGGTGTCCTCGCTCATCAGATAGGGACACGCGCAAATCAAGCTCCCAGCTACCATCACGTTGTGGCTGCAATGAGCGCTAGGGCAACAATACCTATGCAGGGTGCCTTACTCGTATTGCACTAACATGATGCTAGACTGCCCCCAGGGAATGACAACCAACAAGACGAGAACCCAGCACACCCTGCCGCGGCATTCAGACACGGCATGATAGGACCAACCAGCCTGTGACAAGAAGAAAATGCTGCAAATAGTTTCCCGCCATCGCCCCAATACTCGCTAAGAATGCTTTGAATGCCATGCAAAAAAGTCACCAGCTTCCTTCCCGAGTTGTTCTTGTCCAAGAGGGTTTATCAACAATCCATGAAGGTTCTGTACCAAAGCCCGTAAGTATCGCCTTCCCACGTTAGGTATCCTCTTGCGCCGAGTTGAGAGAGGAGCAGAACCTTAACCCAAAGTTTCAAAACGCCAACTCCTGTATGAATTGTCCCTGGGGAAAAATTGAGTAATGCTCCCTTGTAATGCAACGGACGTGGACTGAAATATTCAAAAACACTTCAGGCCTTGGGGGAAGGCTGCTGGATTGTCTGGACTTGCTGCAGCGGATGGCCCAGCTCTTCGTCCGGAGGGGCGATCCCCTGCTGCTCCGTGTTGATCATGGCAGCACGATTGTTCTTGGTCTTCCAGGCAGGTGTTCCGATAAACTTGATGGCTAAAGTCACAGTCAGTGTGAGCGGTTCTCGCCAGGCATCGGAGGGGAAGCAACTTACCGCCAGGCTTGTTGTGGTCAAAGATATCTTCGACCTCCTCAAGGGTCTTGTTGGCGGTCTCGGGGAAAAAGAAGAAGACGTGGAGCCACATGGCGGCGCAAAAAACGGCAAACACGACGTAGACCTTCCAGGTGATTGACTCGAAAGCGGGCGGTACAAAATAAGCGAGAGCAAAGTTAAACGCCCAGTTGGCCGAGGTTGCGAGGGCCACAGCCTTGCCACGGTGCCGCAGAGGATAGAGCTCCGGAGGGTAGGTCCACGAGACGGGACCCCAGGTAGGCGCAAAGGAAGCAACGAAAAGAAAGGTGGAAGCGATGATGGCCTTGGCCGGCTTGCCCGAGACAGCCATTGACTCAGCGGCCGACGTGAATTCGCCAGGATACGGAGCGCGGGAGTAGATGGCAAAAAGAATGGCGTTGATGGCGAGCCATAGGCACATCAAAGCGGCTCCGATAAGAAGAGTTGGGCGGCGGCCCCAGCGGTCCAACCAGAGCAGTGCCGGGACAGTCATGACGACGTTGATGGCGAAGCCAATGCTGCTGGTACCCAGAACACCAGCGGTACCTGCGCCAAATTTAGTTTCTCTTCCGCTTGATGCCGCACGTTTCGGGCGGCGGCTCCAGAATAAAACTTACCGGGCTTCGAGAGGCCTGCCATGGCAAAGACGTAGGTAATATAGTACATCTGCATGAGCGATCAGCCAACCGTCGTCTCCGCGAAGCGAAATTCCAGCGTCCGCCCTGGAGCAAACTTACCATGACATTCATACCCGTGAGCTGCGACCAGATCTGGGTGAAGACGCCTATCGTGGTGCGATTGATCATTCGGGGAGCGAACAGCTCAAACCAGCTGGCATCAGCGTGCTTCCTCTCCTCGGCGACCGCCTGACGGATCTCATCAAGCTCGCGGGTGACAAAGGCAGAGTCCGGGTTGCCGTCGCCGTGGAGCTCAACAAGAACATTCTTGGCCTCCTCCTCGCGCCCCTTCCTAAATAGCCAACGCGGGGACTCGGGCTCGTTCCGGAGGCCTGCCCAGAGCAGCATGGCCGGAAGCATCTGCACCCCCCAGGGAACACGGAAGGCTCCAGGTCCATCGATAAACGAGCAGCCGTAGCAGATAAAGTACATAATCATGATGCCCCATGTGATGGCCCACTGCTGAAAGCTCACGAGCCGACCACGACGGGAGGGGGGCGCAACCTCGGTGATGTAAACTGGAACCTGGGCCGAGCAGATGCCGACCGAGAAACCGTTGACGACACGACCCACGGCTAGCATGGGAATGTTGACCGAACCGCAGACGATCGCAGAGCCGATGATCCTGCAAGTTAACACGGCCCATGGTTAGCGCACGCTGCAATTATCTCTCAACCTGGAATGCTTGAAAGCGGAAGACTGACCAAAAGATGGAGCCGATCATGACCGACTGCTTGCGACCGAACCGGTCCGATACCCAGCCGGAGACCAATGCACCCAACCATGAACCCCCAGGCATGGCGGCTACGATGCCGCCTTGGGTTGTGGAGGTCGGGCCCAGGCATAGCCCATTTTCGTCAAAGCCCCGCTGGTTGAATTTGCACAGGTATGGCTGTGTCGAGATGATGGCCGACATGGACGTGATGTCGAAGCCAAACAGCGCACCGCCTAATTGACCATCGATGCTTTGTCAGAATCTTGGACTTCCCATCAGGCGAACGCGTGGCTTAGACCCCCCGAGGAGAGCAGTTTAAGCGGGATCTCGAGCGACTTACCAATCACAGAGATGCCGGCAATCCGGTACGTCGTAGGAAGTTTCCATCCCTTGGCCGATGATGCCCACCAGTCGATCGCGGGCGTCCACATCTTGTCTGAGGATAATAGGCTCGGCAATAGGAATAAAGTCGGGTGAGAAACAAGGTTCTTAGGGGTCAACTCAGGGCGCTGAAGAATCGAGAGGCGGCGGCGAGCACATCAGGGGAAGGGGAAAAGGGGTTCCTGAAGGAAGAGACAAAAGTTGGCCTCGCGAATGAGGAAAGAACAAGGATTATAAACCCTTCAGGTATCTCCCAAGACCATGATTTAAGATGAGGTAGGCACCGAGCATCCCCTCTTCCTCTTCTCAAGACCTTTCCTCCCCGCACCGAGCGGGGCAGCAAGTAAACAGATGTTAACCCTCTGGACTTGCCATGTTCCAGCAGCTGCGAGCCACTTCTCAGCGTGCCAGGTGACCCTGCCGCTGAAACCAATGTCCAGAAGCGAAGATGCTTTCGAAGCGCGTTGCAGCCGAAGGTGAAACCAGACATGTAAATTGTCGTCAACCGGCGGCAGGAAAGCGCCAGTAACAGCTCGGCTCCGACAGCCCCTGCCTTGTGGGATGTTCTCATATTGTCGTGATTGCCAGCTGTCCTCCATATCAGGCAGCACGTGTGGCGGGAGGGAGGAACGATGCAGCAGATCTGTCGGTCCGGAGGGTTCGAGGGAGAATGTCTCAAAAGCCTGCGATTTATGTCACACAGCTCATTGGCAACTGGATGTTGTGCTGTGGCTGTGGTGCTGACAATGGAAGTGTGGGATCCCGTGAGTTCAAGTTCAAAACAAAACTGCGCTGTGACGTTGATTGACCATAAGCGTTCTTGATCACAAGCGTCCCCACAGGTTCCGTTGCGACCTCTCGATCTGGCATTGCATGAATCTGGCAGCATGCAACCGTGATTGACGCATGCGTGGGGGAATGGGGAGAGCAGAGGGGTGTGATGCTGTAATTCCAGCTGCGGGCAGCAGCACTGGTACTGTAATGGTTACCAAGCTCGTGAGCATGGAGATATGACTTATTTGGCGCTGGGATCTTGTGACTGATGGAAACTGGAAAGAAGCTAACGTTAGCCTGAAGACGTGATTGGATTGGATGTGACAGCCCGGTCGGCTGCCTGGCGGTCCGGAGGCATTCCGGCCCATGATTGGCAGCTGTCGACAGGTGCAACAATAGGCAACGATCCCGGCTGCCTATTAAGCCGTCCACGTGCTTTCGTTCCTCGACGCGTCGCTCTCAGACAGTGGGCGTGATCGCATCCACCACCAGTTTCATTAAAAGCCCACCGGAGGCCCTTTTGGACTGTGCAGTATCAACACCTCTCTGGCCAGCTATTCTTTGCCCTTAAACAAGATGGTGCCCGCGAAGCCCACTCTGTCATCGCCCTCAGCGACGAAGCGCCCAGCTTCCGATCCTGATCGTTCCCCTCTCCCCCCTCCGCTGAAACGAAAGGCTCAGACGGCCATCTCAAGTATGAAATTGAAATTCCCGCGACGAGGTTCTGAGTCTCTCAGCTTCAGCGCTGACGCATCCAAAAGAGACTGCAGTAGCCAATTTCTTCACTCCATCGTCGCAAAAGGCGAAAGATCGCACGACGTGGACGGAGAGGAGCCCCCACGAAGGGTCACCGGCCACGCTCCTCGTCGCAAAATATGTTCCGGAGAACGACAGCGCCGAAGAATCTGAGTCTACACCAACGCGGGGGAAGATTGCCGCTTTCGACTTGGTAGGTGCACGACGTCGCCCCCCATCCAGTCTTGCATTTTAGAAGCTCACCGGCCCACAGGACTCGACGCTCATCACAAGTGCCTCGGGCAAGCGGCACCCCGACGATCCCACCGACTGGAAGTGGTGGCACCAAACGGTTCCTGGGCGCCTTCAGCAACTGTATTACGACGAGGGGTATGCCAGATACTCCATTGAGGGCCTTGTTTCGGTGATTTCTGACACGTATCAGGTACCAGGTCATTATCTTCACGAACCAGGGCGGGTTGACACTGCACCCGGATCCCAAGGCGAAAGCACCCAAGAACGCAAAGAACAGAGTCCCTGCCTTTAAACAGAAGTGCGGCGCGGTGCTGAGCCAACTGGGCATTCCCATCACCCTGTACGCTGCGACGGGAAAGGATATCTACCGAAAACCACGGCCCGGCATGTGGACCGAGATGATGAATGATTATGCACTGGTTGAGTCAGATATTAATCGCGAACACAGTGTGTTTGTTGGCGACGCTGGCGGCCGCACTGCAGAACTGAAGAAGTCAGCTCCAAAGGACTTCAGCTGTTCCGATCGCAACCTCGCCCACAACATTGACATCAAATACCAGACCCCGGAAGAATTCTTTCTTGGCGAGGAGCCTCGTAACTTTACCCGGGACTTTGACCTGAGCAATTTCCCCTTTATTGGACAAACGGACGGGGATGCTGGTGGCCCCGAAAAGACGAACGACCAGGACATCATCCTCTTTTCTGGGCCGCCTGGGGCGGGAAAGAGCACGTTCTATTGGAAATACATGAAGCCGTTGGGATACGAGAGAGTCAACCAGGATATCTTGAAGAGGTCAGTCCCCTTTTTTGCAGTTTGCTCGGTCTCTGCTGAGCTAACTTGTTTTCAGCAAGGACAAGTGTTTCAAAGCAGCAACAGAATTCCTCCAGGGAGGAGATTCCGTTGTCGTAGGTAGGTGTTCCCAGGGATACGGTACTCTCCTTTCTTGTTTTGTCTGTTGTCTAACCCCTCCTCACAAGACAACACAAATCCGGACGTCGAGACGCGTTCCCAATGGGTCGCACTTGCGCGCAAACATCAGGTTCCGATCCGATGTTTTTGGTTCAGGACGCCCTTGCAACTGTGCGAGCACAACGACGCAGTGAGGTCTTTGAACAAAACAGTAAGTCCATGACCGCCCCCGTGAAGTCGTGGATTGAAAACGACATTGACACCTTTTGCGCAGCTCAACCCCGAAGCCCGCCAGGCTCTCCCCAGGATTGCTTTCAACGGCTTTGTATCGCGGTTCAAGGAGCCCAAGGCGGAAGAAGGATTCCAAGATGTGGTTCCCCTGGAATTTAAATTTCGGGGGACGAAAGACGAGTACGATATCTGGGCGCGATACTGGCTTTGAAGCGGAGTGTCTGTTATCTTCCCAGCCACATGGCACCAGGAATACTTCGGACTCGGCCGTCTTGGCCGAACTTGGAAGGTGTACCACAACAGCTGCGATGTGCCTCGGTCCTGGTGCATGCCACATGGAAAATCCGGGGGCGGCATCATACCCACCACTTGGCTTGTTTGAGGCCGAAGCAGTTCTTTTTGAAAGGCGGGAGGTGTGGAAGCAACTTGGCACATGGCACCCGGGGACTGGGTTCGGGTCCAGACCGTTGATTTCTGGCTCTCCACCCAAGATCTGGAACAGGATTTGTGCTCCTTGTGACCATCGCATGGGACTGGCCTCCAACGTTACCTTCTGCACAACCGGGGTGGAGGATGGCACCGGGATTGTTGCAGAGCTGGGCACTTACAGTCAGCGCCGTTATCTGCGGTGGGATTCTGCATCCTACACAGGCTTATCTTCACACTGCTTTCCAGAGATGAACATTGACGTTAAACATTGAGTTCACCTCGTCCACGATGACCGTTGGGAGTTCGCCTCCAAGGGTGGATCGCGCTGCATGTGGTTACCTGGTACCTTGCCTAGGTTTCATCACGGCTGCTCCCATATCATTTTCACCCCACCAGAGCCACGAAGTACACCGAAAGAGGCAGAGTGAAGCAGGGCTAGGCAGGGGTCATCTCATCAACACCGACCTTCCCTCTTGGTAAGGTCTTTGCGTTTAATGTTTGCTGTTTGATTGGCAGATCTGGGGCGCGAGCCACATCTGCGTTTCGAGCTGGCAACTACCAAGCTGGGTGCGGGGAACCCGATGAAGACCTGGTGGGATTTTTTTTTCCGGGAGTTTTCATCCGTCTGGATGCAACCAGACCTACGGGGTTGTTTTGATGCATGGATTTTCGAGGGACTGATTGCGGGGTGCATGGATGCCGAGCTCTCAGCGTCCCACCAACCAAGGTTCTGGAATTTGCAGGCGGGATGTTCCATGATGCAAACAATATTTTCTTCCCCATCTGTTGCTTCTGCGGGCCCTGCCCGGCAATGCGGACAAGATGAGACAAAGCAGACATGTCGTCCAACCTGCTGGTAGTGCAGTGTTGCGCGCACACATGGCAGACGAGATATCTCCCAAAAGGCGACGTCATATCTCCCGGTATCCGTATCTCAACAGCTCACGGGTCAAATTCTTGTCGCCACGCATGCATGTGCATGCTTTCCCGATAAGATATCAAACAAAAGAAGAAGGTGGCATTGCGCGCCGTGCTTGGCTGACAAGCTGACCTAACACAACTCAGCCATCTCCAAACAACCATTTTCGAGTCAGTGCCACTGAGCGGCGATCTCCATGGTCTCGACGGCGAGTGGACGGCTCCCACAGATCTCGGTGGCCAACACGGCAAGGTCCCGCCAGAAGCCGCAGGGCTCTTCCTCGCCTCCGATCCCGGGCTCCCGCCGTGATTGGTCAATGGCTTTCCCCGAGACCCTTCACCTGCCCTTCCCGGTGCAAAGAGGCCGAACACAACCCTTGGGTGGGCCGCGAGTCGCCGGCTCTTCGAGTCCCATGACGGATGCTATTGGGGTCCAGCCAGCGCCGCGCACAACATGAAAACCTGCACATCAAGACCCACCAAGGGTACGCAGTAACACCGAATGAAGCCCTCCGTATCGTGCTTTCATCGTGTGGGTGTGGCTGCTCGCTCGCCCGATAATTCCTTTTCTCATGTCGCTCTCGCTCCCAACCCCCCACCAGTTCTCCTCAAGAGACCTTGCCAGTGAGGGGGCTTGACCCGAGAATCCGAGAGTGCTTGCTTTCTCCGTCGTCTTATCTGCTAGGGAACCTCCTTCCTGTCTCGCCTCAACGGGACCAGGGCTTGTATCTCTGGTCGTCGAGGATTTTTGCCCTACCTGCCGGGTTATTAAAGTGGCGCACCCACCTGGTACGAGCACCACGTCGTTCCCGCTTGTAGGTGCTTTTGCTTGGGTTGGGGGTTGAGCCTGTCGTCTGAACCTCAGTCACCCGTCAGTACACCACCCACACTGCGGAGCTTTCTCTGTGCTTCTTTTGCACACCTCAGGGCTGCAGGTTTCATCACAACCCAACCAACGGAGGAGCACCATGGCTTCGCCCAACGGGCAGCACCCCCCCGTCCCGGGGCACGACAACATCGAGTTCACCGAGACGCCCTCCCAGCAGCTCCGGCTGGAGAAGCAAAGCAGCTCGAGCAGCAGTGGTCCCGGCGCACGCACGGACGAAAAGAACGCCGCGTTGCCCGTCGAGCAGTATGCTGTCGACTCGGAAAAGCAGAGCGAAAGGGTTGGCTCGCTGCAGGCCAGGTCCGACCCGGAGCGCGGCCCCCTTCGCGCCCTCTGGCACCGTCACTGGAAGAAGGCGGCCCAGTTGGTGACATTTATGGTATTCACCGCGTCCGTCACCCCCCTCCCCGGCGCTCGCTCAGTGCCGCGTGCTTGTGGAAAGCCCAGCTGATCGCATTGGCCGCTGCAGATGGTGGATTTATGGCCTTGTGTTTTACCGCCACACCGATGGGAAGGGCTGGTTGATTCCGACCCTAGTCTACATCGGCATCCTCTTGCGACTAATCTTTTTCTACGTCCCTTCCTCGTTGGTCCTGCGCCCGGTGCGCTTTCTCTGGGTCAACACGGCCGTTCGGGGCTACGACATGGTCCCGTCCAACCTGCACAAACCGATCGCGGCCGTGGTCGCCTTGGCCGTCTTTCTGATCGGTAGCTTCGTGCCCGAGGAGACTGGAGATAACACGCGGAAGAACCGTGCCGTCTCCGTCTTTGGTCTGATCGTCATGTTGGCCCTTCTCACGCTCACCTCGCGCAACTGGCGCCTCATTCCCTGGCACACAGTCATTGGCGGAATGTTGACCCAGTTCATTGTGGCCGTCTTCGTCTTGCGCACCAAGGCTGGTTACGACATCTTCAAGTTCATCTCAGACATGGCCCGCCAACTGCTGGGCTTCGCCGGTCAGGGCCTGGCCTTTTTGACCGACGCCGACATGGCCGCCAAGCCCTGGTTCTTGACGGGCGTCATTCCGGCCATCATCTTCTTCATCGCCTTGGTGCAGATGCTCTACTACCTCGGATTCCTGCAATGGTTCATCCGCAAGTTCGCCGTCTTCTTCTTCTGGAGTCTCCGCGTCTCGGGCGTCGAGGCTGTCGTCGCCGCCGCCACCCCCTTCATCGGCCAGGGCGAGTCTGCCATGCTCATCCGCCCCTTCATGGACCACTTGACCATGGCCGAGATCCACCAGATCATGACGTGCGGCTTCGCCACCATTGCGGGTTCCGTCTTGGTCGCCTATATCGGCATGGGTCTGAACGCCCAGGCGCTCGTGTCGAGCTGCATCATGTCGATTCCGGCGACCCTGGCCGTGTCCAAGATGCGCTACCCCGAGACCGAGACTCCCATGACCGCCGGCAAGGTCGAGGTGCCGGACAACGAGGACGACGAACACACAGTCAACGCGCTCCACGCCTTTACCAACGGGTCGTGGTTCGGTCTGAAGATCGGTGCCACCATCGTCGCGTGCCTATTGACCGTCATCGCCTTTGTCGGCTTGATCAACGGCTTGCTGGGATGGTGGGGTGGCTACTGGGGCCTCAGTGACCCCAACCCGAAGCTGTCTCTGGAGCTCATCCTGGGATATATTCTGTATCCCGTTGCTTGGTTGCTGGGCGTCCCGACGGCTGACCTCCGCCCGGTCGGCGAGCTCATTGGCAAGAAGGTCATCATCAACGAGTATGCCGCCTTCTCTGCCCTGGTCTCCGAGAAGCGCTACATGGCCATGGCGCCGCGCTCTAAGCTGATTGCTACCTATGCCTGCTGCGTAAGTTATCCCGCGCTGAAAACAGCTGTCTTGAAATAAGAATTGCTAATAATGTATGTAACAGGGCTTCGGCAACATTGGCTCCCTCGGTATTCAGATTGGCGTGCTCTCGCAGATCTCTCCTAAGCGCTCCGGCGATGTTGTGAAGGTTGCGGTCTCGGCTTTGTTTTGTGGCGTTCTGTCCACCTTGACATCAGCCAGCATTGCTGGCATGCTGTTCCAGGATGGGATGCTCTAACGGCAAGACTGGTGTCGCGGTGGTTGAAATGGTGTGAAAATGTTCTCTGTGGCTGACACAGGCCTCCCTCGATGGTGTTTTAGGGTCGGTAAGGTGCATGGGCAGCGATGTGATTTCCTCGTTCTCTCTCGAAGCGTCCCACCTTTTTCAGTTGGTGAACTTCGCACTATTTTGAGTGGGCGATCGATATGGAGGAGCGTAGCAGAGGATTGGTGTCTAGGCTGCCGCAACAGCTTGGTTTGGCGTTGAGATACAAATGATACCCAACATCATAAATAAAGACCAGATCCGTGGCTAATCGACATGTCGGTATTAACCTCCAGGTTTGACTGCTGGCTGACAGGCCTTGCACCGATGTCACGGCCAGCGTTGTCGGGCACGTGTTCTCTGTACACGCTTCCGTTGCAATTGCGTGCGGGGCGCAGTTGTTCAGGCAGGACTCGGTAGGATTATATCCACTTCATCAATAACTTCCAGGTTCTCCCAGGAGCAGACACAATTCAAACGCGGCTTCAATCCCTGACAGCACAACATCATGGCAAAGCAACGGCAAGGGCAGAGGCAAAAACAACCCGACAGGCCCGAGAGGATGCCCCAAAGTGTTCAACTTCCCTACAACCCAAACCCCCGCGCCCGGCTCCCCACGCCGTTGTCGCTCTCAACGACCTATGAAATCCTCGAGGCCATCCTACTCCGCCTCGACGAGCAGACGCTCCTCATCTCCGCCCAGCGCGTCAGCACGCTCTGGCACCGCGTGGTCACCACCTCTTTTCCGCTTCAGCGCCGCCTCTTCTTCCTCCCCTCCTCACCGCCACCGCCACCACCCCCAGGCACCACCACCACCATCATGCGCAAGTTCAACCCCTTCCTTCAGCGTGCCTTTCCATGCCTCCTCCCGGCCAGGTCGCCCTTTCCCGGCGCTATCCTACCGCCCTTCCTCGGCACCGCCGCCGGCCATTCGCTCCGCCCAGCGGGGGCCCCGCCGCTCCGCCCGTCCGGGTCACCGCCATCGGACATCCGCCCGCCGATCCTCGACGCTCGCTTCGGCGGCGGCCGCCGTCACGCTTACGCCCGCGCTGGCGCCAGCTGGCGCCGCATGCTGCTCGCGGACCCGCCGCCGCGCAGGGTCGTGCGCACGTCGGCCGTGCCCCGGCGGCCGCGCGCCCGAGGTCATCAGAGTCGTGGACATCTCGCCTGGTGGAGAGGAGCTGACAATGGGGGAGTACTACGACGCTGTTTGTGACGTGAAGTTTAGGAGAAGGGATGGGAGTGGCGAGTGGGGGAAGTCCATGGGGTTCATGGGGCCTGGGCGGCGTGGAGGTGGAAGGTGGTGATCGCTGGAGAGGGCGGGGTACTGACGCCGGTGAAGGGGCAGGGTCAGTGGCAGGGGCCGACCTGGTGATTGGGGAGTTGGGGAGCGAGATGTGGTGGATTGGGGGCGCCTTGAGACATCGGGCTGCCAGCATTGGGACGGGCCTAAGGGGAGGTTTTGCTTACTGCGGCCGGAGCGTGATAGGGCCTTGTACTGGAGTGAGGATTATTGTGCTCGGGACAGGCTGTGGCTGGGGCCAAATAGCTGAAAGGCCAAAGGCTGAAAGTCAGCTGCATGGAGACCGCACGGAAGAAAGCTGGGAAGACTGGGAAGACGAGCCGGGCCTGGAATGAAGAAGGCGTTCTGGCCTTCGGGGGACTGAGCTTTAGGCTGCCGACTCCAGCTTCAGCCTTCTTGTCACACCGTACGTCGGCAGTCTCTCTCGGAGTTCATGAGCATTCTAGAACCCTCCTTTCTAGCCGTGCAGCGGAGTGACTGATTCAGGGAAGGACAGCGTAGAAGTCCGCTCGCGTTTGGATCTCAGTTTTCTCCCAACCTTGGTTCTCTGTAAGGCCAACTGAACACCGTCAAGTCATCCACAGTCTCTTATCCTTCCCGACCCTTGAAGGCAGGTGCTATTTTTTATAGAACTCCCTGCTGCATGGTGATGTTAACGAGTTCCGACGAAAACTCAATCAGCAAATGCGATTGCTATGTATTTACTTGGTGTCTCTTTGCAAACTATGTACACAAATGAAGGACACCAGAAACTGCAGTATGGTCGGCCTCCCGTAGCACCACAATCCACCACGACCGCTTCTGATTGTGCGTCAAACGCCTATGACCATTATCCAAAACTAAACCACCGGCCAACCGCTTGAAAAGTTGATCTTGTTCCAACCAAACTTCTTCTGTCCATCCGCAAAGCCAATGCGGGTATCAACGTAGTGGTAGTAGAGAACCTGCCGGAAGGTGTCGAGTCAACAATTTACCCTCGTGACAAGACTCGCAGCGCAACGACCAGAGGAGCAACACTTACTGGTCCGTAGGTAGGGTCTTGGTAAACACCCTGACCGCCGGGGCCATACACCCAGCTATGAGACTCAAGGACCTTAGTCCCGCCTCCTGAGCGGCAAGATTTGCCAGCTTTGTCGACAAACGGACCAACCGCCGAGGTGGACCGGCACGCCATAATTCTGTACTCCTTTCCAGAAGCGGGCTTACTCTTGTCATAGCCGCAGCACTGGCCCTTGGAGAAGAACAGGTAGTAGTAACTGCCGTACTTGAACACGTAAGGGCCTTCCATGGCCGTGTCACTGGGGTCAAAAGCAACCTGGTAGACGTCGCCGTTTTTCTGCGTTGGCGTCACCCGCACCCGCTGAAGGCCGTTCCAGAAGCTACCAAAGGTGAGGAAGTAGTTGCCGTTGTCATTGACCAGGTTGCCGTCAATCGCGTTGTACGCCATGCCCGTGCTGGACACAACGCCCGTAGAACCGAGGTCGGTCCACGTACCGACGTCCATGCTGGATGAGCGGGCGACGCCGATGGCGGAGTTCTGGACCCCGAAGGTGCTCACTGAGTAGTACACGTAGTAGTAGTTACCCACTTGTGCGACGTCTGGGGCCTGCCATATGTTTGTACGGTTAGCTAGGCGCCAATCATCAATGTGCCACGAAACCGGGTGATGTACCCAGAGATCTTGATTTCCAGAAAGATTGATGGAAGATCCACTCGGCAACATGGCCCCTCGGTAGGTCCAGGGGCCCGTGAGGCTTGGGGCTGTATGGATTGCAATTTTGCCGCCAGTCGAGAAGCGGAAGTAAGTGCCATCGGCACGGCGGATGATTGAAGGGTCATGGGCATTTGTGCAGGTTCCGCTGCATGCCTCTGGCAGGGCATATGCCGAGACCAGGGCAGGGAGCAGAGCGACAACTCCAAGAAGACTGGAAATCCCAACCATGACGAGAGAAACACACAAGTTGGGGAAATGTGGTGGTTGAAAACTGCAGGCAGTTACCTCTTTTTCTGCTTCTGATAGAAAAAAATGAAACAAAGTTGGCCAGGTTATATACACGGGCCTGGGGAGGTTTAACCGAGAGGCTCACACCCAGCAAGATTCCAAGACCGAAAAGAGGGTTTGCTTGCGTGCCAAGCTCGGGAATTATGACGAGGCATGGTCTCAGCTGTGGACAAGGGTGTGGGGACTTATTCCCGATTCTTCCATCAACGGAGCCTTCAGTCATTGGGTTTTTCCACCCAGTTGAAGTATCGAGGTGCGTATGGGGAAGACAAGACATGCTTGAGGATGGGGAGCAAGGTCGTGGCTGATCGTTGGATGCAACCCCAAATCGCCGAAACAGGTACCAGATTCCGGGGAACCCACACGTGGCTAGTATTTTGGTGCGATGCGCACCAATGAGACAATTGTCCGATAGGCTCTGTGTTGGCGGGCTTGGGGCTCGTGGATGCCTGTGTTGGGGTCTCAAGGTTTCACCATGGCAGAAAGGGAGCATTCGGGGCGGTTCGCTCCGGAAACTGCCTCGGCTCAGAGCCTGCGACGATGTAATCGAGTTTTTCCGGCATTCAAGTCATTCACGACGACGGGTTGGAACTCTTGTACTTCATTTGATAGAAACTAAAGTGCGAGTATAAGATGGAAAGGCCGAAAGGTTGTTCTTGGTTCTGTCTCGATGGCTGACATGAGCCATCAAAATCTGGTGTCCTTGTTAAACTGTTAATCCTCATCTCCATTTTTGAACATGAGGATCGCCTCTATCCTTGGCGTCTTTACCGGCCTTGTGGCCTCGGTCTCGGCGGCATCGTTCTCTAACCTCTCAAACCCACGAATGGGTCAGACCCTCATATCGCCTACTCAGGCGGGTACTATTATCTGATGACAACGACATGGACCAATCTGCAGATTACGAGGGCAAAGACTCTGGAAGGCCTCAAAACCGGCGAGACAAGGGTTGCGTGGACCGATAAAGACTCCTCCCGCTGCTGCAACGTCTGGGCGCCCGAACTCCACTGGATTGACAACAGGTGGGTTTCATTTTACGCATGTTTACTGGCTTCCGTTCAACATTTTGGACTGACCTTAGTAAATAAAATAGGTGGTACATTTACTACACTGCAGGCAACAACAAGAACTTGGATGGGCAACGGCCCCATGTCTTGAAGGGTGAGGGCAATCAAGAGATGCTTCTCTTACTTATTATTCCGTGTTAAGTTAGGACTGACGACTGTCCAGGTGGTGCCACCCCTTGGGACAGCTTCTCCTATGCTGGGCAGCTCACGCAGGACTGGGGCATTGACGGCACGATCCTCCGCTTCCCTAACCAGATGTACTTTGTTTGGTCCTGCTTCTCGCGAAGCCTGCAGTCTTTGTGCATTGCGCCCATGAACTCCCCAACTTCCCTCGGGACTCGTGCGGTGCTCTCCGAGCCCACTCTGTCCTGGGAGCGTGTCGATACACCCGTCAATGAAGGGCCTGCTGCCATGTATCATGGCGGCAAGACCTTCCTCGCATACAGCGCAAGTTTCTGCTGGACTTCCAGCTATCAGCTCGGCCTTCTCACGTACAAGAGTGGTGACCCAATGCTGATGAGCAGCTGGACAAAGACGGGCCCATTGTTCAGCTCCGCAAATGGAAACTACGGCCCTGGGCATAACGGGTGAGTTGAGTGAGGGTTGGAAGCGAAGGAATCCACCTCTTCGCAAATGCTCAGGCTAACTGTTTTTCAACAGCTTCTTCCAGAGCCCCGATGGGACGGAGATCTGGAATGTCTATCACGCTACTCGGATCCAGACTGGTGCCTGTGATGGAAATAGATACACAGCCGTCAAAAAGGTCAACTGGAATGCCGATGGTTCGCCTAATTTCGGACGTCCAGATACACTAGGCACAGTTTTTTCTGGCCCTTCTGGGGAATAAAGTTTCTCGTGATGAGGTACTCCGAGATGTAGTTGCGTTTAGTTCCTCAGGGAAATATCAATAACCGGGCACCCGCCAAGATCTACCAGTGTAACAAGAAGGTGGGCAAACCCGCCGGTCGCCACAAATGGACTCACCTCATCACAGCATCAAGGGATCAAGGAGTCAAAAAGGCAAAAACGCGACATCGAGGGCTAGTTGGTATTTCGAAATTTCCGGCCTAGAACCCATCATGCCGCAAACGACGAGCTGAATTTGTGCCTCTTGTGTTATCGTGAGACAAAGTGCCATTAGAAGTGCTTGATGTTTGATGGCATGGGCCTGGCGCAAAAGCGAAGTCGTCTCCGGCCATGTTTGCACTCAAAGGCCTTTGAAAGGTCCTTTCATCCGTGCTTTGGCATGGATCTAAATCAATCGAGATTGACAGCTAACTACACTCAGCTCGACTTAGCTACGTGCATTCGCTAGCGGCGAAGCATTATTCCCGACAAGCCTCGCCACGGCACCCGTTGGGCCTGCATTATAGGATCCAGACTGCGCTATTGAATGCTTCCTCCAAGCTAAACACAACTCGCCCCTGTCGACGGGGGTTCTGGGTTGGTCTGGCCCACCACGGCCCACCATGGCAGCATCTAGGCGACAACAAAAACGAGGCAATCTGCGGGTGAGCGAGCAAGTCAAAGTCAAAAAGGCAAGATGGTCCGCTTTTTCTGACGTTTTCGCCCGTCCCCTTTTCTCAACCACCGGTCGCTCGTTTGAATTGGTTCGTTTCGCTTGGCCACCGCGGGCTTTTTGCTGTGATGGCACACACTCTCTCAACCACGCGACTCCTGTCGCTTCTGCCCCTCTTGCTCGCCTCCGCTTCAGCGAGACCTGGGAGGTGCAAGCCCAGTCTTTCCTTGACGCAGTCATCTGTGGAGACACTGATTTCCGCGTTGACAACTTCTTCGGACGTGGTCTCCGTCTCGACTTCACCGGAGATCATTTCTTCGACTTCCTTGGAAGAAATCATCCCTTCTTCGACCTCCTCGTCAGAGATTATGTTTTCTTCAACTTCCTCAGATGTCTCTTCATCGGCTATCCCGGAGCCAGAACCTTCGACGACGTCGCTACTGGTGTCAAGCTCAGTTTACACGACTTCATCCGTCGAAGCCTCCACCACAACCGAAGCGCCCAGCCCATCAGTTACTCCAGGCTCCTCGTCCATCCCCTCATCAACGACATCTCCTACCCCGACGACACCCGAAGGCCCACCAATGACCACCATCACCAACTGCCCTCCCACCCCAACGCTGGCTGGCCCTGCACAGTGCTACACAAGCACCCTGCCCGCGAGCTGTGAAAAGTTAAGCAGCATGCCTGCAAACTTTAACTCTCGTCTCATGTCGTCATCACTTCGTCTTTGCCAACTGGCGCTGACCGCGTACGGCAATGCGCCCAACCCCACGGCATCCGCATGCTTTCCGACGTCGACAGCGACGATCCCCGCGAACGCAGCTGTGGCTGTAGCAACGCTGACGAATCTGTACTCGTGCCTGCGGACTGCCAATGTGCTCTGCTCGTACAACGCCGACTGCCAGACCAAGACCTACCCCGTCGGGCAGGTCCCGGAACCAACCCAGAGCATTGGCGTCGACCTTCTATATGACGGCGGCTTCGAGTCGGGCACATACGGTAACTGGTCCGCCGTTAAAAACCCCAACTTCGCCACCGAACTCTCGACTCAGAACCCTCACACGGGCAACTGGGGATACCACGTACAGTACCTTAACGTCAACGGCGCCACCGCCGACCTCGGTCGCGTGATCCTCGGCATCGTACCGGGCAGGCAGTACCAATTGAAGGCTTGGGTACGCCATGACAACCCCACAGGCGCAGCGACATACTTCTCTATCGTCGCGGACCCTGGCGGTTTCACAACACCTGCCGACTTAAAAGCCTTACCAGCAAACACTTGGTCCTTGAGAGACCTCACCTTTACCGCGACGACATCATGGCTCCAGGTTCGGCTCTCCTCCCAAGGCATGGTCACTGGCGTTACCGGCACTCAAGGGGGCGTGGACAATATTTGGGTGGACGATGTGACCCTGACAAGGCTGAACTGAGCGCCTGCCAGGGCTGGTTGCTTGTTCGGGTTTCTCCTGTACATATTTGGTTTTAGTAGCTGTTTGTTTGGCTGTATATCGCAGTGTTCCTCATGGGTCTCCACAGCTTCACAATCTCTCGACCCAACCACACAACAATACCATCGCTGCAACCTGAACCTTCTGTCCACACTGTCTTCCCCTGGGATGTATTGTGTTCCTGACACATGCCACTCTTGCTCTCCTGATTCGACCAGGTCGAGATGAAGGTGAGCTGATTCTTCAAATTACCCTCGTCCTCGTAATCACGAAAACCACGTTGGTACGGATCTCCGAAGCATGTGTGCTGCACCAAGGTGCTTGGTTGCTCTGCGGACTTGGGTGCTTCTGTGGCCCACATGGGAGAGCCAGGGGGTGGCGGAACATTACCCCGGATGGCAGGTTACCGGTCCTGTAATGGAGGTTACAAATTCCCCTGTCTTCGCTGTGCTGCATTTTACACAAGCACCTCAATGCAACAAAAGCCCGCAATATGAAGGAAACACGCCCAGGACCCGCGGCCGCAAACAAAGTCAGCATCGGAGAAAGCAAAACAGCAGGAGAAGTTGAGGCGCCGTATCGATACCAATCACTCCCAACGCTGACATCCATTCGGCTACTGAAACTTCAAGCCGGCAAAGAAGCCAACGGGATCTTACGTGTATCCCTGGATACAGTCGATTTGATTGACGAGCCCTTTTTTTATGCCTTATCATACACCTGGGGTAATCCCCATGCGAACGGAGTTGATTTTACTGCTCACTTTAACGCCGTCAACGAGAAGTACAGCGTGTCCGGCAAGTCCGAGATTCTCTGTGATGGACAGCTGCTCAAAGTCCAAAGAAACTTGCTCGATATTCTTTGCGAGTTGCTAGACGCCTATAACACCGCGCAGCCAGGGGCGTTGACAGACTCGCCGTTTCCTGATGCCTTGGCACAAGGCGACGCCGGCATTTGGATTGATGCCATCTGCATCAACCAAGACGATCTCGAGGAGCGAGCACTACAGGTCAGAATCATGGACAAGATTTACTCGCAAGCCGCCGAAACCATCGTCTGGCTAGGCGCCGCCGACGAATACACCCCAGCCGCCGTTGACACGATTCGGAGGGTTGCTGCATATCCTACCGCCGCCTTCGTGCAAAGCGAGGTGAATCCCTTCCGCCGACAGGACCCCGAAGATTACGCACAGAGTAATCTTCCTTACACGAGTTGGATGGATTGGTGCAGTCTCGCAGCACTGCTCAAGCGGCAGTGGTTTTCTCGTCTCTGGATCATCCAGGAGACCATCTTGTCACGAAACCTCGTTCTCTTGTGTGGCGAGCACCAGATAGCGTGGATCGACCTCGTCAGGGCAGCGCGCAATATTGAGGCGCGTTGTCAAGCCTTGGGCTGGAGTCCAAGCACCATGTTCCTCCAGATCCACGAAGTGGCCGTCCCCCTCGAACACAACCTGCTTAGGCTTGCTGAATGGAGAGACCACTACCACGATAAGGGGGCATCGAACCCCAACGCCTGGCGCTTCACACTTGAGAACCTCGTCTACGACACGTGGGTCTTCAACTCGACCGATCCCCGCGACAAGATCTACGGTGTCCTCGGTCTGGTCAACCCCGAGGTGCGCGCAACATGGGTCATTGATTATCAGAGTTCCCCGGAGGAGGTCTACGCCATTGCCACCAGACGCATTATCGAGCAGTCTCGGTCTCTCCGAATTCTCTCCTGCGTCCAGGACGCCTCCAAGCGCACCATCGCTGCTAACCCCTCGTGGGTGCCCGACTACAACCTGCCCTACTTCAACATGATGTGCAACCACGGGGGATTTGCCGCCGCAGGCAGCCAGAACCAGACGCCTCAATTATTGCCATACCCGCCAGGGTCGGGGTGTTCGTGGTCCCGTCTCCGCCTGCGGGCTCACGTCTTCGACACCATCGTCGAGAGTGCCAACGAACGGACAGATTACGTCAACAGCGCCATGCTGCTTGAGCCGTCCTGGTTTGAGCTCGCACTCTTGCTCAAGAGCCCCTACCCTGCCACGGGACAAAAACGGACCGAAGTCCTCTGGCGGACGCTGTGTGCCGACCAGGACGCCAACTCAACCGTCAGCCCCGCCCCTGCCCGTTTTGGGGTGCTGTTCAAGGAGCTCGTCTGCGCCATGGTGATGGTGCGGTCCGAAATCGAGGAGGAGGTGTCGCAGGAGCCGGACCCCCCTCGGGACTGTGCGACATCGTTTGCGCAGGCGATGCAGAGAGCCAAAGAAATCTGGGCAGATGTGGGCTGGGATCAGCTCACTGCTGAGCAGGTCAGGGAAAAGACGAATTCGAGACCGAAATTTCTTTGGAGACCTGAGTTTGGCTGGCTGGTGCACACTCTGATCAAGCTGCAGGCGCTGGCATTGACCGAGGAGGGCGGGGAGGCGGACACGCCGAGCTGGGATGAGTTGGAACGGTTTCAGGAGCATCCGAGTTATGTCATGAGGGTGAAGGACGGAGAACACAGGTCGCTCGTGCAGCCGAAGGATGCCGCGTTCACGAACTCGTTCCGGCGCAGGTATGGAAAGAGGAGGCTGTTTTACACGGAGAAGGGATATCTCGGTCTTGGTCCCGCTTCCGCTGCTATTGGCGACAAGGTGTGCATCCTGCCAGGAGCAGCCGGGCCCTTTGTATGCCGGGAGGACCAGGGCGATGGAGTGAAGTCGGAGGTTGATGCGGTGGAACCAGACCTTGGCGAATTCAGGCGGCTGCGGCTCGTCGGCGAGAGCTATGTCCACGGAATTATGCACGGCGAGGCCCTTGTCTTGGAAGGGTTTCAGCTGGAAGCTATTGAGCTTGTTTGACGCCTGTACACGGTACGGGAAGTCATAGAGATACCTTACCTACAGGTAAACCAGCCAGTCCAGGGGACTGGTGGCGCCGGCGGGGGGAAGAGGACGGGTTCCAGTTGGGCGGGGGGAGTTGTGAAATGGACAACTGCCATCACTTCGACAACATTGTCCGTGAGCCCTTACATGTTTCTTGTTGGTGTTTCTGCACCTGTCATCCCAGTACACGATAAGCTTCCACTCTCATGCTGTTGCGGGACGGCTGCCTGGTGCATAGCCGGATGGTTTTTTTTTTTTTTTCTTTCTCCCTTTTAACCGCCCAGTCCATCGATGATGATATTCGACGTGCCGATCTTTGATGTTCGAATCCGCTTGCTGGCTTGGATGGAGTCTGGAGTGGGGCGGGGACCAGATGAAAGTCGCACTTCAGAAACTGCGCGACTGCATCGGATTTGCTAAATGACTGCCAGTTGACGTCACTTTAAGCCTTCCTTCCTTCCTTCCCCATCTCATCCGCTCTCTTATTCTATGAATAGTACTCCCCCTTAGTTCTCCCATCCAATTCCGGACACTATCTCGGACACTATCGCAGCTGTTGCGTGCAATCAGGCACAATCGCCTCCCCACATCGGACACAAAACCGAGGGAACAAGGAACAGGAAACACTCCAGAGTAGACGCGCCACAATGCCTCGCATTTCAGAAGCAGTCAAGCAAGACCACGCCATCATCCAGAAGGCGTTTCATCGTCTACGAGATGCCGACCCAGAAACACGCAAGCCCGATGAGTTTGTCTGGGCGCTGGACCGCTATCTGATTGTCGAAGACCTGGTTGTGGCTCCGGCGCTCGAGCACCACATCGCACGCGGCGGCGAGAGGCACAGGCGGCTCTCTGACGATTTCGACAGCGTGAGTATTTACCTTATTCTCAAGGGAGTCAGCAGCGCGCTGCAGCAGGTGTTTTGGGTCTGAGAGTGCAGTGGCTGACAAGCTACAGATAAATGCAAAGTTGAGGCACATGCAGCGGTACAGTCCCGCAGAGCCCAGCTTCGACTCCTCACTCACCGCAATCTGGGTCGACCTCGAGCCTCACATCAGGGAGGAGGAGACTGGCGACCTGGATCGGTTGGAGGAAAGCCTATCGCCAACAGAGTCGGAGGCACTAGCCAAAAAATACAGCGACATCAAGGAGCTTTTGCAGCACCCCTACGGCAAGGACGGTGTGCCAGATGAAAGAACCTTGTCAGCCATTTTGGAGATGCCCCGACAGGAACTGATGGTCAAGGTTGGGGTTTCAGGGGAGTGACGAGTCTGGCGATCGATGGAAAAAGCGAATCACGGCCTTGAGGCGTATAGTCGGCGGAAGGCAACTGTCTTCATCCTGTATTCACAACATCCAGGAATGGCCAGCTACGGTCATTATCGCACATGTCTAGCAAGCACAAGTCGAGGAAGATGGTTTAGACGGGCTTGTTGTCTGTCTGCTGCACGTCTTGTTTTAACTCGAGCAATCGAGATGCTGTGCACACACCGTTCCCTTCAGGCCATTGAACCTACCCGTTTATCAATCAGAACCCAGAGCAAAGACGCCTTCTCAAGCTCACTCAAACCCAAGAACCAGGACATCACCCTGGTGCTTTGCTAGCGTGCGCCAAAATCATCCATCGGGTCGCGCTGCCTCTTCATGGGACCCTGAAAATTACGTCACTGCAACCATCACATCGGTCCAATCCCGCGCTCCAGAGAGATGGTCAGAACAGGTTATAGACCACGTGCATCTTTACCAGAGAAAGTTGGTTATATTTGGGGTTTCTTCGTATTTTTGGTTTCTTTCGGAACTGGGATCGTCTTTTTAGTTCATTCTTGTGCCACTGCCATGTGGTCCCTCATCCAACGTCGCCGGCTCCAGAGGCAAGCCGCTCCCAAACCCGACGACATTAACAGCGCAAGCAACAACACAGCAACAGCGACGACCATGAAAGCGATAACACAACAACAACAAACAACAACAACAACAACAACAACAACAACAACAACAACAACAACAACAACAACAACAACAACAACAACAACAACAACAACAACAACAACAACAACAACAACAACAACAACAACAACAACAACAACAACAACAACAACAACAACAACAAAACAACAACAACAACAACAACAACAACAACAACAACAACAACAACAACAACAACAACAACAACAACAACAACAACAACAGCCGTCCGGTCTCAGGGCAGACTACAGACGAGACCGAGAAGCCGAACCATTCCTCAGGCCTGCAGCGGTCCGACAAGGACAACAAGATTTACGTCAAAACGACAGGCGAAGATGATCCCATGGACCCGCGAAACTGGCCGCTGCTTGAACGGTCAAAAAACATTGCCATTCTGGCATACTTGATTTTCGTCCAGGCATGGGCTGGTGCAGCCGAGTCCCAGGCAAACAGCGCCGCCAGCAGCGAGCAGGGACACAGCAAGGTGGCCGAAAACTTGACAATATCCATGTACTTGTTTGGTATAGGCTCTGGCTCCTTGTTTGCCGGTCCCGTGTCGGAGACATTTGGCCGCAATCCAACCTATCTTGTCTCGACCTTCTATTACCTCTTCTTCGTCCTCGGCGCTGCCCTCGCCCCAAACTTTGGTGGCCGAATCGCTTGCCGCTTCTTCATGGGCTTGTTTGCGAGCGCCACCTTGACCATCAATGGTTCAAGTGTCAGGGACCAGTTCCGCCCTGTAAAGCGCGCCTTTGTCTTTCCCGCCATTGCATGGGTGAACGTGGCCGGTAAGTTCTGCTTCCACGGCTGCCCACCGGGACTTGACTCCCTGAGCTGACACCTCTCATAGCACCCATGATTGCACCCATTGCAAGCGGCTGGATTGTCGAAAACCCCAACCTTGGATGGCGCTGGACCGAATGGATCACGCTAATTATCTCTGGTCCTGCTTTTCTTCTGGCCTTCCTCTTTCTTCCCGAGACGTACCTCCCGCTCTTGCTCGACTGGAAGGCCGCAGGTCTCCGACGAACCACCGGCGACAAGCGCTATGTCTCTGAGCATGCGGAATCTAGCACCTTCAAGGAGAGGCTGACGAAAGGGGTCACCATGCCAGCCAAATTCTTCTTCACCGAACCTGTCATTGCGGTACTCGGCGTCTACCTCATTCTTCTCTACGTTCTTCTCTTCTCCTTTCTATCGGGCTTCGACTACATCTTCAAGGAGACATACCACCTGTCGACCGGCATGACCGGCTCATGCTTTGCTTCTATCGCCTCCGGCGCAACCGCCTTTACCTTGCTGGCCCCGGAACTTTACAGCTGGGCTCGCCACAAGACGGAGCATGTCAGGGGCGCCTCCGTGGAGCCCGAGTTCCGTCTCTGGCCGGCCATTGTGGCTGGTCCCTTGCTACCCATCTCGTTGTTCTGGCTTGGATGGGGGAACTACAGCAGCATCTCGATCTGGTGCAGCCTCGGAGCGTGTTTCTTATTTGGCGTCGTCGTGATTGCCATCTACGTCAGCAGCTACGAGTACATCATTGACAGCTACGGAGACCACTCCGCCATGGCCTTGTCAAGCATCACTTTTCTGCGGTACATGATTGCTGGCGGGATGGTCATGGCATCGAGGCCCATGTATAGCGGCATCGGCGTCCATTGGACCATGACGCTGCTGGGCTGCATTGCCGTCGTCTTGGCCCCAGCGCCCTTGGTGTTTTGGAAGTTTGGCCCAAAGATCAGGAAGAAGAGTTCGTATGCTGAGGATCCCGAGGAGAAAGAATGAGGCAGTGCTGAGGGGGTGCGCATGTGCTGGGGGCAGCTTGGGCCCAAGATGATACCCCTTTTCTTAGAACGATTCAACTGATTTTGTCATTTAATTTCAAAGAATTATTCATGTATCAACTATTCGTGGGCGCAACAAGCGTTTGAATTATGAATGACTACAGAGTCTTGTACAGCCCTGCATCCACCATTGCTGTCCAAGTCCTTGAGAGATCACAACCCCGATTTCCTGGGTCGTAAGGGGGGTTCATATTTGAGTCGCCAGACAGTCGGCCTCAGCTTGGTCCCCTACTCTGATGCATTCCAGGAAGAATTTAAACCTCTCGTTTGTCACGGTATGAACTGCGTTAGCGTGACTCGACTTACTCTTTGCATCACGCCATTCAGGGGGACGAATGGTGGCAGCTGGATGAAGAGCTGTGGGGCGGATCTGCAGCTTCCAGGTCTTGTTCTCCGCAATCCCCCAACTCTCTCTCTAGAGACACTCTCTCACTCTCGTGGAAATCGGATATCAACAGAATTCAATAATAACATATTCGAAAACGTGTTGTTATTAAAATGGCATCTGGGCAGAACGAGGACGTTCGCAGCAGTCCATCGACACCTGTCAACGCGGACTATGACCTATCAACTCCCATCGACCCCAACGGCGTCGGCCTACGACAAAAGCTTACTTCATACGGCGATGCACACTTCTCTCTGTTTATGCGCAAGCTGTTCATCAAGGCTATGGGATACAGTGAAGATGCGTTGTCCCGCCCCATTGTCGGCATCGTCAACACTTACTCAAGCTTCAACCCCTGCCACGCCAACATTCCGCAACTCATCGATGCAGTGAAGAGGGGCGTCCAGTTGAGCGGTGGGCTTGCCATTGACTTCCCGACCATCAGTCTGCACGAGTCCTTTTCCGCTCCTACCAGCATGTTTCTGCGCAACTTGATGAGCATGGATACGGAGGAAATGATCAGGGCACAGCCGGTCGACTCTGTCGTCCTGATAGGAGGTAGCTTTGCCGGTACTCCTTTTTGAGGTACCGTCTCAGATGCTGACTGGCGTCCTCTAGGTTGTGACAAGACAACGCCTGCTCAGCTGATGGGTGGCATCTCTGCCAACAAACCTATCATTCACCTTGTCACTGGACCCATGATGCCCGGAAGTTTTCAGGGTGTAAGAGTTGGTGCCTGCACAGACTGCAGAAACAACTGGGCAAAGTACAGAGCTGGTGCTATTGACATTGAGGACATCTCTGCCCTTAACGAGGAGCTAGCTCCAACTGTGAGTTGACTAATCCCTCCACGCGATCTTTCATTTTCAGAGTCAGGACTCAATTACTGACAGCGTCCAGGCGGGCACCTGCGGTGTAATGGGCACGGCCAGCACTATGGCCTGTCTTCTCGTTGCACTCGGGATGATGCCTGTCTCAGGGGCAACTGCACCCGCTGTCTCGTCCGCTCGCCTCCGCATTGCCGAGTCAACCGGCGCCCATGCAGTCCAACTCGCCAAAAGCCGCCTGGAACCACAATCCATCCTCACGCGAGAGTCGTTCCTCAATGCCATCACCGTCCTCCAAGCCATCGGCGGCTCCACCAACGCCATGGTCCACCTCATGGCCATCATCAACCGCCACCCGACCGTTGCAGGCACCATCACGCCCGCCACAATCGACGTCATCGGCCGCCAAACGCCGCTCCTCGTCGACCTCAAACCGAGCGGCGAGAACTACATGACCGACTTCCACAACGCGGGCGGCATGCCCGCCCTCCTGCATGAGCTCCGACCCCTCCTCCACCTCGACGCCCGCACCGTGACAGGACGCATACTCGGCGAGGAGCTCGCCCACACCCCGTTCCGGCCTCTGGCCCCCTACAACCCGGCCAACTGCATCCGCCCGTTTGCCGACCCGCTCTACCCGTCCTCGGCCCTGGTCGTCTTCCAGCAAGGCAACCTCGCGCCCGGCGGCGCAGCCGTCATGAAGGCGAGCGCGTCCAAGGACCGCCGGCTGCTCAAGCACCGGGGCAGGGCGGTGGTGTTTGACGGGTCGGCGGATCTCGCGGCGCGGATCGACGACCCGGATCTGGACGTCGACGTCGACAGTGTGCTGGTGCTGAGGGGAATTGGGCCCGTGGGCAACCCGGGGATGCCCGAGGCTGGGCTGATCCCGATCCCGAGAAAGTTGGCTGCGCGGGGCGTGGTGGATATGCTGAGGATCTCGGACGGGCGGATGAGCGGCACGGCTGGCGGCACGATCGTGCTGCATGTTTCGCCCGAAGGGGCGGATCCCGAGTCGGTGCTGGGGGTGGTGAGGGATGGGGATGTCATTGTGTGTGATGTGGAAGAGAGGCTGCTGAGCGTAGAGGTGGGTGAGGAGGAAATCCAACGGAGGATAGGGCAGCGGAGAGAGGAGATGGCACACGCTGGCGAGGCGCCGTGGGTGACGCGTGAGGCTACCAGAGGGTATCGCGGTTTGTACTTGCGCGAGGTGAACCAGGCTGAGTCTGGCGCAGACTTCCGCTTCTTGACCGCTGCCGGACCATCACAGAATCACGCGTAGAGTAAGTGAGTAGGTCCCCAGGTACCCCTATAAAGGACATAAAGACAGCATGAATTGTGCTGCGCTCAAGTAGACTCGAAAGGCGTCGACCTGAAGAGAGACGGTTCTGAAAGGAAGCTCTTGACGCTTTTAGACCTACAATCTTTTCACAGCATGAATGTAGATATTAGGACTGCAAACTTGAATGCGCTCACCACGCCCCAAGTGTTGCACAATGTAGGCCAACGCGGCTGTAGAAGGGCCCCGAAAGTGAACTTCGATCCCATACAGTGTTTAGCCCCTCAGCTTCTCGCGTGGTTGCGTTCTAACTAATCATGATGCCTTGGCCTTCGCTCATCCGGTGTCTCAAGGCCAGCTCCGTGTCAGAGTTTCAAACATATGACTTGTCAACTGAGCTGTTGGTGCTCACTTTTGATGTCGTTACTGGGATCTAGGAGGAACAGAAATACCCTACGTCTGACAATTCCAGACCCGGCTCTTGCAAAGACCACTCTCTGAATCCGGGGAAGACGCCAGGATTGAACGGTAACGAGAGATGCCGTGCCGCCATTTCCAGAGCGGGCTGGACCATAGATGAGAGTAACAAGGGGCAGCCCGACTCTCTACCGCTCACTGTGATTGCCTGGTTCACAAACATCAAGGGTAGAATGGCCTGGAATTCTATTTTCAGCAATGTTGAGCTGGTTTACGCCAGTCGCGGCGAACTCGCCCAATACCCTCACGGCCGTGACTTCTGCATTGTCCTCCATGATTGGATAAGACTGGCGCAGGGACCGTAGCAACCGGAACATTTGCAAAGTGAGAAATACCCCCTCAACTGCTGTGCTCTGGATCGCGTTGGCTGGACTCCTACACTGCGCGGAAAGCGGGTGACATTTTCATCAATATAAATGAAGAAGCCGTTCGAGGTCCGCTTCCGAAAGCGGGGATGCCACGTTCATGAGCCTCCGGTGCGTTGGGCGCTCCCACGAGTTTGTTCCGACCCCCTCCTCCCTGCGGTTTCGGCTTTGGGGAGGGCTGGCCGATAACCTCCGACCAAAGAGGAAACCGGCGACGATGACGAGAGCGATTGACGTGATACGTTCAACCGACCTCTTTGTCTCCAGGGTCGGCTTTGAGTCGGTTTGTCCCCGGCGCACGCAGCATTAAAAATTTTCTTTGCCGCCACCTCAGGGGGACAGGTGGATGTAACCGTGACGCTGAGCGTGTCGAGTCTGGACCGAATATGGACCGAATCTGGCAGTGACAACGATGTCCCCACCCAAGCGCCAACACTGTCGAGATGGGAGCCCTGCCTCGAACCTGGCTGGAGTTACCAAAAAAGCCTGCTCGTCAGGTACGGGGGCGATCTGTTTGGCCACAAAGCCCAACAGCGCCACGAAGGGCCCGTCCCGAGGAAGCCGTTTGAGGCTCAGCGAATCCGATGCCGTGGCGCCCCTCCTTGACAGCGGGCTAATGCAAGGGACGGAGCGTGACGGTCAACACGAGTGGGAACAATGGCACATTTTGCTGACCGGCCACCACATGGCGGCGTGTCAACCGTGACTTGGCAAAGGGCAGTCACAGCCGTGTGGTGGTCGGCATGTGCTTGATGGCGCAAGAACAGGCACTGGTCAAGATGAATATGACACTGCAGCGGCAAGCTGGCTGCTGAGACAGGACAGGAGAGCTCAATCTGCAGGCTGAGGGGGGGGGGGGGTCGGGGACTTATCGCACCCTGAAATCTGTCCATCGTACTGGTCGGCACGTCCACCGCGTCGTTCTCAGTGGTATGCAGCCCCGCGCCGAGGAGGGCAATGAGATTGATGTGGGCATCGGGGCGGCGGGCTTAGCCATCGCGGGACAGCACGACGGCGACACACGACATGACTGACAGCTCATCCCACGGTGGAGGGGGGAGGGAAACCAACGCTGATTAGACAGCAGCGCACTGCAGACAAGAGCTAGACGTGACCGGTCCCCGGCTTCTCAGTTCTCGGACACAGCCATCACGACGCCATATCGCAGGCTTTCTTTGACCTCGAGCCGGGAGGCTGCAGCGAGGAGGACGAGGACGAGGTGGTGGTGGTGCATCCTGCGGTGGTCCTGCACGGCTTGGTAAGCTTCGCTTCCCACGTCGAGCGCGGGCAAACTGCGTGTCATGCAACACAGCATGATGCGGTCTTTGTCCCATCTCCTCAGGACTCAATTTCGCCTGGCAAGTGAAGCCGAGGCGACATGCAGCCCCTCGAACGAACCTCGGCGTTTTGCCATCCAGACTCGCCGGCGACAAGGACGGTTCTGGCCGCCGTCTTTTGCATTGAGTTCGATGTTTGTCAGGACTTTGGGTTCTGGCAAGACTTGCTCCTTTCTGAGGGCTCAAGCTGCCTTTGAGTGGGCGACTGGCCGAATGACGGAGGAAGGGCGATACAGTATTTCGTACAGTACAGGACAGTAGGGATGGATCTTGGAGAAGGATGACAGCACCATGTGAAACGCCGGGCTGCAGACAAGACTCTTGTTGATGACGACGGGAGGCAAGGAGGGGTTGACGTCGGTGGACCACTTGCAAACACTTGCAAACCCCAATCTGTTGGCTGTGTCGTATAACCACACCTTTTGACTGAAGATGGCAAGCGAGTGCGGGCGGGAAGGCCGGCAAAACGTCCGACTCGCAAATCGCCATTGTCAGGCGACGGAACACGACACGAACGCCTTGGCCACTACACGACAGAAACGAACAGAATGTCAGAGGAAAGTGGCGCTGGAGAAAGGTGCCGGACCGACAGCAGAGACCCGTCTTTTCGTGTCCGTCTGCCTTAAGGAAAGAATGCCTGCAAAGTGCGTCAAAACTTTCACACTGATGGGTCCGTCATGCAGCAACTCTCTTGTGGGTTTGGAGGGAGGCTGCCAGTTTGCGACGGATGGAACTCGCTGCAAATTCGTCCTGATCGAATGCTCCGCTTTCCAAATCCGGCTGGTGGCCCCACACACATCCTCCTAGGATGTTTTTCCGAGCCTTTTTTGCAGGCGGGCGCTCGGACCAGACATGGCAGTGGAGGCTCCAGTCCCATGTGGCAGCCGGGCGTTTTTGGCTGATGGGATTGATGACGGTGGCCTGGTTGGCTCGGCTGGCCCCTCGGGCTCCTTCCCTTTCAGCAGATGCCCCACTGCAGATTGCCAGCCTCCAAGATTTTGTGCGTCATCGCCGTCCACGCTCATCACAACCGAAGAGCGATCATGTTTTTTCAACCCTTCGATATGGTTCCACAGCAAGCCGCGCTGAGCCGCCGCGCAAGGTCTTGAAGGTGTAAGAAAATAGCCTCATGGCGAGGTCCGCCATGCGGAGGACGAGGGTGGAGGACGAGGGTGGAGGACGAGGGCGGAGCAATGGCGCATCGAAGTGCGCTGGCTCAGCAAGAGTCAGGGGATTGAGAGGATCGAGGGTTGCTTCACAGTCTGCCACTCAAGCCACTGTCGTCGTCCCGTCATCGTCCCAACTTGTGCCCGAGGCTGGTCTCAAACACGCCGCCACTCAGGGTTTTCTCCTTGAGCTCGCTCGGTCTTGACTGCCATTGGCCAATGCGAAGAACGGTGAGGCAGCGAGTGCTTTCCCGAAGGGCAGAGACGTTGCGCTTTGTGGGGCCGCCGACTTCCTTGCGAGCTTGCCTGCCGGGTATCCTGGCCTTGCGCGCGAACCGGCTCAGGAACGCTTTGGACTTTGGGCTGACCGCTTCAGCACTCGCACCAAAAGCTGGGACGAGTGTCAACCAAATGTTCTGGAACCTCGCCCCACCGCACAATGTTCATCCGAGGAAAACCTGACCATCATGGCCTGGACAAGCGATGAAGGTGCAAACGCGCAGGCCAACACAGCACACATGACCGATGTCCTGTAGAGAAGCGATATATTGACCACGGCGGGCCACTCAGACTTCCTGTCACTGCTGCACCCCAAGGACACCGGTACGCCGCCATTGCCACGAGCCAGTCAGCGGTGCCTCCCCCACAACCCGCACGCCGCATCGACGGTATCGCCAACGGTCGCTTCACGTGGTCGACTTGGGGCAAGCACGGGGCAGAGTCAGAGCAAAGGCGTGTCAGGGCTCCGGCCTGCCAGCTGTCCGCTTCCCTCACGACGCCTCCATTGGCCCACCCACGCGCCACAGTGTTGCCCAACCGGGCCCGCGGCGCAGATTTCCTGGATTCCCAGGCTCGCGACCTGGTGCGGAGCGTCTGTGTGGCCGACGGTTGGCCCGAACAAATCGATTGGCCGTTGGCGTCTCCGGCTCCGGCGTCCCAGACTCCCCAGCCAGGCCTCTGGCCCAGCGGCCAACCACAAACCCGCCCTCTCCCTCAAACCCCACGCCGGCCACCGCTCCAGCATACAGTGCCCGATTACACGTGGTGCCAGTGGCAGAGCTGTCGTTGCTTGGTGCTCCTGTCGTCAACGGCCCACGTACATTCTGCAATCCCCCATGCACCCACTGTGTCGTGCCCTGGTGACAGACTGACGGACGACCTGCCCCGCGACCCCCAAGAGGACGCAGCATCGCGAATCGAGGTCCTGGCCGCCCACTGCCTGACCTCGCAGCCTAGCAACCATCCGGGCAAGGCTGATTCGCGAAGCAAATCCTGCGAAACACGAGGTGCCGACGCCCAAGACACGGGGTGAGGGAGCTGCTTCTCGTGCGACGCATTCGTATGGGGAACTGGGGCCGTGGGCGGGGTTGATATAAGTCACGAAGCTCGAAGCAGCCAAAAATCGTTCTGTTTTGCGTTCGGCCGCATTCCTCCGCGCTGCTCCTCTGGCGGTTCACGAGAACTTGGCCTGCGCCAACTTCGTCATTCTGCGGAGCGCTCACCCGACCAAGTTCCCCAACTGCCGCCGCCACCATCTGGACCGGGCTGGGCTTCCAGCGCGGCCCCGCAAAAGATTTCCCAGCACGCTGCGCCGGGAACCCAAATTCTGCCATCCCTGTCGGGTGCCACACCTTCAGTGGTCGTGTTGGAGCATCCCAGCTGCTGCTGCGCCTGATCCCAGCAACAAATTGTTAACCACCCCCCCCCTTCCGCCCACCTCCCGCATTCTTGCATCCTGACTCCCGATCGCACTCTCGCAATCTCGCACCGCCCTCGCCCACGCGCATCCTCGAAAACCACAAGCTACATCTCGCGTCCGTAGCTGACCGACACGACCCTGATGCTTCCGAACCTCCCATGTCGCCCGGGTTGAAACCACTGCTGCTTCCGCGGCTGGTGGAAGAGAGGAGGAAGCTCGAACAGCACGACCTCGACACCGAACAGGCGTCCTTGTTTTACGCCCACGACTCCTCCTCGTCCAGTCTTGCTTCGCCATCACCTGTCGCGTCCGCATTCTCGCCCTCAAACTACTCGAGGTACTCTGGCTCTTCTTCTTCACTGGACCTCGCCTCGCTGTCGTGCTCCGACACCCCGGTATCACCCAGCGATTCGCTGCACGCAAGCAGACCAAGCAAGTCACCGCTGCCGGACGTGCAAGAAGAACCATTGGAGAGGGAAGAGGAGGAACCTTCCACTCCGCCAAAGCACAGCGATCACGACTATGAATTTCCCGACTACTGTTTGTGTATGTGGTCCGCCTGTCGCAACCGTCGACTGCTTTTTTGCTGATCTTGATGCAGGCGATGTGCCGTGTTCTCACAATAGCGATGCGGTGCAAAGCCCCACGCTGTATCCCTACATGACGTCGGACTTGGACTATGATGTCGGCTTCCTCAGCGATGGCGACTTTAACACAAGCCCCAGGCAGAAGAAGAGGCGTCAGGGATCCGATGCCGGGTTTTCGACGTGGAGCACGAGGTTGGGGTCAAGACTCCCAAGCTTGCCCCGCTGGCGGTCCTCCTCCACGTCCAGGCGCATCGATCTTGGCTCCTTTCCTGCCTCCGACCCTTCCCTGGTTGACCCTCGCCCGAGCTTTTCCCTGGCGGCCTCGAGCAGATCCTCATCAATCTCGGGCCCAGCGCTCTACACTCTGGAACGGGCGCAGGACTCCATCCCGGCCACCCCTGCCCTCTCGTTCTACGAAAGCTCGGAGAGCGTCGTTCTCACATCACCGCTCGACAACATGCCCGCGGCCCTGGGCAAACTGGTCGAGCGCGATCGCGCTGCTGCGACTACACCGCTTTTACCGCCCCTCGTCATTGAAGCTGCACCGAGCCATAGCTTGGTTCAGTCTCTTCACACATCACCGCTCCAGTCCCCCACCATGATTCCCTCGCCGGTACCTGAGCTGTCAGCAGTCCAGGCGTACCCCACGCCGCCCCTCAGCAGCAAGCCCTCGCTTTCCTCGCTTCGCCGGGCGGTTATTTCCGGCACCTTGAGCGAGGCTTCGTCCCCGATTCCTTGTCTCTTTGATCATCAGGACTCGTGGTCCGATCGTCTCGGTCACGCAAACTTCACCATCGAGCCCAGACCCTACGTCGCCGAGACAGCCGATCTTGCTACGCTGCAAGCCTTCCGTGCGGATTGGAACCTGGCCAGGACCAATTACGCCAAGCACCTGGTGCGGACTGGAGAGCACTACGGTGCGACGTCGAACACGTATGTCTGGACAGAGTCCAAATGGGCCGAGACCGAGCAGGAATGGCAGCGCAACGAAGATGACCTTGTTGAGCGACTGGGGCGGCAGTGGAAGGACGACCCCGCAGTGGTGTCGCAAATACAGCGCACTGCCGAAGAAAGGCTGTCGCCGTCCATTCCGCGACTGCTCAGCGACGATGGCAAGTTCCCAGAGCTCGGCGACGTTGACATCATTGGGCCGATGGTGCGCGACGCGGCCATGGTCCGCGAGGGCCAGGATGATAAGCGGAACAGCGCATCTGTCTGGCTCAAGAACCTCGCCGGAAAGGTCGGCTTGCGCAAATAACGACGCCTCCGAAGACGGCCGCCACGAAACCCTTCTTCCCTTTTATCACCGACACGAAATGATCCTTGCACCGCTGGCCAAAAGAACCACGGATGGAATGACCGCGACGATTCATGAGCACAGGATTCCCAGGGGTTTCCCCCCCTGCTTTTCCTTTGTTTGCTTTCCTTTGTTCTTGCATCTCAATCAAGATACCCCATTGGTTGCCGTCGTTCCTTTTTGCTGGCTGGCGATGAATTTCTTATGTTTTTTTTCTCCCTTGGTCGCATGTGCGATCAAGGCGAGGCGGCTTTCTGCTGTAGATACGATACCTATTGTTTACTTTCTAGTGTCTAGACTTTTTTTTCTATGTTCATCTTTGGTTCACGCAAAACGAACAAGAAGGCTTGGAGCTGTTGGTTTGGTCTGGCAAGAGAGCATTTGCGTGGTTGGAAAAAGAAAACCTGTAGGATGATGGTCAACGCTCGAAATAGACGGATCACGGAGTTCAGATGTCACGGCTTTCATTCTCTCGGAGACTCGAATGCAGGGCCCTTTTTTCATGGTCTAATTATCCCTTTCCCTAAGCTGGGGAATATGCCGAAGTGCAACCTTCCGAGTCACGGTTGCGGGGTGATGCGAGGAGTACAAAAGAGATCTGTCGTGTCTCATTTCTTTCCCTGCGGTGTCCTCAGGCACGAGGTCAACGATTGTTGAAGGAAACCACGGGGGCGAGGCGGGTAGGGGGCAAAGGGCCCAAGGATGCTGTACGATTCTACCTCAAGCGAACAACCGTTGAGAGGCACTGTGCTTGCCCAACGCCTCCATCAATCCTCGCATGCACAATTGTCTGTATCTCACATGCATAAGGTCGGCTACACCTAACACCTCAAGAAGCTCGGTTTCAGGACAAGCATTGGAGAGCATGGCGGTCCCACCACAATGTGCACGCAAGCCCACCAAAGGTCTTGGATGACAGCCCGAGATGAGCGAGCCATGTGTAAAATGCATCAGATCTTGAGACATGCCCCGCCAGGCTGACTGGATCTCACCTCCCCCACGATGAGACATGAGCCACAACCGAAACCAAGCCCGATCGTCCCCCCCTTTTACCCCGGAGAATGTGCATTCCACACACACTGCCGGTGGGTATTGGCAGGTAAAACACGTGGCGTCCAACAGGGTCTTGTTCCGCATGCGCACCCATCACCGGCTGACGGCAGCTTGTTTCGTGTTTTCCTTGCGATCTGTTCATTGGCTTGCATGATAATAGCAGGATACAGGCAGAGCGGGGGCCTTCCATGTTGCGACCAGTGCAAGGAAAAGAGAGTTCAAGGACGTCGTGGTCAAAAGTACCTTACGTGGGTGCTAGGTTAGTAACGTGCAAGATGCCAGTGAGTGGAGGGAAGGACACGTGGATCGGGGACAGCGACAGCCACCAACGGAATGCACTCCGCCGTGGATTTGCAGGGTCTCAGATGGACCATGCCCAGTAGGCTTAACTTAGCCAGTCTAACCAGTCACTTTCACGCGTGCTACACGGGAAGATCTCCCTCCCTCCCTGGCGCCTCCAATCACCTGCCCCTGCAGCCCGATGAAGAAACATGGAGTATGACGCAACGCAACCCGCAGCGTTCGAGAGGACAACAGCTGCGGTCCGGTCCAGTCGGGATTGCAGCAGGGCCAGCCAGTGCGGTCACTCCTACCACTGTCCTTCGGGTAGGTGGGCCACGGCTGAACACGCATGTTCCCGTTGTGTCGGAACGGTGACATCTGCAAGACGCCTAGGACTGGTGAACTGCCTTAGCGCGAACGTTGGTGGCCTCTGAGAGCTTGTGAGTGGGCGCACAGATGTGCTCAGCAAGAACAAAGACTTACTGCCAGTGATGCTTTCGGAAGCTGACAGTGCGTGCCCTGTCTCTCAGGTTGATTCCCACGGGTACCTGCTTCCGATAGACAGACAGACGGTGCGCTAGGCGGGAGGCGTGATTCTACCGACATCTGCTTGGTCATGCAACTTTCATAACAACGGGGATCGAGGAAGGTCGGGCTCATCAGGGAGCTCGACACAGTAGTGTTTGCATTGAACAATAGTGTGCGTGTGCAGAGTAATGGATCCATCATCCACGTTGGTCTACAGATTGACCGCACAGCTCACCGGCCAACACGAGGCAGATTCCCGACTGTCTGTTTTGGTTTGAAGCTGTTGCCGCCAACCTTGTCATTAATATCGGGTGCTTATCTCGCATCAACACAATGGCTACCACGGTAGCGAAGCAACGGCCTCCTGAGATCGGATGGGACGAGAAAGGCAACCCAGGGCCACATGGGCCAGCGTTCTTCAACCACTGAGAATCATTGCTCACATTCAAAAAGGCACGGGATCGTGTGGGGTGATGACAAAAGCCATCCTCGCTTCTCTGGGCCTAGACCAGTATCGACGGGCTATCCATTGTTCAGGGGATTGCTGTGATGTAATTGTAGGGTAGCTGATTACTGGTTGCGGTATCGCGACTGGGCCTCGACATCGGACTGTTTGCGGAATGTGGCACCCATCGATCCTTCGTATTGCGCATGTCCAATCCTCGCTTCTGTTTTGGGAAACGAAGACAATGACGAGAGAAGCTACCGCGGCCGATGAGATCATCAGGATATCAGCACATCGCGATGGTCGGACAAGGAACAAAGCAACAGGCGACGGGGTCTTATACAGCCACCGTTTGACGCCGACGGCATCGAACTCTTCCCAGAACCTCCACCCTTTCCAGTAATTGAAGCTCCCTTACGACTGCTCACCACCACCTGCTCACCAGCTCCGACACCACAACCATCATATTCAGTATCAGTTGACACCATGGGCGGCGCATCAAAAGTTCTCTTAGTGGGCCTGCGCATCTGGCAGCTCATTTGCTCCGTCATCGTCCTCGGGATCCTCGCATCCTTCTTGCACCGGGTCTCACAGGCTGGAGCGAGGAGGGATGGCCGGATTGTCTATGGCGTTGTGACTTCGTCTATCAGTACTTTCTTCTCCCTCGTTTTCATAGCCCCCTTTCTGTATGCTTTCTTGGCGTTTCCGTTTGACTTTGTCATGTTCGTTATGTGGCTGGTCCTCTTCTGTCTCGAGATGACGGTATGTGTTTAATTACTCTAGTTGCCTCCATTTGCGTGTTGCCGCAGGGCTGACCTCGACACAGCGCACCGGCATCCACACCTGCAGCGCGCCGTGGTTCTGGAACTATTGGGGATTCATCTGGGGTGGGTGGTGGAGGCGGCCTGTCATCGTCAACGGGCCCGCCGATATTGCGTATTCCGGATGTAGCCAGTGGCGGACGGTTTTGGCCTTCTCCTTCATGGCCATGTTTGCCTACCTTATCAGCACCTTTCTGGTAAGTCCAGGCTGACTACTTCCCACGTCTCATCAACGTGGTTCCCTCAAAGATGAACCCGCCATCCTAACTCTCCGTGATCAATAGGGAGCCTATGTTGTGTCCAAGCATTGGTCCGAGAGGAGAAACCGTCACAGGTAAGTGGCATTCCTTTGGCGTCCCAAGCTTCGCACTTTGCTTACCCTCCTCAAGCACTGCGGCAAACCCACAGACCTCAAAGATCGGTGGTCCCATGCATGCGGAAGGTGCCGGGCCGGGTCAGACTACAGGCGTGGTAGGGTCTGGTCCTGGAGCAGCCCCTGGAACTGTTCCCGGCACCGGCCCTGGTATGGGCCCGACCACGGTCGGACAGCCTGGCACGTATGCGACGACCGGACAGTCCGGCACATACGTGTGAGCTCGGTCAAGACGGAAGGGAGGCGAGGGAAGGAGGACGGATGTGCTTGTGGCTGTGCTATGTCGGGGGAAGGGAGTTTAACGGGCACGGGTTCTTTCACTCATCTGCAGTCCGATCATGCTATTTCGGACATTAATACTTGTAGGGAACCAGCAGATCTATGCAGGAAGTTTTCGTAATTTCTCAGGTACTTGAACTTATCATGCTCTCGTGACTGGTCTCTGATGGTCATGTGTTTTTTTGTCTGGGTTGTGTCAACGTGTCACTGCACCATAGTCTCGTGCTCTGTTTCAATGGGTAGACCTGTCAATTTGGAAACGGCCCTGAAAGCTGAAAACCCTGAGAAGCAGTCGGAAAGGAATGAACGACAAAAGGTCGGAGCAGTCCCAAAACAGAACCTAAACTAAGGTACCGAGTATTCAACGAGTGCGAGAAGAGAAGAGTGGCAAGTCAAATCGCCCAAACGATGTTCCAACCGAGTTATCACACGCGTTCAACGAGCGGCGTAGCCTTCAACCCCTGAGTGTCATGTAAAGACCGGCCATCACATCAACTCGCTCCCGTCCCCTCCTCATGCCTCACTCCCGGCCCTTGGCTTCAGAATGGCAGCGCCCAAGCCAAACCTCCTCTTCAGCGCCTTCCAGATCTCCACAATGACGGTGTAGACGACCACGCAGGCGGCGACCACACCCCATTCCCAGGTGATAGCCTCGTGTTTGAACACAAGCCGATTCACAACCGGCAGGTAGATAACGGGGAAGGCGATGACAAAGCCAGCCGTAACGGCGCCAAACAAGAAGCGGTTCTGCCAAACCGTCCTGAACACCGACAGCGGCCCGGAATACTTTTCGGGATGCATGTTGAACAGCGACCGCGTGAAATGCTTGGCTTCCCACGCAGTTACCAACAACAGAAATGTCAACGTCGCGAATGTCGTAGCCCGCGCTCGGAACGCGACACTGCACGCCGCAGAATACTCCTCGTTGCAGCCAACGCCCAGCCCGTTCGGCCCGTTGACGCCGTACGCGACACTGGTGAAGGCGGCGAGACACAACCCACCCATAGCAGCGCCATAGACGAACTTGTCGATAATCAATTCGCGCGTGAAGACGCCGACGGACAGGTCGTGCGGCGGGCGCTGCATAATGTCGGGCTGGGCGGCTTCGATGCCGAGACCGAGGGCCAGGAAGGACGAGGTGACGAGGTTGGCCCAGAGAATCTCGAGCGGGGAGAGCGGGAAGACGGAGACGCCATCCGGGTCTTTGAAGGCGAGGCCGATGAGGAGCAGGAAGACTTGGGCGATGTTGGAGACGAGGAGGTGCAAAAGGAACTGTGGCGTGTGGTTAGAACGGGCTCGGAACCTGGACAAGGGAGACAAGAAAAACGAGTACCTTTTGAATGTTGTCAAACAAACGTCTACCTTCTTCGATAGCAGTTACGATCGAGGCAAAGTTGTCGTCAGTCAGGACCATGTCGGCCGCCTCCTTGGCGACATCGCTGCCGTTGAGACCCATGGCAATGCCCACGTCCGACTTCTTCAGGGCGGGCGAGTCGTTCACGCCGTCTCCGGTCATGACGCAAAACGCCTTCCGCCGGTGCATGGCTTCCACCACGCGGACCTTGGTTGTCGGACTGCAGCGGGCGAGCACGACGGGGAGATGCTCCATCTCGTCAATCTGCGCGTCGCTGAGACTGTCAAAAGTGCTGGCTACCATGATGTCGTTTCCGTTCTCGGGGTTGTTGCGATCCAGGATGCCGATTTCGTAGGCGATAGCCGTGGCCGTCTTGACGTGGTCGCCGGTGAGCATGTGCACGGTGATGCCAGCTTCCTGGCACCGCTTGACGGCCTCTGCCGACTCCAGTCTCGGCGGGTCGTAGAGACCGGCCAAGCCGAGGAACCGGAGATTCTTCTCGACGGTGGATCGCTGTTCCGAGTTCTCATCTGCCTTGGTTACCTTCTCCATATCGGTGGTGGACGATTCAGGGGTAAAATCAGCAGGATCGACGGGCTTTTGAGCAATACAGAGAACACGAAGGCCCTCGGCGGCCAGGGATTCGGCCTTGGCTACGATAGTGGCCTTTTGCTCGTCCGAGACGTCCATCAGAGGGAGCATGGCTTCGAGAGCGCCCTTGGTGTAGGCATGAGCGCCGGTGCCATCGGCGCAGACAACCGTCATCCTCTTGCAGGAGGAATCGAAGGGGAACTCGGCCAAAAGCTGGTGGCCGCCTGACTGCAACAATTCAGGCTTGCCCATGCCAAATCGCATGGCCAGCACCTGGAGCGCAATCTCGGTGGGTTCGCCGATGGCCGTGTATGACGCGTCGACCTTGGTGACGGTCGAGTTGTTGCAGAGGGCAACAGTCTCGAGAAAGTCCCTCAGTCGAGCCGTATTCTTTTCGGCAGCTGAGGACTTGGGGGTGTACACCTCGTCGCCCACGCGCACGTTTCCGCTGGTGGGGTCGAAGGGATGGGTCGTGTCCTGGATCGAGACCTCTGTGCCGCCCACCAACCACACCCGCTTGGCAACCATTTTGCCTTGGGTGAGTGTGCCGGTCTTGTCGGAACAGATGTTGGTCACTCCGCCCACCGCCTCAAGAGCAGCGAGCTTGCGGATGACGACGTTGCCCTTGGCCATGGCACGGGTGCCGAGCGCAGTGGCAATGGTGAGTACGGCGATCAGGGACTCCGGGATGACGGCAACGGCCACGCAGATGCCGTAGATTAGGACCTCGCTCGTGACGTCCCAGAGGCTGACAGAGAAGACGATGATGGCCAGGGTGATGGCCAAGGCGAAGAGCAGCAGGGCAAACTTGCTCAGGGACACCTGCATGGGCGTACCGTCAAGACCCAGCAGGACACGCATGCCATTTCGGAGTTTGACCCATGCCTTGCCGGTGGCCGTGGTCCGCTTGTCAGCCGGGTTCTCTCTGCTCCTTCTCAGGAGCTCTGCGATCTTGCCGACCTCGGTGGCCATGGCGGTAGCAACGACGATACCGGTGGCCCGGCCGCGGGATACGGTGCTGGCCGAGTAGACCATGTTAATGCGGTCGCCCAGGGGCACATCGCGGTCCTTGAGGACGACCTCGGCATGCTTGCTCACGGGGACAGACTCGCCAGTGAGCAAGGCCTCATCGGTGGAGAGGTTTAGGCTGTGCACCAGACGGAGATCGGCAGGGACAATGTCGCCGACGCCCAGCTTGACGAGATCACCAGGCACCAAAGACTCGGCTTTGATAGTGTCGGTGTGGCCGGCGCGGATTACCTTGCACGTGGGTGCAGAAAGCGCATAGAGCGCTTGGATGGTCTGCTCAGCGCGGTAGTCTTGGAAGAATCTGCAGGGGGTGAGAATGGCGGTGAAGGAACCGGGCATTGTATGGTTTCGACTCACCCGACCACGATGTTGAGCGTAATGACGGCGGCAATGACGCCGCCTTCGATGTGATCATCGATGGCAAAGGAGAGGACCATCGTGATGACGAGAACCTGTTGTGGATGAGGTCATGTCACACAGAATCAGCTCGGCAGGAACACACTCACAAGAGTCAGGCTGTTTGAGACCTGTCTCAAGAGAATCGTCCACACGGATAGCCCTTTAGCTCCCTCAACCTTGTTAGGGCCATGGTGCTGCAGCCGACGGGCCGCCTCGGAAGTGGTAATGCCATTTCTGAGAGTGTGAGCGGGTACCACCAAAAGAGATACAAGAGCAAGCAAAGAAACAGGCGGTCTTTACTCGAGATGGGTGTCGAGCAGTGCGCAGACGTCTGGCACCGAGAGCGTGTGGGCGGACTCGGGGGTTAAGACGCGGGCAGTGGTGTCAAGGGTGCTGGTGGTAACAGAACCACGGGTGATAGAGCCACGACCGATAGTGGCATCGGCGTCATCAGCATCATCAGCGTCGGCGCTGCCGAAGGTGCCGGCAAGGGTGGGGGATGGAGTGCAGGCTGCGGAACGCTGAAGCCACATATAGGAGGCTCCGTCTGCGCCTCGACGTCCAGCTCGTTCTCTGTCCCATTCAATAAGTAGCGTCGCCGATGCAGATGCAGCGATTCACGCGTTGGGAAGGGAAAAGAAGAAGAAAGGGAAACCAGAAAGGCCCAGCACCGGAAGCGATGAGCACGGCTTAACTAATGGGTTGATGGGAAGATGCCATCCCCTGCCTGTTGCATGGGCGTTGCATTGGCATCCGATCACCGAACGCCGCCCGCCACACGCAGCGCCGAACTGGATGACTTGGACGGCCGGAGCTTTGGTGGGGAGTGGGAGCAAAGGCCTGGGTACGTCGGCCAAGGGCGGACAAGGGCCGCAGGAACGAGTGACGGGGCGCCGCCAAGTTGCTGCAGCAGGCCCGCTGCCCAATCACTGCCCTTCCGTGACCCCCCGCCGAGCATCCCATCCCGGCACAGCGGGGGGCTTTCAGTGGCTGAGCGTCTTGTCTCTCTCTTCTGGCTCTGCTTGGCGCTGCCTCCATCCTGTGTCTCCCGACCGCCGGATGCACAACCCCGGGACCTCACTGATCACCTGGTGTCTTGCTTGTCTCATAAACCTCGATAACACCAGGGGCTGACGGGCCCGGAAACGACCACCGATCCGCACCATTGGATCGCCTCTGTGGGGCGGTTGAGAGGCGTCGAGCTGTTGAGCTGTGGAAAGGCCACGTCAAACGGTTCAGGTCGTCTGCCCTGGTTTCCAGCTCTTTGTTTGCCCCGTCTGGCGCTCCCGTTGACATGCACAGTCCCCCACGTGCGTAACCCTGCGATTGCCGACATCCGATTCGGCTCGAGACAGGACCAACAACTTCAGAAGAAGCAAGCGATGGCACCCAGACACTGTGGTCCGCACAGACTGGGTGTGCCTGAGCGATCATTGCGTAACACATCGCCAAGCAACAGCCCCGCATACGAGTGGCCGTGTAAGTCCCAAGAAGCGTGTGGAAGAAACTCGTGTGCCATGGTCTTGGAAGGAGGTATGATTCATGTTGCTGCGGCGGCCCTCGCTTTCCCGGGGGTACACGAGACGATTTAGGGATTGGCATCATGCATGCCCAGGGCCAACTTGCATTAAGTGTAACTTTGGGCAGTTGGGAGGCACGCTGCTGCGCCGAGAAACCGACCACAGTCCTGGCCACGCAATGTGTTGCCAACTTTGGTGAGTATTTTGTCATCTCGCCAGAGAGGAAAGTGCTCGACTGTTCCCGAATGGAACCCCCAACCATGATTAAAACCCTTGGCATCTCGGCGCCCAGCCAACGCCATGGATTGCTCCAACTGCTATCAGCTGGAAGTTTCTCCATCAGCAGTCATGTTTCAGTTCGTTACACGTCACCAGCGAGCAACCACCGAAAAGTGCATGCATCAACAGTAGATGGGTTTTCTGGCAGCACTCAGGCAGGCGGACAGGGCCGCTACCAACAAACCCGGAGTTATACAAGGACCGTAGCCAAACGTCTCGGGAGCATCCACGTCGCCGTTACACCAGAAGACTGATATTCCCAACACCCGGGGAAATGGAGAATCACAAACAGCAGGTCAAGTTTAACAAGTTCGACAAGACCATTGCAACAACGCCAGCCATGCCCCCAAGGCCACGGGAGCAACAGATACATGGATAATCAGAGATTGTTGAGTATGAGAAGCCACCCAGGGGGCAACACTGAAGACTTAGCAGCATCATTGCTCTTTCGACATGCCTGTTCAAGGCAGATTCCCAGGCAGAGCCTCAGTGCCGCGATCCACACACTCTCCACTCACATCTTCTAGACCTCTGATCAACTAAGATCGAGCACAGCCTCCCTGCCAAGGGCGGGGTTGGTGATGTATGTTATTGTAACTCTGGATTAACAACCCGCCGTGCTCATCTCAAAACTTGTGGAATGAGGAACGTTTTTCATTGTTTGGAGCTACGGGTGCCGTTGGATCTGCAGACAACTGGACGCGGTTTTCAACCTGAAAGTGGGTGTTGACTGCGACGGAGAGAGCATCGCACAGTAGGAGGGACAACTTGGAAGGTATCATGGATGCAAAGAATTTGTGTCAGATGATACATGCCGTACGATCCTCATTGAGGCCTCCAATGCCGGGCCGCAAGCTGTTGGTTTGCAAAGTTGGTGCGCTTCTGACGGGAGTGAACGATATGCCGGTTCATCATCTGACACCACTGGGCCAAGCTTTGGACTGGTCAGGAGTGGTCTCACTTGGCGAGGACGTATGTACCCACGAAGTCGAACCAAGTAGAACAATGAAGAATAATGGAGAACCATAGGAAGCCAACCCATTATTTGGGTTTGGTTCAACGTTGCCGTGTTGTGTGGAAGGTTGACAGGCGACTACTCCCTTCGTCTTCTGTCAAACTCGTCAAGAGTGCAACTCACGGCTTCGGGTGCTTCGGTTGGTCTACCAACGGAAATGAAGGCGTTTTCTCCTTCAGGGCAAACCGAGCCCTTTGGATCTTAGAGAAAAGCCTTCGTAGATACCAATAGGGTACGGAAATGCCCTTTGCGTCTGTGAAGTCGACCCTACTCGTGAGTCGTGACTGACTCGCCGTCTACGGACCCCTTCTTTTCCGACTCCTGTTTCTCAGTTCTCGTCGAGACTTGAATCAAGCCCAGCAGTCGCCGTGCGATCATTCTCAGCCATCCTCCTCTTATTTTCATCCATAAGTTGACAACTTACACCTTGTAACAGTGCTACAGTGGGGCTGCGTGAGAGCAGCAGAGCAGTAGGTGCACCAGCCCCTGAGTGGATCTCAGGGCGGAACAAGCACCCCTGATCAAAAGTCAAACTTCCCCACAAACGAAAAAAGAGTTGCTCAACTCGTGTCTCTACGAGCTTTGGACGAGCTGGGAATCGAACCCAGGACCTTTCGCATACACCGAAGTATGCTAAGCGAACGCTCTACCAACTGAGCCACACGCCCTTGATGGAAGCTGGGCCTCGTATCTCGCGAGATGGGCGCAGAGGCAGGAGTGCGAAGGCGTGTGAGCGAGGGCTGCACGTTCACGACCTCACACCATGATGGGAGAATGAGGATTTGCTTGGACTCGGCTAAGCCCATCCACCCAATGGAAAGACCGATGGCATGGAACATCTACCTTGAGCAAAAGCAAGAATTTGAAGGATTTGGCTGTCATCATCACTTTTGCTTGTTCTGATCACACCGATTTCCCGGGAAGAGACGCTGTGTAGGTAAACTGAAGAGTTTGGACCCCATGAGTCCGAGTCTCGAACGCCGGCCTCGAGATTTCGGAGACTGACAATGAAAACGCCCGAGGGAATGTGAAACAAGTGGAAAACAAGACCAAGCCGAAACACTGTGAATTGCAGACGGAGCCATCCAGTGTTGGAGTGTGCCTGTCTTTGGATTCACCGAGCCCGGTGACTAAGCGGGCACCCAAAGAAGCACTCAGCGGGGAGGATGAACCCTGCAGATCAGCCCCGCGCTAGCTCGTTCGAGAGCTGATCCTTGGCGGCAATCTCACCAGGTCGACCCCGCCAAAATCGAGAGAGGAAAGGAGGAAACATATCGGGCTGTTGACCGCTCTGTTTGTAGTCTCTCGAACACCTTCCCAGCCTGTCCATAATCCGAACTCGACGCCACTCTACACCCCTTTCAGACCCAGAAAAAATGGCAGACAAGGTGTATCGCGCCAGCACCACGGCGCCGGTGAACATTGCCGTTGTCAAGTGCGGGAAGCCCCAAGCGCAGAGCTCCCCCTGTGCTGTTTGACATGCAACTGACCGCTGCTTGTTCGCAGGTACTGGGGCAAACGCGATCCCAAGCTCAACCTCCCTACCAACAGCTCGCTCTCGGTGACGCTCTCACAGTCCGACCTCCGCACGCTCACCACCGCCTCTTGCTCGGCCTCGTACCCTGCCTCCGAGGGCGACTCCCTGCTGCTCAACGGCGAACAATCCGATGTCTCGGGCGCCCGCACACAAGCCTGCTTCCGCGAGCTGCGCGCCCGCCGCGCCGCCCTCGAGGCTGCCGACTCGTCGCTACCCAAGCTCTCGACCATGCCGCTCCGCCTCGTCTCCGAGAACAACTTCCCGACCGCCGCTGGCCTGGCCTCGTCGGCGGCAGGCTTTGCCGCCCTGGTGCGCGCCATCGCCAACCTCTACGAGCTGCCCGCGTCTCCGTCCGAGCTCAGCTTGATCGCACGGCAGGGCTCCGGGTCGGCGTGCCGCAGTCTCTTTGGCGGCTACGTGGCGTGGCGCATGGGTGATGCTGCCGACGGCAGCGACTCGATGGCCGACCAGGTCGCCGAGGCGTCGCACTGGCCCGAGATGCGCGCGCTGGTCCTCGTCGTGTCGGCCGCCAAGAAGGGCGTCAGCTCGACCTCGGGCATGCAGCAGACGGTGGCGACGTCGGGGCTGTTCCAGGAGCGCATCGCCAAGGTGGTGCCGCAGAACATGGCCGCCATGGAGAAGGCCATCCAGGAGCGCGACTTTGCCTCGTTCGCCGAGGTGACCATGCGCGACTCCAACTCGTTCCACGCTACCTGTGCCGACACCTACCCGCCCATCTTCTACATGAACGATGTCTCGCGGGCAGCCATTCGCGCCGTCGAGCAGATCAATGCGGCCGCTGGGAGGACCGTGGCCGCCTACACGTTCGATGCCGGCCCGAATGCCGTAATCTACTATCTGGAGCGGGACACCGAGCCTGTCGTGGGAACTCTTTACCACGTGCTTGGAGGGGACGTTGACGGGTGGAAGAGCGACGTGATCAAGGGGCTGAAGCCCAGCATCTCGCTGGACGAGGGGGTTGCCAGCATCCTGAAGAGCGGCGTTGGCCGGGTGATCATGACCGGTGTGGGAGAGGGTCCTATCAAGACCGACGAATACTTGGTGGCTGAGGACGGGAGTCCGGTGAGGAGATGATTTTCTTCTCCGCTGAGGAGAGTGTGTGAGTGGGAAATTTGACGGACACTTGCTCGGCAAGGCTCCAAGCTCTATCTAGTGACCTAGAATCTTGTCAACTTAGAAATGAAAATGCAGCCAGAGGTAGAATTCCCATCACACGCCGAACTGTAGCCTTTTAGACCATATCTCAGGGTTGTGGGTTCTTGCGGGCATGTGAGTTCCCCAGATTTTAAGATTGGCGATTCGCAGGGATTGGGCTTGGAATCGAAGGCCGGACCCCGACATGCCCCCTCCCGAGGTTACGTCAGAACCGCTGAAAGCCCCCCGAGCCTCAGGGGCATGTGGGAGGGAAAACAGGGGCTGCACGCGACTGGGGACGCGCCAAGTCGGTCCTTGCTTGGTATTGTCCGGACGGACATCTCTCGGGGCATTTCGAACTTTCTCAACAATCAGTGCAAAAATCCTCTGTACCCGTATCCTCAACTTCGTATTTGGCTGACCGGAGCTGATCCCTTCACTTTCTCCGAAACCACTTTGCTACCCAAGTGTTTGGTGTTTATTCCGGTGACTCCTGAGAGCATGCGACTGCCAGCGCCGCCATGAGCCGGAACTTCTACGACATCGACCCGGCGGGCGAGGTGCTATGCACATACACCGATGGCGGCGAGAAGGAGAGGCTCAAAGCAGTCAGTGTCGATGTTTCCATTTCGTGCTTCTCCTCGGTTCTGGTCTCCCCCACAGCGGGCTCCATTGGTCTCAGGAAGTCTCGTCGCCGTCCCACTGACCACCCCTCTCGTTACCAGGAGAAAACCGAAGTACCGCTTGCCAAAGCAATCCTCTACGCCTTCCTCCCCGCCGGCTACCCGCACACCGTGACCGATGACTACCTCGCCTACCAGACCTACGACTCCCTCCAAGCCTTCGCCTCTTCCATCACCTCGCTGCTCGCCAACCGCGCCGTCCTCGAAGGGCTGGGTGTGGGAGACTCGTCCTCGTCCCCGACGGGGGCGCTGATCCTCAAGATCACGGGCGACACCATCTCGCGCATCGCGACCATCCTCTTTGCCCACCGCATGGGCCAGGCCATCGAGCCCGAGTGCAAGTTCTACCGCTTCCTCGCCGACCTCTTCAACGACAGCGCCCAGTTCCTCGACCTGCTCACCCCGGCCCTGCCCTACTTCCCCAAGCTGGGCGTCATCGTCTCGGCCGGCGTGCTCCGCTCGCTGTGCGGCGTCGCGGCCAACGCCAGCAAGGCGAGCCTGTCGGCGCACTTTGCGCTGACGGGGAACCTGGCCGAGCTCAACGCCAAGGAGGCGTCGCAGGAGACGGTCGTGAGCCTGCTGGGCATGCTGGTCGGGTCGCTGGTCGTGCGCATGGTCGAGGACAAGCAGGTCGTGTGGATGCTCATGGTGTTCCTCGCGGGCGTGCACCTGACCATGAACTACCGCGCCGTGCGCGCCGTGAGGATGCGCTCGCTGAACCGCCAGCGGGCGACGATTGTGTTTCGCGAGTGGCTGGACCACGGGACCGTGCTCACGCCGGAGCAGGTGGCGCAGCGCGAGAGCATCCTGCGCGACGGCCGGGGGAACCTGACGAGCAAGAGCGGGGACTACACCGGCTTCTGCGACTTCGGGACATATGGCGAGCTCAGGGGGTGGAATCCGAGGGGGTACCACCGCTACGACTTTGAGACGAGCGCGTATTTTATGGGGATATGGCATCGCGGGGGGTATTTCTACATGAGGATTGCGCTGAAGGAGGGCGTAAAGAATCCGCTCTCGGCTTGGTTCGATGCAGTCAACCACGCCTACCACTTTGACTCGGCGCTCAAGGACGGCCTGGAAAGCCACTACGAGAACGAGATGCCGCTGGGCTATGTGTCGGAGGAGCAGAAGGAGACAATATTTGCGGCGCTGACGGCTGGGGGCTGGGACCTCACGGCGAATGCGCTGGAGACAAGGCTGCCTGTGAGAGTCCGGGTGGCCGACGGGAGAAAAGGTGAGTTTTTGTCCTCTTCTGCTGATCGCCTTCTGTGAGCTCGGTGCTGATGCGCTTTCCAGGGCTCCATGTATCCGAGAAGGACCCAACACGACATGTTGGGCATCAGGAGGCGAAGAAAGACTAGACAGACATGGTACGTGTAACGTGGGTCTGCCATGGGAGTAAATGGGTTTGTATGTATACCATTCTTGGGGTGAGGAGACTTTTGTTCCACACAGCACATGGGACACTCTTGTATTTTCTCGAGATACCACGCAGATGACAAGGAATCTGCCACTTGTTTGTAGTAAAAAGCCTACACAGGAAGCTAGCTTGGTTGCTCGTTGTAGGTCTTGGCTGTTCAAATCCAGCGAGTGCTTTTATATCCTCCTCTAACCCAAACGCCAACCTCTCCGTCTCTCAACTCCTCCAGTTTGAGTGGTATGTTACAGACATCAAAACACGTATCAGTACATTCACGACAGCACTTCCCCCTTTGCGGCTACCGTTTCGGTCACGAGAACCCCACCGCTCGCAGCGCACGCATCTTGACGCCCTCCCACGTGTTCAGCTTGGGCCGCACATCCAGATAAAAGTTGAGCTTGCCCTTGCCTGCGGCGTCGTTGTTCCGCCCGGCATAAAAGTCAATGATGTACTCGACGCGGGTCCCGCACCGGTCCACGACCCAGTCGTGCCGGTCAAAGGGCGCCGTGTACCCGAGCAGCGTGTTGATGCGCGCCTTGGGGCTCATGGTCGCGCTGCCCAGCCCCGCGAAGCTGTGCAGCCGCGGCCCGCCGCAGCCGCCCTTGACGACGGGCTCGACGTAGGGCGCCTCCCACTTGAGGATCTCGGCCCAGGCGCGCTCGTTGACGGCGTTGTGGATGGGCACCACCGTCTTCATGTCCTCGGCGACGGCCTCGTGGCCCTTGCGCTTCATGGCCTCGAAGAACTGCTTCTCGGAGGGGTAGACCCAGTGGCCCGTCTTGGAGGCGCCCGTCTCTTGCTCGTTGTTGTCGGGGCATGCGGCCGGGCCCGGGTCGGAGGGGCGGGGAATGGTGGAGATGACGCGCGACTCGTCGAGTTGCGATCGGGCGCGCGGTGGTGTGGGTGTAGCAGCGTTGCTGGGTTCCGGGGATTGCGGCTGTTGGGAGAAGGAGGGGAGTCGGAGCCATGACGACCACGACGATGCGGACTGCTGTTGTTGCTGCGGCTGTTGCTGCTGCTGGAGCTGTGGCGGAACGGTGTTTGGTGTCTGCGGGTGCGGTGCTGTTGTCGTTGCTGGTTCCTGTCCAGCGCGTGCCTGCTGTGCCTGCTCGAGCCACAGCTGGCGAGTCTTGTGGTCGACTGGGCACTTTGCCTCGTCCCCAGCCTGGACGGCGTCGGATCCGAATCCCTTCATGTTTGCTTTCCCCGTTACTCCCGACTCGCCCGTGTTGTTTCCCTGCGCTGTCGCTTCCTTGCCACTGACTAGAACTGTATCGAGCAGGTCAGTGTGCATTATGCGCACATGTTACTGTGGATCCCCTGCTTTGGTCTTGGTGCTCGCATGGACTGACGAGAGCTGAACATTTGCGATTTCGTGATGGAGCGAATGCAATCGCTAACCACGGACCCAAATTTATGGCGCCAGCTGAAACGGCCCGATTCTGCGGCCCACAGCCAATTGGCCACCTGCCAGACCACCAACAGCTTTCCACTGCCAAAGGACCACAACAACGACTTGAAACAACTTGACGAAAGCAGTTTGATTGCCCAATGTCGACGTGGAAGCTGCTCCTTGCGACAATTGATGGTATGTGGGAAGGACGGTTGACGGGACTCTAGAACGAGATCGGATACGTCCCGCGGCACGTCGGGGTGTTGCTCTCTTCCTCAACGTGCCGCATCTCTGAACCTTCCGTTGTCTTGCTGTTTGACAGCATGTTATTGTCAGTCAGGACGACCGAGTTTGTGGTGAGCCACTCTCTATGTGACTCGAGCTGGATAGCCGTGTCTCGGATCTTCTCTGTGGTGTGATCGCATGACACTGCTTCATCAAGTCGGCATCACACCAATGTAGAACCTGATGTGCCAGTCCAAACTTGCTTGCGGCAGGTCAGACTCACCAGCAGATACCTGCCACAGACATAAGGTAACTATACCTCGTAACTGCAATGGCAGTCGGGAGGCTGCTGCTGGGCTGATGGGCAGACCTCGTGCTGCCACACCAGAAACGAAGTGAGTCCATGGTGATTAGTGGGCAGGCAGATACAACAAGAGGCCGAATCCAGTCTCTAATTCCTGCGCTCGTGTACAAATCGACTCGCGTGTGCAACTGCTCAGTCACATGTCGCCGCAATGGAATGGGTGCATGCAGCCTGCTCAGGCAGACCATCCGGCCTCGGCGCCTCCGACATATCTTGGCTCCTGCCCCATGCCAAGGCGTCGCAACCATCAGGCCATGCCATCCTCACGCGCAGTAACGTGATGGCGACGCCTGCCGGAGTCCTTGGCAGTTAAGACCACCCGCTGTGAACGCCATCTGGACTTCGTCTCCGTTGCCGGGATCAAAGTGATGCACTGGCCCTTTTCCGCTCGAGACAGTCCACAGAAGGGACAAGGTGGTGAGGAACAGTGGATAACTCAACTAAACAGCGGAGCGGGCCATCTCGTAGCTGACGGCACGGAGCGAGCCCGGTTGACACCCACGTCGTCCTCGGCCTCGATCATCAACGACTTGTCCGCCCGGGCCGAGGTTGGCCCCTGCCGCGCCCTGGTTCGCCTTGATCTTGGAAACATGTTTCGCCTGTGCTGCGAGTCTGCAGGGCTGGTCCGGCAGCGGGAGCTAGCATACTGATGTGGGGAAACGCTATGGTTGCACAAACCCGGTCGATGCCCAACTTGTCCATCCGCTCTCGTCAGAATCACCTCATGCCGGCCGGACATTGCACCAAAGTGGCAGCGCGGGGAAGGTGAATGCCACCTTGGTAGTCAACGCGATGACAGGGCGGGGGATAGGAGAGATAAGGGTGGATACCCGACCAGGACCCCCTGCATCCATTGCTCTCCTCGGAGTCGGGGTCGAGGGTTGAAATCGCATCGAATGCCTGAATCCCATCATGGAGATATCTATAAGGGCAGATTCGCGAGCTCGATCCTTGTCCATTGTTCGATGACGGCCACAATCGACCGACGGTTGAGTCGTTGTTCGTGATGTGCATCGTCAGTGCGCCCGCGGGAAGAAACGGGACGGGAGTCGGGTGGGGGAAGGAAGGCGCCAGAGTGGGATGGCGTCCAGCAATGGCGTGGTTTCGCATGCGAGCACTCCGGCTGTCGGGCCAAGGAACCCCAATGCCCAGCGGGGCCCGCGTCGCCTGATTGGCCGGCCTGCCTGGATGGCGCGTGGTGGTTTACCCTCTCCAGCAAATTCGGGAGCTCGTGAAAACGAAACCGCCCCCCAGGCCCTCGTCCACCATCCTGGCTTCTCTTTTTGAACCAGCAACCTGCTCCAGCGCCCAATTCTCCTCCCTCGACCTGTCCTGTATCTCGCTCTCGTCAATTGCCACCAGCCTGTTTATCACGCTCCAAGACCAACACTACTAGGACAGCCATCGTCGCGAGGAGAAAAATTTACTGAGCACTGAAAACCTGCCGTGTTTGCCGAAACTGCCGCGCGCCGATTCCGACCTTCCTTTGCAACCGACAGCTCCCACAGCACCAACCACACTCAACCCACACCCAAACCGCAATCATGTTCACCACCAAGGTTCTTCGCCAGGCTGCTGCGCACGCCGAGCGCACCCCTTCCATCCGCTTCCTCGGCAAGCGCACAATTCCTGGTATGTCCAAGCTCCCCACAGCTGCCAGGTCTTTTGGTGCGCTGGGCACATGCTGACGCGAACATGTTGGCAGCCTCCGTCGACCACTCTCCTCAGCCCCATCCCGCCTCGCCGACCCACTCTCTCCCCGCCTCGTTCACCAGCGGTTCTTCCCACTCGACTTTCAGCGCCTACCGCGACCACGCCCAGCAGTTTGGCCCGCTGCGCAAGACGATCAAGGCCGACTCCGGAATCGGCGGAAACGCCGGCTCCCAGCTTGGTCCTGTCGCCCCGCCCAAGGGCGTCTTCTTCGACCGCAATGACCTGCCCTCCCGCTTCCACCGCCAGCCTCTCACTGCCGCTGAGATTGAGGCCATCGAGACTGGCGGCGCTGCGTTGTACGCGTGAGCTCGAAGTGTGTCTTTATTTAACAACGTGACGTTTGTTCTCTTCAACAAGCCCATTGGCGGATTGGGTATCACCACAGCGGAATCTCCTTGGCGGTATAGGGGTTTCGGGATTTCCGGACGGGCGCCAACATCTCCCATACCAGTGCTTCTGCGGTTACTTGGGCCGGCGTTGTGTACGACAGTAGCAGCGTTGCGATGACGCTCAAAATGGACGACAGGCACGCAGGGCGCGGAGCACGGGAGTGTCGGAAGACAGACTCCGCCAACTCTAGCAAGCGTGGCCTTTCCTTTTGTTGTATACGGGATTGGGTTGGCTCCGGCTTTTGATGACAGGTCGGGGCTTGCATGTACTGGAGGAATGGGTGAGGAGGGGTGCATTTCATGGCGTATACCCGGGGCCTGGGCGCCGAATATCGGCAGCAAGTGTCTGGTCTCACAGTATAGATAGGGATCACAATATTGAAACATATATTCACCCTATTCCGCAACCCTTGCTTCGCGCTCTCTGTTCTCTTTTCTTGTACTTGGGTGACGACATTCGCTCACCGAGAAGCAGCATCCCATCGCGAGCAGTATATTCGCTCAGGGATATCCCGAGTGGGCTTGAGGCTCTCTCAGGCCAGTGTGTTCATTTTACTTTGGACTCCAATTCGCTGTGTGTCAGGTGCAAAGGCAGAAGGAAGACCACGAAAAAGAACAGGAGGAAGAACAGGAGGAAGAACAGGAGGAAGAACAGGAGGAAGAACAGGAGGAAGAACAGGAGGAAGAACAGGAGGAAGAACAGGAGGAAGAACAGGACGAGGAAAACAGAAGGGGGAACAAGGGATAGAACAGGAGAAAGGAGGGGAGGGAGAATAGAAGATAGAACAGGAGGATGAGCAGGAGAAATAAGTACCTAGAGAACAGACAAGAAACTACCCCGAATATATAGCTCAAATGGGGCCCTCCCCTACGTACTTGAGCAAGACGTCCTGCCGCTGCAAACATGAGAACCCAGCCCGATTAGCTCAGCTGGTTAGAGCGTCGTACTAATATAACCACAAGTTATCTTGAGTCATGCGAAGGTCAACAGTTCAATCCTGTTATTGGGCATTCTCTCTCTCACTTTTGCTGGTCTTGTCTCGACCCAGTCCCTTTTGTTTTCGTGAAGCAACGACCAAGATCTGCCAGTTCCCATCTGCCGGCTCAGAAAGCACCATTCTTTGTGTTTAGACATCTCTTTCACCACTCCCGTATTTCTTTACTCTGTTGATACACTCACACAGACGGATGGAGGTGCTACCCCTGACATGACTCGGGTGGTGCGGAGCGGACCCTCACTCTTCTTAACACATGCCATCCCTTGTCTGCATTTTTTCACACGACCAGCCCCAAATCCCAATCACATATACCTCATTGCCCACTCTCGAATCCAACACCACAGGCATTTGCCTGCGCCGGCTAGGCCTTCGCCCGGCTAGCTCAATCGGTAGAGCGTGAGACTCTTAAGGATCCCCTTCCAGTCTCCTTCATCTCAAGGTTGTGGGTTCGACCCCCACGTCGGGCTCAATTCCCGTCGTCGATCCGGCGCTTGCTTTTTTGTTTCTTGGTGTTCCAACAAGCAACGGAAGTGGAAGTCAAAAGTCAGAAGGTGAACCGGAAGGACCTGCTGTGTGCCACACTCCTCGCCACTCTACTCACAACATGGAGAATGAAAAGCCTGAGCCAGGCTCGTTGAATCGTTGACGTATGTAAACTACGAGTGGAGTGCTAAACTACAGGACTCTTGCACCAATCGTTGACTTCCAGTCTCATGTGCAAACACCTTCCTGGGCCGAACTAAGTAAGGTAATTGAGAGTAAAAGCCCTTTACCTTCCAATATGGTCCTGGAGTCTCACCTCGCAACCAGCCCATTCACAGAAGGCAATGCCGTTGAGCCTCCTTCCATTTCAAGATTAGCGGTCGATGTCGGCAGATGGAGATGGGAGTGTCACGGTAGATTACAGACGGGACATGCTCCAATCCCCGCACTTGACCAACATGCCTTGTAGTATACGGAAGTGATCACCTGCATCAGTGGTCTCATGCAACGTTGAACATAGCCGAGACAAGAATGCGCTCCCCGCCCGTGTGAGACGCGAGAGAGTTGGCCTGGCAGGGCAACATAACCCTTCAATCCAAAAACGTGGCTTGGGTTTTTCTCAGTGTCGAAGGGATTCTGACACGTTCTGAACTCAACTCTCTAAACTTCGTTAACAATCAGCTGCTATGGCCGGTAAGGTTGAGACTAGTGAGGATGCCGAGGTTACCCCTGAGTCCCCAAACCAAGACCCAGAGAAGCCCCAGTACCGGCCCACGGGACATGAACGTATCGGAGACCAGATTCCGCACCGGCTGCTGGAGGAACTTGCGCCGAATGGGGAGGGCGAGTACCTCCTCGACAAGATAAACAACATGACTGAGGAGGAGGCGGTGGCCATCATCCAGGAGTCTTACAAGTTCCACGCCGACGACTGGAACTTCCCAACCGAAATGCGCGAGCGGATGCGGCGTCTGCTAGAGGGCCCCAAACAGTATGGCGAAATGTACGACCGTGACTTGAGGGTTGACGCCGTTACCCTTCGCTTCTCTTCCCCCTACCCCGGAGTCCGCGCTGCCGCCGATATTCTCGACACCTCGAGTGTGCCAATCGAGACCATACGGGCCTATTTTCTGGGAATCTCGTGGGCTGTCATTGGGACATTCGTGGCGACCTTCTTCAACAGCAGATTCCCTGCCATCGGTGAGAGAGAGCCTCCAAACAGTTGGCAGAAAACAGCAGATGCTCACAGACCTCTAGGTCTCAGCGGCTCGGTCATCCAGATCTTGTTGTTCCCCTGCGCCAAATTTCTCGAATGGGGTTTTCCAGACTGGGGTATCACGCTGTTTGGCGTCCGCCATTCTCTCAATCCGGGCCCCTGGACGTTTAAGGAGCAGATGTTTGCTACGATCACATACAACATATCGATCTACACCACAAACTCATACGGAATGGTAAATCTGCACTCTTTATCTCTTTTAACTGGAACCGAGACTAACCAGCAACAGATCCTGGTCCAGAAAATGGATGTGTACTATGGTCTAACCTTCGTCTCCTTCGGCTATCAACTGATGTTGACGCTCTTTGTCCAGCTGATGGGCATGGGATTTGCAGGCTACCTGCGGCGGTTTAGTGTCTACCCGGTGAAAGCGGCTTGGTTCACCACACTTCCTGTCATTATGATGAATCGGGCTCTAACTCGTCCAGAGCCACGGGAGAACATCAACGGTTGGACCATCTCACGGTACAGGTTCTTCTACATCTGCACCATCTCAATGGCCATCTACTACTGGCTTCCCGGGTATCTGTTTAACGCGCTGTCGACATTCAACTGGATGACATGGATCGCCCCTGAGAATCTGACTCTGGCAATCCTCACCGGCTCGTCCCTTGGACTGGGCCTATTCAACCCCATCACCACCTTCGACTGGAACATCGCCACGAGCTCATACGCCGCTCTTTCCCAGCCCTTCTTCAGTACATGTACCATGTGGTTTGGTACTCTCCTCAGCGCCCCGATCATTCTCGCCATTTACTACACCAACACGAACTTCACAGCGTATCTGCCCATCAATTCCAGTTCCGCTTTTGCCAACGACGGCAAGCCATACCGTGTGCAGAATGTCGTGGTCAACAACAAGCTCGACGAGGCAAAATACCAGTCCTACTCTCCGCCTTTCTACTCGGCTGGCTACATCCTCACTGTGGGCGCCAACTTTGCCTTCTACCCCGTCTATTTTCTGTACATCATGATCAACCAATGGACGACGGTCGGACGGGCATACGTCGACTTCTACAAGGGCCTGAGGTACGGCAAGGGCAACTACGAAGACGCCATGGACGTGCACAGCAGGCTGATGGCGCAGTATCCAGAGGTGCCCGACTGGTGGTTCCTGCTGATCCTCGTGCTCGCCATCGTGGTAGCTTGCGTGTTTCTGTCCATCTACCCGCTCGACACGCCCGTGTGGCTCGTCTTTCTGATCATCGCTGTCAACCTGGTCTTTGCCGTGCCGCTGTCGTTGCTGTCGGCCACCACGGGGACGAACCTCAGTCTGGGCTCGCTCATCCAGGTGCTGACGGGGTATCTGCTGCCCGGGAACCCCAACGCTTTTCTCTTTGCGCAGACCCTCGGATCGTGGGCGCTGGCGGGGTATGGCGACAATTATGTGCAGGACCAGAAGATGGCGCACTATGTCAAGATTGCGCCGCGGGCCGTGTTTCGGAGCCAGATTGGGACGATCATCATTACCTGCTTTGTGGCCGTTGCGACCCAGAACTTCATCATGGAGAACGTCAAGGGGCTGTGCACCCCTGATCAGCCGAGCCGGTTCACCTGCGCCAACGATGGCGCGCCGCTGTACGCTAGCTCGCTGATGTGGGGGCTGCTCGGGTCGGAGCGCATGTTTGGCGCCATGTATCCGCTGTTCAAGTGGTGCTTCTTGATCGGGACGGGCATCGCGGTGGTCTTTCTCGTGGGTCAGGGGTTGGGGCCGAAGTACCTGCCAGGTGTGAAGGAGAAGCTCAGAGTGAAGTTGAGGCCGAGGACATTTGCAGTGCTGGACAAGACACTGTTTCCGTTCGTTGCGTCGCTGTTGTGGCTGAATCCGGTCCTGGTAATTCAGGGGGTGCAGCACTGGGCTCCGTCGAACCTGGCTTACAAGACGCCGGGGTTCATCCTGTCTTTTATTTTCATGTACCTGCTGCCCAAGTATCGTCTGGCTTGGTGGGAAAAGTACAATTATGTACTCTCGGCGGCGTTGACGGCTGGCGTGGCGATCAGCGCGCTCATCATGTTCTTTGCGGTTGGGTACAGCCCGATCAAGCTGGAGTGGTGGGGGAACAAGGTCAGCTCGGCGGGTATGGATGGGAGGAGCGTCGCCATTTTAGCCATTCCGGAGAGGGGATATTTTGGACCTGAGAAGGGGAGTTTCCCCTAATCATGTCGCTCGACAAACATGGCCAGCAAGCCAGCTGGCATGACATCAACCCACCAACCGAAGGGCGGAACAGGGGACTGTCCTGAGAAGCTGAGACACCGGCTCACAACCGAAGGAATCTCATTACGCTACCGGATCCCACAAGACTGCAGGTTGTTGCTGGTGTGACGCGGGGAGCGACAGGTCCGTGGGAGGCGCCATGGCCATGGAGAGCAACCATGACCTCCACGGCAATCATTAGCGGTGTGCCTGCGGAGCCTGCAGGCCTGCAGAATCCTGGGCTCGATCTCCCACAAGACTGCCACCAAGGACCGGATCCGTGATGGGCACGGCCGGGTTGGTTCATCTCAAGGGGTGCAATCTTCGCGAGGCAACATGCCACACACCTTTTCACGGCCAGGGTTCCATTGCAAAAGCTTGATCCCTCGTGGTGAGACGGGGATGACAAGCGGGGGATAAGTCGGGCACCCCCCATTCCGATCACCCCACTTTCCGATCACTTGGCAATCTTGGCCCCTAAACCACCCCTTTTTTCCCACCCCTATATACTCTAGCTAGTTTAACTAACTACAATACATGAAGCATCTGAATCTGAACTTTCTGACCCGCTCTCTTCAGCTATAGAGTTGTCTATACGGCCTGCTTCAATCTGGGCTTTGTGGACCTGTTCAATTGAAGCGAACTGGGTGTTGGGATCTGGGACTACCTTCTTCCTTTTGGTCTTAACTGTGGCCTCTAATTTAGCTTTGAGGACCTCGTTTTCTTGTTGCAACCGAGCCAATTCGAAGTCCTTCTCGTCAAAAGCCTTCTCAACCTTCCTAAATAATAGCCGTCGTGTTGAGAGATCCTGCCGTCGGATGGCCAGGTGTTGAGGTGGTCCCGGAGGACTGTCTTCTTCCGTGGGGTTGTAAATTCGACTTCTTTGGCCTCAACAACTAGCTGAGGAGGTTGCTGGGATATTGGAGTCTGTAGTGGATGTCGTTGTTTATCAAGGTTGAGCCTCTGGTTCGAATTCTCCAGCAAAAGACGGCTCATAAGAGGTTTGGCGATATTGACTGGCCACAACCCGCCTGCCCTCCACCCAGACTTGATGTTGTGAGCTGTGATGGCTTGTTTCCGAGCCTGGAGGATGCATTTTAACATCAACTGCTTGCCAACGACTGTCGATTCCGACCAGCTATTCATCTGGTTGAGGAGCTTGCGGTAGGTGTGTTTTAGGGAGAGAACACAGATAAATCTAACGGCTGGAGAACGTGGGAGGTATGAGCTGGTAAAAAGAGTAACTGGATATTGTTGTCGAAGCAATGCCACATAAACTCGGTAGTTGTATGGCTGTCGTGGCCGTCCAAGATCAAGAGTCGTCTTTGGGAGGGGTCTTGCGGCCGGGTCCGAGGGATAAACACCCGTTGAAGCCATTCCAACGCCACCACCCTATTTATCCAACCTTTTTCAGTTGCAGTGAATAACCAGTCCTCCAATCCATCCTTTTCCACCGGGAACCATTGTTGTTGAACACTCTTGCCCCTGAAAATGACAGCTGGTGGGAGTGCTACCCCTGTTGCCGAGATACACTCGATGAAGGATGTCCAAGCCCGCGATCCTGGATCTTTCCGTTGAACGGCACGCGTTTCAGAGCTCCCAACAACTAGCCCATTGGTCCCTTGGCCTTCCATCAAGCCATATTCGTCCATATTATACCGGTTGGCTGGTAAGATGTCCTTGATGGCCGGGATATTCAGGTGTGGGAACCAACTGCGGATGACTTGGTCAGTGGCCCCATTGACTCGGACCGAATCAATCTTACGGGCTCTTTGGGTTCGAAGGACTGGATTTCTTCGAATAAACCGGTTAACCCAGCCCTTTCCGACAGTCGTTCGAGGTGCTCCTTGGGCCTGTAGAACCCGGCTTGCGAACTCCCGGATCTGGGCGTGGGTTGGAGGAATACCGAGAGCTACCTGGGTTAAGACCCATTTGGTAAGATGATCTTCTTGTATTCGACTGAGGGTCTGTTGTGGTTCGGAGGCTTCTTGATGGGTCTGGGCACCATGGATACGGTCGGCCAAAGTAGTATATGGGATGCTAAATTCCCGGCTGATACTTCGAATAGAATGGCCACCACGATGGTATTTCTGGACCGCATCTCGTAAATCTTGCTCTGAATAAGCCATCTAGAAGCGGTGATACTAGAGTTAAAAAATGGAGTGGTTTGACCAAAGATTGACCGAGCTGTAGTAAGTTGAAGTGGTGTGGTTGAGAAAGCGGTGAGGATATGCCAAGTGATCGGAAAGTGGGGTGATCGGAATGGGGGGTGCCCGACTTAACCCTATTTGCTGGAAATTGTGAGTTGGGTGGCATTGTGTTCGCGACTTGCATCTCACGGCTGAGCTGCAGAGTCGTCACAGACAGCGCTGGCCCACAGGCCAAGCGAAGGATCGGTTCCCAACTCTGGTCGTTCTCCCGGTCTTGACGAGAACACGAAGAATGAGAACGATTTGGGCTTAAATACATGGTTGAGCGACCGAGATGAAAAGAGCACAACATTGAATAGGCACAGCCCTCCCGTTCGTTCTCTGCCGGAATGCATCAAAATGTTGGTCGTGTGCCGGCTGAGCTATTTTGCCCACATTCCAGCCGCGGTTCATGTTTTCACACCAACATGAAAAGACTCAATAGGGGGATCCAGGTCAGGAATTGGGACAGCATCCCCCCTACGACGAAACCGGTGCAAATGCCGCGAGGGAGAGGAGAAGATCATCCCCAAGAGACGAAAATCTCTCAGTGGATTCAGCCATCTCCTCCCACAACAACTGCTGCGTTGGGATACGAGGCCGCACAATTCCCGTTGTGTCCCAGGTGCATCGAGGTGCACTGTGTAAGCCGCAAGCCCAAGTGGCATCGTCGGCCGGCATGTGGACGTCGGCTGCCTCCCAACGCTAGGACAGATGGGGCCACGATCCCTGGCGCCATCTTACACGCTACTGCGCGGATGCCGTGAGTGGCATCCCGGCCGGTACGTACACGCACATTCTGCAAGAATACTCCGGGGCCGTGGAATGCATGGCCAAAAGGCGAGAAGGGCCTACGTGGGGGCTGCCCGAGGGTTGGTCGCAGCGTTCGCGTTGGGCGGATCCCTCCAATTTAGGTTTTTTAGCGCCCCCCTTAGCGTCTCGTTAGCAGTGATAGGGGACGGAACATGGAGCTTAAGAGCTACTCGTAGCAGAATCCCATGTACACCTTAAACGGAGCCCACTCCTGCCCACCTTGTCCACCTTGGGGCGGAGACCATCCGTCCCATGTGTCTGTGGATGCCGTCCAAGGGGCAAAAATAACACCTCACTTTGGACACTGGGAAATAAATCACTCAGCCCCATCATGCTCTCGATCCCAGCATCGTCCAGACCAGCCGGCGTCGCGTCGGCCATCCCAAATGCAGGTAAACTTGAGGTAAACGTCACGTAATGCCATCTTATGTTCGACAGAACTTGGCAGTCCCGAGAACAGGTCTTGACGATGCTTGACATTTGCTCTCCAGCCAAGGCAGGGGACGACTCCAACCACAGCGGAGCTGCCTGCTTCTTGTTTGCTCAGGGCCTCAGGCTGAGTGCAGTGAGGGTACCAACTGTCCGACTCCTTGCTGCTTGCCTTTCTGACTGCATGTGACGAACAATTGCACAGGTGGCGGGATACCCAATCGAATCCATGCCCCGGCCATTTCCCCTTCGCTGTCCGACAGTAAGCTCCCGACTTGGGATGACGATGGATACATGCGGCATGCCCGCTGGATCCCGCAGTCCCAAGGTACTGAGGAGAGCGTCGCAGCTCCCCCGAGGCTTGCCGTAACCCACATCTGGAAGGCGACTGCGACAACACCATCATGGGACGGGTTAGTCTGGATGGGATTGGATCGGATCGGCCCTGGCAAGCTGCGTATAAAGGAGGCCCAGGCGGTGGCCCAGGGGACCGACAGGAACCTGCAGTTTTCAGTCACTCGTCCTCCCCTGCGTCTGCATTGTTGCGACCCTTCTTTGTTGGCTCCGTCTCGGCGGACTTGTCCCTTGTGACACAGCGGTGTCTTCCGGGTTGCCGGTTCTCGTTTCTTGAATCTGGTTGAACACCACCAGCCTCATCCTCCCCGAATCCAACCAAGAAATACCGCATCCAGCAGTTGGCGACAGACACCATGGCGAATGAGACCGAGGCAGGCGCGTCTCCTGACCTGGAGGCCGCCGTTGCCCGTCCGGGCATCACCTTTGAGGACAGCACCAAGAACGTCCGTGAGACCCGGGAGACTCGTGTTGGTCGCGCAGCCCGGAGGAGCAACTCTCGCTCTCGCTCTCGTCGCCGATCTCTGAGCACCGGCTCTGGCGGTGCCGCATCGCCATACAGCGGTGTGCCCATCGAATACCGCACCCTCTCGATTCAGGTTGCCGAGTCCCAAGCATTTGCCGACGATGCCGCCGAACTTAAGGGCAAGACAGCTGCCAAGAAAGACGACCAGGACTACTTTGCGAACCTTAGCTTCCACCAGCTCGCCGTCGACCAGATCTGCCAGCAGCTCAATGTCTCGACCGATCAAGGCCTGTCCGCAGAGAGCGCTGCCCGGCGCCTCGAGCGCGATGGCCAGAACACACTCCCACACCCCAAGACAAACTACGCAAAGAAACTGTTCTGGTACCTGTTTGGCGGGTTCTGCTCAGTTCTCTGGGTCGGCGTCATCATCTTCTTCCTCTGCTGGCGCCCCCTGAGCAACCCGCCATCGGCGACCATGCTTGCCCTCGCCATTCTCGTCATCATCGTCATTGTCCTCCAGGCCGGCTTCTCGGCCTTCCAGGACTGGTCTACGGTTCGGACCATGAGCTCCATCATGGACCTCCTGCCCTCCGAGACCATGGTGCTCCGAGACGGAAAGAAGACGCGGATGTCTGCCACCGAGCTCGTGAGTGGCGACATTGTCTTTCTCGAGATCGGCAACAAGGTCCCCGCCGACATCAGGCTCGCCCACTCGGGCGATATCCGCTTTGACCGGTCCGTTCTCACGGGCGAATCGAGGAAATCGAGGGAGCCGTCGAGTGTACCGACCCGAACTTCCTCGAGAGCCGCAACATCGCGCTGATGGGCTGTCTCGTCTGCAACGGTAGCGGCATGGGCGTAGTCATTCTCACAGGCGCTCGGTCAGTCATGGGCCGTATTGCCGCTGCCACGGCCGGTGTCAAGGAGAAGCCGACTCTGATCCAACGGGAAATCACTCGCTTCGTCCGCATTATCGTCTGTCTGACCGTGGTTCTGGCGTTGCTGATCCTCCTCGCCTGGGTTGGCTGGCTGCGGGTGAAGCACTCGGGGTTCATGGATGTCGTGGCCATGCTGAACAATGTCATGGGTTGCGTCGTCGCTTTCATTCCCGAGGGTATGCCTGTCGGCGTGGCCCTCACCCTGATGATGGTCGCTCGGCGCATGAAGGCTGCCAATATCCTCCCCAAAGGCCTCGGCACTGTCGAGACACTCGGTTGCGTTAACGTCATCTGCTCCGACAAGACGGGCACCTTAACCAAGAACGAGATGCGCGTGAACTCGGTTGCGTTGGTCGACCACGAGTTCGAGTCGCCCGAGGCTGTTTACCAAGACCTGCGCTCAGAGACTCCATCGAAGAGTTCTTCCGCCCTCTACCGTGCCGCTGATCTCTGCAACGACGCTTCGTTTGATCCCACATCCTTCCACCTTCCTCCGCCAGACCGTGAGGTTCAGGGCAATGCCACCGACTCGGCCGTCCTCCGCTTTGTGGCTGGTGGCATGAAGGGCGACGAGGGCCAGACGAAGAAGCCCCGGGACTTTGAGATTCCCTTCAACTCCAAGAACAAGTGGATGTTGACCATGTATCGCGACGCCAGCTCTGCGGATTCCGGAAAAGGTGACCAGTATCAGATGTACGTAAAGGGTGCACCTGATGTCCTCCTTCCGGCTTGCACCAAGTACTGGTCCGGCAAGACAAACTCGGTTCAGCCCCTCGACTCTGCCGCCCGCGCTTCCTTCAAGTCATTCCAGGACAGGCGTTCCCGCCACGCTGAACGTGTCATTGTGCTGTGCGAGAAGACCATGAGGCCGACCAGCAGGCACGGCACCAACGCCTTCAGTGATGAAGTTGCCATCAACGCCATCTCGGACCTCACTGTTGTCGGCATCATGGGCATCATCGACCCTCCACGCATGGAGACAGCTGCCACCATCTCCGAGTGCCGCCGTGCCGGATCTCGCTTCTTCATGGTGACGGGCGACTACGGTCTGACCGCCTCAGCCATTGCCACACAGATTGGCATCTTCACCGGTTCCCGCGAGCCCGATACCTTTGATCAGGTCCGTGCTGCCGCCAATGTCCTTACCGCCTCCGAGTCAAGCGACAAGAGCGTGTCGACCGAGCGCGGCAGTCTCCTCCTCGAAGGCCACCAGATTGCCCGTCTGACCAACGACGACTGGGACGTCGTCTGCCACTACCAAGAGATCGTCTTTGCCCGCACCACCCCTGAACAGAAACTCCGTATCGTCAATGAGTTCCGTGAGCGAGACAACGTCGTGGCGGTTACCGGCGATGGTGTCAACGACGCGCCTGCCATGCGTGCTGCCGACGTGGGTATCGCTGTTGTGACAGGCTCCGACGTGGCCATCGAGGCCTCGGACCTGGTTCTCCTCGACCGCTTCGATGAAATTGTCCAAGCCATCCGTCTCGGCCGCCTCGTCTTCCAGAACCTCCAAAAGGTCATCGCATACCTGTTGCCCGCCGGCTCCTGGTCCGAGATCTGGCCGGTCCTGCTCAACGTCTTCTTCGGCGTCCCGCTGCCCCTCTCCGCTTTCCTCATGATCATCATCTGCGTCTTCACCGATCTCTTCCTCTCCCTCTCGCTCATCATGGAGAAGGAAGAGTTTGACCTGCTCTCCCTCCCGCCCCGCAACCACAAGCGCGACCACCTCATCAACTTCCGCATTTACGCCCAGGCCTATCTCTTCATGGGCTTCATGGAGACCATCACCGCCCACGCCATGTTCTTCCTCTACATGTGGAAGTACGCGCGCATCCCGGCCTCGGCGCTCTTCTTCGCGTTTGAGAACTACACCGAGGGGTTCTACGGGTACACCACCGAGGAGCTGCAGCACTTCAACACGACGGGCCAGTGCGTCTACTTCGTCACCTTGGTCATTCTCCAGTGGGGCAACATCCTGTCGGTGCGGAACCGCAGGTTGAGCATCATGCAGGCCGACCCGATCCGCAAGAAGAGACGGAACCCGTGGCTGCTCCTCTCGATGGCCATCAGTCTTGCCATCGCTATCTTTGTCACAGAGGTGCCCGGCATCCAGACCCTCTTTGTCACGGCGTCGGTTCCCATCGAGTTCTGGCTGATCCCTATCCCACTGGCCTTGGGCATCCTCTGTATGGATGAGCTGCGGAAGTTGGCTGTCCGCCTCTTCCCGCGCGGGCCGATTGCTCGTATCGCTTGGTGACAATGCCTGCGGCGGGTGGCCGCGCTTCGTGCACTTGCAAGGGGGACTCTGGGGTGTGTGGATTGCTGCTCGAGTGGCTTGAGGTGGGGCGAGTTGGTGAAAGGGTCGTCGAGAGCGAGGTTGAGCCGGCGTGGTCGGAGGGGCTGTTGTGGGAGAATCTGGCATAAATACTCGGGGATATCTGACAACAAGATAGCGCGAAAGATATTGAATTTGCCAGTGATATTTTCCCGCTTGTGAACTTTGCATTATGTCTTGACAGTCTCGGCTTTTAATCTGTATTGTTCTCTTTTTTCCTTTTTCTTTCTTTCTCTTCTTTCTCTATTCTTCTCCTTTCTCTTTCTCCCCTTTTCTCTTTTTTCCTCTTCTTCTTCCTCTTCTTCCTCTTCTTCCTCTTCTTCCTTTTCTTCCTCTTTCTTCCTCTTCTTCCTCTTCTTCCTCTTCTGCCTCTAGTAAGGAAGGAACAGAATCTTCCTTTATCAATATTGCTATAATTGGTCACTTGTTTCTCGTCTTCGTCTGAACATGAATATCTGCTAACTTTTCAAGCTGTGTATCGTCACCGCGTGTCATGGCTACCTTATGGCGCTGCTCTGTTCTGAATTCCCCTCCACGACTCCTCCCGACGAATCTCCCTTTGTTCCCAACCCTCCACAATGAAGGAGTCGCACTGCTCACCATGCCCCGACCACTCTGGGAACTGCGCCGTGTTGACCCACTGTGAGCTTGGCCCCATCAATGGCACGTCTCCCCACTGCCCATGCCACAGTTCCTTGAAGTATGCGGGAACTTCGCCCAGGTGGGCCTGCCCCCCGAATGCCTCTCGTTCTCGGTTCTCCAAACGTATGGCGAAGTCGATGGCTGTCTTTAGCGTGGTCTTGACGGCCATACGGGGCTCTTCGTTGTACAGATAGCCATCAACCTTATCTGCAATGGACTCAAACGTGATGGGTGCACACAAGCTATCTTCAATACCCGTACGAACAAGAAAAACTGGGAGCCGACCGACTGTCTTTGAACTTTCTGCCCTGTAGTATTCGAGGTCGACCATGATGAGTAATGCTCGAAATAAAGGCTGAATCTCGTGAAATCTCAAATCCTCGACACCGAGATGGCTTGTATACCCCAGTTTGTTTGCCAGGGCTTTGTCTCCTGCTGCGAGTCTTTCTGCGTAGGAGCGGCGGCGGGCATCAGCCTCACCGCAGATGGCTTTGTTCATGGCGATCAGGATGTTGAGAACAGACAGTGACGGCGGGGCTGTTAAGCCGTCGTCTGGGAGGTCCGTAGCGGTGATGAATTTGCAGAGGAAGCGGTAGGACTCGATGTCGCTTCGGTAGGGGCGAAACCATCGACGATAGATGTAATTGTGAAGAACAATGCGGAGGAGAGTGTACCTGTTGTCTCGGTTTCTCTACCGGATGTAAACTGGGAATGACTTGTTGCATGTGTCGATCAAGTCATTGTTCGTCATTTCCGGGAGGGACTCGATCTTTTGGCAGGATTGGACGTAACTATGAGTAGTGGCAAATTTGTGAATGCTGACCCGGTGGTAGTGCTCCATCTCCGTCCTCATTTCCCATAGCAGTGTGCTCTGGCTCTTGTCCCCTGAGGACATCGCTTCCACCGGCGGATGTTGGATTGACGAGGGAGATTGGCTCTTAGGCCCGAGGATGATATTGTGTTGACAATCCATGGTGTGCCCAAAAGTTTGGTGGGGGAATGGGCGGTGGCCAAAAGTCTGTGGATGTCTCCAGGCAGAAAGAGAAATGACTATAAAGGAGAAGAAATCAAGGCTACACGAGAAAGCTAGAGAAGGGCGCACTCAAGTAAACATCCCAGCAAGCTGCCGCGCATCACTTATGCACGTGAATCATGTACCTTACGCGTATACTGCAGAGGGGGCTGCAGAAAGATGTTTCATCAATGCGTCACCGAGCAGGAAGTAAGGGACCTTACTCCTATGTTGTGATAAACAGCCTACTAGAAGACACGGCTCCCAATCAGGCATCTTAATCTTTGGGATGGATATAATGCGTCAATCCATTTTATCAACGTGGAAATGTTCCAAGCAATCTAGAATTCTGGGGCTTGATAAAAGAACACACTTGGAAGGGCACAAGACATAACCTCCATGAGATGTGAGGCGCTCGAGCATTTCCAATCGAACTAGGCGTGCTAGGCCTCGCCCACGCCAAAGAATATGGGTACCTAGGATGCGGGTTTCCATCGTTGTCTGAAACCGAGATTTCCTGATTGTCCGTTTACACTACTCATGTGACGACACTTAAAGGATCTTTCATAACTGACAGCACTTGACTAGACTGAACAAAGCCGTCTCATCCCAGCTTCCCAGCCCGCAACTACTTTGAATCTACATTCTTACCAATTAAGATTGTCCATTTTCACAGTACACTAGACTTATTTTGCCGAACAGGATGCTCAGGGAACGTCAGTGGGCAAAATCGCCTATTTTTCAGGGTATTTGCAAGTGAAGATTTGGTGCTGGAGGGTGACTATGTAGGTACCTAGACTCTATTCCACAGGGTCGTGGAGCAAGACGATGTGCTGTGCCACAGGATGGTTGAGACTCGCCGGACTGGTGCCTAAAACTCCCAGGGACCCGCAGCAGGTGCGACGAGACGTCCGTGACGGTCACTTTCTAGGCCCGGCCGCGGCCGCGGCGCCCCGATCCTACCAGCAACTTGACACTGCCGGCGATCCGAGCCCTCGGATTTCTGATGTAACAAGACCGCCGCGGGTCACCGTTGCAGAAGCCTCTGACATGATACCTTGCCAAGGGCAACGGCGGTGTCACGAAGAGCAACTGCGAGAGACTAATACCTACGTAGTAAATGTGTGCCTAGGCCCAGGGGTTACACATGATGCCTGGTAGGTACTCATTACAACAGACAGTTACTGTTAGGCGGTTATAGTTCATCTTCATCTTGACTGTTGTCAAAGCTGTTTAGATGGTGTTGTATTAGAATTAGGTGGGCTTGGCCCGCTACATGTGCCGCTTTCTCCACTCTAGATGGTCAGGATCAGCACACCCATCACTTTGATGTTTAACTGCGGTTCCGGCCGGAACGTGCTTTGAAGTGTTGGGATTGTCCGGCCAGAGTAGAGCTTGACCCATGAGCTGGACCCGTGTCACAGCACCAAGATCTGGGCAGGCGTCTTCTCCGGGGCCTTCATCCGAGTAGGTGTCATGATCCGAGGCCTGGCTCTGGGGTTTGATTATTGATCTTGACCCAATCAACGAACAGGGATTTTCTCCACAGAACTGATTGTCGCCGTTTGGTCTCCTAGCACCATGAACTTCTGTCCTGCCAGCCCATTGATGCAGACCCGTGTGGCCGTGTCAGTGTTAGGCGTTCTTGAAACTGAGGATTTTAAGGCCTGGCGTATGGGCAGCTAGCCAGAGGTGTTTTGGATGTATGGCGAGAAAACCGTTTCAACAGGGATGACATTACGCATATATTTCTTGGGTGGTGGCATGTTTCTACAACCTTTTCTCGTCTCAATGTAAATCTCCACGAACGCAACCACACCTCTTAGTCTCTGAACTCCCTGAATTTTCATTGCGATCCCCTTTGCTTTGTTTTTTTTACTCTGTTTTTCTTCGAAGAAGGCCTTTTCAGGGACCCTTTCTTGTCATCAAATCAACTACAATGTCCAGCAGATACGGCGCAAGAGACGACAGGGCCTGGAGCGCCGAAGCTGATGACTATCCGGTACCACCAGTCCGGCACCGGAGACCAGCAGAAGATCCTCGCCAACGAGGACCTCCACCGAGTTCATCTCAGCGGGGCCCTCCACCCAGTGTATCTGGGCGGGGATCCTTGTACGACGAGGACATGGCCGCTCGTCGCGGTTCTTCTCAACCTGTCCCTTCTCCGCGGCAGACGCGGGCACCAAGCCGTGCCCCACCGCCGAGAGCCTCTCAGCGAGGGTATTCCTATGATGATTCGGACTCTTCCTCAGAATATGAACGTCCTCGTCCTCGTCCACAGAGACAGCCAACGAGCGGCCGTGCGCCCGTGGGCGCATCCCGCGAACCAGCTAGGCTTCGAGAGTCCTACCCGACCGCCGCGCAGCCCCCATCGGCCCGGTATGCCAATCCGCCGCGGCCTTCGGCTCCACCAGTCTCCCTGCCCTTCCGGGACGGACCCCCGGAGTCTAGACAGCCCCCACCTCAAGGAAGGCCGACACCGACACGCGCTCCCATGCAGGGTGGCAGCTATAGCACGGGAGCGCCAGGCGCCCCTGCGGCGGCTCCGAGAGGCGACACGGAGATCGTAATCGAGCTCCGCGACAGTGTGCCGCTGGTGTCCAACGACGATCTCGGCATGGCCGTTCACCTGGCCGTCAAGCTCGCGCTCGACCTGCACGCGGACGAGCGCGCGGGCGGGTTCGACGCGCTCGTCCGCGTCGGCGAGCAGGCGGTGCGATCGTGGCGGCGCAACGGCACCACCATCATGTATCAGGGCCGCGGGCCGGCCGACATGCGCGCGCACGCGCGAGCCTTCCTCGGCCGGTTGCGCCGGCACTTCTTCAAAATTGTCCTGATGGACGTCAACAAAGGCTACCCAGAAGGATCGAACTACACGATCGCCGTCTTCGACCCGGCAAGCTGGACCGACAAGGCCCACGCGCGGGCCAAGAGGGCCGGTCAACCTGTTGACTTCGACACCATCTTCCGCGCCTACGACCCCAGGGACTCAGGGGAGATGCAGATTAATACGCTGGTGAGTGTTGATGCACTTTACCTACCTTTCTCACCTAACTGCCTCATGTACCCTCTGGCCTTTGCTTTGAGTGCGCTATGGCTGTAAGGGGCGTTTACCAATGCTTGTCCTGAGAAGCTGTCTCATATACATACTAATCATCGCCGTTAAACTCGTCTCCAGTCCGTCGAATTTCTAGCCTCGGCCTGGAGGGAGTACCAGGACGCTCGGAGCGGTCCGATCAAGTCGCTGCACGAGGAGGCCTACGAATCGTTCCTGGCCTGCATGAGCCTCACCATCGCGCACGAGATGGTGCATGCGTTTCTGACCTATCTGGCTGGGAGCAAGATCATACTGACGCCGACGGACGTGGCGCCGGAAGGAGAAGCCAACGAACTACGGGGCGAGTCAGGCCGCATGTGGGAGTATCATGCCCTCGGCGGCCTGACTGCCCCGAACACGAACAAAGATTCCAGGTTTGAGAGCCAGGGCATCCGGGCTGGCGCCCTGTGGCTCCTATTGACCGACCCCGAGCTGGAGGGATCAATTAGGGTCACCAGCAGTGCCCTCAGAAACTTGGCGAAAGGCAGTACGTTCCCGCCGAGGTTGGGCGTGTGTGATAAAATGTTCTCCAGACTGACCAAGGCTTTTTCCGGAACAGGATTTTCCCTTCCTCTCGCTACGGAGGGCTTCAAGACCCTTAGCCAACTGCGCCGTACCGAGACTCCGTTGATCGTAAGCGAGAGGGAATGGCGAAGGAAGGACCTGTTGAGGAGCACCGCGAGGCCCGGAACCTCTTCTCGTTCCCGTCAGAGTGCCGCCTCGAGCTCGGGTGCAAGGGGCGGCGACGACTATTCTTCCCCTGGATATTCGAGCCGTCGTTTCCACGTCGAGTTCCTCGTCCCTCGTAACGACACCGACACAGCCTCAGAGCAAAATCAGCCCGCCGCGGCTGGCAACACTTCTGACCAGGGTGGTGCTTCTCGCCAGACAGGCACGGCCAGCGGCGGGAAGGCGTCTACCTGTAAGCAACGGCCGGCGCTTCATAAGCTCACCATCCCGGAAAACATTCTCTTTTCGACCCCTCCTATCCTCATAAACGCAGCGTCTGCCTCTCATGGTGCTGGTACCACGACCGCTTCGTGATCCGCTCAGCCATCCTACGGGGCCCCAACGCCGACAGGTACAAAGACGTCGGCGCAGAACTGATTGTAAGGGCTTCTAACCCCTTCTCTTCATTGGATAACTGGGTACTTTATGTACCTACGTTCCGGGTAAAAGGGCTGGTTTCGCTTCCCCGCCTTGAGGGATGCCGGAGGGAGTACTAGTAGGATCGGTGATGTGGTGGCTACGAAGGTGCCTTTAGTAGTCACGGTATCTAGGCAATAAAGAGACCCGCGGCGGGCCACGGGACTCTTGAAAACAAGATTCAGCTCCCAATCTCAGTTGTGCTTGCTTTTCTTTTCTTTTTTCCTTGTTTACAAGGTTGGGTGGGGATGAGTGCTGACTGTAGGTTAAGACATCAAAGGACTCCTTCGATTCGACCGCACGAAATTGTTCCTTTCCTCTAATGATCTAACTTGGCCAAGTTTTCAGCCTTTCGCCAGCATTTTAAAGCCGGAAGCTGGTGTCGCCGGGGCTGGTTCGTTCTCGTGGGAGCAGCGAGTGTCGCATGAGATGACCTCAGTTATCTTCACCATTTGTGCCAAACAAGGTATCTAGGCAAATATTACAATATTTCAGGTCATCAGAGAAGCTAATATTACAGAAACGGAGCACCTATTCTGCTTTCACAGCGTACAGAGGCTGCAAGCGGCCTGTCCTGTCAACAGCGCCAAACTTCCTGAGATCTGGGTTCAACCACCAAAAGACGGATTTCAGAAACAGCTTGGCAGGTGCCGGGGCAGGGGGCCAACTCTGCCACATGCCGTTTTCGTACCCCATGTCGATATTGGCAAAGCACCAGAGCATGCCACTCGGGCCTAGCTCTTTCTGTTGGGTATCAGTATCAGAACACTTGGTCTCAGCGTCGTGGTAGATGGGTTTAACATACCATGGCCTTCTCCCCTTCCTTGTCGAATGCTTTGGGCAAGCCCGCCATCTTCTCACCATATTGCCGAAGACTGAGGATCGTGGGGATCTCATCACCGAGGTGCTGCGTCAGCGCAGGACCAAAGTCGTCGATCAGCGCCACCAGTCTGCTGGCGTCGTATTTCTCCTTGTCGGCCACGACTGCGTCAGCGAAGGCCTTGAGGCTGTCCATCCCGTCGTGGAAGGCCTTGTGCTGGTCGACGTTGTTGTCCATGAGGCCCTTGACCCCCGTCATATTCTCCACTGTTGGGAAGAAGTCGGCCTCTTCGCCGCTGTGGTGGCTGTGCAGCAGGTTGTACCAGCCCAGAACGTATCTGCAGAAGGGCTTCTCATCGGCGGGGGTGATGTGTGGCGCTTGGAGGTAGATCGAGTTGAGACCGCGCAAGATCATGTTATGGACGTGGCACATTTCTGAGGCGAGCTCGTCGAACATGTCTGGCTGTGTTGGTGTGAGAACATGTTTGGTGGGGTTCGTGGGGATTCTGTCGTCGACATACCTCTTCGCCCTTACTCTTGGCGAGAAACACGGGTGTTGGGATCAGGGGAAAGGGATGGTCTGCGTAAACTGGCGCCATCTTGAAAGATTAGACAGACAAGTTGATAGACTTGAACAGTTTTGCTGTGTGCTGTGGTGGGATGAGGAAAAAAAGGACTGAATGAACCATGATGTTCATGATCTGGATGGTATTTCAATGTTTCTGGGACACGAAAACGGCAACAAAGAAAAACGGCATGTATTCCTTCTTTGGATGCCATCTCGCTGTCTTTCCCCATTCCGATTGCCAGCAAAGAATGCTTGCGCCTCCACCAGAGACAACGTGGGTTAGGCCCGGGCTGGGCGAGCCACTCAGGCGCAGCCTGCTGTCCTGTGGCTGCCAGGGGTCGACCCAGCTGAAAAGGTCGCGATGCTATTCGTAGTCAGCACTAGCCCTCGCTGCTGAGTCAACCCCTGAAGATCTGCTCCGGCTTTCAGGGAGCATGCTGGCATAAGCTGGCCAAAACTTGCAGGCAGCGGCGTTATCATGTCCCCGAAATCACAACCACTCATGAGTTTCCAAGACGTCGGGTTGTCCGGAAGGGCGGCAGCCGTCAAATCCCATTGATGGTAAGGGTGGCGCCAAGATGGGCTGGCGATCACGATCGAGCAAGCCACTGGCTGTGTCTCAAGAAGGGCGCGGTGCTGTGGCTGTACACACCCCTTTTGGTTGGGGCCAGCACCAACCCTCTGGTGCCAAGGGCAAGCCACGCATGGATGCCCAAATCTGGAAGTTCACCGCAGCCTATCTCGCATTCGATGAGGGGGGGTGCTGGGACGGAAACTGATCAAACCAGCGCTGAAACTCCGTTGCAAAGTAGTGGCCCAATTCCAACTCGTCTTCAAAGCCCGTGGGTGACTTTTCGAACAACATGGGTTGTTGGGCAAACAGCTGCGAATGCATGTCGCCGCTGCCGTCGACGGGCACTGAGAAAGGCCGTTCTTGATGCGTGAACGAATCATCGTCCGTTCCATGCATTCTCGGCGGAACAGACACTATCAATTTTAGAGTGTCAGATGAAGGACCTGCCAGACATGAGGAAATATAGGTATCGAAGACGGGATCTTACTCCAGCTGTTGATAAGCTTGTCCAATTGCCTGACGTAGTCCACGCAACGGCCCAGGACGTGGTTATCACGGTCGAGTCTGAGAAGAGCTTCGATTGCCTTCTCCATGTATTGCCTCGCGTGCTCGATGAGGTCTGAGGCGGGAGCAAGATTGAGTGCCGAATCTTCGTCTGGAAGAAGAAGTCCGCCAAAGACTGTCAGTGCTGCGTTGAAGACTGCAAAGTGCTGTACGTTAGCTCGTGAATGGGTACCTGGGTTTACAGACGCGATCGAGGGACGGGCTGATTCCGCCTGCTTACCGTAATACATAGAGAACCACCAAGCCCCTATTAAGTGCCGCCCCATGGAAGGTCTTGTGAGAACAGCGTGGATGATGTCGATAATCTCCTCGGCCATTCGCACGCATGTGCGGTTGAAGTTATCCTGCATCTGATTGACTGACTTTTGTGTCCGGATCGAGGGATTTGGCTGAACTGGTTCCTTCCCAAGTGACCTCGTGAAGCTGGGCCTGTGAAGGAGGAGCTGGACATGGAGATAGCGGAGGCTGAGTATCATCCTGAACCGCTCCATGGTGTATTCCTCCGAGGAGTCATCTTTAGGCAGATTGGATGTTGATCGCAAGAAGAGTGGCGGAGAAAGTGACTGTTGCCAGTCGCTCAGTTCCTGTTCCAGCTCTACTATCTGGGTCATCATCACAACCTCGGAGGGCGCCTCACCGCATCCCAGATTGTGCCCATAGAGAGTGGCCATAATCTTCCACATGACTCTGTACAGGACTCTGTTTGATTGATGTTTAGCTGTGTCCAGGCGGTCTGCAGCGTTGGTCTCCCTTTCACTTACATGGTCGCATTGAAAAAGGCCACACTGGCCTCATCAGTCGCATCCACCGTCCCATCAGCTTTAGGAAGAGGCAATGGCAGGTCTATCTTGACGTAGTCTTCAGGTATTGCCCCGGGGCGGCCAAAGGTCATACTAAGACTCCTACAGCAAGTAAGCTAGTGTGACAGAGCAAATATTAAAGCAGTTCAATCCACACGTAGAGCAACAAAAGTAGGCGGAGAACATACCTGTCAAGCAATACGCAACCGAACCACGTTCTTTTCCGCATCTCCTGCTCTATTGGGGGAAACTTGGCGGTTGCTTCAGTCGAGTGTAGACCAATAGACAGAGCAGCTTTCACAGCTAGTCCATGTGTGGTCCAAGTTTGTACCGACTTTTGCGTTCCCTGAAGGTACTGGCTGGTCAGCAAAAGATACTGGACTTTAGACTCTGTTAGTTACGTCTTGGAACACACTGCATTTGGCGGAGATGCTTACCAGTTTCCAGGGTTGTGCCGCGAAGCATTTGCGTCTTGCAGAGCTCCCTGGCCCGACGATAGTAGACATCAGACTGCTCGGCCCGGTATTTGGCACTGTCTTCAGCCCACCCAGTCGTGCAAACTGCCATGGCGAGCACCATATTCAAAAGACCCAACCAGGTCCGCCGCAACTTGGCTCGGAAATTCTGGGATCTCATCTCCTCGTAAGTCGCAAGGAAGGTCTCTTCATGAATGAAGGGAAAGAGGAGGCCGGTATTCGAGAAATAGGCTCGTATTAACTCGACCGTCTCGGAATGTGGAGGAAGAACGTTAGCTTTGACATCGTTGCTGCAGTCATTGGGACGCAGATGTTCAATGGTGGAGATGGGGCGGGGGACCCTGATGGTGCCGCCGGCGTACATGCCGATCGTTGAGTTGGACAGCGGGGACAGGCCATCGTGTGCCATCTGGCTCTTCAAGCTCATCGCACGGAAGATGTGACGCATGAAAGCGATGTTGGAAGAGGGGCCTAGTGTCGGTTAGTGGTTTCTTCCTTTTGTCGATTTCTCATGAGAAGGTTCTCCTTTACCGAAGAAACCACAATCCTGTTCATCGACCAAGGACGTCACGGTAGCCATGCCATCTGTCATACTACTGTCTGCCGGCGCGTCTTGAATCCCTTCGATGTTGATCACAACGCCGCCCTCGGGCACCGCATGACCTAAGTCCGGGTTCGGTGCAGGCACCGGTGCGGTCCCAGAGCCGCACTCACTCCTGGAGTGATCATTCTCAACGACGGTCAAGCGGCTCTCTTGTTGTCTGACGAGGGCCTCAAGAAGCCTGACCCTATCCTCTAGCGACGCAAACAGGCTGCATTCGGCCTGGTTAGTTTGTCTCTAACCTGCGGGAAGAAGGATTTGTCGACTAACTCTTTTGGCACCAAAAGGTTTGCTGATGTGTCAGGCAACTCATAGATGCATTCAAAGTTAAGACGTTCACAAGGTTCGCATTTGGGTCTTGCACCATTGCACTGTGGGACCAAGAATCAGCTGAGGCTCCGGAGCAAAGACCTCCCATCGGCCGGAGACTGTCGGGATTGCCGGAGGGCGGCCCCGGAAAGGAAGCCGGAGTCTCACCCGGGATTTTCGTATCCGGCATGCCGAGCATGCCAATCCGATGCGTCGGCGTTTGCTCGCCCGTCCCGTTGTCGATTCGGAACCATCCGGGCACCCTGAACTGACGGCGGTCGTACCAGCCAACGGGCTAAGGACAAGGTCGTCATTCCCCATCGTCTAATGTGCCGTTAATGCGGTGGATGATAAGGTACAACTTTGTCACATGTGCAGGGGGCTATTGCCGAGAGCACGGCACGGCATGGGTCGACACGAAAGTTCGGAAACGAGTTCCCAGAGTCCGGGGAGAGAGCCGATGATCAAGTCTGGTGGACATCAGTGCAGTGATTGTGAATCGTCGCGGGTCTCGAATGGCACTCTCAACTCCACAAGCGGGGCTCAGAACCGAGGATCTGTGCTACTGCGTTGACTGGCTGGTTTTCAGGCAAAGTGGATAGTTTTCGAAGTTCCGGGGAACCATCGGTTCGCTTCCCCGTCGGTTGCCAATGACACAAAGGTAGCACCCCCTGAACCGACAGCAGTCCGCTCCCTAGAACAATCGGATGCCAAAACAACCCCATCTTTCCGAATTTGCGAAAAAAGTATCTGTCTTTAATCCATTGTTTCTATTCAGTATTAGCCGACCTACAGACACCATGAAGGTTGCTTGGGAACGACTGATCCGCTTCGTCGCCACAGACGGGCGGACGCTCTACGGAGAGCCCATTCTCCCCAGCCCAGAGTTCGATCTTGGCAACACGACGGCGGAGACAAAGCTCAAGGCTAAGATCATCCAAGGAGATATCTACGACACGACAGGCTCCACCAAGGTGACAGACGAGGTCGTCACGGTGAAGACGCTCCTTGGGCCGCTCGCCCCGTCAGATGTTCCAATCCTGCGGTGTGTTGGTCTGAACTATGCGAAGCACAGTGGGTTTCCTTGAAGAGTGATGTACTTTGTTTCAGACAATTTCTGACCTAAATATGCAGTCCGCGAGGCAGGCCGGACCGAGCCCCCCTTCCCATCCATTTTCTTCAAGCCTTCGACCACTGTGGCCGATCATGGCTCAGATGTCGTGATACCGGTCATTGCTCAAGATGACCAGGCGGACTACGAGGGGGAGCTGGTAAGTGCCAGAATACCAAACGCCTGGGACCCAGTCTCTAACCCCTCACAGGTCGTCATCATCGGAAAGGACGCAAAAGACGTCCCTGAGTCGGAAGCCCTAGAGTATGTCGCTGCATACACCGCAGGAAACGACATATCATCGCGCAAATGGCAAAGAGATCCGGCTTTTGCGGGAAGCGTTCCGCAATGGTGTTACTCGAAGGGTTTTGATACGTTTGCACCCATGGGACCGGCCCTGGTGGCGACCAGTCTCATCGCGAACCCAGCCGAACTTCACTTCCAGACTATTGTCGACGGAGAAATACGGCAAGACACCGGCTTGGATGATCTCATCTTCTCCGTGCCCCGCCTCATTGCCCATCTTTCTGCAGGAACGACACTGCAAAAGGGGAGCGTGATCATGACAGGAACTCCTGGAGGTGCGTCCATGTCCTTCTCCCCAACTCAGCAACTCTTGTTGCCAGCATACTGACATAGCGTTTTTCTGATACAGGGGTTGGATTTGCAATGAAACCACCCAGGTATCTTGTTCCTGGAACCCAGATGGAGGTCAAGATCCCGAGAATCGGGACTCTCAAAAACGGCGTCAGCTTCGCTTCTCAAAAGTAGATAGGCCGTGTGCAGATGGTGTGAATGTTATTGATGAATTGGAACTTTTGAGATACACCTGCTTGAATGGATTTTAGATGGCCCATTGGCTCGCATTACTGCCCGTGTCCCCTCAGCTTTCATCCAGTGCGCAACCTGCCCCCGGCTTGTGCGGACGACATCAAATACCAGATGGCGTACTCAGTTTGGAGTATACACTGCAAGTGAAAAAGTTGAAAGGTGTTCTAGACGGTCTAGCGGATATCTATTCGCCAGTCTGGATGTCTGAAGTCATGTCTTCGTTGCCGTGGATGGGTGAGTTAACCGGCATCACAGCATTGGATGATCCACTTCATGTTGCGTGGCTGTTATATCGGAGATGGAATCGCAAACGAACCGGAGTTGATGCTGAGTATGTATATAAAAAAGCATAAGCAGCGTGTTACTTGAATGTTGTTATTTGGAGAACTCAAGATTAGGTACTCAAAGTATCCCCCTTTACTCCTTCATACCCATTTCGGTCTGCCACAGGTCCCTTACCGCACTCTCTGCAGCATACCCATATGTCCACAGCTGTGTTACTGGATCGCTCCACTGGTTTGTGCTTTCGAGAAAGTGCTTCCCCTCCACTTCAGCCCTCATACCGCGATCTCGGGCCTCCTGCAGCGGCCCATCTGGGAAATGCCAAAGCTTCCCGTTCACAAGACTCGCCGACTGCATCCCACCACTCCGTTTCATTCTTTCTTTCTCGAAGATTCGAAGGGACTTGGGGATCTGGTCTCTTGACTCAATCAGAGACAGCAACTCGGCGAGCGCCGCTCCGTCTTCGACAGCCATTGCTGCTCCCTGAGACATGTACGGGACCATGGCGTGCGCTGCGTCACCTAACACCACCATTTTTTGGCTTGCTGAGATCCACGTGGGGAGGTGGGCACCACTCAGCAGAGGCCATTTGACGGTGTCTTTGATCAAATTGATGATCTTTGTCAACCTGCACACAGTATCAGCCTCATTCATTTAAGAAGTTTTGCGGGCGGATTCAAGGGAACGTACTTTGGGTCCCAGCCCCTGAAGTATGCTTTCATATCTTCGACAGCATTCTCCGGCTTCCAAGTGCTTGGGTCGCTGTGGTCCACGTGGGATAGGACGAGATTAAAAGTCTTTCCCCCAGCGATGGTGTAGGTCATGACATGTCGGTCTTCTCCAATCCTGGTTTTATTCTCCATGTCAGTCATCCTCGGCCATTTTAACAAATACACAACAATGCTTACCAAACGTTGAGAGCGGGTTGCTCCAACAGCCACGCGGTATCCGGGTCATCTCTCATCAACTCGGTCTTCACGACAGCCCGGTAAGCGGCGAACCCGGTTCTTTGTGCAGGTTTATCCTCCCCGCCGAGAACAACCGACCGCGCCGTCGACCTGACGCCATCTGCTGCAACCACAAGATCGGCTGAATACTCGCGACCGCCACTGGTCTTGACAGACGGCGCCGCCTCGTCATAACTGATAACATTGCTGTCCGTAATGATAGTAACCCCAAGTTGAGCTGCTAGCTTGCATAGTGCGCTATGAAAGTCGGCGCGGTGAATCACGTAGTACGGAGCCCCATACGTTTCGTTGAAGTTGGGACGTAATTTGGTGAAACCGATAGTCGCACCGTTCTCCCATCGACGGAACGAGATGCTCTCGGGCTCGACGATGTGGCCTTCAAAGTAAGGACCAATGCCCCATGACAGAAGAAGACGCGCAGAATTGGGTGGGATCTGGATTCCTGCGCCAACCTGGGCAGAGGGGGGAATCGTGTCAGCGGTGACAGCCCCGCCGCGGAAATGGGTGCATGTAACCATACCTCTCCCAGGACAGGGCGCGCTCAAGAACTGTGACCTGATGTCCTCGGCGTGCAAGTGCAACCGCGGTGGACAGGCCGCCTAATCCTGCGCCAACAACCAACACCTGTAGGGGAACCTTGGCCTTGAGTGTGAGATCGTCATGAAGAGTTGTCGTGTTGGTTAACCTCTTCAGGAGTGATGTTGAACGAGAGGGGTATTCGAATGTCTGCACACATAAGTGAGATGAGTTAGAGAAATTAGGTGGTAGGTAACGTGCACCCGGAGTCACTCACCGGCTCGAGGTGCAGTTTGCCGTTCGGCGTCGAAGTGTTTTCGTTCCGCATGGTTCCCGTATTGCGGTTTAATCAACAGTGACCAGTGCACCAAGGTGACAACGCCAATCAAACTTCTAATCCGTCTGTTTGAGGGTATTCATGCATCTTAGACGCCGTAGGCGACTTGATACCAAAGGAGCCTTCAGCGCGTGATGCTCCGGAAAGCTCCCGATGGTTCCCCGGGACTCCCCACATGGTGGAGACCGCCTCTGGCTGTGTTCATGGCAGGCGAGGTTGACGAAACACATCGGCAGTTGCAAAACCGGGGTTAGATCGGGACTACCCGAATCATGGAGATAGTCAGTCGTAAGTTATGTTCATATTATGGCAGCCGGGATGAAGATGAACTCAACGGTTGTTACTTGCATTAACGCAAACAATCTCATACACTTGCAAGTTTCAACTTACACACTGAAAGACAGACCCCAATATGACTGCCTCTTCTGAAGCCCCCGGCAATGGCGTTGCGGCCAACGGCCAAGGGAAACAGGCCAAAGAGATCGCAACTGCGGATGAACTCATTCAGGCGATCAAGGCCACGCACACGGCTCCTCTGTGGGCGCAGATGCAGCAGCTGAACCCTCCTGCGCCCAATCCGCGGACAGTGCCCCATCTCTGGTCATACGACACAATCCGTCCTATCTGCTGCGTGCCGGCGACTTGATCACCGAGAAGCAAGCCGAGCGTCGGGTCTTGATGCTCACCAATCCTGCTAGAGGTCTGCCCTGATTTATCCCCACCATGGAAGATTGTGTCTGACCCCTCCAGAAGCGCCGTACACAACCGACACCCTTTATGCCGGGCTTCAGCTGGTACAGCCTCGCGAGACAGCTCCCGCGCACCGTCACACCGCGTTTGCCTGCCGCTTCATCATCGAAGGACAGGGCGGCTTCACGGCGGTGCACGGCCGGCGAATTCCGATGCGGCCCCGGGATGTGATCGTCACCCCGACATGGAACTGGCACGATCACGGCAAGAAGGGCGCGGATGAGGAGGGTGGCGACGATGCGCCTGTCATCTGGCTTGATGGTTTGGACCTGCCTAACTTTGTCCATTTCCCTGTGCACTTTGTGGAGCATTACGCGTCGGCGCGGTATCCGGCGGAGGATGCTGATGACTCGCCCATTGTTTTCCCCTGGGACAAGATGCAGAAGAGACTTGATGCTGGTGAGGGCAGCTGGGTGTCTAAGAAGTACCTAAAGGAAGACGGCAGAGAAAGTAAGCCTTCTCCAACCAAGACGCCACAAAGTGTGCAGCACTGACATTGATCCTTAACTCAGTCGGTCGTGTCATCGGAGCCTCGGCCGAGAGGTTGAATTCTGGGACAAGCTCTCCAGCTGTGCGGGAGACCGCTTCCTCGGTGTACCATGTCATTGAGGGGTCTGGGTATACGCAGATCGGCGACAAGGCTCTCCACTGGAAGCAGGGCGACACTTTCTGCATCCCGTCTTGGTGTCGGTACCAGCATTTTTCAGATGACGCTGCAACGGTTTACCTTTACCGTTTTGACGACAAGCCGATGCTCAATGCCCTTGGTTTCTATCGAGTCGAGGGGGTCGACGTCGAGACTCTCGTCTCTGATTAAGGCGAGGATGGCAGATTGGAACATGATAGTCGCAAGCTTTTTGTTGGGGTAAGGAGTATCTATGATGTTTCCTGGTACTATCTGCCACGTCCCATGAGCCAAACCGTGAAATAGGCTAGGGCCTGTGGGGAAACTGCTGCCCAAACCCGGGGTTATCGATGCTTATGCCGAGCTTGTAGGATGTCAAGTTAAGAAAAGAATGTTGGCCCTTCGCGTTGAGATAATAATAAATCGCAAGTTCCCTGATAGTAAAGCTTATTAGCGACTCAACGGCACATTCCCAAACCCCCCTTTAGTTTACACATCCCGTCATCCTTCGCGCGTTCCTACCAATCCCCCACGTTTTCACGAGCGTCTTCAGGAGCTTCAAAAAAGCCTAAAGACTGTCAGAAGCTGTTCCTCCATCCCCCCAAGATGTTCTTTGCCCACCGTCCACAGTGTACCTATATAGCAAGACCAACTCCGGCTCATGAGCTCACCCACATTCACTGCACCATCTTCTCCGTTCCTGTACCTCTCCTCATCTGGATAACGTTGCCTTCAGATGTACGGTAAGCCTGAAGCCCAATCGGGTGCGCGAAACAGTTTCCAAAACACGATCAGCTCCAGCCGGGGACCCCCTGAGCCCCCAATCCTACGCGGGCCATAGGCGGCCTCTGATTAGCTAGATTTACGAGCTGCGGCTAAGCGAGTAGGGGCTCCCGGCTAGCACTGACGGCGACGTTGTCGAGAAGCTCTGAATGGGATCAACAAACGGCGATCGAACAAGAGGGAAGTGGCGGGCAGTCGAATGGTTGGACCGCGTCTGAACTCACGATTAAGCACATCTCTCAAACGGCCCTCCTACACCCCAAGACACACGGATCGTTATTGGAAGACAGTCGATTATGTCGACGGCCTTCCTGTTCATTGATGCAACGAAGACGGACGCTGGCACGCGAAGAAAGGCGCGCAGCCATGCCATGAAAGGGAAAAATGTGGGCAAGAAGCATTACAACCGTCGCACGAAAAAGGCGAAACAGTCTCGGCCCACAATACAAGACTTGGACTGCGCAGCGTCAACAGATTCAGACCCGCAGGAGAACCAGTATATGCAAGACTTCCTTCTACCGATCTCGCCAGCGTTGCTGTACACAATCGGGGAAGATTTCATCATACCAATGCATCTCCAAACCAATGCTACACCACAGAGTCAGCATGTCATCAGGCAATGTGAGTGGCCCCACGAGTCATTGGATGGGGGGTGGGGGCGACTGAGCACAGCCAGCTACTTACACAGTCTAGTCTTCTCCGAAGTTACGGAGTGCCTTAACCCCCCAGCGCTCTGTTTTACTCCCGAACATGTCAATAGCTGGTTGAGCGTGCTCTTCAGCAACCAGGCTGGTATAGTAACCGTCTTATCCTCGCCAGTGGATCCAACCATTAACATGCTCCAGCATACCACTGCACCATGGCATTGATGGGGACTTTGAACCGGTATTTCTTCGGCAGGGACGTGATAAACTCAGACATTGTGTCACACCTTACGCAAGCGGTCGTACTGGTGAACCAGAGCCTAGACACACACGAAGCGACGTGTGATGCAAACATCTATGTTGTCAACTTCATGATAGTCCATGAACTCCTGAATGGAGCCAAGGACAGGGCGTTGGTGCATCTAAGGGGGCTGCAGAAGATGATAGAACTGCGCGGGGGGATAGCGGACCTGGAGCCCAACCTGAAGCTCTTGGCCAAGGTGTGCAAGTAAGTCTCCCCATGTTGGAACAGAGCCCAACTGCGCCATCTAACACAGTGGGCTTGTAGGACTGATTTGGATGTGACGCTTCACTTCGGCACGCCACCAGTCTTTTACCGGGACGAAATGGTCGGAATCTCGTCGCACATGGCGTCTTGCGGTTTTGTCGGAACGGCAAGCTTTGCCAGCTTTGCGTGTTATCGGGCGTTCAGGCACCTAAATCCCTACCTCCAGCGGATTCTCCTCGACGCCTGCAACGTCACGGCATTCTTCACCCAGGGGTACCGGATGGACCCCCACATACTCCAAGAGACGATCGCCTCGTTCGGGTACCGGCTTGTTCGCTTCCAACCCGTGGGCGTACCGCTCCTGCGCAGCCGGCTCGACTCGATCTGCCACATCGCCCTGACCGCATTGACGACGACTCTGTTCTTCCAGATAGGTCGACGTCGCCTTATGCAGTACGAGCTTGTCGGGAAGCACCTCAAGGACGTCGCGGCCGCCGGCTTGGAGGACGTGGATCCGGATGTCAGGCTCTGGCTTTTGTTTGTCGGCGGCGTCTCCGTGCTGCCCGAACGGGAGGAGAGCTGGGTGCTTACAAAGATCTTAGAGACCGCTCGAGACGGGTTTGTTCGGGATTGGGAAGATGCGCATCGTCGAATTATGCAATTCCCTTGGATCACGTCGCTACATGACCTAGAGGCGGAACGGTTGTGGTACTCGGCCTTGAGGATGGGCGTAGAGGTAGAGTAACATATACCTGGACCACACAGGCAGGCACCACATGGAGACGACAAGTATGGTTGAAGCAGGCGATCTGAACGATAGGTTTCGCAGAACTGAGATTTTGTTAACCAATGGGCCGAGTTGCTGGGAATAGATGGCGATACCGACAGCACCGATCATGGTCATACCGGGGGTGTTTTGCGGACATAATGATCTCTCTAATCTCCGTCAGGAACATGTCTGGTCACTCGTATCTCCGTACAGTACTGAGAAAATTTGTCATTGCGGGTTTGTCCCAGGCATGGCCAATTAGGCCGGACAAAAAACACTGGGCCCAACGAGACTTACTTCCACAAACGGACTGTGAAGGGAAGGGTGGGAGACTTACTTCCACAAACGGACTGCCAAGGGAAGCAGGTGCCTCGCTTCCTACCATGCCAAGACATTCATTCTCCAAACCTGGAACAGGCAGGCTTAAAACTTGAGAAGTGTTACCGCTTCTGGAATGACTTCACAACTCTACCGGCCAGCCTACAAGCCCGAGCGCATACATGACAATGGCTGGCCCGACAGCAACCTCGGTGTTGCAGGATCGTATCCAGAGGTTCGCATATATAAAGGGGCTTGCCGCCATGAGCTTGAGAACATTTTAGAAGAACATCATCACACCCTCAACTCAACAGTCAACACCAATCGACAAAACCAAACATCACATCCCCCTCCAACACCACCAAACTCTCACCACGATGCCTTCCCTCGTCGGCAAACAAATCGGCTCAACCGGCTTCGGACTCATGGGCCTCGCCACCCGCGTACCTGCCATCTCGGACGAGCAAGCTATCGGTGCCATGCGGGCCGCTGTCGAGTCCGGCATGACCTTCTGGAACGGGGGAGACCACTACGGCACCCCAGAGCGCAACACCCAGACACTGCTGGCCAAGTACCTCCGCCAGTACCCGGAGGATGCGGAAAAGATCGTGCTCAGCGTCAAGGGCGCCTTCGACTTGCCCACCATGTCGCCCGACGGCTCACCCGAGGGCATCAAGAAGAGCATCGACAAGGTCCTCACCGATCTCGACGGCACGCACAGAATCGACATTTTCGAGTGCTCTCGCGTTGACCCCAAGGTCCCGCTCGAGACGACGCTCAAGTTCCTCGAGGAGGAGTACGTGAACAAGGGCATCATCGGCGGCATCGCGCTCAGCGAGGTCGCAGCTCCGACTATCCGTCGTGCGGCTGCCATCACCAAGATTGTGGCTGTCGAGGTCGAAGTCAGTCTGTGGAACACGCATGCCCTGGAGAATGGCGTCGCCACCGCCTGTGCCGAGCTGGACATCCCTATTGTCGCGTAAGACACCAGACCCCTTCTCTCCCCGCTTCTCAGCCAAGCGAATGAGACTGACCACCCCCAACCTAGTTATTCTCCTATTGGTCAAGGCATGCTCGGCGGCCTGTTCAAGTCCCTCGACGATCTCCCCGAAGGCGATCTGAGACGCTACTACCCACGGTTTCAGCCCGAGAACTTTGCCATCAACCTCGAGCTCGTGAAGCAGCTCGAGACCCTGGCCAAGCACAAAGGCTGCACCCCCGCGCAGCTCGCTCTCGGGTGGATTCAGAGTCTGTCAAGGAAGCCGAACATGCCGACTTTTATCCCCATCCCCGGCGCGACGACCGAGGCGAGGGTGCGCGAGAACGGTGTCCATGTCGAGCTGACGGAGGAAGACCTCAAGGCGATTGACGATGTCCTGGCCAAGTTTGAGGTTGTCGGTGAGCGCTACCCGGCTGGTGTGCCGACTGATGGCTAGTGGGATATGAAGTTTCGGTTGGAACTGATGGCTAGCCTCATGGTTGAGAATGTGAATGTGGCTGGTAACTTGTGCTACCTCGGTGCACTTGAGGTTTGGTGGAGATCGAGGTAGAACAAATAGAATAAAGCTTTAACAACCTTTCATTTGGTAACATCAGGAGACTCCTGTGCAGCTCGCCAGTCGTAGTCCGAGCAGTACACTCTCTGTCGATGTAGTAAAGTGATTTGCATCCCTTGTACACCCACAGCCAGGAGTTTTTGCAGGAGCGGATCGTCAGCGAAGCTGAGCTCTTGTCACTTTAACTGCCAGTGGCCCGGTGGTGAGGAATGTCAATCAGGTGTCAGGCCACCTACGTTGGTTGTCTGCGGGCCGTTTGATGGTTGCATGTGGTCTGGGAGAGCGAGAGAGCCGTAATTTGGACTGATCGCCATAAGATCCCGTCTTGTTGAAAATATAAGAAGATCAGGTTAGGGTTAAGGAGAAACGGGGAACACGTACTACGGGTTGGGCCGGAAGTGAGTGAGTGGGTAGTGGGAGGAAGAGGTAGTGGTGGCAAAGGAAGAGGTATTTGGACCGAACCAGGAATGGTCAGCGAGCCTGCTTCAGGTGAGAGTGCTACAAGATTCAAAGCATACGTTGGCAAGTCCGTAGAACTTTGCCGGCACCGTGAAGTGTAAAGGTTGAAGGAATGCTCCCGATTCTGACAATTTTACTGTGGTGGGTAGGAGTTGTGTCGCGTCGCGAGTGAAAGCAGCTGCCCAAGGAGGAGCCTTGACAAGTCAGATGCGATCCTTGCTAAGGGCAACTTTCGTAGAGAAATCAGTCCTCCCACCCCCTGTCTTGGGCCCAAGTCCCAGCCTAAGGTTCAATGACTGGTACAGGACTTGGACCGCAAGGCCAAGTAATGTGCTGACGGTGGTGGCGAGGCCGGGAAGCTCCATAACGGGGCAGGCCGAGTGATAGTCATCTGTGGACAAACACAAAGACTTGTACCTTGTATACTTTAGTAAATAGTCAATGACACGCGCTTAGAAACACTTTTCTTTTCCTTTCATTCAATCAGTTTTTACATGAAACATGGTGTTTATCCTCGGTGATGGTTGTGTTGGCATGGCGGCTCATCATGCACGAAGCCTCTTCCTCTCCTGAAAACACGACAACACCTCTTGAGACAGATAAACCCAGAGAAGAGACCGGCAACAGTGAGTAATTTTAGAACCTGCCCCCCCTCACCCCCACCCTCTGACTTTGCAACAGTCTCTGTATATTGGGGGCGAGGTCAACCGCAGTTTCATCGTCGCTAAACAGCTTTTGTTGTCGGATTCAGGGGCAACCATGTTGTCGAAGGGGGGTACCCAAGCGTTTGGCTCTCAAAATGGAAATGCGGCGAGGTGCAGAGGTTAGTGTGGTTGTCAAAGGAGGGGAGAAGCATTAGGAGCAGTCGAATCATAGCTTCGTTGGGCTTTCGTGTCACACGCCATCTCTATATGCCGCAGCATCTCGCTCAACTCTGCACATGTCTGGAATTTCTAACACAAGCGCCGTTGCCACAGAAATTTGCCGCTTATGGAGAAGGCTGAACAAAAGCTGCACCGGTGGAGAGATGGTCGGCGACTCGGCGTTCTATACTTAGCAGCGCTCTGCAAAGTCTGCATGTGGTGCGTTGAGCTGAATCACTGTGGCTGGAAGCTTTCAGTGCATTCAAAGGGGCCTTCACCCCACCGAAAGGATCAATTACTGTTTTCAGGCGAGGCTCCGTCAGGTATTGCACATGTACTTCCACGGCATCTGGTGGCGTTGAATTGACTACGGAGAGCCTGTCTCCACTAGGTACTTCGACTCATGAACGACCGCGTGGATGTTTGTATCCCTGACATGGCCAGGAGAACGCTCAACAGTGAGTGACTCTCGCCCCTTCATCTGCACTTCCCGGTGGGACAACCTATTACAGACTAATCTCGGTTGCCCATGTCCAAGGTCCCTCGCTTCAGGGGTCTAGTGGGCTATTATTGCCTGCTTGCGACAACAACAATCATAGACCCGAGTGCCAGCGTTGTATCTCGATTCTGTGGTCAAAGTCGCAGCCTTACGTAGCCGCGCTCAAGGAACGTTCACAGCCGCAGCGTTTCAGATCTCCTGTCGCCGTGCGGCGTCAAACTGCAGCTCGGTCTGCAACTCCCGTCTTGGTAAAAGAGCCGCAGAACTGCGCAGTTCGCGAAATGTTATATAGGTAGGCAGCCAGCAATGCTTCCCCTTGGGTACGCCTTTAGTGAACGGCTTATTCAGCTGCACTGTCTTGCCGCACCTCTCCTCACTCAGTCACGATCCGCATCTCGCCATGGCCTCTGTTTCCTGCCTTGGGGTTCGTCCAAACGTACCGCAATTCCTGAGAACATTCTTCAGTCCTGGGTTCAAGGCTGAACTCGAAAACGAGTGCTGCCGCAATGGTGTCAACCTCGCGGCTGCCTGCTTGATCGATTTCCACCGCGGAAATAACAGTGTGCGGGCGTACGGGAGTGTTGAACATGGTCAGTTCAAGGCTGACCCGGACATTGCAGGGGCCGGGGTAAGTACTGTACACCGAGATAATCTGAACTCTGTCCAGGGTCGAATTTGACGGTGTGCACAGGTTTTCCACTCTCAGGCTCTAGCAGTTGTTGTCGCCTTCCTGGCATTTGTACACCTAATTGTAGAGGTACGGAATGTGCGCCGAGAGAAAAAGCACCGCGAATCTCAGACAAGCAACGTGTGAGGTTACCTAATACCCCATCAGCTGAAACTCTAGATGAAGGATAGCTAACTACTGTACCCTCCGTAGGCCGAATTGGTTCCAACAGCGGGTGCAACCTTTTGCGAGTTTCTTCTTCTCGGAGAGTCTCCTTTTTGTTGTGGGAGACGCTCAACTCGTGACGGCCTTCGCATACGGCATCAACTTCGGCAAGTTGGGGAAATGCACCGTGTCGGCCTATCACTACAGCGTCATGGTCAACACCCTCGTCATCGCTCTCTCCTCCATCACCCTCGCGGTTTACCTGCCTCGACACTTCTGGCGAGCCAGATTTCCAGCAGCCCTGCGAACGCTCGCCACGATCGTGGTCCTCGCCTTTCTTTTGCGCTTCCTTGCCTACCAGGTCGAGCGTGAGAGCTCCCCAGAGGTGATGATATTCCCCCGGGCGAGCAGTTCAGACAGCGCGCTCTTCCTCCCCGCCGCCTGTTTTCTCGACCCAGACCTGGATCCTTTCAAGCGCCTCTCTCTCCAGCAGAGTGAAATGATCGGCGGGAGAGGAAGTAAGTGGACGCCGGAACTGGTTTTCGCCTACCTCGTCGCAATCTGCTACGTCGTGGCCCATTTGACCAGGTTGGGGTGCCACTTGAGAAAGAAGCTTCGCCCGCCGCTCTGGTTGACCTCTCTTGTCGTTCTTATCTGCGACGTTACAATCATATGGTGCTATGTTCACATTTCCGTGCTCCGCCACTGGGTCGACAAGTCCGGATGGATGGAGCAGCGGAACGACCCGGGCACCGAATCTGGGAACCCCGAGAACTTTCTCATTGGGATCGGACAGCTGCTCCCACTTACGACCGTGGTTTGGATTGTCATTCTGTCCTTCGAGGTTGGCAAACGGACTCGCGCTGCTCCTGACAATCTGCGGGCGAAAGCTATGGCGAGTAGCAGCGGAGACCTTGAACTGGGGGAACGACGGCAGTGGGTCGGGTACAAATAACTGCGCCGACGTGAAGGAATTCTAGGGGCCGGCCAGGGTGGTGTAGCTACGCCGACGAAAATTGTACCCATGCGACCCAACCAGGCGACTAATGTCACGGTCTTAGGGCCTGTGTTGGGGTGTATTGTGTTGGAAGTTTATCATGATGTGCTATATTTTCTGTGTTGGGTTGGTTGGGTTCAGTTGTTGGTCTTATTCTTTGTAATTTTGCATCATGAGAAACTTGTGCATCCCACATGCTCGGTGTTTGGGTACCTAGTGTTACGCAACCCCAATGATTGTGAGGCACATCTCATGTTTGAGTTGTCCACGGCCATGGCAACAGCTACTTGACGATGGAGGACGTGCGGAGATGGAGAATAGGCGTGTGAGAAAGCATGTCACCAAGTATCGTAGCGTGGCGTAGAGTGTCTCGCATTCCTTAAAATTTCCAAGGTAAGTTCTCTCCTCAACTTCGGGGACGCCAGCGCAGTACGCTGCCTAGAACTGTTGAGGCTTTCAAAGAAGGGGGGTGGGGTCCTATTTCTTGCCGTCGCACAGAGGAAATTGGACTGTGATTAGTCCAGCATGTTAACTCACGAAGTTCGACACTTGAGGAGAGAGTTTGTGAGAATGTATGCATATTAACATTATTACCCCTAATGGCGGTGTCCAACTCCATGACTCCCTCAGCGACCCTGCCATTAACAACCTGGTGATCCGTGAATCATGACAATGATGCAACCGCTCAGATGTCCATCCACCGCGCCATCCACTTCTTGACTACCTCCTTCGCCTCGTCCACCAGGCCGAGTTCTGTATAAAGTTGTTAGAGAAGTGTCTGCTGAAACTTGAAGATTTATAAACTTACCAAGCAATAGCTGCACCGAGCCGCGGATCCCAGACTCGAGCGCCGAGGCAATCCAAGCGTGCGTGTAGCTGGTGTGCTCGCCAATGAAAATGAGCTGGTCAAAAACATGTTAGCCATCGTCCCTCGGTGAAGCATACAGGGGGCAAAGACAGAAAAGAAACGAGACTACGTACCCCATCGTAGGTCTTGAAATACTCGGGAATGTACAGCTGGTGCTGGCCGATGCCCGGGTTCGCCCACGAGGCGCTCTCGAGGGGGTCATGCGCCCAGCAGCGCCTGTTGTACTTGCCGGTGTACAGCTTCCTCGTGTCCTCGCCGTGGATCTCGGTCATGGCATCGAGGACGAGACGCACATGCTCCTCCTCGCTGAGCGACTCGGGCCAGCCGACAGTGGAGTAGCTGGCCAGGATTGTCGCCTTGCCCGTGCCGTTGAGGTTGTAGCTCGGGTAGCAGATGGAGCCGATGCCGGGGATGTCGGTCGTGGTCGAGCAGCCGCCGACGATCGGGTTGGCGTAGTGCTCCCAGAAGCGCGTCTTGTACTCGAGCGCGACCTTGCAGGCGGACTCATAGCCGAGGTGGTTGATGGCGTTGGAGATGGTGGTTGGGAGGGTGGAGGGGAGGCGCCACTGGCGGACGACGGAGAAGGGGGCCGAGATGAGGGCGTAGTCGTAGGTCGATGTGCGGAGGGGCTGGGTCTTCTTGGGGTTGGACACGTCGCGCCACGAGAGTTGGACCTTGGGGGTTTTGGTGGCGGAGTGGCCCTTGCCTTCGGACTCGGTGGTGTATTGGATACGCTCCACGCGGTGGTTCATGGAGGTGTCCTTGTTGACGAGGGGGTGGAAGGCCAGCGGGAGCCGGTTCAGGCCGCCGTTGATGGTGCGCCATTCGGTGGCCCCGAAGTACACATTGTCATAGAGCTGCCATTGAGTTAGTTCTTTGTGTCTTTTCATCAAGTGAGAAAGGCGGACTTGCCTCGCTCCAGAATGATCCCGAGCCAGCACCATTAACATCGGTGTCGTTGAGGCTGCCGCCAAGGTAGTTGACCATGAAGGCAAACTCGGACCAGGTGTCACCGCCCAGTCCACTCAGACCATTTGCTGAGAATATAGGTGTCAGCAACAACTCTTGTGCACCGTCAATCAGCAATCAATCAAAGTCTGACACTCACCAATCCATTCCTTGTGCGCCTTGAACATGTTCTTGGCCGCGAGCGCGTAGAAGTCAGCCTTGGGCATGTGCTCCTCCAGAGCGGCAGCCAGAGCCGTGGTCGAGTTGGAGTACGTCTTGACGGGACTCCCGTACGCGGGATTAGCCTTGATCTGGGCGACTGTCGGAGGCAGGCCCGACGGCAGCTTGAATCCGTTCTTGTACACCAGTCCGTTGGGATTGCTCTGCACCCAGTTGATAAAGTCGACGCTGAGGTTCTTGCTGTTGTGGTTGAGACGGTTCATCTCGTCAGCCAACTGGAAGACGAGCCGGTGGTCCGCGATTTCGAGTGTCTCGCCCGTTGTCGTGTCCTTGTAGGTGTAGGGGAACCGCATGGGGCCCATCTCCTGGTACGAGTAATCAAAGGGGCCACCGCTGAGGTACTCGGTGTGGACTCGTCCACCAAGACGCTCTCCCGCCTCAATAATCTTGACGTTCTTCATGCCGGCCTGGGTCAGGACAAGGTAGCTCATGAGGCCGGACATGCCGGCGCCGACAATGGCAATCTCCTTGGCCTTGGCCGCCCTAACATCCACTGCCCCGGGCTGCTTGTTCTTCAACAGCGCGACGCCGTCAAACCAAGGCCCGAGGACGTCAATCCCGGTGGACTCGCCCATCTTGATGCTTTCTAAGCACGAGAATGTTGTGTAAGCGGTCCGTAGAGTTGTTCGCTGGCGTGGGAAAGCACATACCGGCTCTTTTTTCTGCTCTGCGCTTCTGGTTGTTGTGCACCAGCTGTGGCTCACTGCGTCCGACCAGCGAGCCAGATGGACCCCAAGCAGAAAGACACCCGCCGGATTCGGTATCCTCAGGGAGAACCCAGACAAGCCGCGTCGAGTCTGAGGCGCCGACTTGAGTCTTGCCAAGGATGTGGTGCACATCCTGGACAGAAGAAGACGTGCATGATCCATAGCCGACGGTAATAGGCCCATCAACCGACCTCGCGGTCGAGAGATGAACGTTGGAGAGACGAGAGGTTACGGCTGACCGAGTCTCGAGCTGGACAGGGAGACCAACCGAGGCGGCAGCTGCACCGCCAAGTAGCAGGAAGGGAAGAGTGCGGACAGTCATGTTGGCCGAGGAAGGTTGTGGAAGCGATGACCTGGAGAGAAGCCAAGACGGAGGCAGGCCGTTGAGGTGTTACTTATAGCCACCATCTTGCGACTCCCCGACTCACTGCATCGCCAACATGCCGTAGACTACCCCAACAGCCGTATTTCGGAGGCAGGGGAGGCATGGGAAACAAACCCCGAAAGTGTCCGATATCTGTTCCCCCATGCTTGACAAATCCCACAGTCGAGGCGCAAACCGAGCAATACGTAAGATGAGACGGCCCGGGACACACAGCAAAGTCAATCGGGAAGCCAACCCAGGTCCCTTGCGCAGATCTATCAGTTAGAGGGGCCGGACTGTAAAACCCACCCCGGACTCCAGTGCACTGCGGGACCGTTCCTTTGGCGCAGGAGCGATAGAAGATGCCGGCCGGGACTGTGGGGTGCGAGGGTGAAGGGCCATCCCCTTTCGAGGCAAGTAGGCTCGTTATCTGATGGAGTCGGGTACCCTTGGCGATAACGACAGGAACAACCACATGGGAACGAGGGGTATCTGCAAGCTATTTCTTAGTGCAAAAGCTAACAATGCTACAATGTCCCAACAAGCAAACTGCTTCAAGACGCTGAGTGGCTCGCATTCGGTATCGGAGTCCGCCGGGGCAACTCTTTAGTCACCTCAGACGCTTTGTTTCTTATCACAGCTACTAAGGTAGGACAAGCAAATCTTCCCTTGTTGCGGGGTGTGGGATCAAGCTTCGAGGCGCTCGTGGTCATGCGTGCCGAGTGATCCGGCGTCGGCCACCAAAGCTTGAATGCTGTGCGCCTTTTGCTGGACATGGCATTCAGTCGACGCCGCCGGTCTTTGACGCGTCTCCACGGAAGATTTTCATCTGTCATCAGTCACCTGGCCGTGCCGCGCCGCACTTCGCATCCCAAACTGCCAGCCAAGGCACTCACCGACTAACCCTCGGTCAGATCAAGATGTTAATTTGAGGCACAGACCGCTCTTGTCAACCAAACCCATGGCTTTTAACTCGAGTTTAAACCCTGTGAGAGGAACGTGAATACACGCAAAGTCTCTTTTCGGGCATATTGTGCCAGCTACGATCCGAGCCACAACCTCGCGTCAGCAGGGCTGTGGGAACGTGGGGATGGGAAACAGGGGTGATGACCTCACAACGGTCTTTGCCAAGAAAGCTTAGCAATCAGAACCCAGCTTGTTGGTGGTGAGAGGTGCAGGGACGACAACTCGGGAGAAAACCGGTGGGAACTGTAACGTTGTCAGGACTCAGAAAGCGAAAGATGCGAAGCAACTTCCCGGGACAAGGCTGTCGCATCGTCGCACATACTTGGCTTAATAACGTACTGACAAAGTCACAAGGTGAGAGCAGGCTCAGTTGATACGGTACCATTGATTGAAGGAGGCGTCGGAAAGTAAAACGTGAAGCTCCTCTTCGCGAGAGGGGTATGAACAATGCACCGCCTGAACCTCGATTGGAGTCCCCCGCCATTCGTAGCTAATCGCGAATGAGCATCCGTAACATACGGCCCCTGATGCTAGAGGAAGACTCGTAAACCGCTAAGGCGGCGTCGCACTCGTAGCTCATGATTCCGGGCCAGGAGCTCCCAGCATCTGCAATGGCCTCAGGGACGCTCCAAGAGATCGTTCCGTCCTCCAGCCACGAGCCATACACAGCCTTGATGCTTGCTCCTCGAGGCCAGATGGGCTCATCCTCCCCATCTTCATCCGTCATAAACACCACGGCGAGTGATCCGTCGGCGAAGGCCGCAATCTGGGGTGCGCCGGCGTTCCTCCCCTCCCTCGGCTCGTAGACCACATGCCGCGATCCAAACGTCTCACCCCCATCCAGAGACACAACCGCTTCAATCGAAAACTTCCCTCGGCGCGTCGTCTCCATGACCAAGACCAGTGCCTCGGACCGTGACACAGGGTCGCACGACTCGGCCACTCCCACACTGCCATCCCGCAGTTTCTCCCCCTCTCCCGTCACACAAACCGGTGTCGACCACGTCGCCCCGCCGTCTGCGCTGCGCGCTACCATGGTATCCTGATCGTCCACGTCCATCTCCTGCGAGAAAAACAAATGCACCTCCCCGCTCTCCCGCGCCACACGAAGGAAGGGCTCCCACAGCCCAAACGGCGCCTCCTTCTCAAACGCCTGCGACAGAAAGTTCCACGACTGGCCCCCATCCCGCGACTCACAGACCGTGATCCGAAAGTATGTCGGCTTCCCTTCCTCGTCGAGGTCATGATTGCGAAACGCGGCAAGGACGGTCGGCAAATCGGTTCCCATGTCGGGAAGTTCCAGCAAGAACAAATTGTCGCAATCGCCTGGAGAGCGCGCGACTTCGCCGTGGGGCTGGAAGGTGCTGCCGCCGTCGTCGCTTCGGGCGACAGAAAGGATGTGCGTGCCGTCGGGTTCGAAAGTCGTGAAACCCGCGAGGATGGAGCCGTCCGAGAGGCGGCACAGGCGCGGATAGGTGCCGGGCACGTCGTGGATAAAGTGCTCGTCGGCTGCGATGTGCAGTTGGCGGGCGGTGACGTCCATGATGGGCTGGTCGAAGTTGCAGTGCGTGCTGAGAGTGCGGTTATTGAGGTCGTGGCGGATGGGTTGGTTTGTGGTAAATGGGGAATGGAGGAAGAGGATGGCCAGGCAGAGTGTGATCAACATGTGGAGCAGTGATTGTTAAGAGCGGAAGGAACCTGAAACAATTAGGTCCTTCCTTGTGCGTCGTTTCGTGATTGAAGAAAGGAAGGTTGGGAAATAAAATGCTCACCTGTGCTGCATCCTTGAGGGAACACAAGGCCAGCCTGAGTTCTGCTTGACGTAAGTGCGCATGAACACCGGACCCGATAAAGAGAAGATGGAGCACAGTAGCACAACAGAACCTGAACGCGGTTTCCATTCAGCGTTGATCAGCTTGTGAATTGGGCTGGGGTTGTTGGTTGGAACCCGCAAATGTGGAAACGAAAACTCTGGGACGGAAGGTTGTGTTTGCTCACCATCAGGCACCGTGTTTATCTCCCCTCCGTGTGTGACGGTTCCACATTGTACAATGATCATTACTTGTGTGAATAAAACCTGTATGAAAGGATCGACAGACTCGTCAGCTGGATCCAGTTGAGATCTCGAATGAGAAGTGGGCCTGTGTGAAAACAAGAGTAAAAGATCGAATCAAATGACATGCTCAGAGAAGCCATCGAAGCGTGCTACCGTGCCTGAGGTGGCTGGCATGTTCCTCTTTCCTGTGCGCTGTGCTTCCTGGTAGACCTCCCCCAATCCCACGCCTCCATCTCCTAGGCTTCAACTCCCAGGGCCTCCATAATCATCTGGAGCCTATCTCTGGCGTTACATACCGGAGTACTGGTCGTTGTCGGACCATCCCACTGTGATCCTCTACCGAGACTGAGCACGATGGCATCTCCATCCTCGTCGATCAGCGCGTAGCTGTCGGTCTTGAGGTCACGCCAGAGGATTCCCAAGGTATGCAACTCCCTTGGAATTTCTCGGGTTGGTGCGGTCTCCAAGGAATTTACCCCTTTCCCCCTGACCATAAGAAGCAGTGTCGAATCCCCAACAAGTTTAGTCACACAAACTACATGTAGGTATCTGTCAATCCCACAACAAACCCCGGTGTATAACCAGTATCCGATTTCACCGCTCATTGTCCCTTTCACCAACCCAGGGCCACCTCGCCCTGTCCGATCCTTAAACCCAGACATCAGAGTTCCATCACCGCATAGAGAATTCGACCACAACGACGGGACATTCATAATGGCAAAAATCAAGGGTCCCCTCCACCGCTTGCGTTCTGCCGTTTCGGTTTCGATAAAATTGCACCTGCCGCCAGATTTTGTCATACGCCCCGACCCCGACTCAGAGGAAGACAACAGGTCGCACGGCGCCTGCAACAAATGGACGGAGTGCTTCCAGGCGCTACGCCAGGTGCCAGTTCTCCATTACATCAGGTGCGGCCGGTTGGTCGAAGACCCCGCGATGGCGACTTTCTTTGTGGGTTCGTAGTTTCTCCCAACCCTTCCCTGACCTCGGCTCCTTTGACTACCAGGTAGATGTCCTGAACCATTACTGCCAGCCGCCCTTTCCCCCGACGCACTTGATACATTGCTAGAGAGCGTGCAGTTCAATGACTTCCTGACGGCTCTGGGAGTCGATCGTAGCTATGGGCGATGGATCTCGACGGCTCTACTCGCACAGAAAACCGCACAACCATTGCCATGTTCAGCTTCCCCTATCTAGCGACACCGGAGCAACGGGAGGCGTTTCAAACGAAGGTGAACACCATCCCGCTTCCGGACCTGTACTACGAACTGTCGCCCAACGGCTGGTCCAGCAAGACCCTCGGGACGAGGCCTACCACTATCTGGCTTCTCGGGACGCAGACGCTCCCTGATGGGTGCGAAGTAAAAAACGCGCTGTTGTCCTGGTCCATTGTCTCCAGGGCGCCGTTTGGAGAGTCACCGTCGATGGGCAGGAGTTCGTTTACAAGTCTCTTCTCCATCCCTTCAAGAGCATTATCGGTAACGAACTTGCAGCCTATCTCAAGATAGAAGCCACTGGGCTCAAGTGGGATTTCCTAGTTAAAAGGCGCCCCACGAAGCCACCACAGCCCTCCGGCAAAAGTGGACAGCGCAGGTCCAAGACACGATCGTTGTGCTGCACAGCCTGGGGTATCTCTGGCTCGATACCAGACCGACAACGTGCTCATCGACAAAGACGGCGACGTCTTGGTGCTCGACTTTGGCGGCGGCAACACGGTGGGTTGTGTCGACCTCGACAAATACGGCACCATGGAGGGCGAGCTGCAGGGGCTCTCCAAGGTCATGGCCGCCCTGGGGATGGGCGCCATCTCGGACTCGCAGGAGAGTTTAGATCAGCTTCCCTTGATCCATGGCAATTTACAAGCGCTCGTTTTGTTCCATTCCACGCCTTTTCTGTTCATGGAGTGCCGGAACACGTGCCCCAGGGGTATCTACCTCCCAGTGATGAACGGGAGGGTATCCATAGCCAACCCAACCCCTTTCCCAAAAACAAACCAAACCCAATCCAAAGAATGAATGAATAAAGAATCAGGATAATCAGACTGCACTGCAGCCCGGCTCCTGTGAATAGATGCGTGACAGGGCTTGTATTACATTTCACTAGTGGACTCAACAGTTGTGGCCCCTGTACTTGCAGGAATAACGTCGGTCAGGACCAGCTTGCCCCTACAAACTTGTGAAGGACTGGCGTTAAAGGCTGAGCGGTGTGAACTCTACTTGTCACCCAGCTGGGCGACTCCATTGGTGGACGGCATTTCACGGCTAATGCCTGCTCACTCCATGATGCGAACAGGGCTCGTCTTCCTATTGTTATTTATCCGGTACCAATGATCATCCAGAAGGTCTGAACTCTCTTGAAATCCAGGCTTGGCCCAATCTACATCGTTGTCGAAATGAAGATCCGCAGAAGCACCGCGGAACGGAATCTGGGGTGCCGGGCCGTGTGGAGGATGTCAACCCGGACACCTGCTCCGACAATCAAATAGATTGAAAAGGCCCCTCCTCATCTGGCACGTCAATGGTGATTCCGAAGGCAAATGGCGGGGGTAAGTAGTAGGTATATCTTTAAACCAGGGCGTAAGCCGACCGAAATACAGCCGCTGAGCACATCCCGATTCCGCCACTGGGACACGAACACAAACGACAACGACAATGAAGCCGGTATTGTTTGCAGCCCTCTTTGGCGCGGCTCTGTCGTCGCCAGTCAGTGTGGTAGGCCGCGCCGACGACCCAGTCTCGACACCGACGCCCAAGACTCTCCAGGCAGGGGCGTACTGGATCCGGGCGGTCGCGGCGCCGAACTATCACAAATACCTTCAGACGATCCCGGCCAACGTTCCCGGGACGGCGGTGCTCGAGTCGTACACGACGGCCGGGCAGTTCAACATCGAAGACGGGCAGCTTGTCAACAAGGTGTCCAACCCGCCGCTGTACTTGTGGGTGGAGGAGCCGGCGGACAAGGCCAACCCGCCGCGCACGCTGGCGACGTCGTTCAAGACGACCAAGAACCCGTTCGGGACGTTCGCGTGGCAGGGCGACACGCTGACGTGGTCGGTGCCGAGCATCAAGCGGCAGAACGTGGCCGCGTGGCTGGTGTGCGCGAAGCAGGGCTTGTTCATCAACACGGGCGCGTATGCGTACCAGACGCCTTCGGGATGTGCGGATCAGACGGTGAGTGACCAGCTCTCGGCTCCTTGGCCCTTGCTTGGCATTGTTTCGTTTTCGGAATGGAGCTAACACTGCCACTGTGCAGATCCACTACTACAACGACAAGACGGCGAACAACTGAAGGGTGGGGGGTCAAGAACGAGTTTTCCGGGAGATGGGGCAGTTTGGAGTGACACGGAGAATGGTATCCCACTGTGCGTCCGTCCATTGTTGTTGCGGGCTTTTCGTTACTGGGCATATGGTTTCCATAGAACCAGATACAGAAAGTCATTGCAATGGAGGGTTAGGAGGGAAACGAAGACATGATGAACTCTGAGTCAACTGTCCCAGAAGGCTTGCCGTGATAATCGACAAAGGTTAGAGGCAGACAGAACTAGCACACGCAACAACATGTAAACACAAGTCTCCTTGACGCTCGTAATCTAGTGAATGATGTGCATCAGATCTTGTCTTTTGGGTCGGTTGCTGTGATGATGTCGTCTGCATCGTTAGACGAGATCAGATCGGTCACAGGGAGGTCATCCCTCGCTGCTTCGGCCTGGTGGGGCTCGAAGTCTTGGCTGGTTCCTGGAAGGAAGGGGGGAAGTGCGGAGTCAGGTGGTGTACGACGAGGGCAACGGAGAGGGTGTTTGTGGCGTGGCTGGGGGCGTGTGGGTTGTTGGAGTTCATGCAGGTGACGGAGAGTGGGGGAAGGGACGGGCTTTGCTAACCTGGAAAGCATGTGGTACCATTAGCAATTGCCGGAACACTTGTTTGAATTCGCCATGTAGCCTATTCCACGCAGAGGGTCGTCCTAACAGCGGCACAGTTCGGTTGGGGGGTTCTCCTGTGCTTGATAGGTTGTTTGGATTCAACCAAGACCCGCCCTTTCAATGAATATGCCGCTCCAGCGTCGTGAGTGTTAAGCTTCTCGAACCGATTAAGATGCTTGTTAGTAACGTCGTCCGGGATCGAGTTTCCCCCCCGTCCTCTGGTGTGCTCGCTCCCGTGAAGCACGCCAATCGGTGCCAGCTCAAGCAGCACGCCGCAATTTGCCAGGTCGTGTTCCTTTCTTTGCCTTCCATATTCGTCCCTATCCAAGCCCCTGTCCGTCAACCTTTCGCCCTTTCCCTGCTTGAGTTTCCACTACCTCTGGGCTCAATAGTTCGTTATAACAGCAAGACCTACCAACCAGAAGTGGAAAGATGGTAGACGGAGTTGAGACGCGCGTGCCGCAAAAAAGAATGTCCCAGTGTCCAAGATACACGCACTCACCGAACTCCAACATTCCGCTCCCACGTAGTAAGGTAGGTAATACATTCTCAACCAAGGAGAATGCTTGTCAACCCCGGGAGTTGTCTGCTGTATGCCGGCATCATCGCCCATTCGTGTCATTCATATGACAAAAATACGCTCGGCGAAGTATTCAACGGCTCGCTGTCTGGCAGCTCACTTACACGCGGCCGAATGACTCTGAGCTAGTGGATCGTAGGGATCTTCGCCTCTCTCAGCGGCCGCGGCGACCTTGCGGCAGCGCACCTCCCAGGCCTCGGCCAATGTCTGGTCGTACTTGGCGCCCCCCCCAGTCCAATGAGGGTAAACATCGAGGTCGACCCAGCTCGAACTCGGTCCCTCGGGAGCCTCCTCGCCCTCCCAGCCGTCGCACTGGACTAGCATCAAGGCTTCCCCGGGAGCCAGAAAGCAGCTTCGCCTCGGGTCCTTGCCCGTTTCGGCTGGGTCCGGTCTCGGCCCAAGGGCGGCCACCTCGCGATTTTCCAGGTCAATGGCGAAGTTGACCGCCGTGGCGAGGCTCGTTTCCGCGACCTGAATGGCATCTCCGGCCTGATGGCAGACCCGGATCCTGTCTGCAATGGAGTTGAAGGTGATTGGTGCGCTCAGGCCATCCTCGACTCCCCTAAGGACGATCAAGACGGGAATCTCGGCGATGGCTGGGACGGACGTGTTGTAGTCGGCCGATTTGATCACAATGGCCAAGGCCCGAAAGAGCGGCTGCAGCAGGAGAAACTTGTGGTCCTGAATGGGCTGCCAATACTCGCGCCCGAGTTCCACTCTCAGTGCTTCCATCTCGTCGTAAGTGCGATTCGGACGCTCGAGAATTTTCCGCTGAGTGGCCTCGACACGGGCGCAGAGGGCACTGCTCACGGATGCGGCAACACGGGCCACCTTGACAGGGTTCATCGGTGGCGAGCAGTGCCGGACCAGCGGGGTCCTCTTGGATTCTGATGACCTGGGCGAGAAACTGGTTCCAATCGATCTCGCTACGGTAGGGCCGGAACCTAGACCGTCTTGTCAGCCATCCGCTCTGGAAGTCAAGGGGCGGAATGGCTCCTTGGCCGCCGGCCGCCAAAGTCAACCTACCAGGTCCGGTAGAGGTAGTTGTGCAGGGCAATGGGCAGCAGCTGCAGGAAGCCATACGAAAGGGACCTGTCCGGCCAGATGTAGATGGGCAGCGACTTGTTGCAACACGCCTGGATCTAGAGCACCCAAAGCTTGGGAATGCTCGCAAGAGAAACACACGGCGGACCAAAGAAGCGCAAGTGCCGGAACAGGTTGTCGCGGTGGCACCGCTCGATATGAGCGCGAAGACGTTGGAGGATGGCGTGCCGTGGCAGCTTTGAGTCCTTCTTTTGGAGTTGCGTACCGCCGACCTCTCCGTCCTTCTCGCTCTGGCTCTCGCCTTGGCTCGGGTCACGGAACTGGGTCCCGCTCTGCTCTGACATTTTGGAAAATACCGTCAGGTGCGATGGATAACAGACGACTTCTATTTGGTGTCAAGGAGCGGGAAAAAGCTGATGGCAAGTTGGTGAGACGATGCGATGGAGTGATGGTTGGAAATGGTGATGGCAGTGGGCCGAAGTACTGTAAGAAATCCCATCACAGCAAACTACCTTATGCAGCCAATACTAAATATTGACACCGGACTCGACGAAGACTCCGACAGCAACTCGGGCAGACTCGAGACCCCGGGGCCAACAACACATGGACAGCAGCGCGAAGCATGCCTACCTCATGGCTTGAGGGGTTATTTGTTGTTTTCAGCAAAGGCAAATGCATTGGGTATGCTAGATCCCCTTCTGCGGTGGGCGGTGATCTGCTGCAAGCCGCTCGCTGTGGGAACTCACCCAACCCACACCGCATGCACTAGAGGACCTAGGGGGTGGGCAGGGGCATAGATAGTGATCAGGAGATGAAACGTCAACAGACAGTGATGCACACGTCTGCAGCATTCTCACCACCGCCAAGCAGCCTGTGTGCCATCCGTCGAGGGACGGAGTAGTCGCGAGGCGTGTTCAGTGTCAACAGGAACCCAACCAGGTTCGTGTCGTACCACGTACGGAGCTAGGATGACGCCTGCAGCACGCATTACGCAGGTTTCCAGTCTCTACTTCGTATCCTATTACCAAGTAGCTGTCAACCATGCTCGGCACCTGCTCCGCGACGACGGTCCCGGGAGGCTATTCTGCCCCCTTCGAGGGGCTTGGACGCATCGGAACGGTGCAGAGCGGGCACGCTTGCGTTTGGCCCAAAACACACACCCATCATTGACTTGGGCTATGTCTTCCTCAAGGGCAACCTTAGAGAAGAAAGACAAAGAAAGAAAGAGGCAGAAATAAAGAAGAAAAGAAAAGAAAGAAGAACAGAAAGAAGAAAAAGAAGAAAGAAAAGAAAAGAAAAAGAGGAAGAAAAGGAGGAAGACAAGGAGGAAGAAAAGGTCTCAAATCTCATCTCACTCTATTTCAGGAAAGAAGAAGAAAAAGAGGATGGAAAAGAGGAAGAAAAAAAGGAGGGAAGAGAGGAAGAAAAGGTCATAAATCTCATCTCACTCTATTTCATAGCTTTCTCAATACTCTGAGTAAGAAATTGAGATGTCTTGATGATTATTTTGGTGATTCTGAAAGACGCGCTTCTCTGTCCAGAAGGAGCCTGGTGAGTGGCCATCAGAAGATGTCTCCGGGTCGGTTGCTGTGATGACGTCGTCTGCATCGTGTGAAGAGACTTTGGATTGAAGATCGGATCGGTCACGGGCCATTCGTGCACAGAGCAGGTTTTTTCAGGGGTTTCTAGCGCCCCGGGCCCTTCCTTGCTGCTTCGGCTTGGTGGGGCTCCTAGTCTTGGCGGGTTCCTGCATCCCACCTCGACCACCCACAAACTTCCACTCGACTTGAACCCGAAAGGCCGCCCTTGCAAACAACTTTTAATGCACAAGCACGCGACGCACTTTCAACCCGTTGTCCACATTCAAAATGCCGCTCCCCGTCCATCCGTCCAACAAAGCGAACCTCCGCACCGAGCGTTGGGGTTGCACATTTCCGATCTGCGAGACCTGGTACATGTACACAGTGGCGATTGAGCGCTGAGTTTCGCATGCCAGTGTCTGGCCCAGACTGATCCCAGCCAAACATTTCCAAGCCGCGCAACGCAGAGCATGGATTGCTGTCCGCTTTTTGCTGCCAAGACGTCTGCTCAAGAAGGCCCTCAACCACTCACATTGCCGCGGTGGGCCGCCAAACCACCGCCGAGCACTGCACTGCCCTATGATGCCGAGAAAGCCAAGCGCCTACCGAGAATACCAAGAATACCAAGAGCCCAAGAACGACAAGGACGCCCCTTTCGCGTCATGCCCACGCTCCACCCTCCCTCCGAAACCATGTTTCCTCTCTTGCTCTTGACAACGTCCCGGTCTTTGTCGCCGTCGATAACGCTGGCGATCATCACGCTCGTTTGAAGCCAACCAGCCCTCGCTCGCTTCTCTCCGTGACGCCCTCTCGCTTCCGGCTCCTTTTCGATTCTCTTTCGACACTTGGACCGATTTCGAAAACGATTTCGCTGCTTTCCTGCCAATTTCGTCCTTGTCGAGGCCGTCGAGACAGCAAAAACGAGGCAAGATGGCGCCGTCATCGCCCTCAAAAAGCCCGTTGCGATGGCTGGCCGCGCTTCTCGCCACGAGCAGCCTGCTTCCCGCAGCGCATGCCCAGTACTACAAGATTGACACACCAGGTAATTCCTCAGAAGAACTGGGCGCTCCGGAGGCGCCGGACTGACTGGAAACCACAGACGAGATCCGTCAATCCGCACGAACTCTCGCATACGACATGATGCTCTACTACCAGGGGAACAAATCCGGTGAGATCCCGGGCATTCTGCCAGGCCCGCCGACAGAACACAAGGGCGACTATTACTGGTGGGAGGGAGGAGCTATGATGGGCACATACGTCGACTACTGGTTCTTGACGGGCGACCCGAGTTACAACGAGGTCGTCAAGCAGGGCATGCTGCACCAGGTCGGTCCGAACGCCGACTACATGCCGCCCAACCACACCGCCTCTCTGGGTAACGACGATCAAGGGTTCTGGGGCATGTCGGCCATGCTGGCCGCCGAGAACAAGTTCCCGAACCCGCCCGAGGACAAGCCGCAATGGCTCGCCCTGGCCCAGGCTGTCTTCCACACCCAGGCCGCCCCGGACCGACACGACGAGACATGCAACGGCGGTCTGCGGTGGCAGGTGCCGCCGACCAATGCAGGCTATAACTACAAAAACACCATCGCCAACGCCTGCTTCTTCAACCTCGGCGCCCGGCTGGCCCGCTACACCTCCAACCAGACGTACGCCGACTGGGCTGCCAAGACCTTCCAGTGGATGTGGGACGTGGAGTATATTGACCACAAGGATTGGCGGGTCTACGACGGCGGCCACGTCGAGCACAACTGCACCGACATCAACAAGGCACAGTTCAGCTACAACGCTGCGCTGCTGCTGCACGGCTCCGCCTTCATGTACAACTACACCAACGGCAGCGAGATCTGGAAGGAGCGCATCGACAACCTGCTTACTGGCATCCTCCGCGACTTCTTCCCCGACGGTGTAGCCTTTGAGCTGCCATGCGAGGGCCGCCAGGGTGCTTGCACGGCCGACATGTTGAGCTTTAAGGGCTATGTCCACCGCTGGATGTCGGTCGTCACCAAGGTTGCGCCCTACACGGCCGACAAGATCTTGCCTGTGCTGCGCACCTCGACCGAGGCGGCCGTCAAGCAGTGTACCGGTGGCGAGACGGGGCGACGCTGCGGGTTCTACTGGTCGGGTGGCGTGTACGTGGACACGGCCGTCGACAAGACGAGCGGAGCGGGCGAGGCCATGAACGTTCTGGCGGCCGTGTCGAGTCTGCTCATCAACGAGGCGCCCCCTCCCGTGACCAACGAGACGGGCGGTATCAGCAAGGGCGACAACAATGCAGGTAGCCGGAGTCGCGGCCCTTCGACGCCCTTGGCACCCATTACGACGGGCGATCGGGCTGGTGCCGCCATCTTGACCATCCTGATTTTGGGGAGTGCCATCGGCACGTGGAGCTGGATGAGCCTTGGCGATTAAGGAGAAGGGCGATGTGGAAACGCGAAATCTTGACGTCTTCTGGTATATATTGGTGCATATCTGCACGGCATCTCTCGCAGACTCTCCTTGTTTCATCTGTTTTCCTCCGCAGCAACTTTGCGGAGCACTGGGACGGCGTCAGTTTGGGGTAATGATTTGGGTCATTGTGTGCTTTTATGGTTTTGTTCATTATGGGCTTCTTCGATTCTCAGGGACCAGTTTCATGCGAACTAGCGAGTCTAGATCAAGATAGCAGGCATCAACCGAGTCAGCTTAGACATGCTTATGGCGCAGTGTCCAGGACACTGCACCTATGATCTCACTTGATGTGATGAATCACTCTTATTGCCAAGTTAGTTGCTGCTCAAAGTCATGGGGCACTCTGGCTCGATCCTAATACCCCTTGATGCTCCGGAGCAACTTTCTCATCGGCCCGTCAAGCTGCATGCCATCAATCTGCAGTTGAAGGACCCATCCCGGACACTTGAGAAACAACATTCACTGCTCTCAGGAAAGATACCAGGAGAGGGCAGGTTTGGCTGATCACAGACTGTACTGAACAACACGCGCCGAGAGATTCCCCAAGGTTGCTCTCCCTCATCATTGCCTTACATGTGCTGTATGTCCCCTGCATGTTTACATATTCCGTACAGCTTCAACACTCTGATCAGCGGGAGTTTGAGGCACTCCGAACCCAGCTCAAATGTCGTTCAAGTTTCAAGTGCTGCCTTTGCGTTATGAAGCATGTCCGTTTCCGTTCCATGTTCAAACAGGCCAACACTTTTACTATCTCGGACCTGACGGAGAATCTCATCGATTCCATTCTCTGAACTTGACTAAAAAGTGACCGTTGCGGGTGGCTTTACCCCCAAGAATCACCATGGAGGCCGAGTGCTTCTATGTCGCCGCCGCAATCCTCAACACATTTGTGACCAACAATGGCATGATCGTCGGCGTCAGAAAGACGCCCGCGGCACGCCCACCAAGTCGGACCGCCCGTCGGCGGTCCCGAAGCCGCGATGCCACCGTGACGATCCCCGCCCTCCGTCAGGGTCTCGCCTACCTCTCGCTCCTCGTCCCCGCCTACGTCCACGCGCAGGCCTTCGTCGGCGGCGACCTCTCGATCCAAGCGCCGTGGGGCCTGCCCGCCGCGGATTTTGCGGCCGCCGTCTCGACCCCGTCGTCGGACGCGACCTTCACGATCACCGGCTACAACACGTCCCTCCCGGCCGGCTCCGTCAAGGCCACCGACGACGAGGTCAGCGGCTGGTCCCTCAACATCGGCGTGACCGCCAACGTGCCCCTGGCCGGCTCCAACCTCAACACGGTCGACAAGAGCCTGTGCATCGACGCCACCGCGCTGTCCATCACCCCGCCCGGCGGCGTGGCCGCGTTCAGCAGCTCCGGCTGGCGCGTGTGCGCCATCGTCTTCACCGACGGTCTCGCCGGCAGCGCCAACACCCGATCGGACGGGAGCTGCTCGGCCGCCCTGCCGGACGATTGTATTCGCGAGCTGCAGTCCAACAGCGTCGCGGCCAAGCAGGGACGCACGGGCGGCGGGTGTCAGGATCTGGACATTCCTGAGGGTTGCGCGGGGCATTTTGGCGGGAAGCACGGGACTGCTTTTGGTAAGTACCTAGCCTTTTTCATTTTCTGTCTGTCATGTTCAGTGAGGTGCTTTGGAGCACGGAAACAAGGGGGCGAGGGAGATTGACAAAGGCTCGCGCAGAAATCACTCCCATCAGCAACAGCTCGTTCGCAGCAGACAGACGGTCCATGTTCTTCGCCGCCGGGTTCGATCCCATCCAGAGGGGCAACCAGTCGGCGCTGTTGGCGGCCCAGCGGCGCGTGTGGCCTGTCGTGTTGACGTGGACGCACTTTGACGAGAACGGCGCGGTGCGGGACAGCACCGGCCATCTGTCGTGTGCGAAGACGACCGGGTCCAAGGAGGTCAGTAGCGACGGAGAGGTGGAGGCGGTGGTTGGAATCGCGTTTTACGGCACGCTGTTTGGCAGCGTGATCCTCTTGGTCATTGGTGCAGAGCTGTTGGGTATCGTGGTGTTCTTCTTTTGGTTTGTTATCTTTACGTTGTGGCGGATCATCGAGGCCGTGACGGGGCTCAAATTGGAGAATCTCATTGCGGGAGACTTCTGTTGAAGAAGGAGGACAAGGACCAGAAGTTTGCTGGGAGCATTATTTTATGATAGGGGTATCCCGGATGGGCGTTTGGAAATCTGAGTTTTGAATACGATTTAGCCCAGATGCATGATAAATAATTACCGAGATCGATTCAAGCGGACAAAAACGGCCCAATCTTCAATATCAGTTCGGTTGTGATGGGACAAGTCAGGGTCTTGAACAGAGACCCCCAAATCGACCCTTATCGGCCCCGGATTGACCCACTGATCCATCAAGGTTCGCGCCCGGACCCCGCTGAAGCAGCCCCGCAGCAGCCAGTCCAGGGAGTTGCTGTCGCAAATCGAAATTTTTCTGGATCTGGAATTGGAGGGAGGAAACCGCAAAGCAACTATCCGCGTTTCCGCGCCCGAGACTTCAAGATGCATTCCGTCGTTCGCCCAAACGCCTGGGTAGCGCTCAAACTACCATCAGGGAGTACCAAGGTGTTGCAGATTGCGCCGAACACGTAGGCATACCCCGGGGCTCTTGGGTTTGACCATCACCGCGCACCTCATGTTGACACCCCGACGCAGGACGATCTCCCTCGGAAAATACGGCAACGTCTCCTCGAACCTAATTATTGGTCGCCCATACCACCTGACTTTTGAGCTCCAAGACAAACTACCCGACGAAAACTTCTCGCGCCTCCGAGTCGTCCCTGCATCCGAGCTCCACGCCGAAGCCATCGCTGAAGAAGAAGCCGCTGGTTGTTCGACCCCCGCCGCCGGCGCAGCCGATGCCGTTATCTCTGCTACCGATGGGGAAGAGTTCAGTTTGTTCGACGACAAGGGCAACGTGGTAGCGCGCTCAAACCACGAAGTCATCGACGAGAATGCGCGCCAGACCTTGACCCAGGACGAGATTGAGGAGTTGAAGCGGGAGGGCAACAACGCCGGCAAAGATGTCATCGCGAAGCTGCTCCTCTCCCATACTGCGCTGGACCAGAAGACCAGCTTTAGCCTGGCAAAGTACAAGCTGCTCAAGACGAAAAAGTACATTCGGAGGTTCCAGGTCCTGCCCATCGACGTGGCAAACTTTGCCCACTGGCAGTTGGAGGAGAGGGATGCGAACAAGATCATGGACATGCGGGCCGAGATGATTGGTCTTGTCGGGTGCTGGGGCAACGTGCATTTTGGGGGTGATGATGTCCTGCTTGAGGACCCCAAAGCCTCCACGGCACAAGGGGAGGAGGCCTGCTTGCCAGTCAACCAAGACTTGCTGCAGGGGAGGTGGCTCGTGGTGGACGACACTTGCGGGTTGTTGGTGGCGGCGATGGCTGAGAGGATGGGAGTTCTGTATGAGGACGAGGGGAAAGAGGCGGAAGGGCAGACGGAAGAACAGAACGGGGCCGCCGTTGAGCAGGCTGCTACTGCCACAGAGCCCCAAGAACTCCAAGTTCGCCCAGCAGTTCCCGAGCCTGTTGGACAGGACAACGCCGACACAGAGATGGCGGATGCATCAACAACACCCGTAAAACGGCAAAGCGACGGCAAGCCAAAACAACAAAAGCCCCGGCCGTCTGATTTTGCGATACCCTACTCCCAAACCAACAGCATCACCGTTATTCACGGCGCAAGCCAGCCTAATCTCTCTCTCCTCAACTACTGGGGCTTTGACATCACCTCGCCCAACCACCCGCCGCACCCCTTACTCAACCACCTCCTGAACCTTACCTGGCTGCAACTATTGAAACCGGAGCTCGACACTTCATATTCGACACCACCTTTGACCGCCACTCCCGAAACGCTTGCTTCATGGAAACCCAGCCGCAGGGGCAACTTTCACCGCAAGCGGAGGCGGTATGCGCGGATCCGGCACATCGTCGACAGCACGCGGGCGGGCAACTTCTCCGGCCTCGTCTGCGCCAGCACCATGGACCCCATCAGCATCCTCCGCCACACTCTGCCCCTACTCGCCGGTGGCGCGCCGGTAGCCATCTACGCTCCCACGGTGGAGGCGCTGGCCGCCGTGTCCGATTGCTTCAGCGTGCCCCGGCGGACGGCCTGGGTCAGCGGCAACGTGCCCGAGATCGAGGGGCTCTCGCACGAGGAGTTGGAGCGCTGGGAGGGGAACGAGAGGTTCCCGCTGAACCCGACGCTACTGCAGGGCGTGTCGATCCAGACGAGCCGGGCCCGGAGGTGGCAGGTGTTGCCCGGCAGGACACACCCGCTGATGACGGAGCGGGGAGGCGCAGATGGATATGTGTTTACCGCGTGGAGGTGTAAGCCGGCTGAGGGCAAGGTTGCCGCTAAGGGGAAGTTTAAGAGGAGGAAGGTCGAGACCGAGTCGGAGGCGGCGACTCCTGCGTGAGAGTCTGGGCTTAAGGCCATTCAGGTCGAGCCTGAAGTTGCGCATCAGGGTCGCATCTGGGTTGCATTTCGACGTCACTAGATACCAATGTCATGTAAAAAAGGTCGGGCCTTGCGCATTAATTGCTGATTTTGTGTCCATGCCCCGCCGGTCTATCTCGCAACCCCCGCTGTTTATCATGTTGATGTCGTGCTTCCCACTCGCCCATCACAGTCCCTTGCCCATAAACTTCCGCTTCGTGAAGCTCAACCACCACTTGCTCGGCTTGGCGTCGCCCTCGTCGTATACCCTCGCCAGTAACCTCGCCGCCAACTCTTGCCTAACCTGCGACATGTACTGCCGAAGCACCTCTGCGTCTTGCCTGTCGCGGGGCGGCTCATACATCTGTCCCCCCAACCATCCGCGTCAGCCACCTGCATGCCTCTTTCCCTCAGACGTCGAAACACTCATACCTGATTCAGCGGCCATGCCGGGTCGCCCGGAATCGCAAAGTTCAGGTCCAGCGCCAGGTTCTGCACCTCCTTGGTCGCCTCGCGCAGCGTCGCATTCGGCTTGATCTTGGCCAGGCAGTCCGAGACGAACCAGATGCCGTACACGAGCAGGCGGTCGGCGGGGCCCTGGATCTCAAAGTTGCGGAAGAAGGTGTTGGCGCGGAACAGCGCGAGCACCTCGTCCAGCACGTCGTAGCTCTCCGAGTTGGGGTCGGGCGACTCGTTCGCGGGCAGCGGCGGGTCCGGGAAGGGCAGCGGGTAGACGGGACCCCGGACCTTGGTGCGCAGGGGAAAGAGGGGGAAGTTGCCCACCAGCCGCGGGGCGGGTTCGGCGGTGTTGAAGACGGAGTTGTAGGCCTGTGGGAGAGGAGGGGAGGGGTTGTTAGCTCGGTTGGGGTTTGTGGGACGCTTGGATGGTTGCGAGTCGGGCGAGGATTGCGATTGCAGCCTGTCAAGGGGGGAATTGACTCCTAGTTTGAGGACATGAAAGACTCACCGGCATCGTGGGCAACACGCGCCTGGCAGAAGCTCCTTGCTTGGGGTTGGGGGTTGAGGGTGGGATGTCCGTTGGAGGCTTCAGTCAGGAGCTATCGCAGCCTTGCGGGGTCGCTTGGCACGCAACCTACCAGGCAAGCCAGGTCAGTCAGCCAGGCTGCTGCTCAATCAAGCCTGACGTCGTGTGCGACTGGACGTGGCTGAGCGTCTTGGCACACTTGGACTGAACTCATGCCTGAGGCAGCAAAGGTCGTGTGATGACACACACTGCCCGGCCACAGGCAGCCACACCTTTTGCGCCCGAAGAGTGGGTGCCAGCGGCTTACGGTCCATTGGCCGGCTTACGGGCGGCTAAAAGGGCCGGAGTCGCATGACGCCGACCTACGATCATGCAGAAACACTTTCCGTTGCCCGAGTTCTGCTTTTTTTTTTTGTTGGCGTCGTCCGGAATCGGATTTGTGTTATGGAATGCGGTTATTCGATCCACGCTCATTGTTTCACGGACTCGCAATCTTCTTGTGTAAGCATCCCAAAGCGGCGGGGTTCTGCGGTTGAAAGGAGTTGAAATGACTGCAAATGACGACGGCAAACCGCGGGCTCGCACGGTGTGGCTGAGACATGGTCGGACCAAGGAAGTCGGTGCCTAGCCGGATCAAGCGAGTGTCACGGGATTTCGTGTGCTAGCGCGTTGCCGCAGAGGCCAGTGCCCAGCTTTTGTTGGTCGCATTTTCGTTGCCACACCCGTCCTCCGAGCCAGGCAGGGCGGGCGCCGCTGTGAGGGGGTCCCGGCCGCCCCCCGCCAGTCGCGTTTCTTAAACCCAGCATTTCTGCCCAGCCCTTCCCAAACTTGCCAGGGAGACACGTTCGCCGCACAACTTTGTCACTTTGACGAAACCCTTTTGCGCTCCACGATTTTTTACGACACCTTGCATTCTTGAAACCACATCTCGTGAGCATTTGGTTCATTTACTCCGCGATACGATTTCCCCTCATTTGTTGTTTGCGATTTTGCGATCTTGCTCGTGTTTGCGGGGCCTGATCGCGACAAGCGGGCATCCACCCACCCCGGCTCGAGCCCGGTAAGGCGACCGATCAGCCTTCCTCCCTCGATGCTCACAATTGAGTAAGTCGATCGCGCCTTCATATTTGCGCGCGCAAATCGAGTGGACACCACTTCGCAATTCAAAGTCGCCCTGCAAGAACCCGTCCCGCTGACGCGCGCCTCACTTTAACTCCAGATCCCTTCTGAGCAGCAGCCTTCTCAGTCAGCTGCGCGCCATCGTCCACATGCCCGCCTCACACGACAAGCCCGGTTCGCCGGCGCGCGGTCCACCCACCGAGAGCGACAACAAGGTTCGGCCCGCGCCGACAAAAACAAGGCGGCTATGCAGGAGGCGCATCACGCAGCCCGAGCCCGGCTCCCTCTACGACATCCTGCACGACCATGCCGGCACATCCCTCTTCGTCGTCCCGATCTGCTGGACCGACCGGCACTCCAACCTGCTTGGTGCGCGCTTCGTCAAGCGCGCTACCGTCGTCAAGCCTGTCCCTGAACTGGTTCCTGGCGTCTGGCTCGAGCCGTCCAAGATGGCTCAGACCTTGACTTCCGAACTGCACACCCTCGTCCGGGAGGATGCGACACCAGCCCGAGCCTTCTGCAAGAATCGCGCCATGAAGCACATCTTGTCAACGCTGTTCCCTGCGACGCTAGGCCGCCCCAAGACGGGCGCGGAACTCAATCTCTACTTTGGACACCGCGTCTTCAGGAAGGTGGTTCGCATCCCGTGTATATGGAAGAGCCCCAACAGCCTCGACACGTCATTCGACTCCTGTCCTACGTTGCCGTCGTCATCATTTGCGCAAGTCGCAAAGACTGGTCGCGACGCGGGCATGCCAATGCTGGCATACATCAACAAGTGCCAGCTCGCCGCCATCCGCAAGAACCTGTACGGCGTACTACGGGGGCCCGACAACAATGCCAACGAACCGGTATCGAGTCTACAGCGGTTGCGGTCCAAGATGTTGGTGCCCGCTGACGCTAACCACGACCCCTACATTGTTGCCATTCTGCTGGCGATGGCCCAAGCGCACTTCTACCACGAATCATCATCGCGATCTTCGTCGCAATCCAGCTCGCAGGGTGGGCGCAAGTCGGTCCGCATTGCGCCGCCCTCGTTCCGCGATGTCAAGGTCCAGGTCATCACCCACGACGAAGGCAGCGACAGCGACCCCAAGTTTGTCGTCTACACGCCACTGTGACGGCCGCTTTCCTCGACCGCTTCATGTCGCCACACAAGTCCCCAAGTCTTCCACCGGCGACGCTACCGCCGCTGGTCTAGACATTTCGTACACCCCGTCAACTTCTGGCCCATCCTCGGTCTCAAGGAGCGCCTATCCAAAGCCCTCGGGCGGGAAATTGCGGGCGACTCGATCTATGACAACCCGGACTTCATCGGGCTCTGGGATCCGCTGCTGGAGCCGCAGCCGCAGCCGCGGCCCGTCTACCACCACCACCCCGTGACCCTCAAGCGGAGGCGCGCGGACAGGGAGCCGCTGTCACAGGTGCTTAACAGCAGCTTCGAGGATGATCCGCCCAGCAGTGCCGACGATCGGCCCGTGCTGAGTCCTGCGGCTAAGAGACGGAGGACGGCGAGGCGATCAGCACGTTGGAGGTATGTTGAGGTTCTTGGTAGAGAATGTTACGGGAGAGCGGATGAGTTGAGGGGTTTTGCTTCTTGTGTCTTTTGTTGCCTGTATTTTGTGTGGTTTTTGGGGCGTTTATGAGTCTGGTATGAGGGGCATGACGGGACTGCCCGGTTATGGACATGATGCATGGTTTGGTATGATATGAGTACATACATGGCCCCGTCGTCACGGGGCTGGGCGGCCTGGCTAGAGGTGTTTGGGCTGGAATGAAGGTTAAGGTATGTACACACCGGCGGGGACTGTCTTGGTCACGGTTGTGGTTCATCATGATACAAAGGATGAGGCGCTGGTTAGGGTTTGTTCTTTCGGGGGCTCCGGCGCGAAGGGCCGATGATGGCACTTGAGGTTTGATGTGTTTTAGTCTTGAGAGGTAGTTTACAATATCATTGCTTGATCGTATCTGGTGATGCTTGTTAGGTGCCCATAGACGTGCCCGCCACCGCTACACTACGACATCTCCAAAGGTAAAGTACGGATCCTCATGCTGGCGACATCATCCTTCGGCTCACAACAGGCCCGTTCTGGGGGTTGAAATTCATCAAGGCAGTTCTCAGTTCTCGGCTTCCATGCAGTTTTGCTTCATTGAAGATCTACCCCGCGCTCAAGCCTCATGAACATGGGTTGCTCAGCCTTGGAGGGGTCGATCTCAAGAAGACACAACCCCTGGGTTTGCCCCTGCCAAGGCGCCACATGCGGGAATGACATCAAAAACCTGCGGTGGGATCTGGGCGAGGAGGGCGCGTGGCAGAGCCTCATCCCTTGGCATCAAGATGTTATGTCGTGCGGTTATGGATGGCTATGTGTGGGCTGACAATTGAAGAGTGTTCGGTGATCTCTGTGGCGTTGGGCCTGTTCTATGGAGATTTCTGGAGTGCTAAGGGGGAGAAAACAGGGGTCGTCGTGTTTGTGCTATCAGCCGCCACATATTCCCGAGTTACGTTCGGGTTGAGATGAGCGATTCCAAATCAGGGTGGCCGGACAGGACGCTTCGTCTTCAGGGACTGTAGCAATGGAGGATGGGCGTGGTCGAACAACCACATCCTGGGCACAATGGAGAAGCCATCCCCTCGGCTTGATGCCCAACATGAACTGGGAGGCGCTTCATCGAAGCTTCCAGTCAACAGCATGAAAGCTTAATCACATGTGTGAAGTAGCGTCGAACTTTCCTTTGATAAATTGTGTCTCTAGATTTTAATCTCGGGCAAGCTGGGGGATGACGCGTTCTCTGAAAGGCGCAGAATTGCTCACATGCTTTTGATTTCATTTCAGACCGTTTTCTGGAGGAACGTCGGCAATGGCGGACAGTATGAAGCTCCGTTTGACCGGCAAGACTCGGTGACAAAGAGATGCTAATCTCAACCATACCCGAGGACATGACCGGGCCAGTCATCCCTGGAGATCGGGTGACGGTTGGTTTCAGCACTTATGGTGTCAACTGTTGTGACTTGTGAGACGGCTTTGGATAAACCCCGGCGTTCTTCTCCCGATGATTTGTTGTTTATCGTGCTGACTGGGGTACCTGAATTGTCCTAGTGATTTTGTGATTCGAGTTACTAGCTGCATGCTGCCATCGATGGGTTCCTGTCACCCGCCCCCTGGGACCGCAGAGGCTGATCCCAAACGGTTAGGATGGCCGTGCTGTTCATTGCTGAGCTTGCGCCAACTTCTCAAAGCTAGCATGTGAATGTTGACTACGCCTTCTGTAACTAGAGGGAGAGTAAGTCGTTGTTCACATGCTGGGCAGGCCTAGACCCCTATTTCAGGCCGCATGCATGTTCCGACGTGAGCGTGACTGAGGCTGAGGGCGATGACAGCCGGAGCTTTCCGTTTGATTTCAAGAGCTAACTCTGGAGAAGGTCCCAGGTGGAGGAAGCAACTGGGTTTCGAACAAATTGTGAAGTTACACAAACCCCCTACATTCTGTCGTCGTTGGGACTCATCACCGGCCGGGGATGAGTCTCGGTGGGCTCGACGAACAACAACGTTAAAAAGTCGCCCAGAAAAGGCAACAGGAAGAAAGTGGATTATTACATTTCACGATGCCCGGTGAGGGATGATCCCCCGAGCTCACTTCGGATGGACCGGGAGTGGCATCTGGGTGGCTTAGACCGGAGACCGGAGACCGGAGGGATGGAGGCAAGGATGAAAACATAGGGCAACGCATCGTGACCGGAATAGCTTTGATATCTTCACATGCCAAAAGTATATGACCCGCTACTGGTAATCAGAGCAGCAAAAAACGGTTACAAGCCGAGAAAATGCGGGGTGAGATCGGACTAGATCCGACCAGATGGACACCTGGGAGCTTCGGTTGGGGTGACTTGAGGGGTAAGTCATGACCTTTGCACGCCATCCACTAGTGAGATACTTGCTGCAGGACCTTGAAGCGTTGAGGCCGGCTACCGGACTATTCGATCTCCGACCCTTGAATGGGCGGGGGAGTGTGGTGGTGTGGATTGCGCAGAAGCGTCGGAGAATTTGTAAGGATGTGGACGAGTTTGGAGCGGAAGAAACCGAATCTGCCATGGTTTTCCATCTCATGGGCAGGTTGATGGGCTGCCAAGAAACCCGGTTCGTTAATCGGCGCGAGGGTTTGGAGCAGGAATTCGTGTTCGCAAAGGAAGAACAGCGGTCTGCGGAATGGTCGGGGGTTGCTAACATGGTCGGAAGCAAGGGCTGCTTGCGGTCATTTTTGCGTGCGGCAGGCTGAGTCAACAGCATCCTCTCACCCCAACTTTCGATGGCGGTTTTGTACCTGACAAGACATACATGCCCGTTGTATTTCGAGGCTCCTGCTTCTCTTCTCTGCAAGACACCTGAGGTACTGAGAAAATGCCGATCAATCAAAATCAGAGCTTGTGGGCTTGCAGTGATGGTCCATGGAGATGGCTAAGGTACCTAGATTGGCTCCTCCGCCAAGGTCAACTTCATCTACATGCTCGCCGACTTACAAACGGATGCAGCTGTTCACATGCTCATGAGCTGGTTTCCTCATTGAAGCGTAGGGCAGAGGAAGAGCAAGTTTGGGGTTGTGGTCAACAAATGGCGTCGGCGGATGCGTCCCAAAGGGGAACCAGGCCCCGACATCCCCGCAATTTGAGCCTGCTTCTTCGTGCTTCCCCAACTGTGTGTGGGACTGCCCGGCCTCGACCCGCCCTGCACCCCACACTCTGCAGCGTGCCTTCCCCAGACCCGAGCATGGAAACTGAGTTCGGGCAGTGGGTCAACGGGCCATTTTCATCCCATCCCACGCTTCCATGGATTCCTCCTTGCTCTCGTTTCCACCAACTCCCGTCGCCAATTCGGCTTTGAGGTTGCACCGGCCGGCACCTCCCAGAAAACACCAGCCCGGTCGATAATGGCGCCTGCTATTCATGTCTTGCATCGGCAGTCGCCGTTCGCGAATCGAGATCACCCACTGTCACTGTCGTTGCAACGACCGACAGAGCAAGGAACAACTCGCGTCGCCGTCTTGGAAACTTAATGGCGATCCACCTCATCCATGAGTGTGGATTCCAGTTTCCCAAACAAAAAAAAAAAAAAAAAAGGAAAGAAGAAAAAAAATAAACCTTGCACTCTCTCTAATCCACCGCTGTTGCTAGGGTCCGACGACCCTGTCTGCCCGCCAGTGCTGGCATCTCTCCACAAGCCCGCCGAACCCCTCACCACAGCTGCACACCTCTTCCATGATGCGGGGGCACCATCGACAGTGACCGCCTGCCGATCAGGGCAGCAGCCACCACTAATGCAAGGCTGCCCTGCCCTGTCCCGCCTTTGGGTTGCCGAGGCTTGTGTCAAGCGCCAGGCACAGAAACCTTCTCTTTCTTCACATGCTTGCGGTTTTGCGATGACTGGACCACAGCAAAAGGTGGCGGTTTCGCGCCAAGCCTTATGTCTGGGACTCCGGCGCGTGCTGCGTGACACTCCCAATACGACCCGGATTCGGCGTGTTACTGGCTGCCGCTGTTCAAGGGTTACAAGCGCCCTCTTCCCCACGGGGAAAACGGGACTGGGAATGGAGTCAGCGGCACGTCCCTGATTCCCCAGCTTGCTTCCAAGCTGTCTTTTGTGCGAGCCGTTGCCGCTGGCACTCCACAACCCACCGGTCCTCGCAAACGGTGCCGGAAGGGGAGACTGCCCGACGCTGCTCCCAGACGCTTGCCCAACCTGTCCATATCCCCATGCCGTCGCGTGGTCACCTGCGCCAATGCGGAGACTATGCATCCCGCCGACTGAGAGCCGGTGGGCACCTTGGTGTTGTACCATCGACGCCAAGCGCTCACCGTTGACTTCCTGGTGGACACTCGTTTGGGGTTATCGACTCGGACGCGGATCGCCATGAAGAGCTGAAGTTGCTATAAGACACGGCCTCTCTGCCCCTTCCTCGTCGACGGCAGAGAGGCTCAGCCAGAGGATCTTCACTGTTCCTTCCCAGCTCCTCCCTCCGCTCCTCAGGTGCTGTCTCTTGCCACCAGACCACCCAGACACCATGAAGGGTATCACCACCTTCGTCGCCGCCGCCCTGCTGGGCCGGGTTGCTGCCGCGCCCCCGGAGCCTCCCACAAACGTGATCGAGAAGAGGGCCGCCCCTACCGTCACTATCGCCTCGGGTTCCATTATTGGTGCGGACCGCATCGCCACCGAGGCCTTCAATGGCATCCCCTTTGCCCAGCCCCCAGTTGGGCCGCTGAGACTCAAGCCTCCCGTCAAGCTCACCTCGTCTCTCGGCACCTTTGATGCCTCCGGGATCGCTGCGGCATGCCCGCAGTTTATCGCCGACACGGACTCGAACGACTTCCTGGCCCAGGTCATGACCACGGTTACCAACCTGCCCCTGTTCCAGAAGGCCCTGAAGATCAGCGAGGACTGCCTGTCCATCAGTGTTGTCCGGCCGAAGGGCACCAAGGCCGGTGACAAGTTGCCTGTCCTGTTCTGGATCTTTGGCGGTGGTTTTGAGGTGAGTTTCTTCATCAACAATTTGGGCCTCTCATGGACTAACCGGCCTCTTAGCTGGGTTGGAGCTCCATGTACGACGGCGGCCCGCTTGTCTCGAATGCCATCAACATGGGCAAGCCCTACATCTTTGTGGCGGTCAACTATCGCGTTGCGGCCTTTGGTTTTATGCCGGGCAAGGAGATCCTCGCCGATGGCGCCGCCAACCTCGGCCTCCTTGACCAGCGCATGGGCCTCGAGTGGGTTGCCGACAATATCGCTGCCTTTGGCGGCGACCCTGACAAGGTCACCATCTGGGGCGAGTCTGCCGGTGCCATCTCCGTTTTCGACCAGATGGCCCTCTACGATGGCAACAACTTGTACAAGGGCAAGCCATTGTTCCGCGGTGCCATCATGAACTCTGGCAGCATCGTGCCTGCCGATCCCGTTGACTGCCCCAAGGGCCAAGTCATCTACGACCAGGTCGTGGCCAAGACTGGCTGTGCTGGTGCTGCCGACACCCTTGCCTGCCTCCGTGCCGCCCCGTACGACAAGTTCTTGGCCGCTGCCAACTCGGTCCCCTCCATTCTGTCGTACAACTCTGTCGCCCTCTCCTACCTTCCCCGACCGGACGGCAAGGTGCTCACCAAGAGCCCTGACGTCCTCGTCAAGGAGGGCAAATACGCCGCCGTCCCCATGATCATCGGCGATCAGGAAGACGAGGGTACGCTCTTCGCTCTGTTCCAGCCCAATATCACCAGCAGCGCCAAGCTCGTCACGTACCTCAATGATCTCTTCTTCCACACCGCCAGCAAGTCACAGCTGGAGAAGCTGGTCGACATCTACTCTCCCTGGGTCTGGGACGGCTCGCCGTTCCGCAGCGGTCTCCTCAACGAGATCTACCCTGGCTTCAAGCGGCTCGCTGCCATGCTGGGCGACCTTGTCTTCACCCTCACCCGTCGCGTCTTCCTCGAGTACGCCACCGCGGCCAACCCGTCGGTCCCCGCGTGGTCGTACCTTGCCAGCTACGACCAGGGCACCCCGATCATGGGTACCTTCCACGGCAGCGACCTGCTTCAGGTGTTCTACGGCATCCTGCCCAACTACGCCAGCAAGAGCATCCAGAGCTACTACGCCAACTTTGTGTACAACCAGGATCCCAACAACGCAGCGGGCGGCACCAGCGGCAAGAGCAAGATCTCTGAGGATTGGCCGCGCTGGACGAGCAAGCAGCGGACGCTGATCAACTTCTTCGCCAACAAGAACACGTACCTGCAGGATGACTTCCGCTCCGAGGCGGCCAAGTACATTGGGTCAAATGTTGATGCTTTCCATATCTAGGAGGACTTGGATGTTGTTATTTTGTATATAGTGACGGCTTGTGTATATAGGTTGGGTGCGGCACTGGATGCTCCATGATGACGGACGAGGAGGGGCACGAGTTGAAGTGCTGATGATACCACGGATGGTTTATGAATCTTTAATGTTGCTTTTTTCTGGGACACCAACCCCTTTCTCTGCCGTTCCTGTGTTCCACACACTGTTTGCAGACCGTTGAAAACCCCGTCTTGGTCCGCATCTTCACTGGGCCTTCGCTCAACTTTGTCGTACTCAACTGCTCTCATTATTGCTGAGCTAACTTACAACTCATCATGCCCTCCGCCTCCTCTCCAAGCCTGCACCCTCCCCTGGATAATATCCCCCAAGAACGCCTCCACGCTCCCGGCCGTGATCTTCTCCCTCCTCATGTACGGGAAGACATCCCCATTATTCGGGTTCTGCACCGACAACCCCCTCGAACCCCGTTTCAGACCCATCATCTCGGCCGCGTCGGCGTACTCGTCGGCGTCGGTCGTCACAAAGTGCAGGTATTCCTCGTACTTTCTCGCCAGCGGCCGCATCTCGGCTACGTACGCATCTCGGTCGTCGGGGTCGTGCGTGAAGTAGTGGACTATGCTCTTTCTTGTCTAAGTATTTCCGATTTTCATTAGTAAGGTAGCTTGCCAGGGCGGTTCTGGACTTGATCGGGGCCTACCTCGTAGAACGATAGCTCGTTTCGTCTTGTAAACTCAGGGATGAGCCGTGTCGCGCAGAGCTTGACAAAGGCTTCGACGGAAGTGGGGCTGGGGAATTCAGTGGTGGACCGCTGCACGCCGTCGAGGTTGTTGAAGCACTCCATCTTGGGCGCCTGTGTCTGGGCGGCGGCGACAAGGCCAAAGGAATAGCGGTCCTGGTACGGTGCTGCGATCTCTTTGAACTGCTGTTGGAGAGCCGTGCCGCGGCTGAAGTGGCCGATGATGACGACGTCGTCGATGGATTGGAAGGTTGCCAAGTTCGCTGGTGTGATGGGGGAGACAGCTGGGCGGGTTGTTCTGCGGAGGAAACTGAGTATGTAGGGAGCCTTTCGGGGGCCTCGGTATCGTGTCTGTCTGCCGTCTGGATTATGGAGGCGGATGGTTGGGAAGGATGATACGCTGTGTTGGCGACAGAGGGCGGTTTCGGTAGAGCAATCAACGCTGAGAAGCTTGTCACTGGCTGTCTCTTGTGCTAAAGCCCATTGTGGTTCGAGAGCTTGGCTTGCTTTACTGTTTCTCATGAGTTTCAGTAGTTCTAGCTTGATTAGACTACATCACCGGGAATTGAGCTGCGTACTCCTTTGGCTGTAATAAGAGCCAGGGCGTTAGTGACTGAGTGCGGCGCCTGGAATAGAAAACCTACTAGCACATCTAGAGTCATATCAGCTGGATGCTAGAATATATTGGAACAACCGAGAGACTCACAAGCAATCAACACCCTTTCTTGGGTTTTCAGGGCTGTGTCGAGATGTTCTTCCCCGGCAATATGGCTCCAAGCTGTTGATCTCCACACCAGAAGGAAAAAGGGGTAAATGCGGTGGAACTTCATGGCGTTAAAACTGATATTGCCATGACTGTGATCTTGCATACATTCAAACTTTGAGAGGGCAGCCAGCCTCGAAGTCGGGACAGGGCGGTATTTGACGTGGAGGTGAGGTCAGCGAAGGGGCAGGGGTCAGCTAAGTTCCGCCGCAGGGGTGCAGCTCCCGGGCACAGATCTCCGAATTGTAACAGATCGCCCCTGAGAAGCTCACAGTAAGCTTTCGGGAGCCGCAACAAGCGTGTTTCATGTGCCAAGTTGTCGTCATTGTCATCCGAGATTCCGGGTCGGCTCTTCGGCACACTACGAGGGAGCAATTAAGATCGGAGCTGCCCGCGGATTTCCAGACAACCACAACTCCATCTACCCAACGACGACCAGGATGCCTTCAATACGATCGTTACTCACAACCCTCGGAGGGGTCGCCTTCTTGAACTCGGCGGTCGCATTATCAGACCTCGACCATAGCCAACAAGCACCACTAACCAGCAATGACTATGTCTGCGAGCATCCGCCCTACAAAGTCCACCTCGTCTCCCACTCCCCGCTCATCATCTACATCCAAGACTTTGTCACGCCCTCTGAGCGCGCCCATCTCCTAAACCTCAGGTGCGTCTCCCATCTCTGACTCACCATCACAGTACTAACAACTCCGGCACCAGCGAATCAACCTTCACCCGCAGCGGCACCACCTCCAACACCTCCGCCTCGGCTCTCCGCACCTCCCAGTCCACCACCCTGCCTCCCTCCGACGCAGTCGTCGCCTGCATCGAGTCCCGCGCCCTCGCCTTCCAGGGGCTCGACAGCACGCCGCGCTCGCACCTCGAGCCGCTGCAGCTCGTCCGGTACGCGCCGACGGAGCACTACCACTTCCACACGGACTGGTTCCCCTCGCCCGCGCACGCGGCGCCCGACATGGGCGGGAACAGGGTGAGTTCGTTCTTCGTGTACGTGCGCGTCAACGAGGGGACGACGGGGGGCGGGACGAACTTCCCGAGGGTGGACGCCCCGCGCGGGGAGGCGTGGTGTGCGGAGGGGTTTGTGGACTGTGACGAGGAGTGGGAGAGGGGGGTTACGTTTCGGCCGGTGGAGGGGAACGCGGTATTCTGGGTGAATCTGCTGGAGGGGGGAGGGGGGATGAGAGGGTTTTGCATGCTGGGTTGCCCGTTGTGACGGGTGGGAAGGTGGGCATGAATATTTGGACGAGGGAGGGGCCGGTTGGGGAGGGGATAAGGGGGTTATAGAGCGGTGGACGAAGTCAGCACTGGATATGAAAGTACCTATGGAATTGCAATATCTACGCCTTTTTATCGCCGCCACATGTATGGCTACAGTACAGAATCTACCTCTGACGTCTCCTCGCTTCCGCCCACCGCCCAAAGCCGATGACAATGAACCCCCCGTCCACGGCCCACGACTCACCAACGAAGCTCTTCTACTTTCTTCCCGTCTACCTCGCTTAGCATGCACCAACAACATACTTGGTATCCCCTTTCGTCTCTCCCACCGTGACCACCCCATCGCCGCAGTTGTAATACTGGTTCATCCACACAATATCCGACTCCTGATCAAACACCACTTTTCTCCAGTCAGTACCGCTCTCCACAACGAAACTCAGAACCAAAAAAAAAAAAAAGAACTTACGATACGCCCCCCGAATGAACGTGTCCCCCAACACGTAATTCGTCGACCCCACATCCGCCGGCTGCACGCCCAACATGCAGTACCCCGGATACTGCTGGTAGATAAAATCCTTGTACCGGACGTTGATGACCATCCGGCCGCGGTTGAACCCAAAGTCTACGGTGCCGTCGACGTCCCGCCAGGCGCAATCGACAATGTAATTGCCGCCGGCGTCGATGGTGGCCTTGAACTGCTGCGCGATGACGGCGACCAGGTCCGCGCGGATGTAGGACAGGGTCGAGCCCGTGTCGAGCAGCGTGGGCATGGTGAAGGTCTCGAGCTGCGTGTAGATGACGGCGTGCTCCTTGGGCTTGGTCATGCCGACGGATGTGACGTTGACCCAGTATCTGGTGAGGAGTTAGGGGAGGATGGAAGGGGTTAAGGGGACGAAAAGACGTACTGGATCCAGCGCGGGTCTTGCTTAGAAATCGGGGGCCAGATTTTGACGGGCTCGAGGGGCCCGGTAAACTTCCACCTGTTGATACCACCGAAGATGATCTCGCCTGGAAGTTGGTTAGACCGGTTTGGCTTGAAACAGGGGAAGGGGTGGCGTACTAAAGTTGTCCCCATCGCCGCCCAGGCCCAAGCTAAAGATGGGCGCCTGGATCATCTTCTGCGAGACCATCAGGTTCAAAATGCTGGGGTAGTTGATGGAGTAGGGGTAGGCGTAGCCCAGCCCCAGGATCCCAGAGAACGTGTAGTTGCTGTCGCTGGCCACCGCGAACTGGACCTGTGGGAACTGGAACACTGGGTCGTGTCAGTCTTCTGTCCTCGCATAAAGGTATTAGCACTTACTTGCTACGTTCATGCTGTCAGACCAGTAACTCCCCCGGACAGCTCCGGTGCCGTAAGTGACCGCAAAGTCACCTCCAACATAGTTGGACGAGCTGGACTTGTTAGGGTAGTAGCTGCCGTGGTTCAGGCAGATCGACTCAGAGGCCGATGTGTTGCATCGAGGATTTACCCAGAGCTCGTATGAGCCCGTGTCGAGAAAGACCTTGACCCGCTGGGGTGGAGTTCCGATTTCCACTGCAAGTGTGTCCGTCAGGATTGCTGCTCAGGGAGGAACATAAGGAAAGAAAAGACTCGCGCTGAATAATGTATGCGATGCCCCCGAGCTCGTCCAAACTCGACCAACCCCATCGTCTGTCATTCTGAGACTGTCGTGGAAGCAGAGACAAAGCTGTTGGTGGTGCTGAGGATGATGCTGTCGGCCCTGGTTGGGTCACTGTCGTGAGAGTGGACAAGGTCGGCGCCGGTGAGGACGGACAGGCGGAAGTGCTGAAGGAGGGCGTAGGAAATAACGGTCGTGAGATTGTTGGGCGTCCCGAGAATCCCGGTTGAAGCGTGGGTCTGCCAGACGCTGATTGCTGTCCTGCTGATACGGTACTCTGAGAAGGCGAGCTGGGCCATGCCCATGGCGGTGACGGCGGAAATCCCTGGCACCCGGGTGGTGGTGACCAGTGCCAACCCCTGCGCGATCTACCCGTTCCGTTGTACTTATGTCTGGATACTGGCATCCGAACGTATCCCTGGCTCCCCAACGAAGAATCACCACCCTCGGTGACTGCATTTGCTGAGACCGCACTGTCGCCGGCGGGTTGAGAAGGGTCTGGGATGGTACCGCCATGGCATGATGCAACCAAAGGCAAGATCCATAGGAGGGCGTCGCTCAGCATTGTAACCCGCCAGGGCTCGGTGCTAAGGAAAGGGTTATCAAACTCAAAGTCGCACGCCGATGTCCAAAACGCAAAGCCCTGTTCCGGCTAACCATGACAGCTATGTCGGTGCTATCATGGCCGGTTTAAGGGAGTTGGAAGGTTGGCGGCGAAAAGGAACGGCCCGCAGATGATGCCCTCAAATCTTCTCCAGGTTGCCATTCAGATTGCCAGAGCTCAACCCACCATGGCAATTGCGTGGGAAATGAACGATTATCTCTCAGCGGACCAAACCCCGCTAGATCCTGCCCGGCCATTGGGAAAAGAAAGAGCACAGGCAGAACGCCGAACACGTAGCTACGGTAGGCTCAGTGCCGGGCATTCGGAGGCGGAAAAAGAGGTCCCGGGCGGTTGTCATGTTGAGGAAATATAACAATCTGCACGCTTCCGCTGGTATTCTCATGCTCCATTGGCCCAAAGGAGAAAGGATCTTGCCTATGCCCGGTCCAGTCAAAGTCTGGAGCGGGTGATCAGGCTCAGTCAGGGTGGCCAGACACGGTAAACATTGGCTTTGCCTGTTGGATCAAACGGCACTCTCCTTCCAGGTAGAGCTGGCGCTCCAATGAGGTCGATTTCCGCCGGGACGGCAATGGCCGCCTGTCTCTGATCCTCGAGTCGGGATCTGGGGTTGCTTTTACCCGATCCAGCGTCAGCGAAGCAATAAATCCGAGGATATTGCCGTGGGGCGTCAAGGCGGGTAAATGCAACCACACTGCTCGGTGTCGATGCACACCTCTGCACAAAAGAAACCACGGTGTGCTCGAGATGTCCTTGGCACTCGTGGCTCAGAGCTGCGGAGGTTTGTGTCGAGCTATCTCCGTTAAATCACCAAGGAAAGGCTAAAGAACGGCAGTAGTTTTACGAGACTACGACAAGACAACGTAACACCAGAGAAGGCCTCGAGTCGGACAAGCTGTCTCATTTCTTGAGGAAAACATGAATTTTCTCAAAATTTGTCGTGTCTCTACTTGATCACCTTTGGCGTATTTCATTCGTCTGTCTTATGCTCAAAGGGGGAGGGTCAAGGAAGCACATCAACCGTTTTAGAGTCATGTCTTGATGTGGTAAAAGGGGACGAACTCCCGACAGGGGACACAACATGAAGTCTGTCTCCATGTTGAAGATCTGGTGGAGAAAGTGATGGCTCTTCTCTACCTGAGCAGGAGCAGCTGTGCAGACTTAATTCAAGGCAGCTGCATGTCAGAGTTTCTTGAGTCTTTGTTGCCATTGCCGCCTTCCTGATGGGCAGATGTTTAGTGACGAATTGCATTCCCTGCGTTGTGAGAAGGCACCACCAGAAAGTCAAACACGTCAGTCACCAGGCGGTCTTTTGCTCTTGAATGGTCGTGGAATCCCACATTCCTGCCCGGGTACCCTCCGCGACTTAACTTGAAGGCCCCAACGACGCCGTCACCGTGAAGAACATGGAAAGCCGGTCCACTCCCTCACCGTCCTGGTTCACTGAACCCAACACCATCCGCATCTTTAGGGGTCAGGAGAGTACGGACCCGAACACCAGCACAACCGACTCGTCTGCAGCAATGAGCAAGAAAACCGAACGCGATGAAACTGAGTCGCCTGGGCCCACCATACCGGGGAAACGGCTACGGAGGGACACAAGGTCAATATCTATACCGGCCCTGCTGAACTCGCCGCCCCCTGCACCGCGGCCTACAAGAATACCACCCATTCGTGCGGCAACCGACACGGTCCTGTTTAGCAGCACATCAACAAGGCCTGTGACGCCAGCAGAAAATCGGTTCGGGCTTACTTTGCAGCAAGGAACGAAGGACGACAGACCCTGTGGCCCCTTAGAGCCCGATGTTCAAGTGCATCCTCCGGTGCTCAAGGAGCGGCTCGGACTTACGTCGGGACAGTGGCCTTCTTCCTCACACCGAATAATTCCAAGACCCCAAGACCTCCGGACACAACGAAGCAGCTCTTCTGTCCAGCCGGCTGGAAGGCACACGCGCTTGGAGTCGGGAGCCGACCCCGAGCCTTCTTCATCAAAACCCCAAACTCCCGATCACGAGCACCGTTACCGCGAGGAACCGCGCTCTGGTCTTCCGGCTCGTTCAGCTTCCAGCGCGGTGTCGAAGCCGTCTACTGCTAAAGACCAGGGAATCCAGCTGCCGACCGAGTCACTACCGCCAGGGCCGCGATCAAACAGCAACTCTGCGTCGGCAGGAGACGGGGCTTCTCACGAGTCCGCGGGTGATCAGCGAGATGATTGCAAATGTGGCACCTGCGGCAAGCAAATGTCAACCCGCTCGTCTCTTGCGCGACACCTCCGCACACACACTGGGGAGAAGCCATATACCTGCGCCAAGTGCAACAAATCCTTTTCGAGTTGGTCAACATGGAATGTAAGTGTGTCGCATGCTTGAACTGGCTCCCTCAATGCATGCTGACCCGGACACCGTCTCAACACAGAACCACCGGTACAAAGACCAGTATTGTACATTTCTCGAGCTCCCTGGGGCTTGGCCAATGCGCGGATCCCGTTCTTCGGCACCATGAAAAACCCGCTTCAGACACCCTGGCAGAGATTACCGAAGAGCGCATGAGTTCGAGTACTTTGTTGTTGTTTACGATGGGCATACCAGACAAACATTGTATAAAGAGCATGGAGATAATGAGCGCAGTGATTTTGGGAGAACAAGCGTTTTGAGCAACAATAGACCAAATTATCGTTCTCTTGTGTCCCCAATTGCAGAGTGCTGTGTAATTGTTGGATGATTCGGGAAGGGTCAGGTTGGAAAAGGGGTCGCTGACGGAAAATCATTTGGGGTGATGATAGGACAGTGGATCGCTCCGCTCACCCAACAAATCGGAAACCATAACGATTAATCGGGTATGGTGTAGCGGTAACATCGTTGACTCTCACTTCTCAGAAGTGCCTGCTTCTCAACAGCCCCGGGTTCGACTCCCGGTATCCGAGTAAGATGTACTTTTTTTGCTCTTCATCATTTTGATTGGGAGGTGATTTTTGTTACCTTGACAGGAAAATGCACAGAAAGAAATCGCTTTACAATGAATGTCAAAACAGCCCGCTCCACCTAAGGTTGCCCGCTCACGGCAAGCTCATGAACAGCTTCAACAACTTGGGGTATATCGGAGATCTGATGCCTTGTCAGTAAAGATGTTTGACCCGGAACAAGAAGACACTTACCCCAGTCCTGTGACAGGGTCCCATCCCTCCTTGACTTGAAAACCGTCTCCGCCGCAGCCGGGATTTGACCCCTGGGTGATGTCCGTAAACACCTCTGGATGTTCGTACTGCACCGTCGTCAGCAACCGCCCACGGGTCAACACTCTGACAGAAAGTGGAAGAAGGGACTCACCAACACCTGCTGCACAAATCCAACCGTGCTCTTGCCCGCAGCCAGGCGCTCCTCGTTAATCAGCGTCAGGATGGACGCCCAGATCGGGGTGGCAACCGACGTCCCGTGCATCCGGTTCGGATAGCCCCTGAGCACCACGCGGAAGCTCTCCCCCATGGCCGACACATCCGGGTACCCCCGCCCGGCAATGTTGAACAGCTTCCCCGGCCCCGGCGGTGGCCTAACGCTGTCAAACCCCATCCCGCCCGCGCTCACATACCCCAAGTCGGTCGCGTTCGCCCGTTCCAAGTACCCCCTGACGTGCTTGTCCTGCCACTTGGGCCGCTCAAACACATTCGAGAACCCGCCGCCCGACGCAAACGTCTCGGCCGCGATCTCCACCAGCTTGGGCACCGTCCCGGGGGTCGAGTACTCGGGCTCCACGACGGTTGTGGCGCCGACGCTCAGCACGTACGGGCAGTTGCCCATGACGCGCGGCGAGAAGACGTCGCGCTGCGCGCCGAGGCACTCGGCCCGCGGGTCCATCCACCGCCCGCCCACGCCGTAGTCGCCCGACGACTCGACCACCGTCACCCCCTGCAGCGCGAGCTTCATCACCTCGAGGCACTGCCGGCGCATGTAGTTGGCCGGCCACGCGTGCTCCGAGCCGCTGTAGCTGATGGAGATGACGTTGGTCGGCGGGTACCGGCCGCACATGAGCGCGCCCTGGTAGCCGCCCTGCTCCGGGCCCGCGTTGGGGTTGGGGTACTCTGGGTCGCGGCAGTCGTCGGTCACGCAGTTGCCCGTCATGTTGAAGGCGGTGAGGTGGCAGTAGGATTCGTCGATGGCGTCAAAGAAGGCTGGTTTTTGTTTGTTGGAAGAGTCAGTCAGGTGTTACTTACCATCTTGCAGGGTGTAAGGGAAGGGAAGCGGAAGCGGAAGCGGAAGGGGGGCTGACTGACTGTTGAAGAAGCCAGTGTATTTGCTGCCGGCGCGGGACTGGTTCTTTTGATACCACTCGTCGTCGGTCTGGAAGAGGACGGTCTTCTGTGGCCAGACGAGCGGGATGGCGACCTGGAAGTCGAGGTCGGCTTCGTCGCCGGCTTTGGAGGTGTCGTTGGTGGGGCCGAGGGCGCCATTGATGGAACGGAGTTTGGGGTGCGTGCCACGAGGGACCCAGCTGTTTGCTGTGAGTCAATGGTTTCGTGGAAAAAATGAATGAGGGGAAGACGTACGGGGCAATGTATCGCCAGTAGTTGTCGAGGTCTTCTTGGCTGTAGTGCTGCCCCAAGCCCTGGAAGATGCCCAACTCATTGCCCTTGGCGGCTCTGGTGCCATTGGGGATCTGATACTGCGCTGCAAAGACGTTAGCAAATCATTGAAAGCCATAAACTGGACGTGAACTTGCTCCTGATGCATTGCGGCGTGATCTCGTCGCTGCACGGTCCTGTCACCTTAAAGATGCTGTTCTCCGGACCTGGATCAGTCGGGCGAGGCTTGCACTTCCCCTTCCCTTTGCCTTTCTCTTGCCCTTTACCCCCTTTTCTTGCCTTGCCGCCCAAATCACCAGTCAAATGACGGCGGCCAATCATCCTTTTTCTGATCTTTTCATCATTCCCGCCAGTCATAAGCTTGATGCCAGGTGTGATGTAGTCAATGTGATGTGACACATTGTGTGGGACGTGGTATCTTCTCAACATTAGATGTTTCTGAGCCTGGGAGGAGCGCAGTGGAAGAACGTACTGAGAACAAGCAATGTTCTGAATACCTGTCTTCACATTCTCAAAGATGTGGTATTTGGCGAGAAGCAACCCCTCGAGTTCGTGTGCTGCGGCGTCAAATTGTATCCACTGTTTGGACAGTCCGTTAAGTTCCGTGTTAGCGGTCCCCGTCCGTGGGTTGCTCCTCCTGCTCTCATTTCATGCAGAGCTCACCTGTTTGTTCTCTGACTGTGACACTCTCCCTTCATCAATCCCGGCTGAGGCCAGCCACCGCTTGACCTTCGCAACCGAGTAATTGCCTGGGGCAAACAGGTCAATGACCTCCGCCCGTGTGAGGTGTTTCCCATAGTTTGGCGAGTTTGGGTTTGATCTGAACTTGGTAAGCAGGGAGATTAAGCAGATGGGGCGTTGTGTCTTACATGTCCATGAGCCTCTCGTGCCCAGCATCTACGTTGGACTGCTTCAGTCCGATCCGCACTGGGAGTGTCGCCTCAGCATCCACGAGCTCGCGCTTCACCCATCCCTGAAGATGGCCTTGCGTATGTCTTTCATGGACGACGTGTGATGAGGGGACACTCCGCGGTGATCGGTCCCTGGTGTTGACTCTGCCCCCTGAGGCTGGCAGGACGAGCCCGCAGAGACTTGAGAGTCCGAATAGGGCGTTTCGGAGCTTCATTGTAGCTGTTGCAGCTGCCAGCCAGAGGGTCTTGAGAGAGTGAGAGGGCAAGGATGGCTGGACATGTGCCGGGGAGATGGGCTCATCTTGAGGTGAGTTGGGTGACTTACAACTAGACCACGGTGGCGACCCAAGTAAAGCGGCGACCGGCCGGATCTATTTTCGTCACTACTAACCATCTTGGCAGGGGTATAAAGTATCACCGCTGGGCTGGGCTCGGCTTGGGGCGTGATATAAAGCGGCCGGGTAAAATGCTACCTTTATTACGGTACCGGGTCCAGAACCCAGCTCTGAGGCGACGCTGCAGGCCATTGGCCCCTCTGAGTCCAAAGGCCCCGAGACCAAAACGGCAGAGGACAATTTGTTCCGATGCTAGCCTCGGACGGTCGCGAGTGTCTTGCTCAATACGTGCAACCGTCTTGCATTTCTCACAGATTGCGAGCCACGTTCTGGATCCCAAGGTTGCACCAGTTTACCCCTAAATGCAGAGCCTCGAGACAGAAAATCCGGGTAGGACCTTCTTAAGACCGCCTCGGCTCGCATTTCTAATGAAATAATCCCTTTAGTAAACAGTTTTGCCACGTGCAGAGATGTAGTTAGGTTCCAACAGGGCGTTGTGGCGCTACGTTGTCAGATCTCCTCCTCAACTCCTTCCCCTCACAGTACTCTCACTCTCTATGCGTGGCCCAGAACGACTCGCTTGGCAACTGTCGGCACCTAAATCTTGTCGTCTGTCTCAACCATGACCCAGTGACTGTCACTTGATGTGCCGAGTCCAAGCCAGCCGGTGCCGGTGATGAATATCTCAGCCAACAGACAGAGCATTGAGAGTTGCCGTTGAGCGGTAGCTGAACTGACTGATTCCAAAGTTTGTAAAACAGGTGAGGCATCTTGTTTGAACACATGCAAGTTCAAGCACGGTAGTACAATCTTCTCTTTGAGTTTCGAACTTCCCAAGCTGGCAGTGAGTCAAGCATCCACGGCAAAACAAGAGCGCAGAGAACAGATAGCGATGGTTGGCTGTGTCCGTTCGTCTTGTCTAGGACAGGGGATGACCATAACGGACGAATCTGTACTTCGCGATGTGAGAGGCTTTTCTGAGAGGATCTGAGTAGCGTTGGAAGAGATGCGCAGGGTGATGATGGGCCATTAGTCCTTTCGTGCTATCCCGAGATATCATTCATCTCCGAGGGCGGCCGACTGGTGGAAGACCCTGCTTTGTTAGTGCGTCTAACAAGCCACTTTCTGTTTCCCTGGTCACTTATTAAACAGAGAGTTTTTGTGCTAAGACATGAAGTATGACAGACGCCCTCTCCCCAGAAGCGCTCGAGGCGCTCCTCGAGACCCGAGAGTTTAAGGATGGTTTGCTGGCAATCTCGGTTGATCGCTATGATGTTGATTGTCTGGCACAATACTAGAGCCCATTTTTCTCTGGCACAGGGCGGCTACGAAGGGTTATTCTCCGGAGAACACCGGAGGGATTCACTCCCAGATGCAGACAGTATTTCACATCGAAAGAAGACTCAAACAATCCAGTCTCATAACGCAAGGTGCTCTCTAGTTGGGCAACCAAATCTTCCACTTCGAATCAGTTCATTAACAGCTTACATCTAACAGCAGCCCCCTCAACAAGTAGATCAAACCCCTCCCGCTGGCATCCTGTTCTCTAACAAGAAGTCTAGTAGTCTATTACATTTGTTTATGCGTCCATGGTCGTCTAGGTAGTGGTACACTACAGTCAAAAAGGATTGAAACATGCCTCTACTCTCTCACAAATAGCCCGCCAGCCTGAGTGCCCACACCCGAAAAGATAGAAAAAGAATGTCGTTTCCCAACCAAGCCAAGCCAAGTTCCCGCCCACCTGACTCCAACCACAACCCACCGAGCATAATTAAGGCTTGGCAACCTGCTCCTTCCGGAAGAACTTGAAGAACCCAAAGGGAATGATGAGCTGGAATAGCAGGCAACCCCAAAAAAACGGACTCGCAACGCCCGGGTACACGCCCTGCGAGAAATCCGGGAACGTCGTGTGCGGCGAGAGCGCGTTGGGACTCGTCGCTCTGGCCAGCATCGTAAACGCGCTACCAATCACCTGCGCGCCGATCAGCACCGTCAACACGTGCTGCCTCGTCAGCGTCGCCAGCAACAACATGCCGAGCCCGACACCCTGGATGTTATCCAGCAGACCCAGCCACAACCACAGGCACCTCGAGACGATGGTCGACCCGACCGGGCCGCCCGCCCACGGCAGGTACCAGCCGAGACCGCTCGTCCCCCAAAACTCCTGCGCCCAGCGCGGCGCGCAGAGACCAATTGCGAAGATGGGCAACAGCCATGTGTGCTCGTCCGAAAAGTAAGAGAAGGCGTACAGCACCAGCGCCCAGAGCCCGACGTAGAAGCCGAGCGCGAGCAGGAAGATACCCCACCCGGGCACGTGCTGCGTATTGAACAGGAACTGCCAGCTGCGACCATACGGCGCCGACAGCCAGTAGTTCTGCAAGATGATCATGACGAAGAACCACGGCACAATCTTGCGGCGGTAGAGCGAGATGTAGAAACCCGGGATGGTGGCGGGCGACTGGCGGTAGAAATCGGGCAGGCCAAGGTACAGAATAACGCCGATCGCCCAGAAGACAATGGCGATGGGGACACCGACGACGACAGCCTGGGGCACCTTGGAGGTGCCGACGAAGACGGTCTGTGTGGGGTCCATGTTGGCGACGATGGAACCCCAATACCAAAGGCCAATGCTGTAAACTTGCGCAAAACCGGAGACCGTGAGGGCGCGGGTGATCCATTGTTTTGTGGGGGCGCCGCCTGGATGGACATTGTCAGTTTCCCTGTCCGAAAGGTCGAGGCAAGGGGAGAGTACAAACCTTCGTCACCAAAGTTTAGGGCAAACGACAGGGCACCGCTGCTGGCGCCGGCGGCATAGAAGCATGTCGCGGCGTCCTCAAGCTTGTTGGCAACCCGCCAGTCGGGGATGAACGGAGCGATACCAATCAAGAGGAAAGCCAGGCCGAAGAAGAACCACGGGGCGGAGAGAGCGTAGACGGACTTGAGGTTGCGCTCCATGGCCCACCAGATAAGCGAGGTTGCCATGTACGTTGCCGCAACCATGTAAAGCTTCTCTGGTGTTTGAGTGGTCTCGCCAGTAAGAAGAACGATCTGGTACGAGCTGACCGAGATGACTTGGCCGAGGGCAAGCAGGAACGAGTAGATTGGCCAGTCGCCGAGTCGGATGGACAAGAACCTTCGCGTCGGGTTAGCAAACAAACAATCCACCTGGGCAAGAAGGGCAACTTACTTCTTGATGCCTGTGGGCGCCTGGTATCCATCGCCCAGCAAGAATTCGTCATCGACGTGGTCAGGAGGTGGCGAGATCTCGAACACTGACCGCGCCAGGCTACTCGGAGTTGTGCTGCGATGCCGTTGCCGCCCGCGACTGACAACCGACTCGTTGCGTCTTTGATCGTTGCGGGATGCTGGGCGGCTGTTCACCGGGCTCCCCATACGAGACTCTCTGTGCCGACCCAGCTTTGCGTCACGGTACCTCGAGAACCACTCCTTCTCGCTCTTCTTGATGAAAGATTCGATGCACATGTCGTTGGTCGAGTTCTGGGCGCTGAGATCCTCGAGCATCTCCTCAAACATGGCATAGTACTCGCCGGTGGAGTCGTTGAAGAACTGGTCGACTTGCTGAAGCTTCAGATCGTGCCTGTCGCCGACGACGTCCGGAAGACTCAGCAGACTGCTGTTGCGGTGGCTCTGTCCGAGAGTGGGACGAGGCGGGGCCAGCCCATAATCAGCAGGAGCAAGACCAGGTGATGCCATACCATCCTTTTGGGCCCGGATGGCAAAGCTGTCGACGCTGATGGTGCTCTCGCGTGCTGAAGAATTAGCGTAGAACCCACCGTTGATGGAGCTTGCGGTGGAATCGCGGGGCGAATTTGACCTCCCGCCAAGCCATGGAGTTGATGGGGTGGGCAGATCGGGGGTCATGAGCGACCTGGGGGTTGGAGAGGCGATTGGTGATGGCGGTACAAGCGTTGTCTCCGGTCCGGGAGTGAATACCGAAGTGTGTCCCTGGTCGACGTGGGTCGCGGTGCTGCTTGGGGACGAGGGCCGGGAAGCCGGTCGGATAGCACCCAGCCCGGGGCTGAGTGAATCGAGCTTCTTCTTTCTCGCTTCTTTGTTGTGGATCCGAATGGACTCGCTGTAGAGTTCATCCAGTTGCTTGATCCACTGCGCAACGGGGAAACGCTGTTTCGCACTCCAAGCTCGCATCAGTTGACGCTTCGAGGCCTTGCAGTCGAGAGCCGAGATGATGGCCTGCTTGAACTGCTGAAGCAGATGGGAGGGAGTCATCGACTCGACGGTATACCAGAAGCCGGGCATCTGGCCCAGACCACCGACACGCGCTCCCACACCCAGCGCACCCTTCCTGCCGAACTCGACAGCGACCAGACCAAACGGCTCGTCACGCGAGGGGATGAGGGCGAACTCGGCACCGCTGAAAATGTACGGGGGCAACTGCGTGAATTCGGGCTTGCTGAAGACCCTCCTGGGGTACTTCTCCATCAGCTTCTGGAGCTTCAGCGCTGCAAAACGGCCGTACAGGTCAATGACGGGGCCAATGCAGATCAGCTGTGTCTTGGGGTACTTCTCCAGAATACTGGGGAAAATGTCGGCGATGAGGTCCACGCCCTTCTGCAAACTCCAGCGCCCAACGAAGACAAAGAGTTCGGCAGTCGGGTCGACTTCCAAGCCAGCCCATTCCTGCGCTTGGCGCCGGAGGCCTGCTCTCTTCTCCTCGAAGCTCTGGTCAATCTCAACGCTCTTGTCTTGCTTGGTGACGTCCTTGTTCGGATTCCACTCGGCGGTGTCCGACGGGTCGGGGTTTGGCAGTTGCCCAATGTTCTTCAAGCTCCAGAAAATGGGGTAACGCGCGAGGGAGCGATCACCGTACTTTCTGGACACACCGACGGCACCGAAACCACGCTGGTGGATCCGGAGATAGCTAGCGCCAGCGTGGAGCAAGTTGAAGACGGAACCGTATTGCACGTAATCCTTGACCACTTCCGGTGGCAGGTTGAACACGTCGCAGACCTCCTTCTGTTCCTCTGGTGTCCGCATCGGCCACATGCCTTGGAACTCGGCGTTGTGGAGGGAGAGACAGCAGGGGATGGTTTGAGGCAGGAGATAGAGCGGAGCGGCGGCGCCGTGATAATCGTTGATGTGGTAAATGTCGACTGGGAACCGGCGGATGGTGTCGGCAATACAGCTGTTCCATGCGGCATACAGAATGGCACTCTCGATGTCGTCCATGCGAGCAATGTACGGGTCGGCCTTGGTCTGCTTGCGGAAAATGGGGGCGTCGAGAAGGACAAAGGTGATGTTCTTGGCCGTGTAGTAGTAGACCTCAATCTCGTAGGGCTGGCCCATGACGTTGACGAACATGGACTCGGCATGCGTCATGCGGTCGAAGGGATAGTCGACATCACCAACCACGGGAATGACCCAGATGAGATCGACGTGAGAGAGAGCGGTTCCCATCAGCTGAGCCATGACACCCAAGCCGCCAATCTTGATCTTGATGCCGAAGTCGTCGATGTTGTACTCCATGGTGGCGATGAGCACGGTTCGCCGGCCCCCGGCACCGCCGAGAGGGAACATGGCGGCGCTTGGGGGAGGCGTTGGTGTGATGGCATTCATCTCCACACCGCCCTTGCCAAGGGACTTGAAGTCGAGCCTGGATAGATTGCTGAGACCGAGGGGCATCCATCCCTTGCTTGTGAAGCCAGACTTGTTGACCTTGACTTGGTAGAAGCTGCGCATGTAGATCCACCCAGCCAGCACAGCGGTCAAGACGGGCAAGACGGCGAGAAGAATGAAGATGATGACCTGGAGACCGATATGGCCGGCGGGGACGTACTCGAACCGCCACGCTGCGTCGTTGTAGACGAGTTTGTAGGCGAGGTATGGCAGCGGGGGTGGTTTGGTGATGTTGATGACATTCTGTGCCAGACTGCTTGGGGGCAGGCGGTCGACGATACCATCGTTGTCAATGTCGCCGTAAATGGCTCCAACGTCCGGCTGGTTGTCCGGATTGATGCCCCAGATGTTGAGCTGGAAGATCGCCGGCCACTCGTACATGAAATGCAATTCCCAGGTGCGGTGGTCAATCAAGTCCATCGATCCGGGCAACCCTGCATCGTAACCCCACTTGTTGTACGGGCCGTGAATTCTGATGTGAGGGAAGCCGCGCTCCAGAGGGACATCGGGACTGTCGGAGTGTTGGATGAAAGCCGAAGAGCCCAGTGGTTTGCTGTAATACTGGACCGTCAAATGTGTGCCCTCCCATTTCTGCAGGTCCGTCCCTTTCCACTCCGGCATGAAGTCTGTGATATCCTGTCTGCTGCCATCGTACACGTACCACGGGCTCCACTTTGAGCCCCAGGTGTTGGTGTATCGCCAGTGAGTGGCACCAGGGGCGGTATGCTGGACATAAAGCTTGCCTCCCTCCATGGCCAACAGGCTGCGGGAATAGTTTGCCGTCGGATGGGTCACAGGGTTGAAGTTCTTTTGACCGAAGCGAAGCAAGAAATGGTCGGTCGAGTTCGTCGTGCCATTCATCTTTGCCACGGTGATCTTAACGATGCCGTCTGGAACGTTCTGTAAACTGGTCTCCAACCTCCAGGCCGACGGGATGTACCCCGTGTAGGGTTTTGGCCCTGGGGGCGGGAGCGTCTTGCACTGCGGGGTGTCAAATTTGAGGCTCGTGCCGTTGCCCTTGCCGTCAACAACGACCACAGCCGACAGGGCGTTGGTGACGTCCTTGCAGCTCATTTCAACGTTGTACTCGATGGCAATGTTCTTGATCGCGCCACCGGCATTTGTTGAATCGAGGTGAGCATCATGCCCTGGCTCAAACTTTGTGATCATGGCTGCCGGCCTGGACTTTTCTTCGTAGTCCGCGGCCTGCACGTAAGCTCGGAACTCATACGGCTCCAGGGTGATGCTGGGGATACAGCCAGCAGTCTTGCCGGTAAAGCCGTTCGTCAGCACAGAGTTTTCCAACCGGATGGCCTTGTCGTCGCTGAAGACGTTTTGTACCTCGACGCCGCCATCAAAGGGTGCAATGAACGCCTTGTCCTTGTCGCTGCACGCGGAGTCGTAGGTCGTGCGGTTTGGACGGTTGTGGAAAACCAACCATACCGGCGGATCAGTCTCGGTCTGCACCCCGTGGTACATGCCACGAGCAACGCTCCAAATGCCGAATTCCGTCTCGTTGCTGCTGCCCTCGAGTAACTGCCAAGTGGTGTTCCTGGCAAGGTTCTGGACAAGCCAACCATGCTCGAGCACTGGGAAGGCTTCGCGGAGGGCAAACATGTGGCGGAAAATGTTGCGGAGGGGTGCCGAAGGGTCGCGGTGGTCCCAGCCAACCTTTTCATCCTTGCAACCGTTCCGTCCCTTCTCGATGGGCCACCCCTTGTATTGTTCGATAGTGAGTCCGAAACAACTGTGGGCTTGCCACGCTGGCGAGGTCGCAAAAGCCTGGCGGCCGTAGACGTAGTTGGAAGCAGTGCCATCGAGAGCATAGAGCGCCTGCTCTTCGCCGTAATAAACCAGAGGAGCACCGGGGAGGAGGAGGGTGGTAATGAAGTAACCAAGGAGCATGCGCTCAACCCCCTTTTCGATGGCGGGCCAACGGAACACATCCTGATTCGTCACACCGTAGAGATGGCGGGGATCGAACTCGTTGGTGTAGGCATTGAAAAAGTCGTTGGTCCGCACCATGTGATCCCACATGGCGGCCCAGTCCAGCGGAACGTCGAATCCTGCTTCGAGATTGCCGCTGAGACCCAGAAAGCGGGTCAAGCTGCGGTAAATGGAGTAATGGAAAGCACCACCATCAAGGGCGCTCTTGCCGGCATCGCGGATGAACACGCCTGTGTTACCGGTCGCGGGCGGCTTCATTTTCATGGCGTCTTCGGTCTTCAACTTCATCCCCACCTCGGGTTCGCGCCCACGACCCAGATAAATGGATCCCAGGTGGTTGCCGCTCGTGATTTCCCCAAATACAGCGAAGTTCTTCTTGCCCATTCTCGTGGCACATTCACGCATGGCGGTGCTGAAGGACGCCTGGGCATCGACAGTGACCTGGACGGCCTTGTCGATACGGAACCCATCAATGTCCAACATCCGAATGGTCAAGCAGGAGAAATGCTCAAGGCGGGCCGCAACCGAGGGGTGCCAGTCGCGGAGGCGATCTTGGACGGAGGCGAACTTGGCGAGCTGGCGCTGCCAGTCGGGGAAGACACCAAAGGCCTCGATGTCGCCGTACTGGTCGAAGTCGCTGTTGTAGCAGCCCTTGAGTCCTTCTGGGTTGATGCGCGTCCCGTCTTCGTACCAGAACTGCGGATAGTCGCAGGTTTCGTTGTACTCGTTGCCAATATCGAAGTCGGGATATCGCCTGTCGTTCTTCCACAGCACCTTGTGTTCCTCGGTGCGAAACGGCGTGCTTTCGTTCAGGAACCCTTCGAAGCCAATCAAGTCGCTCATGCTGTAGTCGGGGTGTCAGATTCGCGTCAAGATCCAAACGGATTCCGGGGCTTGCTCACGTCGCCATGGTGTTGTCGAGTACCACCGCCATTCCGCGGCGGTGGATCTCGTCGATGACCTCTTGCCATTTTCTGACAGTGCCAAAGTGCTTGTCAAGAAGGGTCAAATCGATGGGCTAGACATGTTGGTTAGCACTGCGGGTGAGAGGAGAAGTTTGGTCAACGTACTGAGTACGAGTCGGCGCCCCACGGGAGGTTGATGAAGGGAGATCCTGCAATGTAGATGGCCTAGCTCCCGTCAGAAACATACACCTCCCAGTTCTAACCAGCTAGACGTTGTACCTTGATCCCCATCCCCTCAATGTAATCTAACGTGTCCAGCAAGCCGTCCAGATCCCCGCCAAACCGGAGCTGGGTGCTCATCATGTCGGTCTCGTAAACGGTGCCATTCTTGTCGTCGTTTTCTGGGTCGCCATTCACGAAACGGTCGAGGAACAGCGAGTAGAAGGGTATCCTCCAATTTTTCGGGGTGGTGTCGACACTGGTGTCCCTGAGGCCCTCTCCGCGGCTGCCATTGTACTGAAGCGGCGTGTCGGCGAGTCGGTCTTGGTTCAGGTTCCAGTCGGCCTCGCTTGCGTCGAATCGAAGGCCGGAAACGAGAGTTAGGGCCGTAAAGAGTGTGAGAAGAAGCGGGCGAGAAAGGAAGGACGGACGAGTCATCGTCACTGTCGCCCACCATTCATGGGGAGCGACAAGTCAAAAGCAAACGAGAGACTAGAGAGCAAAGCAAACGACCGACAAACAGAACAGACCACTAGGACGAAGGCAGAAACACACAATAGCGAGAGACGACGATAACATGAGGTGGAGGAGGGAAAAGACACACCCCAGGCTTGAGAGCAGCTTGCCTCGTGAGGAACCCCTGTGCTGGCAACCCCACGGAGAGCAGCACGGCCCTTGTTTGACCAGGAGGCAGCAATTCAGGAGGCTCAGGGAGGGAACACACGGCAGAAACGAGCTTGTCCTGTGTAAGCCCCAGGAGGCTTCCAGAGCGGAGATCCCATGGTGGTGTGTGGCTCAGGACCCGCTCGGAAGGCGGAAGGATGATGCTCAGGCGGAGCTGTCAGCCCATTGATGGCTAGGATCTTGTCGAATTGCCCAATGTCCCGAAGCAGTGCGAGAGTCCTCTGGTCCTCTCACGGGGCGGCAGCTTTCCCAATCCGACCCACGGGTGCGAAACGACCCCGGCATTGCCTGTGGGCGGACCCGCGGTGACGGGGATGCCGTATCTTCAAGGTCCCCCATCACCCATCACCCGCCCACCCCTTGTCTCCATTTGCCCATTGCCACGACAGGAGCGAGCTCGACTTCGAAGCGGTGTCTCTGTCTCATCCCGCGTCAGCACTGCCTCTGCTGTGTCTGGAGCATTCGGGCCTGGTCCTTGCGGGACCCCAGCGGTGTTGTTTGAGCAAGGGAGCAGCCTCGCAACGATCCCGCAACAGCTTGACGGGCGGCCCAAGTTCGGATCGAGCGCGTGCAAAGCCTGCTCAGGCGGTGGAGCCGGCCATCTGGTTTTCGCCGCATCTGCTCCATCGCATTGCCAGAACCGGTAGCGCGCATTGCCCGGAGTGGCCCCCGTCGAGCAGGCCCCTTGTCTGATGGGGCCCATCTCGATACGAGGTCTGTGTCTGGTTGGCAGTTTTTAGTAATCGCTAATTTGTCGTATCTGCGTTGAGGCAGGTTGCATCCCAGCAGACGCGAGATGGGCGATCATCAGCGTCGGGAACGGCAACGCCATTGCATTGATCGTTGAAGATTGCGCCCATCACCCGTTCCGGGCTCCGCCGTGCTGGGAAAAGACGAGCGGGAGGGTCGGGGGAAGGCGACAGGGTCTCCTGTCTTCGGGGCATTTTTTCTGGCTTGGGGAGGGGGCATTTGGCGTTTGAGGGACGCGACTGGCGATTGGCGACTGGAGACTGACAATCATGGCCCAAACAAGACTCGACAGTGAGACAGTGAGACAGGCAGACAGGGCCCGCGGAGTGGATATCTCAGGGGTAATCGCGCTGTGTTCCATTCGCTGCCTGGCGCGCCTGTCTCTTCCAGGTTGCTGTTTTGTGGCTGTTGAGCGTCGGTTCGGTGGGTAAAAAAAAAATGTCGCCCCTCGTCGTTGGTCGTGCATCAAAAAGCTTTGTGGCCCCACTTTGGCTGGTCTTGGCCTTCCCGTGTTGTTCTATGCCCCACCTGGCACCTGCCACCTGCAACGCTGCAGGGAACGAGGCTGCCCAAGACCCCTGCTCCCCCCTGTCGGCTCTCTGTGCGTCCCCTGCTCTTCCCCCTTGCCCTCATGCGACCACGACTGCGGGTGGATCCTGGTAAAATCGTAAAAATCCCCTGGCACTTGTGCTTGGCCCCTGGCTTCCGTCCCAAGTCCTCAACGGCCCTGTGCCTGCCGAGTGCCTGCCGTGTGCCTGAGCTGCAGAATCAACGATTGAGATCTGACAAAGACCGCCGTTCCCGCCCAGCCCAGATCGCCGCAAAATGCTTCGCCCTTCCAACCTAACTGGAACGTCGTGTCCGAAAAAGGCAAAATGACAACATCAGCGTCGGCCGCGAACTGCCGCAACACGCAAAGTCGATCAGCAATGCGGAATTGGAGAGCGCCGGGCGGTCTCTAAATTTTTGCAGCCAGGGAAATGGATCATTTCGTCATTTGGAGCCGGTCCAAGACATGGCTTCAGGGGCGGTCAGGGTCAGTGGCTCCCTTTTCCACCCCTTCCCACCCCTTCCCACCCCTTCCCTTGCCAGGTCGTGCTCGGCTCGCACGACACACGACTCAGCACCCGGCACCCCCGGCAGCCCCCGGCACCACAGCCCGGTCTGGGCTCCACTGCCCCCTGAGATGGACCCCATCGAGCGCATCCCAAATCTCCAGTCAGGCACAGTCGGGGTACGAGCAGTGATTGGGAACTGCCAGAAGCGTGCCGAACCAGCCTCGAAGCAGCAAGACGCCGGCCAGGGCCACCCCTTCTCGCCCCTTCTGGGCGCCATCAGATGCTGGCCTCGGGTCCCGCGCTGTGGCCCGTTAGGCCGGTCCGGGGCACCACAAGCGGCTTCCCAAGCGGCTTTGGGGTCTTGGGGCCTGGGACATCGGAGATGGGCTGCTGCATGTCCCCCGGACTTTATGCACAGGCAAGACGTGTGCGATCCCGCCTTTGCTGCTGCACGAACCTCAACGGCGCCTCACACTCGTTCGTCATCGACGTCGTCGCCTCTGGCTTCACCACACTCGTTTGTTTTGTCTGTCGCTTGTTTCTGCGCTTACTGTGCCGTGCAGTAAGGCAAGAGGAGGAGCAGCAGGAGGACCCCATTGTGAACATCCCACCCCAGTCACTCGTTGAACAAATACGACGGCCGAGAAAACCGGAGCTTCCGAGGATCCCTTTGTTGCCGGCATACAAGTATCGAACCACCCTGTCCGCCCGTGACCGTTGGCCGTCCTGAGAATCGAGTTGCGCCGCATCCCATCGTCTCTGTAACACAATGCGGACATCCTTCTTCAGTGTGGCCGCCGCCGCCGCCCTGGCCTTCGCCGGCTTGGGCTCGGCTGCCGATGCCGACGAGTGGAAGTCGCGGTCCATCTACCAGGTCATGATTGACCGCTATGCCCACGACGATGGCTCCACGGACACCACTTGCGAGATGCATCTGTTCTGCGGCGGCACGTGGAAGGGCCTCAAGAACAAGCTTGACTACATCCAAGGTGAGCAGACTGCATCCCGTGCTCCTCCTCTCCCGAATCACGCAGCTAACCCCGCGGATTGTGCAGATATGGGCTTCACTGCCGTTCAGATCAGCCCCATCGTCAAGAACATGAACGATCACACCGCCGTCGGAGACGCTTACCATGGCTACTGGTCCGTCGACAACTACGCCCTCAACGACAAGTTTGGCACCGAGCAGGACTTCAAGGATCTCGTGGCCGAGCTGCACAAGCGCGACATGCTGCTCATGGTCGACGTCGTAGTGAACAACATGGTCCAGGCTTTCGACAATGTCGTGCCCCCCAAGATCGACTTCTCCAAGTTCAACCCGTTCAACGACGAGAAGTACTTCCACCCGTACTGCAACGTGACCCAGTGGGAGAACTCGACCGACTACCAGAACTGCTGGCTCTATCCCTACGGTGTTGCCCTCGCCGATCTGGCCACCGAGACCAAGCCGGTTGCCGATGAGTTGAGCAAGTGGGTCAAGGGGCTGGTTGCCAACTACTCGATCGACGGCCTCCGCATCGACGCCGCCAAGCACGTCAACGACGCGTTCCTTCCCCAGTTCGTCGAGGCTTCCGGCGTGTTTGCCTTTGGCGAGGTCCTCACGGGCGTGCCCAAGGACATGTGCCGGTACCAGACCCTCGGCTTGCTGCCGGGCATGCCCAACTACCTCGAGTACTACCCCCTGAACAAGGCGTTCAACGGCGGTTCTCTTGCCGACGTCGCGAAGCTGCGCAACGATGCCGCCTCGACCTGCAACGACACCCTTGTTCTCGGCAGCTTCATTGAGAACCACGACATGCCGCGCTTCGCCAACCAGAACGACGATCTCGCCCTTGCCAAGAACGCCATGACTTACATTCTGCTGAACGACGGCATTCCCACGGGTGAGTTTCTCTTAGGTGCCATTGACCCCCCACTGCGACCCGAAATGCTAACAACCCCGCAGTCTACCAGGGCCAGGAGCAGCACTTCAAGGGCAACGGCACCCCTTTCAACCGCGAGCCCCTCTGGACTTCCAAGTACGACAAGACGGCCCCGCTCTACACCCTCACCGCGACGCTGAACAAGGCTCGCAACAACGCCATCAAGCTGTCCCCGGAGTACCTGTCCAAGACCTCCGAGACGCTCTGGGTTGACGTCAACCACCTGTGCCTCAAGAAGGGCCCGGCCGGCAGCCAGATCGTGTTCTGCATCAACAACAAGAGCAGCAAGGGCGACAGCTACGAGTCCACCGTCGGCGGCTTCAAGCCCAACGAGAAGATTGTCGAGGTCGTGGGTTGCAAGACCAGCACCACCAACTCTTTCGGCAATGTGACCATGTACATGGGCAACGGCGAGCCCAAGGTCTACGTCTTGGCGTCGTCGCTCACCGGCACCGACATCTGCCCCCAGACGACCGAAGACGCGCCGGTCAAGAAGAAGAACGGAGCTGGTGTCTTGGGCGTGACGGGTAGCGTCCTCCTCACTGCCGTCATTGGGTGGGCTGCGGTTTTCCTGGCGTAAGGCATCACAGGGGCACGGCATGGAGGGAAAGGAGAGGTCTCCAGGGCCGATGTAAGTCGTTATCCGGCTGTTTTCATTACCGTACTGGCATCGAGACGTGCATCTCGCGATATCCAAGTTCATACTTCCCAAGTACATACCCATTTAATTACGCATTCTCTTACTGCATTCCGTCATGACTGGTCTTGTTTTCCCTAGGTCCATCTGTCTCATCATGGTCATTTGTTTGTACGAAGATGATACCAGCCTTTAGTTTCTTGTACATATTTGAATGAGCATCGTCCTCTCACCGCCTCTCTGTGCCCTGTTCCCCTGCCAGCAACCTAATGTGTCTCCCCCTCCACGATGGTCCTGGCATGGAACTTGGTGAGCCACGAGTTCGCCATGGCCACCCTGATCTTCTTGCCCCAAATCATAAAGACCACCACCATCAAACAATTCACCACCAAGATGGGCGTAAACGCCCCGACGATAATCGTCAGATAGCCGTGCTTCAAGATCCAGTTCAGCACCTCCAGCCCGAACCCGAAGCTGATGGCCTGCTTGCCCAGACACATGATGATCAGCTGCTCCGACAGGTTCGCGTTGTGCGAGTCGACCGCGTACGCCAGCGTCAGCGTGAAGAAGAAATACCCGGCCCACTGCGTCAGCCCGATGGCGATGAAGTAGCAGATCCAATGCAGATCCCGGTCCGCCGCCACGCCGAAGAGCACCTGCCCCGCCGGCGCGGCCAGAACCGCGGGGAACAGGACCCCGAGCCTCATCTCGGCCTCGCGGATCCCGCCGTTGCGCTTGGTCAGGCGCGCCGCGAGCCGGTCCGACGCCGGGAGGAAGGGCACCGCGCACGCGAACCCGACCATGGTCGCCAGCGCGTGCAGGCCCGAGTTGGTCTGCGGCCAGTTGTAAGGGGGCGCGACGATCTTGAGCGGGAAGACAAAGTTGAAGGAGAAGCCGCAGAGGCCGATGAAGATGCCGTAGGTCGTGATGACCCAGAAGGTGGACGGGACGAGCAGGTAGGTGAAGGAGCGCAGCGGCATGAGCAGCGCCTCGCGCCACGACGTGGACGGGTCCGTCGGGCCCCAGGGGTGGAGTTGCTGGAGGAAGGTCTTGCGCGGCGGGACGGGGTGGGCGGTGGTGCTGGGTGGGTGGGCGTGTTCGTGTTCCGAGACGGAGGTTTTCTCAGGTTTGGGGGAGTTGGTGTTCGGGAGGTGCGTGCCGCTGGAGGACGAGGCGGAGGACGGCGGCAGGGTGGCGGGGCGGTGGAACATGGACTCCTCGCAAAAGAAGAAGGCCATGACGAGGAGCGCGCCAGCAAAGGCGAACTCGATGTAGAAGAAGAGGTGCCACGAGAGGCCGGCATTCAGCATGAAGCCCGCGAACATGGGCCCGGTCCCGCCGAGGCAGAGGGCGATGGTGTACCACCCGAGCTTCTTGCCGCGCTCGTGCAGGAAGAAGATGTCGTTGACGAGCTGGATGGGGAGGGCTTCGCAAACGCCGGAGCCGAATGCGTGCACGATGCGGGCGCCCATCAGGCCGGAGTAGGTTGTGGCCTGGGACGCCCCGATGACGCCGGCGGCATACGAGATGAGAGACAGTAGGATGACGGGGCGGCGCCCAATCTTGCGGTACAGCGGGACCAGGACGAAGTTGCCGAACCCAAAGATCAGGTTCGGGTAGTTGACGAGGCCGGCTGCCGTGTTAGGGTCTATCCCGAACTCCGCCGACCAGAGACCGATGTATGTGGCCGGGCCCAGGAGTGCCGAGAGGCCGAGGAAGGAAAAGGCACAGCTGATGAACATGACGGTGTGTTTCTTCCAGGCTGGCCATTGTAGCGGGTCGTTGGGGTCGGCCGACGGGACCGGGAAGAGCGCCTGTCCGTAGTGCGTCTCCTCGCCCTCCTGGGCTTGGAGGTTGACGGTGCCCGGGACGCCTTCCTCGTGGGCATGGCTGGGCAGAAGGTGTCAGACAGTTCTCGAAGCTGGCATGGGTTAGTCAGAATACTGACCTGCGAACATCGTGCCGGACAGCCATGGTGGGGTTTGAGTTGTGATCAAGTGTGGAGTCGAGGTGGATGGCGCGAGAGACAGTCTAAGTGGTTGAAGGAGAGCAAAAGGGTAGATGATTCTACGTTGGGGAGCGTTCACCATGCGTGTCGGAGGTGACCATTTGCGAGACCATCTCTGGACTCAGTGGGCAACAGTTACACTGGACTCGCGGTAGGATGCCGTTTCATTTCTGATCTTAAGTATGGCAACTGGCAGCACAAAAACAGAGTGCCCACGTGAACGGTGAAGCAGAAAAATAAAGACCCCAAGAATCGTAGTATGCCTAGACTCGTCTCCAATTACTGCCACAAGCCGTCTGATGCTGGAGCAGTGAAGGGAATCCGGACGCCACCGCCCATTGTGATCTCCTTGGCTAGCGTTCCTGCGAGTCGAACCCAGGCGCAAGGGGTCCCTGGGCTCATATGCCGTGGCATGCATGGCACAGGTGTCACTGCAGGTGGAAGCGGCAGGACAAGGGACATTGCAGCCGGGGTCAGTCAGATTCGACCTCCCTTCTCCAACCTTCCCCTCATTGCCACATCTGGGTGAGCTACCCGAACGAGTCTCGGCATCGGGGGCCAATGCTCGCTCGTGATGGTACTAGCGAACTGATATCGGGGTACTCCGGAGCCCGCGAGCGTTCGTAAGCCACAGGCTCGCTGCAGTCTCACTCGCGTCAACTCCGTGAGACAAAGATCCAGTGTTATTTGGTTGGAGGGAATATTTTGCCTTGGGGTAACTGTTCTCGGATCACAGACGCCGTGGGAAATGCAACAATCTGAGGGTTGTCGATCTGGGACATGACGGCAAAAAGAACCCTGCCATCAATTTAGATTTGCTGCTTCACGGGAAACACGGTTCACTTACTGGTATCGACTGGGATGCGGATGTACCTAAGTTCAATTGTATCTCTGGCAACCAATGGGCGCAGTCAAGGCAACTCCAGGCAATGCCATGCTACGGCTGGTTGAATCGGGTTAGTGATATGCTTTGAAGTGCTGTGCGAGGCATAGACCGCCCTGAGGGGTAACGCTTAAGCATACCCTTGATCTTTTTACCCCTCAGAAAACAGGTTTGAGAAAGCGTTCTTTAAGGTGGGTTGTCTGGCGAGAGAAGGTTTCGGTCACGGCCGGGAACATGGAGAGCCCAAGTACAAAATTAAAGCTCCTTATCCTTTTGCTCACGACGAAATCACCATGACCAATTCAGCCCACCATTTCTGTGGTTCAATGGTCGAGATACTATTCTTCCGCAATGTTATGAGGCACGACCGAAAAGACCCTTGCAGGGCAAAGTGTTGTTGGGGAGTTGGGGTAACACCAGGCCAGGGCCTGACGAGTTCTCCAACGCCTCGTCCAGTCGTTTACCCCATCTCTTTCTATTTGTCCCGTTTAATGGTCGCAGTCCTCGGACCCATCCTCGTTCCCGTGTTTTAATGAAGCACACCGTAAGCTCAGAGTCTCATCCACTGCAGCTTGGACGGCAAGGAGTGACCACTCTCGTTGTGTAACCTCTGACCTCTCCAATGAGGGCGTCGGCAGCTACTAGAATGACCGGGCTGGTTGACAAATGAGGGGTGTGTGTCCCATGACCGCACATATGCCAAGGAGTCTGAACCACGGCATGGACAGATCAATGTCGGCCTCGGTTTCGAGGACTTCAATGTCGTAGCTAGCATGGGAGAGCAGAGAGAGTCGTGAGGCGGGATCATGACCGCATTCACAACATAACCCTCACCAGAGACAACAGTATATCACTCTGTTTCGTCCCAGCTTCACCCTCGCAACCTTCCAACCCCCCACAACACCCCGTGTGCTACCAATAGTGCATTATGGATATAGGAGAAATGGGCAGCGGTTGCCCGTATCTATATCTCGACAGATTCCGTCCAAAAGTTCCAGTTATCCATGCACGAGTAATCAACATGACCCCACCCCTCTACGAGAGGCGTGTTTGGCCGGCTGAACTGAACGTCAACGATGCGGCAACCCTCGCCACTCACCCTTGGATGGGACAACCCGAAGCCGTGAATTCTCTGACCTTCGAGGACATCACAAGCAGTCAGCGGAGCGCCAGAGGATGAAGGCACGCTGGCAGATGTTTCCAAGGCCGCCAGCCGAGCACCGATGGCTGCCATGATCCGTCCGTCGGTAGGCCCCTCGCGGCCCTGCTCGCTGAGCATCGTGGTCGCTAGAGCACGCAGCGACGGGTCTCTGCATTTGGCGCTCACGATGAACAGGGGTCCAACAATGCCGGGACGCGTCGAGAAGCGTTTGGGCGCCCTAGGCTTGGTCCGCCGCCTCAGCCGCGATGACGCTGCGGCGTCACTCACGATGCTTCGAAAGTGGTTCATGTGTTCATCGTGCGCAGTCTGGAGCGGGTCGTGGACACACAGGAGATACACCAGAGCTGCGGTCAGCTGCGTGCGCATGGCATATATCTCTGCTAGCGTTTCCGAGTCTTTGAGTGAAAACGTCGCGAACGAATGCCGGGTTTGCGACTTTGTGGCAATTGCTGCAAGGCCGTCGAGGACTTTGCAACATTGGCTCACCGCGTCAGATTGAGCCTGGCACATGATAGGATCATGTTCCTTCCAACTTGGATACGTGTATCGCAGCCGGTTAGCTGACTCGATGAATTGATAGCAGCGGTGAAGACAGCTCATCGCTGCGTCGACGGCGAGCTCTGGTTCACAGAACACATCATGATCGTCTCCAGCTGTGAGTTGATGAGGTTCCAGGTACATGAGTGCTGGCGTCTGGGCCAAGGCGTAGCTGCCAATGGAAAGGTTTACCTTGACCAGCTCGTCTTTGATATGGCCGAGGATGTCAGAAGACGGAGCTCCCTGGCGACGCTGGTAGGTCCTGGTAAGGATCTGCACGGCCCCTAGAAAGTGGGTAAATGCATTCTGCTCGTGCTGGCTCAGGATCTCAACGCAGGCGAGGACCATTGAAGCCAGAGCCAGTGCCTCGGGGTCTGCAGTCTCGTCGGTGAGATCCGACTGGAGCCTTGCCAGAGCTGAGCCGTAGTACCGCCAGGAGGAAGTAGCAGGGCTGTTAACGATGGCGTCGTTGAGCGATGATTCGTACGCGGCCCCAAACGCGGCAGCGGCAGCCTTGACGCACCCGGCTTGATGTGATAGCTGGAGAAATAAGCGCCCCCAGACACCATCATCTTGCAGGGGACGGCCGTTGCCGTCCAGAGACAGGACGTAGGCTGTGAGGTGGCTTAGCCTCTCGGTATTACTGTCCGCTGTGACGCCCATCTTCAGAGACGGCTGCAAAGCGGCTCGTGATGTGCTCTCGTGGTTGTACGCGTAACCGCGGCATGGTCGACCTGCTTGGACGCACCGCTGACAAAGAGGCTTTTGTTCGTCGCACTTGACACGACGTGCCCTTCAATTCTGTGGTTAGCCATTCTGCTGCGTGGAATGATGGCAGGCGGGCATTCATACTTGCAAGTCAGGCAGCCTCGTCTTGACTGCGAAACAACGACCCGGGACCGTTTTGATGTGGGAATGGATGCGGACTGCATCATGGATCAAGGCTGTTGAGCTGACGCAAAGATGTGATGTAAGAGCAAAAGCCTATTCAGTTTTTCCCATGCACTAGACGAGGCCTATGCTCGGACTTACCGTAGTGCCTCCTCGCACTCCAAAGTCCCTGGCCACCCGATGTGGAAACTTCAAACCGTAGGTCAGCTTTCCCAGTCTGCCCTTGGCTACGGGTGGACGTGTTGGATGAGTGCCTGTGAAGCAGTGTAAAGCAGTGCAAAGTAAACTTGTGTCGTGAGCAAAAACAGGAACAAAGTGGTGCGTGGTAATGGGGCGCAGTAGCAGAAACCTGGCATTGTCAGGAGGTCTGGTATCAAACACCGAGATGGCCTCCACAGCATCGCCATGGGGTCCCGTTCACGGCACAGCCCACACCCGAACTCGAACCGGCCCAATCCAGCTTAGCTCAACGGCCACTGGTAACACAAACACCGAGCTGAGCTCCACTGGAGGTTGGCGACGAATCAGAAGGCGAGGGAATCTTGGTTACATTGATCTTCCATCGCCATCATGGAGATGGGCGAAAGAAGCACAAGGAAGGGGCGCCAACCAGAGATGAGCTGTCAAGAACTATATAACTCGCGTAAAATCTCAACGAGGCAGAGTACGATCAACAAGATGCCCGCCAGGTGTCTTGATCCTCGTCTCCAATCGTCTTCTCCCTGGCAGCCCCCCCTCCCCAGTCTCTACAACACTGCAATCACAGTCAAGACAATACGATACTTGTTAAGATGCGGTCTACAAACCCCATCACTCTCCTCTTGCTCGCCAGCACGGCCGCAGGGTATTTGATTCCGCACCCACCCGGTAAATACAATGTCACCCTGACGACTGGTCCCCTCGTCGACTACAGCCGCGACGACCCCTATGCCGCGACGCCAATTCCGCGTGCCTTGATGTTGTCGGTCTTTCAGCCTGTGAGATGCGCGTCCACAGTGCCCGTTCCCTGCATGCCAGACAAAATCGCCGAGTACCAAGGGCCATTCCTCCAAGCGACCTTGAACGTCTCGGCCAATCTCTCACCCCTCTTTCTTGAGGCTCGCCTGCCAGTGTGCTCGTCAAACCGCCGCAGCCGCTGCTCGCCCCTCGATGACGTCCCCATCTTGCTCTTTCTCCCTGGATACAGCATCCCACGCTTCTACTATAACGTCATCGCCTCTGCCATCGCCAGCGAGGGCTTCACAGTCATTACCATCGACCACCCAGGCGACGCCAACATCATCATCTACCCCGACGGCCACGCAGCCTACAACAACGCCTCCATCCTTGACAGCCCGACCTGGGACTACTACCCCCTCGCCGACGATACCTCCTTCGTGATCAACCAGCTAAGCAACGCCACGGCCATGGCCGAGCTGCTGCCGGCGCGCGGGCCGCGACCGTTCCGAACCGACCGCGTCGCGGCGCTGGGCCACTCCGTCGGCGGCGCCGCCGCGCTCGTGGCCGCGTCCCGCGACCCGCGCATCCGCGGCGCCATCAACTGGGACGGCACCGTCTTCGGCATGCCGCCCGCCGCGGGCGAGGCGGGCCCCGTGCTCGCCATGTCGCAGCCCGTGCTCTTCATGTCCCACCAGACCTGGTTCGACACCACCTGGACGGCGACGTGGGCGCAGCTCGGCGGGCCCAAGATGGCCGTGTACGTCGCGAATACCACGCACTACACCTTCTCGGACGTGCCCACGCTGCTGCAGGCGGCCGGGCAGAGCGCGGCGCCGTTCGCGGAGCTGCTGGGCACGGTTGCGCCTGCGGAGATGCTGCGTGTTCTGACGGAGTATACGGTGGCGTGGATGAAGGGGGTGTTTGCCGGGGACATGAAGAAGGGAGGGTCTTTGTTGCAGGAGCTTGAGCCCGGCAGGTTTCCGGGGGTGTCGGTCTTGATGAAGGACAACTTTTGATGCCGCGGATAACGGTGAGCACAAAGAACGTCTGTTGTTGCTCGCAGTCTCTGGTGCCAAACTGGAAGTCGAGCTGCGGTTTGATCGGGTGGACGCTGGTGCGAGTGACGAGCTGGAAATTAAGTGTATGATGACCACTTTCTGGCCGTCTATTATGATGCAACATCTTTGTCCCGTGTAATGTACAGTATTTATGTCTCCCGTCCTCTAACCGATGGCCTGTATATGAATGGTCCAATTCGCCCGAGTTCGACGGCGATGACCGACCTGGAGAACCCCTCCCCATCACCTTGGCATTTCCAGCAGCTGACCAGCAGCTGTGTCATGCCCCAAGCCTGCTCTGCCGTCAGGGTTGGTTTGGAAGACCCTTTTTCGGATGGTTGTCCCGAGTAGTCCCCGTCCCGAAACGCAGTTGCTGGCATGGCGACTACCTCCTCCGTAGCTGCAACTGGACTCCATCCACCGAGTGCATCCGGGAAAGGCCCAGAGGATGAACGAAGGCCAACGCCATGAGATGCGGCCCCGTCGATCGCTGGCGTGTCAGTCCCAGAGGACATCCCAACAGGGCAACTCTGGCCATGTGGTGTGACTTAAGCTGTTTCCCGCCAATGACCACTCTGCTTGGGATTCATTTCGTGCTCGTGTCACAGCCACTCCTAGCCACTCAGGGCCTGGTGCGTGTGAGTTGCACAGGTGTGCGGGTTCCTCAAAACTCCAAAACTCCGCAAGCGTCCTCTCTCAGGGTCCATTCTTACCGGACCCACGGGACAGCGATGTGGCTTGATCACACCCCCCTGGTCAGGCTACCCGCTGTTCTCGGCCTTCCTGCTCGCCACTCTGTTTTCAAGCCCGAGCCATTGTGTCAACCGCCGCCCGAGCCGCACGCACGGCATATCGACCGCCTTGGTGAGGAAGTCCGCAACGACCAGGTCGAGCGGCAGCATGACGGCCATGGCGAGAATGAAGCGCAACTGGAAGCCCGGTGGCCCCAGGTTTGGCACGCGCAGCCGGTTGTCCCACCACGTCGGCGGGCTGTCTTCCGGCAAGGGCCCAAACATCCTCCCGACCCTGTCGCCCACCATGTATTGCATGGGCAGGTGGATGAGGTAGAACATGAAGCTCACCCGGCCGAGGTACCGCAGGGGTCGAGTCTTGAGGAGGGACTGCAACCACGGGATGCGCAGCGTCGCGTAGACGAGAAGCAGTGAGCCCCACGAGGTCCAGAACCGGTAGTACTGGTTCTTGTCGTACCCCGCTGGGATCAGGCGCGTCAGCGTGCGCCAGCCGGGGGTGTTGAGCGAGTATTCCACCTTGCCGCCGGACGCAGGCTGGCAGAGGAGGTAGTACCCGCTGACGAAGGCGACATGGTAAAGAATCATGCGAGCTCGCCGCGAGCAGTGCCGGGACAAGAAGGTTATGTCGAGCGCGTGCACGTCAACGCATGCGAGGAACATCCCGGCGATGAAGCAGCCCATGGTCCAGAAGGCCATCTGCAGCAGGGCAACCACGGCGATGAAACTGAACAGCACGGTCTTCAGGGGTGACAGCTTGGTGAAGAAGGCGTGCAGCGCCGCCAGGCCGTAGACCAACATGGAGCCCTTCAGCTCAATGGGGATGGTCCACACGACAAGGCTGTACGTGTACCACACCACGTTGTCGTGTTTCCGGAACGGGTTGAAGAATTTGACCGTGTCGACGACCCAGTTCATGATCTCCAGAAACACATCATCCTTGCGCTTCGGCCACGGCAGCTCCTCGACGAGGCGGTACGGCGCGTGCATCAACAGCGCGAAACGCCAGCGTAACCGCAAACACTGGCGCATAAAGACGGATGGGCCGGCGGACCACGGCCGAGGCCAGACTCCAGAGGCAGGCGTCCCTCTTGCCGTCGCGCACCAGGCGCATCGGGCCCCGGTCAGCACGTAGCCTGACAGCACAAAGAAGACGGCGACGGCGGCGTTGCCGCCGTTGAAGAGGATGCGCACAAACGGCATGCTGGCGAGGAGCCAGTGACCGTCCTGGCCAAAGCCGTGGTCGTGGATGTTGTTGTCATAATTGCCGATGCAGTGCTGGATGAAGACGAAGAATGCGGCCACCCCGCGAAGGCCGTCGAGGAAGGCCGTCGACGAGTTGTCGGGCGTGCGAGAGGCCGGGGCGGGCGCCTGACGCTCGACGTCGCCGCCGGGCGGGAGAGAGGCGAGCTCGGCGCTCACCAATGGGCGATCTTCCATCTTCAGGACTGTCGATGGTGTCGCGTGTTGTGGTGATGTCTTAGTCCACCTTGAAGCTTGGGGGAAAAACGGAAGACAATCCCAATCCGGGCTTGCCGTCCAGGGTCGCATGTGCTCGGCGGCCCGAGGTTCATCCCCGGCCCAGGGCCCCTGGACGCGCTAGCTTTCAGGGGCTGCATCGATTGCCTTGCTCAATCCACACGTCCTGTCTCCATTGGCCGATAAATGCGAAACGGGCGCGCCAAGAAGATTCGCCAGGGCACCTCGACCTTTGTGGTTGGCTCAGGGGCTCAGGCCGGCTGGTTTTGGTGGTTGATCTTTTCGTTAAAGCTGATTGCACATTTGTTGGTTGCTTTTTGCGCCGAGGAACAGGGCCCAGTAGTTGGATGATCGGATGACTGAAAAAGGGGCTCGCAGAGAATTCCCTGTGGCTGCAAAATATTGCCAATGATTGCCTGACTTGTCCGTATCCAGCATCAAAGTCTCCCTGGAGCATCCCCTGTCTCCACTTCCTAACCCGCCCGACGCCACCAGGAAGCCACCACGGGCACCCCCGGAAATGTGACATCCCCAATTTAAAGTTAAAGTTAAGGCTCCGCTTTCCAAATCTGTTGGGGCATGGAGCAGGGGCACAAAACCACGAACCAGTGCTTTGGGACGTGCGTGGGTCGACACGCGACCAGCGACCACCGCGCCGCAGCGCTGCAGAACTCTCTCCCGGCAAGCCTCTGTTTCGTTTGGCTGCCGAAGAAGGCAGAGTTGCTCACACCAATAACGAGCTCGATGTTGATGCGGGAACACGAATGAAAGTTGGCACCGTCACATATCGCTTGTTTCCTGCTTTAGTTTCTGCGTTTATGACTTGTGGGGGGGGGGGGGGAAACAGCCTCTTCATGGTCGGGTTGTCGTTGGATGTAAAGGACAGAAAATAAAAACTTACCCTCAAGCTCGCTGAACCTACCTTCGGTAGGTAGGTACGCAAGGCGCGATGCCATATCACATTGGGAGGATAAGAAGTATCCCGCCACACCAGGCTCTCAACTTGTCTCGGGCAAACCTCAAACGATAAGTGAAAATCTCCTTTTCAGCAGAGTTCCGCGCGAGACATTTACCATTTAGCCCTGATTGTGCCCACCTAGTCCGTGATGTTCCGGGGATGGGAGCCCTGCAGACGAAATCTTGAGTCGAATACTCCCAAATACTAGAGAAGACAAAGCATCTGAGTAAACAGTCGAGGAAAACGCCCCATTGCTATTCACTGGAGGTACTCATCATTGAGAGAGCTCCCTGGGAGTCCATATCATCCATCAGTAAGGTATCTATCACCAGTTGCCGCTCTCCGGATGTTGTTTTCATCCGAAGATTGAGCAACCCCAGCCCCAGCTCTCTGTTCCTTCCGACAGGTCACGTACCTTCCTGCTCACTACTCACACTATATGTATTAGTTCCCGCATTCCCTCTTTCACCGGCTCTCCCCAAAAGGCCAAATGGCTCAATGGGGGGAGTCCGGCCCGACGGCCAGCAACGGTCGAATTGCACCTTTCACTCAAGAGAGGTCACCAGTTCGATTGCGAAGTAAAACACCTCTCGAGGGTTTTCGTAGCCGGCTTCCCGATCCCGGATCCGAGGGGGAGGTGAGCCGGTAAGCTTTTTGTTTATTTATTTATTACTTTTTTTTTTCTTGTTTATCTCATGTTCCTCCTTCTCTCACCCTGCTGCCAGCCAGCCATTCGACAACTTCTTGCCGGCTTTCCTCCAGCGTCAGCTACCGCAGAGACGATTTGGAAGCCTTGCCAACCGTGGTTTGGACAACGACCTCGCGCTCAAGATCAGCGCGCTGTTTCTGACAGGCACGCTTTGTTACTGTGCTGGTGAGTCACTGCTGGCCCAGCGTTGCAGTCGCATCCAGTTGCATCCAAGATCAGGTATAGCTGGGGGTTAACTATACATGGGGATGGTGTGTGGATTCACCAACAGCGTTGTCTGCTTCTGGGGCCTGATCCTTCGCGCAGCAAAAAGTTGGCGTGGCATTTTCCCCACGCATGCCTCGGGCTCCTGACCGCAGGATGCAGGGACGGCTACTATGTAAGATGCTGATAAGCTGACTCCTTCCCTTTCCATGTACTGTTGGTAGTAGGATCCGCCGGGTCCATCGCAGTGCAACGGTTCTTGGTCAACCAGCCGCAAAGGAAGAACCGAGCCACAATTCAGGGCAGCCGTGCCGCATAGATGCATCAGCGAGCCTGACCTCTTACATGCACGGAGTGTCCACCGTCGGTCAAATCGGTCCAACTGCATGTGCGACGCAGGCAGAGGAACGCTGCCATCGACATTGGGAACTTGATTGGATGCGTTCAGCTTGCCGAGGTTTCCGACACCCCTGGGTCGTTCACCCTCTTCAACTCGCCCGCTATTACATGTATTTTATACTGCTAAGCCGCCAAGTCCCTCGATGTTCTCCAACTACTTGCGACTGCCTCCTATCTCCCGTCCCTACCACGAACTGCTTACCGGGGGGTTTCCATCCGATTGTTGCGAGAATGGGCGCCCCTGTGATTCTGTGTGGCAAGACCGAGGCCGTCGGCACCGGCGTCATCGCCAGTCTCAAGCCCGAATTCGATGGTCCGTGGCGTCTGCTCGCACGGAGCGGCAGTCGAGAATTCAAGCTAACACACCCGAGTAGTCATCCATTTCATCATGACCCCCGAGGCGGGTGCGGCCCAGATCCCCGCCATCTTCCGGGGCGAGCAAGGAGTGGAGGCGCACTCGGCGCTGGGCAGCCACGACTACTCGCAGAAGCCAGCCGCCGTCATCCTGGGCGGCGGCTACGACGACGCCGGCATCGAGACCATGTTGAAGGCGTCGGCCGGCATCCACCCCATCCCTTGGCTGCGGCCCGACCTCACTCTCCCTGCCCCGCCCTTTGGCACCCCCGACTACGGCAAGGCGCTCGTCCAGCGTATCAAGGCGCGGCTGGCACAGTTGGAGCAGGAGGGCCGATTGCACGAAGAAAAGGTCGTGCTGTATTGAGCTTGTGCACCGGTCTCGCCCAGAACTACCAAGCGTGCCACTGGCAGATATCAACTTCCCCCTCGTCTGCCAAGCCGGATGGTTGCATGGACACACCGCGGGCCGCTGAGCTGGGTTGCTCCTCGTTTGAGCCCGTCTGTGGCACAGCAGCATGCCCACGTGGATGGATCTTGACTGACATCCCGGGATTCTGCAACTCATGTTTCATGTCAAATCTTGGGAAGCCCAGAACAAGATGTGGATTGGGCGCCTAAGAGAACGCTCGCAACCCTCCAAGAACAAAAGCTGGAGTAACTAAGATGTGAGAAACTGGATTCACTCCGGATATCGAAATGACAAGATCGGATGGTGCCTCGCCAGGGACAAAAACGCCATGACAACTCGGTCTCGATTCCTCCTACACACTGCCCTCAAAAACACATGTTGACCTTATGCATCCCCGACTACATGTCCCTCCCGTGGCTGTGTCTGCTGCTTAACCTCCTGAACCTGATCCAGCAGTTGGGCCAGCACTGCTTCGACGTTTGCCAGGTCGGCGCCATTCTTGCTCTGCACCCAGCCCTTCAGCGCGCGCCGAAGCCTCGATTCTTTATGAATGGCTCGCTCCACCGCTTCTATATGGAGAGGTCGCTGCAAGCGGGCTTCGATGAGCTCCTCGGTGGCTCTGTTGATCTCGGCAATGATTCGGTTCGTGTCGATGCCCAACGTTCTCCTGTCGCTTTGCTTGAGGCCGTCGTTTACTTTCTTGGTGTCGGGGTCTGTGGAAGATTGTGCTGGATGTGCTGATAGCCCTGTGGATTCTATCTTGTCACCCTTGTTCCCAGACGCAAGGGAGATGTCCTCAAAGTCAGGGGCTGTGGCATCTTTGAAATCGATAGACGTGTCCTGCAGGATTGCCTTGCCGGCGTTCAAGGCAGGTAGCGGAGCGGGTTGGTGAAGCGGTCTGCCCGTCTCCTCGGCTCCCTCAATGACATGGCTTTTGTTGGGACTCAGTAAACTGACATCCGGAGCGAGACCGTCATCTCGTTGAGCGGAGGGTAGCGGGGGCGCGGTGGTGCAAGAGTCCTTTGTCCCAGGCCTTGGAGAGGAGGGGCCGCGGGGATCCAGGGATATGCTTCTGGGGGCGTCTGGGAGAGGCGAATGGGGAGTGGATCGGACCGACTTGCCCGTCTCCTCATGTTCTTCAAGAGGATTCGGTAGATTAATCGGCGGAATCAAATACTCGCGTCTCAGACCGGACGGACGCCGGGGCGCAGGCGCGGGGGAACGAGAAATACCTTCTCCTTCGTCATCAGACTTGGTGAGGCGGCCGTCCGTAGAGATCCTCCTCCTGGTCGGGTTCTTGCGCCGTGCTTTCTCCGGACGAATTGTTTTTCGAACCGTGAGTCCCTCCCGCTCCAGGTTCGTAGCGTCTTTCAAAGGAACCCTCCCTCTCTCCTTCATCGTATCTGTCGCTAGCAAACCCACGTTCGTCTTGAGGACGGGTGATCCAACCCCTTGACACCCTGTCCTTGACCCCGTGATCCCCAGAGAGCGCTGTTGTTTTGCACGTTGGAGTTCCAATTCAGGAAGGATGAGTCTCCTAATGGCGTCTTCAACGGTCTCAAGGAGCTTCGGGTTGTTTACCGCGCTGTTCCTGGGTCGGCGCACATCGCCCGGTGTCTCTATCTGATCCTTCGTCACGCTTCCCGTGGGCCCAGCTGCGTTGACATCAACCTTGCTCAGCTTTTCCAGGTCCGCCTTCACTGTACGTCTAGTTCTAGGCGGACGGTCTCCTGCATCGGTTCTGTCCAACATCCACGAGGGTGGAATGGCGGAGATGGAGTTTACGATGGCGGCCTCAGCCTCTGCTCCCGTTTGCTTTCCAGGTGCACTACCCTGCGACGCACTTTGTTTTCGTTCAACGCGCAACCGGTCCCTTGTCGTTGGAATGCGTATGAACCCAGGGCCTTGGTCCTCTGATTTGCGGTCCCTCCTGGGCGTGACTCGAATCCGATCGGACGGCTCCTGTTCTTTGCGGTCCTTTCTTGGGGTGACTCGGACCCTCAAGGATGGCTTTCCCAGACGCGGATTCTCCAGCTTCCTGGCCGACTCAAAATATTCGATGAGAAGGCTCGTTTGGGAGGCGTTCATCGGGCGCGCTGGCTTCCCCGCCGGTCTGATTGTGATTGGCCTTCCATCTTCGGGAAGCGAGTAAGCCGTCCGTGTTGAATCTGAGGACTTTTCATCAAGTTCAGCTGCCATGCTGGTCGCCGTTTTGAGCGTCTCGAACTTCGCGGGTGCTACCTCCTCAATGACTCCACTGGTTGGCCCCTGGTCCAAAGCTTCTGCCTCCTGAGCCGCGACAAACGGCTTTGGCTGCTCTATTCGCTCCTGGAGAGTCTGGATCAAGGCCTCGGCCTCTCGCAGTTTCATGAGGACTGCCTCGTGTTCTTCGGTCGTGATGGTAGGCCGCGGAGTAGGTCTTGCGGTCGGAGCTGAGGATTGCTCGTCTGATTCAGCCTCCTGAACGGGTTGTAGGTCCATGTCGTGCAACTTTGCTGCTGCTGCATCTGTTGCCGTCGCCTGATTCGACTTTTTCTTTTTCTTGGCCGACACTCTCGCCACTGTGTGACGATAGGCCTTACTGTCAAAGCATATGGTGTCAAAAGCAAAACGAGTGTTGCTAACGACAGACTCGCGGTCCCCGAAGACGCTGGCATCGGAGCCGACAGCCGAGGCAACCGTGTCCCATTCACCAGCCGTGCAGGCTGGGTATGAAGGGACCATATCGTCCAGACCAAAGCGTGCGAGCTCGAGCGTCGCCATATTTTGTTGCAGTAGCTCCTGCATTTCCTGCACCGAGTGTCTATGACGCAGCGACCGTCAGTTGAGGGTATGGCATGGGCCAGGTTGGCCATTTCAGAGGTAACCCACAAATTCAGCGCCTGCACCAAAAGCGCGAGGCTTCCCTTCTTCGTCTCCAACCTCGCGAACCACCGACGTATGTCTCCAGCGTTCCACCATAGCACGAAGGATGCTCTCCAGTCATGACGGTCAAACAGGCCTTCGAGTTCTTCGCTGATGTGACAGAGCGCATCGCAACAACCTTCGACGGAGAGGTCGAAGACATGCTGGAGGCGGAAGCGCCGAATGGCTTGATGGTCTCGCTGCAGGACTGCCTCGACTTGAAGTAGGGCGGCTTGCACTATGGTGATCTCATCTTGCATGTCGCGGGCGAGGGCGGGTGCGTCTTGGAATTGGTCCACGGTGTCTTTGATGAAGAGCGCGGCGCGCAGGACGCTGGCGGCGAGAGCGACGGCGCTCGCTGTGATGCTGAGGGGATCCATGTTGGGCCCAGCGTACCCATACCCAGACAAGGCGGGTGGCTGTTGCCGTGTTTATGGGTGTCGTCGTTGGTTTCCTTGCGGACTGGGCGGGGATTGGGACGAGGACAAGAACTAGGGCGGACGAGGCTCTTCCTCAGGCTTTCAGCTGAACACAGCCCCCGCCGCCATCCGTCGCCCCCCCACGCTTGTATGTGGCCGGATTCCTGCAAGCGCCTTGCATTGTGGCTTGCATCTCTCCATCTGCCTGTTGCTCCAGCTCAGTCGTTTCTTCTGTGTGTGTTCTGTGCAGAGTACTCTGGAGTTCTGTGCCATGCTGAAGACTGACTGCGCCGCGTCGTCGACCGGTAACGTTACAACGGAATACAGCGCCAAAGATGCGCTGAATGGTGCGAGAGTGCCGGAACCATTCGAAGCTCCTCAGTCAGTCCAGACTTCCCACTCAGGAGGAATTGATGCTGATGTTGGATCAGAGATTGGAACGCCCAACAAGGTATTCCATGGTCGATATGCAGTGAGGCAGAGAAGATCCAAGGTTGATGCGGTGTAATTACCCTCGAGAAGGTCGGGTTGCTTTCAGTGGCCCCCAGGCAAGATCAATCCGGGGAGAATGCGGGGTAAACACACCAGTGCAAGGATCCTTGGATCCGCTGATCCCTGGCGCCTTCCCAAGGCTCCCCCAACTGGGCAGCTCCAACCACTCTCCAACCACTCCAACCATGCATTTATTTGAGCGCGGGGAAGTCGCGCAACCAACCCCGGACGAACCGAGGCATCTATCCACTCCTGCTCCCCCGTGAGCCGCGGGTTTGAGCCAGGGCCGCCCGATTTCAAGTACAACATCATCAACCTCCAACCCTCCGAACCTCGACCGACCTTGAGGTCGTGGCGACGCTTTGATGCCTTAACACAACCGATTTCCCTATCGACGAGTCGCCCTCGGGTCCCGCCGCACCATCCGCTCAATCGAACCCTTCCCCAAAGTCTCGGAACCCACAACAAGATGGCGTCAGGCACGGACAGCACGAAGCCCGTCATCATTGTCGGCGGTGGCCTCGCGGGCCTCGTCGCCGCCTTCGAGCTGTCACAACAAAACGTCCCGACCCTCATCCTCGACCAGGAAAACGAGGCCTGTCTGGGTGGCCAGGCCTTCTGGTCGCTCGGCGGTCTCTTCTGCGTCGACTCGGCCGAGCAGCGCCGCATGGGCATCAAGGACTCGCGCGAGCTGGCCATGCGCGACTGGTTCGGCTCGGCCCGCTTCGACCGCGAGAAGGAGGATTACTGGCCGCGCAAGTGGGCCGAGGCCTTTGTCAACTTTGCTACCGACGAGATGGAGAGCTACGTCAAGGCCCGCGGCATCGGCTTCCTTATGAACGTGGGCTGGGCCGAGCGTGGTGATGGCCGCGCCGACGGGCACGGCAACTCGGTGCCAAGGTTCCACCTGACGTGGGGGACTGGCCCGGAGGTGGTGCGCGTCTTTGCCGAGCCCGTCAGGGCCGCCGAGAAGAAGGGGATCGTCGAGTTCAAGTTCCGGCACATGGTTGACGAGGTGATTCTCGACGAGAAGACAGGGCGCGCCATTGGCGTCAAGGGGCGGGTGCTTGAGCCGGACGACTCGCCAAGAGGCGTCAAGTCGTCGAGGACAGTCGTCGGCGAGTTCGAGATTCACGGTTCTGCCGTGTTGGTGTCCTCGGGTGGCATTGGCGGCAACGTCGACAAGGTCAAGGCGTGCTGGCCGGTCGACCGCCTCGGCCCCAACATCCCCAACAACTTTGTCATTGGCGTGCCCGCACACGTCGACGGCCGAATGATCGACATCGCCGAGACTGCCGGCGCCAACATCATCAACCGCGACCGCATGTGGCACTACACCGAGGGGCTTGCCAACTGGGATCCCATCTGGCCCTCCCACGGCATCCGCGTCCTCCCCGCCCCCTCTTCGCTCTGGCTCGACGCCACCGGCAAGCGCCTCCCGCCATTCCTCTACCCCGGCTGCGACACCCTCGCGACGCTCAAACACATCTGCAGCACCGGCTACGACTACACCTGGTTCATCGCCGACCAGTCCATCGTCGCCCGCGAGTTTGCCCTCTCCGGCTCGGAGCAGAACCCAGACGTGACCAACAAGTCGGTTTGGCAGGTCCTTACTCAGCGCATCTTCAGCTCCAAGGGCACCGTCCCGGTCCAAAACTTTGTCAAGCACGGCGCCGATTTTGTGGTGCGCGACAACCTCGCCGACCTCGTGACGGGAATGAACGAGCTGATTGCCGACGTCCCGGGCGCGCCGAAACTCGACTACGACCAGATTAAGGAGGTCGTCGAGACCCGCGACGGGCAGTTTGTAAATACCTACTCCAAGGACGCCCAGGCGATGCTGATTCACAGCGCGAGGACGTACTGGCCGGACAAGCGGAGCCGGATTGCGCCGCCCCATCGGTTGTTGGATGTGGAGAAGCATGGCCCGCTGATTGCGGTGAGGATGAACTTGCTAACGAGGAAGACGCTGGGCGGGATCGAGACGAATCTGGATAGCAATGTCATGAAGGCGGATGGGACACCGTTCCCCGGGTTGTACGCCGCGGGAGAGGCGGCCGGGTTTGGCGGCGGGGGCGTCCATGGGTACAGTTCCTTGGAGGGGACGTTCTTGGGAGGGTGCATCTTTTCGGGGCGGGCGGCGGGGCGGGCGATGGCGAAGGAGGTGTTGGGTGAGGGGAAGTAGTCAAGGGGTTGCTTTGATGCTGTTTCTTCGATACCTGTCATCAACGCCGTGTTACCCTAATATCACTTTTTGGTATCACTTTTCTCTTTCGACGCCTTTTCATCATTCTACAGTCATGACAGCAGCTCTCCACAAAAACCTAGTCGAACACCTTGCCCGGGTTCATCACCCCCTTCGGATCCACCGCCCGTTTCAAGCTCCGCATCACCCCAATGGTCTCCTCCCCGAGCTCGTCCCGCAAGCACGCCTTCTTGCCGATCCCAATCGCATGCTCCCCAGACACGGTCCCCTCCATCTCGAGCGCCTTGTCCATCATCTCGTGCACGCACCGGCCCACGGCCGCGGCCTGCTCCTTGTCTCTCGGATCGTACATCATGGCGACGTGGAAGTTGCCGTCCCCGACGTGCCCGATGACGGAGGCGAAGATGCCCAGCTTGCCGCACTCGGCCTTGGACCAGTCGATGATCTCGGCGAGCCGCGACACGGGCACCGCCACGTCGGTCGACCACATCTCGAACCCGGCCGGGCGGATGCTGGTCATGGTGAAGAGCGACTCCTTGCGCGCCGCCCACAGGTCGTGCTCCTCCTGCTTGGTGCGCGCAAAGTGGAACGGCGCGCGGCCCTGCGTCAGGTCGTGGATGATGGCCGAAACGCGGGACACGTCGGATTGCACGGCCTCGGCGGTGCCGCTGAACTTGAGGAAGAGGGTCGGCTGCTCGGCCCAGTGCCGCTTGCGGACCGTCGGGCTGCCGTGCGCGTTGAGGATCTCCATCTGCTTCTCGTCCATGATCTCGAGGGCCGCGAGCTGGATGCCCGAGCGGATGAGCGCCGTGGCGGCCGCGGCGGCGGAGTGGATCGTGGGGAAGGGGACGACGGCGACCGAGGTGGACTGCGGGATGGGCGCGAGCTTGAGCGTGGCCTCGGTGATGATGCCGAGGGTGCCCTCGGCGCCGACGAAGAGGGAGGTGAGGTTGTAGCCGGCCGAGGTCTTGCGCGGGCGGCGGCGGGTCTTGATGACGGTGCCGTCGGCGAGGACGACGGTCAGGTTGAGCACCCAGTCCTTCATGGTGCCGTAGCGGAAGGCGTTGGTGCCGGAGCAGTTGGTCGAGACCATGCCGCCGACGGTGGCGGTCGGGGAGGGGTCCATGGGCGCGAAGAGGCCGCTGCTGGCGATGTGGTTGTTGAGGTCGACCCAGTTGAGGCCCGGCTGGACGACCACGTCCATGTCGTCCGGGTGGAAGGCCACGATCTTGTCCATGTAGGAGAAGTCGATGCAGATGCCCGAGAGCGGCTGCGAGAAGCTGCCCTCGACGCTGGAGCCCGCGCCGAAGGGCACCATGGGGACGTTGCGGCGGTGGCAGATGCGGGCGATGGTGGAGACGTCCTCGGTGGACTTGGGGTAGACGACGGCCACGGCGCGGTTGGCCGAGTTGGACGTGGACCAGTCCGAGTGGCCGTGGTGCTCGAGCACGTCGTGGTCGTAGCAGACGGCGTCCTCTCCGAGGGCCTGGGCAATCTCCTCGGCGGCGTGCAACATGCCGGTGCGGTTGGCGTAGGTTGTGCTGGTTGCACTGCCTTGCGCCCTCCCGTCGTTGCTGCTGCTTCTGGTGAACAGAACGCCAGTCCCAAATCCGACAGCGCCCACGGCGGCGGCCGTCGCTACACCACTCCAACTCCTGCCTCCATTCCCACTTGACGGGCCCCCTGTGCTCCGAGATGGCCCGCCTGTTGACCGCCTGACTTGTTGCTGTTGTGATGGCCACCGCCGGGCCTGTAACCTCGGTGCCCGGCGAGGGAGGCACTCGGAGAGCCCCGATACAAGCTGACGCCCCTTCATCGTTCAATGTCGTTGCCGTCTTTAAGTCTGGTCTCCACTGTTCTCCACTCTCAGTCTGGAAGATCCCACGGATGTTGTCGTCGGTCTTTGTGAACCCTCAACTGGAAGAAGTGAAGCACTGAGACCCGGGGTGTCCAGCGTCCAAGGTATTTATCTGGGATCCTTCTCGGTGTGTGACACCGCTTCGGGTCTGTGATGGCCGATGATTCCCGTGGCCCGGTCGGTGGTTGTGAGAGCCAAGCCGTCCCTGGGCTCGGCTCGGTCTGGCGTGCTTGGTTCCACCCTCGGAATTTCTCTTTTGGGCCCATCCGCGGATATCTTCCCAAGGGGAGGCGGACGCTGTCAGCACAGGATGCTCTTTGCCTGAAGGGCCTTCTTGAGATCCAGACAATAAATGCACAAGTTAACAGAGGCATGGAAATGCAAAGAATGTTCAATGCAGTCTCACAAGCCATTCGACTGAGTGTCATGGACACAGATGAAACGAGGGAAAAGAATTGGACCACCGACAGGGTTAGGGTCGACTCTTTCGGGCCCCTTTGGAGACCATTTATCTCACGAGGAGGTAGGAATCTTGAGGCTGCAGGCCTGGAACTACATCGTTTCATGATCTAAGCTCTAAACTCATTTGTAGCTGAAAATTCACCAAGTTGAACGGTTCCCAAAAAGACAACTCCCAACGCCGACGCTGCCAACAGAATGAGACAACCAAAACAAGCGCCCCTCTTGTAGACAAAGTACATCAGTACCCGTACGGCGTGAGTGCCCCTCTGAACGGCCGTTGCAGATTCTTCACCCTCCATCGTCAACCTTCCATACCCCTTGGTCTTATCATGCTGCAGCTGCCACCCCAAGCCCTCCGACAGCCGGTGAAACACATCATGCTCCTCTCCCGGCTGCGACCGAAAGAACAGCGGCTCCCGTAACCCCCCTCGTAGCCTCGCTCGCCCTCATCTGCCGCTGCGCCTGCTCAATCTTGCTCTTCTCCGCCACCACGGCCCTCATGTCCCCCGCCCTCAGCCCCTCCAGCACCTCTCCCCACGCCCGCCGCGACTCCCACGGATCCTGCGCCTCCACCGCCTCAACCTCCATCGGCACGGGCTCGTTCTCGGGCGCATCCACGTCATACACCTCCAGCACCTCCCCCGTCCCACAGTCCTTCACCGTCCACCCCTCGTTCCAGCACCCCTTCACCTCGTAGACCGCCGTTTTCTGTGCATCGTCCCTGTGATACACCCTCGCCTCGAACGAGTTCCGCTTCCCGCGCAGCATCCCCTCCCCCCAGAACCGCACCTCGCTCACCCACCCGCTGCTGCCGACGACGTGGTACACGCCCGAGATCTCGGGGTACATGCACCCGCCCAGGAAGCCCCTGACCTTGACGTCCGGCAGCGGCACGAGGTAGTCCTCGTCGTAGCGGTCGACGCGCAGCGTGGCGTGCCCGACCTGGCGGATGTTGACGCTGCCGTTGAAGGTCATCTCGACGCGGGCGTAGCCGTCGGCGCGGACGCCGTGGGCGCGGTCGGCGACGTGCATGGCCGTGATGGGCGGGTGGTGCGAGACCTGCTCGGCGACGAGGTGGGTCGTGGACTTGGAGTTTTCGGTGTCGGTCCAGGAGGCGAGGAAGAGCTCGCCGAGGAAGGCGTTGAGGGGTTTGCGGATGGATGTTTGCGTGGTGGGTTTGGTTTTGTTGTTGGTGGTGTGGTCGACACCGATGTAGAGCTGGCTGCGCAGGGCGATGAGGAACCAGCGGAGCACGAGCAGGGCGCGCTTTTGCGGGTTGGGCTCGAGGGCTGGGGCGGAGAAGACAGAGGGGCGTTGCGCCCAGCAGTGGCCGACTTCGACGACGGACGAGGGGGCGAGGAGGGATGGGGGACCGGTCACGTTGGCGAGATCGCCCTTGACTGTGCCGAGGAACTGGGACAGTTGAGGTTAGTGGTAAGTTCTCTGCCTTGTTTATCCTGGAGATGGCATACCTTGACCAGCTCGCGCAGGCGAGAAGAGAGAGTTTTGCTGTCCATGATGGTCCAGTACTTGACGCTGTGAACTATTCTGAGTATAGAGTGAAAGGCAGTCTTGAGATTTTTCGTTTTGGCAAATCGGTATGAGGCTCGAGTCAACGAATGTCGAGTTGCACAAACATGCACGCCCAAATCGACCGGACCAGAAAACACACCAAAATGAGGACAGCAGAATGGCATTATAAGAAAGCCCAGTGTTCAAAGCCCATTGTGCAGACAAAGCAGCACGCTGCGCCTTTGTTGGCCCTCCCAGGCCCGAGCTTTGTTTCACCCTTGTCTCACCCCCGCGTTTCCCCAGCGCGGGGGCGAGACATGACGAGGAAACGCGGCCCACCAACCGCAGCGGCTCGAGATCCCGATCCGTGCCTCTCTATCCAATTCACGCATGTCGCATGTCGTGTCCCCGCAGGGACAGGAAGACGCGCGCGGTATTGTGCAGCCGAGCATGCATGGCCTTTTCGTGATGGCAGGTGACGTCTTGCGGACGGAAACATCCCTTACCGAACGGCTCTGCATTAGCTCGCTGCGGTGCCAAGCCGTCAGGGTCTGGAACTTTCGGATCTGGGGGCGAAATGGCTCTGCTAACTTGCTCGGGGTCTGAGTGAGCCACAAACCTTAATTGGACCGCGGAGAGCGCGCGCGAGTCAGACAAAGTTCACAGAACCCTCTCTCGTTTCTTCTCTCTTTCCCCTCTGCTGTGTCACGCTGTGGCTTGCTCAGAAGAATCTTGAATCTCGATCGGGCACTTCGGCTCGAGGTGATCCGAGAGCACTGCCACCGTGGACGCACCACCCATGCGCCAAGTTGAGCTAGTGGTTCTTGTCAAGACCAGTTGTCGGCTACTCCAGGGTGTAAGCGATGCATTCTTTCAAGTTAATCTTGAGCGACGGCTATTCCTTATCTGCGGTGCTCAAGGAACTTCAAGAACCTGGAGATACCTCTGCAGTAGTGAGGTGGATGTTGGTGATCCCAGTCCTCATCCCTCGTCCACCAGATAGCAACCCTCCCATTCATCAAACACTCATTTCCCTTCTTGCTCTCGGGCCACAGCCTCCTGTAATGCTCCCAGAAAGGGTTATCCTCGTCCACCGTCATACCATCCGTTGCCGTCCCCCTCCGCCCTCTGCATTCCTCCCAATCTTTCTCAACCGCACCTCCCCTTTCCAGTTGACCCTGTCCACAACCCACTCCCTCGCGAGCTCGTTCAACCACGGCCGCAGCGCGGGTCCGACCCTGAACATGCCCCCCGCTTCCGCCTTGACCATCATCGTCTCCAGCCTCGGCGACGCCACCGCCTTGAAGATCTGCCGCGCGAGCTTGGCGTCGAGGGCGCTGTTGGCCATGAAGCTGATGATGTGTCCGTTGGTTAACTCAGCCCAGCCTGCGGGTCGATCCTCGAATGCCGTGCTCTCCGGGTTGGGTGGTTCTCGCGGCTGTGGCGGCAGGGGCTCGAGCACCAGCGCGAGCCGTTGTAGACGCGGGAAGCTGGATCCGAGGGCGCGGTAGCGGGCCACTTCGTTGCAGTCGCCGCGTGAGCGGTGGATGGAGAGGGTGAGGGTCTCGAGGCACGGGAAGAGGGCGCCGAGACCCATGATTTCCGAGGTTGAAGCGAGAGAAAGCCGGGTGGGTTGTGCGTTGCGCACGTAGTTCCCTTGATCGGCTGGGTTATGGTCAAGCTGTAGGGAGCGAAGCGTCTTGATGGGACTGCTGCTGCCGGAGGCGTCCTTTGGATCCGCTGCGAGGGGGGCTACGTGCCAGTCCCAGTTCATGAGGTTCAGCTGTCTGAGACGTGGCAAGCCCCGGATGAAGCGCTTCGCCTTGTCAAAGTAGACGGTGCTGGGCTTGGTGGTGCAGCGGAGGGCCAGATCTGCCATGGCGGGGAAGCGCAGCGACAGCAGCCTGTCAAGCGCTCTCTCGTCAACGACTGTTGTTAGGTTAAGAGTATGTAGGGCGCTCAGATCGGCAAGGCCGTTCCAGTACTGGAACTCGCCCTCTGAGAAACGGCTGAGGAATGCGAGGAAAACGCCCAGTTCAAGGTGGTCGAGGGAGGTCACCTGTTGCTTCCTGTCTCTGCCTCCGATATCCGTGGGAAGCCAATCCCACGCGCGAGGTTCAGAGAGCGATTGGTGGTCCGCGTAGGATGGACGCATTTGCAACATTCGGACTTCCCGCAGGTTGGGCGCCAGACCCTCGATCCTGAGCATGTTCTCGAGGGCCTCTCCTTGGCGGCCCAGTAAGATGCCTCCTGGTCTCACCGAGGGCGTGCCGCATTCGTCTAGAACCCAAACACTGTAAAGACAGGGCGAGGTAATAAGCGCCAGCTCGTGTGGGTCGACGGTGATGGCGGCTGTGGGATCATCTGGAAGCATCCGCAGCTTGAAGCTGCGAAGGTGCAGGCGGATGATGCGGCTGGATGCCCTGTCATGAAGGACTCGCATGAGACACGGAGGAAACTGTATCGGGCACTGATAGATGAGATCCGTCAGTCCTGGCAGCAACCGGATCAAGTCGGCCAGCGGCGCCCAGGCGGCGTCTGTGACATAAGCATCCTTCACCGTTGTTATTTTATCAGCGAAAACGGGCGGCCTCAGCTGGGAATAATCCGGGAGGCCATGTAGCCTTAGATGATTGACGTCCCAACTGAGAGATGGAGCGGCGGCAGATTGACCATGGTGATGCTCGGGCCGATTTTCCTCTTCGTTGTCCGCGTTACACAGCAAGGACTGGAAGTTAAACACCTCACGGTCATTGCGGACCAGGTAGAGACCCCTGACGTGACCAAAGGCTCGATTTCGTTCCAGAACATCGATGCACTTGCGTGCTTGCGCTCGTAGCCTTGCAGGGGTGCTGACGATGAAGGTCAATCTTCGAAACAGGACGACGTTGGCGAGAGAACGACACTGCCTGCTGGCCAGCGCAAAGGATAGCAGACTGGGCGCGTGTGCCTCGCCAAGGAAATCGCAGATTCGGAGCAGAATTTCGGTGGGAACGTTGGCCAAAGTCGGCGCCATTTCGCCCCTGGAAGCCACATGTGAGGTTTTAGTGTTGGAGAGGGAGAGTCGGCAGTTCCAAGGAAAGGTTGTGCGGAGTGTCATCCTACGCTGAAGCTATGTAGGTACCCAAGGCAGCAGCAGCTGCAGGTCCTGGTAGGTTGGGTTTTGAAAGAGTCAAAGTCGGGTGGGGAGCGAGCCAAGCATCTCTCCAAAGAGACCCTCCCGAATACTAGTACGAATAGCTACCTCGAGTAGGCATTTAATTGGGCCATGTTCCTGTCCACGCATGCGGGCGAGTTTTACGCTCCCGGCATTGCGGGCGCCCGATGATTTCCGGCACTGAAATCAATAAGAGACATGACCTCTAGAAGCGCGTTTGCAACACAACAATATTCATCCATACTCGGCTCTTTTTCAGAACGAGTTTACGTCTCCTCGAATGATAACATCTCGTTTCTTTCTAAACAGGTACGGGGCAACTTACGAAGGAGCTTACTCGCAGCTTTTTCCTTAATTCTTGAGGACATTGTTCACCGAAGGAGCGATTTCCAGCAACTCGATGCGAGTGATGAGGGGCTCTGTTGAGACCGAAGTGTCCACCAGCGACAGTCCTCAGTGCCTGGTACCCAATACATCTTCACTAGGACTGTGAAGTAGCGTCATTGCTGGGAGGGATTGGAAGCTGTTGTTGGTCATCGGAAAATGGAAAGGCACGGCAAGCAGCGTAGATACCTACCCAAAGAATGCCGAGCGAACAAAACCCACGAAACTCATCCCAGGACTGCATCGCCCCAAATAACCTCAATAACACGCTCCTCTGTGACGATGACCCATTTCCACAAGGAGGTCGGAAGCAAACGAGTCCAGCCACTGACGGCACGGTGCCGTGCCAAGTCCACGTGAAGCGGCGTCCAGCCCCAACGCTCGACCAAAGAAGAGGGACAAGTCGTGTAAGTGATTGGGCTGGCTAACGGGCGAAGCAGTTCTTGGCCCGAAAGCATCTGCGAGCCTTCGGCTTATGCTTTGTGGATGTCTTGTGGCTGAGGACTGGAATGTCACCCACCGGGTCGATGAGAGTTGTATAAGTGATTGGGAACCCCTGATTCACATCGAGTCCTTCTTCCGTCAAAAGACATCCCAAGTTCCCATCCACGAAGCTGATCACGGTCTCCAACTGTGAACCCCTACATTGCAACTCACAATGCATCTCACCCCTTCGGTTCTCCTCGCCCTGAACCTCGCGGTCCGGGCCTCCGCCCAAACCGACGATTCCGACTCTGGCCTCAACTTTGCCTCCTGGAGCTCCCACATGTCTCGCTTCCCGCAAGAGACCTACTGCCCTCAGACCAAGTCCAACTCACTGGAGAGGTGCGACGCCCCCGGACATCTTGCCTGCGTGCAATCTCCTGAACTGGCTCACTCTGATACCTTGGATAGCAAATACGAAGACTGCCGCTCTACCGCCTGGGACATGGTCTACAGCTGCCCCAATGGGCGAGATGACGCTTCGTCGCGCACGGCGTGTATATGCTCGAGCATCAATGCCATGTCGAGGTCAGTCTCCCCTGACTCCTTCTCCCCACCCACATCTCATTTTCTGCCCCAACCAGCCCCTTCCAATGAGACCGCCATGCTCACCAAATGTGTTTTCCATCTCCAGCTGCCTCACAGCCAGCATGAACACCGTGGTAGAGTCCGTCCAGCAAGGACCAGGACGACTACACCTCCATACCGGTGCCCGTCGCGCATCGGGGCGGCCGGCGGTGGCGGTGGCGGAAACAACAATAACGGGCCTGCCAGCCCCACTGGCACGGCGACCCCAAGCCGGAATGTGGGGGCGGGGGGCCGGGGTTCGGCAGTCGGGGTGGAAGTGGGTGGACCGTGGGATGGCGGTCGTGTTGGGGGGATTGTGGGGGTCGTTGCTGTTGTGCTGTGAGGCTGACTCCAGGTAAAGGGTAAAGTTTCATCTTGGGGTCTCACAAAGGTGCACGGTTGTGGTCAGTGGTCAGGTTTTGAGAACTCTCCCAAGCTTCATCTCCTTTCTTCTTGTTTTGTTCAACTACAGTACATTATCCCCTTTACTTGCTTGCTATATTAACCTATATCCCCTACCCCAACCTTGTTCCTTCCTGCTGGCAGAGACAGTAAAATTAGTGGCCCGCAGTCCCGACCTCGTTGTGCGCAACCGACTCCTGCTTCGCCTTGACCTCCTCGACGCGGCGCTCCAGGTCGTTGCCGGCCCAGTCCGTCTTGTCCATGGTCGGCACAAAGAGGGGCGCGTCGGTGAAGAGGCGGTTCATCTCCTCGAGCGGCCGCTTGGCCGTCTCGGGCAGGAAGGCCCAGAAGAAGAGGGCGTTGGTGAAGTTGCAGATGACGAAGAGGATGTAGTAGCGGTACCCAACGGTCTTCATGGCCGGGCCCGTGACCTGGCCGATCATGGTGTTGAAGGCGAACGAGGTCATGGTCGCGATGGACACGCCCTTGGAGCGTGTTTTGGTGTCGAAGATCTCGGCGGGGATAATCCACGAGAGGGGACCGCACGTGGCGCTGAAGCTGAAGTTGTATACCCAGGTGACGACGATGAAGCCCCAAGCGGCCGCCTTGTTGTCGTTTGCGCCGGGCGGGTACAGGGCGAGCATGATGGTAGCAATGATAAAGGTGACGCAGTTGCCGAGGTTGCCAAAAATGAGCGGCCAGCGGCGTCCGAAGCGGTCGATGAACAGAATGCAAAGAGCTTGCGCGATCAGGGCAATGATGGACGAGATAGCCTGGTATTTGAGCGTGTCGTCGCCTTTGATGCCCATGAGGCCGTAGATGGTGACCGAGTAGTACTGGATGGCAGAGACACCTGTCATCTGAATCGACGCCTGGATAGCGCAGGCCATGAACAGGCGGCGGAAGCAGGACCTGTCTTTGAAGAGCTCGGCATAGGACTTGGCCTCGTGCTCGTGCTCAAAGACAACACGGTCCTGGATCTGCTGGAACTCGGCCTGAACCCAAGCGTCGTTGGTGTCGCCATGTGCGTGGAGCCTGGCAAGCGTCTGCAGGCCCAGCTCGGGCTTGCCGTGGTCGATGAGCCAGCGGGGAGACTCGGGGAAGAGGAGAATGAGGGCGGCGAGGAATACGGCAGGGATGATCTGGATGCCGAGCGAGGTCCGCCACTGCCCATCGTTGGTGGGATCAAAGCCGACATAAGTGCCTGAAAAAGTCAGGGGTTAGCTGTGAAAAGCCCGAGTCAAGAAGTCGTGCAACTCACCGTATGAAATCCACGCTGCAGCCAGAGCACCAATACCAAGCATAAACTGCTGCAGAGCAGTCACACGGCCACGAATGCTGGGATGGGCCAGCTCAGCCTGATAGAGAGGAACGATCATGCAGAGGACGCCGACACCGAGGCCAGCAATGGCACGGCCAGAGTACAGGTACGACAGCGCCTGGGCGCCCGTCTGCAGAGCACCACCGAGGCAGAATACGAGGGCGCCAATCATGATGGTCCACCGACGGCCAAGCCTGTCACCCATGGGGCCAGCGGCGGCAGCTCCGAAGAAAGCACCGCCCGTGAACACCGAAACGACAGCTGCTCTAGAGTTGGTGTTTTGTTAGTTGACCTGAACTAAGAAGTACCGCCCATCGAGGGGAACACTTACTCCTCATTATCGGTGGGATTGAACCTGAGATTGAAGGACTGCGAGGCAATGACCTGGGCAATGACACCGAGATCGTAACCGTAGAGCAGAGAGCCGAGTGAGGCGAAGACGCCCACCAGAAACTGGTACCACTTGGGTGAGAGCGCCATGTTGAAGATGGGTGTTCCAACAGGCTTCCACAAAAATGCTGAAGTCTTGAAGGTGCTGGAGCAGTGGATGCAGACGGAGACACTCCACACGAGCAGATCTCCCTTTCTTTATACTTGATGCAGCAGGATGGTTGCATCCCCTGCGCATCAACACATGGCATCCGGGTTGCCGGAATCCTCGTCGATGCTGGCAACGGCCTAGCCGAAGGCAGGATGGTCAGTCAGCTGAAGCGGTGGAAGCCCTGACGCGTTCCAAGAACCAGGTAGCGCACCTATCGAACCGCAGGCTACCCCACGATATCCCCGCCTCGCCTCCACAACTCCGCTTCGTGACAGTTGAGATCCCGACCCAGACCTGGAACCCGTGCGAGTTCCTCCGGTTCGGCCTGTGTTCGGCCATGGATGCAGCAACGGTGACTGGTGGGGATTCTCCATTCCCCGCTTGGCATCGATCGGCTGTGACCCCCGATCTGGCTAGGGGCTGGGCGAACTGCCTCCTTGAGACGCAACGTTATACGCGCACGAATCAGGCGCCGTCGGTTACTGGCATTTGGGGCCTGATCTCGGCATCTCCCGGTCTTGCATCAGCCGCTTCGCCGACACATGCAGACGTGGACCGACGTCGTTCCCCTCATGACCTCGTGCCATGAATAAATGAACTTTCTTGCTGATGAATTTGGGGAAAGACGCAAACTTCTGAGTGTTCAGCACACCGCACAATGGCCACCTTCACAAGAATCGAGGAGGGCGAAGGCCCGTCCATCACCATCCACCCCAACCACAAAATCGCCGAGATCGACAACAACATTTATGGCGGGTTTACAGAGTAAGAGGACCACCCTCATGCAGTATTTTTGTGAGAGGGTGCTGACCGCAGGACAGACACATGGGGCGCTGCATTTACGGCGGCATCTACGACCCCGGGAACCCCCTCTCCGACGAGAATGGTTTCCGTAAGGACGTCATTGAGGCATTCAAGGAGCTAAATGTGCCCGTGGTGCGGTACCCGGGGGGCAACTTTGTTGCCACATATCACTGGCTCGACGGCGTTGGCCCCAAGGAAAATAGGCCGAGCAGGTGAGGGAGCACTCCTCTTTGCATTGACGAACTCTGTCGTCACTGACAGGGAAATAGGCCAGAGCTGGCGTGGATCGGCACAGAGACAAACGAGTTTGGGACGGACGAGTTCATGAAGTGGTGCGAGGCCGTGGGAACCGAGCCGTACCTCTGCTTGAACTTTGGCACCGGAACTCTGGATGAGGGTGAGTCCAAACCCACCAAGCATCATCTGCTGCCCACAAGCTGACTCCTTTTCTAGCCCTCGGGTGGCTCGAGTACTGCAACTCGGACCGCAACACCTACTACGCCAACCTCCGCCGGAAGAATGGCCGTGAAAAGCCATACAATGTCAGTTACCCCCTTTAAACCAACTTTACCACGAACAAGCCACTGACTCGCACAGGTCAAATACTGGGCGCTCGGGAACGAATGCTGGGGCCCGTGGCAAGTCGAGCAGCTGACCAAGGAGGACTACGCCAAGAAGGCCTACCAATGGGCCAAAGCCCTCAAGCTCCTCGACCCGTCCATCACGCTCATCCTCTGCGGCGAGACGGGCTACTCCTCGTGGGACCACTACGTGCTCAAGGAGTGCGTCAAGTGGGACGTCCACGGCCTCGGCGGGGAGAACAACACCAAGTCCCTCATCGACATGCACAGCATCCACATCTACACAGCCGACAAGGAGCACCTCGCCAACGCGACAGCGCCGCGCAGCGCCGAGCGCGCCATCCAGATGGCCAGCGCGCTCATCGACCTCGCGCGCATCGAGAACAAGGTGCCGGCCACGGTTCCCAAGCAAAAGATCTGCTTCGACGAGTGGAACGTGTGGGACCCCGTCCGCGCCCCCGGCGAGCAGGGCGCCGAGGAGAAGTACACGCTCTCCGACGCGCTGGCCGTCGCCGTCTTCCTCAACGGCTTCATCCGCCAGGCCAAGGACATGGGCATGGCCAACATCGCGCAGTCGGTCAACGTCATCTCGCCGCTCATGACTACCAAGGACGGGCTGATCAAGCAGACCATCTGGTGGCCGCTGCTGCTGTTCAGCAAGTACATGCGCGGGCACACGATCGCGCTCAACGTGCGCGCGCCCGAGTACACGGGGCGCACGAACCCGGCGTGGATCCGGGCGACCATGGAGACGCCCCTGCTCGACTGCAGCGCGACCAAGGGGGAGGATGGGTTCGTGAACCTGGCCGTGGCGAATCTGAGCGAGGATCAGGATTATGAGGTTGCGCTGGATGGGTTGAGGGCAGACAAGGTCGAGGTGTTCACGGTGGCGGGGGAGAGTATCCACGTCACGAACACGGCGGGAGAGCAGACGGTGGGCATTGCGGAGAGCTCGTGGGATGGCAAGGGCAAGTTTACGTTTGGTAGGCACTCTTTTGCTTTGCTGAGGTGGAAGGAGTAAAGGGAGGCGGGAGCGAGAGGGGGCTCGGCGGTTGATGGTCAGGATAGAAGGGCATGTACACCATGGTCTTGGAGCTTAATTCAATAGATTTGAAAGAGTCGTCCCTACTGACGTCGCCCCTAGTACCTAGAAAGAGAAGTTGAAGGTGTCTAACACGAGGTTGCATTCATCAAATGTGTAATGTGATGCGAGCAAGAGTCCTCAGGTTATTATCAGTGCACAGCCACTCAGTTGAACTGACCGCGTTGTGTTAGGGAACCCCCTTTGCAAGCTTTGTACGCCGGTAACGTAGATGTGCAAAAGGGTTACTCAATGTGCTGGCACTTTGAGTATGAGCACTGTACTCACGGTACCGATTCGACCACTTTACCTTTGCGGTTTCATGAGTTGAGGTAAACGTTCTAGGGGCTGCACATGTCTCCCCATCAGGTTTACCGTTGTTGTATGGAGGCACATACTGAGAGGTTGGACCTTGGTTGAGCTTGAGTGAGGATCTGACTGAGAGTCAAACCGAGTTCATTCGTGCTAGTGCAGGGAGGGAGCACTTGTACTCATTGCAGGAAGTGATTCATTACCTGGGTACTGTACCCAATAATCTCAACTTGTTGTCCCATTTTACAGCTTCACAGTTGTTGAGAATGGCAGCTGGTGCACATCTGGATGGTGTATAGCTGAAGAAAGGGGGCTACTGGTTAGAGCAAATCAGCAAGCAAGTCAGCGGGAGGCAGAATGGCGCTCAGCGGGGCCGTGGATGGAACAAGTACACGTATCATAACAATACAACCTCTAATAAGAGACGCGCTTGAGCATCTCTGCCAGCTGAGCTATCTCATTCTGTTCCTCCGGGCTCCATCCCGCCAAGTTCTGCCTTGTATTCCAGCTGTCAACCAAGCTTTTCAACCCAGCCATGAGGGCATCGCACTGATCCAGCCACAGGTCCCACTCCTCATTGGAGTACTCCAGGGCATTCTGCGACGCCCAGATCTTCAGCCGGGTCTCGTACAATTTGCGCAGCAGCTCCGTCCCGCCTTCGACATCCTCAGCGCTCACGCCGTCAACCTGTATCGTCCTCTCGTAAAGCTCGAGCTCCGTCCGCACATCCTCGTAGATGGCGTCCAGCTCCTCCCGGAACCGGTCCGCCGGCATGAACCCGCCGCCACCGCCACCGCTGCCGAAGACCGTCGTCCCGCTCGGGCTGGCGTCGCGCGGGTAGCCACCGCCGTCGTCTGGCTCCTCGTCGTGGTGTGCGGAACCCTTCGGGTTGAGCAGGGTGCCCTGCCACCAGTGGTAGCCGAACCAGGGCAGCGCCCACAGAGGGACGAGCCCGGCCGTGGCGCCGAAGATGACATTCTCAATGTCGCGCGAGCCAAAGGTGGTGCGGGACGCGTTCTCAATGACGAGCACGCCGGCCGGAAAGTTGTAGCTTGAGTTGAGAGGACCCGGTATCGCGACGACGTTGGGCGGCAGGGGGCCGATGTTCCACTCTGCCGTGCTCAGATTCATGAGCTGGACCCATTTCTGGGGATCGGTCGTGTAGTAATTGTAGCCGTTCCAGGACTTCATGGCTGGGTACGGCTTGATCGGAGTCGCGTTTGTCAGATCCGCGTGCAATGGGGGTGTTGGTGGAGTGGAAGACGAAAGTTTAGGTAAGATCAGGTAGGTCCAGCAGCGCCCGTGGGAGTTGGACTGCGGGAAGCTGTGCGCTGTTGGGGCTGCGAAAGGAGAGCGAAGAGAACAGAGACGGGAGGAAAGGCCCTGGGGCGGTCTCCGCGGGGTTGAGAGCCCGGCCGTCAGGGAGATTGCGCCTTGAGCCTCTGGAGGCGCTGTAGATGCACTGATTCAGCCCAGGTTGCGTTTTGAGCAAGCTGTTCGCCTTGGCGTCGGGGCAGGACAGGCGACAAGGCTGCATGAGGGGTTTCGGAAAGCTTCGCTAGAGGTCGGCCAGTAGCACTATTTGAAGGGGGCGGTTGATTATTGAGAGTTTACATGACCAGGCTGAGGGAAAGTGCGGAATTTCCCAGGCCACACAGAAGACATGTCAGGCCAGCTCAAGGAACAAAAAGATACATTGGACACCAACATCACCCGTGGCGGCGCTGAACCATGCTCCTGGGCTGGAGCGGGCTGGAGCGGGCTGCAGCGGGCGCTCACAAAGTCTCCCAGCCTGCCTGCTAACGCGCAATCCCGGGGAAGAGGATTGGCTCGGCGCTGCGCAGCAAAAAGCCCCTATTGCTGATCCGGCCCATCATGTCCACCGTGTTGCCGCACACAAGTGCAATATCCGCCCGGTCTTGGCTGAGAGATATTTCGAGCTGCATCTGCAGGGTCTCGTACGTTTTCTTGGTCCGCGGGTTGGTCACAGTGCGCGCCACTTGTCGGTAGATATCGGGCGGGAGGTTGGCCAGGTCGAAGTCTATCCCCACCTCCCGGCGTGAAGCTGCGAAACATGGGGTCAGCTTGGCACTCTCCCCGCTGGGAGCCTCGTCCGTTTTGCCAGGGCGGCCCAACTTACTGTCGCTGGGAGAAAAGCGCTCTGGCTCGTCGGCGGCCGAGACGATGAGCGTCACTCTGCCCGCTCGGCTCCCGACCTGGGTGAGCTTCCGGACCAGCTTGACCGTCTTCTCGGTCGGCTCGTCGTACTTGATCAGGTCCCCTTTGGAGACGACCCACTCGACGTGTTCGTGGGCACGCTCGACGTGGTCGAGAGAGTCTCGGTATCTCTGGTCCGGCCGGTGATCATAGAGCGCGAACGTCTTGGAGATTACCACGCCAAAGTTGTATGGGCAGGGGACCACCGCCCGGGGGACCTTGCACCCGAGACCAAGGCCCAGCAGCACGCCGCCCTTGGCCACGGCGGTCCAGCAGTCGTCGCCGCCGCCCAGTAGCTCAAAGCGCCGGGACCGTGCAAGGTCCTGAATGCACTTGAAGAGATACTTGTTCTTGGAGAAGCCGCCCGAGAGGAAGATGGTCCTCACAACCAGCTGCTTTTGGTCGATCAGCACCAGCTGTTTCTCGATGAGCCCCTTGATGCCGTCGACGCACTCCTGAAACATCATCTCCATGTCCTCGCAAGTGACGGTCAGCTGGCCGCCGCGGATGCCCCTCCGCTGGTCATCGTCGGTGTTGTTCCGCCCGATACTCGGCGGAAGGTCAAGGACCATGTCCTTCCCGGCTCGGCCGTCGGGCGTGCGGCCCTCGAACTCCCGCTTGATGATCTCGAACCGTTCCAGCATGAGCTGTTCGCCGAGCTTCAGAACGTTGTGGTTGGCGCCCCCGTGCCGCTCACTCGCCCCCTCCATCGAGAGAAGTCGATTGTAGTTGGCCGGGCCAAGACGAGCCTCGAGAAATTCGTGCAGGAAACAGTTGTCGATCCTGGTCGCCCCGAACCGGCCGCCCGAGACAGGTGTGATCTTTGTGATCTTGAACTCGGGCGTCATCTGATCGATGCGGTACGACACAAGGTCGACAGTGCCGCCGCCGGCGTCCACCACAATAAAACACTCCCCGACCCTGAGCTGCTGGGCGCCCACCATCCCCTCGGCCCGTGCCGCCTGGAGCGTATATTGCGCGCAAGCCTCAGACTCGGTGGCGAGTCGTATGTAGCCTGGCTTCACCTGGATGTCTTGGAAGACGGAGCGGAACGCGCTCATGACGGCGCGGAAGGTGAGATTCTTGGCTCTGTCGTCCCAGACGGCGGGGTGGGTGATGACAATGTCGATGGGAAACTGCTGCAGTTCCCGGGCATCCCGGGTGTTCTCGATCTCACCCCGGACATGGTTGATCACCTCCCGGAGATAGTCAGTGACGATGTCGACAGAGGTCTTGACAAGGTGGCGGGGGATCTCAGCCCGTCGCCCCTGCGGCTCGAGGTTCAGCATCCTGGCTTCCTCTGCCATGTGCTTCATCGACTGGAGGGCGTTCAGCCTCTTTGGGACTTCCAGCCTCAACTTCGTCCAGCGGATGACGTAGGCGCTGTTCCCGATGTCATAGCCCCATTTCTGGCCCGAGTTGGCCGAGTATGTGAAGACGGAGGGCACCTTGGCCTCGATATTTCCACCCCAGTGCTGAATGATTTGGATGTCGGCAAGACTTGGTGTCCTTCCTTCGGTGAGAATCCATCCGACCCCTGTGCGGACATGGAGTCAGTTGAAAAGCTGCGCGGATAGGTAAGGTACCAGGGACACCGGGCCTTCTGACCTGTGAATGTCGTCCCGTAGTCGACACAAATGACGTATCTTGGGTCATTGCCACCGGGTCCCATGCCCGTCTGGGTACTCTGGCCGGCGGTTTCGGACATGGCGCTGACAGATCTGCCACTGGCAGACGCGGCGGCCATTGTGATGAAGACGTATTCGACAAAGAGCAACACTGCCAGATGAGTTGCCTCTCAGGGACGAGGGAGTGGTTGCCAGCAAGGGAAGCGTGGTATTTAGGGTGGACAGGAAGTTCGGGGCAGGATGGTGGGCGGGGAGGTCATCCGGGCGTGGGCATAAGGGCCAGAGAGGTGTGGCTGTATGTACAGGGCCCTGCAGCACGCTCGTGAGGCTGTAAGTCCGTCTTTCCGCCCCCAGTTCACGAGCTGGGTATCGAATGGGCAGTGGCTGCATAAAAGTGCCAACCACAAATGGGCATTCCCTGCGGCTCGGCATGCGCCCAGACATTTTGCGGAGCTGGACATGAGCTGTGAGAGTCCACAGGCTTCCAGTTGCTGTGCCGCCTCCAAAGTCCAAAGCTGCCACCATTCACTCTGTGTCCTAACTTTTGCACCGCTCAGAGCCTGGTCAGACGGTCTTCATCGCTTGTTTTGCATCAATAGCAACGGCTTCGATGGCCATGAAAACGATACCCTCAAGGCTCAACCCGAGGAACTGGCGGCGAGGCCACGCGAGACAGGGAGGCGACGCAGCCAGCCCAGCCGGCTCGGACCGCATCTCACCACCAACACTCCCACCTGTGGCCTATGATCCTTTGCCGCTGTCGGACGGGTTAACACATATGGCACCCGATTCTCGCATGCCGGTCAGCTGCAGTACGGCACCTGCCAGATCTCCACCAGATCCAAACCCAGTCCGACATTGGGACGGTCGTCCTAACATCAACTGGGTGGACTCCCCTTCCGCATCGAGGCACAGCGTCGCCCAGGGACATGGTAACGGCATCACATCCTTGGAATCTGGCCGTCATGAAACCGCATGGAGCCCTCGGCATGAAGTTAACCACTCTGCTCCCGATACCACCACATCTATGCTTCAAGGTGAACCTGGACGCGGATACGAGCCCAGATTCAGCGACAGTTCGACATTTATGAAAGCAGAGGGCGAATTGTCGGGGGCACCCGCTGCCTCAAGGGGAGCACTGGCCTACTCCGCGAGCGGACCTGTGGGCGGACCTCCGGGAGGAGCCCACGAAGTGTCAGGGGATAGCGCACAGAAAAATCTCCAAGCCGTTGAGGGTGCCACTGCTGCATGGCTAAGAAGCAACGCCAGGCCTCAAGCTGGGCCAACTACGTCTGGGATGACTGCTGTGGTATCCTACACACAGGTTCATATCACTCCTGACCAGCATAGGCATGCACCATCGGTGTCGCCTGTTCAGCCAGCTACAGCAGCAATGTCAAGCAACATGGGAACATCCCTTCACAATGGCGACACCGTTGACGAAGGCCCTCAGTTTGGTTCTCAGGGGGTTTCATCCGGCCTGCCTATGGAACCTCCGACATCGAGAGCCCCAGCCCAGAACGAATCGCGGCGAAGGCAGGGTTCACCTGGTCTTTCAGCAGCGCGAGAGATGACACCCACGACGCCCCCTGTCCCTTTGCCACCGACTCCTGCGCCAATGCCACAGCCCGCAGCAGGAGGTATGGACTCACGCATCCGGGATTTCCTCGAAACTCACCGCGTCATGAAGCGGGATCCAGGCCATGATTGGCTCGGCACCTTGATCCACTGGATTGCTGGAGAGCGAGACAAGGTACAACATCAGCTCAAAAAGGCGGAGGAGAGCTGGCGGCAGGAGAAGCAACTAACAGAGGAGCTGAACCTGGAGATCCGAGGCAAGAACGCGCAGATCAGCGAGCTGAGGCAGGACCTTGCCCAAGCCAGTCAGGGCGAGGTTCGGTGGAAGAATAAATTTCTCAAGATTGACGGCGAGCGGAAGAAGATGGATGAATTGCTCGAGAATCACCGCAAACACGGCGAGAGGCTCGATACCGAGGTGGGTCGCCTCACTCGGGAGCTTGAGACGTCCAGGCGTCAGGGCGCCGAGTGGGAGAGGGAAGCAAATGCTGCCGACAAGAGATGTCAAAGGGCAGACTTTGATCTGAACCATGCCAAGGCACAAATCGAGCAGTTGCAGAGAGCTCGTGAGACGCTTGCCCTGGAGAGTGGGAAAAAGACAAAGGAGATTGGCGATCTGCTCGCCAAACTCCAAAGATTGAACAACGAGCTTGACGGCATCGAGACGCAGCACGCCAACAAGATCAGTGCTATCCGTGCGGAGCACGCAAGCAAGATGGCAACAACAACAGCCCGGTACGAGGATAAGTTGGCAGCGAAAGATGGCCACATAGCGACACTCAACACTGAGCATGGCCATGAGCTGGCGGCAAAGGACCAGCAGATGTCTGTTCTTGTGACAGGGCACGAGAAGGATTTGGCAGCGAAGGACCAGCAGATGTCTCTTCTTGTGACGGAGCACGAGAGAGACCTGGCAGCGAAGGACCAGCAGATGTCTCTTCTCGTGACGCGGCACGAGAAAGATCTGGCAGCCAAGGATTCCCAAATGGCGCTGCTTGTCGAGCAGCACCAACACGAGTGGAGAGAACTCAAAGAAAGCGTCAACGACCAGATCAACGAAGCCACAAAGAAGGACCGCGCGACCATCAGCAAGCTAAAACAGCAGATTGCGTCCTACAACAAGGACGACTACGTGCCCATCGACGACGCCATATTCATCCACTCCTTTCAGGCACTTGTTCAGGACGTCAACCAGCTCGCCAGCAAGATCCGTGAACCCACAGTTATCGACTTTGACCGCTCGCTCGACCCGACAAACTGTCTCGACAGAAATGCCAGCCAGAGAAACTGGATATGGCCCCGGTTTGTGCGCAATCTTTGCTGGAACGTCCTTCTCAGGGGCTTCTTCGGCCTGCCGTTGGGCTTTGGCGCACTGGGACACCAAGGAGAAGGATACCGAGTTTTGTATCCGACGTATCAAGCTACGGCTCAGGTGGATCCAGACGGTAGGTGCCATCATCCCCGCTACCGTCGACGGTGGCCGATGCTAACCACGCCCAGGCGAGCCCGGGTCTGCCTTGACAATCCCCTACGACCAAAAGACAAACGTGGGCCGGGCTTGGCATTTCGAGAAGATCCTGGCCGCAGTCTGCTCCGAAACGGGCATTGAGACGGAGTACAGGGTGCTCTTCCGGGGCAATGTCATGAGGGTGGCTCGCGAGCTGTACGACACTCTCCACCACGTCTTGAGTGGACAGATTGACCCGGCCTGTTTCCAGCGGGCGTCTGAGATTGCCCACAAGCTCGGAATACTTGCCCTGGAGATGGGGACGCAGCGAGCCCGCGTTGTTCTGGAGACATGCCAGTATCAAGACCGCCCTACCCCTGACGAGTGGAAGTCTGACCAGGCCGGGGCAACCTCCGCCCAGGTCGATTTCATGATGCATCCCTGTCTGAGCAGATTCGGAGACGGCAGGCGAGAGCTTTACAAGAAGAAGGTCATTGTCAAGGGCGAGTTTGTACCAGTTTGGGTGGGTTACTAGAATAGCAGACGAGATAACTCCCATCTTTTCGCGGACATCGGGAACGCCCAGCGAGGGACCTGTAACCATTCGTCGGAATCCTCTTTTTGGAAGTCGTGTGCCCGCAGCCAGAAGTAAGCCCCAGGTGCCATGAAGTGCTGTTGGCTGCCTCTCGGACATGCCATGCCAGCTGACACAGTAGGCAGAGGGCTTTCCAAACGGTTTGCTCCAAAGAGGCTTGCACGCTGCATCACACCACACCACTCACTGAACGGTCCCAGAGCTGGCGGGGGACGACAGAACTCAGCCCACCGCAAATTAGCGCTGTGGCTTACATCACGCCGCCCAGAGCAGCAGGCTAATGCAGAACCACCTCAGCTCGCCGCGAGCCTTGCGGCTCTTTCATGTACCCCAATGTACCCGTCCCGGCGGTACCTCGAGTGACATGAGCCGGGCCGCTGGGTGGCCAGGCTGGACCAGCTCTACCCAGGGAAAACTTGTGATTCTGTTCCGTGACCCTGGGGCGTTTCCAGCGCCGGCCAAAAGCAATCCCTTTCTCCCTCTCCCCCTTTCAACCCTCTCACCCGTCCTCGTTGTTCGCCATGAAGCTGCATTGTCTTCATCTGCCTCCTCTTCCCTGATCTTTGTCTGAATGCTCTATTGCAGAAGATGGCAGCAACTTCCGTCGGCACCGGTCTCTGGGCCTTGCCGCCTGGGCCCGCGCCCAAGTCGAACGTTCCGGGCTCCACGTTCGTGACGATCTGGGCCTTTATTTGCACCGGATTCGTGGCATTGTTTTTCTTCAAACTCCGGGGCCCGAATCCGACGTGGCCCGAGTTCAAGAACATCAGGAACCCGACTGTTCTCCTCTCCGTGTAAGGTGCCCCTTTGTGGATACAAATTCTTGTCTCTGCGCCCGCATTCTTACTGTATGATAGCTGGTACATCGCCTCTGCTGCCGACCGATGGATGCACTACGACCAAGAGGCCTTGCCTTACGGCTATGTCCTCTTCGACTCGCTGAACCGGGTTCTTCAAATCGCTTCCACCATCTGGTATCTCTGGGGAACATACGGTGTCATATGGAATGAGTTGAAGCGACGCTTCACTCGGGAGGTGGCGCAAGGCTGCTGGTGGCTGGCTGCGAAGATTACCATCTTCCTCATCAGCGTCGTCTCATTCTTTTACGTGGTGCTCAATATCGCACTGAGGGTCGTGTGGATTCAGTTCTTGAGTCTAAACGTCATTGCCGATGTCGCCTCCAAGCGGAACCACTTCGAAATCGCCATGACGGCCTTTTTCTCCGTCTTCGGGCTCCTCACATTCATCGCCGCGGTTACAACGTTGGTTTATCGGGCGAACAAAACGACCGGCACATGGGCAAAGGTGAGAGAGTTTCCGGAAACTTAGTTGATGAACAAGGGTGGAGACGTGGACTGACCGATGGACACCCACGTAGACGCGGATATACCTTATCGTCGCCACGGTCATGCTCTTTGCCAGGTCAATGGCGGAGTGCGTCCTTGTATCCTTGGCACAGACGCCGGGAATTCGGCAATCAGACGTCCAGCTTCCCTACGATATCCTCTACGGCCTACTGACGTCCCTGTACCTCACCTTCATGTATCTTCAAGCCCTCCAGGTGTCACGCAAGAACGACAGCGGCAGTGCGGAAGTGGAAAACATACAGTCAGACATTCGCACTCACATTCTCGAGAAGCTGCGGGCCGTGACCGATCAAAAACGGCTGGAGGCCCCGCCTTTCAAGATTATTCTCGACCAGACGAAGGACGAGGTGTCAACGATCCTGGAGGCTGGCCCCCTTTCGGTGAACTCGGCCATGACACCAGACCAGAAGCGCCGGATCGCGGAGAACTACATCAGAAGCCTCCGCCGCCAGTTCGGCCATCTTGGTCCGCGAGTCGGCAAGGAGAAGCTCGCCGATCCGCTGCTCTCATCAAATGTGCGCCCTGTACGACCGCACGGTCGACGGAGCGCTCCCCCACAGTCGATGCCGAGCTCAGAGGCGTACGAGAGCCTGCGGAACGCCTCGAACCCAGCCATCAGGAACGCGAACTCAGTGCCCGACATGCGCAACGAATCAGGACACAGCCGCTCGCAGCCTTTTCATCGGTTTGCTCCTCGTCGGAGCGAACAGCCTGCCTTTGGGGGCTGGCGGCCATCCATGGCCGGCGTGGCGGAGCACACAGATCTGCCCAACACACAGGGGTCGGCGAGGAGATTTGTCCCCACAAGCACGAACGAGCCTAGCTTCACGGCCAGAGCTGCCGCGATGGGATCAGGCGAAGAGCATCGCAGCGTGCCTGACCCGGCCACGGGCCCGCCACGTCGCCGCATGTTCTCTCCGCGGGATCCGGCAGATGACCTTGGGGCGCCAGGGACCGGCCAATTTGCAGCCCCCGCCCAACCCCCTGCAGAGTTCCCACCGGAGCCATATCCTTCAACGCATCCGGCACCGCAAACGATGCCTCAGTATGATTCCGGGCCCCAAGCGGGGCGGAGAACCTTTGCAGTCCCGCAGTACGACACGCCTGGTGAACGAAGCCATCAGGAGCAGAGGTACCAGCCGTTCGTTCAGGCTCAGGCCCAGTCATATGCCGGGGCCCCTTCGCAGGCGGCCCGTCGTTTCTCGACGCAGCAGTCGGAATACGCCCAAACGACAGCCTCAAGTCAGTCCCCTGTCAACTGGACACATGAGCTGCCAGACATCCATGGCAGCACAAATTGATACACGGATTACGGATCAAATCAGATGCTGGGGCACTCGAGTGGATCTCGAACCTTCAGGAGCGCTCTCCTGCCTCCTTTTACCTCTAATTACAAAGCCGTAGGAAATTCGTAGAGATATGTCATGAGGCAAATCCCATAATGTTTTGTTGCTTGTTGTGGATGTCACGGAGAGGGGACTGATCTCGGGACGCGCCGACACCAAGGCTGTCACGGTTGTTGAGAAAGGCTTCATCAGGGGCGTGGACTGAAGGAAACGGACCACAAACGGGACAAGCCTGGGCTGTAGGACTGTGCCAGAAAATAACTAATAGGCGCCTCATTTAATGAACAGGAAATGAGCACCCTTATCCCGCTGCTCACCCCTTGAAACTGTCTACTTCACGCTGATATTTTTGGCTCCTGGGATGGGAGTTGGAAAAGCACTTCGTCAGAGAGCCTGCCGAGGGTCTCCAAACTCGAATCAGCTGAATCTCCCTCCAGGCAGCCAGGACCGCCCGGCTTGGCTGCGTATGCAAGCCTCACATGCCGCGTATAGCTCAGTACTTGGGAATACTCGCGGACGTGTGTCCCTGGAGAGCCTGGCGCCTCTCGGGGTTCAGCTGGCGCCACAGGCCTGTCCTGGCGCAGTCGACCCCGCCACGACGGGAGTTTGGCATTCAAAGAGTTCACAGCGTAATGAACCATGAGCTTTTCCGTTCATCGCTCGTCTCGGTCTGGACTCCTAGCTTCCTGGGTATCTGTTGACTCTTTCCAATGCCCATTCTGGCTCGGATGCCGGAGTGGCGCAAGAAACTGCGGCAGACCACGGCCGCCAGGGTTTTCCAGCGATGTCGGCCAGACGAGTTCCCCCTCACACAGGTCCAGAGCCTGACAAGCTCCATTCTCGACCACCCACTTACGCTGCTCGGGAGACGACCCACCCCACCCCAGACCAACGCCGCCGATGATCTTCTCTTGGAAGAGCTAGAGCCCTTGAAGGGCGAGCTCTACATCTACGAAGCGGCCGTCGTCGGCTGCCTGCATCTCTTCACATACGAAATGGCGCGGGGACATCTGTGCAACAGGATCAGACCAAATCTTGAGAAGGCCGACAAAGACTTGGTATTCAAGTCCAGGGTCTCTGTCTTCCTACAGACCATTATCATTGCACAGAAGGCTGATCTCCGCCTGGTCCACGACGGAGAAGCACTTGCGGCGCGGGAGCTGCTGCGGATCCTCCATCTCGGACAGCGGAAGGAATTCCCCTCGGTCGTCAAGCTGTTGGCCGCCGTCACGGACACCGACTGCGAGGAGCTGCTGCCGTTCGACTTCTTGGCAGAGGTTCTGAGAAGGGCAAAGTACAAGGAGACACTGGAGGCCAAGCTGACCGCGCTCAGAAGGTCGCAAGAATGGTGGGAAGCATACCGGCTGGTAGAGGGGCTACGGGACCTGCCTCAGCGACGCGACATCCCCCAGGCCGTCCGCAGGTGGCTGCCGGAGATATTCAACCGCTATCCCATGTGGGCGTCGTGGCAGCCCAACCTGGTCCGCATTCGAGCCTGGGAGGTCAAGGTCAGCGATAGGCAGAGGGTGCAGCTCGCCCCAGTCTTGGAGCTCGAGGGCCCCGACACAACGCCGCAGCAGCGCGGCACGCTCCGCTTCTCGGAAGAGGGTGCTTTCGTGGGCTCGCGGGCGCAGGGGTTATGGAGGGGGAAAGACATCCTCGACCATCTGCTCGGCGTCCTCGACAGGGCCGTCGCCGTCGGACCGCACGCCATCGACCTCTTCATCCGCTTGTGCGCCAGCGCCAGCCCCGGCCGTCCGCTGATGTGGCACACGCTGTTCCAAGCCGACGCCGGCCTCGAGCCGGGCCAAGACTCGGTCGCCAAGGTTCTGTGCGAGTTCGTGCGAGTCCTCGAGCCACAGACGCGCCTTCGGGACCGGATGCACGCCTTCGCCACGGCGCTGCCCCTTCTTCAACTCTCCCCGCGCCTGCAAGACACCTTTGGCGACGCGGCAGACATCGCCGTCCGCGGGCCCAAGGCGCTCACCGACGCGCAAAAACACTTCTGCGGCCTCCTCCTACGACACGAGCCGGCCGAGTGGTTCGGCCTCGAAGTCCGGGCCCTGTGCCGCGCCCTCCTCAACGCGCAGTGGCTGCACGAGCGCTGGAAGCCCGCCTTCCTCGAGATGCTCGGCGCTCTGCCCCAGACGACGAGCTCCGCGCGCGCTTCCGCGCGATCCAGACCGCCGACACGGCCGCCGCGCGCCAGGCGCAGATGGACTACCTCGCCGCGACCCTCGGCGGCGCCGAGGTCGTGGGCCAGCCCTCCCGCCGCTGGCCCCGCCCGTCGTCATCGAGGACCCCATCTGGCGCGCCAGCCTCGACGCCGACCGCGCCGCGCTGCGCAAGGCCCTGCACGCGGTGCGCGCGCGCGACCTGCGCCTCGCGACGGCGTGCCTGGCAACGTCGCAGCGCGAGTACGACGCCTTCGTGCGCGAGGTCGCGCGCATCGTGGTCGTCGACTCGGACCAGGCTTGCGTCAACCTGGCGCGCTTCCTGGCGCCGCTGGCCGTTCGCGCCGGTGGGGGCCGTGACGGCGTCGCTGAGTGTTGGCGCGCGTTGCTGCTGCACCTGATGCGCAGGCGGCCGCGGGGCTTGCTCGAGCGGCTGGGCGCGCGGCTGCCGGTGCAGTCGTGGAATTCGTGGGTGGAGAGTCTGAGGCATGTGTTGGGGGAGAGGCATCTCGGTAGTCAGGGGGGGTTGGGATTCACGCTGGAGAGGATGAGGCAGATCACGCAGTGGAAAATGGGAATAGGGAGGGTGCATAGCCAGAGCACGGCGTCGACGGTTAGCGCCGAGCAGCCGGAGTGAGCACGGTGCTCGTTGTGCTGTAATGACATGGATGAAGGCGCCGCCGAGGCGGGAGCGAGGTGTACAGATGGTGTGATAAGCATAGGTTGCAATCATTTTGAGCGTCTCATTCGGCATGGCGTTTGGTTCTCGGGTACCCAACCCACATGGTTGTTTCGAATGTGAAGTGTGACCAGCGTCACTGTCTCTTATATAGGTACTTCCGTTGCGGCTCTAGGGACAGGCTGCGTTCTGTATGCTGACCCTAAAGCTGGCGGTGTTGACGTCGCGGTCCTCTCTCCATCAGCTTGAAACCGGAGAGGACGAGAATGAACCGTTGTCCACCGCCCCCTCCCCGTAGACCTGCAGATTCCAGAGCAAATCAGAGACCCTGAGAAGAAGCGTGTTGTCACTTTGACCTTTCCCTTTCGAGCGGGACAGCAAGACGAGATGCATCAAGGTGCATGCCAAGACTCGACCATGCCATTCGGCATTCTGGCGGCAATATCAAAGTGCGGGAGTTGCTCTTCAAGGGCCCGTTTTGGTGTGCCCAACGCCAGGTTTGGATGAGGAAAGAAGCCAGAAAGGGCGCTCTGGCGGACACATCCGAACCTGGCCTGTGAAGGTCCTTCAGTTCATGCCCACCAAAGGATGTCTCGTCTCATCATTCGTAACCTTATCGACCCCGTTCGTCATTTGAACGGTTGGCGATGGAGATGGCAGCATGGCTCCGCTTGTGGCTCAATGGTTCCCGTGAACCTGGCTCCTCTGAACAACGTTATTGGCGGTTCCCGTCGCGGCTTGAATCCGGCCGTCCCGGCTCCCTGCACATGCATTGCTCGCAGCCAGGGGTCTGCAGTTTACACCACGTCCCCCGCACACAGTGGAATTCAAATCAACTGGACCCCCGCGCGCACATTGTGCAGTGCCACTCCCTCGTCCTTGTTCCACAGCATCACTGCGGGACTGCTTGCCAACCCGAAGCCACCATCACCGTGCGCCTCGAGACAAGACTCTCAGCAGGGAATCGCCATGGCCGACTCATCGACAACAGCGCCCGCCACCGCCACGAGCCCGGCACGGGCCGCAACCCCAGCGTCGCCGAAGAGTGCCAAGAGCCCTTCAACCGCCAGTCCCGCAGCCGGCAGCCCCGCTGCTGCGGCAGCTCCCGCCAACATTGGAGTTCTGGAAGCGGATGTGGGTGATCCCCGAGTAGCACACCACAACCAAGCCACAAACGTCCCGGGGCGCTGATCTCTCCAATCAATCCTAGGATGGCGACAACGATGGCGACTCCGCGTATGGTTTGGTACGGCCCCCGACTCTACTCAACGCCAAGGTGACTCGGAGCTGAGAGACGTGACCATAGACACCTGGCGACGCGAGCGACACAACATCCGTCATGTCCAGCATCTTCAGATATCGAAGAGAAAATGGCCGCACTTACCATGCCTACCAGGACAGGTCGGGCACTGGCTCCGGCGAGTTTATTCGTATGCTATCCTGCTGGAAAGAAACCGAAGATTGACAACTGACAAGAAAATTTCCAGCGTACTGGTTGCCAAATGACGAGGCAAGAGTTTCTCGAGCTATCCCACTTGTATACTACTCTACTAACTTTTTTGCAGAGAGAGACTGATCGTCTTGGTAAGAGGCCACACCAGAGTCCTCCGTTGGATAATACATGCGGGATCATAAACTGACAAGACGACTTTCCAGATCTCCAACACAACCTCTGCGTCATGATGCAAGACAACCAGCTGTTTATCTCACCAGCGGGAAGGAACAGCTCGAAACCCATCAAGCGAGTTCTGGATGGCGGTTGCGGAACTGGCATCTGGGCTATTGACTTTGGTGCGCCAATCCATCCAACTAAACTCGCACTTGCGGAACATCATGCTAACTGTTTGAAGCCGATGAGCACCCTGAGGTCGCCGTATGTCGCCTTACTCGACTCGCAGACGAGCTGGTGTGTTGACCATTTTTAGGTTGTTGGAATCGACATCAGCCCCATTCAACCAAACTTGTGAGTCTTGACACTCAGCCTGCCATCGACCACATGCCTCGACCAAGTAGACTCACAAGGTGCAGGGTGCCGCCAAATCTCGAGTTCTTTGCTGACGACCTGGAGCGGGACTGGAACTTCCATCAACCCTTTGATTTGATCTACTTGCGCATGATGACGGGGTCCATCAAGGACTGGCCAAGGCTGTTTGAACAGTCATTCCAGTGAGCATTTTTCTCTGTGAAGCGTGAGTCTTATGGCTCCGACTTACCTTTCTTAGACACCTGAACCCTGGCGGTTGGATTGAGCTCTGCGATATTGTGAACCCCTTGGTTTCTGACGACGGCACCCTCGAGGGAACCCACCTGCTGAGGTGGAACACACTGCTCGTCGAGGCGACCGATAACCTTGGTGTCAGCTTGAGGTCTCCCAAGGACTACAAGCAACAGCTCACCGATGCGGGATTCAAAGATGTCACTCAGGTCGAGTTCAAGTGGCCCATCAACCCTTGGCCCAAAGATCCCAAGCACAAGGAGCTGGGTAAGCTCGCAGACAAAACCTTCTGCTCTTGACGCGTATTAACGGACAAATAGGCGCGTGGACTCAGGAAAACCTCCTGCAGGCCGTCCAAGCTCTCAGTCTCATGTCCTTCACGGCTGGCCTGGGCTGGTCGGTCGTCGAAGTTGAGACCCTGCTTGCCTTGGTCCGGAAAGATCTCAAGAACAGAGAGATCCATGCCTACTGGCCCATGTAAGCTCGTTCCTGCTCCTCGGCTTGAAGATTGCACATCGTCTGACATGTTGTCCGCCAGTTGGGTCGTCTACGGCCAGAAGCCGGAGTAGTCCTGCGATGTAGCCTTGCACTTGGGAGGGAAGAGTACCCAGAGACAGGACATGAGACAGGAGGGGTTTGATCGATCAGTTAGAGTTGCTCTCAACGCAAGCAGAGCAAGTTCAGCACTACTTTTTGCACCAGTCTTAGCTCACTTCATCCGGCTTCAGTTCAGCACTATTTTTCGCACCAGTCTTAGCCTACTTCATCCGGCTTCAGTTCAGCGATGACAATTTGAGGCAATTCTTCATTCAGTAGGCGCTTTCTCTAATCTGCTGTTCCTTGACAAGCACCTGAGCGATTTGCGACTTGCAGGACAGGGTTCTGGCACCGAATCAGAGCACAGCGAAAACAGTTGGTGCTTTCGACCAAGGGGACAAAAGTTGCACCCACGTGTAAGCCAAGACTCCCGAGATGCATGTTGGCTCTTTGATGGCAACTTCACCATGCGAAATTCCATTTTGGGCGGGTGTACTTGTACCAAACTGCACGTTCCTGTTAGGGGGGCTCACGGTGCTGGACCAACAGGAGGGGCGAGGGCAAGCGAGGAGGAACTGCGGAGATGATGTGCGAGAAAAAAAGACATGTGCGAGAAGTCTACTGCCAGCAGCCAACCGCCTTATCTCTGTTTGACGCACGTTGAGCCCTTTCATCCGATCGTCACCCTTCTCCTCATTCACAACAAGAAGCATTTGATAACCGGAAGGCAAGTCCACTGGAGTTACACCGCACTTCGGCCTCTGAACCCTTTTCTCTCCTTCAATGCAACCATACCATTGGCAGCTGCCATCCATGCTTGACCTGTGATCGACACCTCCTGCCGCGGATGTGACCCGGCCCGTCCCTGCACCCTGCAGGCAAACCCGTGTGGTCACACCAAACCCCCGCGCAATCCAACGGTTCCTCAAAGGCAGCGCGGGCCCCCGCGGTTTTGCTCTATTCTGACTCTTTGTTCTGGAAGCACCGTACGCACTTGGCGCACCACTGTGGCATATTTGCCAGGAAACTCAGCACCAAATTGCCATGGCGGACAAATCCTCGTCGAGCCCCGGTTCACCACCTGCTGCAAAGACCCCTTCGGCGGGAAGCCCCGCTGCGAAGAGTCCTTCGGCCGGTAGTCCTGCGGCTGGGAGCCCACAACCAGTTGCCGCTGCTGCCGCCCCGGCCAATACCGGAGTCTTGGAGGCCGATGTGGGTGGTACCATTCCCTGGTGGGCGCTGCTTGAAAACGGAGCACTGATCGTGTAAACCAAGGACTTTATCGACGATGGAGACGTCGACTCTGCGTATGGCGCGGTAGGGTCATCAGCATTTTCCCCCGTATCGGAATGTGAGAGCTTACGGTGGATGGAAAAGTCCGGCGATATGAGCGATACGACGTCCGTGGCATCTTTCATCTTCAAGTATCGACAACAGAACGGCCGCACATATCACGCCTACCAGACAGACGGCGAGTACAAGTGTAAGGCGCTTCTCCAGATTTTGCGTGATGGCGACTGACACCTGCCAGCATACTTCTTGCCCAATGACGAGGTATGCGTCCCTCGCCAGGTTTGCACGTGGGACTCAGTCTGCTAAAACTACTCGCACAGAGAGAGAACGAGCGGCTCGGTAAGCTCTCAAAGCCGGACACAGCAAGTTGCGGCGCACATAGATGTTGACCGTTGACCGTGACTGAAATCCAGACCTCCAACACAGCCTTTTGATGCTGACACAGAACAACAAACTTTTCACCTGCTCTCACGTGGAGGAGGGACCGCTGAAGCGGGTATTGGACGCCGGTTGTGGGACAGGTATCTGGTCCATTGACTTTGGTAGGCCTCGCAATCCCATTGCTGAAGATGACCTGCTGATCATTTTCTCAGCCGACGACCACCCCGATACACAGGTCTGCAGCACCCATTGCCCTAGTCTCAGCGTTGAAGAACGCCTAGCACTGACAACCGTGTGAAGGTCGTGGGCATTGATCTCAGCCCTATCCAGCCGGGATTGTGAGTCGCCCGGAATCTAGGTACCCTTCCCCTGCCGGAGCACCAAACTCACATAATACCAGCGTGCCGCCCAACGTCGAGTTCTTCGTCGACGACGTCGAGGTTGACTGGAACTTTGTCCACAAGTTTGACTTTATCTACGCCCGCTTCATGACTGGATCCCTCAAGGACTGGCCAAGGTTCTTTCGCCAGGCATTCACGTAAGGATCTATCGCTCTATGGCCAGGCTCTGCTTGGGGGGGTTCTCAGCTGCCCATGCTCACCTCCTTCTTTCTAGGCACCTGCAGCCGGGCGGTTATGTCGAAGTCTGCGACATCCTCAGCCCCCTGCACTGCGACGACGGCACCCTCAAGGACGATAGTCCGTCCCTGAGGTGGAGCAAGCTCCTCCTCGAGGCGAGCCACAAGATTGGAGCCCCGCTCGACTCGGCGCGGGACTACAAACAGCAGATGACAGATGCGGGCTTCCGCGACGTCGTCCAGGTTGAGTACAAGTGGCCGACAAATGGCTGGCCGAAGGACCAAAGGCATAAAGAGATCGGTGAGTGGACCCGGACTGGACCATGCTGAGCCGTCTCTGACGAATGCGTGCCAGGCATATTCAGCAACATCAACTTGACGGCTGCCCTTCACGCATTGACTATGATGCTCTTCACTCAGGTGTTGGGCTGGTCGCCTGTCGAAGTGGAGGTGTTGCTCGCCGGCGTCCGCAGCGACACCAATAACAGGGACATCCACGCGTACTGGCCGATGTGAGTTTGTCTTTATCAAGAGAATGAACCTCGACTTTGTCTGACGTGTCTGTTTCCCAGCTGGGTGGTCTACGGCCAGAAGCCCGAGTGATCCAGTTTTATGTACCTAAACTTGCGAGATAACAAAACCTGGGCACTCGCATGCCTTCAAATGCCAGATTTCCCATTCAAATCACATCTCATTGCCTTGCTCTCTATGTGCCTCACGCCACACACCCTCCCACGCCTTTTCCCAACCCCGTTCTTTTTTTCTGGTTTCACAACCCCCCATTATCCTCCCCACACCCCTTACTGATACCCCAACCCCTGGTACCTCCTCACCGCCTCCTCCCCCATCCCACTCACCACCAACACCCTCTCCCCGCCCTCCACCTGCGGCTCAATCACAGTCAACCACCCGTGCGTCCTCACCCACCCGTAGTTCTTGCGCCCTTCCTTCTCCCGCTGCAGCTCCTCGGCGATCTGCGCCGCGCACGACGCCGAGACCCCGTACACCACCGCCAGGCCGTGCGGCGCGTCCAGCGTCATGGTCGTGCCCTGCAGCAGGTGCGGGCGGCAGGCCGGGTCGAAGGTCTGCCAGCAGGGGGCGGGCGGGAGGTAGCCGAGGGCGAGGTCCGGGTCGCGGAGCGGGGAGCAGCGTTTGGTGATGGTGATGGTGGCGGCGGCGAGCGGGAGGAGGGTGAGGAGGGGGGTGAGATGCATTTTTGGGTTTGGTTTGGAGAGGGGTAGGTTTGGTTGTTGTCTAGTTCCTCTGCGTTTTCTAAGAAAGAAATAAAATGGCACTTGGAGTTTTAGTGGGAGAAATGTGATTTTTTTTCCCTTAGCAAAGTGGATGCTGAGTCAAAGAACAGCTCCAGTTGAACGCACTTCGTAACATGCTGGAGGCCTGGGAGCTGGACATGCCGTCTTGATTTATAGGTGTTCAACGGTGAGACACAACAGTCCGAAGGAATGGGATGCATGCCCGCAATCCTGAAATAGAATGCGACACATTTACGGTTATAGTCGCTGCGGAGGCTGGAATGGCCGTCTCGTTGTCCTGGTTGGGCTATATTACTCCTCACAGTTGCAGTTGACCCACGGTTAATAGCAGTGTAAGGCTTGGCTGCTACGTTGTACCATGCCCCTCTTGTGAATACGAAGTTTTCGTCGGACTCTGATGGAATAGGTAGGCGGCCGAACCGGCATTGATCCTCAACCATGGGGACTACGATCACACTTTCGGACTCGGCCGCCACTTGATGAGAAGAAAAGTCAATTCTCACTGGTCCCATGACTTTTCGGCCTCATGCCCGGCCCCATAACGCACGATCCCATCCTCGTTACTCCATCCCGAAAGCAAAAGCCATGATCCATACGAAGCCTAGATCCATCCTTTAGACCTTCTCCACCTGAGTCGCGGGCTGCGCCTCCACCTCCTCGCCCTTCATCTTGCGGGCAGCGATGGCCTCGATCTCGGCCGTCAGCCTCGACTCGCCCTTCTTGGTCCTCCACGGGCGCGGTCCATCAGGCGCAAACATAAGCTCGACCTCCTCGAGGGTCTTGCCGCACGTCTCGGGGCAGAGGACCCAGAACCAGGCGGCGGCGGCGATGCACAGCACGCCAAAGATGATGAACAGCTTCCAGCTGATGTTGACAAACGCCGGCGGGGTGAACATGCCCAGGGCAAAGTTGAAGACCCAGTTGCTCAGCGCGGCGAGCGACATGCCCGTGGCGCGGGTGCCGAGCGACCAGACCTCGGCGGCGTAGATCCAGCAGACGGGGGCGAGCGTCAGGGCGTAGACGACAATGAGGAGGTACGAAAAGGTGATGACGGTGTTGGCGGGGGCGCCTTGATCGACGGCGATGACAATGTTGGCGTTGGGCGGGTCGCCGACGCCGCCGGGCACGTAGGTGCTGTGCGCGCCCATGACGCCGCCGACGACGAAGTGGCAGAAGCCCATGCCGATGGCGCCCCAGACGAGGAGGGTGCGGCGGCCCGTCTTGTCGATGAAGAGCCTGGAAGATTGGTTAGCGCGGTCCTCGCGTGGGTTCGAGATCACGAGAGACATACCACATGACGCCGGTGAAGATGATGAAGACGGCATATTGGATGCCCGAAGTGACCATGGCGACGTTGCCGGTCAGACCAGCCATGCTCGCAATGTAGGTCAGGTAATAGACGATGACGTTGGCGCCAGCAAGTTGCTACACAAGTCAGCAAACACGCTTCGCCTGAGTTTGAGCTGCACAGCTTACCTGCCAGGCTTGGACAGACATGCCGGCAAGAGTCCGCTTCCACATGCCGTTCTGGAAGAACTTGCGCCAGCCGCGGCCGGCTTCATTCTCAGCGCGCATAACGGTGACAATTTCTTCCCACTCGGCAACGACGAGCGGATCGTTGACATCTCCATTGGCCTGGATGTTGGCCAGGGTCTCGATGGCCTCCTGGTCCCGGCCAACCTTGGCAAGCCATCTCGGCGACCGCGGCAGGAAGGGCAGGCCGAGGATGAGGAAGAAGCAGGGGATGAATTGAGTACCCCAGGCAGTCCGGAAGGAGGCGGGACCCTCGATGGATGCGCAGCCGTAGCCGATAAAGTACATGATGAGAATGCCGAACTCAATAGCAAGCTGCTGAATGATGACGAGCGAGCCGCGCTTCTCGGCCTTGGCGATCTCGGCGAGGTAGACGGGGACTTGCGACGAGGTGATGCCGACGGTGAAGCCGTTGAGCACGCGACCGGCGATGAGCTGGCCGTAGTTCTGGCAGGCAACCTGGACTGACGTTCCGATGAGCCAGAAGAGACAGGCAAACAGGATGGAGTCGCGACGGCCGATCTTGTCGGACAGCGGACCAGCGATGGCAGAGCCAACGACTGAACCCGCGGCCAAAGCAGAGCCGATGGCGCCCTGGATCACACCGGACGGGTTGTTGAAGTATTCGATGTATTGATCGGTCACCACAATGGCGGACATGGACGAAATGTCGAAACCAAACCTGGAAGCGCGAGTTGAGTTAGCGATGAACTTGATCGGTCGGTCACAAACGACCACAAGCGACCACACTCACAGCGCGCCACCGAGGGTCGCGATGATGGCCACCAGGTGGACATTGTAAATGGTGGGTAGCTTCATGATGCGCAATTTGCAAATCGTTTCTTGATGGTTGTTTGCAATGTTAATCTTGTTGGTGATGCTGCTGGTCGATAAATCGCAAAAGCAAGCTGAGCAGCAAGGTCGGTTGGTGGTGTGAGAAGGGCTGATTTCCAGTCACGAGAGAAACTGGAAAATAAATGGCCTGCCAAACAGTTGCAGCACTTGCCAGGCGCTGGGGAAACTGGCACAGCTTCCAGGGCAGAATGGCTTTGGGGCTCTGTCTGATGTGTTGCAGGCAGGAGCTGGAGTGCCAATGTAAACAAAGGCACGCAGTGTGTCTTCCAACGAGTTGTGGCAGACTGGCAGCAAACTTCTCTGCCGCTTGTTCACCCAATTGTCGGCCTGCGAACTGAGGGAGATCGTGAAGTATTTACAGCTCCTAAACCTCCCTTCGCTCCGTCCCAGATCGAGGACGGCGCCGTCGGCATTTATACTTATTTGATTGACTTCCCACAAGCGCCGCCGATCCGCATCCCCAAATTGCAACAGCGCCCTCGGGCTCGGGCCTGGGCCCTGGAGACGTTACATGCAGTGGCATTGAGTGGCATTACATGGCATGTCGTGTACACACGTCTCCATGGAACGCCTCGTTTGGCTTCTCGTCCGTTTCGGCCTGGGGGTGTCCGCCGTGAATCCCGCCAATCACCGGGTCTGGGCCGAGATGCGGCGGAATAATGATCGGGAGGAGGATCCAACGCGGGTACCCGAAGGGGACGGCTCGCGGCCCTGTGATTCGTGCGCTTCTGCCTCTGGCGCGGGTGATTGTGGACGTTGCAGGGAAGGAGACTGCCGAACACGGCATTTGGTCGACGATGCCGTCACTGCCCGCACGCCGGTGGAACCCCCGAGCCCTCCTTCCGCTTCGAGTTTGCTTAGGTTCGAGTTTCAAGAAACGGCCACTCCTGCTGCACGCGCTAGTTCAACGTCTTCCCCGCAACGCTAACTGGGCCTGAGCTTAGGTTGAGAGCCCTGATTTTAGGCTTCCGGCCCGAATACAGATTGCCCACAAGCCCACTTTCTTCAGGGTTCACCAGGATCCCCGCCAACCCGGCGCATGGTGTCGGAAGTAAAGAACCCTGAAACGAGCACTCAAGGGCAGCGTGAATGGCACGCTGACAACCACCCGCCACCCACAACCCCGGATTGCGGATTCATTTTTGATGACTCGTGCCATCCCCGTGGAGAAGAGATCTGGGGTCTGGAGTCTGGGGATCGTTCCTGTTGTCTCCATTTGGACCCCACCCCGATGGATTCCAAGACTAATGCCTGGCGGAGCTGCTTTCTTTCACGAGATCATTTGCCAGGCAAAATCCTTTAAAATCACTGACAACATCCGCCAAGTAATCCGCCAGCACTGACCTCTCAGTCACATTCGCTTGCCTCCTCTGGCTTGTGCGCCACTTCACAACCCCGGTTTCACTGCGGCGATTCACTGCCGCGAGTTACTGCCGGGGAGTCACTGCCCAAACAGCCTGCGGAAGGAACCACACCACGGACCGAAGCCTTTTCTGTTTACCTTCCAGGATTTTGCCCAATCGGAGTATTTGGGCGAGCAGCACACAGATACTGACGAAATTAGCATGTTGGACTGAGCAACGAGGGACGAGGAGAAACAGGCAACCTGGCATTTCGATTGGACAAGGTTGGTTCCTGGCGAGATGGTGATGGTACTAATGGTAGGTACCTGGTAGTGCAGTTCATCAGGGGCAACATAAACACACGTGCAACCCGTAAGACGCCATCGTTGGTGGGTACAGATCAAAGCAAACAAGTCTCAACCGGAAGGCGTCTTCATTTAACTCAAGGCTCCACAAATTCTTTCCTCTCACAGCTCCTTTTGTCTTCAATTCGGGAATCTGGCTTCAAGCTGCAGCTTCAAGATTGTGAGCTCCTGGGGTCGAAACATTGAATGGTCTATCTGGCACTTAAATTCTTTCACGGGCGTACGGGCCAAAGCGGGAGGGGAGCAAACTGGAATGAATACAAGGATGCAACCTGCTTTCTTCAGAGGGATGGGGGTTGGATAACACAGCTCTGCTTGCTGGAAACTTACTTTGGCGGACAGGGTGTCTTCAAGCAAGCTACTGACGTGTGTGGAAATGCTTGGTATGGTGAGGGGTGCCGATGATCACGCAAGTAAAACGAAAGAAAAGGAGGAAGACGAGGGCGAGGAAAAACTGTAGAGAGGAACGATGTGGTAGTCTCAACTTATTCTTGGACGCCGCTTCTGGCCAAAAGGAACCCAGATATCAGCATGCCGTACGGAGAGTCTCTTTCGACGCCGAGCTGGAATGAAGGTGATCAAACACTGTTGGTGCCAATGACAGAGAATCGGCACAGTGAGGTTGAGAGTACGTTGCTCCTCTGTGAAGCAGATACAATGCCAACACACAGTCGCCTAGGCAAGGCGTTGTTTCTTCCAACACGCGCAAACACATTGCACAAGCGTTCACATAAGCTACTCCAGTCAGTGGAGCGGTGTGCGGCGGTAACCATGCAAATGCCATTAAGTCACGACACTCTAACCCGGTATTCAGCGGAAATGGACGCAAACCATGTTTCTTTTTTCAGCAGGACACAAACAAACAAAAAACCCGACAAACCTTGTTTCGATCCCAAACCCCTTGGTCATCCCCCCCTCCCCCCCCTCCGCAGAGACCCCAAACCCCCCGGCGAGCTCAATACCCGTCCCGCAGTCTCGCCTCATCCCGCTTCTGCTGCCGCGACGGCACCGCGTCCCGGATTTGCGCCAGGGGTCTCTGCCCCTGGATCCTCCGCCGGAACTTCAAGTACCCGTGCCCCGTGGCCGTGGTGTCGTGCAGCTGCGCCACGACGCGGTACAGCCCGTCGTACCGGATGCCCACCTCCGGGGCCCACACCCGCGTGCCGGCGCCCGCCCCGCGCCCCGCGCTCCGCAGCACGCGCACCGCGCCCCGCGTGGCCAGCGACCGCTGCAGCGCGCGCGTGTCGGCGCTCGGGGCGCTGGGGAGGTTGGTGCGCGGGCTGTCGGCCGAGTAGTGCAGGATGTCCCCGTTGTCCGTGTCCAGGCTGTGGTACACGGCGGAGCTGCCCGACACGACGATGGAGTAGGCGCCCACGGTGGGCGAGCCGCAGATGCCCTTGATGGCGGAGCCGTGGGCGCCCGCGTACAGCGCCGCCATCTGCAGCGGCCACCAGTCGCCCGGGGCGAGGCCGTTGTGGCCCAGGACCTTGGCGTCACGCTTCTGGGCGAGGTAGCGCGGGTCGAAGTGGTAGGTGGTGCGCGGGGGTGTGGAGCGCACTGTCATGTAGAGGCCGTGCATGATGCCGGCTGTGCCCCAGATGGGGTGGTCCGGGGGCGGGAGGCGGATCGCGGGCGCAGCGGCAGGTTGTGCGACGGGGCCAGGAACATCGCCATGATCAGACACGGGAGAGTGGGATGGAGCTGCAGCGGGAGCAGAAGTCGCGTCAGAACCAGAAACGGAGCCCGCAGCTGGAGAGTGGATAAGAGAATCAGTCTCGCCCGGGGAGCGACTAGGGCCTCTGTTGGGGAGAGTGGTGTTGTTGACAGTGGCAAAGCGTGAGCGGCGGGGTCTGGCGTTGTTGGAATTGTTGTTCTCGGTGATGGGGCGGCTGGTGGTGGTCAAGGTGTTCTGGTGGCTGGTAGTGCCAGCCCTGCTATTCCCTTGGCCCCAGTTGTCACGCTCAAACTTGGCGTGAATCGCGGCCGCCCAGTGTGCAATGTCCTCCGGCACGCGGTCTCGGTGGTCCTCACGAGATAGCAGTCGTAGGGCCTCATCGATGCGGTTTGGGTATCCTTTGAGGGTCGAGATCCGAACGTCATGTCCAAATTCAAGGTGCCACAAAAACGAGCGGATCTGCTCCGTTCTCCTTGCAAGCTCTGCATCTGGAACTCCAGTGCTGCCTGCTCTTCGTCGTGCTCTGACAAGGAAGGTCATGACCTCGTTCCAAGCCCTTCCCATTGTTCCAGTCCAGGCCGGGAGCAGTTGGGCCCTTCTGGCACGCTGGTTGTCCTCGTGGGCAGAAACATTGTCGGCAGCAGGAGTGGCCTGGGGGGTGGCCATGGGGGTGGTGGGAGTGCTGCGAGGGTCGGCGGTCGAAATTCCGGAAGCGCCGACTGAGGTCGGAGCAGGTCCGGAGTCGGCCCCACTAATCCCGGCCCCACTCGGAGCCGAAGCAACGACAGCCATCGGCGCGATCGGAACGGAAGGAACGGAAGCGGTCGGCTGCTCACCGGCATCTGTCGGAATGCTGCCCGCGAGTTCAGGCATTGTTGTTATCGGAACTGGTTATATAGGCGAAATGCATTCGGCGGTGGATGGGAGGAGAGACGACAGATCGGAGACGAAAAGCGCTTGAGTTGGAACGACGTGAGCCTTGGAGCTGTGCTTGGTTGAAACGAGGCTGTTGGCGATATGAAAAGTTGCGATCAAATTCCGGCAGTGAAACCAGGTCCCAGGCCGTTGAAGGATTTCTGGTGGTCAACTTGCTCGTGGTCGCAGTTTGTTTGTCGATTCAATGGTCGAGTTTGTGATGGATGCTTTTCGCAAGTGCGCCAAAGTTGCTGAGGGTTCGTTGGGTTTGTGCATGTGATGGAAACGTGGGGCATGCCCCGCGTGCTTTTCATGGCTTATGGTCAGCTTCTGCACCGAGATAAACACCACAGCACCAAAGCAAAGGCGAGCACCAGGAGCCACTTTAAACAACACCAATTAAAAGTCACTACACTAACTCATTGAAATGCGGTGTTCTATCGTCCTGAATTTCCTTGCTCATAAAGTCTCTCCTGTTCAATTTGGTGGGAGATGGGTGGGCACGGTCTGGGATAGCTCACGATGAAATCAACGCGGCAAGATTGAGGCAGGAAAGTTGGAGGACCGTGGAATTGGCCTTTGCTTGAGAAAGCAAGAGCAACAAGTGGCGATCACGATCGTCCTGTTGCAGAATTTAAACAAGTGTTTATTCGGTCCTCAAGGCTCAGCAAGGGAAGAGTTGGCGGAGACAAAAAATAATGCGGCCAGTCCTTGACTGAGATGGTATGGCAGTTCCCAGAACACAAACGGACCTCCGGATACGAAGCCTGAGAGTTATTCCTAAATTTTGACACAACACGTTCTTGATGGGAGATCTACGCTTCAATGAGGATGGAGAAAGAGTAGTTGGAGTCCAGTCCTGTGCGCTGCGCACTGAAGGGCAATGTCCTGTTCAGACATGCTGGAAAGAAGTCGCAACTGCAATGTGATTGGTCGGAGAGCAGACAATCAAATGACTCACAGGGATAACTTTGACATGATGAACGCGGTTTTCAGTGGCCTAGGTAGGCACACTTTAGGGGGTACATGCGATTCACAAAAGGAACATGGCAGAATGGACAGTCATAAAGACGTCATTTCAAGGCTCCAAGGCCAAAAGAGGACAGCTTCAAAACTGGATTTTCAGCAGAGTGTTTTCCCAAGTGTTCTTTTTCCTCTGTCCGGCTCTTCTTAGCCTTCTAAAAGCGCTTCTTATCTAGAGCTTCCGTTAAAGCGCTTCTGGCGTTGAAATATAGTGGGATCAGATAGAGAATTTCCTTACCAAGCTTGTCCTTATCGTCATGTATGGCTTGAAACGAATGTTGCCCCCAAGGGGTGCCGGAGAGACCCGTGCTGCCCAACACGACGATGTAGACAACAGATTGAATTCAGGGCTTGGCGGCCGTCCGCTCCAGCAGCGGGCAGCAATTGCGGCTCTGCAGCGCGTGGCTGAGTGAGTGGACTGCCAAACTTTAGCTCATGCAACCCTTCCTATGAGCTATACGTTCTAGGTTTAGACCACTCCCAAAGTTGCGATAAACTGGCTGGACTTTTCAGCTGACAGAGCTGTTGCAGGCAAACGGCTTGGCCTCATGTAACAAGAATACCAACACCATACTAGCCAGTCTTGGCCCAGGGCTAAATTGAATTTATTGAGGCTCTGCGGGAAGTCTTGGGTGACAGTTGGGCCACCGTTCTGGCAATGCGGTGACCTCTGGCCATCTGGAGTTGTTGTGGTCACAAGGCTGTGGACGAGAGATTCTTAGGTACCTTACATAAATGACGCCGCTACCCACCATACATGTGCTCCCCTTTCTGCTCTGCTCACCACGCTCTTTGACACTCGACATTCTTTACAAGGCACCGTCGTCAGGCACCATGAAGGCTCTGTCAAAGAAGCAGGGCATCGTCCTGTTGTTGTCCAGCTTTTGCTTGTTCACAAACTCCCTCGCCACGAGTGCCAAGCGAGCGACGGACCCCCCGAACTGTGACTCAACCTACACGACCGACTCCGGAAGCATCTACCAAATCACCTGCGGACGGGAATATTACGGCGGCGACATCGGCTTCTTCCACGTCCAGACGTTTGCCGAATGCATCAAAAACTGCGACAGACTTCCCGGCTGCATCGATGTCAGCTACGCCAACGACGGCGGCGGGTGCTGGGCCAAGAGCACCGTCAACACACTTGTTCCTGCTCCTCACGTGTGGACGGCAGAGTTGATCCAACAGGGCACTGCTGTGTCTGCACCGCTGGACTGCACCAACGGACGGTCTGACGGGGTCGTGTACACAACCGAGGGCGGAACGGCGTACCATATTCTGTGCGGGCAGGATTTCGCCGGTGGGGACATCCACGGTGCGGCCAAGGCTGTCTCGTTTTTTGAAGACTGCTTAAGCCACTGCGATGAAGTAGCGGGATGCGCTGCTGTCTCGTATGCGAATGGCCAATGCTATCCCAAGAGTCAGACCAGTGACGAGGTTCATAACCGGCCTCATGTGTGGGGAGCCAAGGTCGTCGTTGGAGCTGGAGCCGGTACCACCACGAGCAGCAGCAGCAGCAGCGCCCCTACCTCGTCAAGCAGTGTCGCCGAGTCGTTATCCAGCAGCAGTGTGACTTTCGTCGAGTCGAGTATCTCGTCATCCGTGGCCCCCAGCAGCACCTTTGCAACCTCCGTTTCATCGACGACTTCCAGCACCCCGTCTTCTTCTTCTGCAACTTCGTCGGTTGAAGTGTCGTCGCCGTCGTCATCCCCGACTTCGTCATCCCAAGACATTACTTCTTCGACAACGAGCAGCATCCCGTCGACTTCGGCGACTTCGGAACCCTCGAGCACGCCTACGTCGGGAGACACATCATCCTCAGTTACCGAGACGTCCACGACGGACTCGACCCCAGAATCGTCCCAGCCGCCGTCTTCTGTTTCACTGGCCTCCAGCACCGCGGCCACAGACGGAGTCACAACATCATCCTCTTTGCCAACCTGGTGGGGCGGGCCTGTCCCATCCGACTACTTCGCTTCGACCGAATAGGTACCGCCGCCCGCACCGACCGGAACCGATCCGCCGTGTCTCGCGAACCCAGCAGACTCCCTCGAGAGACAGTTCCACCTCCTCGACTTCAAACAGCAGGGTTTTCTGGTCGACCTAGGCGACCGCCCTGGCCTTCCACCGCTGGCCGAGACGGAAGAACAAGGCAGGGCGATGCTGGATGCGATTGAGGACTGGGTGCCCACATTGTATCGGTTCGAGAGCCCTGCTCCCGCGTCCGGTGCTGATGATGGCTGGTACGATATTGTGGTGGTTGGCTCGGCTGCAGGATCCAAGCGGTATCTCTCCCTCGAGGCCGACGGGACAATTGGATTCGCCACGGGGTCGTCACCGTCCACAACTACGGTCTTCTTCTCTGGTTGCAACGGCCGCATTCGCATCCACGCACCTGACGGCGCGCTGTACACTGTCCACGCACCTGACGGCGCGCTGTACACTGTCCACGCACCTGACGGCGCCTTGTACACTGTCCACGCCACTGGCCCAGGCCTTGCGGCCACGGCGGTTCTAACGGAGGGAGATCCCCGGAACGACGGCGTCACCGTCCTCCCGCCGGAATACAACGTCAATGCCACGACATCAGAAACTGGACAGGGTAGCAACGCGAAGCGCAATCACGGCAGCAACCTCAGAAGCAACCTCGACCGTCGTCAGTCGCAGCCCGCGAGCCAACAAGTCCTCGACCGCTGCGGCACCTATGCTATCGGCGTCGGCAGCCTCGCGTCGCGATTTGATGTGAACGACCAGTACGGCGTCGGACCCCCGGAGACCAACGGGTGCGGGTCCAAGGGGACCGAGTGGGTGCCCGACACTGTGCTGAGCTCGAACTGGACCGGGTGTTGCAACGCACACGACACTTGCTACGGCACCTGTCGTATGCCGTTTGGCACTTGCAATGAAAGGTTCCTGGACTGCTTGTATATGAGGTGCTGGGCGAGCGTGAATCTCTTCAATCCTCCGGTACGCATTGCCGGGCGTAAACTGCCATCTCTTCTTCTACTCTCCTCTCTCTCCTACTTACCAAACTTACCTACCTCGCGGGTACTTCTAGTTATTCTGTTTTTTTCTTTCCCTCCGAACACGGCCCGGCTAACATGTGTGGAAAACAGAACCTCCTTGCCTGCCGTGCGATCGCCAACCTCTACTACGCCGTTGTCAGCGCAAGGCCCGGCAGGGAGGCGTATAACAGGGCCACCAAAGAACGGTGTCTGTGCACTTGCTGGAACCATTGGACCGACCAGGGCATCAGAACCTGCCCGGTTGGCGCCTTGGTCGAGTGCAGGAGGGTCTTGGACTCCGACGTCAATAACTGCGGTGGCTGCGATTGGAGGTGCCCCGCCGGATACGAATGCCAATGGGGTGAATGTTGAGCCCCAGGTACCTGGCGAGCCTGATAGGTCACTTGAACTTGGTCTTGCGTGTTGCTCATCACATATGTCTTGGGTTCAAAGTTTTGAGCTACCTCGTCCGGCTTGTCTCCTCTTGCCGCTCACAGACACGACGCAGGCGGGGACGGACAGTATGCGGGTTGAACTTAGGTCAGTGGTAAACAGCGTCGAAGGTTAAAGAAATATAAGGCAGAATCAAGGAATCATGTTGGCGGGGATGTGGGCAATAGCTAAGCTTCGAATGTGGCATTAGTTGCTTTCCCAATGTTAACCTGAATGCCAGCTCCAGTTCTCAGCCTCGCCTGCGACAAGTTTTCCAGGCACCTCCCTAATGTCATGTGAGATGAATACTTCTCAACTCTATCGCGGATTCTAGCCTGTACCAAATAAGGTTCAATGAGATTACCCTAAAGCCGTACTTGGTAGTAGTACCTTATCTCAAGGAAAGCTAGTTCCAGTTTTGGTAACCGGTGGCCTTCGGTTTGGTCATCCCCTTGCGACGTACCCCGTTTACCGCCCTTGGTCGGAGATATTTTCTCCAAGTCGTCTGGGTCAAGCAGTAAGGTCAGTACAATGGCCGGCAACCATTTTTTTGGCAAACATGTCAAGGGGGACGAGGAAGACGAGGTAAAATTCCGCGGGGCCGGTTGAGGTCTCTTGGTGTCCCCCACCACACAACACTAAGGCAAGGCAAGGCATAGGTTCCCGTTCGCCTTCCCAACATTGTGTTCATCGAAACAAAACCGTGTGTGCGTGCAGGAACGACAAGGCAGAACAAAGTCTGGTGAGAACATGCGCCGTTGTCTGTCCGAGAACGCTGAAGCGTCCGCCTCTGAAGTCTGAACCGGTAACGTTATTGGCTTCCGAGCTCGAATCTGGCCAGCCACATGCATACGAAAACAAGGGGCTTCAGAAAGGGGGGTGCACAGACCTAGTTATGGGACACGGCCAATCACGAAATTGGCCCCGAGCCGCCATCCTCTTAAGAGTGTTTGAAGCCCCGGCGCCCCTCCAGTTTGTCCTCTGTTCCCCTTCATCCTCACGACGACTTGTCGGACGACTCGTCACAGCCGTCTGCGGCTCTTCTCTCAGTTGCAGTTACGTGTTACTCAAGAAAGTAAGAGCTCCGCGATCTTTGGACGTCTGTATTCAGTCGTTTTTTGTTTCGTGGGGGATTTGTTAAGTCTTCCGGACGTTGCTAACCTTGGTGGGATTCGGACAGTTCCATCATCCTCCAAGCCCCCTCTTGTCTGGCGCCGAGCTTGACTCGGCGTTTCAGGCATTCAGAGCCATCGCCATGATCATCACATAGAACAAGACGAGCCCGGGATCCCCGACGTCTCAGCATGTTATCACGACTTTTACTATCCGCCATTCGAGTTGGCATGGAACGGAGGAGCCCAGGCGTACACCGATTTGAGCGAGCCATGGCTGTCTCTCGACTCCATGCAGGCGCCAGACACGGTTGCCGACAGCGCCCTTAGTTTCACGCCACAACTGGATTGGATCTCGCCTGAACCATTTGTGTTAGATCTTGTCACCCAGTCGTCGCAGTCACCAGTAGCTTCTGCTAATCTCACGGCACCACCCTCGTTATATTTTGGGGCCCCGGTTGAGGCATCGCAGGCCACGGCTCCCGATCCCTCAGAATCAGCTTCCTTTAACTTCAACTCTCCGCTAGAGCAGTCACAATCACCACCCACCACGGCGGTGCCGGGTTCCCCTGCGACAAACCCCCCAGGGCCCAAACATCCCCCGCCCTCGGGCTTGACTTGCCTCCATTGTCACATTACCCCAGCTGATGTGAAATCCCTGGCGTAAGTCTTGCTCACTCGCCGCGGTGGCACTGACTGCCGTGCTGACTTCCGTTCCTCAGGAGCCACATCGCGGCCAACCATTCGTCGCCGGGCCGTTACTTTTGTGGAAGGACGGGCTGCAGCGCGCACACTCTTGAGAGATCGCTGGAGCGGCACCTGCGAACCTCACCGTATCATCTCGGCGCTCTCTACATGTGCCGATGCGACCTGCAACAGCGCAAAGACAAGCATCAGCCGCATCTCCAACGTTGCGACAGCAAAGACATCTTGCCGTACACATGCGTGTGTGGGAATCAAGTCGACAGCAGAAGCTCTAGCGGCCTTCAGATACACCAACACCACATCAAGGACTGTGGGAAGCTGAGGAGAGGGAGGCCGCCTGGCCGAAAGACGGGACAGCGACGACGACAATGACAAGGACGGACGAGAATGTGTTTGGGAAGCAGCCATGCGTCTCGCCAGCGTTCTTTGTGTCCCGCGAGGGATCAAACACCGGTGAAAATGCATGGCTGTGAGAGCACCTGAGGCTGTATGGTAATAAGGCAACGGGATATCATGGTGGTTCGGAAGGGGGGCCTGGGCAGACTCGAGGCATGTAGGATGATCTCTCGTCAACGGTTGGCCATGTCTGGACAAACGCCGTTCTTCGAAAGGGGTCGCGAAGGCTGACGCAAGGCGGCCGCGCCGACACCGGGCCACGTCCAATGAGGAGGCACTTTTTCCACACTCCCTCCGCTGTCTACATGATTGCTGGAGGGCATGACTTTATCTCATGGCCTGGGAGTCCCTGGGTGCGTTCTCTTAGAGGTTTGATTGATGACAGTCCTGACCGGCGCGTCACGCAGGTAAAAGAACACTTCTCATACAAGGCTTGGTTTTCATGTACACGTAGTTCTAGACTTTAGGGAGGCATTTGTGGCTTGCCATGCGATGGTGCCAGGGTACTTTAAACAAACTGGAAACCAAGGATTTCTCTCTTTTCCCCTTTGACCAGAAGGCCAGATTGTCAGTTCCGTTACTCCGTGTGTACGAAGAGACCTTGCGTCTCCCATGAAGCATGCATCCCATCAACTCAACTGTGTTGCAGAATCGTATTCCTTGGAAAGTCTCGACCGTGACATTCCCGCCCAACCGCGGGGATTTTGAATTCCTCAACTACTGTCCACAAAATGGTATCTAAGATCACTCGAAATAATCCCACCAAACTGGATGCCCTCCCAGAACCTGGATTTCGACTGTGCCATCGATCAATTTCAGTTCCCCCCCCTCCACCTTCCATCTCTCTTCGAGCTCTTGGTGCGCTGTCGACCAAGGGACAACAGTAAGTATCCACGTAGCCAGCCTATGCACTCGTGTCTCTGTCTCTAGATCTTCACGCTCTGAGGGGAGCCTCTCCATCCTTTTCTTCCACTTCTCTTCCTCCTGTTGACGAACCTGCACCAACCTCGACTTCAGCTCCTCGTGTGTCTTCTCTGCCCTGGAAATGATCTCGGGAAGGGCATTTCCGACGTGTCCTGCCACCACGCGCATCTGTTTCAGCTGCGCTAGTTCCTCCAAAGCCTCGTGACTGGACGCTGGTGTTGCGCCTAGCAATTTATTGAAGGCACTGAAGAGCCCTTCTGAATAGTGCAGCTCGATTTGCCCCATCTTGCTCTGCTGCTGCTTCAAGAAGATGATCTCGCTCCGTTTGATGCTAAGGTACTCCTTTATCTGCGCGACAGAGGTGAAGTAGATGGGGTGCTGGGCAAGATAGTCCTCCAAAAAGGGCTTCAGTGGAATGTGGTTTAAACCCTGCAGAACCATGGCTCGGTCTGCGTCTGGAGTTGTTTCAATGTAGAGGTCCCCTTTTTTGTCGTAGGCGCGATACAGGAGGAGGAGCAGGTCAAAGTTCTCCAAGTTCGCCGAATCGTGTCGGTAGTCTATATTGGCTAGTTCGTCTAGGTCGTTTAGGACCTGTCGCCTCGCTCTTCGCGCCGCTCGCCGACGATTGCGTTGCCTCGCCTTTTTAGTTTCTTGTTTATTGGGCGTCTTTTTTCTAGGATTGACAGACGGATATTCGGAGAGGCATGCTTGCAATGGTCGAACACCGAAGGAGGCCGGCCTCGCGTTACCACTGCTCTTCAAGACGACGATCCGAAAATCTGGCAAAACAACTTCAACCACCGTCCGATTGGCCATCCTCTTGATGCACCGCAATCGGTGGCGTCGCAGTTTGGGCGGCACCGCTTCGATGTCGAGCTGGTAAACGCGAGCCACGAGATCAGACCGGTGGAGTTGGCAATGGTCCGTGACCTCATATATTTTGTAGTGAGGGTCTTCCCCTATTTGGCGCCCCAGTATCAGGGTCGCGTCGGGGTTGAGGCGGATATTGCCGGAAGGGGTCTCGAGGGTGTCCTCGGAGCCTGCAGTGGTACCAGGAAATGGGCAAAAAAGCCAGTCCAAGCTGTCGTATTCTCTTGTCTCCCGGGGAAGAATCATGTTGCTGGACCAGATCGCGGCGCGGGACGGGTCCATTGAGGAATGTTGCCGCGATGTTGACGACATGGCGTTGTCGGGCTGACTGATGAAAAAGCTTGTTATGAGCAATACTGCGCAGTAGAGCACATTGGGCTGCTGATGAGGGGTTACTTTGGTGCCGGGGTAGGCCGGCTCCTGAGCCTGTGTGGGATTGGGGGTCCTCTGGCTCGTCAGCCCCGCGCCTGGCCTGATAGTGCTCCTTGTAGCTGGAACAACTCAGCCTCAGAACTGGCTGAGGAAACTGGCCCTCTGGGTCCCGACAAGGAGACGCCTTTACTGCCCTCTGGCTCTGTTTTGTTGGTGGCTTGTTTCTTAACCTTGCATCTCCACCACATGGGCGAGGGCCATTTTCTCGGGTGGTTGAAGACGCATTTCGCAACACTTGGAACCCACGATGAACCCCAACTAAGCTCCAATTGCAAAATAACCTTCCCATCTCCTGACCTGGAGGTTGACGCCCGGTGTCTTTTCCCGTCTTTCGGAACTTACCACAGACTCCAATTGCGAAAATGGCCCTCCCCTCCCTAAGCTTGGTGAGCGCTGTTGATGTCGGTCGATCCCGCCACTGGGGCATCTACCGAGTTCTGATGGCAGAAATGGCCCTCCTATCTCCTGACTCGGGCGACAACGCCCGTTTTGGTTCTTGTAGATATTTCATGCCGTGCATTTTGAACCTCGACCATGAATAGGTATCCTTCGCCATGACTGATGACATGTGCGTACAACGCCCCTCTCTCTCAGTCCGCCTCTCGCACTCAAAAGGGCAAGCGCAAACACACACTTACTCAAGAAGCCTGAGGACCATGAGCTCTCAAGGAAAACCAGAGCAAACTGGGAATGATTGCGGAGGTATGTTGGCCGGAGTGCCCTGCCAACACTCGCACCCGAAACCGTGAACGTGGGGCTGACATCCATCACCTAGAGGCCTATAGCCCCTTGCAAAGGTGGTTGACACAGTCCGTCAAACAAGATCCGTGGGTTGGAATCCACTTGCTTGATCTCGGCGAGAGCAGGACTCTCCCTACCAGGGGTCACGAGGGGTACGAGAAGGACATGGACGGGGACAGTATGCGGGTTGAACTTGGGTCAGTGGTGGACAAGGACGAATGTCAAAGGAACGCACGGCGAATCAAGGGTGCGGAGGAGGTATGTAGGCAATAAATAGAGGGCTTCCAATGTGAGGTCGGTTGCTTTCTCAAGGTCAACGTGAATGTTTCCGGTGATATTAGCCGCCCGTGGCATGATGGGACTCAAGAAGGTCATTGTAGAGCTAGTTACCGTATAATCTCTTGGTACCTAGCACCCCGTTCTAAAGCGAGGCTAATTCCAGCTGTGGCGACCGGCGGCCTTCGGCTTCGTCATTACTCTCCTTGCGACGCATCCCGTTCACCACCCTCGGTCGGAGGACAAGTTCTCCGTGCTCATTTTCCCCAGCAAACACACTTATGTACTCTGGGTTGAAGCCGACGTCCTCGAAACGGAGGCGGTGGTTGAGGTAAAAGAAGATTGCCTCCAACGTCCCGTCCTTATTCCAATGGCAAATGGGCCGAAAATCCTCACGGATCGCTTCAGTTGAGCCAAAGATCTCGTTGCTGACCAGCTTGGCGATGACCAGAGCGGTGGGCTTGAGTGCGTTGAGGGGATGCTGACGAGTGTAGAGGTCCTCGAACTTGCCTGGGTTTGTGACAGGCTTGATGGATGGATGAAAACGGTGAAGAATACGGAGCGGGATGGAGAGTTTGATCCTGACTGGCACCTCGAGATCTAACTCCAAAGGGGGATCGAAGTGGAACGCCATGTTGGTGAGAGGAGATGGAACTGACAGTACTGGATTGTTTTGAAATGAACAAACTCAAGTTGTGGGGGTCAACGGTCTCGCCTGGGACTTCTTCATAGCGATATAGAGATCACGAATTTGTAGTTTGCGCCCTGTTGGGCTCGGGGTCATGCAAGGGCGCGCCTAGTCAGGACATGTCAGACAAGGCATCTGGGCACGTGGCTGTCAGATCATCGTTCCATTGAACAACGTTTTTGAACCGATCCCAACCGCCAAACGGCTGTGCCACAAATCCGTCAAAAACAGCCAACCAGCAGCCGGAAGCGCTCCGAGAGTCCCGAGCAGGTGTTCCTTTGGTAGTTCATCTTCTGCATAGCAAACAATTCAAATGATGGGGACTCTTTCAATCTCCCGCACATCAGCCTCTCACTCAGCTAACTGCCCTGCTCTATCATGCGTGATCACGCCCGTAGCCAACACAGACAGCACTCCTGGTCCTAGGCATACCATTATCCATTGACTTGAGTCTTCAGCAGCTCCACCATTTATCCTCCACACAGTTCCACTGATTATAGTCTCTCAATATCTAGAGCTGCATACCCTAGCTCTAGTTTACCCCGGAACCTTCAGGATGTCATCAACATAAACAACCTGACCGGTGGCAATCGACTTGTTGGCCGCAATTCCCGTCAGTATCGACGCTGCCCCATCAATGTGGCTCGCCGCGCGCATGTACTCGTCCGTGACGGGCTCCCCAAACAGATCCTGCAGCAGCACACTGTCGCCGCCCCCGTGGGCCCCCTTGCTCGTCTCAATCTCCACCTCCCTCGGCGGCTCAAACAGCGGCCGCACCAAAATAGTCCTCTTCTCAATCGACCCTTCCAACGACTGGTCGCCTCCGGAATTGACGTAGCTGTTCTCCACCACCTCCATCTCGATCCTGCCCCCCGTGCCGTTGAAGTTGACCCGGAACCCCTCCCACGGCGCGTACGCCGTCAGCGAGTAGGTCATGACGGCGCCGTTGCGGTACCGCACCAGCACGTTCATGGTGTCCTCGATGCTGATGCCGTCGCCAAAGACGCTCTGGTCGCGGTAGTAGCCGTCCTCGTGCTCGGCGTCGAGGTACAGCGCCTTGAGCGTGGGGATGGTCTCGAGGTCGAGCGCGAAGGGGTCCCTCTTCGCCACCTCGCTCCCGCGCGTGCGGTTGTAGAACTCGGTCACCCCCCGCCGCTCGGCGTTTTCCTTGCCGTAGAACTTGAGGTCGCCCTGGGCGTAGACGGACAGCGGGCGCGTCTGCAGCCAAAAGTTGACCAGGTCGAAGTGGTGCGTCGACTTGTGCACCAGCAGCCCGCCGCTGTTCTTCTTGTCGCGGTGCCACCGCCGGAAGTAGTCGGCGCCGTGCGACGTGTTGAGAAGCCACTCGAAGTGGACCGAGGTGACGGTGCCGATGGCGCCGGACCGGAGCAGCTCGAAGATCTTGGTGTTGTGCGGAGCGTAGCGGTAGTTGAAGGTGACGCGCACGGAGCGGTTGGTGCGGTCGACGGCCGAGAAGATGTCCAGGCAGCGCGGAGCGTCGATGGTCATGGGCTTTTCCGTCACAACGTTGCAGCCGAGCTCGAGCGCCCGGACGATGTACGTGTTGTGCGTGCGGTCGATGGTGGTGACGATGACCTCGTCGGGCTTGGTGGTGGCGATCATCTTGTCGAAGTCGGCGGCGCGAAAGGTTGGAACGGCGGCATGGCCCAGAGCGGTCAGCCTGCTGTTGGCGTAGTCCATGCGAGTCTGGTTGGTGTCGCAGAGCGCCACGATGCAGGACGTGGTGTTGTAGTCGGTTGCGATGGCCGTGTAGAAGAAGCTCGATCGCCCTCCGGCGCCCACAAGGGCGTAGCGTTTCTTGGTGGCCATGGCGGGCAACGTCGAGCTCTGTCTCGGTGATTCAGAGACACCAGTCTTGGAATAGACAGCCCAGAGGAAGTCAACTTGAGGTCAAGTGAGATCAACTCAGTCGCATCTCTTTAGTACCTCTTAGTCAGTCCAAGCCCAAGGACTCATGTTCCTCAAAGACGAGACATGACGCCGTGGCCCGCGACATCGCGAAGTGGCACGGCTGTTGTCAAATCAGGCTTGTCTCGGCCGAAGATGTCCCATCGCCCGAAGCTTAGCCTGAACGTGGCAGATGGAGCTCACCATTGGATCCTGCATCCTTCGTGCCACCAACAAGGGCGGGGAAGTGCCGCCCGTTTGCGGGGTGAGAGCGGGACAGCCGTTGGGGAAGCTTATCCGGGTGGTGGCAGCCCCACGGCCCCAGATGTTTATGTTTTCAAACTGCCAGTTGCCGTCGATCGTCACATTCGTAACGCTTCCCAACTCGCGGGTCATGAGGGTCGATCCCATCCGAGACCAGTTAGAATGGGTGCATCCTCGATGCTTCCTTCGTGCATTCAGCCGGAATTATTCCCCCAATTACTTCACTTACACGGGCAGGGATGAGCAACAACAACCATCGGCGTTTATCGCCAGCCGGCAGGCTGTATACGGGACAGCACACGGGTGGAAGGGCAAACATGCAAGCACCTGGGCCGGGACTACGTAGTGCATCCTGGTGGCCTCTTGGCTTTCGAGCTTCCCTGTGAGTAATGAGTGACCGTGCGGTCCGCGGTGGCACGGGGCCATGGACAGAGAGTCTTTGACAGCGTCTCGGCCTAAAAGAGAGCGATGATCATGGAGCTGTCCGGGTTCTCGGCTCTCAGGCACTGTGTCGTGTCGTCGTCTCGTGGTGGCTGTCGTCGACTCTTAATATCTGAAAGGATCCACGTCCACGGCGGCGGATCCAATTTTGTTCCTACAGCTGTGATCACCCTGCTTGAACGCTTCTGGTCCTGAGAGGGATCTGTCCTGTAAGATGGCTGCAGACAAGGAGACACAAGTCTCACCGGGCGGCGACGAGATCACATCTGCCCCCCATCCCAACTCCCCTCCCAAAGCCGAACTCCGCGACAAGGCCACTGTCTTTCTTGAGGCTCACAGCGCGGACGACAACTCGTTCACCTACGAAGAAGAGCGCGCCGTACTCCGCCGGATCGACTTTCGCCTCCTCCCCCTCCTCCTCGGCGCCTACTTTTTCCAACAGCTTGACAAGAGCTCTCTCAGGTAGGTTCCATCCAACTCTGTCTCCCCCGATGTCTCATATCCACAACCAACTCACACTGTTAACTCGCAGCTATGTCTCCATCTTCGGCATCTCGACAGACGCCCACCTCGTGGGCAAGCAATACTCGTGGCTCGGCTCGATTCTCTACCTCGCGCAGCTCGTCATGCAACCCCTGGCGGCGTACCTCCTCGTCAAGCTGCCCACGGGCAAGGTCATTGGCGGAGCCATCTTCCTCTGGGGCGCGTCGCTGGCCATCATGTCGGCGTGCACCAACTTCGCCTCCCTCTTGGGCCTGCGCTTCCTGCTGGGCTCGTTCGAGGCCATGATCGCGCCCAGTTGCGTGGCCGTCACGCAGATGTGGTGGCGGCGCAGCGAGCAGACGCTGCGCACGAGTTACTGGAACGCCATGAACGGGATCACGGCGATTGTGGGGAGCTTGTTTACGTACGGGCTGGGCCACATTGAGAGCAAGGTCATGTTCAAGTACCAGATTATTTTCTTGTTCTGTGGGTTGTTGACGGTGGTGTATTCGGCGGTGGTGTTGGTGTTGATGCCGGATTCGCCGATGGAGGCCAAGTACCTGCGCGAGAGGGAGAAAGTGATTGCGGTGGAGCGGCTGAGGGCAAACCAGATGGGAGTCGCGAGCAGGGAGTGGCGGTGGGACCATGTGTGGGAGACGCTGTTGGATCTGAAGACGTGGTGTTGGTTCGTGGCGATTGTGGCCATCTCGTGAGTGTCATCCTCCCTGGTCTTTTTGAGGCATGATGCTGATACCGGCGTAGGATCTCGAGCGGTGGCATCTCAACCTTTGGCAGTCTCATTGTCAAGGACTTTGGCTACACCAACTTCGAGGCTATTCTGTTCAACATCCCGTTTGGGGCTATCCAGTTCTTCGTAATTATTGGGTCGGCCTGGGCAGCGACGCACTGGCAGCGGAAGGGCCTGACCATTGCGGCGGTCAGCGTCCTGCCTGTCGTCGGCACCATCCTCATGCTGACGGTTCCTCGGACGCCGGGCAACAAGGGAGTTTTGCTGTTTGGGTACTACCTAGTGGGTTGCCGTGATATTCTTTCGTGTATCTGGGGACCTACTAACGGCCGTGTAGGTGTCTTGTCTGGCTGCCATCACGCCCCTGATCTATGCGTGGCAGGCCCAGAACACGGGCGGCGACACCAAGAAGAAGTGCACGTCGGCCATGGTCTTCATTGGCATGTGCACCGGCAACGTCATTGGGCCGCTGCTCTATGACGAGAGGCAGGCACCCCTGTACCGGCCGGGACTCATTGCCAATCTCATCATGTTCGCGTTGGTTGGCGGCATCTCTGCGTGGGTTTTCCGTTGCCAAAAGTCATTGATCATACCGAATGCTAATGCTAACCATTGCCAGGCTCATCCCGTTTTACCTCATGTATCTCAACCACCGGCACGCCAAGCGTCGCGAGGAACTGGGCAAGAGTGCCGTGCTTGTGGACGAGTCGATGATGGGAAAGAATCAGATGGAGGAGGGCAAGGCGGTGGAGCTCGAAGAGGGCGCCAACCGACGGCAAAAGGCACTCGAGGAGGACAACGCGCTGCGGGACATGACAGACCTGCAGAACGAGGACTTTATTTATGTGCTGTAGGCTGAGTAATCGCCGAGTGGAGGGGACATTCAGGAGTCAAGGGTCAAGAAAGGAAAGCAACCAAGTTGCTGTTTGCCGTGCTAGGCCAAGCGCGTAGTCATCAAGGCAATTCCATGACTCTCCAGGAACTTGAAATCCTGTCCCAGCTGAACAGGTCTAGTAGAAGTGGATTGGCATGTTTCCGGCTGGTGTGATTCAGGCCTCGAGGACAAATAACCCCCTGAATCAGGGTTAGGGCTGACCACCTGCTTGACACCAATCCAAACAGGGACCCTGTCCCTGATCCTTCTTCCCCTCTTTTCCTTTCTCGCCTCGCCTGCAAAGTCCATCCTTCTGCTGACATCGACGGAGCAAACGGTTACGATGCACCCAATCTCTTGCTGCGCTGCAGCCTGGATGGCAGCCTGTTGATGGGGCGCGCCACTTTTTTTTTTTTTTTTTTTTTTTGCCTTTTTTCCTCGACTGCTGTGCTCTCAGCCTCATGCATGTGGTCCTGTGAACAGGTTGGCGGTCAGCCTGCACGGTTGCACCAATTGCACACTGACTGTGCCGCGCGGGTCAGCTGCAGGAGGCCTTCGGGTCAAACTCCGGACGACCGAGTCAGGCGACAGACGACAGACGACGCTTCATTCTATGGTTCCAACTTCGAGGGCAGCATCTGTCTCAGAGCAAGACCTCTTCAGGTTACCGTTTCTGGCGGCGCAACGTCGCAGCAATCGTCGAAACTCTCGTTCACAATCGACAATCGACAATCAACAAGGATCACGGCAGACCCCTCTCGGCGGTGAGACGCGTGGCGGCGCAACCCCCCACTCCGACCCGAACTGAACTTCGCAAACCTCGAGCCTCTGGCCGGACCAGAGGACACCACCGTCCAGCGCCATGAAGTCGCCCCTCTACGCGCGTCCCGCTGTCTCAGCGACATGGAAGACCGCTGGATCCCCTACTCGTCGCTCTGGTGGCGCTTCTGGACCCGCGCATCCCCGTCGGCGAGCGCTACCAAGAAGGGGCCTTCACCGGCTACTCCAACGGCGAAGACGACGACGACGACGACGACGCCGACCCCAGCACCATGCCCGCCCTCGACATCCGCCGCATGCTCGCCAACCCCGTCATCCGCAAGCTCTACAAGAAGCTCCCCTACATCGACGTCGTCCCCATCGTCCGCCCCTGGGACACCATGCCCCCCGAACAGCACGCCGACCGCACCCAGTTCGTCACCGACTCCACCCTCGCCGCCTACCACGCCGGCAAGGCCCTCTACCCGCGCGCGACCATCCTGCAGATCGAGTCGCAGCTCGACGCCGCCGCCGCTAAGCTCGCCCGCCGCCGCCGCGGCCTGCTCCGCCTGCCCCTCCCCCGCCTGCGCCAGCGCCTCTTCTCCCACTGCGAGGCGCCCCAGACCGCCTTCCTCTCCTTCCCCGCCTACGACGCCGTCACCACCCACGTCTCGACCTGGTCGCCCGGCGCGGCCCTCACCCTCTCGGACGGCGCCACCGTGTACACGCCCGGCCGGTCGCAGGTCGAGTTCCGCACCATCCAGGAGCTGACGCAGCCCGAGCCGGTGGCCGCGGGGCAGGCCGAGCAGTTCGTGCCGGACTCGTGGCTGCCGAGCGTCGGGTACCAGCCCATCATGGTCGGGCGGCGGATGCACCCGCAGGATATGTGGGTCGTATTTGGGGAGGAGGAGGAGCAGCTCGGCGTGGCCGGCCTGGAGGGGGGGTTGGGGGAAAATAGGGCGCGGGTGGAGGCGAGTGGGGAGTGGAGGGCATTGAAGGAGGCGGTTGCTGGAAACACAAGAGTACTGGGGGAAGTGGATAAGATTGTGTTTTTCTATGGGAATGGGATGAGTGATGACTGTGACTACTGCAAGAGGGCCATGTTCTTATTTGCCGTGGCGGTGTGTTTGCGGGACTGGATCAAGGAGATGCGCGGGGGTGCTGCCGGGCCGACGATACCCATCTTCATGCCTGCGTTTGACACGCTGCGGCGGTGGAACCCGGCCGAGGAGGAGTTTTTGGCAAACAACGGCGTCGAGTTTGTCGAATCCAACGGGGAGCTGTTTCTCAAGATCGACGAGCGGACGGCCGTCATGTCGTACCGGAACTGGAACCCGGTCAAGCAGGTCGTCGCCGACCTCGCGAAGCCCGCGCTGATGATCTGCCGCCCCGTGTCGGACGATCCCGAGGACGACTTTGCGTGGAAGGAGGAGGAGAACGACGACGGGGAGACGATTCGTGTCCCGACGGTTCGGTCGAGGTTCCTGGAGCCGTCGACCATCGTGGTGGATCCGGATTCGCCGCGGGTCAGGGAGCTGGTGAAGGACTACGACGAGTTTGAGCTGCCTGAACTGCCGCAGGGGGCGGTGGACAAGGAGGTTTTGAGCGTGTATATGCGCAAGGCTGACGCATCGACAAAGGCGGAATACTGGTGATGATTTTCTTCTGGCATGTGCTTTATGGCGTTCTGGTTGGATAAGAGGATACCCGGATATACCCAACTCGTTTACTTTAATGACAAGTTCTATTCCGTTCCAAGTCAACTCCATCTTTGTGGCTTTGCTCTCGGCAACATGTGGTAGCATCAATTCACCAACGCCAACTTAGAGGCGAGCAGGCAATGGGCATCTGGCACACAACAATACTTCAGGCTTCCATTCCACGACTGTCGTACTTCTTGGTATCACATTTCCTCTTCACCAACTTGAGGTTGCAGTTGACATTTGTCACAGGGTGAAATTCACCAAAAGACTGGCCATCGTCCCATCCACAATCGCCCTGAATAATCCCGCTCAGTGGTCATCGTTCATAAACCGCTGCAGCCACTCGTTGCGCCCGGTAAAGCTGCGGCATTTCTTGCCGTAAATCCTGCCTCTTTGTTAGCATCCACCACACCAGCTCTCTTGTTCAACGAGGACTCACCAGAGCGGAATCGTCAGCGCCGTGACAAAGACAAACAGCGAGCCGAGAATGGAAAAGACAATGAGGGGGCCCTGCTGCTCGAGCCACGAGTTGACAAAGTAGGTCAGGCCGAATGTGAGCAGGTTCCTAGCATTGATGGCCACAAACGCCTCCTCGTTGTGCTCCTTGTAGCTGTCGACGACGTAGCCAAACACGCACGTGGCCGAGAAGACCAGGCTCACGTTGGCAAAGCCGAAGCAGAGCACCGGGCCGAGCCAGTGCGTCTTGTACTCGACGGTGGCGCCGAACCCAAAGAAGCCGACGACGCCAAAGACGAGCGAGACGATCATGAGCGGCAGGCGGAACTCGGGCTCGTAGATGCCCTTGTTCTTCTTGGTGAGGTAGACGCAGATCCAGTCGTTAAGCGGACCCGAGACGAGCTCGCCGATGATGGTCATGACGAAGGGCGAGAGACTGATCAAGCCCGTCTGGCTGACGGTGAAGTTGTACGGCGGGCTGACGAAGATGACGCCGTTGACGACGGAGAAGACGACGATCCAGGTGAGGACGGTGCCTGCGCGTGTGTCAGCGGAGCTTTTTGTCTTTCAAGTACCCCAGAGCTCTTACCGTAGACCAAGAATCCCCAAAACACGGCTGGGTAGAAGAGCATCACCACCGGGCGAACAAACGGCTTCCAGCCCGGGGCGTGCGAGTAGCGGCCGGTGAACACCCGCAGCGACTGCCAGTAGGTATGCTTCTTCGGCACCACTGGCGACTCAGCCGAGCCGGCCTCTTTGTCCACGACATCATGATGCTCGTGTCCGATCTTCATCTTCCTCACGCTGCCCCCCTCCCTGCCCTCCTCCTGATCGCTCGCGGGGACCACCGCCACCGCGTTCCTCCTGTACGCCGTCTCGGGCACAAGGAAGAACACGGCCAACATCAGCACGCCAAAGAAGATGGCGCACACGCCAAACGTCCACCGATACCCGTCCTTCTCAATGATGTAGCCCGCCACCAGCGCGCCGCCGCTGATCCCCGTCAGCAGAAACAGATTCCAGGCCGCGATGCGCGTCGCCCGCTCGTGCACAAAGTACATGTCGCCGATCGTGCACTGCACCAGCACCTCGTACGGCGCCATGCCGATGCCCGCCACCACGCGGCTGCCCAGAAACGACCCGTACTCGGTGACGGCGGCGCTCCACACGCTCGTGGCGAACATGATGACGATGGCGAGAAGGTACACGGGGCGGCGGCCGAAGAGCTTGGCCAGCGGGTTCGTGATGAACAGGCCCAGGCCGATGGTCAGGATCAGCCAGGCGGTCGACTGCGCGAGCACGTCGACCGAGATGTTGAGGTCGTGCGCGATGTCGAGGAAGCCCGGGGAGAGCATCGGCCCGTAGGCGCCGACCACGGCCGCGGAGAGGCCAACGATGAAGAGGATGAGTTCTTTGCGCCATTGGGGCCACTGCAGCGGGTTTCCCAAGTGTGAGTGAGTGAGACTGTGCGTGGAGGTAATGTGGGATGCATAGTGAAAGGGAAGGGAAGCCAAAAGAGGTGGTGGGGGTAGGATAAGACTCACGTTCAGGGGATCGTTGGGGTCGTCGGACGGCTGCGGGACGAGGATGACGTCCTTGTAGCGGCCAGTGCCGTGCTTGAGCTGGTCGCGGGGGATGTCGGCGTACTCGGGTGGCAGGTCATCCTGGTCGGCCATGAAGGCTGGGGGCATCCATTATTGTCAGCATTCTTTTTTTCCCCCTTGTCGTCGCCGTTGAGCTTTTTGGCATCATGATGAAAGCAAGGGCAAAACGGCGTGTAAGTGCGGTGTGGATAACCGTCCCCAGATGCGGAGAGCGGAGTGTGGATCACAATTGTAACTGCCGTGCGGAGATCTGGGGTGGTGGGTTTTCTGGGGAGGGGGGAGGCGAGGAGCTGCTTACCCGTGCCAGGCACGACCTCCATTCTCTTGCAGTCCTTGATTCCAAAAGGCATGGCGGGCAACTGGTGACCCAGAGAGAAAAAAAAAGGGAAAACCAAATTGGACAAGCCTTGGAACTCAAAGAGGGTCAGCAATGTCGATCCGGGTGGGATTGGGCTTGTTTATGTAGACGGCTGCAGATGGCGCCGGGAATATGACTGGAAGCCGTGAGGAGAAGGTTGGGGCCCAGATTTCCTAAAAACACTCGGCTGACGGCTGTGTCACACTGCTGCAGCGTTGGGGTAGGTAGGTAGTTTTAGTTCCTTGCAGTGTTGCGGTCACCACATGATTTTAACGATGGCGGAGATGGTTTTCCAATCTTGCCTCTGTGCCCAGGAAAGCCGGGCTTTGGCAAGCCATGTTGCTGGGGGCCAGGATGTGGGTGGCCGGGGTGCGAAGGAGCAGACGACTCAAATCCATGCCGAGACACTTTAGCCCGAGGGCTAAGCCTTTCCGGACGTTGGAGCCATGTGTGCAAGCTCACCGTGATAGGTTGTTCAGGGGCATGGTGTACCCGACGGACTGGGGCCGTCGATGGATTCATGCACGGCTGGTTTGTCCAAACAACTCCAGGAGCCAGCTCGAGTTCACCCAGGCGAGAGGGCTTGGGAACGGAATCACGCTGCACGAAGTAGATGAACATGCTGACAGTGATGCAGGGTCTTTGCAGCTGCTACCTCCTTCAAGATACCATTTGATAGTCTCCTCCCAAGCGACGGCAGGCCCAATGTCTTAAGCTGACAGGCATCTGCCGGTAGTTCACCTCTGCCAATGGGCACCACACCCGGTTCCCCGTCCCGCATGGTGGCGCTCTGGTTCGGTTATCGGCTCCGGGGTTCGATGCTTGGGCCCTTGGCGTGCTGGGCCGCTCTGGTGCATGCCTCATCCCGTTCAACGTAAACGGCTGTCTTGACTCGAGGTTACCATGGTGCTCTGGGTGGTTTAATTTCACAATGCCTCATTGCTTACCAACACTACCTTTTCCGACTCTCTTTTCCCTTCGGAGCAAGCCAAGTCTCCATGCACTTAGTGGCACACCATTACCGCAGCATTATACTGCCTTACTCAGTAATTACCTTTGGTCGTCAGGCCCTCTCAGATTTGCGGGGGCGTGTTGTGTCTGTAGGCTCATAATGGATCAAGGAAGACTGGACTGGACTCACCACAGTGTATGGTGTTCCGCACCATAAATATCTCCCACATTGTCCCACGACGCCGCATGCCCTCCGCTCTCGCTCTCTTTGAGCTACCATTGTGAGACAGAACTATCAGGTCTTGTATCATTCAGAGGGTAAAGTACCTTAATCAGTGGGGGTTTAGGTGGTGTGCTGGTAAGGTTATCACTTACATGCCTACATACCAATGAAGCATGAAGGCGGTCCAGAAGTCGCGCTCTGTTGAGACATAAGAAGCAATGTTATACGTGTCCACGTTTGCACGCTCCTAAACTTCAGAAGTTTCAACCCAAGACTGCCAAGCAAAGATCTGTCTGCGGGTGCGGAAAGCCACGTGGAGTGGCTGCATGTGGGCGATGTGATCCGTCGCATCACAAGCAGGTTGAGGGACGGCTGGTGCCATACCAGGCAATAATTTTGCACCGCGAGGTTCCATCTTTTAAAAACCATGGTGTTTGGATGGGTGGCTACCCGAAGAAAAGAGCACTACCAAAGTCCTCAGATTGCGGTCAAACCCCCACAACCGAAGGGATCCTAGAGCCCCTTCAATACCCTTTACCCCTATCTTCGGGAAGGACGCAGTCAAATTCCGTGTGCCAAATTGTCGACTGTACCCCCGGCGCCATCTCGCCCGCCTTCCTGATGGTGGACCAATTCCCGTCATGGAAATGTCGACCGGCGTTGAACACCAACTTGGGTCTACGTGGAATCCGAGTCAGGATATGTCATTTCATCTCACTGTAAAAAGGGAAGAGTAAGACTTACGCCTGAGACGTGTTTTCCTCCACGAGGGCGGGCAAAAACATCATGTCATGACCCACTGAATCAGCATAAAGCCGGTAAAAAGGGATTCCGTGCGTGATCATTTCCGCATGGATCAGTCTGGTAAGGTCGTTGTTGAACACCAGGATTGGGTAGTAAATGAGCTTCTCGTTCTCAGGGACTTGGACGATGAGCATGCAGGAGGTGCTGTTCTTGGTTTCCGGGATGTGCATGTCGTGGACCTCGGTGCACCAGGGGCAGAATCTCGTACGTGGTGTGGCCAGCGTACTGGTGGCAGCAGGGCTTGAGGTGCTCAAAGTGGTTGTGCTCGGAATGGTGGCTATGCTCGAAGTGGTGGCTATGTTCGAAGTGGTGGTTGTGCTCGGAGTCGAAGTGGTGGTTATGGTGGTTGCTGTGACGGTAGGGGGCCTCACTGTCACGGTAGGAACCCCCACTGTCACGGTTGCAATGGTCGTAGTCGTATGCGTGAGAAATATCGTAGAGATACTGTCAGAGGAAGATGTCGCGGTTGAAGTAGTTGTGGGGTTGAGTTGCGGCGGGCTTGGTGCAGGTAAGGCCTGCACCCCTATCGCCATGATCAAGCATGCCACAGATGTAAATGTCGAAGGGGGCTGGCAAAACATCGTGTCTGGCGGTCTGGCAATACATGAGTGCCGAAATCTGCAAGGGCATGTAAACTGGATCTGGCACCATGTTATATGCCATGGTTGAACGGGCTGGGACTCTGAGCGTGAAAAGCGGAATCGGGCACCATGGTGACTTTCATGACCTGCGTGACCTTGCCAGTAGTACAAAAACGCTGGAAAAGCCTCAAAGACAAAGACCTCTGATGGAAAGCTAGTGGTCATGGGCACACTCTTGGTCCCTGTTTATTAACTCTCGCTCCCCTGAACAAAAGAAGAATCGGTCATTCCTTAGTTTCCCTGGGTCCGAAAAAAGGAAACCTCACTGTTTCACCACCGACCACGACTCTCACTTCGACCCCGAGCTCGACTGCTGGCCCTCTGCCCGGAGCGCCCATTCCTGCCCTCGTCATCTCCCCTCCTTCTGCTTCTACTTCGGCTCTCATTCCTGCGGCGGGAACTCGCACGCTCAACCAGTTTCCAGTACTGCCTCTGTCGAAATTCCGCCAGCCCAGTGCTGTCCGTCCACACAATCTCTTCTTCCGCCCACAGGGCATGGTTGGGAACTAAGACAGCCACATGTACGCCATCTCCCTCGTGAGGATTTGACAAAGGTGACCGGAACAAAGAAACCGTTGGCTTGGACTCGCAGTCCTCGGTTGGCAAGAGACGGATTTGGCTCGATCTGACTTCCTCGAGGATCGACCTCCTCGCGTGCAGGAGTGCCATGAACTGCGGTATTGTGGCGCAGATCCCATCCCCTTCCGCTAAACCGAAACCAGTTTGACCCTTTCGGCTCCGACTCGGCGACCGCAAGTGAGACCCAGGTGCCTTGGCTCGGCTTAACCTGACGTATCTCGGTTTTTTGCTCGGGCTTGCTCTCCACTCAAGAGTTCGGTCATCCTCGTCGGTCGGTGTCAAGACGGCCTTGCGCCTGATCCTCTCATCGGTTCTCATCTTGATCAGAACCGAGCTGGGCACGTCGCGCATGGCAGCGACGGGGCGGAGGGCAACAGTCTCGCCTGCATTCCCAAAGAGCACTTCGAAGAGGGTGATGGAACCCGCCAAGGTCTCCTCGGTCCACGTCATTGCAGTGAGGTAGGCGCATGGTCCGTCGTACTTGCTCAGGTCAAAGAGCTCGTTCTCATATCTCTCCAGCTCTCTTCGGGGCAGGGAGTCTGAGCGCGGGGCTCCATCCTCGGGCATGAGGTAGATGGCGCGCTCGGATTCCATGAAGTCAAGGCGGCGCACCGAGTGGAACACGCCGTGGGCAGACTCAATGACTCCGCCCAAGCCGTCGACGCTCACGCTGCCCGGTAGTCCCGCGTTGACGGACTTGAGTGGGGATAGGATTCTGTCAAGGCGAGACCTCCTGGCGTTCTTTCGTGGTGGAAGCGTGGCTTCGTCAAACGTGGTCCAGTCGAGAAAGCCTGGAATCGGTATGGAATGGGCATCCTCCTCTTCATTGCATGCGGGACTCATTTCAGCGACATCTCGCGACGGGTGTTGTTGCAGTTGCCTTTCGTCGCTGCCCGACACTTCGACAAAAACGTGGTCATGGATCGTCGATGACATGCTGGCGGGGGGATGAAAAGAAGCGGCGGTTGACTCTTGGCGATGAAGCAAGGTCTCGAGAAGGTAGGTTTGCTTGATTTCGAATTCAAGAGCTCCACGAGGAGCTTGGTGTTGTGCGCAAATGTCAGAGTGTGGAATTCTCCGAGTCCAAAAGAGCAACGGAGAAAATGGATAGCTGTCGAGTCCATGGTTCTTGGGCTCTCTCTTAGTCAGCAACTCATTAGACTGTGCTGCAACACTGAGTATCGTGTCACTGAGCCGCGAGGCGCTCAGTGCTTGACTCACTCTTGGAGTCTTTGACTCATGGTGGTGAGTGATGATGAGAGCCATGGGAAGCAAGAGCTGCGTCGGGTGTCTGAGAAAATGCAGGCCTCCAGCAGGCTTTCGCAGCCTTCAGGGAAGGCACCCGCTGGGCTTATGACATGTCGCACGGCAGACGGATGACCACAGCGAGTCACTGCGCCTGCCTCGGTGCCTCGTGGGAGTGCGGTGTGATCGATGTGGTGGAGGGGCGGCTCTTTCCGTGAATGCGTGTCCCGAGCCTTGGCAGCCAGACAAGAACGGGAAGGTGAGCCCTCGAAACGGAATGGAGGCCGATGCTGATGCTGATCTGCAGGGGCCTCAGTAGTGCTAACAGTTTCCTACCGAAATCTGCAGCAACGGTGTTGGTGCTTCGGCTGTGTTTCTTGGCTCCGTATCCTTCGTATTTGCAAGAGTCCATTCCAATTGGCTTGCGGCCATTTCAGCTCTTGGGGCCTCGTCATCTTCAAACATCAACAACTGAAGTTGATCTTCTTATTATTCTCTTTCGTTTTCTCTTTGCCGCCAGTCATGGCTGCTACTGAAACTCTCTCACGACGGCAGACACCATGAATGGACACGATGACCACGAACCCGACCACGGCTTCGACCCCGACCGCGTCGAGGCGGAACCCCTTCTTGCGGCCGAGGAGCGTGACTCGATTGACATCTGCGAAAGCCCAGCTGGGCCAGACCAGAGCCATGAGTCTCACACCAGGCACCATGCCCGGCGGGGATGTGCGTCTCGTTTCCAGGCCCAGAATCGCACCACCATCGTGGTGTTGCTGGCTTTCCTCATGTTCACTGTCACCACGAGCGGCATGCTCATCCTGATTCCGATATTCCGGCTGATGGAGGACGCCATCTGCCACCTCTACTACGACAAGGGCATGTTTGAGCCTATCGAGGAGCGTCTGTGCAAAGTGGACGGCGTCCAGAAGAAGCTGGCCTACCTGGGCGGCTTGTCCGCCATGATCAGCTCCATTGTTGGCCTTGTCGCAACGCTTCCTTATGGTGTCTTGGCTGATCGGTAAGGTCGAGCCTGAAGTCGAGCGAAAAGTGGTGGTATATTGACATTTCTGGCAGCATCGGCCGCAAGCCTTGCTTCATTCTTGCGTACGTTGGCATCATCCTCGCTTTTGCATGGGGCCCCTTGATGCTCGTCATCGACAAGACTCCGCATGTCAACTTTGCCATCTTTGGCTCCGTCTTCTTCCTCATTGGCGGCGGCATTCCGGTTGCTATGAACTCGCTAAACGCCATGGCTTCTGATGTCAGCTCAGACTCTGACCGGTAAGGGTAGACCGCCGAGTTGAGTCTCATATGGTGTCGTTGCTAACTGGTTTCAGGGCAACTGGCTTCCTCTACCTGTCATTTGGCGCAGTTTCCGGAGGCCTTGTCGGACCCGTCACTGCGGGTCTCCTGATGGAACATCTTGGGCCATGGTTCCCCGTGATCATGGTCTTTTGCATCACTCCCTTCGTCTTTGCGCTGATGCTTTTCCTCCCCGAGACGCTACCCATCAAGCTCAAGGAGACCGAGCAGGAGGAACAGCCGCCATTCTTGCAGAAGCTCCGTGAGGCGGCAAAGGAGCTTGGCGTATCATTCGCGCTGCTCAAGAATCCGAACATCGCCCTGTCGCTACCGGCCTTTTTAATCCAGCCCGCTCTGTTTGCCGCCTATTCGTCAACCCTGGCCCAGCATATCAGCACCTACTTCGGTTGGAGCCTGGCGCAAACCAACTATCTCTTATCACCCCTCGGTATTTTGCAGCTCGTCATTATAGTCCTCATTCCCAGAACGTCGGGCTTCCTGACCAATCAGTCTGGGCGGTTCCGGCTCTGTGTCTTCTCCAAGGATATCCTGCTCACCAAAATCTCCCTGCTCTTTCTCATCTCCGGAGCAATCATCGAAGGATTTAGTCGCGAGGTTGCACTTTTCATCATTGGGCTTACGATTGGCACTTTTGGCTCCTCCCACGGGCCACTTTGCCGTGCCATCACGACAAGCTACGTGGACCCTCAGCACACATCGCGACTGTTCGCCTTGATCAGCATGCTGGAGATGGGAGGAGCGCTGCTTGGTGGGCCTGTGCTAGCATGGTGTTTTAGCATCGGGTTGTCTAGAAAGGGGTTGTGGACTGGTCTACCGTGGTTCTACATTGGGGGCCTCGTGCTTCTCGCCCTCGTATCGCTGACGTTTATGAAGCCGCCGAAGCAAAATGACACTGCAGTGGACGCGGGGGCCGAAGGTAGCGGAGATCTTGGATACCAATCAGCCGAGGAGCAGGTCTGAACTGATAAGCAAGGATCGCAAAACTACTGGCCAGTACAGTTCTCCTATGCTCTCGCTCTGCTGCCTAGACACGACTTCCATAAAAAGAGGGCAATCAGCCACCACGAAGTTCATTCCGTTGTGTTGCAGTTGGTGGGGCTTCTCAGAGAGAAGCGACTTCGAGGTTACTACGAGACGAAAACGCCTGGAGGTCCAGGAACAAGTCGGCACATGTCTGAGTCGTGGCTGGATTAGCACATGACAGGACTTTATGAGCAACCATTTTCTTTCCCTTGGGCACGTGGATGAGCCGTCGCAATCGTTGAAATGATGTGTTGACCAAGTACCGAGAGCACATGAGTTGCCCCTGAGCGCGGCTAAATATGAATCCGAGGGCTCTGCACCGAGATCTTGAAGGCGCTCATTTCTTTTCTGCCGCAGTCGCATCGCATAGGTTGAGACCCGTACACTCTGCAACTGCCGTAGACCCTCCCAAGCCGGAGATATAGGCCCAACGGCGGGAGGAGGCAGAACCTCGAACCCCTCACCCCCTCACCTCGTGTTTTGCGTATAAAGCAAAATGACACTCACGTTCAGGAGGGAAGGGTCGATAGAGCCCATTGAACCAACTATTCCAGTGCTCGAGGACCAAGAGAGCAACAAGAAGTTATGACTCGCCTCAGCTCAGTTTTGCTTGGCCTAAGCCTTGCCTCTCAAGCTCTGGCAGCATGCAGCAGGGCAGCGCTCCAGGAAGCCACAGCAGCCTACGTCCGGGCCCAAGCGGCTGGGCAACTCGATATACTTCATTTGGCTAGCAACGTCAGCTACGCCGAGAACGACGTCCCTATGGACATCAAAAAGGGCGTGCTGGCCCAGGCCATCACGGTCGACAACTCGCGCAGCCTCCACGACAGCGTCGAGTGCGCCACCTTCACCGAGATCACCGCGGCCACAAACAAGCACCCGTACGTCATCCACACACGGATGCTGGTCTCCGAAAGCACCATCACCGCCATCGAATCCGTCGTCACCGACGAGGGCGACTGGGTCTTCAACGCGACGGGCCACCTCTACTGGTCCAAGCGCGAGACCTGGGACCCCATCCCGGAGGGCAAACGCGACACCCGCGCCACCATCAAGGCCGCCGGAGACGCCTATCTCAACCAGTGGGCCAACTCCACCCTGCCCGTCCCGCTGGGGACGCCGTGTGCGCGGCTCGAGGGGGGCATGTACACGGGCGACAGGAACCCGTCGGGCAACACGTGCAAGATGCCCGCGTTTCCGCAGCCCCTGAAGGCGGGCAACCGGCGGTATGTGATTGACGAGGAGCTGGGGGCGATGGACATCTTCAATGGCTTTCCGTGGCTGGAGCGCACGAAGCCGGATGGGAGCGTGCCGAGCAGCAACTTGTTTAGGGTTGAGGGCGGGCTGATCCGGTACATTCATGAGATAACCGTGTGTGAGACCCCGAGGTGCGGGCGATAAACACTCAGGTATTCAAGACGCCAGGTGGTTCCTGGGCGGTGTTTGCGTTGGAACGCATAAAAAATGAATGCTATCTTGAAATTTTACTTTCCAGCATTGTCCCCCTTCTTCCGACCGATTCGATGCGTCTTATTCTTCTCTCCTTCAACTCTGATGGCTTCGTGCTCAGAGTTCTCGCTCGAACACAGGCCCCTTTGCCCTTTGCGCGCGAGGTGCTTCTGTTCAAACCGAGAACATCATCGAAGAGAGACTCTCTTGCCAACATGACAACACCAACCAGCAAAAAGGCAAAGAAAATAAACATATCACTGATCTGCAGGGCAATGAAGAAGGTGCTCCGGTACTTGAGCAGCGACATGACACCTCCCACAGCCCCCAGCACCGCCAACAGCAACCCCGGCTGCCCTCGTGCTGCACACAGCAGACTCCTCCACATAAGCGGGCACACTCCCTCGCAAAGATACCACCCCAACTGCCACGCAACAAACGCCGCCCTGGCCCAGTTCCCCTCCAACGCTTTCCATAGCGCGACACGTCCCACCTCGCCCCCCGCGAGCAGCTTGTAGCACGCCACCAGCCACGCCGCCGTGTTCATCCCCCTCGCGAACACATACTCTACCGCCACCAGCAGCCAGAGAAGATGCCCGACTCTTGTTACATCAACCATCATCTCGTCAAACCCACCCTTTCTACCTCCAACCGGCGTGCGAGCCCTCTTCGCTTCCAGACCCTCTTATGGGCCTCGCCTCGATGATGATCCACGTCCTCACTTCTCCTCCCTCATCAACCCACCCTTCTTTTTCTCATCCCCGTCATCATCCCCACGCTCAAAACCTTCCCTCTCCCCAATAGTAAGCCTAATACCGGCCCACCAGCCCCCCCTTCTTAACAAACCCCCTACAAAATCCCACCCCATCACCACCACAGCCACCGCCCACCAAACCGTCACCCCGCCCAGCATCTCCGCGACAAAGCAATCGGGGTTGGACACGGCCAGCCGGAGGTCGTCGAGCGGGTGGGCGTGCCACGTGTGTTGGCCCAGCCAGGGGGTGAAGCTGCGGCGGAGGTGGGCGAGGGTTGTTGCTGTGATGGCCATCATTATTATATCTGTCTTTGATGATGATGATGATGATGATGATGATGATGATGATGATGATGATGATGATGGCGGTGGTGGAGATAATAACAAGGTAGGTTTGGTGATGGTGGTGGTGTTGTTGTTGTTGTTGTTGTTCGTTAGGGTGAGGGCAGGGTGGTGGAGGTGGGTGGCATAGAAGCTATGAAAGGCCGGGGGCAGAAAGGGGATGAGGCGGCTTGAAATGTCAAAGAGAGTGCTGAGTGGTGACGGGATCCCGGCGAGAGCGAGGGGAAAGGACGCGTGGGAGGATGTGCGCGCGAGATGGTTGGGGTTATTGATGATCGTGATGGTCGCGCTGGTGTGGTGGCAGAGGGTCTTGATTCTGGACGTTAAGCGACCGGCGCCCCGGCGGAGATGAGAGACGGTCGAGTCTGCTTTTCCAGCATTGTGTGAGAGCCACGGCTTGGCTGGAAGGGTCTCCTTTTCGGCTGCGCCGCGGCCATCCGGCTTGTGACCCCTGAGTCGTAACACTGTGGTGTTTACCGGGTCCGTATCCAAACCAACCTCAGCCGTCGTTCCAGCCTCCATTATCCCCATCTTCTCAATCAACCCGCAAGCTCTTTTTACGTCGGCTTTGTCGGAACCAGGCCGGTTGAGCTTGATCTCGATTGTGTCAGGGATGGTCAAAGAGTTGTCTCAGCCATGCCGATGAAGTTAGCGTTGACGGCCCGATACTGGACGACGGCGGGCTGCTCAACGGACAAACCATTCGTAAAAGTGTTGAGTTAGCAGCCAACCGCTGCAACACAGGGCACTCAAACGCCGTTTGATATCATTAGTATTGACGACGGAAGATGGTCGACGGAAGTGAGGCTCGCGTGTGATGTGTGATGTGTGATGTGTGATGTGTGATGTGTGATGTGATCAGATCTCGCATATACCCAGAACAGCCAGCTGTTCGTTGCCTCGTGACACAAGCCAGTATACCAGAAACTATACACACGCAGATCAGGTTTATTAATTGCCCCTGTGCATCCCTACACTCTGATATTGCCCCCTGATTTCAGCCTGAGTGGTGATTGTCTTAGTGCTGAACAGGGACGGGAGGGTTAGGGTCACTCGGAAGGAGTCGAGGAGAACCCCTGAGGATCGATCATCTCTCGGCATCACATCACACATCTGTCAGGGACAAAAGACACAAAAATCTCCTTGGTGCCGTCAACAAGACCGGCACCCGCCACGTTTATACAGTCCTATTCTCAAGCCACAAAAAGCTATTACATGCTCGAAACAAATCCAAGAATGCAACACAGAGACAAAAAAAAAAAAAAAGAGTATGCCATTGGGCATCGCCTATGTAGAATGCGACCTTTTTGGTCCAGATCCGCACCAGAGAAAAATCCCTCCTCTTCAATGTTATCGCTTTCCCGAGACGCTAGGAGAGAAAATAGAAAGAAGCACCAGGGGGTATGCCCGAGAATCTCCTCTATGACACCCTGTAAGATACTATCCAAAGTAAATCCTCCCGTCCCGGACCGCCAGTCAACTCCGCCCGCCGGCGTCTCTCGCCGCCTTGCCCTTGCCGCTGCTGCCGCTGACGCTGGTGCTATCCTCGCTCTCCGGGTTCAGCAGCCGCTCGACCTTGACCTTGCTCCGCTTGCTCCCGTTCCCGTTCCGTTTCGCCATGTAAAAGTCGTACCTGTCCGGAAACAAGATGATGTTGGCCAGCCGCGCCACCTCGGCCTCGGCCCGCGTCATGGACTGGGACGCGGCGCCCTCCATCTCCACGTCGGCGTCGTTCGCGCCGCCCCCGTTGCCAATCGCGCTGGCGCTCGCCGTGGGCGGCGTGGGCGCGACGTCGAACGGCGCGAGGCCCATGGCCTGCAGCCCCGCGGGCCCGCCCACCTCGGCGATGTCCGTCTCGGTCGGCCGCCCAATGTGCGTGGCTTCGCTGCCGAGGCCGCTGCCGGTCGAGTCAAAGTCGGGGCCCGGGTGCCCGCGCTGGAAGGTCTTGCGCTGGCGGGCGAGATACAGCGCGTTTGTCTGGGTGAGGGGCGCGGCGGGGACGTAGACGAGTATCGACACGGGCCGGCCCGAGGGCTCCTCGCCGTCAGCCATGGGCGGCGGGGTCGGCGCGCGGCTGGCCATGACGTTGGGGTTGGAGGTGATGTGGTAGGCGAGGTCTGGATGCCAGACGATGTAGTCGCCCGTCTGCAGCGTCGGGATGGTGGTGAGGGTGCGGCGGAGGTGGAGGTGGGGGTGCCACAGCTCCGTCAGGCGCTGGGCGTGGCCCGGGACGGCGCCGTGGATGATGGTGGACTGCTCCTTATCCAGGGCCCAGTTGGATGGGTCAAGGAACGCATCCCATTCCGGGCCGTCGCGGCGCTCGGGGGGCTTTGTCTTGGGGGAGAAGAAGGGGCGGAGGAGGAAGTAGGCGGTGGCGAGCTTGGGGTTGGGGAGCAGGCGGATCAGGCCCGGCTCGATGGTGCTCAGGGCGACGACGCCCTGGTACATGCGGAAGATGCTGCAGGCGCCGTAGCCGTTGTAGAGGTCGGGCGTGGCGCTGACGCGGTAGGTGGGGTCCCACGGGTCGTATTTCTCCCACTCGCCCTTGAACACGGCGTCGTAGGTGCCGCCACGGCCGTATCCGTCGGGCTCCCAGCGCTCGAGGCTGCCGTTGTCCACCTGCGCGATGACTGTCGACGAGGTAAAGTCGCCGAGCAACTCCGCGGCGGCTTTTTGCGCCTCGAGGTCATCGTCGAGCTCGCCGTCGGGCGCCTCGTCGGCCTCCTTGGCCTTGTTCGCGGCGGCGTCGGGCCCCACGCTGCCGATGTTGGCGCCGTGGATGCGCAGGCGATCTCCGTAGGCAATCGGGAAGCGCAGGGCCATGCGGTCGTCGGCGTTGTTGTCCCACAGCGACATGGCGAAGCGCTGGGCCTCGAGCACGCGGGGGTGCGCTCGCGTGCGCACCTGGGCCGGGGTCCAGAAGAAGTCGAAGCATGTCGGGTCCTGCGGCGGCGGCAGCTTGAAGTCGGTCTGCTTCTCGAGGTACTTGACCGTCTCGTCAATGGCGACCTGCGCGTCGGCGCGCGGCACGACGCCCCGTATCAGGCCGAGGCCGTAGCGCTTGAGGTCGCGGGAGAAGGCGGCGCGGGCGTCCGGGCTGTGGATGTCGGCAAAGTCGATGCTCGGCGTCAGGCTGGAGCCGCGCGAGGCGATGTCGTCGACGTCGTCGCGCAGGGCGGTGATGAGGCGCGCCCACGAGGCCTCGAGCTCGGCCTCGTGGCCGGCGACGAGGCTGCGCTTGATGTGGGCGAAGCGCGAGGGCAGCGGCACGGGCTCCTTGCCGTAGAAGGACAGCACGGGGGGCTCCATGGCGGGGCTGCTGGGGTCGCTGCTGTCTGAGGCGGACGGGGCGGGCGCCGCAGGGGCCGCGACAGCGCTGGGGATGGGAGAAAAAGTAACGGCGGCGGCGCTCGAGGCATTGGGGGCATTCGAGGCTGCGCTGGGCTGGGCAGCCGTGGCAGTTAAGGCCGCGCGGTGCCTTAGCTTGGAGATCCTGCGGGGTCGCGGAGCGGCGCTGAGGGCTCCGGTGGCTCCGTTGGCCCCGTTGGCCAGCACGTTAATTGCGTTTGCTGGGGAAGCCGGGGAGGTGGGCTGCTGGAGGCCCTGCTGGTGCGGGAGGTGGTGGCACGCTGTGCGCCGGCGCCCGCATTGGCTGCACCGCGCCCGTGGCTCGAGCCCCTTGTCAATATAGCCGTTGGCGCTATGGTTGGCTCCATGGATGGCCCCATGCCCATGCCCGTGGATGGCCCCATGGTTGCTGCCAACTGTCGCCAGCAGGCTGGCGCTGACCGTCACTGTCGTTATTGTCGCCGAGGCCGTTGCTGTTGCCGTTGCTGTCGTCGCGCTCCCCGTCCCTCCCATGACCACGTCCACCATCGCTGCCCCTGCCCCTGCCCCTGCGACTGCTGCTGCTCGTGCTGCCGCCGATGCTGCTGCCGCTGCTGCCGCCTTGGATGCCCTCGTCGACACCGACACGGCGGCGCCGCTTGCTGAGCCTGTCATCCTGTCCTCGTAACCATCGAGTCCTGAGAGAGCCTGTGTGTTGTTGTTGGTCGTACCGCATCGGGGGGTGCATCGGGCGGCGTGGGCGTCTCGTTCGCTGTGCTGCTGTACTGTGCTGCTGTGCTGGACTCTCTCGTCTTTTACAGGCTGCACTGGGCTGAATTGCTGGATTGGGCGGCCTGCTCGGGGCTTCTGGGGCAAAACCTCGGCCGGATCCAACGTGGGTGTTACCCCCTTTTTTGGTTTGTCCCTGTGTCCCTGTCCTCGTTGCTGCTGGTGCTTCCCACACTCTTTCTGTCTTGCCTCCTCTTTTCGTGTAAGTTGCAGTGGATCAGGAAGGGATGGGCACGCGCGCCCTTGATAAAGGTGAACTGGTTGGTGACTGGCTAGCTCGGTGACCAGTGACCACCAGTGGCCCAAATATGAGAGCCGAACAAGCCGATAGCCCAAGACTTTGGATGTCGGCCCAGCCAAGGCGTCGGAACGGCGAAGGGCATCAATATAAAGGGTGTCTCTAGTTAACCTGTCTTTTAGGCAGAATGCGAGACACCTGCTCGCCCTGCACCGGAACCGCTAAGCCTTCTCGCCAACGACTCCCGCAGTTTCCCCGAGGGGAGGGTCGAGGCCTGGACGGGGAGGCGAAGACACCAGGCCTCGGCGCGTCCATCTCCGTGCGCGGCAGACCCAGCCGTTGGCAAGCACAGGCAGGCTGGCAGGCTCGCAAGTGGCAGCTGTGTCGCGGGGTGGGCCTGCGCGCTTCATGCTCCAACGGCAGCGGATGTGTGGCCTATCTGAGCCATCTCGGTATTACTGTGGACAGGGCAGGCTCTGCAGGGGAGGGGCATTCTACTGTGCTGTGTACATAGAGGGAGGGGGGTGGGGTGTGGGTTTGTGGGCGGGATCCGGGGAACAGGACAGACCCTGGCTCGCCTGGCTTGCTCAGGTTGCGGCGCCCCGCGAGGGCCGTTGGACCGTGTCTGCGTGTGTGGCTCCCGTCTGATCTGCCAATGCATCTTCAAGGTGGGAGCAGCAGCCCGGCAGCAGACAAGGGAGGGTCCAGAATCGCAATCGCGCCAGACCCGGACTCGAGCCAAAGAGAAACCCCCAGCAGCCCACAGAAAAACACCCCCTATAACGGCTGCGAGTGGCTGCCAGCGCCCCCGCGAACGACGGAATGGCGGCATGGCGGCATGGCGGCATGGCGGCGAATAGCAGACGAACCGTCTGAACCGACAAGGGTTCGCCACGCCGTGTCAATCATGCGCTGCGCTGCGCTGCGACGGCTGCCGGGAAGTTCTCGGTATTGCGGGGGTCGCAGTGTGTGCTGTGCGCGTTGCAAAGCTCGCCCAGGCATTGGAGTGATTGGACCACAGGCAATTGGATGGCATTCGAGCATTCAGTCTCAAAAAAGTGAGAAGGAAAAAAAAAAAAAGCGGGCGGAGACTGCGGCTAGGTCCTGGGCAAATCCGCCTGCAACCTGGCCGTTCCTGCTGCTTTCTGCTGTTTCTGGGGCTGCCCAGGGCTGGCAAGGGACGAGCATCCGGCGCAATTTGGGACTCTGGGCCATGCAAGAAACTTTGGCGGCCCCAATTGGTCCCAGCCGGCCGCGGTGGGGATCCCATCGGAACCGCAACTCCGCATCTCCTGAAAAAAGTGGCACCCGCCAGCCGCCTTACGGCCCGCGATTCCAAGGCTCGGGCGGGTTCCGAGCGCGACATCCCACTGGCCCGCCCGTGCTGTAAACCGCGTGATTCGCCTGCCGTGCTAGCGCCTTCCCGGGGAAGCACAGCAGGCAATCTGGAAATTGTTCGGGACCGTCAGCCCTGGCTCCTTCCCAGCACACCTCCCCCCCAAGCTCAATAAACACGCCAACAGCCTGATACAGTGATATGTACCGCGTGCCTGATAACGCTCCTGGCCCCCCGGCGGCCTGCTCTTTCCATTTTTACAGCCCGACCTGGTCAGTGGTCTCAGCGTTCGGGGATTTAAGTGATCTCAGCCTCTTCACATTGGCCCAGGTAACTTGCAGGTTATTGCCTCTGGACCTCTGGCCTTTACACTTTTTTTTTATTTTTCTTTGGGAGTGACCAGGTCCTTCCGGGGTCCTGCATCAACCCCCCAGACTTGGCGGCTGCTCCGGAGAGTGCTCCTTCCAATGTTCGGTCAGCAACATCCTGATCGTGCGCACGGCACATTTCCGAAGTTTACCCATCCCCACCGCTCGCTTCCGGGACGGCAACCGCGAAAGAGTTTGGGTGACTGGGGGAGCAAACTGGGGAGCGACTGGGGAGACGTCACATGGCCCCTCCCAGGCTCCCAGGCCTGTGTCTTGGCTCGATGAGGAAACAATGCCTTAGCGCCGGGACCGAGATCTCTGGTCCCGGTCTTGCCTCTTCCGGGACCAAGGCCCACCGCGCCGGTCGAGTCGGACGTCATGCTTTGGGCCTGGGCCCTGCCCTGGCGAGATCTCAAACCGTCTTTCTGCACATCAACCTAGAATCTTTCCGACTCGCCTCCACCATCCCATCGGCCCGTGTGAGGCTGAGAGCCGCCTTGTTTCGTTTTTTTTTTCCTTCATCTTCTTGTTCTTTTTTTTATTCCCAATCGTGTCCTTTGGACTTTGCCCTCCACCCCGGCAACCTTATCGATCGGACCCCAACCAGACTCCGGAGCACGATGGCTACGCCTCCGAGATCTGAGACAGCTTACTTGCGTAGACCAGTCCTTACCATTCCCCGGGGTCCAAGCTATTCCCAAAACCGCCTGCAAAACCCTCGGAGCCCGTCGACGGAGCGACCCATTAGGCATCGTGCCTCATCTTAGCTATCCAACTAATCCTCACTGCCCCCATGGGCAGCGACTGGAAGTGGACCTTGCTGTCGTACTTCTTTCCTTTGGCGAGGTGAAGAGTGACCAGCTAGCCTCAAGTTGGGAGGTCATTCGCAATCGCTCTCGCATCCCCCGCGCCGCCGTTGGATAACCATATCTGCCCGCGTTACACAGTCCAGATGTCACCGCTCGGGTCGCCCCGTGACCCCGCCATGCCATGTGCTGGAGATGGTGACATCGAACCCGCGAGCACTGCTTCCGCCCCGGACAGACAGGCAAGGCGGGGGGTGACGGGTCCCACGCCTTGCGAGAAACTCGCTCATTTTGCACTCTTTGGGACGGCAGACCGAGGCACCGGTGGGGGGTGAGACGTCGAGATCGTGTCATTGTCATGTGCCCTTGCAGCTCGCGAGCCATGGTCTCCTTCGTGGGGGTGCGAAACGACAGGTCACGACGCCGGTCACACGACCGGATGTGGAATAAACCCAGATCCTACGTCCGCTAAATGTTGGTTCCCCCCCCAATCCGTGCGAAGGTAACCGTAGTTGCGTAACCCGGTGCGGTCTCGGGGTGGTCTCGCTCCGCGAAACGTCCCGGTTCGTGGGTTTTGAGGTCGGTGTTCGCGCCCTCGCCAGGTTTGCCGATATTGCTTCCCGCTCTCGCTGTGACGGGGGACAGCCTGAAGTTCTCTCTCCTCTCCAAGGTCGATGGTGTGTGACCACGGGCCTGGGTTGGAGACGTTGGGTTGCTGCGCAGTCAGCCCGAACCAAAAATAGCATGGCCGCGAGAGGTTGGTGTGTAGCCTCAGGCATAACGACTGGGCGTGGGGAGAGCCCACGGCTCGGTGCTAGTTCAATACCACGACCGCATGCTCAAGATTTCTCTAGCCTGGTTCTTACCTATCCTGCGGTTGCAGACCTCCGCTCTTCGGAGTCGAAAACTCGATCCAGCACTCCGGTCATGCTCCAGTATTCTGTTTTACTCATCAAATGGATTTCTGCATCTGGAAGCTCTCTCATGTCCTTGCCCTTTTTGTCTAAGCAAGACTGCAGGTGTGATGGAGTTGGGCCGGAACAGCAAAGTTCTTCCTTCCTACCCACCATACGGCAGAAATAACTTACTAGGTAGTCTACTCAAATTAAGGGACCGTTGATTACTGGGACACCACTACGATTCTCGCCTGCAGCAAGCCTCACAACAGCTCGTTCGCTGACGTCCAGATGCCGTTTCCCCTTGGCCATGGGTGTCTGGGGACCAAGGGGCGGTCGGCAACGGTGCCCGCGGGATACTATTTTAGGTTTTGTTCCATCTCGTCTTGTCTGGAGAGCTCAGGGTTGTTCTGAGCGAGGTTGTGTGGTAAGTTGAGCAGGACAAGACAATGGACGGCTCTAAAGATAGAATCAAATCTATCTGATGGGGAACAAAAAAAGGGAGTGGCGGCCCGGGGAGAGTCAAAACGCTCGGGTGACCTGAGTATCGGCATCGATCGTAGCCAGCATGATGACGCGAACCAGGGAGCGAATTCGAAGAAATGATCCTTGATCAAGGTCCTCGAACCCGCCACCGCTCCAAGTTACCTGTTTCCCTCAGCCGAGTACCTCATGTTACCTGAAGTAATTGTTCGGGCAATTTACAGGTTTTGGTTCAAACCTCAAGAAAACCAAACTACGATGTGTCAAAAGCGATGGCAAGAACTAGACAGATATCATATGTATGGGCGGTCGGTATCCGAGTCACATTGCCCAGAGAAATTCCTTGTCTGCTCGAAGGGGTCTAGAATTAGTTAGCAGCTGTGAGACAAGAAAGCAGCAGTAGCCGTCACGACTAGAACTGCTTTTGCATCATCAACCTCTCCAATGAAGGTCGAGCTCTTTCTCTTGGTTCGTCATTTGCATTTTGTTCAACCTTGGAGGAACGCTAAAAATACAACGCCAGCTCCCCTGTATCATGGTTTGGGCAGCGGCAAGGCAGTGATGACCCTGATGACGCACAGCAACAACCATGGAGTAGACTCGAGTCTCAGAATTCACCGTTGGTATATTCCCATTGAGTCTTTCTGCACTTGCTACAGCGGCTCGGCTCGGCCCGGGTATTGATACTGTTCAGCTACGAAGAAATGGATGATGCGAGAGGGTTAATGGGAGGTTAGGAACCTTGAAGTGGAAAACGCGAAAATGTGACATGGATATGGATGATGGCGCTTCAATCTCCAAGTGGTACTTGGCTAGCAGACCGACAATCAACTTGACAAGCTCCCGACATTGGGTTGCCACAACAGCGCCTGGGCTCTTAGGATCAAACAACAGCACCAGCTTCTTTAACAGCCAGAGATCGGAATGAGCCCACGCAGGGTATGCGCCTCGCAAAGCTGGGATTTTTGATTAGAGAACTCCTGTATGGTATCGCGACTACAATCAGTACCCCGAGGACGTAGCCGATAGTGTTGGGTATTTGGCCGAAGCTCGTATCCTTGGTGGAGCTCAAGTCGTCTTTGATCCGCGTAACCCCGAGTTAGTAAAAATAAGCAGCGGTAAGCTCTTTACCATTAGGGAGAGGAGTCGGAGGCAGGTACGGGAATGGGAAGCGCAGCCTGGGGAGCCTGAGTGAATACCGCCGCACTCGCGTTGACGACAATGTTCCCAGCTAGCCGACCTGCTGTTCCAACAGTATTTTTGCTCTGGCGATCTCTGGTGGTGGGTGTCACTTTGAGCCAGTGGTGTCTTTGGTCAGCGCAGCCGGGCACCTGGGAAGACTGCAAGGAGGAAGAGAAGCCGAGCTGTTTCGAAAGTGGTGATGTTCAATCTGGTTGGGCCTTTTCGTCGGGGAGCATAAGTAGGGGCTGGCAATGAAACGTTGGCAAGTACCTCAGTCAGTGAATCAACATTGGCGCAGCTGTCAACATTGCGATAGTGGAAATGCAGTGAGTAGCCGGGCCTTCGTTTGAGTACAGTCATTCAGTAAGGGTGAAACACACTAAATGAACTTCATCACAGCACTATTGCTCCCTCTTCACACGCACTGATTACCTATTCCTGCCTATCTACTACTTCACAGGAGCGAATTCAGTCAGGGTTTGTACTACCTATCCCACATCAAATCCAGTATCCTCGATTGCCATCTACACATGCACCACCATTATCGTAGGCCTTTATATCACAACGATAACTTCACCATGTACACATCACTTACTCACACACACCCTCTACGCATAGCCATTCCCAACCAACCACTCCTTGACCCCCTTGGCGTCCCTCTCCTTGTACGCGGCCCGCCCCCGAATCTTATCCTTGACCTGCTCCAGCGTGCGGTCAAAGCCCTTGGTGCTGACCCCGCCAAAGAAGCGCTCAATGTCCTTGAGCGTCTCGAGGTCTGTAAACTTGGGCAAGCTGACGTTGACCATGCGGTCCACCACGATCGGGTTCCCGCCCAGCTTGGCATTGAACTGATCCCAGTTATCCCTCAGATACGCCCACAGCAGCGGCCGGCCTGCGCGGTTCGCAGCCAGCACACCCGAGAGGATGTGCATGTCCGCGGGGGGGACCGAGTCGGCTGCCGATGCGGGAGGCGAGGTGCTGAAGATGAAGGGCAGCAGGACATCCTTGATGATGGCCTCGTCGCCCGTGTGACCGAGCGCCTGCAGGCAGATTTCCTTGCCGTCGATGGCGGGAGTCGTGTACCACTCCTTCTTCAGGGCGGCCACGGCGTTGGAGGGGTCCCGGAGGATGGCGGCGCGGTAGACCGGGGCGCGGAGGTCGGCGGCGATGGGGGACTCGGTCGGGTTGGACTGGTACGCGGACCAGCGCTTGAAGGCATCGGCACCGACCCTGTGGACGTTAGCATTATAGTGGAAAGTCAGGATGGGAAGGGAGGGGGGCATACTCCTCGTGCGAGTTCGCAACGGCAGTGAGCAACAACCGCTTCCGCAGCAGGCTGGTGTTAAAGTCCTCGTCCTTGGGACCTTCCCAACCAACCTGCTTCAGCGCCTTGTCAATCAGCTCCAGCGTGAACTTCTCCAGGCCCTTCTTGACCTGCTCGTCATCGCCAAAGATGGACTTGAGCGTCGCAATCGAGTCGAGAGCCTGGCTCAGCACGCGGTAGTGGGTCTCGCTCTTCAGGCCCTGGATGAACGACAACAGCGCGCCAGTGGTGGCGTACCCGGAGAAAGCCAGGTCGGCGGCGGAGCCAATGATGAAGATCTTGTCCTCGGTGGTGAGGTACTGCAGCTGCGTCCCGAGGAGCTTCAGCCTGGACTCGGGGTAGTTGACTCGGTAGAAACCCGTGGCATTGGCGTTGAGTTGGTAAAACTCCTCACTGACGCCGTCGATGGTGGACTCCTTGGACGTGAGGGCGAGCGGCTCGACCCCCTCGGAGCCAACCTTGCCCTTGATGGCGAGCGGCACCCACCAGGTGATCTGGTCATCCTCGGGCTTGACGTCGCCAGTGGAGAGGAAACGAGACTGCTTGACCGAGATCTGCTGCTTGCCCTCGGTGACGGTCAGCACGGGAAATCCGACCTTCTCGATCCAAGGCTTCATCATGCTGTGGACATCGACACCAGAGGCCTCGCTCAGTGCGCTCCAGAGAGCCTCGGTCTTGGCATTGCCATAGGCGTGCTTCTTCAGATAGATGGCGATGCCCTTGAGGAATGTCTTGATGCCGAGGTTCGAGGCCAACATGCGGATCATGGAGCAGCCCTTGAGGTAGCTGATCTTGTCGAAGATCTGGTTCACGTCAAGCGCATCACGGACTTCGACCTGGATCGGGTGCGAGGAGCGAACGCCGTCCAAAGAAAAGGCCTGGTCCATGCCCTCGTTGATGAACTGCGGCCACACCTCCCAGTCGGGGTGGAGGTGGTCCGTCGCGAGCCAGCCGGCCCATGTGGCGAAACCTTCGTTTAGCCACAGCTCGTCCCACCAGTCCATGGTCACGAGGTTGCCAAACCACTGGTGGGCCAGTTCGTGAGCGACGACATAGGCGATCCTGTTGCGGAACCGGGCCTCGGAAAGCTTCTCGTCAAACAAAATGGCCGTCATACGGTACGTGACCAGACCCCAGTTCTCCATGGCACCGTGGGTGAACTCGTGGACGGCAAGGATATCGCTCTTGGGAAGGGGGTAGTCGATCTCAAACTGCTCAGAGAAGTAGTCGATGATCTTGGGCGCGTGTTCCAACGCCCAGCGGCCCTGCTCCTTCAGCCCGCGGGTCGTGTACACACGCACGGGGAGCTTCTTGCCGTTGTACTCACGCTCCGTGGCCGACTCGACATACTCAAAGTCACCGACTGCCCAGGCGAGAAGGTAGGTGCTCATGATGGGGCTGCGCTCAAAGGAAACGAGCTTCTTGCCACCACCAACCGTCTTCGTCTCCTTCTCGGGCATGTTGGAGAGAGCGACCTGGTCCTCGGGGATCTCAATGGCAAAGTCGAAGGTGGCCTTGAGGTTCGGCTCATCGAAGCAGGGGAACGCACGGCGGGCATCGCAGGCCTCAAACTGCGTGCTCAGCATGTAGTGGAACTCGTCGTCGCGGGGCACGCTCGCGGCCGCCGGGGCAGCGGGCTTGTACTGGCTGCGGTAGAAGCCAGCCATGTCATGGTTGAGCTCGCCCGTGAAGTCGATGGTCAACGAGGCCTTGGCGGACGCGGGCAGCTCCTCGGGGAAGCTGATGGTGGACCGCTGGGTCTTGGTGTCCTCGGAGAAGGCGGTCGACTCCCACGACTGGTCATTCTTGGCCTGGCTGACGACAACCTTGGAGCTGAGCAGCTTCAGCTCCAGAGTGTTGAGCACGATCTCGCGCGTAGGCTTGACAACCTCGCCATCGATCCTGGGACCGTCAGCAACCAATAACCCAAGCTCGACCAGACGAACTTCAGAACCTACCTGACAGTGCCCTTGTAGGACCAGTTCTTGAAGTCGAGGTCCGTGATCAGCAAGTCATAGTGGACCGGCTTGAAGTTATCCGGGAGGATATCTCTGTCCGTCATGTTTGCCCGCTTGTGCTTGAAGGATGCGTGGGAGCAGGAGCGGGGGAACCCGAGAGGTGCGGAGGCAGACGCCGAGCGGAGGGGGAGGGGGAGGGATCTGCGGGGTCTCGATGACGACGAAGTGGGCCGAGACGAGAGCGATGAGAGCTGCCTGAAGCTGTTGTTGACCTGCAAAGCAACGACAGCGGGCGAGAGGATCCGAGACGTTCGCGGCGTGCAGCTCAGAGAAGGCGGCAAAGCTAAAAACCTTGCTCTGGCGAGGATGCGTGAGTGAGGCATGGGAAGGGAAGCTTCAAAGGACCCGAGAGGTGAAGTGCTCTGGGGTCAAGCTTTGGCAGGGACCCACTCCAACATGGAACTCAATCCGCCCAATGACGGCAGCAATGGGGCAGGAAGGGGACTGGATTCTGTCAGACGTTTGTTTGAGGGGAAGGAAACAGCAGCTCGGCTGGGATGCGGCCCTCGGCAGCAACCAGCCAATGCGTGAAAAAAATTGCCCCAAAGTGAGACGTAATCGAGAATACACAGAATTCCCAAAAGGATATCTGAAATTGAATTGAAGGTTTCTCTTTACACAGCTTCCGCTTCGGGATTGAAGCTTGACTGGATCAGCATGCAGAGATGGGAAGGAGGGCTGAGCAATCGTGGATGTCGCGTTCGATGAACCCCGCCATCGTGCTTTCTGATGGGTCCAAGCTGCATGACAGTGGGGCAACGGCCTCCCCCTGCCCTGGTGTTTCCCAAACGGCACACGAGCAATGTGGATTTGTGAAAGCTTCAAGACCGGCAGTATCCGCTGGGAAACAGTTTCTCGAAAAAGAGAGAGAGAAAATTCGCATTCAGCATGGAGAAAACGACGCTGGAATCATGTCATTGCGCTGTCCCTCGTCTGAAATGCATGTCTGTTTACATGCTCGTCTCCATGCTCGTCTCGGCCACAACCCAGCAACGCAGAGCAACCCGGAAGTGCAGCAAACACAAGAAAGCCCATCCATCCAACGCCAACCCTGAGAGACAATGCCGAGGACCCAAGAAGCAAGTAAAAGCAATGCGGAGTCCAGAGCAACCGCTTAATCCCCTCCACCAATGCATCTCGAACGAACCAGTCTCCATACCAATGCCCATAACCCATGAATATGCATCCCATTCCATCCCACACCATCAACCGAGCCCAACCCAAACCCATTCCATAGCGTATCCCATCCCAGGCACCCATTCAAACACTCCTCTCCCCGCCCTCCGCCGCAACATCCTCAGCAACCCGATCCCACCACGCCCCATGCGCGTCCCGGTCCACCGCCGACACCCTCCCCATCATATCCACCATATCCCTGACCTTGTCCACAAACTCGGCCAGGCCCAAGCCAGCCAGCTTCTCGCCCGCCGTGCTCGTGGCCCGGACCTTCTCGCTCGCCGACGCCGCCGCCAGCCGCGCAAGGACGTGACCGCGCAGCCTCCCCAGCAGGAGCCGCAGCACCGGGTCCCTGAGCTCCGCGTCCCGCTGCCGCGACTGCGACGACTGCGACTGCGACTGCGACGCCGCCTCGGCGCTCGCGGCGAGGAACTTGTTCACCAGCCCTCGAAGGTGCTGCTTCGTGGCCGCGGGCATCGACCGCCCCGCCTCGAGCGCCGCGATGATGCCTTCGGCGGCCACCTCGGGCGTCATCGCGTCGGCGGCCTTCTTTTTCTGAGGGCCGTCGCTCCGCTCGAGCACGGCCAGGATGCGTTGCGCCTCGCTGCGCCAGGGGGCGCGCACGTCGCGCTTGAGGAGGTTCTTGCACTGCAGGAGGATGGCGCCCGTGGTGATGATGTGGCGCGTGAGGCGGCCGGCTTCGAGGACGCGCTTGTGGTCGAGGCGGAGCATCTCGGGGGTTTCGTCGCGCGGGATGGGAGAGACCTGCGTGAAGAGGTCCACCAGGAGCTGCGCGTAGATGCGGTTGGCCGTGGGGCGAGAGGCGGGGTGGTTGATGCCCTCCGGGTCCCGGCGTGAGTTTTCGGTGAGGATTTTGTGGCGTGCGGCGCGCCAGGACTTGGTGGCAACCGAGAGGTCGTGTTGCCCGGCTGCGATGTCCGTCGCGAACGCCTTGGTCTCGTATGCAGGGGCCTGTTCGATGAGACGTGGTGCTGCGAGCTGGAGGAGGTAGTTGGCATAGTCGCTCAGCATGACGTCGATGAAGCTGTTGAGCGCCTCGAGGCGGTCGACATAACTGCCCTGGCTCAGCTTCTCCTCGACGAGGGCCTTGACCTCGTCATCCCTGACCGGCGCACAGAGTCTAGGGAGCAAGGTTCCCATGGCCTGGAAGAACCTCTCGTACGAGAAGCTGCCCATGGCAAATTGGCGCTTGGCGATGTCAGTGTCCAACAGTTCGCCGATGAACGTGTGCATCGAGTTGCCGGGCTTGACCAAGCGCTGAAGCTTGTCCCGAATCAGATCGGCGATCTTGAGAAGCAGAAAGAAGTGCGCTTCCTGATTATGCGCCTGCATCGTCGACCGCATCTCTTGAAAGAGTGGGGCAAGCAGGTGCTCCTGCTGTTCGTGGTACTCGTGGGGTTCCGTCCGGAACTCCTTGTTGATGGCCAGCTCGTGGACGACAATCCGGTTGTCCGGCAGCAGGCTCTTCCCGCTGGGGACGACGATGCTGACCTTGAAAGGCTCGGGCCTTCTCGACGGCGTGGCCGGAGGGGTCGGAGTTTGCGTCTGCGACGGGTGCTCGTGGCTCTCTTCCACGCCAAGGACCCCCATCGCAGTCTCCGTGACTGTGTGATCTGCTACGCGTGGCTTCGTGTCGCCAACAGGCTTCTTCGCCCTCGTTTTGCGGGCTGCCTTTACGGCCTCCGCAACGAGTTGTTTGCCCTTGGATGCGCCGGCGAGCTTTTTGATTCTCACCAACAGCAGCAGCTGGTTGTTGCGAATGCTTTCCTTGTACACCTGATCCACCGAGCCGTCGGTGGTGTCCTTGACCGACTCCCAGATGGCATCCAGCTCGACAAACTGCATGACCATCAAATCCACCAGAGAACTCGAGTCCCGCGCCTTCCATGCAATCAGGGCGTTGTAAAAGGTGGCGTATACCTCGGGGAAGGCTGCGAGCAGCGCCGGAGGCGGCGTGAAATTGTTGAAAGCCGTCAGTCGCCCGAGAATATTCTCAAACAGAACCAACAGGTCCCTAGCCTTGCCGACTAGCTCCTGAGATTGGGGATTGGCCAGGTTGTCCTTGGGCATGGGCTGTGCCTGGCTCGACTCGGGCTCTTCCGGCCGCTCCTTTTCCTCCTTGTTACTAAGCACTTGCGACGGGTGGCCCAGGATGAGAAAGGCGCTGAGAAAAGACCGCACCGCGGCCATTTCGTCAACAGAGCCGGACGCGCCCTCGTCGAGTCCGCAGATGCGAAGGATGCGTGCCGTCAGCACCAGCACGCTCTCCTGGGAAAGCAGCATGGTGACCTCGTCAAACGAGGTATCCCGGACCGCGTCCAGGGACAAGCCCAGCGCCGAAAACTCGGCCACCGCCTGCTTCCTCTTTCTCGCCTTCCAGCACCACTGTATCCTCGAGGCAGCCGACTCCTCTGTCAGTGGGCTCGGCTCGCGCTCCTTGACCTCCTCGACTTCAGGCATCACCTCCACCGCGGTGGGCTTGCGGGTGCCAAGGCTTTGCCCGCGTTCTCGCCCTTTCACTCGGAGAGCGTTCCGGGTGCGCAGCTCTTCCCTCCGCCTCTCGGCTTCGGCGAGTCGCTCCTCCATCTGCAGCTTCATCTTGCGAATCTCCTGCTCCCGCTTCTCCTTCATGCTTTCGGCGACTGCCTTGGCCCGCCTCACCTCCTCGGCGCACGCAGCGGCGATCTCGGCGAGGTTGCGCTCGCGCGCCTGGGCGGCGGCAAGGGCTCGCTCCTCGCTCGCGCTGGTGTTTTTGGTCACGGCCTTGGCGAGGGCGGCCCGGATACGCACCTTTTCGGCGTGTGCGGCACGGTCGGCGAGCCGCGCCTTGCGGTCCTCGAGAATCGAGGCCCGGCGCAAGTGCTGGGCAACATACTTGCTCTGGGGACCCCCGTCTCGGTGACACCCGTGAGACGAGCGGGAGTGGGCCGAAGAGATGCTGTTGCGGCGCGACGAGGCTGCGCTGTCTTTGCGTCGGGTCTGGTTCGTCGGGCGGTAAAAGAGCCTGGCGGCGATGTGCGGCGGCGGGGTGGAGACCTTGGTGTTTTCTTCCCCGTCGACGAGTTCCATCTCCTCGGCGGGTGGCGGGAGAGCGCCGTCTGCGGTTGCGTCGGGCATGCCTGCCGAGGGCTGGCCGTTCGATTCCTCGAGGTTCCGAGCAGGCTCGGTCAGGTCGAGTGACGCGCGCCGCATCGTGCTCGTGGTGGTTGCGGGGTTCGTGCCAGGGAAGGGGCGGATCGCGTCGGGGTTCAGATCTTCAAGGCGGGAGTCTGGAGTCAATGTCGGATCGGTGGAGAGTGGAGATGGGCGTCTGTCTCATGGACTTGGATGCAAACGAAATTCGGCCGGGCGTGCGGGTCTGGGGAATGCGGTCTGCGAAAAGTGTCTTCGTTAAAAAACAAACACGCCGGATAAAGGCGGTCGAAAACGGACTGAGGGGAGTCTCGAACCGCGAATCTCGAGTCCGCAGGAAGTGGATGAAAGCAGAGAAATGTCGCAGGGCACTGGCAAAAGAATGTCACAAGAAGAAGATGGACGAGGAGGACCGGAGAAGCCGCCAGCAGAACCTAGAGAAGTCGGTGCTAGCAGGTCCCGTCATTTGCTGACACAATGGAGCACACGAATGGCAAGACGAGGCGACAGGAATGGAAGGCTGGGGAACCTTGATGACGGCAGCAAGAAGCTTGGGCCCGAGCTGCATGCAGAAGTGGTCCCTCCAAAGAGTCCCAGGCGTCGCAACCTGAAAGACCTGCAACAGGCAGGCGGGGCACAGATCCTGCCAAGGCCCGCGGGGATCAATGCAATCGATAAACACCCAGGACTCACTAACAGCTTTCCCAGGCGGAAGCTAGGCTTTCTGCTAACAGGACCTGTACCCGACCCGGTCAAGCCCCCAGAACTGCCCGAGACACTGGTGTCGTCCCGAGCTGAGCCCGCCCTGCAATCTCGGTCTTGTGACTGGTTTCTTCCAACTTCAGACCCGGAACTCTTCCTTCGCTTCCAAGGCAGCCACCTCGGTCAAGCCGAGGGCAGCAAGGACAGAGCTTCACGATGCCAATCAGAGGGGATGGTTGCGAGCTTGGTTCATCTGCGCTTGGTTCATCTGCAGTTTCCGTCCCGAGACATTGCATCCCTCTATCCTCGGCTGCAACACGTCGCACCCGAGTGTGTTGACTGGTGTCATGCATCGTGCCATTTCGGCGTACCTTACTGACTTCTAGAAACATAAGGTACTTGGTATCAAATTTCGACCGGCGTCTTCCCTCTGTCACCTCCCGGCCTCCAGCTCAATCACCGAGCTGTTGATGGTCAGTGCCTGCCCCGGCTTGTGTCCCCTCCCCAACCTCGACCCTTGCAGTTCGTGCACCAGCCTCTGTCCCCAGGTCGAGTCGCCCGGCAGCTCAGGCGACATCATCCAGACGCCATCGTCAATCACCATCTCCGCCTTGGCCACCGGCACAAACAGCCCGCGCTCGCCCTTCCCCAGCCGCCTGAGCCTCCTCTGGCTCGACGCCTGCGTCCCGTCCTCCTCGCTGTCTCGCTCCCGCCGCCTCTTTCGCCGCCACATGAGATAGGCGACCTCCATCGCGACCACGAACGCCACGACCAGTATCAACCCCACCGTCAACCCCGCTGCCGCGCCGGGCGTCATGTCGGATACTGCTGCCTCGTCCTGCTCCGGCACAGAGGTAGCAATGCCCCTCGATGGTGTTGCTCGAAAGACTGTCGGCGATGCTGTTGTTGTTGCTGTGGCCGACGCCCTGGTGCCGGGCACGTCCTGCTGGTTGAACGACTCTGGCATCTTGAGCACGAAGCCCGGACTCGACAGGTCGGGATCCGATGCCGCGTACTCGCCCTGGCTCGTCGGCGGTTTGAACCGGAGGACGTATCGCGTCTTGTTGGCGAGCTGTGCCGAAGGCGGGTCCGACGTCATGAGCTTGAGGTTGCCGTCGTGGGTGAGGTTGACTGCCCCTTTTTGTCGGCCGCATTAGTGAATCTGCTGCGCCCGGCCCTGGGTGTCTTGCGGTGACTTACTTGCCAGGCACAGTGCTACTGGGTCGGTGTCGAAGCCCCAGCTGGTGAGCCAGAGGTCGTAGATGCTGTTGTTGAGCGCATTCCAGGAGACGAGGATCTCATCGCCGTGCGTGTACGTCTCGGAGAAGTCCGGATGGTCCCCGTCTGGTTTGTTCCACAGGTACTGTCTCTGCATAGTTTCTGCGTGTTCCTCTCGCCGGGCTGCCGGTGTCGTCGTGGTGGTCCTTGGCCGTCCCCAGCTTGTCATTTTGGTCTTGGTTCAGAATCACAAGCACACGCTGCAAAACCACCAGCAAGCCTCAGCGTTTGCGCGGATTTACGATCAACGATGGAGAACCCAGATGGCGAGCTCCGGAGCTTATCATAACAGCAACCACCCTAGTCAGTTTTGGGCTTCTCTCAGCTTCCTGCCGATGCTGCATATCCCTCGTCAGCGTGTGCCTCCGAGGATGCCTTTTGCAGGCGGCAGATCGGGTCGCAGAGTCCATGCTGGGACCCAGCCTGTTAGTGAACGAATGAAGTCGTCGTGATGCACCCCGAAGCGCTTACTCGAACCAACGGTCCAGAGAACGGGCCCCTGATATTGGCCGGATTGGCGGCCGGGACCCAGCACGGCGCTTATCCCGTCCGCCTGGGAACCGTCCACCAATGGCATCGCGCCGGCCTCGTCAAGCTCGACGCGTCAAGCTGGAGACTTACACGCGAAACTGCCAACTTCCCCTCCTCATGCACCAGGGCCAGCATCGTGCTGACACGTGTGGCTGCAGGGTGTGCGTGCGAGGGACGAGAGACGAGGGAGGCTCTGTCCTGTGGTGGCAGCTTGCACGTCCGGCACATATGCGGCCGCGGATGCTCAGCCAGCATCCCAGACATGCGGCCTGAAAACCCGACGTGCAGTCGATCTCTGGATGGTCGACGGCATGGGATGGGATAGTCGCCAAGGGAGCAAGATGTGCCTTGCCATCTAGGTATGCATGGGGGGACGAACTGCCTCGTTTGGCGTACACCCACCTGTCCCATCATCACCACCTCGCCTGGCACGCGTCTTGAAACCACAGGTGTCCCGTTCACCTGGGCGGGAGTCAAGCCTGCCTAACTGATTGGCTTGCACAGAGCAGACATCGTTGAACCGGACGAGAGCACACAGTGACACACAAGGCAGTGCAACGACACCCACGTGGTGTGAAGTTCATCGCTGCCGGGCTTCGGGCTTCACAGTCGCAGATCCCGCCCAACCTCTACAGTAGTTCCCGACTTGAGCTATTTTAGCACCGATCTCAACCTGCAAATCTGATCGCACTGCACTGCACTGCACTGCACTACACTGCATCATGCACCACACCCACCCCGCAGTCAATCAGTTCGCCGTGTGACCCACATGTGTCTTGTTCTCTCTTTTTCTCTTTGTCTTTCTCTCAATGTGGATGTGTCTCTGAGTGTGTGTGGTCTGCGCCACCACGTTTCACAGCCGACCCGACCCGGCCGGCCTGGCTGCCTGGTCCCGCGGGCCGCATACAGTCCGGCCGGGATCCTATGCGGGCGCAGCAGAGCAGTTTCCTCCACACCGAAGCTTGGCCAGGGGCGTGTGGCTGAGCGTCAGAGAGTGGCTATCATCTGGCATCTGAGATGGAGTTGCTGGTAGTTTCGAGGGTATGATATGGATCGGGGTGGATGGTGAGGAAGAGGTGATTGGGGGGCAGCGAGTGGAAAGCTGCCTGGTCGCCGCGTCGGGGGCAAGAGGATGCCATGAGATGGTGTGATGATGCTTCCCATGGCACCTTGCTGGTTGTCCACATCCAGAATATTCCAGAGCAGATCTTTTGACCCCATTCAAGCCCAGCGGCACGCACCGGACAGTTTCCACGGGACGGCCAACTTGAAAGTCGAACAGCTGGTTCATCCGAAGCCCGACATCTGTTCGACATTGCGGCGCGACTTTGATCCGCCTCGACAATTCGTCAGGGACGGCGCCGTCCGGATGCTTCAGGGGTCTGGGGGTCAAATATGGAAGGAGCCTGTCCTTCTCTGCCTTGGCATTCGGACTCCTTCCCACCGCTCCGGGAGGGGCCTGAAGGAGCTCGTTGAACTCTGATGCTGTGCTCAAACATGAGAAACTCGTCAACATATTTGGATGCTGTTCTGATGACGGATGGTCAAGGCCCATCGGCTCTGCAGCTTGAGTCACACAAACCTCTCATCTCAAGACTTCCCACACCGTCGTCATCGGCGTGAAGGTTTGAAGGTACGTTATTTGACCGTGGCGGCGGGGCTCGCGGCGGGCCACGTGCCGTGCAACCGGGTCCGGGCCTTGGCTGCGGATGTTTGTGGATGTCGGAGGGTAGGTGATCGAGGAGGGGCACGATGTCAGAAACGGATTTCGAACTTGCAACAGACAAACCTTGATTAGCAACGACGGAATTATTGACACCTTTAACGCTCATGGTAATTGGTCCATTTTTGCGTCGGATCCCCTTCGGGTCATGAATCTATCCTGTGGCATCAATGCAACTGTGAAATGCAGCGTCGCGTGGCAATTGTCAAACAACAACTACCGACGTTGGATGCATACGTGCTTCGTTCCATCGTGCCATCGGACCGTTTCCCTCTCTTTGCAACGTTGCTCACTGGGATTTTGTCGAGTTGCAGCGAATCGGTCGGAGAGTTTACGAACTTTTGTGAAGGGCTTTGAGACCCGAAATCGATCTCGAAGCAACCCCGGACTGATGCGAACGTGCCGAGCCTGCCCAAAGCGGCCCGCGCTAAAAATAACGTTAGTGGCAGGCCTGTGGATCTGGACCCCCAGACCCTGGACAAGACAGACGGCGCCGAGACGAATGCGGCATCGGTTAAACTGCGAACAGAAACATTGGGCCAACTCTAAAAAGTCTCCTTTCAATAAGTCTTGTCGATAGTGTTGGAAACCATCGATAGCGAAAACGCAGATGGGCTGGCTCCCAGTGATGTCAGCAAAAGCCGAGGTCCACCGGCGATCCCCTTTCTCGGATTATTCGAGTCGGATCCTCTCTGCCTCTGTCATGCCTTCAGGGGCTGATCACCCCTTTTGGCCGCATTACCTGACAGATCCGTCATCCGTATCGTTCGCCACGTTCGGGATAGAGCCATGCATGGAACCTCCCGGTTTGCTTGGCCCTCTCCGCTTCTCGAAGACAAGCTTCGAAGCTGCAGTTTGCTCGGGCCGCACGCTCCGTAACCTCAGCGCCACGGAGCCCGATGGAGGCATTTTGCGATTCGGCTGCTTTGAATCAGTTCGCAACTCTCCGTTTTGCATGCGTACCTCCAACAGCGAGTTTCTTGGGCTGAACATGTTCGTCGTCCCATTTGGGGAGCTGCAGATCAGCTCCCCGCCCCTGATTCGCTGAGGTCATGAAACGCTCAGGCAGGATTTTCAGCGGGCTGCGGCGGAGCACCTGTGAAGATCATGCCAAGGAGGCTTGCCAATCCCAAGGCGGGCAAGTCCATGCGCCTCCCGCCCTTTCCGGGTCCAGAGGCAGAGAGGGTCCCAAAGCCCGTCGGAAAATTGGAACCTGGAAAGACCTACCCAGTGTGAAGGATACCGGTACACAGCACACTTCTGTCTTTTGGAAATCGTAAGGGCTGCACAGCGCAATGCTGGGCGCACAAAGGGCGCCTGCAGGTACCCTGCGTGCAATGTGACTGCTTTTCCGTCAACGCAGTTTTTACTCTGCTCTCTTTATTGCACGCCGGTGTTGGGAGTTGGGGAGAGTGGAAGATGCGACGGATGGGGAAACCCTGGGTGGAAAAGCCCCCCCCCCCCAACTGACCTCGTATCGCCCAATCAGTGACGCCCATCCCGCCCGGCGCCAGGAGAACGGCACGGATCGAGCAGAGCTGAGGGCCTGGACTCGTATTTGGGGTCCTCATTTCCAGGTCCCCCAGTTGCAGCTCACCCACTCCCACGCCCCCCCAGGCCCAGCCAAGACCGACCCTCACGCTTTGCCCCTTGTTCAGCCTGACTGAACCCCGTTCGTGGTCACCAGCTCACTGGCATCCTGAACCCTTCCTCCTCTCCTCCAAAGAAACGAAACCACAGCCAACCTCTCCGACAGCACTCTCCTGCGCCCGCCGTCCCGACCGAGAATCCCCTCGTTGCGCCGGTGAATCGGGGGAACCAGGAAATGCGCTCGTTGGCCGTCCGCCCCCCTGCCGCCCCATGATTTTGCCAAACTCGTCCCCGAGCAGCCAAGACCGCGCCTGTCGGCCCCTCAAGATGCTGTCGCGCAAGTCGTCCGTCCTCGTCGCCGTCGCCACCATCGGCATCCTCATCCTCCTCTACACCTCGAGGATGGGCGCCTGGTCTGGCCTGGACGAGCCCTACTACCACCACGGCCCTTCCGACCCCCACAAGAGCCACCAGGCACCCCAAGCCGCACCCGAAGACACATGCCACTGCAACACCACCACCGAGGGGCATGTTGCTCCTCCTCCTCCTCCGCCGCCGCCACCACAATCGCACCAGCCTCCCGTCGTCAACCCGGCTTGCGAGCATTTTCCGGACACCAGCAACGTGCTGCTGGTCATGAAGACGGGCGCGTCCGAGGCGTTTGCGCGCGTGCCGACCCAGCTGATGACCATGCTCAAGTGCCTGCCCGACTACCTCATCTTCAGCGACATGGAGCAGGACATTGGCGGCCAGCGGATCCACGACAGCCTGTCGACCGTGCTGTTTGAGGCCCAGGAGGGCAACTCGGACTTCGACCTGTACCGCCGCCAGAAGGCCTGCCTCGTCGACCAGGAGAACTGCAACAAGCAGGGCGACCCGGCCCGCGAGGGGTGGAACCTCGACAAGTACAAGAACGTGCACATCGCCGAGAAGGCCTACGCCATGCGCCCGGGCTATGACTGGTACATCTTCGTCGACGCCGACACATACGTCCTGTGGCCGAACCTGATGCAGTGGCTGAAGAAGCTGGACCCCAACAAGAAGCTGTACCTCGGCAGCGTGACCCTCATCAACAACTTCCACTTTGGCCACGGCGGCTCGGGCTACATTGTCAGTCAGGCTGCCATGAAGGCGCTCGCCGGCGACCACCCGGGCGTCGCCAACGAGTACGACGTGCGCGCTCACAACGAATGCTGCGGCGATTACCTTTTTGCGCTGGCTCTGAAGGACAAGACGGATGTGGGCGTTCAGCAAATGGTGGGTTTGGCCCCTGGGTTTTATTTCCTCTGTCTGATCTGCCCGACGAATCCCTCCCTTGCATCGCTTGTTGGGGCATGACGCGCGGCACTACACCAAAACCGCGCCTCGCGTAGCTCCATCCGTGGATCCATCCATGCAACGCCGCCCACTCTCCCCTCCATTCCCACCCCCCACAACCCGAACAGCACACATTCCTCCCACGGTACACCTAGCTAACCACCCCTCCCCCTTGCGCAGTGGCCCACCATCAACGGCGAGAAGCCCGCGACCCTCCCCTTCGGCCCGTCCCATTGGTGCCACCCGATCGTGACCATGCACCACATGAACGCCGAGGAGATCAACGCCTTCTACCACTTTGAGCGGCGCCGGCAGCTCGCCCTGGCCAAGTCGGACCACCCCTCCCAATACCGCCCCCTCCTCCTCCGGGACATCTACGAAGAGTTCCTCGAGCCCAACCTCAACGCCACCCGCGAGGACTGGGACAACGCGGCCGACAACCGCTTCTACCTCGACCTGTCGTCGGACCGCAAGTGGCCCGAGTGGCAGACGCGGCGCATGAAGAAGCCCGAGGAGTACAACGAGTACGAGAAGAAGGCGCACGAGTCGTTCGAGGCGTGCGGCGCCGCCTGCCGCAGCCTCAAGGAGGACGAGTGCTTCCGCTACATGTACCGCGACGGCGTCTGCGGCATGAGCAACTCGTTCATCATGGGCAAGCCCGTCAAGAAGGAGAAAGGCGAGAAGCGCAGCATGAGCGGCTGGGACGTGGACAAGATCCACGCCTGGGTCAAGAAGCAGGGCGCCTGCGGGACCGTCAAGTGGCCCGAGGTCAAGGATAAGGGGTGGTCGCCGTCGACATAGGGGGAGTTATTCCTCATCTTTGGATCAAAGCCATCGGTTGCTTTTTTGTGTTGGATGGTGTTTTTGGCGTTATTGGGGGTTTGACGTCTTGACGATATGCCGCCATCTGGGGCCTAGACCGGGTGGTCTGGTGGTTGATTTTGCTGCCATGTACATGGATAGAAGGGGATCTGCGAGCGTTGTGTATAATGAAGCGCAGGATATGTAGACTACCATCTCTGGCGTGTATTTAATAGAGCGTAACGCTCTGGTTTTGTCATATCTGTCGGGTCGGCCTGGTCCGACTGTTGAAATTAAGTCCAAGGAGCGCAAGCTCGAAATCTTGTTCTGTCCAGGTCGACTCAACCTTGACCATCCCTTGTTGACTGGCAGTAAGTTACTTCAGAGTTTTGAAACCCAGATCTCAGTAAGAGAGCCTGCCCTTGAATCACGGTCATTTGTCTCAACGGGATGTTGTGAGATGTCATAGCAGGGTTAGGCAAAGAAGGCATGCCGCTGTGACAGTAAACCTGGCCGAAGCGGGAACTAAGTAACACATCCCCAGACAATCGTGTGTACCTTTATCAGCCTACGAGTGCAATACATTGACTCAAGACGATCGCAGGATGGTAACAAGAAAAGAGCATTCTCAATCTTGGCAAGTGTCTTGAAATGTTATGGTGCCAGGGACAGCAAGACATGAGACAGAAAGATACACTCAAATCTCTGATCGGTTTGTACGATGCGATGCTTAGTTGGCATGTAGGTCCATCTGCTGAGATTGTTCCTTGAGATTTCGAATTTGTTGCAGTTCGACATCAGATGCACATGATGGTAGATGCATACAGAGATTAAACCAGTAGTCTCGCTTTTTCAAGCGCCTCTTAACTTTGATTTTGGGCTGCTATGTGGTACCATGTCCATGATGATAGTCTCCAGGCTCAGATTACTATAGATGGCTGTGAAGAGGAGACAAGGGCCCTTGGGCCCTAAATGCTCTTGCACTCGTCCTCAGTTGAACATGTGCACGATCTCTGACTTCTCGGCTACAATACATGCTTTTAACCCATTGATTTTGGTCCTCGTTCCCTTCAGGGTCAAGTTACCAACCACGTCACCTCAAGTCAAGCCAGCTCGTTCAATGTTTCGCATTTTGACTTGGTTTTTTTCTTAAAGCTTGTCGTATCTTCTTCGTTATTCATTCGTCTTAGCATCTGTATGCAACCGTCAGCCTTTCACTCGTGGATATCGATGTCGACGTCCCCGACTGCCCTTGCCGCCCATCACGCTTCCCGGGTTCGGCTGATTTCAGGAGGGCGGAGGAGGGATCCCCATTTGGGGAACACAGAAACGATCACCCCACACACCCGACCTATCTCGCTTCCCGGCTGTTGGGAACCTGCATCGGCAGCGATCTGTGGGTCTGGGGATGCACCGAAGACGCCGAGGATGTTATTATTCCAGATGATCCGCCAGGGCTCGAGAGGTGGAAGATTGCGTGTTGAGTTTGTCAGGACATGTGTCGTGTTTAAAGATTGGGGTTTTTAATAATGATTTGCGGTATGCGCGGGTTTCGAGGGCGGAGGAAGGGTTTCCGCTAAGAGCGATGACCTCTGGTGATGTTGATTCTTTACCATATAAGAGGTGGTCGCGAGCAGCATCTAGATGTTGCTTCAGCGTGGTTCAACGGTCAGGTTTGAAAAGCAAGACCATCATGAAGTTTCTCAACATCCTTCTCGGTGCCGCTGCTGCCGGGTCGGCCCTGGCGGCGCCAGCTTGCGATGCCACAGCTCCCAAGGACAAGCGGGCTAGCAAGTTCAAGTTTGTCGGCGTCAACCAGTCGGGCGCCGAGTTTGGCAAGGACTCGCTGCCTGGTCAGCTGGGCAAACACTACACCTGGCCGGTCAAGTCGACTATCGATGTACGCCTTCATCCCTGGACCAGAACCTGTGTAATGGAGCTAATACAATCTTAGACCCTCATCGGCAAGGGAATGAACACTTTCCGTATCCCGATCATGATGTACGATTCTGCGTGGCCATGATTCAGGAGAGCAAGTGTTGACCTTTCTCAGGGAGCGCCTCATCCCCACCAAAATGACCGGGAGCATCAACGCCACGTACTCCCAGGGACTCACTGATGTATGATGCCGGATCGCCTTGCCCAAGCAACTAAAGCTGACTTTCAGATCATTTCGTATATCACGGGAAAGGGTGCTTACGCCGTCCTTGACCCTCACAACTTTGGTTGGAGCTCCTTCCCCCCTTGGAAGCGCTTGGATTTGCTGACCCGTGTCTAGGGCGGTACTACGAACAAGTCATCACCGACGTTGACGGCTTCAAGGCCTGGTGGACGACCACAGCCAAGCTGTTTGCCAGCAACAGCAAGGTCATCTTTGACACCAACAACGAGTATCACGACATGGACAACTCGCTGGTGGCCCGGCTCAACCAGGCCGCCATCGACGGCATCCGGGCGGCAGGCGCCACCTCGCAGCTGATTTTCATCGAGGGCAACTCGTGGAGCGGCGCATGGACTTGGGTCAGTCTTCCCCCTTTATCACAGGTACCAAACCGAACAACGCTAATCACTCAAGTGAAATGCAGACCTCCTCCGGCAACGGCGCCTCGCTGCTCAACCTCAAGGACCCCGCGGGCGCGGACAAGCTCGACCTCGTCTACTGTCGACTCGACGATGTCGACGACCATCGGCCAGGAGCGCCTGCGCGACGCGACGGCGTGGCTCAAGGCGAACGGCAAGAAAGCCATCCTGGGCGAGACGGCGGGCGGCGCCAACGCGCAGTGCATCTCGGCCCTGACGGGCATGCTCGGGTACATGGCGAGCAACTCGGATGTGTGGACGGGCTGGCTGTGGTGGGGTGGCGGACCGTGGTGGGGGAATTACATGTATTCCATGTGAGTGTTCATCTTTTAGGTTCTTTTTCTGTCATGTTGTGAATGAGCGCGGTTCTGTGTTCATGATTGCTGATTCTTGAATTTCATTAGGGAGCCGCCGAGTGGTGCTGGGTATCAGCAGGTGCTGCCAAGCCTGGCGCCGTACATTTGAGCTGTGTTGAAGTTGGGTTTTTGATTGGGTGTGGGGCAAGGGGAGAGTCAAAGTGGTTGTTGGCCCAGGAAGAAGCAAAGGGAAAGAGAGATGGGAAAGTCGGTAATTTCCCGATGAGCTCTGTCACTAACGTTATCGCACAGACACCGTTTTTCAATAAAACAATCGTTGCTGGTTCCCTGCATGTCGTTTCGTGATCACCCGTTCTCAATTTCTTGCGCTCACATTTCCTAACGCGGTTCCAGATTCAACGGGTTTCCCTGTCGCGTCGCGCCCTTCGATTTCACTCCCCGTCCATTATCATCTGCATCCACATTGGCATCAAGCTCGACAAGGATCTCCACCTTGACTCGGATCTCGACCTTGACTCGGATCTCGACCCCGACAATGGCAAGTCTCACGTCTCTTCCCCACGAGCTTCTGCGCATGATTTGCAATGAAATATACGCGCGCAACGAAGAGTTCGAGGATTTGACCGACCGCCTTGATTGCCTGTGGGCGCTCGCAGCCCTCGCGCACACCAGCCGCCGCCTGCTGAGCGCCGTCGAGCCCATATTGTACGAGCGGGGAGTCGAGCACCATTGGCCCCGGCCTCTCGCTTGGGCAGCCAAGCGCGGATATGTCGGAACCTTGACCAAGGCGCTGGCCGCCGGCGCACAGCCGGATCAAAAGATGCAGCTCCAGATGACGCGGGTGCTTCTGAGCCTCGTCAACGACACGCAGCAGGCGATGGTGGACTGGTCCAATAACCACCCCAAGTATTGGCCGGCCTTCCACCTGAGGACGAGTAGTCATATTTGGCATTGCACGAGGAAGAGTGGGCGCGAGACATGACCCCAACCGGCGAGCAGTTTGACGTCTTCATCCCGAGCTACGAGGCCCCGGTGCCTGACCCGCAAGAACATTACCACGGCGGTCGCAGAGCCAATATCCAGGACCTTGCGTTTATTCGGCCCCACGTGTTGCCCCAGAGTTTCGAGACGGGCGACTTTGTGTTGCGCCAGTACACGGCCCTTCACCTCGCTGCTAGGGAGGGACATATCGACATTGTCAACGGCTTGCTGGACCACGGCGCTTCGCTTGACACCCCTTCTCGCTGGTTCTGCCCTTGTGATCCGCCTCGTGGCCTTTGGCAAACATTGATGGACCCGGTTACTGTCGACCGCGGCGTCGAAAACTGGTCGCCCCTCCATGTGGCCATCTGCTTTTCGCGCTTCGAGGTTGCCAAGTGCCTCATCTCGCGGGGCGCAAGAACCTCCAAAGGAACCGACAACCGCCCCGCTGCCTACAAGTACGAAGCTCTCCGTCAAGCAGCAGCCACTGGTCACGCCGACCTGATCGAGTATATCCTGGATCTGCATCCCGAGATGGACGTTGACTGGCAAGACAGCCTGGGCCTCACTCCACTCTACCATGCATGTGCCAACCGCCGCTGGGACTCGACGGTTCCCCTCTTGCTCGCTCATGGAGCAGACCTCAACTCGCACTTCCGCGTCTCGGATACCAGCTCGTGGAACGAGCTGTTCGAGCTGACATTGCTTGGCGAGGCCTGCCGCCTTGGCCGTTTTGAAGATGCCCTGAAGTTGATCGATCTAGGCGCCGATATCAACCTTGGGCTCCTCAAGCTTGAGGGCAACTCCGAAGCCCCTCGCACCACTCAGATTACCCACTTGCACGTCTGTTACGTGAATTTCGGCCGCGGGGACAGGGAGCGGTTTCCGTTCAAGGAGCACATCTGGGGTCCAGGCCAGCTGCAGGAAGTCTTCAGATCAAAGCTTATTTCCCAGACTGCTCGCTGCTGGCAAGAGTCTGGAGGCAAGATGGGACCTTGGCGACTCCCGCGTGGAGACGCCTCTCTCGCTGGCTGTAAGCATGACAATGTCCCAGCCCTCAAGCCGTTGCTGGCTGCTGGTGCAGATCCTCGGGCACGGGATTCGAAAGGGAGAAACGCGATAATGATGGTCGTTGAGGAGCCACGCGGTCCTCGAATGTTCGATAGAGACTTGGCCTACCGGAACTGGGGATTCTTGCCTTCACCGCCGCGGTCGTTCTCGATCTCCAAAGAGCGTCCTGATAAGTGCGCAGTTATTAGACTGCTCCTTGACGCTGGCGTCCCAGTCAACGAGACTGACGCAGAAGGAAACACGGTCCTGCACATCCTCTTTGCGGGCTTCGCCGACCGCGCTGATGCCCGGTCTGCGCATCCCAGCCAGCAGGTTGAAAATTGGATGACGGCACGGACCGAGGGACATATCCTTCGTCTTTTGCTTGACAGGAATGCTGATCCTTGTCTGAGGAATTCCTCTGGCGCCTCGGCTCTGCGAGTCGCCGTCGAGCAGGGTCATGCCCGTGCCGTGGACGCGATAGCCTGCCAGCGCCGCATCGATCTAGTTCGCGACTTGCCCATGGACGAGATACTGGCCATCTTCAACGCAGTGCGCCATAACCGGAACTTTTCCAGCGGCCGAGTACTGAATCACGACGATTACTTCGAGCGGGAGCACGACGAGGGGGATTTCCTGGGGATGGATGCAGGCGAGCCGCGTCTGCTCAACACGCTCGTGGACATGGACAGCACAGGGCGCCTGTCGTCGGACGTGCCCTTCATCTGTTCGCGGCTCCTCCATGGCACCGTGTTGAGCTCGTCGTCGGAACTGGCAGAGATGCTCTGCATCAGAGGCCTCGGAATGGGCAGCTTCGACGGGGCCGCGAAGCTGAAGCTGCTTCGCACTGCCATTAAGGCGAACAACTGGGATGTCGCTCGCTCACTTCTCCGGGAGATTCCACCAGCCGAAGTCAACTCGCTCGACGACAATGGCCAGTCCCTCCTCTCCCTGCTTTTTGCGACCAGACCCCACCGTGACCGGAGCTCCGTTGACAATGCAACCTTTGTCATGGAGCTCATGGACGCCGGTGCCGACATACATCAGGTGGTCTCTCCCGCGCTGCCGCGAGGCGGGGACACGACACCCCTGAAGCGCGCCCTGCTGTACGGGGGTATGTATCCCGTCGAGCAGATGCTGCGCCGACAGCCCCTCCTGGGCAACGCCGAGGCCATCGAGCGGCGCTATCTCCACTGGACCGTGTCGCTCCAGTGGCGTGACGACCTGCCTCACCTCTGCAGGCGGGTACTGACAGACGATACCATCCGCATCTTGCTCCGCGCTGGCGCCGACCCGGCCCAGCTTGACGACAAGGGCGACACGCCCTTTTCGCTCGTCTTGCAGGAACTGGCTTCTACTTTGGATTGTCTGGCAAACACATACCACTGGCTCAAGCCCCTGAGTCGGGGCGTCGACATCAACCTGAAGAACAAGGCGGGCTACAGCGCTGCGGATTACCTGGACGAGCTTACCAAGATGGACGTTGATATTCTGGATGATATTCTGGTTTATGATTGGGTGTCGGATGGTGAAGGCCGGAAGATGGAAATTTCATGGCTGAAATGAGGGACTCTGACCCTCACGAAGGTTGTGACGTGACGTCGAGGAGAATCGCATTGGTGCCAGTTGAAGGAGATTTCCTTGATCATTTTCCTTCATTTGCCATTTGGGCCTTTTGTGACAATGTCTGGGAGAAGACTCGGAACTAGGGGGGGAGATTCAGCATTTTCTTTCTGTTGTCTTCTTTTTTTTGGTCGTGTTGATCAGTATCAATGTTGAGAGTCAAACCGTTGGCTACCGATTAATGATCAACGCAAGATTCTGTAGATTCCAACCAGTTTTGATCAAAACGACGGCGGGTGGTTGTAAGTTTCGAGGTATTTCCTTCAGCATTTCCTCACAGCAGCATGATGAGCTCATGAGATGGTTGTGAAGGGGCCTGAGGAGTCTCCCCTGCCTCGCTCATTTCATGGGCAACCCTAACCCCATAACACTTGGCTTGTAATTTAAATTAAGGCTTTTCTTGTCTCTGGAATTGCAGTTGCCTCGCACCACTGAGTCCCCTGCAATCCATGGCTCCATGCAGTCTCTCGATCACAACTTTCAAGTCACAACTTGAAACAACCTTACTGGCACGGCAACCCACGCCCTACAAACGTTTCACTGCAAAACAATCATGGCATCGCTCCCGGGCTTGCCCAACGAGCTGCTTTTCATGATTTGCGATGTCGTGCACCCTCCAAAGGATCTTTCAGGCGGCAGCCTGGGCGCACTCGCGGCCCTGGCGCGCACAAACAAACGACTGTCAAGCGTGTTCAACCCGCTTCTGTACGAAAGGGACATCCAGTGCCACGCACATCTCCCGCTTCTCTGGGCAGCCAAGGTCGGGGAGCCCGGCACCCTGCGCAAGGCTCTCGCCGCGGGCGCCAACCCGAACTACACAGTCGAGACCCGCGTGTCGCGAAAAGTTTGGAATCTTGCCAACGACACATTCGAGGCAAGTCGTGCGTGGGCAGGCGATGAGTCTACGTACTGGCCGCCGTTGAATCAGGCCCGCGCGGCCTCGCTGAAGGGCCAGGATGCACGCTGGGGGAGGGACATGACGCCCACCATGACCGAATTTGACGTGTACGCTGCAGCCTCCGCCGTGGGGGCACCGCCGAAACGCGGCAACGGCGTTGCGGAACAATACGACTACGAATCCAGCTCTGAGTCTAGCTACGACTCGGAACTAGACGACGAGGCACCACCTCGAGGACTCGACCTGGGGAAGCGCGTGCCGCGCGAATACACGGCCCTTCACATGGCAACTAAGGAAGGCCACAACGACATCATCACCATTCTCCTGGACTGCGGCGCCGACATAGACAGCGTTTCTCGCGGATTCTGCGGCTGCGAGTCACCGCGCGGCCTGTGGTCGACACTTATGTGTGCCCCGGTTGTTGGACACGACTGGGTGGCTTCCTGCAGGTTCCCCCTTCATCTGGCCATTTGCTGTTCCCGTCTCGAGACCGCCAAGCTACTTGTATCTCGCGGCGCCCGAGTCATATGCCAGGTTCCCCGCTGTATTCCTCAAGTTACTGCGCCTTGTTCCAAGCAGCGGCGCTTGGCCACGCCGATCTTCTCAGCCACATCTTGGACACCCACCCAGACTTGGACGTCGATCACGCAGACATTAAAGGCCTAACTGCCTTCTACTTTGCCTATGCCAACGGGCGCTGGGATTCCACCATTCCCCTCCTGCTCTCCTGCGGAGCCAACATCATCGTCTCCTTCGAAATCTGCAACCCCTTTAACGAAGGAGTCGTTGTTAAAGTGACGCCTCTCGGCGAGGCATGCCGGCTTGGCCGCTTCGAAGACGCCCTCAAATTGATCGATCTTGGCGCTGATGTTAGTTTTGGCGTTCAAGTGTATTTCGATGAGTACTGGGAACGTCTGCAGGACGAGAGCGCTGAGGACGAGAGCGACGAGGACCCAGAAGACGTGGAATTGATCCTCCAGACTCGCATCCCTCTGCTGCACATATGCTGCATGGACTTCAGCAGGGACTGCGCGCTGTATCAGTTGTGGGAGACCATCTGGGGGTCCTCCTTGCCACAGGCTTCTTCTCGGCCGGAGCTCATCGCTCGACTGCTTGCTGCGGGCACCTCTCCTGACGAGCCTTGGGTCGTCGAGGACGGCCATACGGAAACGCCCCTCTCTGTTGCCATAAGACACCTCAACATACCCGCCGTCAAGGCTCTTTTGGATGGCGGCGCAGGCGCCCGCGCGCAAGACTCAGACGGGAGGAACGCGCTTATGTCCATCGTCGACGACCCCAACTGTCCCACGTGCAGGATCTTACTACGGGACGAAGGCGATGGCGACTGGGCAAGATGGAGGTTCTTGCCTCCACGCCAACCCTTGTTTTATGGTCGCCCATTACGTTCGTCCGCTCTCGAAAGCTTGATCGTCCGGGAAAACTATCCTCGGACGTGGGAAATCGCTCGGCTCCTTCTCGATGCTGGCGCCTCGGTTAACCACCAAGATTCGAAAGGAGACCCGGTTCTGCATCTGCTCTTTGGCAAAGTTCCCAGAGGATTGCCCCCCTGGTGGTCGATGGAACAACGGTCTCGAGAGCCGCTCCTTCGCCTCCTGCTTGCGAGAGGCGCGGACCCGTGCATCCGGAATGGAGCGGGGGTCTCCGCGTTGCAAGTTGTCCTGGAGGACGGGGGATATGTAGATGCTTTGCAAATGATATCGACCGAATGTCGTATCGACGTGGTCGACGCCGTTCCCAAGGCCGCCATCGCCCACATGTTGGCCGAGTTGCCCTGGTCGGTATATAGGTACCGCAGCCACTGTCTCGTCGGGTCGCGAGTGCGGCGGACACCTCCAAGGATTCCGCCAAGCACCGAGCTCACAGCCCCCGCCGCCGCAGAAGTGGAACAAGAAGAGGCACAAGCAGACGAACACGACGAGGACGAAGACGGGTGGGTACCAGAAGAAGACGAAGAAGCAGACGAGGACGAAGATGACGGAGTAGGAGGAGGCCACACATTTACTTTGCGTCGCAAAATTGATGCGTTGATGGACATGGACATCTCTGGGCGCTTGGCTGCACAGGTGCCGTCCATCCTGCTCACAAGCCGCGGCCATCTGTGGCGGAGAACAGATCTCGCCGAGATTCTCTGCTATCGGGCCCTCGAAAGGACGACGTTCAAACCCGCCGAGAAGCTGGCTCTGCTGCACGTCGCCCTCACCGCGCGCCGCTGGCACTGGGCTCACCGCCTCCTCAGCCTGCCACCCGAGACCTCACATGCCAACGATCGCGACGCCGACGACCATAGCCTCCTCTTCTCGTTACCTCGTCCAACTTTCACCGCGACTTCCACCCAGATGTCGACACCATGTTGGTCGAAGCCGGCGCAGACATCCATCTTCCACTCCGCCCAAGGGAGATGGCCAACTCATCGGGTTCCTTGCGCGAGATGACACCGCTCAAGTTCGCACTCGTGCGCCCCCAGGCCTTCCACATTGACGCGATGCTCCGTAAACAGCCCATCCGAGGAAACCCACAGGCGGCTGAGCCCATGTATCTGCACTGGGCTGTTGGCCTTCCCTGGCACCCTGCCCTGTATCTACCGGAGCCGAAAGTAACGTGGCGCGCAAGGGACGCGAGCATCCGGGCGCTCCTCGCAGCGGGAGCCGATACCCGCCAGCTTGACGCATCGGGTGACATGGCTTGGTCATTCCTATTGGGCGCCCTCGTCACTGATGTCGACAAGGTCGAGCATACGTGCCACTGGTTCAAACCACTCAGCCGGGGGGTGGATATCGCACGGAAGAACAACGACGGTTATTCCGTGACGGACTACCTTGAGGAGTTGTTAGCACAGCCAACTGCAGCTGAGGTTCTTGGGGTCTATCTGCAACTCATAACATTGGAAAATGGGGAGAAGGAGATCAAGTGGCTCAAGTGAGGGAGCCACGGTAAAGGGGGCCGACTACAAGGCATGGGATTCAAGTGCTTAGACACGCCCAAGCTGACCCAGGAACATGGTTGACATGTTCTCAAAGCTGATTTGTACATAATAATTAGAACTAATCGCCAACTACAGCACAGCTTGACTTTGTCATCTCTGGCGACACCAACCCAATCTCTTCCGTCCCCGTTCCAGAGCCGACTCCAGTCTCTTTCCAGTTCCCCATTTTACAGCAACATTACCGACGGTAACCAGCCATCCAAAAATCACTCCGCCTTCCCCTTCTTCCCCCGCCACCCCGTCCCATGCACCCAGTCCATCAACCCATACGCCCCGAAACAAACGCTAAACCGCTCATGATGCCGATCATGGCCCAGCGCCACGCCCCCCAGGAAATCATACCCGCTATGCACGGTTGCCGTCTCGAGCAGCGCGCCCCCGAGAAACACCCACATGGTGACGATGTGCGAGCCAGCAGCAGCGGGGGCAGCGCGATGGGCAGGGTGTTGGCGACGAGCTGCTCGACGGGGTGCGCGTACTGCGCCGTCAGCGCCACGGGCGCCGTGAACTCGTGGTGCACCTTGTGGATGCGCTTGTACAGCGCGCGCGCGTGTGCAGCAGGCGGTGCGCGTAGTAGAACATGACCTCGCGCAGGATGAGGCAGAGAGCGATGTCGCGCGCGAGCTCGGGGAGGGGAGGGGAGCGTGGCGGAGAAGCGGAAGCGGACGGGGAGCCCGTGCGTGGCGAGCGCGAGGAGGAGGAGGGAGGTCAGGATCGACTGCGCCTGGTTGCGCAGGACGATGAGCAGGCAGTGCTTGATCTCGGCGGTCGTGGGTTGCTTGGGCGCCGGCTGGATCTTGTGCCGTGCGGAGAAGGCGGGGAGGAGGTAGTCGAGCGAGGTCAGGGCTAGCGCGGGCACCCAGAAGAAGAGGATTTGGACGAGGAGGGTGCCCCAGAACTCGAGCTGCGCGGGCGTGTAGGTGTGGACAGTGCGCGCCCAGAGGGAGGAGAGGGTTTGCTCGAGGGGTACCATGGTGGGCGGTGCCGAACTTGGGTTGAGTCTTGGGGGGCGGACTCAATGGTTAGGGTGGTTGTTGAGGAGTTGAGTTGAGGAGACTCAAGGACAGAGGGGTGAGGTTGAGAGAAACTACACCATATGTAAGGTATTGAAGCTCTTTGTTCCATGTGACTGTGCCGAGGTCACTCACACCAGCCCCAGGACTTGTCCCTCACGAACGGGTTTGCCACCCTCCAATCAATTCGTGCTCCAGATCCACCAGGCTCGATGCTCCAATGAGCGTTGCAGCTCTTGACAGATCTGTCAACCCCCGGTTCGCTTGGCTGGCTGTGCCCGGGGTCGGCTGCTCTGGAATTACCAAATCACCCCTCTCTTGGCTCGCTGTGTCGATCTCGAGTCCTGCAGCCAACTCGGCCTCGACGACAAACATCAGCAGACTCTAATGCCTCACAACAGGAATCCTCTCCAGTCCTTCCATGTAGTCTTCCACATCTCTATTCCTTGAAATTTGAGCCCTGGCCATTTCTGCCGAACCCCCCTGGTATCGTACCAGTGCCGCCGCGTTCGCGTTCTTCAAGCTCAAATCCATCCGGGAGGTGTCCGCTTCCTCGTTTGCTTGACGTTCTCGACCCACTGTTCTTCTTGGTCGTGTTGTTGCTGGCCTAGTTCGGCAACCGCCTCCGCCGCCCATTGTTCAGCTGTATCGGCATTTGCAGGGCTCTCTTCCAGGGTGTTGTGCTTCCAGCTATTTCCGCCAACTGTTTCGTCGATGTAGGTGTCGCCATCCATCCTATTGCCGCGGCTCCGCTCTTTCGGGTGCGACCCGATGGTGGCCACGGCGTCAGGGTGTCGGTAGGCCGGGGTGGTGCTGCCCAGCGCTTTGGGTCCAAAGAGCTTCTTGACAAGCGGGTAGAGACACGGAATGCAGGCTCCGATGAGCACGCAGTTGCCCTCGATGCTGTTGTGAAGGGGCGTGTCAGATCAACTTCCAAGCACTTCTGGGATCGAGACAGCTTCGGCTTACTTTGTCCAGAGCATAACCTTGGGCATCGTGTAAGTGAAGTCCTGCTCCATGGTGAGGAGGGTTATGAGCGTGTAGCACTTGTAAGCGGCAATTGCCCCGGCACTGTTTGATGATGTATCATGTCAGACCGCCCGCCTCACCGGCTCTGTTCCGCACTTCTTTCATCTGACGCCTTGCAAGTGCACTCACCAGTAACCAAAACCCAGCGCAGTCGACAAGGCCAGCTTCTTCTTCCGGTTAATGCGGATCGTGCTGAACACGACGCCGCTGGGATAGATGGCGAGGTACAAGTCGAACATGGACCCGAGAATGCCGTGCACCACCGCGTAGATGAATAAGATGTCGGGGTTCCAGCACGTCCCCTTTACCGCACCCCACTGCGCTGCCGCGGGCGTACAGTGAGCCCAGATGATGATTATCGTAACGACAGCCATGATAAAGTACACGATCGAAATCAGCCACATGGCCCTCCGATGCCAGCGGCCAGGGTCCAGGATCTTGGCGAGCAGAATGACGACGGCAAACTTGGGTAACGTAAAGGAGAGTATACCCGTCGTGCCAGCGACCGTGGTAAAGAAGATGGCGCGGTGCGCGTTCTCTGGCCGCAGCGTGGCGATGTGCCTACCGAGGCCATTCGCTACGGCCACTCCGCCGACCGAGACGTTTGATAGAAGTAACCCCTTGCATGATTAGCAGAGCTGCTGTGAGGGTTAAGACGAGGCAAACGGGCGCTCACAATGCTGAACATGACAACGTAATCCTCGATCGCTAACCTCTTGACCGAAATCAAGCGGCAGTATATCCTGGCAGCCGAGAAGAGGAGGGCGAGAGCCGTCATCGAGGCCATCACTGCTATAACGAATGGTCCGCGGTTTTCCCCGGCCCAGCCGGGGCAGGGCATGCCAGCACCTGGTGGTTCCGCCATTCTCCAAGGGGGTAAAAATGCGATCCTTCATCACGTCGAGCTTGACGACGACAGCGGTTGGGCATCGCATCTGCCTTATGCATCTCGTTTTGCCACAAACAGTGGCTTAACGTCTGCTCGCGAGATTTTGAAAGTGAAGCTGCTGTGTGCGGCGTCCGAAACCATCCGAGCGCGACGTTATCAGTCTTTGATGGTAGTCATTGGTGGCGAGAGCTCCGTCCATCTCTACCACGGTTTGCTGGGGTGCCGTTGGTCGCTATAAACCAGTCGAAGAGCCCGGGCCAGTGTCACACCATGACCACACCATTACGATCCGGACGGAGGGGAGCTGCGGCGCACGGCTCCTTGCCCCAGTGATGTCCGCGGGGCGTTGTGGAGGACGGCAGGGAACCCTGTGCTCGTAGTTCCACAATGGGATGAGACGACGTCTCCCCGGGCCCAAGCGAGATGATAACAATTGTGGATATAGCTTGGAGATCTACACTTACACAATGGATCATTCACCTCACATTAAGGGGCAACTCTTTCTTTCCGCATGCCAGAATACAAGACACGATGTTCGTCCTTAGCCCGGAAAGGAGCAACCTGCCATGCCCGGGGCCATGCCCCTTGCTCTCAAAGAAGGATCGTGTTGGACGTCACGTAAGTTCTACTGGTAGCCTTCCAGTGGGATGGTCCAAAACTACCTTATTCAGACCGAGGACCGGCCTTAGAGCCCCCCGGAAGCTTATTATCACTACAATCGAGTAAATTGGACATGTTCAGGGATGTGGGCGGGCGCCCATGTTTTGTTTCAGTACTTCTTGGACTTTCGTAGGATGGGGCCGGAAGTTGCGACGGTCGTTTGTTTTTGGTCAAGTTTATCCCCAACTTAAGGGATTAAATGGAAAGCACCGCCTTTGATTGTCATTCAAGGCAGTGGCCATTCCTTCATCAATGCTCCCTGACTCGTTTGCCAGTTGCCGCAACTTCATGCGACTTCATGTCTCCCCAGCTTACTGTCATTTAATACCTTCTGTTGATCATCTCCTTGTTTCTCTCCGCACCGACAGCAGTTACACTATGGCCCGGGTCCACGGGAATGACAGATTTGTGTTTGGCTCCTCAAGCTCGAGTCCCGACAACCAAGCACCATGCGCCGACGCCGAGGATGAAAATGGGCTGGACACTCTGGGAGCCAACAGTGTATTGCCAACACCGGCACCATCATACCACTCTCATCTCAACCCCGAAACAGACCTCGCAACACTTGAGACAGCTCGAAACCCGGCAGCGCTTGCGCCAGCTCCAGACCCAAACGACCATCCACCGAGAAGCAGAACAGCAGCAATCGACCGGGCAGCACATCCCCGCCGTCAACGCCGGGCCTTTCGGGAAGCGTGGGCCGACATCCTGTGGTACAGGGTTGTTCTCTTCATCTGGGTGACGCTAGTGATTTTGGGCATCCTTTTCGCCCTGGCAAACTTGATCATGGTCTTCTCACGCCGCTCAAAGGACGCAAGCCCGCACAGGAGGGTAGCGTACTAGGAATCGATTGGGATTGTCTTGGGTTCGGAGGTTGGCGTGATTCTGGTGGTCCTGATTGTTGCCTTTGGGTACAAGGAGTGGGACCGCAGGCAGACACTTGGGTTGTAAAAGGATGTATGGGCTGAAATGGACGGGGTTGCGGGTTGAAAGCGTTGGTCTTGGGTAGGATCATGGGTAAAACTCCGTCTTGGGAACGAGTAGCGCTTGCTAATGCATGATAACTTGAATGGCGATGAGGGGAATGGCCGGGAATAACCAGAGCATACCTAAGGAGACGAGGGAGATAACCAATATGATAGTCAGCGCGAAAATGAAGAGCTTGGCTGCATGACATATATGGAGTCCACATGACAAGAAATGATCCTTCGCTCAATCCATTTCCCTGAACTGCTCTTGTGCGAGTTAGCAAGGTGGCCAAGAGACTTCGATCATGGTCCGGATGAAGTCACTGCAGCCTGCCGGGATTCTTTAGGCTCAGTGCATTCGTCTGCATGTGGGAGTCGATCCCATCCGTCTCTCCACCGGCCCCAAGCCCGAATTTTCCATGAATCCAAGACGTCGTAACATGGTTCTTCGGCAGTGTTGGCCGGTTCAGCAACCGCGTTGCAGACAGGCGTCATTAGGTACATATATGCGTCTGGAACATTGGTAATCAGCAAACGCACCCCCTCGAGCACAGAGAGAGTGCACAACATTCTGAACCATCACACGTGTTCACCTTGACCATGAGATGCCATCTGGCCAAGGTTTGGGCTGTGGCCGCAAGCTTCCCATTTCACTGCCTAGCATTACTCGAGGAACCTTTCGTGTCGTTTGAGCCTGAAGCTGCCAGCTCGCAGGGGGGCATCAACATTGCTAGCGCACCAATTTTCACTGCTCAAGATGACTTCGTTGGCGTACACATCGCCGCCCGTAGTCTCGCCCAGGATCTCGAGGCAATCACGGGGGTTTCAAGGAGCATCAGCAACGCGACACTCTCTGGCCTCACAGCGAGCAAAGACAACGACATTTTCATTGTCGCAGGCTCTCTGAATTCGACTATAATCCGCGCTCTCGGCCGGGAGACACCTTGACATTTCCGACATCGAAGGCAAATGGGAGACGTTCAAGACGGCACTCGTGGGACTCCCCCTTCCGGGCAGCGGCCGAGCCTTGGTGATCGCAGGAAGCGACAAAAGGGCACCATCTTCGGCATTCACACCTGGCCGAACAATGCGGGCAGTCCCCGTGGCACTGGTTCGCGGATGTGCCAGCCCAGAAGCACGCGCAGATCTATGCACTCAACAAGACCACCATACACGGAGAGCCCACCGTCAAGTACCGGGGCTGTTCATCAACGACGAAGAGCCGGCGCTCAACACCTGGTGGGCTCGCCGTCACAACGCGACACGGTATCCCTGAACACGGAGTTCTATGCCCATGTTTTTGATCTCCTCCTTCGCCTAAAGGCGAACTACCTCTGGCCTGCCATGTGGAGTTCTTTCACGCCCCCTCCGGGAAATATCTTCTTCACAGACGACCCCGGCAACCAGCAGCTCGCCGACGACTACGGCGTTGTCATCTCAACTTCTCACCACGAACCCATGCAAAGAGCTACGAACGAATGGAATGTGACCCAACTGGGGCCATGGGACTGGTCCAAAAACAAGGCCAACATCACGAGGTTTATGGACGAGGGCATTGCGAGAGCGGGGAACAACGAGTCCTACATCACCATCGGACTGCGGGGGTTGGGCGACGAGGCGGTCAATGCCGACAACGCCATCAAGCTTTTGGAGAACGTGATTGAAGTCCAGAGAACCATCATCAAAAAGTACCACGGATCAGAGGCAGCCGTGAACCAGGTCTGGGCCCTGTACAAAGAGGTGGCCTCGTACTACGACGCCGGCCTGCACCCGCCTGAGGACATCACCCTGCTCTTCTCGGACGACAACCAAGGCAATGTCTACCGTTTGCCTACCAAAAATGAGACTGGGAGACGAGGAGGCACGGGAGTGTATTTTCACTTCGAGTATGTTGGGCTCCCGCGATCGTACAAGTGGCACAACACGAACAACCTCGCAAAAGTCTACAAGGAACTCTCTCATGCCCATCTCCGCGGGGCGAATCGCATCTGGATCATGAATGTGGGCGACCTCAAGCCAATGGAACTGCCCCTGAGTCTGGCCATGGATCTCGCCTGGAACGCTTCGAGCATCAGCTTCGAAACCATCCCTGCGTACCTCGCCCACTACGCAGCGAGAGAATTTGGGTCGTCGCATGCCGACGAGATTGCCGAGATCTTGATGGAACACTCCCGTCTAATCGGCATGCGAAGATACGAGCACATCACCCCGGCGATCTACTCGACGGTGAATTTCCACGAAGCGGAGCGGGTCCTTGCAAGATGGCAGGCTCTTGCTGCTCGAGTCCGCAGTCTCACATCCCTGGTCGACCCCGACCTGCGTCCTGCCTTCTTTCAGCTGGTGAGCCAGCCCGTCTTATCTGGCGCCGCGGTCCACGCCGTAATCATCAACACGGCGTTCAACTACCGCTACGCCCTTGAACGTCGCAACTCGGCAAACCTCCTCGCATCACAGGTTCTTAGTGACTTCGATGCCGCGTACGACTTGGTTGAGGAGTGGGACGCCATGCTGGGGGGCAAATGGGCGGATATGATGTCGCAGGCCGTTTTCGATGCCGTCGAGCAGCCCAAACGCTGGGCCAGTCCTGCCCGCGACATTGTTGCCAACCTGTCGTACGTCCAACTTCGTCAAAACATGCAATTCTCGCTCGGTAACCTCGGGATCTACGCCGAGGGTTCGTCCAGTCCGATTCAGCAGGGCCGATGGGCCGAGTCGGTTGATGCATCGATGCCGACAACGAGCTTTGCTCCGCTGCTACCGCAGATGGATCCCTACGGCCCGCCAGTGCGCACCGTCGATGTCTTCATGCGCGGCGACTATCGCGTGCCGATACAGTGGGCACTTGACCCTCTCCCCGTTCCGTGGCTCTCCATCTCGCCCTTGAACGGGACACTCAACAAGGATCGCCCGGACGAGAGGCTGAATGTGACAATTGACTGGCCATCGGTCCCTGCGGACTTCAACTCGACCCTTCTCGTGGGCATCCGCTCCACACCCGCCAGATACCCCTATTTCGACCAGATCCGCATCCCTGTGCTCAACGTCAGGGCTCCCGAGACATTCACAGGCTTTCCCGAGTCAGCAGGGTACATTTCCATCGAGGCACCGCACTTTTTCGTGCAATCGAACACGGGAGACAGCGGACGCAGCGCGAACAGCACCGACCCTGTTGCCTTCGCCCACATCCCCAACCTTGGAACGCGAAGCGAGTCGGGCTCCGTGGCTCTTCGCCCGTTCCTCGCAGCAAGGGAGAGCGTCGAGGAGGCCAGGGCCGCAAAGGCCGTGTACCCCATTTTTCTCTTCCACTCGTCCGCCGACCTGACGGCAACCGTGTACATCAACGCGGGCCTGGACACAGACCCGGGCTTGAAAATGGAGTTCTCCCTGACGCTGGACAATAAACCCGCCAACTTCACCAGAGTGCTGGGGGATTATGTTGACGTGCCGAGCGCCGGGGCCATGCCGCCCGAGTGGTCGGACCAGGTGGTAGACCAGGTTTGGACGAAGACGGTGAGGCTGGGGAAGGTAGATGCGGGCGCGCATGAGCTTGTGTGGAGGGTGAACTCTCCAGAGGTTTATCTTGAGAAGATTGTGGTTGATACTGGAGGAAAGGTTGCGCCGAGTTATCTGGGACCACCTGAAACACGTATGGTCTGAGAGAGGTCATCCCACATCGCCCTGAGCCTATCTCAATGTCAGCGACCAACACTACAGTTGGCATCAAAGGGTGCTACCAACCAACACCATAGTTGACAAGAATCAATAACGTCAGACTCCTCTGACCGCCAATCACGCAAAGCATAAGCTACGCAGAAAAACAAAACCGACGTCTTAACTTTCTCAAGTGACCAACGACATTGTATATCAAAGGGATCTTGGCCATCAACTTGCGCATGTGAACGACCCTTATCGCGCAGTTGGGCTGAACAACATTTAGCAGATATCCAACACGACAAGAAAGCCAGTTTTGCTTCAAAGATGTTCACGCACACCGTGACGACTCAGTCCACCGGTTCAGGAGGAAGAACTATGCCCTAACATTTCCCACGCCTCTTGGTTCCTACAAAGAATGATAACAAGGAAGACAACTTCACCGTCACGACTGTCTTCCACTTGTTGGATGATAGCCCGTGCTCTGTATATGATTGCACCAACTTGTTTTTGTGTTACCAATGCGATGGCTGTGTTCCGTTGGTGGTTGTTGAATGGCGAGGCGCGGGATGTAAAGTTGGGTTCAACTTCTGGTGAGCCAACCAACATACAGGTCTGCCAACAACACAAGGGTTGGCCAGTGCTATGGGTGAATCAAACGTGAAGTTGGATTTGTCGAAGGTGCATGAGGCGAAAAATACGCATGTCTGCTGAGACATAAAGAGGGCACTCACCCTCGGTCAGGACTCATCGATCCCTTGAACTTCCAAGATCAACGCACCGCAGTCACAAAAGCACACAACGGTCTTCACAGAACCCACAAGAATCTCTCTGGTGTTGCCAAGGAGACTTTATTTTCGCAGTCCTCTCATCCAGCCCCCATGGACCCTCGAAACCATCATCCGCCGAGGGGCTTTTGAAGTCTCGTTCGACCGACATGCACTACGAGTCGAAACAAGCCAGGAAAGTATTTGCGTCGCCACCATGCGATACACTACACCTTCCCAATGGACTCGAAGTCAAGAAGCCACGGTGGAGGAGAGAGAACCAGAGTCTTTCCGAGATCGCTAAGATCGCCGCGAGACAAGACTCGATTCAGCTCGACCTGCTGAGAGAATATTATGCGACAGAGCATGTTGGGCTTTACACCAAATCAACCCTCTTTACACAAGCTAGGTCGATTCTGAGAGATTTGAAAGCCGAGGCTGAGAGGATCGATGCCGAAAGAGCTGTCGCTTCCGAAGGAGAACTGCCCGGATCTGAGGAGGGGATGCGAATTGCCACAAGGATAGTCGACCATCGGGGAAATGAGCATGCAAAGGAAATACCCTTACCACCAAAAGACCGTCGGCGTGGCCCCAATCTTGTCTTCAACTGTTTGGAGCCAATGTTGTGGTTTAACTACAATTGCAACAGTTACGTGCATCCCCCTGTCCCCGTTCTGATCAGCGCGCAGTACCTGGACAAGAAGAGTATTGGTCCTAATCTTGGCTATGATCATCCCGCGCTCTCGGATGGGGAGGCAGAACGCTCGTTTGTGGCCGCCATGGAAAACTGGAAGGACAGCAGCCAATACGACCAGATCTTAGCTCTCTTTACGAACTCAGCCATCAAGTTCAACGATCAAAGGTCCGAGGCCAAGGCGCCGGGGACCGAAACTACAGAGACCGAAACTGCCGAGACGGAAACCCTCCAGACCAGTTCACGGATCCCGCTTGGAATCAACAAAATCTTGGGCTTTGGTTTGGGGCCCTTTTGTTTTCAGCGCCACGAAGATCCCAAAAACAACTTCCACAACGTCGTTTACAGGACCTGTAGGACCCAGCACGGAGCGCTGAAAGCGATCGCGGAGCTGTTGCAGAAGCACGCGGACGAGACTTGTCAACCGGGCCCGAAGGTCGAAATGTTTGCACAAGACCCACTGTACAAAGAGGCCGACAAAAAATTGTTGAAGAAGGTCGGCATCCGGCCCCTGCGAAGCCTTGGGGCGTTTGAGAGACTCGACAACGCGAGCTTCGTCTTTGCCCCGTATCTCGGAGGTCGTATCCCGTTGAGACAGATGGTTTTGGGCAGAAAGCACATTCGGCCAGCCATGATTCTCTGGCGCCGGCCACACGAGCCTGCCAAGTCTGCGCCCCGGGATGGAGCCTGGATGAATCTTTTAGACAGCGAGCATCTGTAAGCAGATTTCTTACCTCCATACTCCATTCGCCGCTCTCCCCGGCCCCCAGGCCAAATCGTTTGCAGGCGACTGGAGGAAAAGCGCCATGACTAACCACCTCTGGGGAATGGTAACAGAATGGATCCACAGCCAGCAGGTATCACGGCGATTCTGAACGAGGAGTATGAGGAGGTTGACTTGCGCCCGCATGACTGTCTCGAGGACACAGTTCTATACATTCGGAAGACGCCTCCCCAAGCAAAAGCGCCGCCGGCGTCGGCATCGTCAAAGGACGCTTCGAAGCAGCAATCGGAGTCTCGAAGTGTAGGAGAAGATGTAGGCTCAACGGGACAGGGCCTAGACCCGAAAGAGAGACTGGAAGAGGAAGAGGAAGAAGACGAAGAGGAAGAGGAAGAAGACGAAGAAGAAGAAGAAGAAGACAGAAGAAGAAGAAGAAGAAGAAGAAGAAGAAGAAGAAGAAGAAGAAGAGAAGAAGAAGAAGAAGAAGAAGAAGAAGAAGAAGAAGAAGAAGAAGAAGAAGAAGAAGATGATGATGATGAAGAAGATGAAGATGAAGAAGAGACCTAGAAAGCCCCAAGAAGGCGCTGAAGAAGTGTCGAGGAAGGAGAGTCGTAGACCTGGCTTGGTGGCCTTCGCTGGCGAACCCACCGGGTGGTTAGGTATTCAAAGTTCCTCGAGCACTACACCGAGACAGTATGTCCACTTTGTGTTTTGCTGTGTTTGGGAGGGAAATAGGTGGACATCGACGCGGAGCGTCCAGGGCAGTCTTTCTTCCAATGTTGTATTCCCTCGTCTCAGAATTTGACTTTTGGCGGGTTCCATTCCATTGTGCTCCCCTTTAGATTGTGTACAAGTACCTAGGTAGTTTGGGCTTGAATACCTCAACACGTACGGCGTCAGGGCAATCCAGGTGAGCCCCGGAGACTGGCCCTACCCAACGACCCAGACCACGGTGGGGCTGCTCCATCATGGACAACTGTCCCGGTTTCGGCCCTCGACAGGCTGTGTGTGGCGTGAGGGCTGCGCTCACTATCTTTCCTGGTAAGTGACTTTGAGATGTTGCTGTTGTTGACTTGTCGCTGCTTTTTGGGGGAAAGCTAATGCGAGTTGGCGCTAGATCCGGTTTGTCCTGGCGGAAAGGACTTTGTGTGTTGTGACTTTTACTCGGCGTTTACCTTAGCCAGATCTCTAGAGTTGGATGGGGACTTGGTCTGGAAACTGGAGAGGGTTGCAGTTGCTCCCGTTGCTTTCTCCAAAGCCCGGTGTGTCAACAGTGCCCTGTTGCATGACCGGTGAGAAGTTGCCAGATTCTGGAATGTTGCAGTTACGGGGGCTACGACAGGGACTGGTTCAAGAGAAACATAAGAAAGAGTCACGAATTCGAACCCCATTATGCTCTCAGGGAAGACTACTTTCTACAGGATCTCACCAGAGCTAACCTCCGCATTCACGGCCAGGTCAGCCCGCAACCGCCATTGCCGCCGTCACCACCATGACAGTCAGAGGGATGTCCCAATACTCCGGCATCCGCTGGGTTGAAGCATACCAGATAGGTACCGATCTAATTTAGGTATCCTCAATGTCTACTGGGACACCATTGAGCGTGCTACGCTGTCTCACATGATGTAGTCCTCCCTCAAGAAAATCAATCATAACTCCGTAGATCATCATGATGCCCTATGTAAACAGGCACCCGGACTGATCCGTCTTGACAACGTGGGTGAGATTCGTTCCGAGCAGCCCAGCCCGTTGAATCCAGGCCTGTTCGGCTAGGTTAGCGCCTTGCTCAGAAACGCTCAAAAAAGTGCGGCGACTTACATCGACCAGCTTCTCATCGGGATGCTGTTGACGACTCAGAATGAAGAGCGTGGTGAAGTTGTTGGATTGAACCAAAGAGAATTCACCAGTGTAATCTAATCCCATGTTTTGTTAGCATTTTCTCAATCAGCTCGTTGGAGAGAGGGGGACGAAGGGGAGCGCACCCTGCACGATGTAGTTGGGCCCCGGGCAGTCCGGAGGTGGTTGGCGGGGGAACTGGACGCGGAAGACGCCTGCTGCTCCATACTCGGGGTCCGCAGGCGACGCAGTCCCAAGGATGTTGACGGGCCTGTCCCCAGCTTGGCACGTGTTGTTCACCTGGACGGTGCCGTTGTCCTAAAGAGTGAGTTAGATAGGTTGTCTGGCTGATCGGCATTGGAAGAGTGATGAATCTCGTCTTACATTCAGCTGATACTCGGCAAAGATGCATTTGCAGTTGGCTGTGAATGGGGCGATGGTGCCGGCAACCTGATACCAGCGTCCGAGGTACGAGTCGAGCTCGAAACCGATGTCACTCTTGGGGTAGAAACACTGCCCATCCCACAGGGACGGAACAGCATTCTTTGCTGCCGCGGTGGCCGCCAGAAGGGACAAAATGCTGAATGACCGCATATTGACAACGTGTGTGGGGAATGATAGTTACAGAGGAGCAAACTTGTGCCCAAGGGATTAGAAAATGAGGATGAGTTGAGAATGCGAGAAAGCAGTGGAAGTGGCAGAGGCAAAGCAGCGATTTATATCAGCTGGCTCACAACGATCTGTCCTGGCAAAAGGGGCTGTGTAAGAACTCCCACAGCATGCCAAATACCTTACATATCAATCCGCGATGACTATGCCAATGCTGGGCGAGCCACACTGCTCCGACTGCGACGTCACAGTCTACTCACAGAGTGCTGACGACATTGCTCCAGCTCCAGGAACAGATTGCCAAGACGGCAATTATATCATCCCGTTTACAGGAACCAGCAAAACAGGGATAGGATTTCTCTCTTTTCGGTTTCTCGGCGTTGTCCAGCTGCCCACGGCAGTCATTCGCACCGGGGCTGCCGGGGAACCGATCTGTCGGGAGCGGAGCCGAGTTTCTGGATCGGTGCCGTCCGATTGGGGGATCCGAACGCTGATCGTTCCCCTTGCATCGAATGGCACGGGCCGCCGAACAGCCTGAACAAGGCACTGGCAAGTCACAGGGCATGGTCCTGGTCTCGCGAGGATTGTCATGGCCATCACTGAAAACTGTCGTCAGGTGCATATGTCTTGCCTCGGAGTTTTGCTTTCCACGATCAGCCGTCTTGCAGCGGGCTGAGACGTGAGTTTCAACGTCAACCCCCTATTATAACGACGAGCGAGTAGGTGCCTAGGTACCTACATTACCTACAGGCGAGTACGTTATACATTGGGCAGGTTGGCTCTGTCTGTTGTTCTCCCGGAGAATGGCGCGTCACTTGAGAATACCACAGGCTGTCAGATTAGAGTCTCACACGACGGCTTCTTTCTGCTAAGAAGTTCTCTCTTCGTTCGGGCTAAGTGCAGCCGTATATATGCACAACCCCCTACTTTACTTCCAACCTCAGCGCATCATACTGCACATACACGCTCCTCGGCAGCAGCGCGCTCTCGTAATCCGTCGCGTTGTACGGCAGACTCAGGATGATCTCGTTCCTTGTCTTCCCCGTCGCCAGATACCTCGTCGGGAACGTGAACTTGTGAGACACTTGGTAGCAGACCACGCCGCTGCGGACTCCACAAGACGAGAGGAGGTAGTATCTGGGGGCAGAGCGGGGTTGTCAATTATTAGGGGATGCAATACTGGGGGATGGGGCCACCTACGGGATAATCCACGGTTCCAACTCATGCCCGTTGACAGCGACGACAAACGGCAGGTCGTTGTATGCTTGTGTCGCGTTGAAGACATCGGTGTTTCCAGACGCCGTCTTCGCCCCGGCCAGCTGGATCGTGAAGGTGGCCAGGTTGGTACGCCGAAGCTGCTTCTCCTCGAGATCGAACGTGATCGTCCAGTTGTTGATCTCGCCATGGCCTTCGACCTGCTGGGGCCGGAGGAAGTTTGCGTAGCCGCCAAAGACGGACCAGTGGATGTAGTTGAAGTCCTTGGCTTCGTCGCTCGTGCCCACGTGGAAGTTGACGCCGTGGGGGAAGTCGTCGATGAAGTCGTACGCCCCAAAATAGATGCGGTACTCGGGCGGATGGAGTGGGTGCTGCGCGTCCCTCATGTCGCCGTGCCTCCACTCGCCACCAGACTTGTCCGGGGTTCCAATGCGCCAGAGCTCGGTCCCTGCCGACTCGGGCGACCACACCAACCGCCCACTGTCTGTGGTCTTGCCTGCCTTGACGATGATTCCGTCGTGAATGTAGTCGCCAAAGATGCCGTCGGCATACACGGTCAGCCGGTACGTCCCCGCCTTGATCCGGTCAATCCTGACTTTGCCGTTGCTTGACTCGATGTCGGCCCAGTACTGATACGCCGCGGGGTCGAGGACGTTGTCCTGGAAGTCCACGCCGTCCTGAGCCAGGACGGCAACGGCGTTCTTGGCCCCCTTTGGCAACACGATCTTGGCTTCCCACGATCCTCGTCCCGAGGTGGGCACGTAGTTCGGCACGTGCTGGGCGACGGAGTCGTAGAAGTTGGCGTTCCAGGATGGCGACGCAAACTTGACGGCCTCGTCTCGGAGTTCCCGCCACGACCCGCCGGCAGGTCCCTTGTTGAAGTGGTAGTACTGAGGACCAAACGTGCGATCGAACCCGTCGGTGATGTTGGGGGTGCCGTCGCCGTGATGGTTGGAGACGAGATAGTTGTAGACGATTCCATCAACCACCAAGTCCGAGTGGAGAGGTCCACCAAAGTAAGTGTCCTTGGTGTTCATGACGAGCCATGCTCCGAACGTCGACCCGTCGTCGATATCCGAACCGTCGGCGAACATGCCGTGTACCGTGTGATCCCGCCAAACCGTGGCAAAGGTGTACTTGGTGAAATAGTCGGAGAACTGCTCGACGTATGGGTCCCCAGTGCGGTTGCCCAGGTACCAAGTCGCATCTTGGACAGTGGTGGAGTTTGCTGAACTCCCCGCCGCCGGGTTGGGTACAGGCAGCGGAGCTGCCAGTTGGTCGTTGGTGATAAGATGAGTCCAGATCTTCGTGTTGGGCCGGAACAGGGTCCTAAACTCCTGGAGGTTGCGCAAAAACGGCGTGGTAGAATTGTGATATGCGATCCGACTGAAGGTGTGCAGCCCCGTTTCTCCGTCGCGCAAGAACCAGTATTGCTCCAAGACCTGGCCGGTGGGCGGGTAGACCTCGCTCATGACGACACCGCCGTACCTCACCTGGGATGCGTCCACTCCCTGGAAGACCGTGTAGGTTGCATCGATCGAACCAGGTGTGTATGACCCTTTTGGGGTGCAGTAGCAGTCAAGGTAGGGTCCAATGCCAGAGCGGCCATTACCCGTGGCGCCTCCAGGGGTCACTGCAGTGCTGGATCTGCTGCCGAGCAAGTCCTGGCCATCCAATGTGAGGAAGTCGATCGCGCCAACTGACTTGTTGACCGAAAAGGCAAGCCTATCGTTTGCTATCTTCACATATTGAGAAGTCTCATTGGCTGTCAACAGTGCAGACACAAGCGGGGACGAGGAGAGAACCAAAAGACTTCCGAGAACTGGTTTGAGGCGCATTGCGAAGACTGTCCCCTGGATCAAGTCCAGCAGCATGGTCCACGGAACAAAAACAGAGGCCAAAGAGGACAATGCCAAGACAGAGGGCTGGACATGCCAGAAACGATTGAAGTCAGTCTTGGCATCTTATATCATGTATCTCCACGCTGTCGCTTCCGTTGAGGTTTGGCGTTTAGCCCCGGGTGACGCCAGCATCGGGGCATCTCAGCCCGAACCACTGAGCCGACAGGGAAGTCAGAAGGGGAGAGGCGGTTGAAGACAATGGGATATCTCCGGAGTCGTGTTGAGTTGCGGGGGAGGAGGCAGCAGTGTCTCCGCAATGTCATGTGGAGTCCCTGTAGCAAATTTCCGTCAATGGCGGACTTGCTGTTCCCGATATCCAGTGCATGGTTCTCGGATCGTGAGGGGTAGCCACCCTGGGGCTTCTTTACCAGGTTACTTTACCCCGTACGCTAGTGACGAAAGGATCGACAAACTAAACTTCGCTTGCTTTGCGCTTGGAAGCGAAGTATGTATGGGGTAGTGGCAGGGGCTGGAATTTGGAGATTCTCGGTGTTTTGATACACCGAGCATACGCAATGGCGTTCGCACCAGTTCACCACCAAATCCAGCTGCCATGGCCGTTTTCCCATTGTACCAGCCATCGTTTGAGCCACGCAGCTATCCCTCACAAGAGAAACGGTGTTGGTTTTTAAGTTGGCAGACAATGAAGCTAACGGCTAACATTGTCAGGTTTCAGAGTGTTACCCACCCAGCAATACCGCAGAAAGCAACCGTTCGTTTTGAGAGTGGGACATTCCACGCATCACGCGTCTGGTGCGTTTCATAGGCGAGATCGAAGTTGCCGAAGCTGGTTGGTGCGAGGAGATACCTGGGATTATCGGCGGATTGAGGTGTCATTTCGACATTGGGGTGCTGCGAGCCTGTTGTCAACACAAACAGATCGTCAGGCCGCGGGAACTGGTGCATCTCACAGATGGAGCTCGACGACACATCGCCCGTCGCCCCCGACTTAAAGTCGACTGAACCCGTTGCCGGCTTATTGGAGGTAGAGAATGACGGTTGATGGGGGTCTTCCTTCTGCGGGTCAAGGTATTGTCCGTCTGTGGCAGAATATCGCTGAGAATAATCCCATCTGGCGACCGAGAAGTCAACTGGTGCTTCCCTGTTGTGAGAAGTCATAGGTTGCCAGCCCGTCCGTCGCGGGTGGGAGTCTTCGGAGTTATAGAATGGACAGTTTGCTTGAACTTACGCATCGATCGTGACCCTCCCTTCGACCGAGGCACTAAGCTTGAACTCTGGCCCAATGGTTACGACCCCGGGGATTTTGAAACTGGCTCCAATGGGCGCAATTCCTAAAAAGTGACATACAACCCTAACATAAATCAGCACACGTTTTGGGTTGATGCCGAGAGCGCTGAGACAAAATGGGGAAGGGGGATGATTTACCCAGCAAAGTCTCTTCCATATACGGGAGGCGCAATTCGCCGTGGGAAACGAACATGAGAGGTGCCTTGATCTCTCCTTTATTTCGGAAGTTAACACACGAGTGCTTGAATGAACTAATGCCATTCTGCATTTAAACGATTGGTCGTCAGCACGAGTCCACAGTGACATCGCGAGGTCTGCGGCAGGCTGGCAGGCCAGGGGCTTTACCAAGTTCCCGAGCAGCGTCAAGATGCCCGACGTCTGAATGGCGGCCGTGATTCTGGCGTGTAGGCCGGCCGCCATAAGTACCCATGTGAAGCCGACCATGCAGTCCCTCTCTCTCCAGGATCTGGTAGATGAAAGTCTTCTCCAGTTGTTGGTCGAGCACCGACATCTCCTTCTGCACGTTTCCCATGGGCGCGAGCCTTCTTCAATGGCCCATCTTGACCGGCGACTTCATTGTGTGGAACGCGGGTGCGGGAGGGTCGGCTTGCACGAGCCTCCAGGCGAACACATATGCCTGCATCGGCGTTGTTGCATGAGGAGGACCAGGGTCCCTTGGTGGGCTAAGTACCTATTGATGTACCTACATAAATACATGGATACCTCAACGTTAAGCTATGAATAGAAATGGCATTTTGCCGCGGATGGATGGGGGAGTTGTGATCCAGGGGGAAATTCCCGTGGACCCTTGCTGCCCTGGCCGCTGGGATGAGTAGTGCATGCTTGCATGTGGCACACAGCAGCAAGACAGGGGTGGTGGATGTGACAGGTCCCTTGAGGCGCTCAAGGAAACTGGAAGCGGGTTGCCCCCACGGATCCAAACTCTTCTTGGCCACCCCTACCAAGTAACGTTAGCCCCCTGACTGCCTGCCGCGCGCGGGCCGCCGAACGGGATGCGAGGAAGCGAGCCGGATGGGCACATGGTCTGAGATGAATTGGGACTCGGGCTCGCTTGTGGAACCTTTGGGGTTGGTTCATTTGACGCCCATTTCAGGGACTTACAGACGCACGTGGACTGTGATGATTATCCCTCACCACGGCCCCCAGCAAGTCAGAGTCCTTGGTCTTCTCTGGGCAACGACCCCTCATCGCCTCGGCTAAGGAACGGAATGCTCTCAGGACTGTCGTTTCTGGTTCAACCATCCGACACCTGGCTCTGGTAAACTGAGTTTGCTTGACCGACATCCCGGTCCAGAGTGACCACTCTCACCAAACATCATTTACGTCATGGCATCCTTTCCTCTCTTCCCAGACTTTCCTCTCGAGATCCAGCTCGCTATCTGGGCTTTCGCTGCGGGACTCCAGGACCCCGAGCCCGAAGTTTGTCTGGTCTGGCCTTTGCACATGGACCAGTATAAGACGCCTCCCGACCAGCCCGTCCTTCCTTTCGTTGTTGACACAGCTTGGCCCGCGGTCGTCCATGTCTGCCGTGCCGCCCGGGAGGCCGCCCTCAAGTCGGGAGCTATCCAGCTCCGGTATTCCCCTCTTGCGGGCTTCGCCGTACCTTATCGCCACTTCATTCCGGCTATCGACACGCTCTATTGGGGCCACTTCCAGGCTGGCGCTATGAGTATTTTCTTCGCCCGACCCGAAAATGCTGGCCTCGCTCGGGATCTTCGTCATGTCTCAGTCGAGCTAACCGGCTGGTACCAACCAGGCCTCGCGGAGCTCATCCGGGGAAAGGCCGTAGATTTACCCACTCTGTCAATCGTCTTCCCCGCGACCGCAAACGTCCCCGAATTCTTTCAATCATTCCTGCCGCCCGCCCGCCGTTGCAAATTACGCAACATGTCTGACAAAGCCTTGGACGAGATCACCATGGCTCGGGTACCTTTCTTGCAGCCTGGCGAGAGGGAGCCAATGCCCCTCCGGAAGTACCTCGACAAGCAGCGGGGGAACCTGGATTCACATGTGCTCAATTTCCACGACCACGGACCCGAGGGCACGGCGTGGAACACCAGGGACAAGCGCTTTAGCGGGCTGGAAATTACGGCGCAAACATTTGTCGAATACCGCGGCACCGCGGCCGAGAGCAACCAGGAGCAGTGGGTCGAGACATGCCAGGATCGGCTGGTGGCCAGACCGGGGGACAAGACCACTGCACCACGGCCGCGCTACATATGGCCGGAGGACCGAAAGAGTCCGGAAGAGTATCGCGTGCTTGATGATGACAGCAGCCAGTGCAGCTTGGAAGAGAACCGTGCATATATCCAGCGGAAGCGTGGGAATCAGCCTCATTCGTGGCGTTGACTCCTCGTCTGCATGGTCAAGTGCACGCTTAAAGTACGGCGAAGAGCTGCTGGGGATGAGGGATCTGCAGGGAGGCAAAGGATTATCTTTGACCGCGCTGAGATTGTCTGAGAGGCAGGATCCATGATGCTGCCTGGGCGGATTGAGAACCCTCCATGGTTCATGGCGGCATTTTTGTACGGAGGATCTCCAACTTGACGACGCGAACAATCATAGGGTTTTAAATTCGGATCTAGGTTTGATTGTTGCTGGAAACTGGCCACGAGGCCGGGTGCTATGTGAGCAGCGCAAAGGTACGCCCCTGGCCATTTCCCATCCAACACACGGGACTCCGGCGAGGCCACCCCAGAGCGGCCCCAGTTCCGGTCTGTTCCGGTCTCCGTTTCAGTCACCTACACACAGGCGCAAGTCACCTTTGAATTAACCAGCAAAATTCTCCAAGGTTGAGCCGTAAGTGAATCTGACAGGTGTTCTAGCACGCAGTTCTTCTACCACTCTTCGGAGTGGTATCTCTTACAACAGTTTCCTGGCCGGTTCATGCGCCAACGGGTCGAGTTCCCTTTTCACCTTCTTCCGCTCACATCCATTCGGTTTAATCTCCAATTCGACTCCTCAACGCTCCCTTTGACTTCCCAAGCGGTCACATCTATGCACAACTTCGGCGGATTCAGCTATTCTCGCAGCGGCACTCGGAACGGTCGCGGCCGGTCCCCATATGCAGACCCCAAGCCACAGGATTTGCTACTTCTCGGACTCATTACAATTCGAGGGAATCCAAAACGGGTGTTCTGACACGTCCTACTTCTAACTCAAGGCTGCGGACGAACAGACGGCGCCTTCAAGCTCAAGGTATTGACGTCGACAACAGGTACCTGAAAATCAGGTCATCTTCTGGGTTGGTCTTTGCACAGGATTATTCGTCATTGGCAATCTGTACAACTTTTGATTAGTTGTGAACCAGTTTACTCGTGCTCTTGAGCACAGGCTCCCGTTAGAGTCAGTCCCTCCCACTTCCTTCTCTCTCCGACGCCAACTGACGGATTTATGTGGCGTAATAGGATTCTCACCTCGAGCACGTGCGTTCTCGACTCCTGTTTCCAGCTCGCAGATCTCCACCCCAGAGCTGACAGTGGGGGCTGGACGACTGACGACAGCATGGGGCTGAAGCACGTGTTGGCCTAACGACGCCCCGGACCCCTGTGTCTGCGCACAAGAGACCCGATGGTTTGGCGCCACGAAATTAGACTAACCACTAAAGGTTACCTGTTCCGGGCTGAGACATTGAATTGCTGATTCCGAGAGCCACAAGCTGGACAATGAGTGCTGGCTCGGTCACGATTTCGACAAGGGATCGAACTATGGATGTAGGCGAGTTTAATAAAGCAACTCGACGGTCTCCTTCACAAGATCAAACGCCAACCCTGTTGACCTCGAGTTCTTGCTGTCTCACTTCGCTCCTGAGCCTTCACCATGAGGTTACTCGGCCCTCTTGTAGCTCTCCTGGGCGTTGCCGAGGCCTCGGCTATCGATCGGCTCACGCCCAGCGATTCAAACTCGCACCAAACTCACCACAGGGATCCAAATCTACAAAGGAGAGTTGGTTCGGGTTCAGGGTGCGGTGCCCGGGCTGGTAATGCAGTCTGCGACCCTGGACTTTGTTGTTCCGAAGGTGTAAGTGATCCTGTCTTAGATGTATATGCCCTGAACCCCCTGCTGAGCATGTCAAAGGGAACATGCGGTACCGGCATCGCATTTTGCGGCGCACCAGGATGTCAGTTATCATTTGGCCCCGCATGCGACGGGAATCAGACACCAGCAGGCAGTGACACGTCCAAGGTGCCTCGGCCTAGCTTTGGGAACGTGCCATACGGAGTCGACATCAGCCATTGCTCCGTGAAGGGCAAGGTGGCGCTCACGTTCGACGACGGGCCGTACTTGTACACGACAGAGCTGTTGGATCTCCTCAAGAGCAACAACGTGCGGGCTACCTTCTTCGTCGTCGGAAACAACGGAGGAAAGGGCCACATCAACGACCCCAGCTCGGGATACGGACCCATCATCCGGCGAATGATTGCCGATGGGCACCAAGTGGCGAGTCACACCTGGAGTCATCAAGACCTGAACGCAGCGACGGCCGAGCAGCGGAGAGCCCAGATCATCAACAATGAGATTGCCCTCAACAGCATCCTGGGCGTCATTCCAACCTACTTTCGGCCGCCAAACACGCGTTGTGGCCCGGACTGCTACAACGACCTCAAGTCTTTCGGGTACCATGTAGTAGGTCCACTTGTTCCCTCGCAAACGAAGCCATGCATTGACTTGGAACCCCTTGCCTCAGGTAAACTACGACATCGACACGCGCGACTGGCAAGACAGTGGCGTCAACGCCAAGTCCATCTACCAGACAATCCTCTCGCAGCACAGCCCCGCCAGTTCACAATGGATCTCGCTCGCGCACGACGTCCAGCCGTACACGGTGCATCAGTTTGCCAAGTTCATGATTGACACGGCGAGGGGGCTCGGGTACGACCTTGTCACGGTCGGGGACTGCCTGGGAGACCCGCCGGTCAACTGGTACCGCGACCCAGTCACGGGGCAGGCGAGGGATGCACGGGGGGCGAGTCCGTACCCTTCCTCGTCCTCTGTGTCCTCGTCGGTTCCGATTCAGGCGTCCACCTCATCCAGCCAGAGCTTGAGTCGGCCAACAACAACAACACCCGGGACGAGCGTGGAGAGACCGAGCGGTGCTGCAACGTCGACGCCAGTGGCGGTCGCGAACTTTGGGCTCGGGCACATGAGTGATTCTTTAAGCTCAACATCACCGTGTCTTGCGTGCACGCCGAGTCAGGTGCTGTCTTTGACGGGTGTTTCAACAGCGCCGACTGACCCTCCTTCTGCCGCGGCGGTGGTTTCGGGTTCCATACCGAATGCCGGTGTTGGACTGCGCTCTATACTCTATCCGACGTTAACAAAGCTGGGTGGTTTCGGCATGATGGGACGTACCACCCAGGTTATTGGAATTTGCTGGATTTGGGTCTTGTTCGTAGCATGATTTTACCCCATGAGTTCGTCTGACTACCAAATCAACGGTGACCATTTCCTCCAGTGACAGTACAAGCTCAGATATTCTCGATGCCGTATCAGCCAAAATACCAAGGTTGCAGTGGTGCAGGCACATCAGTGAGACCCCTGAGGCACCTCAGGTTCTTCTGTGCCGATCTAAGGTAATTAGCGTCCAGCAGCAATCAATTCACTCCAGAATCAAGCAGACCATATCGTGCCATGCTTGAGCCAAGAAGTGTGTCTGATTCTATGGCTGTTCTGGCGTCGGACCTTGGGGGTTCTACTTTGGACTTGGTCACTCGGAAGAGAGAAATCACAGCGACACCAAGCCTGTCGAAGTCAAAGATGATATAGGGAGTAGATCCTATCCATTAGATCCGCATATTCTTGAGTCTCCTTGTTCTACCCATTCGTGGCCTTTCTCCTCCTTGAGCGTCTTCGGTCTTTTCCTCTTCAGGAGTTGAGAGCCCAAGAAAAGGAAAGTTCTTCATCTTCTCAGGGACCCTTTCCCCGGCCGGCTGCCGGCCTAGGCGGCTTAATTAGCGTCAGAAATCACGGCTTTGATTGACACACGGATTAGTCTGCACCAACAAACGGGTGGAGTGGTGTGTTGTATTCGCGTCGCGCTTCTTGGCTGTTGGTTGATGGTTCTTCGCAGCATCTGCTCATTTTAACATCCCGCCTGATTTAACCGGTCGACACGTCGCAGCCCCTGCGCCATCCCCCCTTTTTGCTTCCTGTTTCTGATCCGAAATCTCCTTCGTGTATTATCATAGGTACTCTCATTCTTCATCGTCTCCCCCGACGTGGTTATTCTAGGTGCCGTCCCCAACCGGTCAGACAAAGCGCGTTAGCGGTCCAAAACGACACGGTCCCCTCGTCTCTCGGAAACCTCGACTCCAAAAATATGCGTCTCCCCTCAATCTTGGCCTCGCTGGCCTGCTTCAGAGCGTCCGTCGAGGCCGCCCTTACCACGATCGAGTTTGACCTGGTATTCCCCCGCAAGAACGTTTCGTATGCGCCCACACCTCGCTTGCCTATCATCTTCGCCGTGAAGAACTCCCGGCTCGGACAGAATTTCTCTCCGTCGTTTTTCGTCCAAGGACAGCTCCCAGACCGCAGCTTTTCCACCATTGCCATGTTTGGCGGGCGTCGCTGGGGCGACTCGGCTTCCAACGAGACAAGCTTTATCTACACCACTCTCGATGTATCTGACTTTGGTTTCATGGACGAGGGCTCTCGGCCCCTCAGGTTCTTTATAAATTGGATGACTTGTGCAGTGGGGCCCAATGGAGGCGGCGACGGCGATAGTGACACCGCCAGCGGTCATTCTTCAACCACTTCCATTGTTTTCCGCACCGACAAGGGCGGGCAAGCCATCAATCTCCTCAGCAGCAATGACACAGTGTGCCACGGGCAACCCGGGTTCCGCCTCACAATCAACGACGAAATCAAGACAGTTGTCGACCCTAGCACGGCCACAATGGGCGTCCATCAGTGTCTGACAGTGATGCCCATAGATCCCCCGGGCTCTGAGGTGGTCTCGGACCCCTGCAGTGCCAAAGTCCCCACGGGTTTGGTCGAGGAGATTTCGTCCGCGTTGGCCCGGTACAGATGCGAGAATCCGGCCTATTGCGCATCCTCGTCCTCGACAACGGCCAGCGGAGTCCAGCCATCGACAACTGCCACCGCCACCCACACGAGTACCACGCAACCAGCAGCGACGACGACAGCATCCGACCCATCCAAAAATGCGGCCAAGCGGCTGGCCATGGCGGGCAGCGCGGGCCTGGCGGTTACACTCAGCGTCTTGGGGCTATTGCTGGCATGAATTTGTGGTTGAAACATCTTTCAGACTTTGTACCTTCGACTTGCCTGAGGCTAAGATAATATGTAATACGTGTACGACCCGTTCTTGAGGGATATGCCGCTTCAGAAACTACGCTTTCATCTGTCGGTGATTTATAGAACCCGTGCAAGCTTTCGTCATGCAGGTTCATCTCGCCAGAGACCTTTCTCATCCGTGCTCTGTTTTGGGGTATTGGCTAGGAAATCTATCTTACCAACGGCAAACGCTACAATGGCCAAAAGGAAGGTAATAAACTCCACGTCTCATATCATCCCGAATCCTCATCATGCCCTGGCCACACAATCTCCCGCATATAAACCGCCCGAACACAGCGAAACGCAATGAAGGCCCACGCCAGAAACAAGAACGCCGTCATGACCGTGCTGAACCACAAGACTCCTTCACTCCCGAGTGCCGCTCCCAACCGTATCGACGCCAGCGTGAACCCGACATTGGGGAACACAAAGCTCCACCAGCTGAGATGGAACTTCCTGTCCGGCATGCCGGCCACCACGGCCGCCGAGGCCGAGGAAAAAAACCAGAAGCTCAAACCCCACAGGAACACGGCCGAGAAAAGCGCCATCAACCTCACCGCCGCCCCCAGCGTCTCCACGTCCACGTCCCCCAACCCAGCCCACACCCCCGCGGCCTCGATCCCGCGATCTCCCACCAACTCCCCCAACACCCGCGGCACCTCCACCGCCATGCCCACCAGCGCCGCGCACGTGAAGCTCGGCGGGCCCACGGCGATAAACATCCCCGGCCTCTGCGCGGGCAGCCCAAACGCCATCAGCCGGCTCAGGTACGTCGCGTACATGAAGGCGCTGACCAGGAACCCCAGCCCCTGCGCCGCCAGCCCCGCGCACAGCACGCCCACGGCCTCGCCGCCCTCCAGGCCCCGCACGCACGTCGCGGCCACCGACCCCGCCAGCATGACCGGCAGGATCGGCATCAGCCACCCGGGCGTCATGGCGCTCGGCAGCAGCCGCCTCGTCTCTTTCACAGTAAACAGCAAATGATACTGCCCGACCGACAGCGCAAAGCACGCCGCGACGTACACCCAGAACGCGACCCTCAGAAACCCCCTCTCCAAGCTCACGACCTGCGCCTCGCTCAGATACAGCCGCGCGTACTCGTCGATATTCGACAAGATCGCGGCCACCGACAGGAACAGCGTGGGCACGAACAGCGCCTCGGAGGGCCGCGTGAAGGCGCGCGTGACGGTGCGCCGGTACAGGGCGAAGCGCAGCAGGATGGCGGCCGTGATGAGCAGGAAGGAGACGAGGTCGAGGAGGAAGATGGCGAGGCCGATGGCGGACAGGCCCGGGAAGCGGTGCGGGGTGATGGCGAGGGTGAGGGCGATGCCCGAGGTGGACATGCTGCGAGAGGGGGTTAGTGGGTTTGTTTTCTTTTGGCTTGGTTGGGTGGCTCGATGAGATTGGGGTGGGATGGGTGATTTCGGTGGATAAGGGGCATTGGGGAGTGGGGGTCAGCGGGGGTAAAAGGGCCATGTGAGGGGGGTAGGGGGATATGAGTCGGGAAAGGGAGCGGGGGGTGAGGTGAGAGATATGGAGATCACCAGAGATGAAGAAAAAATAAACTTACGTCACGGTGTACCAGGCAAAAGTAAAGTGCAAGATGCGGTCGCGCCAGGGGATCGGCGGCTGGAGGTAGGTTGGGATCCTCTCGAGCACCGACTCTGCCAGGCGCGGTTCCGCGGGCGGCTCGGGCGGCGGTTCTGGCGGCTCGGGCTCGTCGTCGGTGGACGGCATTGCTGACTCGGGGTCATATTTGAAGCTGATGCGCCGGCCGGCCGTCCCCGTGCGGGATAACGCGTTCCCCATTTTCTGTGTTGTCGTTGGTGGTGGTTGGTGGTCTATCACGGCAGTCGCCATTGTGAGCGTGATGAGCGGGGGGGCCTCCGTCTGTCAAGTACTCGCAGCACGGTGGGGTGAGGTGGAAAAATTGTGAAGAAATCGCCATGGGGTTCCCGACGTTGCATCTTAAAGAAACGATAGGATAGGGCTGAAAAGGCGCGCGATCGACCCCTGGCCGTCTCATGACAAGGGGTGGGTCGTGCTCGTTACGAGGTCTGCATTGGTGCCACGATACGAGTTCCGCCCAATCGGCACTGGCATTGAGCTCCAGAACTTGACCCTGTCGGATGCTTGCAGTTGCCAAGATCGCATTGTCCAAGTGCCAGTGGCGATGGAATCTATTCCTAGAGACAAGCTTGGTGAGCTGGAAGCGTCTTAAGAGGGAGGGCTAGGGCCTCTCAGCTGCTCTGCTCTGTCTCCAGATCCGCCTCTTTCATCCATGTGAGGCCACGTACCAGAGCCAAAGCAAGCTGAACCACGTCGCAAACGCCATGTGTTAAAAGTGCATTCAATTCCCAAAGGACTATGGTACACCTGTCCTTAGCAGAGCCTTCCTCCCAGTTGGCTTCGCAGCCGAATACCATGCAACAGTGCGTACTCCAGACACATGCGAGGAAAATGAACCAACAAAACCAAACCCAGACACAGGCGCCTCGCCCAGCACCCTCATATCCCAGAGTCCCCAAATCTCATGAGCCGTCGTAACCCCCGCGAGAGAGCATTAGCCGTGACATTGCGTCAAAACGTGTAAACGACAAGGTGGTATAGTGCGATAACAAGAAAAAAGCCAAACGATGCAGCCCGGCGAGAGATATCGCAAATGGCCGACGATGCAAATAATGCTTCTCCCAGCAACCAGGTACATGCGGAGCGAAGGGAAATATGCCGGTGTGAAGTGGGTGGTGTTGGATGCAATGTCGCAGTTGCTCCTGATTAGTTTGAGGAAGAAGACGGCACGTCAAAACGGTGAGGTGAGACGGCAATGGGTTGTGGGCTGTGATGGTGGTGTCGATCGGCAAGCGGGGAATACCGAGACACCAAAGGAGTGCCGAGCCTGCATGTTGTGGAACATCCCCGCGACGGGGTCACGGGTAAGGTGTTGGATGTCTTGCGGTGTTCCCCAAAGGGCCTTGACACGCTCCTGGTTGGACAGCCTCAAGTCGGTGGCGATGAGACGGCGATAAAGGGAATAGGGTCGAGGAACGTGGAATGGGTCACTCCTTGTGGTCCTTGGTCTTTTTGCTGTGATGGCGCTGGTGCTGATGCGGGTGTTGATGTTGGTGGTGGTGGTGATGGTGTTGGTGGTGACCTTTATGGTGATGGTGGCTGTCGGATCGGGCCCGCTCGCGCTGTCGCCCTCGCATCTCTTCCTCCTCGATGCACGAGCTCAGCCTCCTCCTGTCCTCCTCATACCACGCGCACAGCGGCTTGCCTCCAAACATGAGATCGTCGTCTTCGATAACCGTGGCCATCATCCACGGCTGCCCGGTGAGGTCCATCTCGTCGGCGGTCGAGTCTGGGATAGAGAGGTCCGAGACGAGCATGCAAGGCTGCGGCGTCCGGTCTGGGGTTGAACTCTCGGGTGAGGAAGCGGCCATCTTGATGAAACTGGTAGTGGGACAACGTGTGAGGTCGATGGTGTCAGGTTTGAAGTCCAAGTCAGGCCGCAAAACTGGGAAGAGGAAAGGTGATGCGGCTCTCAGAGTGTATAAAGGAAAGAGGTTCCTTTGTCCGGGGAGGAGGGATGGGCGGGACGGATGCCTGATAAAGGCAGCAGGTTGTTTTCGGTGAATGGGCGGGATGCGGGATGCCACACAAGAGCCTTGTCGTGGCGTCGCAGCTCCGTGGGACCAGTAGGCGAGACACAGCTCAGCAGGGGCTTGGCCTGCAATGCCTGCAATGCCTGCAATGCCTGCGAGCGATGGCAGCGGTCAGAAAGGCGGCCTGGGGCGACAAACACAATGGTCGGGCGTGCGTCGTGGCCAGACCGGACAGAAAGAGGAAGGCTGCACGGGTCGAGACAGGCGGCTGTGTCGAATATATCGCAAAGTCCTCAATGGTCGGGCGGCTAGCCGAGATGTGTCGCAGGGCTCCTTGCGACCTGTGGTGTAAGTCGAATGTGACAAAACGCGGGGCAAAGTTCGCGCAGCCTTTTCGGGCGGGGTTGCGGAAGAGGCGTTGCCGGGGCTGCCGTTTTGTGGAGACAGTCGGGAAAACGGAAAACGGAGGGGGTTTGTGGGGGGTGGTCAGCCCTGAACGGACAATGTGACCTGGAGGAGGCTCAGGTGAATGACCTCTTGAGCTCAAAGGGAGCCAACGGTTGGTTGGCTTTCCGAAGTGCGACGAGACGCGTTGGCGAGAGGTGAAAGGTTGGCTGCTCGTGATGCACTGAACAGGCTGTGCTTTTGGGATGGACACTTGGTGTTGTTGCTGTTGCAGCTGACTGTGCTGATGGGCACTTGGTGGGGCACGCAGGAGCAGTCAGGTGCGGGGGAAGAAGCAAGGCGCGGCGACAAGGCGTTGTGTAAATAAATACCAGCTGAGCGCAAGCGAATGGCAACTTCGCCTTCCGGCGTTGTGTCCGGTCGGGTTTTTGGGTCAGAGTGGACAACCTGGCAGCCCGCGCGGGATCTTGGTGCAGATGACGTTGACCCTGAGGCGTGCGGGTTCCGTCACTTCAGTTCTTGCTCTTGGCGGAACCGCGAGCGCGCCTTCAAGATGACTGCGATGTCGCCGCCGCCACGACCGAGATCGAATCAAGGCACAGAAGCAGGGCGTTGTCGGAGATGCGGCAGCTGCAACGGCGATGCTTCCCCGTGTTGGTGGATGCCGCCAGTTGGTGCGTGCGGGACTCGCAGTGGGGCACTCGGATGGGACCAAGCCTCGCAAAACTGTCGCCTTTGGGACGAAGAGGCTTCTCCGGCACTGTCAGATCGTGAGCCCGACAAAATTCCTTTTCCCATCTGCCAGCGGAGTGCTGATCGGGACCAGTGGACGGGGATGGTCCCAGAAATCACCGGCACTGTTTCGGGTTGCCGAGTGCCGGGTGCGAAAGGCAAACCGTGCCGTTGAGTGTGAAGCAGCGGCGATGACGCAATGTCGCCGGTGTGTGCCGGTGTAGAGACTCCGAATGTGAGTTGACACCGAGAATACCGCCGGCTGGTCGACCTCTCTTATACCCATTCATACAGCAACCAAGAAACTTGGTTGAGCCAGACCTGTGGTTGCAAACTGTTCGTGTCGATGTTGTTTGTTGTTCGTGTTGGCGATGCTGCAGGCGTGCCGCGCAGGTGGAGGTGGAGCATACTCTGCACGCAGACTTGGAGAGTTGTCGAGCAGCCTGAGTTACTGTAGGTGCACATGTAATGGATGAGCCTGCCCGGGTTTTGGTGACTGAAGAATCTACGATATCCAGTTCTGGCATGAATCTGGGTCGGATCGAGATTGATCGCATTTACAGTGTATGCAGAACCGCCCCGTGCCTTCCCGCGCAATGTCATGCCCACCTGACGTTTTTGGCATGTGCTTTCAGGACCCCTCTCGGGATTCGGCAACGCAGCTGAACGGAGCCACGCCTGAGCATTCCCGATTTCTTCCCTCTTTCAAAAACCGAGGCATCGGTCGTATAGGTAGGACTCGCGAAGCGCAGTGTCTGTTTGTCGTGGCGGTACGCTGATGGACGATTGTTCTCTTGCTTGCCCTGGCAATCGAGCAAGAAAGGACCTATTTCCCTTGCGCCTGGTCCTGCTGTTGGCCGCTCCGTCCGTCCCCCACATTAAAGCCATTATGGCAGGAAAGGTAGGGCTGAATCCCCCGCATTAGGCGCTAATCAAGAGCCACATGGCAGGAACTGGAAGCCGCCAGCATTCCCCGCACCCAGCGAGTTGTGTCCAGCCAACACACCGATGGAGGCTCTAGCGTCGTGCAAATAAGCTGCATAAACTATTTCTCGAGAAGGGGGTTCCATAAAGACTGGAACACCATGGACCAAGGGAACCGAGCGAAGAGACTAGAGGGCGCGTTCAGGCGAGCAAATGCAGAGACCCTTGAGGTTCCTTGCAGACGCCAACAGTCAGCGCCTGAGCTGACGGAGCTGAGCGAGCTGACCATGCAGTGTCCTTCCCGAATTGGCCATACCGACTCATTAATTGCCTCGATAGAGTCAGGGCCGGATTGAGACTTGGCGGTCGGATCGCTCTAGGCCTCCTTCTCAATTCAGGCATAGCGAGCGCAGTGCATTGTATTATTGAGGCCTGGACCGATACTCGAGCCTCCGTTATTCGCTGCGTCGCGCCGTTTTCCCCAACCTCGCCGTTCGGGCCGCGTTATCCCAAATGAAGTGACTCCAAGAACGTGGAGTGGCAAGACCGCGGGATCCAAAAATAACCGCAGTTGCAGAATCCCAGTTCAGTTTAGGGTTTTAGATCTGATGCGAAGAGCGCGGGGGTTGTCCGAAAGAGCGGAGCGACGAAATGGGCCATCTTCAACTCGGTGAGGCCTACATACCGGTCGCGAGTCGAGCACGAATTGTCGCTCATCGGACAGGCCTCTCCCAACGGGCATTCCGCAATCCGAAATGTGGTTTTTGCCTTCATCCGGCCCGATTTTTCGCACAAGCTTCCATCCTGGCTCAGCCGGGACAGGGCGTGGGCTGCCAGACCCTTGCTTTCTCCCAGCTTAGACCCTGCAGGGCAGGGCAGCGGATGACGTCACTCAAGCCTTCGTGACCCTCAAGGTGTTGCAGGGCTCGAGGGGTTAACTGATGATCAGAAGCGGGCATTTCCTCGCCGAGACGGGTCGACGGCACAGATAAGGTTGATCTCGGGGTTATCGAAGGCTCGTTTGCGTATGTGTAGCAACCCATGTGACAGTTGATGCCCGGGCGTCGGAACGGACCATCGCATCCCAACTCCTGAGCCAGAGACGATGCCCTGCAGCTTAAAAGTTAAAGAAACACAATATCTTTCGGGTATTCATTATACATGTATCTAACTGAGAGCATCGGCTAACGCCAACGAAATCAGCATGGGCCTTGACCTCTTGGCTCCTGGACCCTGCCTTCTTGGGTTGACTGGAAAACAACGACAGCCCCTTTCCAGACAGGCCAAGAGCCTGCAATATCATGAACCCACCACCCAGTCAGGCTCTACCAGTCCTTCTCCACCCGCCAGGCATCGTCAAACTTGAGCCCAGCTCCCGATATCAGAGCACAGTCGCGATGTCCCCATTTGCGCCGGTAGACTTCCCGCCCCGTCTCGGTGATCAGGTCGAGTGCTTCGGCCAGGCCGGCGGGTTTGTAGTAGAAAGGCTCGCCCTCGCCGCCGTGTTGGCCGAGCTGCCACGTGTTGCGCTCGCGGTCGCCGTGTTTGTGACCTGCAAAGGCAGAGTTAGTTATGAGTTGACCGCGGGCGAGAGGGGAACAAGACTTACGGAACATCTGGTCAGACGCCTCCCGCAGGGCATTCCAACGCGCCAAGTTGACATCGTCGTCCCTTGCCTCCTTGACCGGCGGCACGTCCCTCTTCTCCACCTCTTCCGCACCCTGCACGACGCCCTCAGCCCCACCCAGAGCCCTCTTCTTCCCCCAACTCCACCACTTCCTCTTCCTCTCCTCCTCCTCCTTCTTCTTCCTCTCCGCCTCCTCCTTCTTCCTCTCCTCCTCCCGCAGCTCCTCCTCCGTCTTCTTCGGTGGCGGATTCGGGTCCACCCACTCGACCTCGACGCCCTCCACGCGGTACAGCGCGCGCAGGTCCCCCAGCGCGCTCGCGACGTCGGTGATGATGCCCGCCTTGGCGTCCTCCATCGTCCACCCCTTCATCGTCAGGCGCGAGTGCATGTCGCAGTCGGTCAGGTAGTACGGGATCAGCGTGTCCCAGCCGCCGACGTCCTCGAACGCGGCCGGATTGACCAGCGCGAGGTGGTCGTACGCGAAGAAGCGCGTCGCCCACTTCTTGCCCGACGCGCGCGCGTCGCGCAGCGCCGTCAGGCACAGCGCGTACAGCGACTTGTACGCCGGGTCCGTGTAGGGCGGGGTGAGCCCGTCGCGGCCGTCCTCGTACGAGAGCGCGAGCACGTCCATGTGGCTCCAGAAGTAGTACGGCCAGTCGTGCGCGTAGGTGAGGGAGAGGAAGAAGTTTTGGAGCTGCGCGAAGGAGAGGAGGGTCGGGTCGTCACGACGTTGACGCCCAGCGCCGCGAGGGCCGTGGGTTGAGGAAGAAGGGATTTTGCAGCGTCAGGTTGCCGCGCACGTTGGATTGCTGCACGCCCGTGTTTTTCGATGACGTAGATTTGCGACGGAGGCCAGCCCGCCGTGATGTAGCTGACGACGGCCTGGAGGAGGACGGGGTACGTGCGCGTGAAGCCGATGAGGAGGGGTGGCGCCGTGGGGAGGTCGTAGTCCTTGTGCAGGTTCTTGCGCGGCTGGTTCCATTGGGAACGGGAGTGGTTTGGCGGTCGCAAGAGAGGGGAAGTTATCTTTGATCGGAGGTGGGAGGTAGGTGGGCGTCGGCTTGTATTTCGGGTGTGGTGGTTCGGGCTCTGGTGGTGGCGGTGGAGGTGGAGGAGGAGTCCCTGGCGCGGGATTCTGCAGCACTGGCACCAGATCACGCAGCGTGGCGTGCGACGAGGACAAGGCGATGCTGAAGATGAGGAGGCCTGCGACGGTGACGGCGGCCAGGTTCACCAGCAGCCGCCGGTTGGGCATCCCGATGATCATCTTGGGTCGTGATGGGCCGGAACCGCGGAGCCTCGTGCTCAATGGCTCACCATCAACACCAAGGGCTTGTCTGTCGGTCGCGACTGTCGTCAAAAGAATCGCGCCAGTGCGGGAAGGGATGGGTAGATACCCAGATACAAGGGTTCAGTCCAGACAACACGTCAATCAGCTGGCTGAGGGTCGGTTCTGAGACAAGCGGAGAGCCAAAAGATTCCAAGGGAAAAGAGCCAAAGAAGGGTCGGGATTTTTCTTGGGTGAGAGAGGCGCAGCTGCTTTCCAGGGGCTTTGGCCCCCAACTTGGTTTTTGTCGCTGCCTGCATCTACCCATAGGTCGGCGATTTCTTTGGTTCTGGCCGGGGTTAGTGCTCGCTTCCAGTCGGAGTATCGGGGACAGGGACGGGTACAGGAGCCCACCTGTTGTGGCTTTGCAACGTTGCCGGACGGGGAACAGAATGCCACAGGCTGACATGCGGGTAACTGGCATTGGATGCGCTGGGCAGAGAACATGATGTGCTGTGCATGTGCATGCACCAGAAGCTGCAGAGACAGGACTGTGGTGGATTCCATCTCCAAAGCAGCTGAGGCTCCGGAGCTCGCACCACCCCTAAATCCAGGGTCCTGCTTCTGTGATTCGGCACGCTCGCAAAACTTGAGAGCATGAAAACATTGATTGGGGATTGTGAATGGAATTAACCCACAACGAAGGATTGAGACCCTGACTTGGATACGAGAAAAGAACCCACTATGCAGGCTGGATGTTACCCTAGTGGAGGGCGCTTACACAGAAACAGGGCTGCCCAGATGCCAAGGTGGGTGTTGGTTGTTAGTGTCTCGCAGGGACCTCTTTCTGACTTTTGAGCTGTTGCAGCTGTTGTTCACCACGTTTGTCGACTTTCGAAGCGCACAAGGTGATGAGGCCCAGCGATAAGTGGCGCATTGGTGAGCCGATGCCAATCTCTGAGTTTCTGAGGCATCCTGTTAAAAAGACCTGTTTTGCATCTGTTCTTGGTTCGATCTGGAAATTTCCTTGGTCAATCGAAAGCCGTCGACACGCCATGTTTCATGCAGCCAAGGCGGCGGGCAAACCTCTCCGGCGCACAAGGCCCCAGGCTTGGCGCCCGCCTTGGGCGAGCAAATTACGTGAATGGAAGCGAGCGGACCGACAAATCTCCCGTGACAGAGGAACTCGAGATCAGCCGCGCGCTTGTCTGATGAATCAACGTCGGGGTGGCAGCAGGACATCGGCCATCCTCTTTGCGGTTCGTCTTTGAAGCATCACGATCCCGCAACCCACCGCTCTGGTCCGTCCGTCCGCCCGTAGCATTGTTTTCCCTCAAGGAGTATGACTGCATCAAAAATCGTTCAACCCAGAATTTCCGATGAGCCACGAGAAGAGATCGGAAGGAGTCGACCTTTAGAACAACAATGCGAGCAATTGACGTAGGCACGCGTCAACCTCTAAACCTGGTCTCATTGGCGGTCGCACTCGCTTAGCCCTGGCGCCAATCAGCGGCCGCCTCGAGAAAGCTTAACCATCACCCCCACACGATTGATTGACGCCTCAGCGTGGCTTTCTGCGAGAACCGTCAAGGCACGAGATGTTGTGGGATCGCGTTGCGACCTCAATGAGTCAAGATGTGAGCTGATTCTTCGGTTATAACCGGACTGCGCATGCCTTGCGGCCAGGTTGTACAGGCTCCCAATCTCGGCTGCGGCGCGGACGACGTGACATTAAGGATGGCCGTGGTCCAGGACGGCAAGAAATGCTTGGGATTCGGACATCCTCGGACATTTCTATTTGCCGAACGGTGAGTGCACGAACTGTCGGTATATATACCTAGCCGTGGCTTGGACGACACATTTCAGGCAGTTTCCAACATTCTTGCATTCCATCATATGATCATCGCCAACGTCTCTGCTCCCCGTCTCTTCTCCTCGGCGCAGCCTTAGCATCTAAGTCCCTCCAAACCCCCAACCAACCCCCACCATGCCCCACCACCACCACTACCACCCCCTCTCCGCGTGCTCATCGGGCGCCGGCATCGCGGGCCCCGCCCTCGCCCTCCATCTCACCCGCCTCCCCCGCGCCCCTCAGATGCGCCATCACCATCGTCGAGCGCCACCCGGCCCTCCGCAACACGGGGCAGCAGATCGACCTGCGCGGCCAGGGCATCGACGCGATGCGCACCCTGGGCATCGAGCCCGCCGTGCGCGCCATCGTCGTCAACGAGCCGGGCGTGCGCATCCTCAACGCCGCGGGCCGGCTGCAGGCCTACTTTGGGAGCAACAAGACCGGCAAGGGCGCGCAGGCCTTCTCGGCCGAGTGGGAGATCATGCGTGGGGATCTGTGCAAGGTGCTGTACGACGCGACGGTCGGGTTGGACGGGGTGCGGTATGTGTTTGGGAAGACGGTGGAGGGGATCGAGCAGCAGAGCGAAAGGGGTGGTGGGTCTGGGAAACGGGCGCCCGTGAGGGTGACGTTTTCGGATGGCGGGGTCGGGGAGTACGATCTGGTGGTTGGGTGTGATGGCGTCGGGTCGAGGGTGAGGAGGAGGATGTTTACGGATGGGCGGGAGGACAAGGTGGTGCCGGTGGGCATGTGGAATGCGTACTACACCGTGCCGCCGGCGGAGGGGGACACGGACGATGCGACGTGGACGCATTATCCGGGGCGGCGGTACATCATGACGAGGAGGGACCGGCCGGATTGTAGGCGGGTGTATCTGGGGTATGGAGGGGACGATGCAGAGATTCTCAGGCGGTTCAAGCACGGCACGCTCGAGGAGCAGAAGCAGGCGTGGCGGGATGTGTTCAGCCCGGATATGCTGGACGCTCCGCAGGTTCGGAGGTTTTTGGACGGCTTGGACTCCCCCGAGGCCGACGACTTTTACTCGGTCGAATTCGCCCAGGTCAAGCTGGACAACTGGTCCGAGGGGAGGGTGACACTCCTTGGCGACGCCGGGTATTGCCCTGCGCCGATCACGGGGATGGGGACCTCGCTGGCCTTGGCTGGCGCCTACGTCTTGGCCGGTGAGATTGCTCGGGCTTGCGGGAAGCAGGCGCAGGAGGAAAGGGTCAACCCGTGGGACAACATCCCCGCCGCGTTGGCGGCATACGAGACGACGTTGCGGCCGTTTGTGCAGTTTGTCCAGGACGTCCCCATCCAGCGAATTGTCGGTCTCATGCTCCCACAGAGCGCGTGGGCTATCGGCTTGTTGCACTGGGTGATCTGGCTCTGTGCCGTGCTGCGGCTGGACAAGCTCTACGCGAGGTTTGGGTCCGACGACAGGGGCCCCTGGAAGTTGCCTCACTATCCTGAGCTGACGCCGCCGAAGCAGGCTTGATATTGGAAGAGACTCAGAGAAGGCGAGAAGCTAGGTGTTGGGTAGACTGGCACCGTCGCCGCTAAGGGACGAGCTCACCTGTTATAGTAGGTGTAAAGTATGTATAAGAACAACACATCTCACTCCCATGACCAAACACCCGCTTTTGCCACGCCGACACATTGTCACAACAGGCTGGGGACGGAGAGAATTATCTAGGTATTTTGTGAGCTTAGGATGATCCCTCTGTTCCTTCTGATTTAAAGCACCAGCAACTACTCTCGGCAATGGTGAGCATCCTGTTCCGTCCGATCCTCTGACTGCGATACCCCCTCAGCCGCAACCGGAGGCAGCAGCATCTGCATCATCCCCGGCATCGTCACCACAGTCCCGGGGATCGCCTCACTCCACAGCGCCCCCGCACGCCCATGCCTCGCCCCCGGCCACTGCCCCCTCCTCCCCGGTATACTCGGCACCACAGACACCACCCCATGACTCCCAGCCATCTGCCGCCGCGCCGCCTCCTGTTCTCATCCTGCCACACCGCCATGCCACTCATGACGGCCACGTCCGTCCACACGCGCCCAGCTCCCCGCGCGCCCCGGCGCCCCAGAACTGGAAATAATACCACGCCGTCCCGTCTCGCGAGTTCGTGTACGATGCGACGATCTCCTCGCCCTGCCGGGTGAAACCCAGCGGTGTGTCCTTGCCGGGCGCGACGCGCGCCCCGCCGCCGGCGGCCAGGCGCACGAGCACGGACCCGGACGGGCCGTAGACGAAGGTCTCCTCGGGGGGCCGCTCGTCGCCTGTTTCTATCATGGGGAGCGTCTTCTTGCGGAGGCCGCGGGTCTCGCGGCAGGCGGGCGGGGCGCGGCGCCAGGCGAAGGTTTCAGGGTGGTGGTGGTGCCATTGGGGTGGGGATGGGGAGGGTGAACTCGAAGGTTACGGGGCGGCAGCGGGTGTGGTCGAGGGCGACGGTTTGTGTTGTTGTCTGTCTCCGGGGGCGGCGGGGCCGAAGTGCTGGGCTCGTCTAGGGTGGGATTGAGGGTGGGGTGTCGTTCGTGCTGTTCGAGCTGGTGTTTGGGGTTTTGTTGCTGTGCACGGTGATGGTGAATGCCGCTGCGTCGTCCTTGGCCGGGAAAGTGGACTTGGACCGCCAGTTCGAGCTGATGGTGACGAGCGGGGGTTTTTGCCTTTTTGTGGGCACCCTCGTGGAGGGTCTGGCGGTGCGAGTGCCATTCAATGTAGCGGAAGGGCTGTTTGGGGTCGGCGCCGTAAATCTTGAACCCTTTTGCGCCGGCAGAGTGCACACCGAAACGCATTGGGTAGCCATAGGGGCCAGGTTGCGAGAGGGGTGAGTTACGAACGGGCTTGGGTCCGGTTTGGCACATGGTGCAAAAACTCGGTGAGGTCGCTAGGGTAGGTTCAGATTTGGCGTGGCAAAAGGGAGTCAATTGGGAGGAGACAGTTAGGCAATACTTGGCAAGCAGATATTGGTTGTTGAAGCAGAAAGTAAGGCTGAAGCGGTGGAGTGAAGTTCAAAACTGTGTTTTGTGTTGACTCAAGTCGACTTCAGAGGATTGTGTGCGAGTGAAGGGAGCGCGTTCCTAGTCTTTTTGACTCAAAATTCGAAATGCAGTCCCAAGTTGCGTCACCAGATGTTAGATCTCAGCTCCTTCCGCGTAGATCACTCGGAATTGCAGGTGGCATGAACCTGTCAGCAGGAACGTTACTGCCCGAGTGGCCGAGTGGCTTAAGGGAAAGAACCGCACGGGAATCAAAGACACCATTTGTCCCGAATTTGGGGTCTGGGTCTGATTGTTGGGGCAGTCCGTCGACCACAGACCGGCAGAAACGGGTGGTAGTGAATGAATCTCGGGTTTCCATAAACTTCCAAGTTACTAAACTTTGGTCAAAAGCGTCGCCCACGGGAAAGTACCTAGCAGAAGTGTCTACGACATGGGGATGGCTGCTCACTTTGAGAGCATCTGCTCTGTCATCGGTCCATTGGTTGCGTCAAAATCCCCCCAGGATAGGAATTAGTGATCATTGCTCGTGCTCGCCGTTAGTAACTTGAACCATTAGCGACTCCTTCTTCCCCCCGCTTCCGCTTCCGCCGACGCCCTCCCCTCCACCAACCCCGTCACACTCGCGCAGCTCCTCCCATCCCCATCGGCAGAGTCGGTACTCGCATACTTGATCGCAACCGTGTTCTCCACCATGATCTTCCCGCCGCCAAGCTCCGTCGCCGCGCCAAAACTCCGCCGTATCCCGCTGCGCGTGACTCCGGTCGGGTTGGAGACAGGGTCCAGCTCGTACCGGCCCGACGTGCCCATGACGGTCGGCCATAGCCGGCGCAGCAACAGGCGGAAGGACGGCAGGCAGGGGCAGATGACGCCGACGTCGAGCTCGAGGCCGGACCAGAGACATAACTGGGCTATGCTCTCTGCAGGCAGGGGATTAGTATCCAAGGAAGTATGAGTGGAGGCAGGCGGGAGGAGGCGGGGAAGTTAAGGGGGACGTACTGGTGGGGTTGGAGTCGTGGGTGAACTCCTCGATGGTCTTGAGGCGGATAAAACTGATGATCATGACACTGTTCCGTATTTTGTCAGCCGCCATTCCCCCCCAAAAATATAGTTGAAAGCAAGAGAGAGCGAGAGCGCGAGAAGGCGAGAAAGCTCGGGGTAACGCACGCAATACCAACGAGAAACATGACCGCGCCCATCACCTTCTTCTTCCAACTCAAGTTCAACGCCAACAGCTGCGGAAACGGCAGCGCCAGCAACCACAGATCAAACGCGATGCCCGTCGACGCCGCCACCCACACGAGGATGGTCGAGTTACCGCAGTGGCCCTCTGTCGTGCCGTCCCACTGTGTCCAAAAGTGCGAGACGGGGATGCACTGGAAGATGACGGCGAGCAGGAAGCTGACGTTGTAGACGGCGTTGAAGACCATGGTGAGCTGCAAGACGCGGCCGAGCTTGTTGTCGGGTCGCGGCGGGAAGACGCGCAGGTAGAAGAGAATGATGGAGGCTCGGATGAAAAAGCGCGTCGAGGTGTAGAGGATCATCTCGGCGAAGAACATCTGGACGAGTCGCGTATTAATTGGTGGTTGTGAGAGACGGGAAGGGGGGATGGTGGTTTTACCCTGAGCACAAAGGTCACGTTATCAAACGGGACGAACCAAATATCTGTTGACTGTCCGTGGTGGATGGCTGTATAAGGACGTATCATCAGCACTTGGAATCAAGTGGAAATCGGGGTTTTCATGGGGAGGACGTACAGTAGATGCTGACTGCTGTGAACAGCGCAGACCCAATCTTGAATCGGTGTTAGCAGACAGGATCAGGAGGATGTTCTCGACATAGATACGACGCACAAAGCCAAAGAGGTTGGCGAGATCGTCCCACCAGAAGTAGGCCCGTGTGATGACGCGAGCAACAACCCGGAGGGCGATGGCGATAACGGCGAGTGCGATAAAGACGGAGTAGAGCGGGATAAGGCTACCGTCGCTCGTAGGCGTGACACCGCACATAAGAGAAGTGATGTTCTTGGCGGCTATGCAACCATCATCAGTGTGGTGCTCTCTTGAGGGGAGCCAGTGACGGGAGACGGGGGCCATACTGAGGGACTCTTTGACTGTGCAAGACGATTGGATACAGACGGTGGCTACATTGTTGAACTTGTCGTCGCCACAGAGGCACTCGGCGGTTAATGATGCGCTGCAGCTCGACTGGGAAATCGCAGTGTAAACGCAGGTCCGCTGGTTGGTGGGTCAGTTTGGCATCTTTCACGTCCTCGCTGGGCATGGGCAGCACGTACTGCGCAGTCAGAGAGTGCTGCTGCACCCTCCGCAAGGGACATTGAGCCGTCGGTGGCGGCGGCGGCGGCGGCATGGCATAGAGCAAGAAGACATAGGCCAAGAATGGCGCAGGTGTACCTGAAGGACCGCATGTCACGTCTCCATTCGTGGCGGGGTCGATCAGCCTCGTTGAGTAGGCTGGGCAGGCCAGGGCGTGTACAGGAGAGGGAGCCTGAGAGAGGTGGAGGCCGGAACAACTTGCACAAGCGCCGGGGGCGGGAACAACCCAGTATTTACATACATCCCCAGGGGGGTGGTTCACATCCCGACCCGCCACGCATGAGCCGCATCCCGATGTCAGATTCCGGGCCCGAAAAGATGTCGACATGAGATGGGGCCGACTTCTTAGCGGATCGCTGGCGTTGGGTGCTTCGGCCGAACAGGCGAAGTAACACTGTCTGAGACTGTGTTGGTGTCAACGCCCTCGGGCGGGGCTGGCAGCAGGCCTCACCCTGGGAACTAAAGAGTGTGCTGACTGCCGTTTCGCCGCTGCCCTGGCAGGATGTTGCTTGTTTGCTGCCCAGCCTGCGGAACGGCCTGGGACTCGATACCCCCTCTTGGGAAACTGTTCCACTTGGCAGGTTGCACCATCAGAAACGGTTAATAGCTCGTCGGGCCTAAGAAGGGTTGCTGCAGGGTGCTTCTGGGTCCGCTTCTAACCGACTAAGGCTCCAGAGTCCGGGAAGAACCCCGGCCCCGGGGACGATCCCGCTGCGTTAAATGGTAGCCCTGAGGACTCGGGGCGTTGATCCATCTTCAGGGTCTCTTTTCGCAGGCGATCTTCATTATCGGGGACTCGCAGTCGGCGACGCGCGCGAAGCGGAATCTCCGCGGCTTGCTGGTCGCCGAGAACCTCTCGACCATGTGGCAAAAGATGTGTTGTGTGGGAGACCCAGCGAGCCAGCTGAGCAGGGGCGGTTTTCCCCTCCACGTGCCGTTCGCAGACAGCGCGCAGCCGCAGGTCTTGCGAAGATCACGTTCACTAGTCGCAATTAGATATCCAACGGTTCCTGGGCGATCGCTCGATCAATAGCCAAGGCTTCTCGATCAAATAGCCAAGCCTTTAACGGGCGATTGGGTGAAGGTGACGGAAAGCTCCGATATCGACGGGTTGAACCGACTGTGCACTCAGCACATACGAAAACACAGTCTGAAAATTTCCACTGGTGGGGATTTCTTGTGGGGAGCTGCTGCCGATCCCGATCCTTTTCTTACTTTCCCCCTTTTTCCCCCCTCTGCTTTTTTGGGCAATGATTGCCGGCCTGGAAGCAGGACCTGAGACAGCCTGGCTGGTTTCATCTTGGGCACGCGAGCATCCATCGCGTCGGGAGTCGTATTCCTGCACGGGTGTGGTTAGTTAGTTCATCTCAACTGGCAATGTCCGCCACCATCACACTAGGTAGACAGAGCGCTCATGATCGCTTTCCTCAGCCCTGAAGTGGACTCGCCTCGTACATGGCCGGGCGCAAGTGATTCTGTTTTGCCTCAATCTTGGCGTGAGAGTTGGTTTGGACGGTATCGACTCCTCGGCAACAGCTGCAAGTGCCGGCAGTTCTGTTATGGTGGCGCATGGCTGCGATCACTCCCGTCCTGTGCTCGACACGGCGCGACCATGGCACGGCCAGCATCTCTAACCGCGTCAAAAGAGACTACTGGACCAGAAAACCGGCCCAAACCCTCGCAGTACCGACGTCGACTTTTCGGCACAAATAAGGGCAAGGACATGGTTAGACTTCGTATAAGCGGCAAATTTGTTCAGCCAAGAATGGTGCGCTCGCGGTTGAGAGCTAAAGAGTTCAAGCACTTGGTGGCCTTCAACTCACTCTCTTCCACTCTCTGTGGGGTGCAGGCTTTGAGGTACCGAGGAGGCGGTGACCGTGCCAGGGAAGCCCGTTTGAAGCGTGTTTGAATCCAGCATCAAGCGGCTGCCTCAACTCAGGCTTGCTTTGGCGGCAACACCATGGTTCCTTCCACAGAGACTTCTTTGAGTCGGAAATGGCATGACATGTCTACACCACATGGACGTAGTGGCCCAAGTGGCTTGGAAGGAAGTATCAGCACCATCCAGACTGATTAATCGTTGGCGGCATGGGCCTGAGCATGGAATGTAATGGATGCTGGGGCAATCAGACCACAGACTGGCAGAGTCAACATGAAATGGAACCGACTCTTTGTTTTTTCAATGGAGATCACCAAGCATTGCGGCAAAATCGTTGCCAAGAAGAAAAGAGATGGGAATGGAAGGCTCAGAAAAAGACGGCAGCACACATCTACTCAGTCACTAAGGTAGTCACGTCACCGAGAGGACCACATGCAAGTACAATGATCAATTCAAAACTCCTAGAACTCCGACCGGGTGAATTGACTTCTTGCCAATACCATGGGCCATGCAATGGCCTTGATTAAATGAACATGATCGACCATCCCTCGAGATCCCGTAGCTCGACTACAGCCCACCGTGCCGAAACCCACACCTTAATTGTCATCGCCCTTCTCATTCTCCTTGTCACCGGAGCCCTCGTTGGATTCCGACCTCTTTCCGCCTTCCTTCCTGTCCCGATCACCTTCTTGCTTGCCCTTGGCCGCAGAGTCAGAATCGCCCCCTTGCTTCTCTTGGCCCTTCTTCTCTGAGGCGCTTTCATCACCCTCCTTCGCGTCATCCTTCTTGTCATCCTTCTTGTCGTCCTTCTTGTCGTCCTTCTTCTCCTCAGCAGGCTTCTTTTCTTCCTGCTTCTTCGTCTGACCCTTCTTTCCCTTCTTCGCCTCTTCCTTCTGCTTCTTCTCTTCCTCCTCCTTCTTCTTCTTCTCTTCCTCCTTCTTCCTCTCCTCCTCCTGCCTCTTCTCTTCCTTGATCCGCTTCCTCTCCTCCTCCTCCTCCTTGGCCCAGTTGCGACCCTTGCCCGTCGCCTTGGGCGGGCCCCTGATCCTCTCGCGCAGCTCCTCCGTCGTCAGCCGCGTGTGGCCCTCGCCGACCTTGGCGCGGCCGACCAGGCTCACGAGGATGGCAGCGCCCACGACGGCCGTCAGGACGAAGCGGTAGGTCGCGTACCACGCCGGCGCCCAGCCCTTGACGGTGGCGCGGGAGTCGGCAAAGTACAGCGAGCAGAAGGCGGCGAACTGGGTGGTCAGCGCCCACTCGATGGGCATGAAGATGGTCGGCCAGGCCACGGCGGGGGCGAGCACGCCGAGGCCATACCGGAGCCGTGTGCGGTCCCGGGCCGGGGTCTTCTCGGCGAGCTCGAGGCCCCAGTGGATGGCGCCGAGGAAGGAGATGATGACTGCGCCGTAGCCGACCTGGATGGGCTCGAGGATGTGCAGCCAGTGTGCGGCGGATTCATGGTCGAAGAGGAAGTGGTTCAGGAAGATTGACGGGCTTGGCCACTCGGTGTTGAGGTTCCAGGACAGAAAAACGGTGGATAGTGAGGTGGCTAGGTACGGAAGGGTGCCAGAAAGACCCAACACGTAGGCCTGGCGGGGCACAGAGGTCAAGGCAAACGTCTCTTTGACGGTGTTCTGGGCGTGGGTGTCAGCGGCAGACAGACGAGATGAGAGGGGATGGACGCACCAAATCGGATTTCAACCCAACCATGACATCTGGCTCATTTTCTGCCGGCGCTTGGCTCTCCTCGATGACATGGCGCACGGTTGATTCAGTCGACACCTCATCGGGGCGCGGTTCAAGAAGCCTTTGTGCTGCTTTCTTTTCCGCTTCCTTGTCGATCTTGGTTGGTTGCAGCGGGGGTTTTGTGGACATGTGCGCTCGGAGAGCTGCGGGCGCAATTACTCCGACGCTTGGACGAGCCGAAGGGGAGATGTGTGTTGGGAAGGACCTGGATGACTGTGCGCGACTGCGAACGGTAGTCCGGGTCCCCAATGGCCGTGCGGCTCTTAGCGTGGTGGAGAGCATTGTGAACGCTCGTCTAGGGAGCAATGATTTCAAGAAGGCAGATTGGAAGTCCAATCCTCAGGATGGCGATCGTCGGGGCCGGGGTGTTGACTGGTGATTGTGTGCAGTCTGGTGGTGGTTTGTGGTCGTTTCGCAGAAATGGGATTGTGGAAGCATTATTATCGTATTCAAAGAAACACCACACAAATCCATGACTTGGCTGTCCGACAACAACTTGATTGCTTCCATGCTTTGGCAGTTGCAAGGCGGAAGGGAGCTGCTGTGAACACCCATGACGTAATAAGCGGTGGCAGGTGGCTTCCCGCCGGTGGAGGGGCAGACTCGACCAACTCCCCCCGTGACTTTAGTGGACGTTGGAAGTCAACGAACAAGTGAACAAATGAACAAATGTGCAACGTCAATAACTGGGATCTTGATTTCATCTTCTTGCAGAATAGGGTCGACCAAGCATCAGATATTGAAGAGATCAAACTCTATGCTCATGTTCTCAATTTGCTGCAATTTTTGCTGGAGGAGAGAGCTTGTTGCACTGCCCGTGCCCGTGTCCAGATGAAACTGCATCGACCCTCCCGGCGTCGATAAAGGCCCCTGCAGACTGGGGAACATTGGACGGCGGCCCGAGCTTCGGATTTTGTGGTGGTGGGGAGTGGGGCACCAACACAGGCAGCGCAGTGAGCCCACTGCAGCCCGAAGAACTGCGGGCGAGGGACGATCCGTCGTCATCCATTCGGCACCCACACGAAGGCTTCCAGCTTGGAAAACCAGCCCGTCGCCGTCGCCGCTCCCTCGACTGCCTCGCCTTGTTCTCCAATTCCACGCTCAGGCGATATACCTAATCTCTGCTTCTTCTTTTTTTCTGCGGCCACGGCTTTTTGGCGTTCCGTGTTCTCTGTTCGGTGTTCTCGTTGCCGGGTCTGCTTCCCTCTTCTGCTCTCCTCCGCTCTGGCGTGTCCGTGTTTTGTGAACCCCTCTGCTGACACAAGTCGCACAGCTCCAGATTCCTTGCCCCTGATCATCCACTCCGGCTACTTCGGCATGACATCGACGAGTCCCTAACCCCCCACCGCGAATCTCGACGACGGCATCATTCCGACGACCTCCGACCACTTCCGTACTTCTTTTTCCTTCCGGGCCAGACCCTGCAGACCATGCCCCTGGCACCCACCCGATAGACACCGTCTCGACTGACCCGGCCCGGGTTACGGCACCCCATACTCAACATGTTGGAAGGCCTTGTTGCGGGGCTCTTGAACCGCTTCTTGGGCATGTATGTCAAGAACTTCGACCCCACACAGCTCAAGGTCGGCATCTGGTCCGGCGATGTCAAGCTTCGCAATCTCGAGCTCCGCCGGGAGGCTCTCGACCAGCTGAAGCTCCCCATCAATGTCGTCGAAGGCCATCTCGGAGAGCTCACACTCATCATCCCGTGGTCCAATTTACGCGGCGCCCCCGTCAAGGTCTTTATCGAGGATGTCTTTCTGCTGGCTTCCCCGAAGGAGGAGGCCGAGTACAATGAAGAGGAGGAATCCCGCCGGAAGCAGAGGATAAAGATGGAAAAGCTCGACTCGGCCGAGCTGCTGAAGGAAAGGTCGCAGGAGGGACTCAGCCAGGAGGAGCAGAAGCGCACCCAGAGCTTTACCGAGAGCCTGGTCACCAAGATTGTCGACAATCTGCAGGTCACCGTCAAAAACATCCATGTCCGCTACGAAGATGCCATCTCTGCCCCGGGGCACCCATTCGCCCTGGGAATCACCCTCGAGGAGTTCAGCGCCGTCAGCACCAACGGCGAATGGACACCCACCTTCATCCAGGACTCGACAAAGACGACCCACAAGCTTGCCAAGCTGGAGTCCCTCGCGGTGTACTGGAACACCGATACGAAGCTGATGGGGCCGGGGCGTGAGGCGCATACCCCTGGAGTCGAGGTGACGCCGCATGACGAGATGCTCAAGAACTTCAAGTCCATGATCGTCAGGACAGACAACGACCTCTCTGAGAACCATCAGTTCATTCTGAAACCCGTCTCCGGCCAGGCGAAGCTCGAGATGGACAAGACCGGAAACCCCAACGTGCCCAAGTTCAAAGCCAACCTGCTCTTCGACGAGATCGGTCTGGTGCTGGACGACCAGCAGTACCGAGACGCCCTGATGATGGTGGACCTCTTCCATTACTTCATCCGTCATCAGGAATACAAAAAGTATCAGCCAAAGGGGGTCACGCCGAAGGAGGACCCGCGCGCTTGGCTCAGATTTGCCGGTGATGCCGTCTTGAGCAAGATCCACGAGCGTAACCGTCGGTGGTCATGGGACTATTTCCGGGAACGCCGCGATGATCGGCGGCGTTACATCGAGCTGTTCAAAAAGAGGAAGCAGAATCAGCAGTTGACTCCTCAAGAAAACGACGACATGAACAAGCTGGAGTGGAAGCTAGACTACGAGGACCTTCGCTTCTGGCGTTCTTTGGCCCGCAACCAACTTAAGAAGGAGAATGCCGAGGCCCTCAAGAACCGCCCGCCAGCCCAGCAACAGCAGCAACAACAGGGCTGGCTGTCCTGGGTGTGGGGCGCGAAACCGCAGCACCACGAACAGCAGGACGAGACGGAGAATACCCAGATCACAGAAGAGCAACGCAAGGAGCTCTACGAGGTCATCGACTGGGACGAGAAGGCCGCGCTCGCTGCCGAGGTCAACGAGCCAAGGGACACCATCAAGATGCAGCTCGAGGCGTCGCTGAGCACGGGCAGCTTCACACTCAAGCAAAATCCCCATGGCAATGCCCGGGATCTGATAAGCCTCCATTTTGATCTCTTCAAAGCCAAGGGCCTCAAGCGGCCCGACTCTTTCCTGGTTGATCTTGGGCTGGGCGGCCTCCGTGTCAATGATGGTACCACTCCCAAGAGTCTGTACAAGGAGATCGTCCGTGTCAAGGATGCCCCGACACGGGCTTCCGGCAAGCGTTTGTCCATTGCAGAACTCGAGAAGACGAGCGACGAGGCCTTCTTCCAGTTCCAGCTGGAGCAAAACCCTCTGGACGGCCAGGGTGACATTGCTTTAACCGCCAAGTTGAAGCCCCTTGAGATCGTCTGGAACCCGAACGTGGTCGTCGGTGTCGTCGACTTTTTCAGACCTCCTGAGCGCCATATGGAGTCTATCAATGCCCTCATGGAGACGGCAGGTGCAACAGTTGAAGGCCTCCGAGAGCAGACAAGGGCCGGCCTCCAATTTGCGCTCGAGGAGCACAAGACTGTCAATGCAAAGTTGGACCTGCAAGCTCCCCTTATCATCGTCCCAGAGACCATCACCAGCAGGAACTCCACCTGCGTCATTCTTGATGCTGGTCACATCAGCGTCACCAGCGAGCTTGTCGACAAGGAGACCACCAAGGAAGTCGAGTCCAAGCAGAACCAGACGTACACGGACGAAGACCTGAGGAAGCTCGAATCTCTCATGTACGACCGTTTCTTGGTCAAGTTGACATCAACTCAAGTCTTGATTGGCCCTTCAGTGGAGGAAACCAAGCAGAAGCTGGTCGAGAAGGACGACCAACGAATGTTCCACATTGTCGACAAGATCAACGTCGACTTTGTTGTTGAGATATCAATCCTGCCCAAAGCCCCCAATCTCACCAGGTTCAAGATTTCTGGTCATATGCCTGTCCTTCAAGTTAGCGCCTCAGACTCCAAGTACAAGACGCTAATGCGGATCATCGACGTTGCGATACCCAAACTGGGTGATACTCAGTCTCAGGTTCCACAGAAGGAAACACCGCGGAAACGACCTCGTCTAGAGAGCAGTGCATCTTCTCGATCACGGAGGCGCAGTGAGCGGAGGATCTCGACCCAGCTGCTCCCTTTCACCCAACACCAGGAAGCCATCATTATTGATGACGATGAGCTTGATGACGACGATGACAAGTTTGAAGACGCTAAGGACGGTTCGTCCGACGAGCACCTGAGAATACAGCAGCGCATCTTCGAGTTCAAGTTCACGGTGGATAAGCTCAAGGGCTCACTGTATCGCAGCGATCCCGATAGGAAACGGCCAGACCAGCTGCTTGTCGAGCTCATTGCCGAGGACTTTGGGGTCGAATTCCACCTCCGGCCCTTTGACATGGGCGCCGAGGTCTCGCTTGGCTCAGTGACTGTGGATGATTTCGTTGAGAATCCACCAGCCGAGTTCAAGTCGATCGTCTCGTCGGGAGATGTCGAGGATCGCCGCGAGGCTAGAGACCTCGTGCACGTCAAGTTTGTGAGGGTCAAGAAGGAGTCGCCAGAGTTCATGACCGTTTACGAGGGGGTCGAAACAAATGTCGACGTCGCCATCTCCACCATCAACTTGGTGGTCACGCGCAAGACCCTCCTTACTCTGCTGGACTTCATTCTCATCACTTTCACCAACAACCAACCGGCTGATGGTGGACCCCAGAAGGCGATCACGGACGACGATTCGGAAACCGACCTCGAGATCGAACCCCCCTCGCCAGCCGAGCAGCCCGAGGGTGGTGCCATCAGGGTCAAGGTGGATCTTAAGAGTATCCGAATGATCCTTAATAACGACGGCATCCGGCTGGCCACCTTGTCCTTCAACCATGCCGACGTGGGCGTTTTCTTGCTTGGCCGATCTATGCGCGTTTCGACAAAACTTGGAGACCTCAGCCTGGTCGACGACGTCAACCTCGGCGTTTCCGAGGACTCCAGTCTTCGACAGCTCGTCACGATCCAAGGCGACGAACTTGCCGATTTTCGGTACGAGACATTCGATCCCACAAAGTTCGACCGGTACCCTGGCTATGATTCGTCCATTCATTTGCGCGCTGGCTCGGTCAAGGTCAACTTCGTGGAGGAGCCCTTCCGCAAGATTGTCGACTTCCTCGTCAAGTTTGGCAAGATGCAGGCCATCTACAACGCGGCACGCCAAGCGGCGGCAAATCAGGCCAACCAGCTACAGCAAAGTCAGAGCCGCATCAAGTTTGATGTTGTCGTCAAGACGCCCATTGTCGTGTTCCCACGTGTGGTTGTTCCGGAAAGACCCAAACGGGATGTCATCACTGCCTACCTTGGAGAGATCTATGCACAGAACAAGTTTGCGCCGCTCGATGATTCGGAGGACTCGGAGATTGCCATGAAGCTGTCTGCTGGCATCCGCAACATTCGGCTCACGTCCAATTTCCACTATAGCGACAACCGTGAGGAGGAGTTGGAACTCATTGACCACGTCGATCTCGGGTTCAAGATCACGTATGCTGAGCACAAAGAAGGTGTGAAAAGGCCAGACCTCGAGATTGAGGGCTCCATGACAGACTTCAACCTTCGCATCACGCCATACCAACTCAGCACTCTCCTGGAGATCTCCAGGTCGGTGCCTGCCGCTTTCGCGGGTGATACAGAACAGCACACAGCTGATGCCGAGCGCGAGGTTGACAATGCCACCCTCGAACGCGCGAGAACCATGCCCGGCTACGGGAGCGGAAACACTGAGCAGCTGGTTGACATGAATCCCGAGCTCGGGACGCACGGGGAGGCGTGGACAAAGTTGGACCTCATTTTTACAGTGAGCGAGATTGGCTTGGAGCTGATCAACGCACCCGAGGATGCTCCTGTCGGTGACCTTGATGCTGCCAGTCTGTCCAAGTTCAGCCTCAACTCAAGCCGACTCAAGACTCGCATGGACTCCAACAGCAGCCTCGAAGCCGAGTTTGTCATCCAGGCCTTCACGATTCACGACACGCGGCATCGCGAGACCAACAAGTTCCGGCGCATTATGACGAGCGGCAACTCGAGTGTCGAGCAGCTCATGGCTAGTATCACCATGTCTGGCGGCAAAGACCGGAACATCATTGCCATGGTTGCCATCGACAGCCCCCGTGTCATCTTTGCCCTCGACTACCTCTTCGCTATCCAAAAGTTCGTCACACTTGGGATGCAGACCAACGAGCCCGGGCTGCCCGAGAAAAGTCCGCTGGAGAGTCCCGAGGAGATGAGCGATGCGGATTCCGTGCAGGCCAACTTCTCTGGGAGACAATCTGAAAGCGACAGCAGCCGTGCGATCCAAGCCACCGGCCAGCAGCAGGAACCGGAAAACGCTGGACCAAAGACGACTCTCGCCTACCGCGTCAACGTTGTCGATGCTCAGGTCATTCTGATCGCCAACCCGTTGAGCACAAGCTCAGAAGCCATCGTCTTGGGGACCAAACAGGTGGTCCTGTCGCAACAACACGCACTCACGTTCCAAGTGTCGCAATGCGGCATGTTTCTGTGTCGGATGGATCGCTTCGACGACTCCCGCCTGAGAATCATTGATGATTTCTCAGTCCAAATGTCAATGGACAGCTCGCAGCCGGCAACCACAAAGATACACGTTGATATTGAGCCCTTGATTCTGAGGCTATCGTTGCGAGATATTCTCCTCGTCATGCAGACAGTAGCCAAGGCCTCGGAGTTGTCAGGCGCGACTCCTGGTCACACGGAGGGCAAGGCGTCCGATGAAAAGGCGAAGCAGCTGAAAGCACCCCCAGGCCTCAAGCAGAGAACAGCAAGCGGCAAGGTCCCGTCGACACTGGCCGCGCGGACGAGGCGCACAAGCAAGAGCGCAGGCAGTATCACGCAGAGGGGTGGAGTGCCTCCTGCCCACGACATCGTCCCGCCGCCACCAAGATACGAGGAGCTCACGATCACGGTTGACGGGGTCCGTGTTGTGCTTCTCGGTGACATCCACGAACTTCCCATCCTCGACATGAGCGTCAAGAACTTTACAGCCAGCGCAGAGAACTGGTCGTCAAATCTCAAAGCGGAGACCGCCATCGAGATGTACACAAACATCTACAACTTTGCCAAGTCTGCTTGGGAGCCCTTGATCGAGCCTTGGCAAGTCGGCTTTGGTGTCGCCCGCGACCAGAAGACTGGCGTCATGTCTTTTGACGTCTCGTCCAAGCGCACCTTTGACGTGACCGTCACAACTGCGAGCATTGCCCTTTTCTCCAAGTCGTTCGCCTTCTTTGCCCAAGACCAGGACGTGCTCAGCAAGCCTCGCGGCGTCGAGGCGCCGTACCGCATCAGGAACTACACTGGTTTCGACGTTGTGGTTCACGCAAAGCGTCAGAGCAGTGAAGAAGTTTCCTCTATGCGGCTTGCAGACGGACAAGAAGTACCGTGGAGCTTTGAGGACTGGGAGAAGATGCGAGAGAGCCTACTCACCGAGAGCACTGTTGCGAACAATGTGTCGGTTCAGCTCGAGGGCAGCGGCTTCGACATGGTCAAGAACATCCGGCTCACGCGCGAGGGCGAGTTCCTCTACGCGCTGAAACCAAAGGCAGACGACGTCTTGCACAAACTCATGGTCGAGATCAAGCTCGGCCCTGACAACGTCAAATACGTCACGCTGCGTAGCCCGCTCCTGGTGGAGAACGAGACTGATCTGCCAGTGGAGATTGGAGTGTACGATGCCCATGAGGGCCATCTACTCAAGATTGAGAAGATCGCTCCCGGCGAGAGCAGACCGGCACCAGTGGGGGCCGTGTATCTGAAGAGCCTGCTCGTGCGCCCCGATCCTGGTTTCGGCTATGGTTGGAGTTCCGACACGCTGTGGTGGAGGGATCTGCTCAGGAGGCCGACCAAGACCTTGGTGTGCAAGGGAGAGCATGGCGAGCCGTTCTACTTCCAGATGTCGACGCGCTGGGACAAGTCCAATCCGATGACCAGGTAAGTTTTGTGCCGACCTGCGTGCACTAGGAGTTGTAACTGACCTTCATAGGAACTACCCCTACATGCGTCTGAAGCTCTCGGCACCAGTCACGTTGGAGAACCTGCTGCCGTACGATTTCAAGTATCGGATATACGACAAGAACACGAAGAAGGACTGGTCCAACTTCCTCCGCAAGGGCGGCGTCAGCCCCGTCCATGTTGTTGAGCTCTCGCATCTTCTGCTGCTCAGCGTCGACATGCAGGACACCCTGTTCAAGCCGAGCGAGTTTGCCATCATCAACGCCGGCTCCACCGACGACTTCAAGAAAGAGGGTCATCTTGTCTGCCGGGACGATGCTGGGATGGCATTGAACCTCAGACTGCACTACTTCCGCATCCCAGACAGCGGCGGCGCGTTCAAGGTCACCGTGTTTAGCCCTTATGTCGTCCTCAACAAGACCGGACTAGACATCAGCGTGCGCTCCAAGGGCTTCATGCAACAGGCCAAGGCGGCGGCAGGACAGGCGCTCATCGACGTGTCAGACGAGAGCGAACAAAAGGCCCAGGGCCTGATGTTCTCGTTCAACAGCGACGACCACAGGAACCGAGCGCTTATCAAGGTTGGAGAGTCGGAATGGAGCAAACCGCAGAGTTTCGACGCCATCGGAAGCACTTCAGAGATTGTGCTTCAATCTGCTGGGAAGAACGCAGAAATGCACCTCGGCGTCACTGTCGACTCCGGCCTGGGCAAGTACAAGATGGTCAAGACCGTGACCCTGGCCCCGAGATATGTTATCCACACAAAGCTGGGGGAGGATATCAACATTCGCGAACCCAGCTCCTCCAACTTGATGTCGCTCAAGACTGGATCTCACCGGCCACTGCATTATCTCCAGAGAGGGGCCATCAAGCAGCTCTGCGTCTGTTACCCCGGGCTTGACAACCAGTGGACGGCGCCGTTCAACATCTCGGACCTCGGCATCACGCATCTGAAGATCGCTAAGGCCGGTCAGCGGCAGCGCCTTATCCGCGTCGAGATTCTCATGGAGGACGCAACCATCTTCCTGAATCTCAGCATGGAGCACAGAAACTGGCCGTTCTCGATGCGCAACGAGAGCGACACCGAGTTCACGTTCTACCAGGTCAATCCCAACATCGACGAGGATGGCACCGAGGATCGGTCCGGCTGGCGGCCCGTTAGGTACCGCCTACCGCCGCGAAGCATCATGCCATATGCCTGGGACTTCCCGGCCGCCAAGCACAAGGAAGTCTGCATCACCGCGTACAATAAGGAGCGGTATGTGAAGCTTGCCGAGATTGGCAATCTGCTGCCGATGAAGTTCATCGGTACGAATGGCCAGGCCAAGATCATCGACATCAACGTCACCGCAGATGGACCGACGCAGACCCTGATCTTGTCCAACTTCAAGCAGTCCAAGAGCTTGTACCGCCAGCGATCCAATGCCGGATCGAGCAGCAGCCGCGAGGGGTTCGAAGCAAAGCAGCTGGATACCAACACCACATTCAGGGCACAACTACGGCTCTCTGGGATTGGCATCTCGCTTGTCAACTCGCAGCTGAAGGAGCTGGCATACCTCACGTTCAGGGACGTTCAACTCCGATACAGCGACTCGCCCATGTACCAGACAGTCAGTCTGGCTGTGAAGTGGATCCAGATCGACAACCAGCTCTATGGCGGCATCTTCCCGATGATCCTCTACCCTAGTGTGGTTCCCAAGAGGGCGCAGGAGATTGAGGCCCACCCCTCGCTGCACGCCATGGTGACGCGGGTCAAGGACGAGTCGTACGGCGTCGAGTACATCAAGTATGCCACTGTCCTCCTGCAGGAGATGACGGTGGAGCTCGACGAAGATTTCATCTACGCTGTGTTGGAATTCTCCAAGATCCCTGGCGCTTCGTGGTCGTCGACCGAAGAGGAGGACAAGCTGTGCGATGACAACATCGACATCCCGCAGCCGACGCAGCAGCAGGCCGGCAGGGACATCTACTTTGAGGTCCTCAACATCCAGCCTATGCAGCTGGACCTCTCGTTTGTGCGAACGGAGCGGGTCAACGTGGAGGACAAGACGTCGTCGAAGAACCCGGTGATGTTCTTCTTCAACGTCATGACCATGGCCCTCGGCAACATCAACGACGCGCCCGTGCGGTTCAACGCTCTGATGTTGGAGAATGTGCGCGTGTCGATCCCGGTGCTCGTGCAGAACATTTCGAACCACTACAGCCAGGAGGCGCTGTACCAGATCCACAAGATCCTGGGCAGCGCCGACTTCCTCGGCAACCCGGTCGGGTTGTTCAACAACATCAGCTCGGGCTTCGCCGACATCTTCTACGAACCGTACCAGGGCCTCATCATGTCGGACAAGCCCGAGGACTTTGGCTTGGGCCTCGCGCGCGGTGCCGGGTCCTTCTTCAAGAAGTCCGTCTACGGCTTTACCGACTCCTTCTCCAAAGTCACGGGCAGCTTCGCCAAGGGTCTCGCGGCGGCCACCATGGACAAGCAATTCCAAGACCGCCGGCGCATCACCCGCGCCCGGAACCGGCCCAAGCACGCGCTCTTTGGCGTCACGGCCGGCGCCAACAGCCTCTTCACCTCGGTCGCGTCGGGCGTCGGCGGCCTCGCGCGCAAGCCTCTCGAGGGCGCCGAGCAGGAGGGCGCGCTCGGCTTCTTCAAGGGCATCGGCAAGGGGGTGGTGGGCCTCGCCACCAAGCCCGCCATCGGCGTCCTCGACTTCGCCTCCAACGTGTCCGAGGGCGTGCGCAACACCACGACCGTCTTTGACGGCAGCGAGCTCGACCGCGTGCGCCTGCCCCGCTACATCCCCGCCGACGGCATCGTGCGGCCCTACAGCCAGCGCGAGGCGCTCGGCCAGAGCTGGCTCAAGCAGGTTGACAATGGCAAGTACTTTGACGAGGCGTACATTGCGCACCTGGAGCTGCCGACCGAGGACATGGTGGTCATGGTGACGTATGCGCGGATCTTGCTCATCAGGAGCCGGCGGCTGCAGACGGAGTGGGATGTCCCGCTGAAGGATGTGCAGACCATTGCCAAGGAGAGGACGGGGCTGAGTCTGACGCTGCGGGGGGGCACGAACGGGCCGTTTATACCCATCGGGCAGGAGAGTGGGAGGGCGTTTATCTACCGCATGGTGGCGATTGCAGTGGAGGAGTTTAATCGGAGGTTTAAGGGGTTGGAGTAGGGTGCTGATTCCGGGGGGGAAGGGGTGGACTACAGCGGGAAGACGAGATGGTGGAGGAGGGGGTGGTGTTGGAGGCGGGGGAAGTTGGGCAGGTTGCTGAGGCGGGAGGGCGGATGCGAGGGTGGCAGGTTGGGTTAGGAACATGAAGCCTGTTGGGTGTTGTCTTTGTAGTGGGTGGCGGGTTTCCTTCCTGTGATTCCTGGGTTTTTGCATGGCGTTGGAGCCGATCAGATATTATGTTCTGCTCGTTTATCGTTACAATCATTCGTATACCTGCGTTTTATTCGTTCAGATTCCATCGGTGCAGTTGTTGCTAAAACCGAGACTCGACGGAGGTCTGTCTGGAGCAACGTGTTGTACATACTCAGCTTTGTCCACAGGGTTATCCAAACCTCGCCTCCCTTGGCGCTCTGCTCTATTGGTAACGTTTCACCAGAGCTTTGCATCTTTGTCAGGTGAAAGACACACTGCTGACGACCTGGGTACCTACCACCACCACTTCGGCGTCACCGCAAAACCAACTCATCTAGGTAGCAAACAACCCCTCGCCTTCTTCCTCACCCTTCTCTCCGACACCCAACCGCTCTCCAGCGTTTTCCAAACAGCCCTCACCGTCTTGGCCCTTCTTTCCCTGCCGCCGCTGCCGCCGCCCTCCTATTCCACTCTACCCACCCGGTCTCCTTCCAAGCCTCCCACTCGCCAGGCGCCTGCATAGGCCCCCTCAACGCAACAACAAACTCCATCGTCCGCGCCTCCCCTCCGTCATCGGCTCGCCGCCGCGCGCTACCGCCGCAGGCGCTCGTTCTGCGCCCACGACAGGTTCTCGCACCGGCTCGTGGCGAGAAGCGGCATGGCGTCACCATCGCCCGACTCGGAATCCATCCCCGCGGCCGTGTTCTGTTGGTCTGAGTCTGACGGCCGGGTGCATACCAACCCAACCTTGCTGCTGCTGCTGCTGCTGCTGTTTTGGTGCAGGGCGGGGCGCACGCCCAGCTCCAGCTCCAGCTGCGCGTCCTCCCGGCTCCCTGGCCGCGCGCCCGACACGTTCAGGCGCAGCGTGCGCAGGCGGGCGGCGCCGCGCGCGCGGAGGGCCGCGAGCAGGAGGCCTGGGGTTGTGATGGTGATGGGTGGGGTGGGGTGCGGGCTGATGTGGAGGGTGAGGGAGGCGAGGCGGGGGAAGCCGGCGAGGGTGGTGAGGAGGGTGGTGGCGTTGGTTGTGGTGGCGGTAGTGCAGGGCCAGGGGTAGGGGCAGGCGGCGCGGACGGCCGGGTTCGGGTCCAGGTTGTGGTCGGGGTTGGGTTTGAGGTCGCAGCATAGGGTGAGCGTGTCGAGGTTGGGGAGGTTGTCGCGGAGGAGTGCCAGGTCCGTCGGCGGGATGGGGACGTCGTAGACCGTGAGGGCGCGGAGGGAGGCGGCGTGGGAGATGATGACGGTGGTGAGGTCTGGCGGGAGGATGGCAAGGGTTATGGAGGTGAGGGTGCAGGGGAGGGTGGCAAAGGCCGGGGCGATTCGCGTGTTGAGGACTGGGTTTTGGGTGATGAGCTCGATGTGTTTCAGGGCGGTGAGCTTGGGGGCGAGCGGCTCGGTCAGCATGACGGAGTGGCCGACTAGGCGGAGACGACGGAGTCTCGACCAGTCGCGGAGGGACGCCCAATGATCCATCTCTGTGCCAGGGCCCCAAGCGGTCGGGTACCCGTCGACCCAGAAGAGGCCGCGGGGCAACCAGGGAGGCCAACCCCATGGGTAGTCGACCACGTCGAGTTCTTCGAGCGAAGGGAAGTTCTCGCCGGCGGCGAAGCCAAAACCACAATAGTCCCGGGAAGGACTGTGCCAGACACACCCCGAGGTTGGAAAGCCGATGTCTAGTCCCAGGGAGCGCAAGCGGGGACTTGACATAAGGGATTTTAAAGAATCTTGGAGGAGCGCCCGGAGTGCTGCGATCTCTTTCCCGTAAACAATCTTGATCCGGAGCGATGAAAGGCCCCGAATGCAGGCAAGACGGGCTGGGAGGGCGTTTATCGCAGCGACGGCCTCGTCCATGCAGCCGGGGAACAACTGCATGTCGACGGACAGGTGCAGGCGGACTTGGGGGTTGTGTGCGAGAAATTCAAGAACACGGTCCGGGATGACAGCGCTACCCCAATGAAGATCACGCAGCCCTGGCATCTGGGGGACAAGGTCGCCCAGCTGCTTCCAAGGGGCGAGCTCGGCCTCGAGAGCTTTCCGCCTTGCCTTGAGAGCTTTCTGCCTACGCGCTGAGCTCGACCCGGCATTCAACTGGCCGAGGGAACGCTCGAGGGAGAAGGGTGGGCGAACATGGAGCGCACGGATGGCGGGCAGAGGCGCATCTTGAGCAAGGAAGCACACGCGCTGAGATGCTCGGCCCGCGCCACGACCGAAGTCGAGCGACACTTCCTGCAGCTGGGCGTATCGAGCCTTGGCGAGAAGCGCCGAGCAGACGAGCGCGAGGGCACTGATGCTCTGAGGGTCGATGTTGCGGAGATGTGCCACGAGAAGATCCATGATCTCATGGCTCAGATTGCAGAAGGACAATTTTGTAGGATCTCGTGGCTTGATGGGTTTAGGCTTGATAGTACGAGGGCCTCCATGTCCTCGAAGCAGAGCGCGAACGTAAGATCTCGGACTGGGAGCCATGGCAAGTTGTGGGCGGGGAGGCAGGGGGGGAGACAGAGAAGGCGAGAGAAGACGGCCATGGGAGGGGTTCACTCGCTAAATCCACCGCGAAAGGTGGCCGCTCCGTCTGATTGGAAGAGTTCAGGTTTACCACGCTGTTAGCGCAACACCTCGACAAACGGCTAGTAGCCTTCCAACAACTACAGGATATTCTTTGACTGCAAGCCACCATTGCTTGCTCTATCCCAGGGAAGCAGGCAAGCAGGGCAAAATGGGTGATGTACCTATTCTATGTGGGTATTGGTGGGCGTGGGTGGACATTATCTCAGGACGTGAGCGCCATGAATCTGGTGAACTACTCGGCACCACCGCCTCTTAACCAGGCGTGACGGCAGGCCTGTGCAGCGGCCAGTCGTTCCTCGGGGAGCCAGCACAACAGGCCGCTGAGGAGATCGAGGAACGCCCCTTTGTCTTCGCCCTCCAGGGAGGTGACAAGAGACTCGAGTGACACGCCAGTGGGTACAGGAACAGGGCCCTTCCATGTACCTAAGGAGACCAGGACGGTTAGGACAAAGGAGGTTGGCTTCGTGTTGGAGAGGACGTTGGAATGGTGCTCACCATCTTCAGACCAATATTTACCAGCTTCCTCGCTTCTCTGGAGAAACTCGGGCGGCGGCGGACCCAGGAGCGCAGTCATGGCCGCAAGATGGCAGGCATCATTGAGCTCAGGGGATTCGGTCGCGTAGACGTCAAAGAGCGCCTTAGGCTCGAGCAAACCCCACGCCTAACCCCATACACGGGTTAGAAGGTTAGAAAAGCACCGCTGCGCGAATGGAGGTCCCAGGAGGTTCTTACCAATAGCCCCACGGTCCACAGATCCACGGGACTTCCCCACTCCATTTTCAAGATGACTTCGGGAGCTCGATATGGGAGGGGCATGGCAGGGCCGGTGTGCTCGCTGCCGATGCGTGCTTGGCCGAAGTCACAGATGGTGAGCGGACCTGCACCCCCCAGCATGTACCGAGACACGTAGACGAAGCGGTCGCCGTCTTGCTTCCGGGCTGCCGGCTCCAGAATCTCGCCCTCTTCTACGTCAGCCAAAACAGCGTCGTCCGTTATAGCAATGAGCAAGTTGTCCGCATGCAGATCTGGCGTGGGGTTCAGTTTGTCAATCGTGCTGTTGCAGAGGCAGGCAATGTCCTCATTTTGGTACTCACCAGTGTGGACCACACCGGCGTGGTGGAGATAGTCCAAGCCGATGAGGACCTGGTTTAGCGAGCTCGTGACTAGCAGTTTCTGGAAGACGTGGTTGGGTTGCATCTCCTGTAGTGTCCTCAAGCTCATGCCCAACGGCGTCATGACGAAAACCTCGTGGTCGCCGTGCTGGCTTGTGAGCGTGAATGAATCATGGAGCTCGCGAACGTGCTGCATGCCGGGGTGGTCACCCATGTCCTGGACACTGGCCAGGTGGCGGTAGACGACACGCTCTTGGTTATGTTTCAAGGTGTTGATATGCACTTTGAGCGTCCAGTACTTCCCGTCCCTGTGTGGTGGTGGTTTCCTCGGGTCAACACTACCTTAGGCAGGCTGGAACACCGGACAAGATGGATTACCTCAGGTCTCGGCCCAGCCACACAGTGGAAGTCGCGCCGTAGCCGAGCTTAGCCACCACCTGGTAATGCTCCCCGACGACCTCGCCCATGCGCATGGGATAGTAGTCTTCACGCTTGTAGAACGGCAGCTGCTCCTCCTCGACCCTGTCGGAGGGGTTGATGAGCCGGAATCCACTTGTTGGAAAAACACGCGGGGGCTGCGAGGCTGCCGCGATGGGCTGCGGGCGAGAGGACGACGCCATAGCGAGTGGCCATGTTAGCGGATAGGCGTGGGACGGAACCCGGGGACGGGGAGATGGAAGAGGGCGTCGGAAGGCCGCTCGCAAAAGTCGGCGGGCAAACATGGGGCGGTTGGCGCCTGGCACTTGAAGCTGTCGTTTCTGATGCTGGGCGTTGAGGGACAGCCACGGCGAAATTTACCTAAGATTTTGGATTGGGGCTGTGAGATTTGGGATTCGGTTGGAAGTTGGGACGCGGGTGGTCTGTGCCTCAGAGCCTGGTGAGCGGCTTGGCTGCACTTAGCTTGTCGTCAACTTGTTGGGCCTTCCCACGCCCCTTTTTCGTGGGGCCTGTTTACGGTGGAGATTGTGAGGCGAGGTCACCAAGGTGATCAGACGCACCACCCGGGGCCTAGTGTACCGGTAGACAAGATTCAAACTGATGGGAAACAGCACTACGTCACGAATTGCCCTTATGTTATCATCCTCACGTCCCGGGCCTCGAGCGATTATGAATAGCGTGGTTCTGAGGTAAGGATCTCTCCTTGGATTGATCTTCTTTTCCTCAATGCATGCACGCCGTCAACCCGCAACCAACTACTCGCCTACCCAACCCGCCCAAACATGACTTCGAACTGCCCTCAATGCGGTGCCCAGATTGGCACGGCCTCTGTGCCGCAGGTCTCCGACTCGCAACATCCCGGCGATGAAGACCTGGGCCCTCCTGATCTGGATGATGGCAGGGACCATTTGGACTCCGTCAAAGGGGATTTGATCTTGGACTGCAACAAGGACAATCTGCCAGCAGATCCCAACAAAAATGATCAAGGCGCTAGCCAGGACGAACTCCGTAGGCTCAAGAGACTCATCTGCCCCTGTCCGTGTTTTCTGGAAGGTGTGGGAGGACCGGCAAAACAACTGACCCTGCGTCCGTTTCTTTGTGTTGACGCGGTCGGCGTCGTGAAGCCTGGCAGACCCCGCGAGACCCTGGACCGGACGGCGCTCAAGATGCAGGCCGCCATTCGCCGCGCAGGGGAGGGCTCGGCGGACACTCTCCTCAAGTCAAGGCGCCTCGCTAGGCGCGATAGGTTTTGGCAGAGGCCATCCAGAATGGGGAGAGCTTTTCAAGCCATCGGTGCCATCATCTACGACATGGAGTGGACGAGTGATGGTGGCGAGCCCGAGCTGTTTGGCAACGCCGAGGGGTTGGCGGATGCCACGAACACGATCGGTCCAACCTTTAAGTTGCAGCCCGGGTGTTTCGGATGCTCTCCTGTGATTGAGCAGATGCTTCTCATAGATTACGGGCTTCCAGCGGATCCACTCTTCGAATTCGAGTGTTGGTACCTCCTGCACGTTATGATCTGCTCTGGCCATTTGAGCTCATGCCTCTCATAGATGACCCACCATCCAGACCCACGAGGACAACTCCATCTTTTGATTCATCGCTCTTCTATCGGGATGCTGTATGGTGCTTCGAGAGGTTTGCCAGCTTTCTCACGGCGACTGCATGGCGTTGGAAACAAGGCGACGCCATCCCGAATGAGAGAGCCTGGGATCTCATCGTTGATGAGCTAGAGGACGGTGGACCCTGGAAGGACGAATACCACGTGTGGAATGCCGCCACGATGTTCTACTACTTTCACACTCGTCGCAAGCCAATCAGTGACTTGGCCCGGAAAGAAGGACACACGGAATACACCGGAATTCTTCAAGAGATGATCGCCGAAGTCCCAACAAGGGGAACGGATCGGCTCCAACGCAAGCTGTCGCTCGACGTTAACTGGTTCATTCCTAAGTATGTAGATTCGGATTACCGGAACGGGATGGTATCCATGGCCTACAATCTGGCAAGCCGCTACGGTTTCGAGCTCAGGATCCCCGATCCACCGGCTCCTCCGGCCCCCGACCCGGTGAGCTGGCGGGAATGGTTCGATTCGACGCTTGGCTTTGGCCAGGCCCGACATACGCAAAAGTCTAAAGATGAGGAGAAAGGAGTAAAGGAAGAGAAGTTGATTGAAGTGGAGGAAAAGGAGGGGAGCAAATAGGAGCGTGGAGACACGCCAGTATGTACCTAACAAGAGCCCTCATGGACAAAAACAGCACGCACAAACTCGGTCCAAACCGTCTTGAGAGTTGAAACAAGTCTAGACATGTTGAAAGATCAGAGTGGTTGGACCTCCTACTTATGTCTGCTACTTCGTTTTGGTCTCTGCCATCGTCAAGTTCTTCCTTCTCGTCTTCTCCGTTTTCTTCCTCTTCCTTCTTTCCTTCTTTCCTTCTTTCAGTTATTTTCCTTCTTTCTTTTCGATCTTTTGTTTCCTCTTTTTTTTTCTCCCTTTTTCTTTTTCTTTCTCTTTTTTTCTTTGTTTTTTGTTTTCTTTCCTTTTGTTTTCTTCTATCAGGCATCCCGAAGAAGAAGGATTAGAACATGCGGGAAGCGGCTCCAAAAGAGCTCGACCTTGCTTCCCGTGGGGTGTCCAGAAACGCAGGATTCCGCTTTGCGTTTCCGTATGTAACGTAGCTTGGTGCTGATTTTGGCCTGCAGTGTTCCCCTTTTAGATCTTTGTCCAGAAGCAGGGGCCTGGCATGTCAATATCCAGTCAGTATCATTCCCGCTCTCAGCCACACAAGGAATCGGGCTCGGTTACGCAAGCAGGTAGCATGCTAGTAATCAGGCTAATAGAAGGCGAGCAAGATATGCTCAGCTCTTCGTTTCCCCCGGAGTTGTTGCCCCGTTGTTGATTTTAAAAGACTACGCACCTTCTTTTCTTTGAACAGTTCTTAGTATTGTTACTTATCTGCAAAGCACCCATCCTTGATCAACTTCACCATGCAGAACAGTCTTCTCTCAGTCATCCTAGCCACGGCTGCCACGGGCCTGCTTGCAGAAGCCGCCCGGCCATGCGCCAATCCCGCCGGGGCGAACTTTCAGTACCTCATAGGCGACGTGCGGTACGACGGCCCTGGCCCGAGCAATAACGGCGAGCTGTCCACCATCGCAGTGAGCCTCCAGAGTCCTACCCGCACGCCCCTGTATGAATGCGTCGCCATGTGGCCTGAGGCATGGGCTGGCTGGTACAACAACGGTAGTAGTCCGGTGTGGGCTGACTGCGCCCCGGCCGCCGCCGGGTCCGGGCAAGACGAGATGGTGTCGTTCGCCGTCGACTGGAGGAAAAAGAAGATCTATGTGGCACACGTATTTGCCTGCTCCGATAAACCAGGGTGAGTACCGCCGGATTTGTCGATCTCAGTCGACCTTGCTGTCGTACCGTTTGCAAAACCCAACCTTTTCGTTCGGACATGATGGACGGGGCCGTCTGGGATCCATACTTACCTACTGAATTGGCACAGATCTGAGGGGTTAGCGATTGGGGCCAACACCCTGAACCTCAACTGCACCACAGCAACAGACGGGAGCAACCACTGTATCCCAAAGGGCACAAAGGACGGTTCTCCCGCTTTCAGCCCCATCATCACCACGTTGGCACAGACCCCTCTCAACGCCACATTGAGATGCGAAGCCCCGAAACCGTACCTGTCGTGGAAGCTCCAGGGTTGGGTCCGGTCCATCGAGCTGCATCCCGGGGTCGCCAAGCCTGCGTCCCAGAGTGGCCCGTCCTTCAAGCTCGTCAGCATTCCCGGCGGCAACTCGATGAACTGCACGACATCGGAGCCATGGAAGCAGACCAACGGCACCTCCGTGGGGACGTGCCAGTCTGCGAACCCCGGGATACCCGCGGCAAGCTTTTCGTTTGACTTCGGTCTCGGCATTCTCAGCATTTCTCAGCACTCCAAATGCACCGATTCGTAAGTCTACCTGTAGCCGGGGGTGCTGTTCTTTACACTTGGTGGCGTCTAACGAGTGACTACCAAATACCTAGGCTTCGCAACGATATTGCTGGCGTGTTTTACATGCAGGACTCGTGCCAGCGCGGCGTCAACGGCGACCGATATCAGCTCACCTGCACCTCGGGCCCTGTTTGGATCGGCACGGAAACCTTTTAGGTCGTAGCCTGCTTGCAACCCGTTAATCAGAGATTTTTGTCCCAGAGAGATCTAGTACAGGGCGCGATCCTTTGTACTGCACGTGAGATTGGCCGGTCGTAGATCGAAGAACTTGGGCTCTCTTGGGGCGAATCTTACCATGACCAGTGAAAATAAATAAGTACTAGGTATGTACGGAGCCAATGAGGTAGATAATGCATGCTGGCAAGGCAATCGTTAGGCAGGTATAGTTGTTTGCTAATCCGCCTGAAGGGCCCCTTAAATATAAAAAGTCCGTACGTAGTATGCTCTAGGGTAGTGCATCTAGTTTGGCGCGGTTAAGACCTCTGCTGGCCGCTTGACTCACGAATGGCATCACAGCAAGCCCAACCTGCTAGCGACATCATTCCGTCTTCGTTGTTGTTTGAAAGAGTTGCTATCTTGTCCTCGAGTGAGTGGTGTGGACGCTTTTACACAGGCAGGGAATATCGATATGCACAGGTGGCATCTCTTGTTTGGAATCCTAAGGTAGCAAGAGTAGGTAACATGGGTTGGCGGTTTGATGCAACATCACATGCGTGCCGGGCACGGGCCGGGGGTAGCCCATGCGGATTACCCGCTTCCATGCAGGGCGAATGCACAGGATCGAATCCCTAGTGGCTGGCTGCTTGTTGTTGGTTGTTGAGATGATCCCTCGCTTGCAACCCACCCACCCAGTCCTGTCCATCAGGTCATCCCCACCAGTTTTCCGTCCGTTTTCAAATGTGCCAGTACCCCTCTTCGGACCCTCGATTCCTTTGTTGATTTTTGTGCTACCCAAGGTGTCTGAAAGCCAATTTATTTTTTCCACAAAGAGTACCTTGCCTACCTATTGATTGAGCCATCTTGGGCCATTAAGCGAACCCAGCAACACCTCTACCAGGTCCATCCCAATGTCTTCCCCGTCCGCAAACCCGGCTTCCACCACCGCGGCTCCGTCTCCGCCCGCCCCCGAAGCTCAGACAGCGGCGGAGCCCGTTCACGATATCCTCCCGGGTGAACACTGGACTCAGCAGGTGTTTAGAACCCCCCCCCCCCCCCCCCCCCCCCCCCCTTCTTCCCCTCTTGGGAACAAATCAAAATCAGAGGGCAACGGAGCTAGTGATTAACCACGGTCGCGTCAGCCTGCACCCGCTGCCGACGATGACGCCGACTCGACCTACGCCGAGACCCTCGGCAGCTCGACGAATTCGCTGTCGACCAGCATCCTCGAATATCGGACCATTCAGGGCAGGACGTTCCACAGCGACCGGACGCCGGCCGAGTACTGGTGCGTGTCAGATTTCGGGTATCGGGAGGCTGTAGGCGGTTTGGCATCAAGGAGCTCGCTAACAAAACTCTGCCGACCAGGGGACCGAACGATGACAAGCAGAATCAATTCTTGGATATTATGTGAGTTTCTGTTTTATCAGAGAGTTTCTGTTTTATCAGAGAGGATGCAGTGCTGGTGCCGAAATAGGTGCGGCGGCTGATCAATGGGTCCTCGCCGGTGATTTGCAGCCACCACTCTTTGACGCTTGTGCTGGACGGCAAGCTGTTTCTGGCGCCCGTGGATATGAACAAGGCCAAGAAGGTTCTGGACATCGGGACAGGAACAGGTACGAGATCATGTCTGAAAGACAATAAAAATCTCACGCGAGATGCTAATTGCGCATTCTGTGAGCAGGAATATGGGCTATGTAGGTCGACTCAGACCAACCGGGTGTGGTGTCGTTGTGGGGCATCCACTGACATGCGGACAGCGACCTCGCGGACGAGCACCCCAACGTGCAGGTGATCGGCACCGACATCTCACCCATCCAGCCGGGCTGGGTGCCGCCCAATGTCTTCTTCGAGATGGAGGACGCGACGCAGGCATGGACGTTTGAGGAGAACAGCTTCGACTTTGTGCACATCCGCTACCTGTTTGGTTCCATCCCCGACTGGGACGAGCTGTTCAAGCAGGCGTACCGGGTGCTCAAGCCCGGAGGCTACATTGAGACGTTTGAGGCCGACGCCCTGGTGTTCTCTGAGGATGGCACGGTGAAGGAAGGGTCGCCGCTCGACCAATGGGGCAAGGTGTTCAAGGAAGGGGGCAAGAAGTTTGGCCGGTCGTTTCTGGGTGTGAACGAGGACGTGCAGCGCAAGGGGCTTGAGGCGGCCGGGTTCAGCAACCTCAAGACCTTTGACTATAACGTGAGTGAGCTCCAGCGCTGTCCCCTTTCAAACAGCACTGACAATGCCTTGGGCCAATAGACCCCGATGACGGGCTGGTCGACGGACAAGAAATGGAGGGAAATCGGCGAGTACAGCCACGCGGCGATGGAACAGGACCTGGAGGGTGAGTGGTTGGTGTCGAGCATGTGCAGGACGTGGCTGCTAACAAATGAACGCGCCAACCAGGCATGATCCTCTACATGTTCAAGGAGGTCATGGGGTGGTCGACGGTCGAGATCCACGCCTACATCGGCCACCTGCGACGGCAGCTGCGCGACAAGAGCGTGCACCCCGTCGCCAAACTGCGCTTGATCTATGCGCAGAAGCCCGAGGACGCCACCGCGGCTTGATTCGCGAGATTCGTGAGTGCATGTGAGTGAGGGGGGCCACTGTTGGAACGGGAGAGACATCAGATGACGGCAGTCAACCCCATGGAGGTAGCATGTGGCATGTGGCATGGGGAGAAAGATTGCTGGCGGTTAGTCCCAATTTAGCAAGCGTGTCATTTGAAACATCGAATGCCATTCTTTGCCCAGGATGGAGAACGTGCCCCTGGCGTGGGCGGGTGCTGGCGGATCTTGTCGCAGTGAGGCCCGTCCAGACGGCCTGTGTGTTTTTCGAGTGTTTTGTGCATCGAGTGTTGTTTCTGGTCCCCGCCACTTGCTGACTTTGCTGACTTTGCTGACTCAGCTGTGGTTGGCTCCAGCACGCCGGGAATGGGATGACACCAGCTCGTGCGCGCCTGACATGAGATGGTGGGCAAGTCATCTGATGACGCAGGGTGAGGTTTAAGGTTTTGTTGCTGCCGGGACCCGAGCGAAGGATGGAGATGGAAAGCGATGGGAAGACTCGGAAGAGAGGCTTGCAGATGCAAAGGGGCAGTTTCGGGGGCTGAGAAAACCTTGGAAGTGCATGAACCCAAGAACACACCTGAAGCCGTGGCGCGTTTCCAAGTGCCGGTGCACGGGCCAATCGACCGCTAAACAGCCCAGAAGAGGACCCTTGCCAGGGGGTTGTGGCCCGTTCGCTTCGCCTGCCCGTCTCAAGTCTGGGGCTCTGCAGCAGCCAAGCGTCTTGCATCTGAGACAAGCTTTTGGCGGAGAGCCAATTGCATGCACCGATCGAGTGTCAGATCGCGACAAGCCCTGCTCTCTTTCTCACTTTCCCATCTCCATTCCGAAATTCCGCATCTCCTGGCACATGGGCCTTTCGGGGGGCCCGTTCAAGAGGTGCTTGGTCCCCGTTTCCACTCTTTTTTCTCTTGGGGGCCCATTCTGCTCTCTCTTCTTTTTTTCTCTTCCTCTCTTTTTGTCTGTGATCGTCCAGTCCACTCCTTTCGGTTTCTCGTCCATCGTCTCGGGACCGCTCATTGCTGGGATGACATGAGAGTGCTGGTCGCTGGTCGCAGTCAGGTCCCCTTCGCTTCATATTCGCCATTCCTTTTGGACGCTCCTTATTTTGGATAATTTCTTCGCTGTCGCTGGTCGAGAATTCCTTTCATCAGACCCTTGTTGAGTGGGCCGAATCATCCGAGACGATCAATCCACTCTCTTTCTCACTGCTTCAACTCCTCGACTTCAATCACCCCAATTACACAAACACCGCCAACATGGGCCAGAATCTCTCTCTCTCGGAAAAGTTTGCCGACACCTCCAAGGCAACCCTCGCCCCCTGGGACCGCAATGCCGACATCATCCTCGGCATTGCCTGGGCCTGCTCCCTCTATGGCATCGGCATGATCTGGTGCGCCATCGCCCTGCTGCGCCGTTGGGCCAGCAGCGACAGGGGAGCCAATTTATTCTCGGTACTGGCCGCCTTTTTGTTATCGTCGGGATGGCCCGTCATATTAGCCTACTTCGCCTTTTCGGATCGGTAGAGGCTGGGTGACGGGTTGGGCGTCGGGAATGGAAATGAACATCAACTCCATCTCGTACGGACGGGACGGGGCCCGGGGGCGGGAGCGGGATCGGCGTCGGGATTGCAACAAAGACCAGCAAAAGGCAAACACAGTTCCTTCATTGTCAGCTTCCTTGGCGGATTGCGGGGCTTGGAGACGAGCGTCCACCAACGGCGGGTGGTCCAAGGATGGGTTGACGGTAAGGGCGAGAGGAGAGAGGAGAGATACCAGCACAGGTTGCATTGCATCAGGGAGTGAGCAAGCGAGCGAGGGGTGGAGGAGTTGGAGCACATAATGTCGGGGTATATACGAAGCCGGCTGTCCATATGGATGGAACATGATTCTGAATCTCTCACTTGTACATTTTGACTTTCTTTCTTGCCCTGATTTCAACTTGTTTTGGTCGTTAACTGTGACTCCGATTCTTCTTCCACGTCAGCCACTTGCGGTCATAAGTCACCTCTAGTAATGGAGACGATCGAACCAACTGAGCTCCCAAGGCGGACCAGGTATTCAACCGACAGGAACAATCATCACTTGGCTCAGAGCACCAAGGTGGCCACTTGAATTAGCTCACCAAAGTTGTACGTGCATTGGGCTGAGATCGGAGCACCAGATCCGGCGGGGATCGTCAAACAGGGTGGTCTCAGGGCCACCGTGACACTTCATGCAGACCCGCGCGGCACGGCGCCAAGGGTTGCCTTTCAAGGACTGAGCAGGTTACGCGCTTCCCAGCATGGAAACTCACTCGTCAGCTGGAAACGCCGACAACGAGACGGAAAGATAGCCACGGGAATGCCATTGGAGACTGGTTCCCAAGCCCGCTGATCCGTCTCACCTGATATGGCGTCCCGTCCCAACCAGACACGGCAGTCTGATCTGCGCCTGGCGAGATCCAAATCGTTGTTTGAGATCGGATCAAGCGATCTGTAGACTGAAGAACTCATTTGGGACATGATGGATCATCGACCATCGTGTTGATAAAGCCCCTTCATCTGTCCTGACATCTCTCTCTCTCTTTCCCCACCAGCCATCCCCAGCGCATTCCATTCCTTCAGAGTTGATCTCGCCTCAGGTTCCGTGAACCGTTTCATTCTCTTCTTGTTACTTTAATTCAGCAACCGCGAGCCGGTCTTTACCACTTAAACTCCCCAACAACTTACCAAAATGTACGCCAAAACCCTCCTCCTGGCCCTCCTCGCCGCCACCGCCGCCTCAGCGGCCGCCGTCAACCCCCGCCAGAACAACAACAATGGCAACAACAGGAACAACAACAACAATGGAAACAACAACAACAACGCCGCCGCCGGTGGCGCCGCCGACTTTGGCCGCTGCACGCCCACCATGGACTTCCAGCTCGGCCGCGCCGGCCGCAAGCCCGACGAGGGCACGTTCCTGCCGACGGACCCGCTGGTGGCGCAGGGCCAGCAGGACGCCCTCAACCCCAACATCATCACCAACCGCATCTGCGACCAGCTGACCAACGTGTGCGACGCCAACGACGCCGCCAAGACCCTGTGCGAGGCCGCACAGGCGACCGTGCAGGGTCTGGGCACCAAGGATGCGACGACCGCGGATGCGTTTAACGCTGCGTTGGGTTTCTAGAGGGGGGGATGGCGTGGGGAGTGACTCGGAAGGAAACTGGAAGGGGTGAGCACTCGCCGCTTTTGGCACGCAACCCAGCCGGAGCACATATGCAGCACATATGCAGCGTTCGGAGCAGAGAGCGAGATCTCTATTGGATGTCATCTCGTACATGTAACTGGGTGGCCATCGAAACGATGACCCGAGGATGAATTTTTGTCACCAGTAGGCTAGACGAACAATCAATGCCAGCTTGGATGATATGTCTGTGAATATACACAAAGACTTTACACTCTCCAATATTGAAGAGCCACCCAATGTTCTTGACCAATACCCAAGTTTGGCTCCCTTACCTAGAACGCCACCCAAGTCAACGCGAAACCCCTTTTTGTGGTGACCCGCAGCTCTCAAAGTGTTAGCTGGGCGACAGATTGGCAAACTCCCTGGTGGCATGCTGCAGTCTCCATCAACTCAGACGGGCAAAGCGCGGTGCAAGCTAGACTCGGCGTCACGGTCCGGTGCTGGTAATTTGCCATCTTCATTATGCACGACTTGGTCGACAGAACTTTCAGCCCGCTTAAAATGAACCATTCGGTCATGATTCACTGAACAAACCCCTCTGACTTACCTCGCCTTAGTTTAGAGCTGTCGGATTCAACCCGACCTCTGATGGGGCGAAGGCAACTACTTGCACACTTTGCACCACGGCTACGGTAAGCACTAGAAGTCTCGGCGCTTGTGTTCAGCCGACTGACAAGAGATCGCCTTACTTTCGCTCAGCTCACTCATCTTGGCTACGCGATGCTAGATTCCGTAAACACACATCCGGCATCGTGGATATTTCCCTTGCCTTCTTTGCGCGCGAGTGCTTAAGCGAAGCAGACGGAGTGGAGCGGCCAGGTCACGACGCTACCCAATGCAGCTGGGACATGGCGGGGAGGTGCTCAGTCATCCATTAGTTGGTATGCTTCGGATTCAATGGTACCAGATTCACATTCTCCCGGGCACCAACATGGCCGGAATACTGTTGTCTGAGTGCAGGAGCGTCATGGACGGCTTTGTTGAATGGAGATGACAGGATTTTGAACGCCTCGGGGCAAGAGGGCACAGTCTCGGAGGACGGGCGTCGTGACGGGTACAAATAGAGCAGCATGGCCTCGCGTTGTGACAAACAATCTCTCCCCAGATCACTCTCCTCGGCTTCTTTCCAGTTCCAGCACAGCAACCAACACACAACGCACAATACAAAACCCAAATCAAGATCTTTCACAATGAAGACCACCTTCTTCCTCTCCATCCTCGGCCTCGCCGCCACGGCCCTTGCTGGCCCTCTTCCGGGCACGGAGGGAGAGGCCCTCGACAGTACGTGACTATACACCTCCCTCGCCACAAAGTCCTCTCCGAACCTGGAGACAGCTAACACTACACACCAAACACAGAGCGCACCTGCCCCAACGGTGCCGTCATGGCGTGCCAGAATGCGTGCGACAGCGTCGTCGCCAACGGCTGCTCGGGCTGCAACGGCAACCCGAGCTGCCTCGTCGCGTGCCAGACTGCCCGCCGCAACGCCTGCATCAACTGCTGCTATACCAACTGCAGCACTTGCTAGTTGAAGCTCGACTTGGGTTGGAAACGCGCCAGGGGTGGATAGTGGTGGATCCGATGTGGCTGGCAGGCTCTTGTATCGTCTGGGGCAGCAGAGGTCATGTCGGACTACCCCGGGGGGGGGGGGGGGGGGGGGGCGGTTCGTTGGCTTGGTACTGAGAATTTCAACAAGACTTGGTATCTACTTAGAAAAATATTCTAACCGCGCGTTATCTCCGAGATGAGCGGAACCCCATCAGTCTTTTACTGTGAACCCCGGTTCCCAAGCTACCTGTGCAGCCACTGAACCTGTGATTAAATCACACAAATGAAGCGCCCGCCATCGTGATTTGCAAGACAAGCAAGCGACTGAGCAACAACAACAGGCCTTGACCTTTTAGTTCCCGCCCGTTTTCACTATTCTAGGTATACAGTGACAACACAGATGCGCTCCGGTATTGCCGTCTCCCAGTTCGTGAGTTTGAAAGGAAGATGGACACAACTTAATCTTCCTCAAATGGAGGCCCGTTTTGAGGACCAGATCGCATGATAGCAAACAACCCGTCATCTGCGTGCTCTATCTGAGATTTATCCTGGTGAATGCCCATTACTGATGTGCCTGGCTGCTGGTGCAAGACACACTGCTGCTCCGAATCCAGGCTGGTCTCATAGCCTGAGACAGGACTGCAGACATGACTGATGACTTTGATTTGGTGGGTGTCAAAGGTGGTTGAATGGGACATTACACCTCTTCAGAGCCAGTTATATCTTTCGGATAGACATTCGCATTGTTAAAGCATCAGGCGCGTTCATAGCTGTTTGTGTGCGCGTCTTAATCTCCTGAAATGTCCCTGATTATGAGTCAAGGGGTTTATGAGGTCTATGCGACCTATTTGGTGTGTCCTTTTTGATCCTGTCCGCCTGTCCGCCTGTCCCACCAGTGTCCATTATGGTTGGTGAAATGGCGATTCCAAGGATCGGGACTTTCTAATCATTCGGAGGCCGCCGCTCGTTCGTGATTTCCTAGGACGGAAAGCGATTCAAGAGTGTCTTTGAAGTGCCGTTGACGCCAGTGGCTTCAATATTGCTCCAGTCATCGCCGAGACAGAGCATGAATACGGCTCGTGTGGTGTTTTGTTTGTGGCGATGCATCGGAGATCTGGGGCCCCGTGTAACCTCATCATCGGAGGTAATGATTGCAAAACGCGAAGCTGTCATTGGGTGTCACGGCGCGGCTCTTGCTGCGACCCTTCGGGGCTGGGCAGGCTCAGCGGGCTGTGGGGGTCTAGACTCTTCGAGCGACCGAGAGCGGGTCGCGGCATTGCTGACACTGCCACACGCTTCGCTTCAGTCATTTAGCGCCGACCTTAACTTTATCTGCGATGGTACCTGATTGCGGCCTCTTCCTTGAAAATGTCGTATCTTGCTCCTCGCCAAGATGATACTGCCTCGACATCTGAAAGTTTGCTCAAGGGTAAACCCCAAACGAGTCTCTCCTCTGATACCTTTTGCCTGTTAGGTGGGCTTTGCTGGCAGGTAGGCAACGAGATTTGCGGCGTGCCGAAATCGGGAAAACGTGGTGTCGAAGTGCTGATTTTAGCAATGCGGCTGAGGTCAGACAACGCCGGGGCTGGCACGCTGGCCCGTCTTCATTGGGCCATCATTGCGAGCGAACCACCCCCGTGCATGCTGCTAGCGTGGGCATCCTGGTCGCGCCTGAAGGCAGCGGAAATGGCGACCCAAGGTAAAAAGAAGCTTTAGCCAAGACCTGTGTCCCGTCCCTCCTCCTTCTTCAACCTCTTGGCGTGTCTCTGAACAAAGACTTGGCTTTCCGTGTTTGCTTGAGCCTCTTGAGCCTCAAGACCGCGTCGAGATGGCTCCCTTCCGCCGCACCAAGACCATGTAAGTCGGATCCCGTTCTCCCATGTTCCCCTCAACTCCTCCTAACTCGGACAGACACGAGGCACGAGCAAAGAGACGGATCCACACGGTCGTGCCATGGATCCAGAACCCTCTCCAGGGCGTCGACAAGGAGCACCTCGTCTTCGCGCCAAGGCATGAAGCCAGCACGGCCGAGCTGTTCTTCGACCTCTTCTTTGTTGCCAACCTGGCCACCTTCACCGCGTACCACTACATCGTCGACCACTCCTCGCTGTTCGCCTACATCGGCTTCTTCGCCATCATCTGGGTGACGTGGTTCCACACCGTCCTCTACGATGTCCGCTTCGAGAACGACAGCATCTACAGCCGCGTGTGCAAGACGGTCATCATGATCGTCTTTGTGGGCTTCGCGCTGGTCGGCTCGTCCTTCGCCCCGGGCACCGCCAGCGGCGACAACACCAACTTCCGCATCCTCTGCTACACCCTCGTCATGAGCCGCGTGCTGTTCGCCATCCAGTACATTGTGGTCGGCGTCTTTGTCGGCCTGGCGCGCCGGACGGACCTGTTCCTGCCCGTGTTCCTCAACGTCCTGGTCTACATTGTCGCCACGGGCGCCTACGCCGCCATGATTCCCGCCTTTGCCGAGAACAAGCCGGTGGCCACCTCGAACGGCATCTACAGCGTGTGGTGGATCGTCATGCTGCTCGAGACCATCGCCACCATCGCCGTGTCGTGCTTCTGGCGGATGCTGAGCTTCAAGAAGACGCATCTGGTTGAGCGCATGGGGCTGCTGACGCTGATTGTCATTGGCGAGGGCGCGATCGGCGTCACCAAGACGATTTCGCGCATGATGGGCAAGTCGGGGCTCGATCCCGAGGGGTCTGGTCTGATCCTGTGCATCGTGTTGCTCTTGGTGAGTCTGCGCCCGACGAGGCGTGCAGTGATATTCACTAACACATGACAGATGGGAACGTGGATGATCTACTTTGACAACCACCCGCACGGCCACTTTGGCACCATCAGACAGCAGATCTGGTCCGCCCTGCACTTCCCGATCCACCTCGCCATCGTCGGCCTCGTCGAAGGCGCGCAGCAGATCGCCTTGGCCCGGTACGTGTCCAAGGGCATCTTCAGCTTTCAGAGTTACCTGGTGCAGTACTGCGCCAAGGACCACCTCGACGGCAAGGCACTGTCCGGCAAGCTCCTCGCCGCGGTTAAGTACTTGAGCCTCGACAAGAAAGTGACCAGCCTGATCTTCCTCGACGAAATCGAGGCCGATATCTACTTTATCGGCAACCAGACGGGTATCTGCGGCCCCGGCGTCACGGGAAGCGACGTATTCGCCCTCCCCGATGTGTTTGTCGACCTCTACACCAACACGGTCGCAGCCATGTACAGCGCGCTCGGTCTCAGCATGCCAGTGGACAAGAGTGTCATCTTGGTCATGATCGAGTCGTGGAAGCTCGTGTATCGCTACTTCTGGAGCGCCTTCCTCATCCTCATCGGCTGCTTCCTCGTCGTCATGATCCTGATCCGGACCACCAAGGTCGACGCCTTTGACTACATGGCCTTCTTCGCCCGTGGCGGCGTCATCGTCGTTGCTGCCGCGCTCCTCGGCCTGTCGGCAAGCAAGGACCTGATGTACCACATCATGGAGACGCCCTACATCCTACCCGTCGCCGTCATTCTGCTGTACCTAATCATCATCCTCGACCGGATCGGCGCAGGGATCGCAAACTGGAGGAACAGAAAGTCGGGCGATCCGCTGACCGGAGGCGAGCACGGCCACGGCCACGGCCACGGGCACGAGGACGCAGAGGGGCATCACGGAAGCGGCCACGAAGAGGCAGCCGACAAGCAGGGGCTCATGGTGTCCTCGGCGCAGGCTCCGCCACACCCCGTGGAACACCGCATGTCGTACAACCCGCTCGGTGGTTCCATGATGCCGTCGTACTATGCCGCTGGCACGCCGCCTGCCTACCCGCAGCCGCACATGCAGCCCATGTCGCCGCCCGCTGGAGGGGTGGGGGTCAGCACTGCGTACACGCCTGGTGGGTACATGCCCGTGCAGAATGGGCACTATGCTGGGGATGGTTATTGAGCTGGTTGTTAAATATGGTGTTGGGTGTTTCTTCGGGGTAAGCGTGCTGGCTTGGAGTTCATGTTTTGTTGCAAAGTCTCCCATTGGTATCAATATATTCACATGAACAACGTTTCTGCGTTGCGCCGTGTTCCCTACTGTGACTGTGTCAATGTAATAGATGAGACCAATGACGACTGGAGTTCACAGATGTAATGGAAAATCACGGATAGGGCTAGGGAGAAGGCTCCAATGCTGCGCTTCCAGTTTAGGTTTAGCATGTGAAGCTGCACGTGTGTAACATTGACAGGCAACCAACTGTTTGGCTGAAACGTTTCCGACTTGAGCATGACAAATGCAACTCTGAGCATCTCTTCTCGTCCCTCTTGCTGTGCGATTACCTGGGCCCCATGCCACTCCACGATCTACCCCCTGAGCTTGTGCTCAGAGTTATGCGCCATATTGGCCATGAGTTTTTTGCTCAGAACATCCGCCGACTCACCGTCTCCAAGTGGTGGTTTCGATATGCTTGGACCATCTTCGTGGAGCAGCTCCTCTTGAACCGTACCCGCCTCGTGCACTTTGCCCGGAACCCCGCTGCCCTCGAAGCCATGCTGCCACACCTCAAGGCCATCACAATTATAGCCAGGGAGTTTTGCTATCCTTCCACTAGTCCTTCTCTTCACAAGGTTGTGTATGACGGCCTGTGGGGTGTCACCGACGAACCATATTCGAATTCCCCATTTGGTCACGGGTTGACGGAGATGGCCAAATTCAACTCATTCCTGGACAAGGTCGCCATCAAGTTGCATCAGTGCCCACGGCTAAACTCTGTGACCTTCAAAGGCCCGACAAAACACGGTGTTTATATTTTGTACACAGAGCCTCTGGACAGTCTTCTCTCCCTGCGTCACGTCACCTCCCTTACCGTCACCAACAACGCCTTCCTAAACGGGTTCCACATGTGCTCCCATATCCACCGCCGCCTCCCGTTCCTCCGTCGTTTCCGGTATCGCACACATTTGATCTGCGAGGACCTGCTGACGCCGCTCCCGGACGCGCCACCCCTCAACCTGCAAGACGTCGTGATCGATCTCACCTGCCCGACTTGCCGCCGTCGTGGCTCAAGGTGGTGCAATGTCAAGCCGAGGAGGTGTCCAGTTGTGGGACGCCCGCATAGGCTTGATTGGGAAGACTGTGGCCACCGGCTGGAGGAGTGGGCCACGGAACTCGCATCTCGGCTGGACAATCCAAGAATGGTCAGAGTGAGGTATCCGTGGCCGTATAACGACCGGACCTACTCGTTCGATGGCATCACAGGGGTTCGAACGCAGTTGGAGAATGGCAGTACCTGGGACGATGAGGGGCCTGTTATTCCAGAGCGTCCATCAAAGGTGTGGGATGACCAAGTGGACGAGGAGAGTGACGAAGAGGAAGAACAAGACGATGAAGCAAACGACGATGAAGAAGACGACGATGAAGAAGACGACGATGAAGAAGACGACGATGAAGAAGACGACGATGAAGAAGACGACGATGAAGAAGACGACGATGAAGAAGACGACGATGAAGAAGACGACGAGGATGAGAATTAGCAAAAGGACAGGGACGAATCAAGAAGAGAGTGAGCGAGCATTAGCCTGTTTAAAGAGACAGGCTTGATTGCAGGAAAAGAAGGAGTAGGAGGCAGAAAAGGTGCGTGACGCGAGGATAGGGGGCAAGCTACTATCTAAGTAAGGTATCTAAAGAAGGGAGTTGGGAGCACTCTGAATTTGACACGTCGTGTGCACTGATGGGCTGAAGTCTCTCCTCTCACAAGTGACATCCAGATCTGTTGTCCGTTTTCCGATTGGAAATGGGGGCACGACTCAGATCACTGTGCTGTAGCCAACGATTTCAAAGCCGAGTCACTTAGACTGGGGTTACTGTACTGACCTTACATATAGCTTCATTAGACTCTTAAAATCGGCGGAATCTCGGCCGTGTTCAAGTTCCCGATTTCCACAAAGACTACATGTGCCACGCTTTGTACTGCTGTTTTGGCGTCGACGCCGTGAGGCCTCAAGTCCCGCAGTCTAGGCCGCCCCCATAGACACCCGAAAGCTGGCCCTGCATCAAGACCTCCCTGAGCTTGCCCGCATGTGGCTGAGCTCGGTCCCGCGGCTGCAGCTTCCAGTGCCCAGGCGCCGAGAGAACTAGAGTGGCTGAGGCGCCAATTTGAAACCGGTCAATGCAACAGCTTGGAGCGTTGGCTCCGAGCAGTTGGTTCCAAGCAGTTGGTTCCAAGCAGTTGGTTCCAAGCAGTCGGTTGGGGGCCTGGTCCCTCTTCTCTTCCCCGCCTTTCCAACCACGAGAGCAGTCTCCTGATCAACAACTCGAAGCTCGTCATCGCGTCCACGTCGTCGCTGGATCAACAAAACCTCTTATTGAAGCTCAACTTCGAACGCAGTCCGTAACCTCCGTTAATGCTGGGCCATTGGCTCTGATAACCCCTCTATTGCCTTCAAGTTCGGACACCACAACGGTACAATTAACCCCTTCAAACCCACACTCCTCCGAGCAAAAATCTCGACGCCGTCTGGTCTCAGCCGCCATGGACACTCCTGGTGTTGGAGACCGACAGGGCCAGGAGCGCAAGCGGAAGTCGCGGTCGCCTGAACCGTCCCCGCCTGCGTCGAAGCGCCCATCTGTTCATCCGCAGCCCGAGCCAGCTTTGCTCGCCACTCAATCTAATTCCAAGCCCGCCGGCGTGGATAAGATCTCGGAATCTGGGACCTACAAGCGCAAGCAGGGACGGAGACAACGTTTCGAAGATACAGAAGAAAACAGCGCCAAGATCAATGCTCTGTTCGAGATGTTTCAAGCCGAAGCGGAGCACAGCAAGGCCGAAGAAGAGCGCCGCCGTAACCTGCCGCCTATCGAGGCACTCAAGGAAGCCGCCGAAAGGCTCGAGGAAAAGGGCCGGACATTGTACCGTGGGTTTGAACGCTTCAGCGGGACAATTATCCTCCAGGAGACACCAGCCAGCCATAACGCCGGAGCGCGATGCCGAGCCGAAGACGACTGCCTGCAAAGGGTCCTGCTGGAAGCGGCGTTGCGCGAGAAGTTGCGCGAGAACAGCAACCTTCGATATAACCACGACCATTATAGGAAGCGTGGGCACATTGACGACGACTACCGCATCCTAGTCAGCCGAGGCCCCTTCGACAAGAAATACTATCATATCCGCTGCTTCGAGACCATGGTCGACCTGGCGCCGCTGATTCCTGACAAATTCTTCCTTGATACCACGACATCACGCGTAGGCCCATTTGAAGCGCCACCAGAATGGGGCCTCATGTTCAGGACCTGGTTCGAACACAAGGGGCAAATCGATCTAGAAAAGATTGCAGCGTACATCGATGCCGAGAAGGCGTATCGGGACATGGAAAGGGACTCAGATTCGGACACGCATCCCCCTAACACCGCAAGGCCGGTTCTGAGGGACCATGTGACAGCGGCGAGTGAAGGTTGCAGTTTGTATGATGTCGCCCAGCATCGCTCTTGTGATTCGATGCCGAACGGTTGCCTTGCGAGATATCGACCAACTGGGCTCCATTGGACGATCGTATTTCCGGAAAATGAGGGTCGCGTGGTGGAGTTGGACGTGCCTCGGAATGAGCAGCAAAGGAGGGCTGCCATTATTCGAGTTTTCTTCGGCAATTTTGACAGCGCAGAGGGCGGTAGTAGGGCTGCGGGCGGAGAGGAAGGACCGAGTGGTGCGGGTGTGAGAGGAGAGGGAGAAGAGGTGCAGGAATAACATGGCGCTCAGGGACAACCAAGTTGTCGGCTAGGCACGGGGATGGCGGCAAGGGCTTTCATGTATTCTTGTCTTGTGAGGGTCTCACGCTGGCAATCTCCATGTCGATCTTTCTAGCGAACCCCTACCTGTTGTCTGGTACTTTCACCACCACAGCCCTTTTTTCCCAACGTCCCCCCTCGTCCATCTCTTGCTTGACGCCCTACATACCCGCCTTTTGCGCAGCGATCTTATTCCCTTAGCTCGCCGGCTTTATCGAGATGGCGCATCCACGTTCATCGGTTGAGCTCTTTCGCTCCAGTGGCGCCAAATCTACAGAGGTTTCGCACCAGGTCGTAATTCAGTTGTTTGCTTAGGAGAACAAATGTTACTCAACCTCTCTACTATATCGCCAGCCAGTTTCTGTGGGACCTCACCAGATCACGGTTTCTGTGCAAGGCCATGGTCTCACGGACCCGGGACCAAACAGGCTACTGATCAGGACCCGAACAGTCGAGGGCCCTGACAAAACCTTCGACAGCCTGGTTGAGTGGCTCGCCTGGATCGCTGGGGAACGCAAATCTGCTCCTCTCATCTCTGAGTTCGCCCTGAATCCCATCTCCGTCCGACGCCAATATCACCATTGCCGGACATGGATTCCGGGACTAGAAACCCGCATTCTACTGGTGCGCTACAGCCGGCCATGATCACTTTAGCCAGTTCCCTCTGGGTCCATTGTCGAATGCGACCATCGTAGCGTGTTAATGATGCTTTTATTGAGCCAAGCTTTCCCGCAACGTCTCTGCTCCGCCACGGCTTTGGGTCGCGGCATTGTCATGAAGTCGCGATGCGGATCTTGTTCTTAACAAATCACGCCGGTACAAAAACTGGACGTGATCTCGTCGTTCTCGCTGTCGGCTGGTTTCCACCTCTGGGGATATTCATCTCTTGCCCGTTTTCGCAGACGCAAAAGCCCATTTTGACCACGCTTATCATGTTGTCCCTCAACCTCCTCGTTCTCTTCCCCGCCGTCACCCTTGCCCTCACTCCCTCCCGGGGCTGCGGCGCCACCCCTAAACTCATCACCCCCTCCAGCACCGCCACCCCGCTCAACCTCACCATCAACTCCAAACCCCGCAACTTCTTCGTCGCCCTCCCCAAATCCTACTCCTCAACCACCCCGCACCGCCTCGTCTTCACCCTTCACGCCCTGGGCGGCACCGCCTCCGCCGTCATCGCCGGCACCGGCGGCTACGTCCCCTACTACGGCCTGCCCCCGCTGGCCGCCAACGACTCCGTCCCGACCGTCTTCGTGGTCCCCAACGGCCTCAACAACGGCTGGGCCAACCAGGGCGGCGAGGACGTCACCTTCCTCCGGCAGGTGCTCGCTACGGTGGAAGACGACCTCTGCATTGACCAGGACCTGCGCTTCTCGACCGGGTTCAGCTACGGCGCGGCCATGAGCTACGCCCTGGCGTGCGCGCTGGGCAAGGACATCCGCGCGGTGGCGGCGCTGTCGGGGAATCCGCAGATCAGCGGGTGTGCGGGGGGCACGGAGGCGGTGGCGTACTATGGGCAGCATGGGACGAGCGATAATGTGCTGCCGGTGAGTGGCGGGCGGGAGATGCGGGATCGGTTTTTGCGGAACAACGGGTGCGGGAATGAGACCAAGGAGGCGGCGGAGCCGGTGAAAGGGGGGAATGGGAGGGTGAAGACGGTGTATCAGGGATGTAAGGAGGGGAAGCCGGTTGTGTGGGTGGCTTTTGACGGGCCGCATACGCCGACACCGAAGGGGACGGGAGAGGCCGAGACGTGGGCGCCTGGGGAGACATGGGAATTTTTCAAGCAGTTTAGATAGAGTAGTTTAGAAGCGTATGGTTCGAGTCGCACGCTGAAATCCATTGAAGCAACAAAGGAGAGGTATAAAACTTTAGGATTTGAAGGGGAATTGCTTTGGGGTGATGAGCAAGCGTAAGGTAAGTTGCAGAGCAGGAGGGAGTACTGACACCCCTTTCAAACTGAAGTCCGAGACAAGCATTTTCTATCTACTCAGAGCGTAGTTATTAGGAGATAATGGTTTGTTACGACGCTGCTTAATGACTGATGGAGCTTCTTAGGAGGCATGGAGGAGATTGTCAGGCCGGAAACCGGCTTCCATCCAGGTAGACTTTCAGAAGCAACGGAACCAACATGACGACTTCTAAAGTCCAACAAACCATTAATCCAACTATCTAGAAAACTTTGCCTTGTGCCAGTTCCCCTGCAATCTTCAAAGGCGGGTTTGCCTAGACGATCCCAGCTGGTTGCCCCTGACTCCATCCGCACTCCATCCCAGCCCCTTAGGTGCACCAGAGTAGCCCGGACTCCACCGAAGCGGGTTTAGCTCAGTTGGGAGAGCGTCAGACTGAAGTCAAACTTCGGGATCTCAAATCTGAAGGTCGTGTGTTCGATCCACACAAACCGCATCCTCATTTCTTTTGCCTAGCAGCCATCCCTAAGCGTACTTTTTGGCCATGGGACACTGGGTGTGTGTGTGTATGTGCATATCCTGGATGCATGACTTTCGTTTTGAGGGCGTTGCATATTTTGTACCTAGTCGAGCTGATGGTGCATTCTTTGCCCCAAAGGTGTTGCAATTAGCCTCGGGGTAGAAACCCTGGAACGTCGTCGACACTTAGATTCAGGGCAAGGCAATCACGGGTGCTTGAGAACAGGCCAAGACAGCTGGAGTAAAAGCAGAAAATTGCTAATACCATGACCATAACCATAACCATAAAAATACATAACAATACACTCGACCCCTACCGGATATCGAATCAAATCCTAAACCCTCATTAATCACTTGTCACCAAAACTTGACTTAATACTTCCTCTCTCCAAGACCCAACCCCTCCTTAAACCGCTCCAAATAACCACTGATATCATTCTCCCCACCACAGTGTTGGCACCTCATCTTCTCCTGGCCCTGCCCCATACCGCCAATCCCCTGGCCCTGGCCGAATCCCTGACCGACACCCTGCTGCCCCTGACCGATGCTCTGCCCCTGACTGGAACCAACGCCAGAGCTCTTACCCGCCGTCGCCGCCCACGAGGACGTCGCGGCCGCGAGCGCGTGGTCGATGTTGCGCTCCTTCATGGAGCGGTCGTACGGCTGCTGCTGCTGCTGCGGGGCAAAACCCTGCTGGGTCTGGGGGTAGGCCTGGCTGCTCTGGAACTGGGGCTGTTGCTGCTGCTGGTACTGGGGCTGGGGTTGGTACGGCTGCGGCGTCTGCTGCGGCTGCTGCTGGAGCTGGTCGAAGCCGAGGGCGTGGATCTGGGGCTGCTGCTGTTGCTGCTGGCCGTAGCCCTGGCCCTGACCCTGGCTCTGCTGGCGCGCCGCGGACGACGCGGTGTATGCATCCGGCATGACCTGCGGGCTCATGCCCATGGCCATGTGCTGCGTGGGCGGGTACTGCTCAGTGCTGCTGGACTGGCCGTAGCCCTGGCCCTGGGTGTGGGACGCGCGGGGTGCGGACGCGGTGTAGGCGGATGGCATCACCTCGGGGGACATGCCCTTAGCCATTTGCTGAGTCGGGGGGTACTGCTCGGTGCTCGCAGCCTGGGAACCTTGACCGTAGCCATGGGACTGGGGGTGCGGACTCGGTATAGGCAGATGGCATCACCTCGGGGGACATGTGCAGCCCGGATTGGCCGCGGCCGGTGTGCTGCTGCTGCTGCTGGCCCTGGCGCGGCGCCGAAGAGGTGTATGCGTCGGCATGACCTCGGGGCTCATGTTTTGCACCATCTGGGGGTGGGGTAGGTGGTGATGCCCGGGACGGAGTCCTGGCTGGAGTTGGGGTTGGCGTCGGAGCCGCGGGCGTGAGAGGGGATGGGCATGGCCGCAGCGGCAAAGGTGGAGCCATGCTCGCGAGCGGATGTGTCAGGGACGGGAGATCCTTGAGGTCCTGGGCGCGCGACGTGATGTCGCTGTCCCGCTGGGTCTGGGATGGGTGGATCCCGGAAGCCGTGCCAGAGGCGAGGGTGTTGTACTGCCCATGGCCCGATTGGCTGTCGCCGTGGGTGACCGAGCTGGTGGCATGAACGCTCTGGCGGGGGACTTGGCTTGACTTGACCTGAAAGGCGTGCCGGAGGCAAGGACATTGTACTCGGCACCCTCTTCGTCGGTATTGGACTTGCTAGTCTTGGAGTGGTCACGGTGCTTCTCGGTGCCGGCGATGGCGGCGCCGGCGATGGCAGGGCCCAGCTTCACTCCAGAGGGGATGCCGGACGGGAGCGTGTTGTACTGACCGGGGCTGCCACTGCGAGTCTTCTCTGCCGAGGGGCTTCCGGAAGACCGGAGCGTATTGTAATCGCCAGACTCACTCGAAGACACATCCTTCCTGGTCCGCTCAGGAGCAGGAACACCAGAGGACGCAATGATGTTGTGATCACCGGCCTCCCTTGCAACAACATCCTTGCGGGTAGCCTCGGGGTGAGGGGCACCAGAGGAAGCAATCACGTTGTAATCTCCCTGGTCCCTCCCAACCACATCACGCCTGGTAGTCTCTCGGGCAGGGGCGCCAGACGAAGCAAGCATGGTGTAGTCCCCGTGGCCGTGGCCAGCCTCAGCGCCGTGCGGAGGCGGCATCGGGGGCTCCCTCGGGTGTTCGAACGGGGTCGAGACGCCCTCAACCTGTCTCGGCGCCTCTCCGGCTGGTCCGGCTCCGCCGGCATCGGCAGTGATCGGGCTGCTGATGGAGTTCCTCAGCTCCCGGGGGTTCTCGCTGATGCTGTCCTCTCTGCGGTGGTGGGCAAAACCAAGGGCGCCGGCGCCAGCAGCAGCGGCAACAGCAGCCTTCTCCTTGCCGTGGCCCGAGTGTTCATCGACATCGGCTCTCGCGGGGCTCGGCGGCGATGCCCTGCGCTCCATGGCCGCCTCACCCTTGCTGAGCTTGCGCAGGCGGTTAGGGGAGACGCCCTCCCTCGTAGACTCCGTGGGATGGCTGATCGACTTGCGACGGCCGGTCTCGTCCTTGTTGCGGTGGAAGATGCCCAAGATCTTGTGCTTCTTCTCGCCCTTGGGAGAGCCCTCCTCCTCGTGGCTCCTGGTCTTCGCGACAGGGGAGCGCTGGCGGGAGGAGCGACGCTGGCCGCCCACAACCGTGGCAGCCTGATGTCTGTTGCCCAGGCTGGGCGACCGAGACCTGTCTGCGTCGACGGCGCTGCTACCGCGCCTGCGCTTGCCCACATTGTCGGCGGCAGCGGCACCGGCAGCACCAACAGCCGCGGCTCCCGCGACAGCGCCGTACCTCGACGGCGAACCCGAATGGCGGCGGCTCTCGCGTTCGTCAGCTTGGCCGGCCGCGAGGGGGAAAGCGCGCTGAGACGGGGAGTCCGCCCTTCGCTGAGTGCCAGTGCGCCCGGTGTCTCGGGATGCAGCCTCAGCGAGCAACACGTCGTCGCGCACAGAAGTCTCCGGGAGAAGGCCAGGAGTAGTGTCCTGGGTGGCTCCGGAAGCGACCTGGCGGCTAGTCCGGTTCCTTTCCTCGGGGATGTCGGTAAGGGGAGCAGCAGCAAGCATGCTATCCTCCCGGGAACCAGTTGTATCAAGGCCACGGGGTTGGCTGTGGCGCGCGGACTCGGGGTCCTGGCTGCCGTGGCCGACTACGGTGTTGTAGACACCGCCCCTGGGAGAGTTAGTTACACCCGCAAGAACAGAGTCAGCAGAAGGTGCTGACTTCGCAGGCATGTGGTGGTGCTCAGCATGGTCGTCGGCGGCGCTTCCGTGGCCGGCCACCGTGTTGTATAGGCCTCCGTCTTCTCCCTTGGGGAGATTGCCCCAGTACGGGGCGGAATCACCACCGGACAGTCGGTAGTTCTGGCCCCTTGATTCGATCTTGTCGTCATAACTCTTATTGTTGGCAGTAGCTCCTGCCAGCCCGCCGGTTGTGCCGGTTGTCACGCCCCTGTCCAAGTCCCTGTCCTTGCTGCTGCTGAACCGAGCATTCCGCTCAGCCTCGTGCAGCGGCGAGGTGGTGTCCAGGTCGGTCCTGATCGACTCGAGCGGGGCTGTGGGAATGGTATGGTCCCGGACATAGGTGCCGCCACCAATGGCTTCATCGGGGCCCCTCCAGGTGGACCGGGTCGGCGAGGTCATGGCGACGCCGGAATCGGTGTAGTTGTGGCCGCGGGGGTCGGCAGGCTTGTGCAGCTTATTGCGCTGGCGCTCTGATTGGGTCGTGTGCTGCATCGTTTCTTCGGGGGTGGGAGGAATCGAGTCGGGGTAGGTTCCAGGAATTACTGATGACATTGCACCTTTACCGCTTGGCGGTGTATGAGGGTGTTGGTTCTGGAAAGCAAAGGGGTATCTCGGTCGAAGAAACGGGCCCCGGGTGTAAGTGGTGGCAAGGGGTGTGAAAGGGGGGTGAAATGGGTGGAAATTGGTGTAAGTTGAGTCTGAATGCAGCCAAAAGGAGCGAGATAGCTCCAAGCTCATAAATATGAATGCAGGGCCATCAGGTGCGCAACAGCGTCATTCACACCAGCCTGCATCAAGTGCGCTCCTCAACCGGTTGCTGAGATGCGATGACTTCAGCCGTCGAACTTGTGGTCCAAGAACGGCGGTCCTGACATCATCGTTTGGTCCCCGGACATCGGATTGACCAATGACGTGCTGGGGATGGGCGGGAAACGGGTTCAACTGACGTTGGGCTTGGCGTGAATACGCGCCCCATTTTCTGCTAGTGTGAACACATTCACTGCCGTGCTCCCTTTCGACGAATAGACGCTGCGCATCAGGCCCAGTGCGATCGAGATCGTCACTTAGTGTCAAACAAGCCTGTTGCGTCAGAGAGGCCGGCCACAACAATCGGCATTCTGTCAACTGTTGTTTTGTTGGTGCCAAGCTCCAGCCAAGATGACATTTGACAGGAAATCAAGACAAGGGAACACAGCTCCACTCAAACAAACACCACCAGGAGAACAAACAGTCAACAGCGATGACCCTAACCCTATCTCAACATCCCCTGAACCACCACCAAACAAACACCGAGACTTCTCCAAACAAAGCCAGGACTTGAGTGGAGCTTCTATGAAAATGAACGCTTCGACAAGTAGGCACTATCTGTTGACATAATTCCACCCAGAAATCACCAGAACTGTGGCCTTTTTTTCTTTTCAGCTTGTGTCTTGGACCCCTGGTGAGACCGTGAGAATGCCCTTAAGTTGGTGGCCTGCATTGTCAGTGCGAGCTGCGAGGGGTCTTGGGTGCCTAGAAAAGATACAATCTTGGCAAACAACACCGAGAATTGAGCATCATGAGCCTTGTGATTTGAAGGGTTCAAGCCAGGTTGCAATCTCGTGGGTACGCTTGCTCTCCAACCTACAAGCGGCTCCCGAAGCGTCGGTATCGTCTGCCCTTGTCACACGAAATCACTGAGCCAAATGTGTAATCCTGGGTTCTTATGAGTGCGGAGTTTTCCCCGAGTGCACCACCGTGAGCGCCATGCCAGAACGAGCATCACGACACGCGAATCCGTCTCCTACTCCACTACCGCCTGGGGGGGCTCGGGGGGTTCTGGGGAAGCCAGCATTGTGACTCCGCATCAGATCGATAGCCTCCGTTCTCGATGGAACGCTGCTGCGGCGTCTCATGTGGTCCCTCACAGAACTCCAAAATGGCCGATCCACGATGATCTGAGATGGTCTGGAATGAGTGGGCCGAGGTGCAAGGACCCAGAACGACATATGCCATAGGGATCAGCTGATATACCAGACTTTGCTTCTGCGGCAGTGTTGTAGACCTCACATGCTCAATACTCCCTGGGTTTGAGCCTAAGCCTTGCCGCCTCAAGAACGCTGTCGCGGCCAAGAACAGAACGCATTCCAAATGGCAGCGTGAGAAACTCGAAGATACATCGCGGTCAAGGTTGAATCCCTCATCGTATCCACACTGCAAAAGGCTTGCACCGGGTCCAGATCCGATCTAGAAGATGTAGGAAAACTTTTCCCTCATTTTGATGGGCACCCTGGACAGTTGGAAAAGTCTTCAGTTCCCAATGTCGAAGTCTAGATGCGCGAGTCGGTAGCCCGTGCTCAGTCTTAATGTTGGAATGTGGCCAGGTCACAGGTTCGGGCTGGAATAGGAGGTGAGATGACAGGAGACTCGTCGAGTGCCTTCTGCCCGTTCACGGTCTTGATTTGAAGGCATATGGTGTTGACGACGTCCCAAGCATGACGTCAAGCCCAACCTGTTCGTCTGATGCCTCGCAACTTCTATCTCATCCCCTGACTCCGGGATCCGGCAAGTCTCAGACAAGCTGCACGACGTGAACATAGCCTGTTGGTTTTTGATTTTATCCGTGAGCCAGTTCCTTGCTCGGGGTGGAGAGCGTGGTGTTTCGTCCGCTTCGTCCCTGAAGACGCGAGGCTCAGGGTCTCCACGAGCCATGTGAAAAGATGAGAGTCAAAACTGCTGGCCCTTGCACTCTGCACCACGCCGAGTCATGCTCGGCGGCTGATAGGTAGCGGCGGGAAGCGGGAGCACCCACTCTCCACCACTCCATCACAAAAGCCACCGAATGAGTGCCGTCCGGTTAAATCGGGATTTTGTCAACTGCCGGCACTTGCATCTGGGCAAAAGCTTCTGATTTGCCGCCCTGTCTCGGCGCAGCGCTGCACAGAGATCGTCTTTCGTGCTTGTTGTTGAGCAAAGAAAGAAACAGTTTTACCCTAACTCTTCCTAACTGAGATAACCCCTGAATTGCACAAGATGTCGAACACAAGGTCTATCATTGAAATAAAACAAAGCGGTCTGGGTGTCCGTACCGTGCATTGACCAATTTGAAGTGAGAAGATTCTCGGTTCCGCTTCCATCAAGCTGACGCGTGTTGACGGCCTACAATCCTGCCCCCTGTGGTTAACCTGGTCAGGAGGCCCCCTGTCTCTGACCCTCCTCGCCTTGGCTCCCTGGCTGAAAGGTTCTCCCGCCTCGAAACCTCAGCTCCTGTCAACCGCGTAACTCCGAAAGACGTCATTCCTCCACCGAGCATTGCGAGCGAAAGTTTCTGTTCTAGAGGCTACCAGGGTTGGCTCGCACAATCCGAGACTTCCGGGGTCGACAGATCCCAGATTCTTGAAGTTCAAGGCCGTGGGTGTCGCTTGCACGGTGTGGGAGACAAATCAACTTCAACAAACTCAAACAATACCCAGGTCAAGAAAATGCGGGCTTGACTCCTGACGATCTACTCCAGTATACAGCATAGCCCCAAACTGACAGGACGATCAGCTCAAGTGCAAACGAGAGCCCGGCCGAGCCCTCAAACCCCAAGTCAACATTAACCCAAGGTACCCCTGCAGATCCGAAGTGGTTACCGAGGCGGGACAGTCCAAATAACCGGCCAGGTCTGGCCCCAGGTTCCCTCCCCAGCTGGTGGAGATGGAGAAGACTGTTGGATGACACGAGGGCAGCATGCTCCCCACGATGTGTCTCCGGCCGGGGAAGTTTGATGGTGTGGGGATTGCCCCAGGGAGTGAGCATGGGGAGAACCAGGGACTAAAGAAAAGACTGCGTCGGTGGTCCTGCATATATAACTCTTGATGTTCCCGCCTCCTCGGTTCGCGTGTTGTTTTTGACCATCACTTACATTGACATCTAGGGATAACAAAAAGGCATTGTCCTTTCCCTCCCTTCTTCACCCCTCCCCTTCCCGCCCTCTCTTTTGGGATCTCCCTCCCTTCCCCAACAACAACCACCCTCCACACCCTTCTTCTTCCGCACACACAACAAACCGCCACAATGCCAGGCGGCGCCGCCCCCCCGACCGCGGCCCTCGACGTCACCCGCGTCGAGGCCCCGTCACCCTCAAGGCCTACCTCATGTGCGTCTTCGCCGCCTTCGGCGGCATCTTTTTCGGCTACGACTCGGGCTACATCTCCGGCGTCATGGGCATGGAGTTCTTCATCCACGTCATCGAGGGCCCCGACGCGACGGTCCTCCCCGCCTGGAAGAAGTCGCTCATCACGTCCATCCTGTCGGCGGGTACCTTTTTCGGCGCCCTGATCGCGGGTGATCTGGCCGACTGGCTCGGCCGGAGGATCACGGTCATCCTTGGGTGCGGCGTGTTCATCATTGGTGTGGTGCTGCAGACCGCGAGCGCCGGGTTGGGCCTGATCGTGGCTGGTCGGTTGATCGCGGGCTTCGGTGTTGGCTTCGTGTCGGCGATTATCATCTTGTACATGTCGGAGATTGCGCCGAGAAAGGTGCGCGGTGCGATCGTGTCGGGGTACCAGTTCTGTATCTGCATTGGGTTGCTGTTGGCGTCGGCCGTGGACTATGGCACGCAGGAGCGGACGGACAGCGGGTCGTACCGGATCCCGATTGGGCTGCAGATGGCGTGGGCGTTGATTCTCGCGGGTGGTCTGTTCTTCCTGCCGGAGTCGCCCAGGTTCTTCGTCAGGAAGGGGCAGCTGGAGAAGGCGGCGGCTACGTTGGCGCGCTTGAGGGACCAGCCCCTGGATTCGGACTATGTCAGGGATGAGCTTGCCGAGATTGTGGCCAACCACGAGTACGAAGCGACGGTGGTGCCGCAGGGCAACTACTTCCAGGCCTGGGCCAACTGCTTCAGGGGCTCGCTTTGGGACAGCAGCAGCTACCTCCGTCGGACGGTTCTGGGCACGTCGATGCAGATGATGCAGCAGTGGTAAGTTGTTTTCGTATTAATAAATCAAGACTAGCGGGATCACTGACAATGTGTAGGACTGGCTGCAACTTTGTGTTCTACTTTGGCACCACCTTCTTCCAGCAGCTCGGCACCATCCAGAACGCGTTCCTGATCTCCCTCATCACGACTCTCGTCAACGTCTGCTCGACTCCCATCTCCTTCTACACCATGGAACGCCTCGGCCGTCGCCCGCTGCTCATCTGGGGCGCCCTGGGCATGCTGACCTGCGAGTTCATCGTGGCCATCATCGGAACCTGCCGGCCGGATGACGACGCCGCTGTCAAGTCCATGATCGCCTTCATCTGCATCTACATCTTCTTCTTTGCCACCACTTGGGGTCCTGGCGCGTGGGTCGTCATTGGCGAGATCTTCCCTCTGCCCATGCGTGCCAAGGGTGTTGCGCTGTCGACCGCGTCTAACTGGCTGTGTAAGTGCCCAACGCGATGCGTATCATCAAGAACCATCAGCTAACACGTTCCAGGGAACTGCATCATCGCCGTCATCACCCCTTACATGGTGGACGAAGACAAGGGCAACTTGGGCGCTAAGGTTTTCTACATCTGGGGTGGCCTCTGCAGCTGCTGCTTCGTCTACGCCTTCCTGCTCATCCCGGAGACCAAGGGCTTGACGCTCGAGCAGGTCGACCAGATGCTGTCCGAAACGACCCCGCGGACCAGCGCCAAGTGGGTGCCGCACAGCACTTATGCTGGCGGTGAGCTCAAGGTGAAGCGGGATACCGGGCACATCGAGAAGGCGGATGGAGAGAGCGTATAAGCGAGTAAGCGCGGGGTGTAGTTGGATTTTGTTTGTGGGTAACAAAACATAACGAGGATCAATTCTTCTTTCATGAAGCAAGTACCAGTGTATATACTGGTGTGAAATGAGCGCTGTATTGCTTTCTACTCCCAGACATGTGTCTTAGATCCGAGGAGTTCAGTTCGTGGCCCCAGAAAGACATCAACGGCCTCTATCCCCATTGCATCTTTGCAATTCACATGATATACACACCCCGACCCACTTCGCACATATTGCACAATCACTCCCTCCTCCTAATCAATAACCTCTCTTTCTCATCCCAAGCTCATGCAATCATTCCCCCGCCCCCTTCACCTTGGTCGCATCCCGCTTACTCGCCGACGACGGATCGCTGCTGTAGATCCTCGTGTCCCGCGGGCTCGCCGTCGTCGCGCGCGCGCGCGGGCCGCCCGAGCCGGCAATGCCCTGCAGCGTCTCGGAGACGGGCGTCTGCGAGGAGGCCTCGTGCGTGGTGCGCGGCCGCGGCTGCTGGTTCGCGCCGTAGGTGCTGTAGAGCAGACCCGCAAAGATGCCGCCGGCCACCATCAGGGGCACTTTGCGCGAAGCCCACATGTTGGACATTTTGGGCTGTGGTTGGGGGTGGTGGATTTGGCGGGATGGGTTTGGTTTGGTGGAAGGTCTCGTGAGGTGTGGTGTGAGCTTGGTGAGGAGGATGTATCTGAAGAGAGGAGCCGTGGTATTCCTCGTCGATTCGTACTGGTGTTCGTGGGGGAGTGGCTCTGAGATGCGAGGGAGTAATCGTGAAGGGAGTTTGGTGATTGAACGCAGAGTGAAGCTCAACGGTGCTTAAGAGGGTGTTACCTTACCTTAAAGGGAGCTTCTGGTCATGACGATCTAATTGTGGGGATGCGGGTGGCCAGGATCATGATGACATCAAGACCTTGGGGATATCTGGGCACAGCGATGGGGCCAATGGAACACTGAACCGAGTCCCGGTCACCAACAGCTCTTGGCTCCAGAACCTATTGCCTAAAACGGCAAACTGCAACATCATCACTGGAAACGACTTTCACAAGCCTTCTCACTCCCCTTCCGACGTCTTGCCCCACTAACCTGGACAGAGCGAGGTGAAATCACACAATGTACATCTGATCCCTCGCTTCAAGTCCGGAGAAAAACAAAAGAAGGACTAGCTAAGCAATTCGCAACTACGAAAGACACACACAGTGGTCATTTCCAGGCTTTTGACTCTCAAGTTCATGATACCTCGGGACGACATTGCCTTGTTTCATGCAATGAACTATACACATACATAACCACGAGCACCACTGATGCCATGCTGAGTCCTCTCTGATTTTGAAGACCCAGAAAGGGTATGCCAATACGCCATTGGAGCAGACCCAGCCAGGGTGCCAACAATCAACAGTTGTTGTTGACAGCGCTCTTTGGCCAACAACCAGATGGACAAGGTTGGTGGGGGGGGAAGCAGCGTGAACTCTAATCGGCTCCGACCGAAACAAGGACCTCTCTAGCAAACCTACACCAACACGATCCCTTTAACAACCAACTCCCATCTCCCATCCACTTCATCACCATCTCCGTCCGCACCCTTGATCCCATCGCCCACGACAAAATTATCACAGTCCACCAAGCAGACCCCCACCCCAACCTCAATGCCGTACTCCCTAATTGGCACAGCATCCGCCTCCACCCGCTCATACAACGCCGGAAACAAGCACAACTTAACCCTCTCCCCACCTCCCCCCTCCTCCATTTCCCCTCCCCCTCCTCCATTTCCCCTCCCCATGCTCCCCTTTCTTGCAGTCCTTCTTCCCTTTCTTCCTCATCTGCCCCCTCACAGGCACAAACGCGCCCCACCCCTGCCCATCCCGGACCATTGTCCCAGCATCAAACACCACCCCCGGCCTGAAGAACACAAGCCTGTATTTATTCCGCGCCAGCACCAGGCTGGTCTTGAGCTGCAGCGCGCGGGTAAAGGGGTCTCTAAACACTCGCGCGACGGGGTCGTCGGCCGTGTTTGCCGATGTCAGGGGTGGGTATACTGCGTCCGTGTCTGTGTCGGTGTCCATGTCCACCTCCATGCCCAAGTCGGTGCCGAGAACGGTTTCGTCGTTTGCGGAGAGGAGGTGGGATAGGGAGTGGGAGAACTGCGTGGAGAGGCGGTTCGCGGTGGCGGGGAGGAAATGGGATTGGAAGTAAGGGGAGGTGGTGACGGAGTGGGAGGCGAGGGTGTCGAGGTTGGTGAGGGTTTGCGGGCCGGCTAGTGCAAAAAAGTCAGTTGCGTACGGTTGGGGTGGTGCGGATACGGGGAAGGGGGGAGGTGCACTTCTGGTGAGGATATGGTGCCGATAGTGGTCGAGTAGAGGGGTTTCTCGGGCGAGAAAGTCTGGGAATTTGGATGTGAAGACTAGATCGCTGATGGCCGCGCCGGCAAGGGCTGTGGCGAGGTGGAAGTCAGATATGTCGGTGCTTATGGCCAGAGATAGGAGGCGGTTGAAGGAACACCCGGCCAGGCGCTGCGCCCAAGCGTTTGTCTCTTTGCTCTCTTGATGATCGCCATTGTTGTCGGCCGAAGCTGGAGGGATCGTAATCTCGACCGATGAGCAGGCATCTTTGAGCTCTGTGGCGATCAACTGGAATTCTTGCCAGATCGTTCTGTCTGTGGGTCTGAGGGACTTTGTTTCCAGCTGGGCGATGATCCGCCGCTGGCTCGTGATGTTCTCGAGTTGGCCCTTGAGCACAGAGTTCTCGTATCGAAGGTCTCGCTGCATTGTAACGTCGTCGCGATATTCGGCCGCTTTGCGCGCACTTTGCCGGATTTGCCCGCATTCAAACTCGGCTGCCGATAGCCGGTTTGAGAGTGTGAAGATGTGGTGTTTTTGTTCGAGATTCTCCGTCAGGACCATTTGTAGCTCTCGATCCTTGGCCTCGAGCTTTTGTTCCAGCGCCTGTATTCTCGTGTCAAAGTCCGCTGACCGAGGTGCTGTATTCGAAGAAGCATGATGGGTGGCTTCTGGAGATGCCGCTGTGCCATTTTCTGTCTTCACCCTTAGACGTGCGGACGCCCTGTTGGTTCGAGTTGGCCTTTGGACTTTGCCGCGACTTCTGGAGCTTGATTTTTGACGTCTTCTCTGCTTTACCTAAAAGACATTAGTTTCCGACCGCACCATAGTCTAGAGGAGTGTGAATTGAGTGATTACCGGAGTCACCGGCTTCTCGTCTGTCTTGTCCTCCGTCTTATCAACTTGTCCAGCAAAATCGCCGAGGTCCTCAAACTCTGGGGTTGCATGAAGAGAGAGAGTCGACGTATCCGAACGCTGGCAACGATTTGGTGAAAGCGTGTATGATCGAGATGCCGATTTCAGAGGAGTGTCAACCAACCAGTCAAAACTCTGCGGCGTCGCAATCTGCTTCATCTCCTGTTCAAAGTTTTCGTAATCCCTTTCACGGTACCCAACCAGAAAGATAGATCCTTCAGAGAGAAAAGTCTCGAAGTCATCCTTTCCCCCCGAGCGCCCATAAGCCTTCCATTCGTTCTCAAGTCCCTTTCGAATCTGCGCAGCTGTCACTTCCTGTCCCGTCGTCTTGGATAAGTGGCCAATTGCTGTCCTATAAAGATCGACTTTGTGTTGCAGCGAGTAATCCAAACACGCGATAAGTTTGTTTCTATTGCTCCTCGTCCAAGAGAACCTCGCTGGCTTTGGTCCGTCGCTACGTCTTGCTTTCCTGGCCATCGCGTTGATTTGGCAGTCGGTTGCTCTGGATCTTCTGAAGAGATTCGCGAGTTTTCCTCGAGATTCGCGCGAAAAAGTCCTTGCCGATCCCTGCGAGAGCTGAGCTCAGCCTTGCCCCCCCTGTCTGGCGTCTAGTGTCTCAAGCAGCGCCAACATGCATACTGGCCCATGTATGATTGGTCGACAGCAATGTTATGGCGGTAGTTGCCACAGAGAGGTCGCTTGGCCCTCATCAATCGGGACTGGTGTGCCTGTTCAGGTTTTGGGCGGGGGAGGGTGGCGGCAGGGTTGGGAAACTGAGGCCGACCACGAGGGTGCGGGCGAGATTGGGAGGCTTGCCATGATTCACACTTGTTTATTGTTCCAATTCCAGTATCTCTTCCTTCTCTTGTTCTCTGAACATCTCGCTTTCTTACGGAGCCGTCGATGCCCGCCATGGACTCCTCAAGAGAGTCCACAGCGACTTTGCCGGGGGATGTTCTCCAGGCCCTCTGCCCTATTGAAGCCCTCGTGGACACTCTTGAGCCGGAGCAAGTGCCAGACCAACTGCTGGACGCTTCAGAGAATTCCGACGTCTCAATGAGACGTCTTATAATGGCCGTCGATTTTGGGACCACGTACTCGGCGATTGCGTATGTCGCCCTTGAACCGGGCGAGACGGGCGATTATCTCGATCCCGCGCGCATCCATACCATCCAGAACTATCCCGCCGACGTCACATTCGGAAGCTTGGACGATGACATGAGAAGCGAGGTACCGACCGAAGTGATATACCCCTTGGATCGAGACTTCCGCAAGAAGGAGAGCTTGGATACCCAAGAGACAGAGGCTCCACAAAGCGATGTACCGACTCCTGGCACTGGCTTGACTGAAGCGCACGGCGATCCCGGCGACCCCCTGGCAATATTCGGTGGGCATCGCGATGATGACTCGGATCGAATGTCCATTGACGAAACCACCTCGTTCCGCTGGGGATATGAGACCCATGAGGCCTGGGGCAGGTCCGCAACCCACGTGGATCCCAAAAACCGGCCCCTCGCTCGTTTCAAGCTGCTCCTCGACAGTAGCCCAAGAACGCAGACGATTCGAGATGAGTTGAACGTGACTCTCCAAGAACTCAAGAAAAAGAAAGTCATCAAGGACTCCCTTGATGTCATCGCTGACTTCCTGACCTGTCTTTTGCGTCACGCAAAGTCGGAATTGGAAAACGCCGGGCTGTTTGTGGACGACTACAAGCTCGAGACAATCCTCTGCGTTCCGGCCATCTGGAGTCAGAAGGCGTGCAGGGACATGCAGACGGCCATGGCCAAAGCCATGGGTCGTGCAGGATTTCAGGGCGTCGATGTCAAGAACAACAGTATCGAGAACCTCTTCATTGTCTCGGAGCCAGAAGCAGCCGCAGCGTTTGTGCTTGGTAACTCGCGCGACATCATGGTAATCTGGCTGTCTCCTTTTTCAGCAAGCGACCAAACGAGTGCGAGGAGTGCTGACGCTGGACACAGCCAGGCAATACATTTGTCCTGTTGGATGCAGGTAAGACGTGTGCTTTGACTGGTTGTTCGCGCTTTGCACCTTTACTAACACCAGCTAGGAGGAGGAACTGTCGACGCCAACACTTACAAAGTGAGCACGACAACGCCCCTGCGGCTGACTCAAGAGGTGGTTCCGCCGGGCGGTATGTATCAAACCAAATCCATCCCCAGGATGAGAGGTCAGTAGGCTAACATGAGAGTAGGAGGTCTTTACGGATCAAGCTACATCAACGAGAGCTTCCGCGCTCTCCTTCGAGATCTTCTAGCCGATGAAACCTACCTTGAGAGCCAAGACAACACCATCAACGCACGCATCGAGAAGATCATGATTCATGATTTTGAGCAGAGACTGAAGCGGGGGTTTGATTGTTACTCAGCGAAGGGCAACAAATTCTTTGATGTTCCGGGGCTCCGGGCCAACCCCGAAAAGAAGTTTGGTCGAGGGACTCTTCAGATTTCCGTGTACGTCCTCGTCTGCCACGCCATCTGTCTTGTTTCAGCCAGCTGATTGCTTGTTAGGAGCAAGATTCAAGAGATGTTTCTCGAGCGCATGGACGGCATTGGGTCGGTGATGGAGGAACAGATCTGCAAGGCCCTGGAAAACCATACTGCGGTTGAGGCGTGTTATCCCACTCCTGTGCGTCTCACGAGTGGACTGAAGTTAACTGTAGCTCAGAAAGTCCTTCTCATCGGCGGCTTTGCGAGGTCGGTCTCATTGCGAAGATATCTCGGCGATCGTCTCAAGAACTTTTGTCGCCAGAGAAACCTGCCTGTCCCGACGCTGCTACACCCTCCCAACACGTAGGTCCAAATTCCATCGCCTCACCCAAGTCATACTAACACATCCTAGTGCCACAGCAGTTGCCCGTGGCGCTGTTCTCCGGGCGATCAACAAAGAGAGAGGCCCGCGGAGGTATGCAAGATCCAGCTACGGAATCCTTCGAACTGAAATATGGGATGAGTTCCCGGAACACAAAAAGGCGGCGAAAAAGGCCTACGACCGTCACGACGGCCAGCCCTATGCATTTGACACTGTCGACTGGGTGCTCAAACTGGTAACTATCCACCTTGTCTCCTCCTGTCGAATTTCCAAGCTAACCATTGGTACCAACAAAAGGGACAAGAAGTCGAGCCAGTTTGGACATGCGCCCCGTTTCTCTGCAGCCACACCTTTGACTGCTCTCCACCGCAACCTCTGATATGCAGGGAGATCCTCTACGTGTCAGATCGGTCAACGGAGTCGCACTACCAGCTGCGTCACCCGAAAAACGCTGGAGCAGAAAAGGTGGGCGAGATCGTTGTCGACTTTACTTCTCTGCGCACCGACGGCTTGATCGAACCGGTGGAGCAGGTGATAGGTAAACGCGGCACACTCGTGGGGAAGAGGCACTACAGGGTGACGTACACGATGGTGATCAAGGTTGTGGACCGGGACTTACGATGTAAGTTGCCTCTTGTCCGTTGTAAAAACGCGACTAACATTGGCAAGGCTACGCAATTTACAATGGCGAGGTTAAGAAGAGGTGTAAGATCAATATTGCGTCTGCATTTCGGCCGGGGGTCAAATAGGGGTAGGGGGTTAGACTGCACGTCGAGATTGTTGAATGGGTGTTGGTCACAGAGATACAAGGTGAAAGTCTTTCTTTCTCTCTAGTCCTTTTCGATTCCTTCACGTTTTCAAGGAAACAAGAACAGCTAGTGATATATCTTTTTAACATGAACCATCCCCATCCCGCGTAATCACAAACTCCGATCCTCCCGTGTTGCCCCCTCGACCCTCCCCGCCTAACCCCGGCCTTGGACTCCAAGAAAGAATTCCTGCCTTTCCATGATTGTCATGGGCATTTCCATCCATAGGCTCACCTGAATCTCGGCCTTCAAAAATAATCCTCCTCTCCATCATCTCATTCTTCCTTATCGCGGCTGCCCGAGCCACAATCATGATCCTTGCGCTGAGCGCCACACCCTTCATCCAGGTCTGCTTCGCAGATAAAGCCAAGACCCTTTCCTGCTACCAGGAATGCAACGGCTTGCCGAAGGACGTCAAGAGCCCCCCATGCATTACGACACCCGGGCATTTCGCGAGTGCAGTTTTGGCAGGCAGCTGAAACCCGACGCCGATGGTCACCGGTAGGTACTCGATGAGAACGGCATCCCGTCGATCCCTTTGCCGCTAATGAAGTTTACCTAACCTTCTGGAAGAACCTCGCGATTAAGGCTTTTGGTCGTGGTCGAGTTCTTCTCTACCTGCCCACGCCTTCTGAAGGCAATTTGCAGCACGAGAATCCAAGGAGAGTTGGGTTCATTCCAAACCTGAGTTGTCCGTTTACCGGGATTATTTTATCTTCGAACGATCAGAACCCTGGTCATAGGTAATCTGTCTCTCGGGAAAGATGGGAAAAAAAGGGAGGGGGAGAGAGAGAGAAGCAAAGGAGGAAGGGAAGAGAAAACACAAAGAAAAATAGCACAACAACGTCTCAAGTTATGAGATACCATCTAGAAATAAATCACTTTGAACCCACTGACTTATTATCTTCTTTTGTCTCTTTCGCAGGCGAAATTCTCAAGGGTGCAGTGACCCCTGCCAGAGGGGCGCTTGGCGCTAACGCAGGGGCTACCTCAGCTCCCTTGGCTTCTTAGGCAACTCTCGGCGAATGAAATCGTGAGTCAGGCGACTCGGGGTGACCAGATGCAGACGCAGACGGGACCACTTCCCTCTTCGCCTTCCTTCCCTCCTTTCCCCACTTCTCCACTTCTTTACTGCTCCACTGCCTTCAGGTCTTGGTACCGAAAGGGGAGTGCGACGAGCTTGACGACGATAGCCGCGAGAACCTCGAAAACCGTCTCTATGGCTGCAGACTCCGAAGAGAAGTTTGTTACCTGGGGTGATTTTGTTAGGCTCCGCAGATCTCAAGATAAGCAACTTGCGCGCGAGCTAGCCATTCTTCGCCGGCAGAACGCCAGTCTCCGGCGTGAACAGAAAGAACTCAAACTCGACAATCTGCGCATAGCGGCCCGATTCGACAACTACAAGCTGAAAACTCCGTTTCTGAAAATCAAACCCGTTCCTGCATACGACCCGAATCGGGTCATTGTCCTGCCGAACCCTGACCTGTTTCCCTGTCACGCCAAAGAGTTCTACGCCTTGAGGCATCCGTCAAATGATCGCCAGCGGGAGATGTTGTCGTATCTTGTCGACTTCTATGACATTCAACCCTCTGCTCCCAAAGACGGCGGTGGCAAAGAGGAGGCGCGGCCGAATGCGAGCAGCGAAAGAGCTGTTGAAATGTTAGAGGGGATTCTTGGCCTGGATGAGGACAATCTCATCAAGTTCGCTGAACAAGCCGCTGAGCGCCGGCGCAGTCCCAAGCGATGGACCACAAAGCGTGCGCGGCCTCCAGCACTCCGTGAAGATGAGGCAGATCGGCGGCCTTCGAAGGTCAGGCGACGCCAGGCGCCAGCCGAGAAAATTCGCTCCTCCGGGGAGCTAAGCAATCCCCGGTGGGAATGGAGGCTTGGGACTCGCTCAACACCACCATCACAACGCCTGACGATCAACAACTTGCACAGGGCTCCTGTAAAGAATACAGGAGGAGTCGCAATGTCCGCATTGCCACAGACCGGCGCCTCAAGCTCAACTCGGCCATTCACGGAGCCCCGGAAACCATAACGCCTCTCTACACCATGATTTTCATTCCCTCGTCTTCCTTTGTTCATGCAGCTATGTTATCGTTGAATTATTCCGCGCACCTGTCTCTTTACATTCATTTGGCTGGGTTTTGGTCAGTATGCTCCACATTGCTGCAATGGTCACGGTTGGGGGACTTTCCATTGGCTTGGAGCTTGGATTTGTGGGCAGTGCTTTGTATTCATTAATAATAAGGTATTATCTCATAAGTACGCGAAAAGTGTCCGATCCGGATCATAAGACCACCTCTCCAGTTTCAAATCCAAGATAGTTTCTTCCACAGTGCAATCGATTCTACATCACAAACTACCGGTCGCCCGACAATGGCAAGCCGTGCATCCAACAACCCGGGCTCGGCTCCCGGGCCGTTCGTCCCAGGCATTCTCGTATCCGAGTTCATTGGCAGGTGTGTTCTCCCAACCTTTGATGGTGTAGATGGTTGATTTTGTGATTGGTGAATCGCATACTCTGATGGGTTGAAATTGACATTAAGTGCACGTTCCAGGGACCGCAAAACGCAGACCCGTGGATGGTCAGCTCTTTGGGATGCCGCTCAAAACAACCTGTGGGATCGGGGGAAACCATCTCCGGCTCTCATGGATCTCATTGAATCCAACACGGATCTGATACCACAAGCGAATGGACAAGGCGGGAGCAGACCAAGGGTTTTGGTTCCAGTAAGTGGTCCTGCCCCCAAAACGGGCTTCTCTTCGTCCAGTGCCCTTCGCACATTGAAACAGGGGACTAAAGGGCCGCTTTCAAGGGCTGCGGGAAAGGATACGATGTCGTGATGCTGGCTCTTCACGGGTATGACGCATATGGTTTGGATGTCTCCCCGAAAGGAGTCGAAACTGCCCGGGAGTATGCGGCATCCCAACTTGCAGCGCCGTCCGAGCACAACTGGGCAAACACCACCATTCAGGAAAAGCACTCGGTTGCCGGTCGGGGCGAAGCCAAGTTTGTGACTGGTGATTTCTTCGCCAATGACTGGCAGAAGGACTGTTGCTCGGAGGGCGAGGATTTTCGCGGGTTTGACCTCATCTACGACTACACGGTAAGTCACAGTGTTTGCGAATGAACTGAGCCTTGGTTGACTTGGGTGCAGTTTTGTGTGCTCTCCTGCCAGAAATGCGCCAGGACTGGGCTCGGCGGATGAGCGAGCCTCCTTGCGCCGTCGGGGGTGTTGATTTGCCTCGAGTTCCCGCTCTATAAGGACCTCAAGCTCCCAGGACCGCCTTGGGGGCTCCGAGAAGGCATTTACTGGAACCTACTGGCTGCGGGCAATGGAGTGATTGACAATGAAGAGGATGCACAAGCTGCGACTCAAGTCAAAGCCGGAGGAGCCTTCACGAGACTCAAGTACATCCAACCGGCACATTCATATGAGGTCGCCAACGGAACCGACATGTTGAGCATCTGGGCGCTGAAATCCTGAGACAACGACCGTTGAGAACCAAATTGAGTCGCATTCAGACCATGCTCCGTGCCGTAACCTTGCACGGGGTTCCGAGTAAATAAGCTCCGAGAATCTGGGACTCTGCTGCAACCCTACCGCGCAGCACCCACACAGATCCGCTGAGTAAAGCTTAAATGGAGTGTATTTAATTAATTGACCGGGCCTTTATTCTCCCGCGTCATTAACCGGACGAGTCGGTGACCGTTGGGGAACCCAGAATGCTACGGTAACCTGGGGAACGGTCCAACGCTAAGCTGGCCTACACAGACGGGACTCGCAATGTCAGGTATTAGTCAACGGCCGTTACGCTCGGGTTCAGGGTGGGAATGACATCAAAGTCCACCAAAGGGGAGCGGTGCGTCAGTTAGCTTGGGTCCAATCTCCAAGACTATCCTCGACTGGGCCACCCAACGTCAAGTCTTGGCCGGTTCCCAAAATGACACGGCACGAGCCGCGTGTCATGAGCAAAGTGCCGGACAAGGCACCGCAAGCGACCCAAGCACGCGGATTCCCGATATTAAACAAAGTCACTTACTGTGTATAAATCTCCCCACTGCCGTCAGTTACATCCCGTACCTTACTGGACCTCACCAGCCCGGAACCCATCAACCAACTCACCCACACCGATCCCTAAGCCAGACTCCTCACCATGCCCCGTCCACAACCTCTCCTCCCAACCTTGACCTCCCTCCTCCTCCTCCCCGCCCTCCTCTCTTTCTCCACCCTCACCGCCGCCGTCAACACCCAACACGACGTAACCCTCGACTTCACCGGCCGCGCGCAGATCCACGTGCTCAACACGACGGACCTCACCAAGGCGTCGCCCCTCGCCGACCGCATCGGCTGCCTCGACGCGCACGGCATGCTGACTTCGACAGAAGAGGACTGCGCCGTCTTCACGCGCCTGAGCGACCTGCCCTACACGCTCTCCACGCCCGCGGGCAACTGCAGCTTCCGCGACGAGAACATGCCGCTGAACCGGGACAGCGTGTACGGGCGCAACACGCACGCTTGGTCGTGCGGGCGGGGGGCGGGCGGGGAGGACAAGGGGGTGGAGTATTATTACACGATTGTCAGTGTCCCTCCTTTATTTTTTGCATTATTTTTACCATTTTTTTCGTCTTGCTCCGTCTGTTTTGTTCTTTTTCCTGGAGAGGGGAGAGTGTGTTAATGGACGTGGAGCAGAATGGGTTGAACTACCCGTTTGTGTGCAACGGGAATCTGAATTGCTACTACGACACGCTGGACGCGAGGCCGGCGGAGACGGGCGGGCCGTTGCCGGTGTGGCAGTTCTTTTGGGGCAGCCAGCAGTTTGACGTGGCCAAGGGCATTTCGCGGGTGGCGTGGTTGTGGGCGCCGGTGCCGAAGGAATAGAGGTGTGAACGGGGGTTGTGATGCGTTGGCGATGGGCGATCGCGGGTGGATGAGGGAGGTTGGATCTCGGTTGGTTGTTATATTCTGGTGATACCTCTAACCATACCGGGGCCTGGTGTGGATATGAAAGAGCATTCTTGCAACCCACCTGAGGTCGAGATGAGATATCGTGTGCGCAGCTTTGGCCATCGTCCCTGCCAATTCCTGGTCCCTCCTCTGCCGGGGAATCAAGGGATGTTGTGAACGATCAATTCCAGACTCATCCAGACGGCGGTGGAGCAGGCAAGGTGTAAATCGCTTAACATAGGGGTATCTATTTAACGCTGTCGTATCTCTTGCTCCCAGATCCTGATCGCACATCGACAGCAGATCGCCCTAATCAGGACTGAGGTGGCACTAACCAATGTTGATGTGCGAGGCCGGCTACTCAGATCCGAATCTGTCAGGACCAATGTCGGGAAACCGTCGTAGACCCTCTTAGCCGGCCTGTCCTGGGTCTCACTGCTCGAGTAGAGGTCTTCCCTCACTGACCGACATACCCTCAGAATCCTCGGTGTGCTCCTGTCGTTCTTGCGTTGACCCACGAGGTTCATCTCTTTGCGGGCCATCCGCGCGAAACAGTGCTTTCATCTTCCCAGTGCCTTAGCCCTCAGTTGGCGAAAATCCTCACATTAAGATCCACGCTGCCCGTTGCGATGACGCAACGTATTTGCGCGTCTGGCACGACTGCCTTCTTGGCTGCACCGTTTGCCTCGCCCCCTTGCCCTTCGGCACCGTTGGCCACGGGCACATCCTTGACCACCGAAGGCGCCCACCTGATGCATTGCACAAAGTGGCCATGGGCGTCCGATATTGTCTTGACGCACCTCCCTTCTTGCGCGAGATCCCAGCACCTGAGGGTGTAGTCGTCGGCGACCGAGATCAGATATTTGCCGCCAGGATGGAAGACCAAGCCCCGAACCCAGTTGTCGTGTCCAACCAAGATCTTTATGCAAGTGCCCCGTGCGTCCCATAGCCGGATAGTTTTGTCTCTTGAACCGGTCGCCATGAACTCGACCGCGCTGGTGGGAGGCGGCTTCTTCACACCGGCGATCGCAGCCAAGTGGGGGTACGCCGCGGGCGGTGCAATCGTGCAGCACAGGACGACGTGTTCGTGACCAATTAGTGTCGTCTTCGGTTCCGGGTTGGCTATCGATATGTCCCAGAGTCGGCCCGTGTAGTCGTCGCTTGTTGACAGGATGAATCGGCCATCGATCGACGGGCAAACATCGCGTACCCACTCGGCGTGGCCCCTTAGCGTCTTTACACAGTACCCTGTACTCACGTCCCATATCCTGAGGGTTTTGTCTCGACTCGCGCTCACCAGCAGGTTGCCAGCGCCGCCGGCGACGCCCGACGGGATGAATCGCACTGCACTGACGCTGTGGTCGTGACCAGGCAAAGTCCGGATGTTCTTGTAGTCGTCTGAAGGGTCCCATAACTTGATGGTAAGATCTGAACTGCATGATGCGAGCAGTGTATTTCCACGCGGACCCCCAAAATCGACATCCAAGACCGCTTTCGTGTGCCCCTTGATCGTACGTTCTAGTTCCCCCAACTCCCAGTCCCAAATTTTGATCGTCTGGTCCTCGGAGCCAGAAGCGAGCGAGGAAAAGACAGGGTGGAAAGCGACGCACGTGATGGGATTTCGGTGCGATTGTAGCGTGTGTCGTGCCGGCGATTTTGGGCAGCAGTTAATCGGGTCCTTGTTCTGTCGTGATGTCGGGGTCGCGTTATCTAGCTCTGACTGGAGGGCGGAATTGCGCGACTCGAGGTCCATTATCTAAAATGAAGCATTGTTAGAACAGGACCTGCGCGCCCGGGTGGCAGACTGGGCGTCAAGGTGACGGCGTGCTGCAAGGTGTCGACGTGGCTGCCCACCTTTTTTTGTAGCCTGACAACACTTGTCCACTTCTTTTCCAACAGACCCTCGTACTTCTTTGCAGTGGCAGCATCGAAGACATCCTCTCCAAGACCGAGTTCAGCTCGCAACGCGGCGGCTGTGCTTGTGAGGTTGTTGGAGCTAAGGTAGGCAATGAGGGCTCGGTGTCTGCGCGTGTCGCCCGTCAGCGCCCGCTCTTGACATGTCGACGACTCCCAATCAAGTCCGTAAGCAAAACCTACAGCTCCTCAGCCTGCCGAGGCGTCAACAGCTGAGACATTGTAGAGGCGCGCAGCGCAATCTAGGTCCCTCGCTGTGCGGGTGGCTGGCGGAGACGGGCAAATCGCAAATCGCGGGGAGATCAAATTGGCGGTCACAGCGCAGGGAGGTCGTTCGTTCGCTTCGGCGCGGAGGAGAGCTATCAGGAGTTCGGGCCAAAATGGGTAATCCAAAGGTCCATGGCCGTTCTCAAAATCTCATCGGTTTGTTCTCGGGACGCAAGTCGCAGACGAAGGGACGGAGCTGCTCAGGTGATGCGAAGGTTTTGGTCGTTTCGGTTGACAGATCCACGGTGAGGGGAGGACCCAGTGTGGGTATCGGGCTGTCGAGAGGAGTGCCACCTCGGATTTGCGCAAGCGAATGCAGTGACGTGAGTTGTTATTTGGATAAGTGCGTTGGGGAACCAGGTTGCCGAGAAGCTTCCAGTGATCAACAGATACTGTTCGGGGCGGTTTATCTCCAAGACGTGGAATGGCGGGGCAAAGGGACTTGAAACTGTGGAATTATTCGGGCTCCTTCTGGCTCGTTTGTTGTTCGCTGCAGCTGCTGCCCTGCCGAACCTGTCGTGCCTGTGGTGAGCTGTCAGGTCGAGAACGAGGCCTGCCACCAGCTGGCAAGGCGCGCTGTCGGCTGCAGGGGCCAATGGCGAAGTGACATCACCCACCCCAGCCAAAGCTGTGGGTCCTGCCGGGTTTCTCCAGCAATGCACTGGCCCGTCCCAAAGTCGGCACATGTCAACAAGCCCAACGGCCAAATCAGGCGTCGCGCCCCGCAGTGGTGCGTCGAGCAGCAGAGCAAGAGCCACACAAACAACGCAGGAGTTGCTGCAGAGAGTAAATATTTTGACCGCTCCTGCAAGCCTGCGCCTTCTTCAGGGGAGCCCTTGGCAGTATCTCGCCGCTTGCGGAATATTCTCGACCTGGTCCCGTTCTGGAGTAGCTCGCGCCCTTCTCGGTGTGCTGGCAGCAGCGAATTCACACTCACCCACATTTGTCCCGCTTGACCCCAGCAACGGGCAAAAGCCAGGGTCGCCCTGACAAGTCCCTCCCTGCACCACCCCAAGCAGAAATCTTGAGCGGCAACCACAACAACCCTTCGACAACAACGACCTGCCGAGTACTGCGCCTTCCGCAGCGCATTCCAGAACCAGCGACCAAGGCAAACAGCCCCGCGAACCGAGCTTCAACCTGCACAAAGCAGGAGCAACAGCAGCGACACTCTGCGCCTGCACTTGCCTGACCTTTGCATTGTAGGTATGTCCCCGGTGTCCCTGGACGAATCGACGGCCAGGACAACATCGCCTTGCTGTGCCCGCTCTTCATGCGCTTCCGCCGGCCGATATGGGCGGTCGCAGAAACCCCTGCTGGCTACAGAGACTGATTAGAAGGATTGTCTGTTTAGGCCGCAAGCGACGGTGCTCCGAAACCACCGATCACTCCAACCCGAGACAAGACGAACCTTTCCCCGATTCTTCTCCACCCAAACCCCTCTCGCCGGTTTCCAAATACAGACCCAAGCCCAAGATGGCCGAAGAAGAAGATTTTAGCTCCCTGCCCCTGGTGGATCGTTGGGTACACAAGGTACGGCCCCTGGTGGTCACCCCACCCGACCGCATGCTGAACGCACGTCTTCACATGTAGGTGTGGAAAGTCCGGAAGCAGGCATACGAAGAGGCGGCGCAGCTGTTCGAGAAGACGCCCGACGAGTACGACCCAGCATTCCGGCCCTTCATTCAAGACCCGAGTTTATGGAAGTCGGCAGCGGCCGATTCGAACGTGGCCGCACAACAGGACGGCCTCGGTGCTCTCTGCGCATTCCTCAAGTTCGGCGGCCGCGATGGTGCGCTACGAGCCCGGCAAAATGCAGTGACTCCTATCGCCGAGAAATGCCTTTCTTCTACCCGAGCAGCCACAAAAGCATCCGCCCTCGAGGCGTTGCTTCTCTTTATCGAGGTCGATGTGCCCGGCCCAGTGATCGAGGAAATCCTACCCGTGCTTTCCAGCAAGCAGCCCAAGGTTGTCGCGGCGGCACTTGCGTCACTAACACAGATCTACCACAACTACGGCTGCAAGATTGCGGATCCCAAGCCGGTGCTCAAGATCCTGCCAAAAGTCTTTGGCCACGCAGACAAGAATGTTCGAGCGGAAGCCACAAACCTGGCGGTCGAGTTCTACCGATGGCTGCGCGACGCGATGAAGCCCATGTTTTGGAACGACCTGAAGCCGACACAGCAGAACGACCTCGAGGCACAGTTCGAGAAAGTCAAGGCAGAGGGCGCTCCTAAGCAAGAACGACTCCTGCGATCCCAGCAAGCCGCCCAGGAGCGCGCACCAGCCGGCGGCGCAGATGAGGGCTACGAGGACGACGGTGGAGACGTTGAGGAACCGGGCGAGGTTGACGCGTTCGATCTAGCGGAGCCGCAAGATGTGATAAGCAAGGTGCCTAAGGACTTCTACGACAACTTGGCTTCGTCCAAGTGGAAAGAGAGGAAAGAGGCACTCGAGGCTCTGTACGCCATCGTCAACGTGCCCAGGATCAAGGACGCCGATTTCAACGAGATCAACCGGTGCTTGGCCAAGTGCATGAAGGATGCCAACATTGCAGTCGTCACGCAGGCAGCCCAGTGTATTGAGCTGCTGGCCAAGGGCCTGCGCAAAGGCTACGCCAAGTACCGCTCCACGGTGATGCAGCCCATCATGGAAAGGCTGAAGGAGAAGAAGCAGGTTGTGGCTGACGCGCTCGGTCTTGCGCTGGACGCCGTCTTCCTGTCAACCGACCTTACCGAGTGCCTCGAGGACATCACAACATATCTCGTCCACAAGAACCCCCAGATCAAGGAAGGCACCATGAAGTTTCTCGTTAGGTGTCTACGGACGACAAGAGACGTTCCCAGCAAACAGGAAATTGCGACTATCGTTGAATCAGCCAAGAAACTGCTTTCTGAATCAAGCGAGGCGCTACGTTCCGGGGGTGCCGAAATCTTGGGAACCATCATGAAGATCATTGGCGAGCGAGCTATGAACCCGCATCTCGAGGGCCTCGACGACATCCGCAAGACCAAAGTCAAGGAATTCTACGAAACGGCCGAAGTCAAGGCCAAGGACAAGCCAAAACCGCCACCACCGGCGGCCCGGGCGCCTCCAGGTGGTCCCAAGAAGCCGATGGGCACGGTGGTCAGAAAGGGGCCCCCTGGGTTGAAGAAGGCTCCTGCGCCGGCTGCGGCTGCGGCCGCACCTCCCCCAGAGCCTGCGGCCGCACCCGCCGCACCCCGGCCTGGTCCAGGAAGCAAGCTCGGCATGCCGAAACCTGGCGGTCTCGGCGGTCTCAAAGCCCCCCAGAAGCGTACACTCGGGCCACCCGGAGCCGCTTCACCGCGCCGGCCGGCCCCGGCGCCGTCACCTCCTCCGATGGAAGAAGAGCTGCCAGCATCGCCGCCACCCGTAAAACCAGCACCACGTCTTGGGCTTGGTCGCGGTGGTCTCGCCGGCCGCTCACTCGCGAAACCTGCTGCTCCTTCGATGCCCGCGGCGCCACCCTCCCCAACGCCTGCTTCGTCAGGCTTAACAGCCATCGAGCGAGCCGAACTGGAAGAGCTTCGGACGGCAAACGAGCGCCTACACAAGCAAGTGGACGATGCTAGGCACGAGCGGTCCAAGCTCATGTCAGAAATCCAAGAGCTCAAGAACCAGAATGCGGGCCTCATCGAGGACCACACGCGGGACGTTCTTTCGATCAAGGCGAAAGAAACCCAGCTCGTCCGCGCGCGCAGCGACGCCGAGGCAGCAGAGCAGACCAACGACCGGCTGCGCCGCGAACTCGAACGCCTCAAGCGCGCTCTCAACAAGGCAGAGGCTCTCAACGCCATGAGCGGCCCAACCAGCCCCGGCCCCGGCTCTCCCGGCCTTGGCTTCCGCACCATGAGCCCGACCCACGACGACGGCATCTACCGCGACGCATCCACCGCGAGCCGGAACCGCATGAGCATGGCCAGCACGCTGAGCGAGGAGAAGGAAAACGGCGACAACGGCATGCCCCACCCGCGCAGCAAGGCGCTCAGCCCGGAGCTTAGGGGTTACACAGGCAGCAACGCCAGCAGCGGGCGCGGGAGTCCGGCGCGCGGGTTCAGGCGGGACGTGAGCATGGAGGAGAAGGAACCGCGGGGTGCCGAGATGGGATATGGAGGGTATGCGGACCGGGCGGGCAGCAGAACGGGCAGCCGCACGGGTGGGCGAGAGACACCGTCGAGTGCCACGGGGGGCACGGCGACGTCGGGAATGGAGAGCTGGAAGAGGGCGGCCGAGGTTACGAGCCAGTTGAAGGCGAGAATCGAACAGATGAAGGTGCGTTCCCCGCATGGTTGCGATTGGATGACGGCTGGGTACTGATAAAGACACAGGCGAAACAAGCCAGCAGGCCGCAGTAGAGTGGCTATACCACTGGCAAAGAGGCATCCTCTGCCGCCGGTGAGGTTGGGCCGGGGACTGGGGGCGTGCCTTCCACCTCCAGGCCCATATCTCCCCCCAAGGCAGCCTGACTCAGCATTTCCCAGCTGTTGAACTGTTGTGGCGTGTTTGGGATTGTTTTGTTCCCGACGGGGGTTTCGGTTCGCATGGTCCTGTTGCATTTTCACGGCGTTGGTTCGGGAGTCGGAACGGGAGCGCCGCCATACCCCCCTTTATGCCTTCGATATACCGTTTCCGCTATCTTGAGTTCTCCGGCAGCACGCAAATCTTGTGGTGGTGGTGGTGTTCAGCGTGTTGGGAGGGACTCTGCCGAAGATTTCCGTACTGCAAGCTTGGTTGGGAGTGGCAAGGCGGGGTGTTGGTGTTTGATGTTGGGATGTGTCCCTGGTGGGTGGGGAATGTAATGTTACATTACGATATTTTACGCGATGCTGAATCGGTGTTTGTTCTCAGATATCTGCCATTATGAGTCTGAAGCAAGTGATGAGTGACTATGTGCGCAGGATTTAATCCTGCCGCGGAGCATTCCCGAGCATCTCAACGTCTGACCTGTTGTGGTTGCATCTTTAGCCCTGGTCTACGTGCATTCTGCATCTCCGGGTCCTGGCTGATATGCGGCGTTTGGCAGGTGTGACATCAACCAAATCCACTAAGCGCGGTTAGTTCAGTGGTTAGAATTCTCGCTTCCCATCTCCACGTGGAATAGCGAGTGACCCGGGTTCGAATCCCGGATTGCGCACATCTTTTTTCTTCTCAGTTATCATTTTGGCCACAGTATGGATCATACCGCTCAGAGAGTTTTCGGTCTCTTCTCTATCGAAGCGATTGACTTTTTGCACAGGTTGATATGTTTTTAATTCCCAAGCCTTGGTACGAGCACACTCCTATGTAGCCACTCAATATGCCAAACTCTTTTGAGTTGTGGATGGCAACTGGAACCTCGCGCAAGTCCATGTTGAATGCGATTTCTTTTTGCTATAGGTGGACAGAAACGATTGAGCTTGCAGAAAAACAACAGTGTTTATCAACAGCCTTCTTTTCTTATTTTGTCAAGGCTTTTAGGGGTCTTCATGCCAGAGTTTCAGAGTTGGGTGTACGCCAGAACATGATCTTAGTCCTGCACCTGAATGCATGCAGCGTGTTGATATGCAGGCACCTTCTTGACTTTAGAAGACTGCATGTCCATGCATTGTGACATGATCATGTATCGCAGAGCAAGATCCTTTTATTTCAGTCTTACTTCATGATGAGTGCTGCAGCGGGAATAATCCTCAGTCTGGACCTCGTCATCCTCGCAACCACGTCTCCTGGAACAGTTGACTCTCACACCATGACAGCACTCACTTGTAATGGTTTCAAGTTGTTGTCGTGCGTGTGTTGTACCTACGTGTCTTGCTGTCCAAATGTTGATAGACATACAGTTCAATGACAGAACCACTGCATACTATATACTGGTGAAGCATGTTATTCATGATAGATGACGGCGAGTTGCGGAGACTGAGACCCCGCAAAGCCCCGTCCCTCATATTATAAAAGCGTCCTCGTCTTGAACCCCTGAACTTCAACCTGTCAGTTTTCAAGTTCAAGCTGAAACCTGTCTCTACCCCCAGAGACAAACTTCTGTCCCCTTCGCCACTTTCAACCGCCCACTGCCGCGTTCAACCTCAAAACCCCCCGACTCCCGTCGTAGCTTGCGTCCCGGAGTCATCGCGACCAAACCCTCCCCGCTCGCGTTCCGACATCGACGCACGCCAAAGCCCGTCCCTCGCCGACATCCACCATGGCCACCGGGAGCCACGCCATCGTGCTCACCTGGCACGAAGTCGGGCGGGTCAGCATCCGCAACCTCGACGACGGGACGCGGACGGAGCGCGCCGGCGTGTACCCGCCCAGCGGGTTCCTCGTCGTCGACGAGCTCGCCAGCACCGTGACCTTTATCCTGGACGGCATCGACGGCGGCGCGCCCACGGCGTACCCGCTACTGATGGATGAGGAGACGCGGGCGCCGGCCACGGTCCTGTACGCCGGCGCTAGCAGCGACCTGGACTTTGTGGGAATCTTCTCGGTCGACTCGCCGCTGTTTCACGCGTTTTTCGAGGCACCGAGCGATGTTCCGGGGGCTGTCGCTCTTGCGGCGCCGGTTGTCTTTTGGTTGGAGCCGGTGAGGTTCCCGGGGGTGGAAGCTGAGGAGAGGGGTCGGTTTGCGCCTGTGATTTTCGAGGGGCTCAGGGCGTACCGGATGTGGGCGACAAAGGGGTCGGTGATCGCCGTGATGGAGATAGATTGTGGAGAGGGCTGAGATGGGCGACCGCGTGGCTTTGGCAGGGATCGCGAGTTGACTGAGGCACCGAGTCATGGGAAGGAGTGCTGCCACGTCCTATCATCGGCGTTGTGTCCTGGCAGCAAATGCCCTCAGCCATTTCTCATCACGCATTGCAGGACATGCCCTGATTATAGGTCGTCCATGCAAGACAGAAACCCCCCTCAGGCCTGAGGGCTCACCAAACACAGGGACAGACAGCAGGGGATTGATTAGGCATATGTAGTGAGGTTCGATGAGAATGATAGGGCGGCGAATTATGAACTTGAACTCATTGAGGAGCCACCGATGCTCAGGAAATCGGGCGTCGACTTTTCTTCCACCAAAAGCGGTCATACTGGTTTCTAAACAATCACGGGAGCTGCTAGACTGCCGAAGTCTTCTAATAGAGCCTATTCTGTATCTCAGCCATTGATGCCGGAAATCCTAGCTAGACAATCGGAAATCACAGTTCAACTTGGCATACTCACCGCAGTTGTTGTCACATTGACAAACTCTGATGAGCCAGGTAGGGCAACCGGAGCACGTCCCGAAACGCCCGAGACTCCACAGGCCTGCCATCATGGGGTCTACAAGAGATGGCCAGGCGGTCGCTTTAGTTCTGATTTTTGCTTGTTGGTTGCTGGCTTACTTTTTAATGTTGCCACCAAACAACACCACCACTCCTTTTCTCATTTAACCCGGGACTGGTTCCAAGTCAACTCACTGACCTAACTACCACCCACTTGCCCAACGAACTGTCCAAGCCACACGCGACTCGCGACTCACGATTCGAGCCTCTCTCTTCATATCCACCTCGGATCCTTGCGAGTGGTCGCGGTCTTTCAACTCCTTTGTTCCGCTCTCCAGGCTCTCTATTCCAAACACCCTCGTCAGCCCCATGCCCCACATGCAACTCTCCTCCCGGGCCCTTTGTTCCCTTGCAGCTTTGCTCCCCTGCCTTCATGTTGCCACCGCCGTCGATGCCGCTGCCGCTGCCGACGTGCTGCAAGTAGACTTGGTTTTTCCTCAGGACGGCGAGGTCTATGCGCCCACGCCGGACATGCCGTTCGTGTTTGCTCTGTAAAATGCTGGCCTTGCAAAGTACACCTACCCCAACATCTACATGAGGGTCGTAAACGGGTCGGACCCCGACCTCTCCACTCGTGAGTTCCACTACTAGTATAAAGATCTCAACTGGACAAGCAACGAGCCGTATTTTCCATACTAGTTTTTCGATCAATTCGCTACGGAGGTTAACTGGACGGTTGGTTTCGAGTTCTGGTGGGGAACTTGCCTTACCTTCCCCGACGGCCGGTTCAGGGGGAGGATGGACAGCAACTCTTCATCGGAAACAGCTCCCGGGCCTTCCGTCGCCTTTGCCATCAAAAAGGGTGGGAAGGCCATCGACATCGCGAAGGCACCCGCCAACAACAAGTCCTGTGTCGGGGTTGCCATTACCGTCGGCAGCGAGGTCCACACCGCGTCCAATCGGCCCGCGTGGGCGTCGAGCGGAGAGTGCGGCAGACCTTGTATGGAATTGTTTTGAGAGCTACACCAACTGCCCTGCTTGGTTGTCGTGAACTAGTGTCAGCCGATGGACTCGACGTAAGAAGATATTAACGCGAATAACAGCGAATCCTCAACTTGGAACTTCCCCAGACTTCTTCGCTGGCTCACCTTTACCACGCGCATCCCGGTTGTGGACGTTGGGTGACGGAGGACAGTCTCAACTGCTGCGCTCGCCACTGATAAAAATACAATTCGATTTATGCTCAAGATTCTTTGGCCCTTTTTCATGCCTCTTGTAACAAACTTATACTGTCTTGACCCAGATTGCAGCATGAGTAGAAAGAGAAGCGGAGATTGAAGAAAGCCAAAAAAGGTAATTATTGAGACCCTTGCAAAGCCATTCATTCAGAGTAAACACGGTTATCAGTACACGTGTAGCACAACCCAGCTTCTCTTACCCACCCCCCCTCGGCAACCTCGTCTTCTCATTCCTCGTCCTCGGATACCAATCCCTCCCATACGTCCCATTCAGCACCACCTGCCCCACCACCTCCCCAGACTCCAACCGCACCCACGTCTCCACCACCCCGTCCCTCAACCCCTCCATCGACACCACCACCTGCCCTCCGCCCCGTATCCAGCTCCCATACCCGCCATACCCCGTATGCTGCCCAAAACACAGAAACACCCCGCCCTCCTCCCACGCGCCGCACCACGTCGCCCCGTGGTCGTGCCCCGAAAACACCGCCAGCAGGCCCTCCGTCTCCGCCAGCGCGGCCATGAACGCGCCGTCCTGCCCGCCGTACTCACATTTCACTCCGTCGTCTGGCGCGTCACCGCCGCCGGGCGTGCTACCGCCGTCGTCGGGACACACCACCTGCGCCTGCCGCGCGACGGGCCCGTCGTCGTCGATGCCCGGCTCGCGGTGCGGGTGGATGCCGCGCTGCTGCAAGGCCAGGGAGGCGTTGGTGGGGATGTGGACGAAGGCGAGGGCGGGGATGGGGGTGCTGTTGTTGTTGAAGGTGGCGACGAGGGCGGCGTTGGTCGTGCGGAACCAGGATGCGGCGCGCGGGGAGACCCAGTTGGGGAGCGGGGTCTTGGGGGCGGTTTGGTTGTAGTGGAAGCCGCCGCGGCTGTCGAAGAACCAGAGGAGGAGGGCGGGTGGGCAGGCTGCGGGGGAGTTGCGGGAGGGGGTGCAGGTGGGTGGGTAGACGGGGAGGTAGTAGTTGGATACGCCGGCGTCGGGGTCGGGGAGCATTTGGGCGGTGCGGGCGTTGGGGTAGGTTTGTTCGCGGGCGAGGATGAGGGCGGCGGAGATGTTGACGTCGTTGTCGTGGTTGCCGTAGGCCGAAGCCCAGGTTAGGCCGCGCCGGACCATGGGCTGCACGAGCTGGTCGACGTAGTCGGTGCTGTTTTCGAGGAAGGTATTTTCCCCTGTGATGAGGTCGCCGTTGAGCACGACGAGGTCGGTTTGTGGCTCGGCGTCGAGAATTGTTTCCATGACGATGACAGATTGAAGGTCCTGCCGCGGGCCCCAGTCGTCCCAGGCATCTAGGTTGGCGGGGTGGAAACTCGTGTCAGCGCCGTGGCGAGGGGAGCGAGGGGATATCGACGCTCACTTTCACCGAAATGGAGGTCCTCAAAGATGGACATGTGGAACGTCCCATCTGAGCGGAACTGGAGGGGCCCAAAGCCATCTTGTCTCTGTGTCCCAGTCAAGGGAGATTGGGACACGAAACCTGGACCGGCTCGCGGGAGGCCGAGGGCTGTTGCTGCGAAAGCTGCGAGGGCGAACAGCCTGCACATTGAATGAGTGTCAGGGCCGACAGCTTTGTAAGTGTCTTCCATCACCGAGGTAGACAGTTTTCGAGAGCACATGAGACAACGAGATGCTGATGATTGTCCTTCCCTCACTGCGTGGGTAGGGGTGCGTAATTCGCTCGGTTGTGCAGATGCCTCGTGTCTGGACGGTCGCGCCTGGTTCTCTTTGGGCTGTCAATGGACTCAACGCCCAAAGGGCAGGGACAACGCAGGGGGAAAGACGGTGAGATGGACAGGAGAGTCCCGACAATGATGCCTCTTAGTTTCCTGAACAGTCTTCCTCAAGGCATCATCTGGCGGGGGTTGCAGAGAACCAACAAATTGAAACCGAAAGATGGAATCTGGTTTTGCACGGGCAGCAGTGGGACTTCCGACAGGGCGTTTGCAGACGGCTCAAATCCCCGTGATTGGGTGTGTTCCACTGAAGATACCTAGTATCGTTTACATCGGATGTCTCTGTAGGGGACACGGAATACGGGTCTCTGGATATAAAGTTCTCTGATGCACCAACATTTGGCCTGGCAAGCAAAGTGTTTGAAAACCATGGGTCATTCAAGCACGATCATTTCCGAATCCACCCCAGGCGACTTCAGTATATCTTCCCCCCTCATTATGCCCGGGATAATGCATTCGCCAACAAGATGAAATCGACCTTCGGCTGCTGAACGGATAGCGTACGAGAGTTGCATACCGTCAAAAATGCAGAGAAGTCCCCAGTGAATCACCTTTCGGGGCTGGGGATCGCCCCAAGGGTAGGACAGCGCGATGAAACGTGGCACCTCGTCGAGGGCAGTGTGAACGAGATCGAGGGACAAATCACCCACCTCTGCGCCGGCATGGAGTTTCAGGAGGCGGATTTCGCGAGCCCTTGAGAGCGGGGTGTAGCCGTACTGCATCATTATGTGTACGGCAGATGGTTGCGGAGAGAAACGACTTGATTCCGATGAATTGGGAGAGGAAAACAATGAGAGAGTTGGAGAGGGAATCGTCGGTTGCCAAAGGCAAGTGCCAAGGCAACTCCAAGAGAGCCTCGGGAGGGGCTCAGCTCTGGACAGCAACCACATCTGCGCCAATCAGGGGCTGAGTCACTGCTATTGGCTTTAGTCAAGCCTTCTGATAGAAACATACAACCGCCAGTTAGGCGGAATTGCAGTCCTTGGACCTGAATACGGTAACTAGGATAACGAAGGAAAACATTCTCACGGTGTGATGTTATCCGATCTTCAACGAGACGAGAGATACCTCTGTCGAAAGCCATTCAGCATCAGCTAGGTCCAAGGGATTCGGCGTTACCATAATCTAATGTTGGTTGCTCGCCACCCGAGGAGAAGGGGACTAAGTGCTATGCCGACGACGAACAGTAGTTGACGTGGTAAGTTGGTCCAAGTTGCAGAAATATCAGCTGGTTTCTTCCGTCGGCACTGCGTCGTGAGCTCTCAAAGTGCCGTAATAATTCTCTGCAGCACGAATGCATAGGAGGCAGATTGGCTGATGCAGACCTTGACAAAAATTTCCGCGAGCAGAAAGAAAGGTTGAGACGCCGCTTGCTGTGAGACTTGACGAGGATGAGAGATGTCGACAGGAAGAGAGCGACGAGTAGATTGCAAATCAACGCCAGATGACATGACCTAGAACGATACATCAGTACCTAGTATTGTGATGAAGTAGGTAGATTGATGGAAGTTTGCCCGAGTGAGGTGTCTCCATGCCGCTCACCTCACCTTGCTGCCAAGGACGGACAAGCGCTGCCGAAGAGTCCCGAGCCCCGACCAGGCAGACCAAGTGTCGTCGCGTGATTGTCGTCGACGGCCAGGACGGAAACACCGCGCCGAATACTTCCATGTATGTCTGCAGCGAGGGACTCGGTTCTCGCAATATCGGTGGTCGCGAGGGTCACGATAAGCAGGTTTCCTGACATATCGCACGCAGGTTTCCGGCTGTGGCGACGACGATGCGACGCGCGCTGTGGTGTTGCGCTTGCAATGTCCAGTGGGCAACGAGAAAGTCCCACGTCTGCAGGCTGGCGTCGCCAGGGGCAAACTGTAGTACATACCAGCGGGACCCATCAACCATGGTCGAATAGACTTTATCATTCCGAGCCCTTTTCTGACAAGCCGAGCTGCGATCACGTCTGACCACCTCACCTTTATTCACCCCAAGTAACTCACTTGAAACGACATCGACCATTCGCCCCGAGCAACATCATGTCGCCATCGTATCTTTATCCACCTTATTTTCATTGCGCATTCAGACTTGTAGCTGGTGAGTGGGGGGGAGTCTGAAAGGAACCCTCTGGATTTCAAGCAAACGTGTCATGCTGAGGGAGGGAACCGTTTCACGGGAACAGATTCTGCAAAGGCCATGGCCTCCGCTGTTCGCTGGGGGGTTCGCCTAATGTTCTACGGCGCGGGATACACCGCCAGGCGACATACGGCCGTTTCAGCCATCGTTTTTCGACGTCAGCAGATTCCAGCCCCCTACTCAACACGAGGACGCATCTCGAGTGCGAGACAAACATTGCGGACATGTCCCCCGTCAAGTCACGCACAAACGTGCTCAACCCCAGTGCCGTTCGCATGCCGGTTGAGCTGTGATTAGTATCCGTTGCGCGGGATGTGCTGTTCGTGGGGGCAGTGGTGGTGAACAGGTCGAGCACTATCGCACTCTCTCAGCGGAGATGTTTGATCTCTGGCAAAACGAGACTGACGTGTGCGATGCTTTGTTGTTCCGCGGGAGATTCAGCATCCGATGCTATCATTCGGTCGATTGTCTGCTGCTTTTGGGCCAAGATCGATAAGATCCCGGGCGAAGAGATAAAAACTGGCGGACAAAGGACACCACGTGCTTCGACGACGGAAGACCTCGGAAACATGCCAATCCAGGGGTCTCTGTTGCCCAACTCAGTCCGGCTGTGGCACCGAAGGCTCAATCAATTCCTCCACCAGAGTTGACCGACACCGCAATGAGACGGTTCGCGGTTTGAAGGAACGGAGATCGTGAATCAAGACTGCTCGGGCTCGGAACTCTCGGCTTGAAGTCGCACATATCCTGTGTAACACCCGGAGCTGAATGGTTCGAACCTAGCCTGGCATCGGCTTGAAGGGTTACAGTCCAAGCTCAGATTTAGTGCCCCGTGTCGATACCCGGTCAACAACGGAAGGTCAAGCACGAGCTGTGCTTGCTGAGCAACTGCCGTGGAAGCCGAAATGTCGTGTTACGATCTCGAGCAAGCAAGTAACCATCATCGTCATCGCAGCTTCGAACATTTCCGGGAGGCTTTGGTGGTGCGAAGGTCGTTATTTGCGGCAGACGGGATGAGCCGCTCGAGATTGGGGGCGTGGGGGCATGAGTTGGTTTTGACTTGGCCAAGCCGTCTCGGCAGGGACCGCGCAGATAAGGTGCATATATCTCTTGGCGTATCAGATAGGCTATCGCTGTTGTCGTTGCTGACAAGGCCAGGACGTCTTCCGCGGAGATCAAGTTGCAAGTCTCGACCCACCGCCGTCGCAGTCCCTTATCTGAGTTATCTCCGGGGCCAAGAGGCTTCAGGGCTGAGCAAGATAAGGCTGGCCAGCTCAGCGATAGGGCCTGGGAGCCCTCATCCATTTACATAAGTCGACGGCCATGGAGACAGCTCCCAGGTCGTCAACACACTGGTGACTGTCAAGGTCAAGGTGCTCGATTCACTCGAGGCGTGCTCCAACAGCGCCCGTCACCGCAACGCGCTCGCTCCTCCATGTCGAGCCATGTTATCCATAGAAGCTGGGGACCGGCTTCCCATCAGCCATGATGGATATCTGCCAAAACTGCGCTAAACGAAGCATCTCCGCACACGACGAGAGCGGCTCTCCCGCCCAGAGTTGCATGTCCCCACGCGTGGGCCCTTCCTCTCACCCCAGCACCCTGCGAGGATCAGCCCTATGCCTCAGTCCAAGGGCGGGCTGTGGTGCCACAGAACTGTCGTTTCTGCCGAGTTCCCACCCGGCCCACCCCCTTGTCCGCCGTTTCGTGCATTTCCGATCTGTGTCCGGGGAGAAAGCAAGGGAGTCTCGGCGCTGAAGAGATTGAGGCACATACTCTTAGTTGCACAGATATCACGGATCGGCGTGGAGAGGATGGTAGCTTCCGGGCTCCATTGACGTCCGACTCGGGCCTACTCGTTCCACTGTGAGAAAAGAGCAATTGTGATTCAATACATATAGAGACAATCCGTAGTGCTGGTCAAAAGCCATGCCAAGCAAGTCAATCGGCAACACAGCAGCAGTCAGGGGACAGGTCTCTCACAAACCTAACCCTCCGTAACTTAGCCATCATGGCACTCAAACTTTCACACTTGTATGCCGCCCCGGAGGTAAACCCGGTCAACCACAAGGCCCGGGCCATCCCTCTTCTTAATCTCGTCAATGTCTACGGCCGTGTTTTCTTTTTCTCTTGGTTTGGTTTCATGGTGGCGTTTTGGGCTTGGTATACATTTCCTCCACTCGTAAGGCAAACCACCAAGACACTCCTGGCTGTACAAGAGTTTCATTGTTCGTGCTTGGTGGTGCTAACGATGAATCTTGGCTTGCAGTTAACAGCCACCATTAAGCAAGATCTTCACCTTTCGCCAAGCCAGGTGGCCAACTCCAACATCATCTCACTATGCGTGACGTGAGTGACACTCCTGCCGACATTGCATCCATCAGTTGCTTACAGGTTTCCATCCAGGCTTCTTGTCCGTGTTGTTGCCGGGCCATTATGCGACCAATTCGGCCCCCGGAAAGTGTTCAGCGGCCTCCTCCTCCTCGGCTCGATCCCCCTCGGCCTCGCCCCTCTCGTCCGGAGCGTTGAGGGTCTCTACGTCAGCCGCTTTTTTATCGGTATCCTCGGTGGCACACTCGTCCCCTGTCAAGTCTGGTCGATGACCTTCTTTGACAAGAATATTGTCGGCACCGCCAATGCTCTCGCCGGGGGTTTCGGCACGGCCGGTGGCGGTATCACCTACTTCATCATGCCAGCAGTTTACGACTCCTTCGTGGCTCGGGGCCACAGTGTCGGCCAGTCGTGGCGCCTGACCTTCATCGTCCCCTGATCATGGTCATTTTCGTCGGCATCGCTCTTCTCGTTTTCTGCCCCGACACCCCCACCGGCCCCTGGGCCCAGCGCACAAACGTTGCCCAGGAGAGCCTCGAATGCCACAGCGTCGACTACACCCCCGCCGTCGCCGTCGTCCCCGGCGCCATCACCGACAAGCACCCCTCCGCAACCACCGACCCCTCCCCTCCACCAACAACTCCAGCGCCGAGAAACTCCCCAGCAACCCCCAAAAAGACGACCACACCCCTCGCCCTCGCCGCCCTCCACCCGAGGCCCGACCCCCTCCCCTTCGACTGCGACCCCGAAGCCCAACACCCGTCATCCGCGTCGTCCCCCATCAGCACCGTCCCCATCCCACCCACCCTCGCCCAAGCCCTCCGCATCGCCGTGTCCCCGCAGACCGTTTTCCACGTGCTCGCCTACATGAACTCGTTCGGCGCCGAGCTCGCCATCAACGCCGTCCCTCTCGTCCTACTACATCGCCACCTTCCCGTCCCTCTCCCAGACCGACGCCGCCAACCGCGCCGCCGTGTTCGGCTTCCTCAATTTTTCACCCGCCCCCTGGGCGGCGTCGTCAGTGATTTGTTGTACAAGTACTCGCGGCACAACCTGTGGTTCAAGAAGGGGTGGGTCGTGGCGTGCGGCCTGACGGCGGGGAGCCTGCTGATCGTGCTGGGGCGGGTGGATCCGCGGGGAGGGGGCCGTGTTTGGGCTGGTTTCGCTGGTGGCGGTGTTTTGCAGGCCGGGAACGGGGCCAACTTTTCGCTGGTGCCGCATGTGCATCCGGGCGCGGACGGGTTGTTGTCGGGGCTGACGGGGGCCGGGGGGAACTTGGGGGGTGTTGTGTTTTCGGTGATTTTTCGGTTTATGGATGGCGGGACGAACTATGTGAAGGGGTTCTGGGTCATCGGGGTGATTCATGTCGGTGTGAGCTTGTTGGTCGGGGGGATACCGCCGCTGCCGAGAGGGAGGGTTGAGGGGCAATGACACCAGACCTTGGGAAGAAGGGGTTGGCGTGTTTCTTCATTATGAACGTTATGAAATGAGGTACAAAATGGAATACCTTAGAAATGACTTGGGATTCGGTGACGCTTTTGTGCGATGCTTGAGAAAAGTCTTTCGCGTCTGTGAGGTTGTTCGGCAACTCCTGAGCCAGTCTGTTGTTTGGTTCTCAAATCACTGGAGAGCAAGGGCAGCCGGGCGGCATGTTGTTAGATGGTTGCTTCACAGACTCCAAGGCGGATACGGGCGATTTCCCTATCCTCCGCCGCGGAAGAGGGTCGCTTGCATATGGACGGACAACGAGGCCGGCTCACCCAGAGGATCCGGAGCCCCCGAAGACCCAGTCTTACTTGCCCTGAGCTTTTGGTTGCCGCCCGGCAATCTGCTACCGTGTACGAGAGACAAAGTCCCTTGTATTCGGCTACTGCAGATGGAATGAATTAGAAGTCTGCCTTTTGTGACGAAAGACCGTTCCTGTTGTATTGCAAGGCGGCGTACTGCATGCGGGTTCGCAGGCACCATTTACAAAGCCCGCGTCAAGTCAGATAGCAAGAATGAATTGACTATTTTCTATGTCCTCTCGTCATGTCAAGCGCCCTTCAGCAACTCATCGGCACTAAAACTCCGTGTCTCGCCTGGGGAGCGATGCTTGCGACGGCCTTGAGACTTGCTTTACCAGGCCGTCATCGGAACCGCCAGCATGCTTCTTCTCATATGAAGAAGGCACAGAAAGCCCCGAAGTGGGCTCAGGGATCTGAGAGAACTGGATAAACGATTGCGACTTGGGTTTGGCATCTCGTCGGACGAAGGCTCGAAGGACGGGGAGCGCAACAGCAATGATCGTAACGGCAGGCTCGGCTGTGCCAAAGATCTTCACGTCCACTGTCGTGGCTTTTGTATTGTCCCGTCAGATTCAATCTCGGAGTGAGAGAGGGGATGGATGAAGGCTTACAACTGCTGTCTGAGATGTCATCGAGAGAGATGATTTTCAGGAACGATATAATCCCGGAACTAGAGCACGAGAGTTGGTAAGATTGATGGTAGAGACAAAATGGGGAGGGTGGGGGTGTGAGGCATACAACACGCCCATACTCATGGCGATGAGCGCACCGATCTTCTCCTTTTTGTTGATTGCAACATTCCAAACAATCTTCCATGGAAGGAGGGAAAGCAGAATGTCGAGTGCACCAGAGTACGCTATTATCAGTGTTAGCAGAGGCGCCCAAGTATCTGAGTGTTTGCGGTGGTTACATACCGCTCCCAAAAGTCATAATATTTTGAACAACATGGGCTGGCCAGCACGAGCCCGGCAAGTCATATATCCAGAGCTTCGAAACCGGCCAGCACTGGATCCACATGACTGCTGCCGCAAAGCCGAGCACAAGGTTGACCGAGATGATGATGAACCAGATGAGCCACCTCATCCACCTGCTGCTCGACAGGCGCAAGAGGGTGATGGCGAAGGACGTCTTGCTCCACGTCGTTCCCAGAAGGGTAGAGAAGCCCGCGGCGATGGAGATCCAGGCAACGGTCGGCATGTTCGCATAGTCCATGTCCTCGAAGTGCAAGCCGATGCCGTACTTGGTGCCCGCGGTGAGCAGTGCTGAGGAAACGAGGATGGTAAACTAGTGCACGTCGGCCGGGATTAGCAGGACTCCGCTCGTGATGTGACGCAGGCATTACTTACCCAGCTAGCAATCAGGAAGTGGTCGTCCCACCATAGTGAGCGACCCCGGGAGAGTTTGCAATAGACACGCAAGGCAAGGAAGGCCGCCGAGACGAAGGTGAATGCCCATATCGCCCATAGGAGGCGAGAGGCATAATTCAGCACCACCGGTGGTAGACCCGTCGCAACCAAATCGCGGCGGGGCTCCAGCAGGTGCAAGAGGTGTTGGATGCGCATGAGGATGGTCCACAGCAATTATTACCAGGTACCTAATAAAGGGAGTTGGAAGTCCGTAGGGAAACAGGACGATCTGCAGTGACCAGAGCCGGGTTCCTCACTTGACATTCAAGGTGGGCCTGATGGCAGCATTTGGTGTCATGGGAAAGGGCTGGCATGTGGTATTTCAAACCTAACGCTGGTGCAGGCCACTCCGTCGGGTGGTGACGGGGATGGGGAGAGGCCGACCAAGGCGCTGGGTCTGGGACTCTGGGGGATGGCGGGACCGAACAGCTGCACTGTCAACAACGCTAATGTGAGCCCGATCGAAAATCCGGGGTCTGAGCGTTGGCGAGGGATCAGAGCTTGGTTTTCACAGAGCAGAGAAGTCCCCCCTGGCTGCAGATCCGAAATGATCGGTGATTGGATCTGAGGTGGGATCCGTCGATTTGCTGCGGCCCGCCAGACCCCTGGCACCTCAGCCCCCTCGCAAGCGAAACCCGGAGTTGGTCAAGCTTGTCAAGCAGCTCATCTGGTCTAACTCCACTCCACCAACCATGGCCAGCGTTGAACGTTGGCGTGGCGCACCCCGCAGCGAAACCGAGAGCGGTGGCCCCACGAACCACTCGGTCTAGGGGACGATCGATTCCCAGCTGAAGGCAAGGTCCTCCCGCCCCAGACGTTCCGCTCGGACCTGTGGCTTATATCAAACCTTGGTTTCCATCCCTCAAACGCCCGGCAGGACTCGCTTTCGCGGACAGTTTTCTCACGACAAGACCAATTGCCCCTCTCCCATGGACAACTCATTCAGCTCGAGCGACGCCCTCAGATCCTTCCACAACGCCTCAACTCGGTTGTTTCCCTCCCGAAACTCTACAGCACACCCATCAGTAGCAACCACCGGTTCTTATTGGCCGCTGCCTTTCCTGTTCCAGCGTCGCATAACTGTCTTCTCGGTCATTGCGACTCAATAGCCGGCTCTGGCCACAACCTCCTTCCGTGCGTTGCTGCAAGGCAAGCACTTGGCTTATCAGCAGCTGAGGCATTGTCAGAATTCCTGTTTCTATCGAGTATCTCGAGGTTCAATTCTTGCGCAAGCACGGCCGTCGTCGTAAAGTGGTGTAGCAAACTGAGCTCGAGAAAGGTTTCGGCAAGCCTCAGCTACGCACGAACGAGACTGACGAGGCCCTCGTCGCGTTGCAGGCAGGCCTCAGCCCTGCGGGCAAAATCCCCAGCTGCACTCGCATGAGCTGCACCGCATTTGACGATGGCCGTTCGTCAAGAGTCCCGACAACCCGGCCGACGGTCTGGACCCGCACAGACGTGACGTGATGCCCCATCTGGTCGAGAACTTCCTCACAGGGCCAAGTCTTTGCTCCAATTTCCTTTTCGGTATGCTTGTTGAGTTTTCCCATAGTCTGGCGTAATATTCGCGCGTGGCCCGTTCCACGGAGAACGCAGAACAGGGTGGTATCCCGTTGAGAGAGCCCTTTTGGCCTTCCCGGGTCCTCGGTGTTGATGCGCACCCGGTTGTTCGGTAGACCCCCGGCATGAGCGCGGGCCGCAGGGTGAGTGGGATCTCGGGTGAAGATCGCAAGAGTGTTGTAGCCGTGCACGCGGCAGTCAACCCCCGTCTTCGCTCCCGCCTGCGCTAAAGTGAATGGGAGTTGCTCGGGGCCGTTCGAGAAAGAGTTGTCGAACAGTTGGGATCACAACGAGACAAGGGTAAGGGGCCTGTGCCCTGAGGAGGCCCGCGCGGGCGCAACAATTGGTGGCAACCAACAAGGGTGTGTGGCCGCCAAATTGGTGGTGTGGTTCCACTCATCAGGGGGGAGACTTGGATCCGGACGCTAACAAGTTAGCGCAGACGCGGGTCCTAGGCTCCTCACCCCCGCTGTCATGTCCCTGGGACTGGGACGCTGGCGGCAGAAAGTTATTAGAGAGGTGAGCTAGACGACTCTTCGCAGGATGCAGGTCACCTCCAGCGGTCCTCCGCAGCCCACCCGACCTCAATTCCAGCCAAGCTCACGCCGCGGGAGATGGCGAGACTCAATCGTGCTTTACGGATAGCCTCTGGCTTGCTGGCTGGTGCTGCCGCGGTCGTAACAGCACAGAATGCGACCCAGGCCGTCCCACAAAACGCGACCCAAGCGGACGGCCTGCACTCGCTCATGGTCAAGGCCGGCAAACTATACTTCGGAACCGCCGCCGACGTCAACAGCTTCAACGATACCCAGTACATGGCCATCATGTCCAACAAAAGCGACTTTGGCATGATTACTGCTGACAACTCGTTCACATGGGTCGGAATCGAACCGACTCAGGGTCAATTCTCTTATACCAACGCCGATCAGGTTGCTGAAACGGCCACCAGTAACGGCCAGATGATGCGCTGCCACGCCCTGGCCTGGCACAAAGCACTGCCGTCGTGGGGTAGGTCGTCTTTCTTTTCATCCATCATGACTCTGCTTCATCCTGGATTCGCTGACCCCAGCTGCCGCCTTGAATTCGCTAACTCGCCGCCCTGGCTCTCTTAGTTTCGGACGGCACCTGGACTAACGAGACACTGACTGCGGTGATGCAAGCCCACATCAGCAACGTTGTTACCCACTTCAAAGGTCTCTGTTACGCCTGGGATGTGGTCAACGAAGCCGTCGATGACTACCACGCCCCGGGCTACCGCGAGTCCGTCTTTTACAAGACCATCGGCAGGGCCTATATTGCGCTCGCCTTCAGCGCCGCGGCGGCGGCCGACGAGAACGCCAAACTTTATTATAACGACTACAACCTGGAGAACTCCCCCGAGAAGGCCGACGCCGTCGTCAAGATCGTCACGGACGTCCAGGCTCTCGGCATCAAGATCGACGGCGTCGGCCTCGAGGGCCACCAGGTCGTCGGCGCCACCCCGAACCGCACCAGCCTCGCCGACACGCTCCGCAAGTTCGCCGCGCTGGGCCTCGAGGTCGCCTGGACCGAGATCGAGATCCGCCACACCCAGCTGCCCGCGAACGAATCCGCCCTCGCGCAGCAGGCGCGGGACTACGCCGCCATGGTGGGCGCGTGCCTGGACGTCAGGGAGTGCGTGGGCGTCACCGTCTGGCAGTTCACCGACAGGTACAACTGGGTGCCCCAGAGCTTCCAGACCGAGGGCGACGCCTGCCTGTGGAGCAAGGACTACCAGCGCAGGCCGGCCTACGACGCCATCGTGGAACTGCTCCGCGCGACGATCCGCAACGGCACGTCTCCTGCAAAAACGCCGCCTGCTAGGCCGACTCCTGCTGCGAAGTCGGCCGCTGGGAGATTATCTGTGAGCACGTTGGGGGGTTTTCTGGGGGTTGTGTTGTCTGTGTGGTTGCTCCGCTGAGGGGGTACCTCTTTTTGGATGTATTTAGAATACCTCAGGTAGGTAGCTACCTATGGAAGTTATGTCAGTTCCACCCTTGACAAAGGCTCAAGTTTGTAGGGAATGCGGCCACGAACTGGTGATATTCTGCGCTGTTGCTTTCTGATCTGTCTTGAAAGAAGGCGGAAGGAAAATACTTCGGACCAGGGAGAGCAAGTCAACCAGTGACTGCTGAGCCGGCACCGTCGAGGTCCGCGTGGGCCAATCCATTTTGTCTTGTGCGTCTGGCCTTGTCGACACCGGTGCCAGCAACCATGCAGTCTCACCTGGATAGCGGCAGCTTCAAAAAGTCTTCCTAGTGGTGGAGATATTCTGTAAACTTTTTGCACCTGGGAAAAGCCACAAAGCTAAGTGCCCAGCCGTACTATGTATATGACCTGTAGTGGTTAACGTCACGGCAGTTGGGACGGGAACGTATTAGGCACGTCCGATTTGGGAGTGAGAGGCAACATCCGCACCCAGTCGGGAAAGAAACATACTGCCAAGAACGGGAGTTTTGGGGGACAGGGGCAGATATAGTGAGGAACCGATATTCGCACCAACCAGGGAACCTCTTGAAACGTCAAACCCAGAGGAACTTGTGCGGCTGATGGCAGAGTGAATGAAACAATACACGCTATGACTTCCCTCTGTCGGCTCCGCAAGGGCCGGCCGTCCCAATTTGGGTTGTTGGGCATCCCATGACCCTCAACAGTGTGGTGCCCAGACGATGGCTATTTAGGTCCTCAATGGTTGGCGTCTGGTTCGCTAGCTCGTCATATTATTCCCAGGACTTGCTTAGCATATGACGCACCCCGCAATCGGTATTTGGAAAGCCGTTCCGTGGCAGCACTTGGCGTAATCTTGAACTGGAGTTGGCGTTGGGCGAACTACAAACCGCCGAGACATGGCCGTCTTGAACAGAAGCAGAAGAGACCAGAGGTTCAACTGGGGATAGAAACGACCTAAGCAAGGCTCGTCCTTCCTACCTACTTAAGCCACGAGTGTCTGCGAAAACCAGACGATCCTGATCCATCAACCGCTTCCCTTCCTCACAGTCGACCAGCCTCGTTTTTGGGACAAAAGACCACCATGAAGTTTCTTTACGGCCTCGCGGCCATGGCTGCTACCGTGGATGCCCACTACATCTTCAACATTCTCTACGTCAACGGCGTCAAGCAGGGCGGCGAGTACGCGTACACAAGGCGCAATAGCAACTCGTACAACCCGGCCTTCACCAACGACATTGTCAACTCGAACGACCTCCGTTGCAACGTCGGCGCCAAGCCCGGCAACACCCCGACCTTTACGGTCAAAGCCGGCGACAAGATCGGCTTCAAGCTGTTCAACAACGAGTTCATTGAGCACCCCGGCCCCGGCTTCGTTTACATGTCCAAAGCGCCCGCCGATGTCAAGTCGTACGACGGCAGCGGCGACTGGTTCAAGGCGTACGAGACGGGTCTCTGCCGCGGCGGCGGCAACGTCGACGGCAACTGGTGCTCGTGGCAGAAAGATCGTCTCGAGTACACCATCCCGGCAAAGACCCCGCCCGGCGAGTACCTCGTTCGCGTCGAGCACATCGGCCTCCACGAGGGACACGTCAACCGCGCCCAGTTCTACATCGAATGCTTCCAGCTCAAGATTGAGGGTCCCGGCGGCGGAAACCCGAGCCCCCTGGTCAAGATCCCCGGCATCTACAAGGCCAACGACCCCGGCATCGCCTACAACAAGTGGACCAACAGCCCTGCTGCCTTTGTCATGCCGGGGCCGAAGGTCTGGGACGGCAACTGAAGAAGGATTGTGGTTCAACGGGAGGCGGGAAGTGGTCATTGTCATGGCTTGGAGCATGTGGTTTGGTGCGTTTGTTTCTAGCCATCGTGATCAGGTTGCGAGACAGGGGTCATGTTTTCTTCATAAACAAGAGATACGTACTGAACTGGTGCTCTTCACAATATACCATCAGAGTTCCTTCTGTCCGTTTGGGTGGGCTTCTGACTACGGCACTTATGGTGACAATTTGGCCCACATTTGAATCCCCGGGATGAGCGGGTCAACAACAAGCATGCGAGTGCAGCAAGGCAACAGAGTAGGGTGGGGAGATGCTGACTCGAGGACGACGTTGAGACCCTCTGTGGTGTAGGTAGATAGCTGAGGTATCGGAGATTCCCACAAGGCGCCCGGTAAAACGGCAACAAAAACAAAGAGGCAAGGGACAGTTGATCACTATGTACTCTTCTGCCTGGTGATACATCTCGGTGTCCCCCATCACATAACGCCAATGCAGGCATATGTGCCCGCCTGTAGGTTCTTACACTCGTGCCCCCCAACACCCGCGTTCCAGAGCACAAAATACTCAGTCGAGATGGGGCCATTGAAGAAGGCGACAATGTCGCACGTGTCGCCCGGGTTGACCTTGACAAACTTGTTGCAGTTCCCCACCATACCTGGCTGCGTCGGGGTGGGCGTGGCAATGCCGTTGCCGGCCTTGGTGGGCGTCGGGATGCCTCCAATGACGCCGACGCAGGCGTACGTGTTTGCCTGCAGGCCCCGGCAGTCCGGTCCCACGCCCGCGTTCCAGAGGATGAAGTACTCGGTCGAGATGGGGCCGTTGAAGAAGGCGACAATATCGCACGTATCACCCGGGTTGACCTTGACAAACTTGTTGCAGTTGCTCACCATGCCGGGCTGCGTGGGGCTGGGTGTGGCAATGCCATTGCCGGCCTTGGTTGGCGTCGGTGTGTCTTGAATGACGCCGATACAGGCGTACGTGTTGACCCGCAGGTTCGCGCAGTCCTCGCTCACGCCATTCCACAACTTGACCCACTGGCCGCCGCCAACGCCGTTCCAGAACGAGATGCCATCACACGTGTCGCCCGGGTTGACCTTGACGAACTTGTTGCAGTTGCTCACCATGCCTGGATGCGCTGGCACGGGTGTCGTGATGCCGTTTTCGGACTTGGTGGGCGTCGCGCCTCCAATGATGCCGACGCAGGCATACTACACAGGAGAAGAGGGTCAGCGTTGGCCAACTCTGGAGACCTCCCTGGGGCCTGGCCTCCGTAGGGTCAAGCTGGTTGAGGCAAGGGTGGGGGCGACGTACCGTCGAGGCCCAGAGACCGGTGCAATCGCTTTTGGCAGCGGGGTTCCACTGGGTGAACTGAGCCGACGAGATGGAGTACAGAGACGCAATCGACGCGCACGACTCGCCCACCTCGACGAGGTGGAACTTGTTGCAGTTCCCCACGATGCCATCTTGAGTCGGCAGGGGCGTTGACACACCGTTGCCGGGAACAGTCGTGGTTGAGGACTTTGTGGTCGTGGTTGAGGATTTTGTGGCGGTCGAGAACTCGGCTGTGGTTGAGGGTTTGGCCGTTGTTGAGGACTGGACGGCGGTCGAGGGCTTGGTCGAGGTTGTCGACGACAGCGTGGTGGGTAGACGCTGGGTGGTTGCGGGAGGGTCATCGCTACCGCTACCGATCACGCAGTACTCCTTGCTGGTGTCTAGGCCAGGGCAAGTGACTCCAGGGTTCCATTTGATGAAGTCACTGACCGAGGCGCCCCAGCTGGCCGCAAAGCCCTCACAAGTAGCGGTACTGTCCCGAGGCTTATCACGAAAAGCGCAGGTAAATTCCCGAACCCACAGGCCCCGGGCATGAGCCGTTGCAAGCGCGAGCCCAGCGACAAGAATGCATTGTGGTTTCATGCTTGCAGTCTGAGAGGCGCAGCTGGAGATTCCAGAAATGAGGAAGGGAGAGATAAGGGTGGTGTTCTGATGCCCCAAAGCAAGAGCCAGGCTCGCAGACAGGAAGTCATCTTATACGCGGCCTCCCAGCTCACCTCCCAGCCCAGCCGATTTTCAACGACTTTACCGGATACCGAGGTGGGCATGCGTCCAACAACATGGGAAGCATTCTCCCTGCTGACCTGAGCCGACTCTCCAACCTGGGTGTTGGTGCAATTGGGTCATGGGTCGTTAACAAGGTTGGGCTCGGGCAGGAACCAACGATGTTCGTGGTGGGCGCAAAATCCGTATTCCGCATAGACCGGGGCCCCTCGGCTCTCTGTGGTGCTGGGCTGAACTTTACAAACCTTTTGGCAGCGGTGAGCATGTACATGTACAGGTAGGTAGGTACCTTCACACTTTTGCCGTTCGTCGCGGTGGCGGCTCCATGTCGCCCTGGGTTCCATTCTAAGCCCGGCATGAGCCACGGCACCGGAAAGTCCGCGAAAACTGACCAACGAGCCGTCTTTGGCGAGGCCATCGATGCCGATGGCAGAGCACTCAGCAATGCCGGAATCAGGGGCCGCGCCGGGCTAGTAGGTTCTGCGCGATGGAGGGTGTGTGTAGTGCATGTCTGGGATGGGGCTGCGATCCGGTTGCAACACGTCCGATGAAGGTAGCATTGCAGTTTCGAACTGCACTCCAATATCCAGAGGCTCAACGGCGCCGGAGAATGGGAACTGTGGTTTCTGGTAGTCGTGAAAGAGGCGCCCCGCTGAGGGGGATGTTGGAGAGAAACACTTTGCATGAGGTGGTTTGGCTGTCTTGGCGGGCACCGCAAATCCACCACTGAAGAGAGGAGGGACTGCGTTCCCAAATCACGACGTGACATTTAATGCAAGGCAGAGTCCAGCCGCGTGATGCCAAGTCGGATACGATTTAAAGCGCGACCAACTCGGACCAGGCGGCCCAGATTTGTCGAGAAGGCACAGATGGGGTTTGGCTCGGTGATTGAGTTTTCAAGTTGTCGTTGTTGGTTGTTTATTCTAAGTCTAACGTTACCTTACCCAGTAATCTCGGGTGCTAGAGAGGTCATGCCCCGTCCTGCTGGCCATGTCCATGGTCCCTCGGTTAGGTATGTCACATCGGTCCAGTCTCCAGGGCCGTGCCAAGATCGGATAGAGTGACAGAACCAACGCCCTGGGCGCCTTTTCTTCCATTTTACCGGAAAGCTGAACCCCCAGCTTCATGCGAAACACTCTGCTCCCTCTGCTAATTCGCTTCATGCTCTCCCCCTTCCTGGGACGGTTTTTCTTCTTTCGCAAGATAACGCTTTCCTTTGCTGGTCGCTCCTTCGCCCCAACCAAAGTCTCACAGCATCCTCAACCGGCGAGAGTCACTCATTCATCGCTGTTCCGTTGGCCAGCCTCAGGACAGCATGCGCGCCTCTTCCCACGCCGCCTGGTCCTTGGCGGCCTCGCTGGCTGGCCTCGGCGCCTTGGTTGGCGCCAGCGTGATGGAAATTGACTTAGTTTTCCCTCGTCACAACGAAGTCTACGAGCCCACACCCTACATGCCCATCATCTTTGCGATTCAGAATCCTTGGCCTACCCAATACACCACCCCGAGGCTTGGAGCCCGAATTAGGAATCTATCCAATTCAGACGAGGGCCACGGCCAAGCCTATAACCAACCCTTAAACCTGACCAACTGGTTGAGCAACGAGACTTTCTTTACCTATACCCTCGCCGATAACTTTGCAAACGAGGGAAACTGGACCATAGCTTGGGATCTCTGCTGGAATACCTGTTCCTCGGGGGAGGATGGTCGTTTCGACGGCACCATGGGCCCTGACTGCTCCGGACAAAACCCCTCTTGGACAACCTTCACTACGGGTAAGGGCGGGCGGGCAATGGACCTCGTCACCGCCACGGCCAACAATGACTCAACCTGTGTCGCGGAGTCGAAGCGCGGGTATGCTTTCAACATCAGCGACGAAGTCTTGGAGCTCTCCCCGACCGCTGAATTGCCAATCTGGGCCACGTCTCGCAAGTGTGTGCTGGCGTCGCTGCCCAACCCTCCCTTGCCTCTGGAATACTGCGGCATCAAGATCAGCCCGGCTCTCGCCGCCAATATATCTGCAGATATCACAGCCCATGTCTGCAAGGGGGCGAACCCACCTTCCAGCTGTCCGCCAAAGAGCGCTGCGGGACGGCCGACGACGGCAGCCGTGGTGGTACTTTATGGCTGCTGCAACCAGCGTTTGGCTTTCTTCTGGCCTGACACGGCACGAACATCGTTGTGCTTTCGCTGCATTCTGTGGCTGCATGTCATCAACTGCTCAGCAAAGGGCCGGAGTTCAATGCCATGTTTAACTATATATCATTGATGGACATTGTGAATACGGGTTTCATTCGACCCTTAATGCAGTGCTAATGCTCATACACGGAATCCAGAATCCCAACAAGACTCAGGTGCTGCTGCAGTGCCGCAAAAACCGCGAAGGGGGGAAATTTTGAAGCCGCTGCACCAGAAATAGGATCAAAAACCAGTACTTATCGTAGAAAAATTCAATCTCGATCGTTCGACACGCAGATGTCGCCATCTTGAACATCAAGATGAACCCCTGCCCTCTTCAGTGGTCTGTCAGCAACGCCTACCATATTATCAAACACAAGGTAGGCAATAGCAAATTGCCCACTTACTGTAGCAGCCCTCAATGTGGCCTGGACGATGTACTGTACATCCTTTGGCCGAATGGCAACCCGGTGATCCCCGTCCCACTCGACCAGCTCGGCGGTGCCCGGGGCCGTAAAATCGGCATACAGCGCCGAGTGAAACCTCAAGCCAGGATCCGCTAGGCCGTGTACCTGCACAGTCGGCAACCGGAGGCGGTGCTGGTTCCGTGCGTAGTCGCCAGGGACCGGCGGCAGTCCAGCCCTGGAATTGGTCGGCAACTCGAACCCCTCCAAGGGGGAGTTAAGCTCATTCAGGCTGACGAGTGGCGCCCGCCCGGCGAGCAGGATGCCAAAGCGCCAGTCAGCGCCCGCAAAGTGATGCTTTGTCTCGCCGCTAGACACTCGGGCATCCCTCCGCAATTGCGTCTCAAACAAGACGCTCGCCGCGATTTTGGCTCCCTGGCTGAAGCCCACCAACCCAACCCACTCACCTCGGCCGCCAGCCTCGTCGTCCGCGGTCATGGCCTTGCGCATGGCGCGCTCGATCGCCGCTACCGCCTCGGTGTCCGCCTCCCCCCAAACTGCGGCCGGCGCGTCATCGCCCACTAGCGCCTCCTGGGCGACGCACTCAGGTAGCCTGCGAAGCCAACAGCGAAAGGGGCCGTAGCGTGCCGGGGGATAGACGGTGACCAGCGCGGCGGCGTCGGTTCCTGGCGCATCGGTGAGATATGGCGCGTCCGCGAAGACTAGCCGGAATTGCGGCGCGAAGGAGCGCACAAGCGACCGGCACTGGCGGCGAAAAATTGCTGCGGTTGTGCCGCCGCCGTGGAGGCAGAGCAGGCGCGGGAGATGGGCGTTGGCGGCACCCGAGACAGCGCCTTCCGGCTGCCGCAAGCATTGGTCTGGGGATGAGCTGGCCGGCGGCATGGTAACATCCATGAGCTGACCGGACGCGGCCACGTTAGGGGCGTGTAGAGGAAGTCGGCCTGGGGTGACGTCCAGGACGAGCAAAAGGTAATTAACGGGAGAAAAGAATCGGGTAAGGTGAAAAACAAAAAGAAAAGAAAAGAGAAAACAGAGGCAGGTACAGATGAGTAACCAGAAGTTCTTAGAAAAATGAACAATTGGCAGGGCGAGGAGAGAGGACGAGATAATAAGTTGATGATGACTCCCTCGGAACATTGTATTCAGGTAGGCAGGTAGCTTTTGAGTACGGGCTGATTTCAAGGTATGGGTGCAACCGCAACAGGTTAAGCTGTTCGGGTCTTTTTGATTCATCTCGGACATTTCCGACTGACTCCGGCCGTGGTATCGGCATTCCTCACTGAACCGACTGCTGAACACGAGTGACGGGAGCACAGTACCTCGCTTCGATCAGCGACACAGAGCATCCCGGAGGCGTCCTGGCTCCGAGAAACTCTAGTCTACCCTCAACCGACTTGAACAGTTCTTCCCAGTGCGACGGGGTCCGCTCTACTGAGTTCCACCCGATGGCCTGGATCATGTCCATATTACTGTCGCCGCCACTTGTTTAGTACAGCGCTGAGATTCTGGGAAACAAATCCGTCGGGGCAAAAGACAGCCTCGGAGTCCACGGTTGACTTACTATGGTTGTTTCTCGCTCCACCTTGTGGTCGAGGCGTCGCACGGTAGAAACTCGCAGAGAAGGAGTCTCGACCCGTCCTTCATGGCGGGGACAACCGCCTTGAGGATGTTCTCCGCATATTTGTCGGACCAGTTGTGCAAGATGTAGCGGTAAAAGTAAACATCGGCCCCTCTGACTGGCTGCTCCTTGAAGAAATCGTGCCCCATGAACGAGACACGGTCTCTAAGCGTTGCCGGCAGTAGCTCCGCCCCCTGGGAGGCCGACACGGGCAGATCCTGCACAACGAAGCGCAGGTTACTCGTGGCCCTGGCCAATGCAATGGACACAGCGCCATGCCCACCACCGACGTCAACCACGACGCCCCCTTTGTGGTCCAACTGAGCCCAGTCAAAGCCGCGGATGATGTGGTCGTTGGAAAAGCGTCCGCCGCGAGACATCCAGCGCATTGCAGCGCCAAAGCGGCGTGCCCTTTCGGGAGCTGCCTCCAGTTCAAGATAGAATGGCCGGCTGGTGTTGAAGGCAAGATTGAATGCCGTCTCATTCGGCTCGCCGGAGCCCGGGTATTTCTTCATTGCGTCCACCATCTTGGAGGCGGCAGGCTTGTAAAAACGGGAAAAGGGCAAGTAAGCTTAACTCTCCATCCTATGTTTTTGCCCGCTCTAGCTAGATAGGCACCTAGGTACCGTAGTGTCGGTTTCGGGGGGCTTGGGGCAATGACGTACAAACAGTTCTTCGAGCAGAAACCCGCATGCGTCCATGGCGTCAGGCTCGTTGTTCAATATCCGCGAGGCTGCTGAATGGCGAACACGACCTTCGCTTGTCTCGATGAAAATCCTATTCATCATGGCGACGCGTGCCATGCGGCGCAACAAGACCTCGGCAACGCCGGTTAAGTCGGCTAGTTCTGTGTAGGAGATGTCGCCATTTGAGGGCACATGTTTCGGAATTTCGTAATGGTAGATGAAGTGTAGGTTGGCGAGATCATTGAACTAGAACGGGCCAGCCGCCGGATTCGAATTTCAGCAAACGGTTGCCTCGTCTTGCGTGCAGGGTATTGTCTTCATCCAGTTCATAAGGGACGTACCATGTTCAAGGACTCAAACAGAAGATCACGCGGGCCCTGGGCAAGCCGTTTCACGTCCTGGGCAAGGTCGATGGCGGCTTTGCGGGTATCCTCCACGTCAAGTGGCGCGTTTACAAAGGACTCGCGCTCAAACGAAACAGGATCCAGACCATTGCTCTGGTTGTAGGCATCGAGGACTTTGGCCTTCTCTAGCAGCTGTTCGGCCAATCTGGTGAGTGATGATGCCGCCATTTCGTGAGTAATTTCACCTCAATTGTGTGTTGTTGGTTCAGCGATACGGGACTCCCAGTGCGATAATCATGATATATTATGGCCAGATTGTCGTATGACATAAATACCAGTTCGAACGACAAGAGACACTTTTCTGCGTGCCAAGGTCATGGATAATTGACGGATCGTCCTTCACCGGCCACTTTAAAAATACGCCTAGTGAGCACGTCGGGCACTTTTTATGGCAGAACCACCCGAATGTCGCACACATTCCTGCACCCCGAGAGCACTTCTCAAGACTCGACACCGTCACCACATGTTTGTAAGACCCGACGTATGCTTCCAAAATCCATGAGATGTGAACCGAAGATAAGTATAGCGCACAATGCCGAGTACAGCGACTCGAATACCTTGCTCGATAGTTCCGTCACCGCACCGTCGACGGAGAGATACGATGCACAAAAAGGAGCCGCTTGTCCCTACCATTGACGTTGGGCCGTTTCTGGCCAACCCGGATTCTTCAGACGCCCAGAAAGTTGTTGACGCTGTCCGCGATGCCTGCAGGAAGACGGGCTTCTTCCAAGTCGCCGGCCATGGACTGCCCGAGGATGTACAGCATCACTTGTTTCGTGCGTCGCATCGGTTTTTCGATCTTTCGGCGACGCCGACTGGACGCAGATCCGCCGTGGAGCCGTTGCCGCCCGTCGACACGATTCATATCGGTCGTGACGGACGCCTCAAAGAGGCCGGGCGCTTTTTTCATGGCATGTCTGGCCAGACGGGCCACCTTTGCCCCCCGGCGGCCTTTGAGGCCTATTTCGACGCCGAAAATGCTTGAACTGATCGAGCGGACGCTACCATACGGACGGGGCATCTTTGACGCTTTTACCTGCGGCCACACCGTCTCGGTCCTGCGCCTCTTGCACTACCCGCCCGTGCTGCGAGCGTCCAATGAGGCTTCTATCGAAGGCGAGGATCGGCCGCATCAGCAGCTGGGCGCAGGCGCGCACACCGACTTTGGTGCTATTACTCTGTTGCTGCAGGACGAGCACCCAGGCCTCGAGGTGTTGGATCCGGCGACCAACGAGTTTGTGCCCGTTGATCCGTCCCCCAACACGTTTGTCTTCAACGTCGGCGATATGCTCTCACTCTGGACGGCGGGCGAGTACAAAAGCAGCGTGCATCGTGTCATCAACAAAGCGCGGACTGACCGGTACTCGGCCGCATTTTTCTACGACGGCGCACTGGATTGCCCCCTGACCCCTTTGGGCCGGAAGCGCGTGGATGTGGACGGTGACAATGCGACTGATGTGATAACGGTGGAGAAGCACATGCTCAAGCGCATCGCCGAGAGCTATGGCGCGGGTCAATCAGCAGGTGGTGATTCGAATTGACGGGTATGATGTGGACGACAACTCTGGAACTCATGGGGCCAGAGCTCGGCGAGGCATATAACATGTTTGCTTGACTTCCCAGGAATCTATGTCGCTTGGTTGAACGTGGCAGACTACCCGAGTTACATATAGACAAAACATGCACATGTCTCGATGCGATTGTTCTCCGCGAAAGGCCTAGTTAACCCCGTAACTCGTGCTCCTTCAGTCCACACTCGTACTAATGACCCCTTCTTTCCTTTGATTCATACTTGCGACGCTCAGACGATCTGGTGTCCTTTCCCCAATAACTCAGGCGCCGGGCGTGTTTACACGACTCGTCCATCAATGATGTGATCCTCCACCCACCCTATCGACATGCTAGTCACGGGCATGTAAGGTCAGCGGCGGTGGAAATTTCCTTCGCCAACTGAAGACGGGAAAATTGCTTACTAGACTCTTTCCGGGTCGGTGAAGACATCGTGGTCAGCCATGACTTTCTCCGTGTAGAACGGGTCGTTTCGAAAGTTGACGAAGCACTGAACGTCAGGGAACCGGATCTGGGTGATTATATCATAGCGTGCATTTTGAATGAACTGCGGGTCCATCACTTGTGCCATCTTGGATCTTGTGGCCGTGGTAAAATGGCTCTAATATCAAGGCACTCGGCCGTTAGCTCCTCTTCTGAATGGGCCGGCCGTTGGTATTGACTTCTAAGCCAGGTGGATTGTGAAAGCTTGCCATTGTATATTGCGTGATCCCATGCCGCTGCAGAGCCTCTCGAACCAAAGGGGCATGCTTCTCGCTCATGTAATGGTGGAACTCATCCTCCCCCATGGATGCTTTTCTGTAGGCACACACGGTCCATACCAGCATCTTCTTTCTGTCGGCTTCCATTGCGGGATAGCGAGGCAATTGTTGGGCTGATACTCTGTTGAGGTTTGGGTGTTCAGCTGGATGTCCGTTGAATGAGTAGGTAAGGTAGGTAGGTGCCTGGTGGCCGGAAGTACATCAAACTAGGGTGAAGAAGGTCCTGAAGATGCTCAAGATAAATTCTGGGCCTTTTCGACGCCGAGGCAGGTAAACTCAACGCAAAACTCACCGTGCCAGCATGCTCATCGGTCGAAATCCAGCGGCGCAGCGGCGCAGCGTCGCATCGGCGTGATCATTGTTGCTATCTTACGCCTCGGGCCCTTTTGTGCGTCCAAAGTAGCCGCCTAATGTCAGCAATTCCACTCTCCACGTGCGGACAATGATACCACCCGGCAAGAAAGCCTCGGTGACATCTCGCTTCAAGCTTGCCTTTGAGTTGGCACAACAGAAGCTCCCAGGAAGCTTCCAGGAGCAGTACTAGTAGCGTCCTGTAAAAACCACAAACTCTCAGCAGGGGACCGTTTCTTCAATTTCCAACCCAAACAGGCCGAGTTCTCTTTGTCTTGTTCCGCCCAATCTGCTTCAACGCCACGAGCTGCCCACACTCTTCCGCGACCGCGACAGAGTGCAGCGTCGCCAATGTGTTCGACCATGGCTTTGTTCGCCTTACCATCCCTCGTTGCCTTCGGGTCACTCACACCATGGCCAACTCCTGTTCAGCTGCAGCAACTGAGTCAAGAGCTCCAGCGGAAGACGAGGTTGCTTGAGCCTCTCACGAAGGCGCTCCGCGATCTTCCCGAAATCTGGCAAAATCTCGCGGACGAAGACGTCAGTATTCGGGCTTTGGACGGCAAGGACGCAGCAGAGCGACTGGCAGTATGGGCCACTGGCTCTGTGAACGCGCTAGGATCGAATGAGACAAGGAATATGGTGGCCCTGCCCATCACCATCGTTACCCATATCGTGCAGTACTTCGGCGTCCTCGAGCATTCCGGACCGGCATTCGATCACCAGTCTGTTTTGAAACACGTCTCTTTTGGCGGAGGCATCCAAGGCTTTTGCGCTGGCCTTCTCACGGCCTTGGCGGTGGCTAGCGGAAGAGTGAGGATGACGTTGCTGCACTGGCCGCCACAGCCATCAGCCTGGCATTTTGCGTGGGCGCGTACGTCGACTTGGATCAAGCACGGGCGGAGAGTGGTGGCTCACGCTACACAAGTCTGGCTGTTCGATGGCGGGCGCCCACCACTTGTGAAGACATTCAGCAAATCTTGCGGAATCACACTGGCGTAGGTATACCCATTCCAGTCCAATCATGATACCTGTCTTCTGCCCGATCCCATTCTTGATCTCTTTTGAACCCGGCGCTGACGATCATGCCGAAGACGTATATCGCCGTGACCCGTGATGTCCGAGACGTTACCATCACGACCCCCACCGCGGCCTCTGGCCCGCTGCTCTCCGACCTCTTACAACATGGCGTGTCCTGTCTCGAAACCGGATTGCAGGGCAGATACCACGCAGGCGTTCATAAAGGGGTCCCTGAAAAAATCATGAATGCCTGTCGAGGACGTCTTCATCAGCGCTTTGGAGAGCAGCGCCTGGTGAGATCAAACATTGACGCGCGCTTCCTCTCCCACAAGGAGGCTATCGAAACGGCGCTGGAATCCATCCTTGTACGCCAAGCGGACTGGCATGCGGTTATTTCCACATCGACTTCTGAGCTTGGGAAATCTGCCGAACACGCAAACTTGATACTTTCCATCGGGACAGACGCAATCCCACTGTCGATCGCACGAGACTTCCCCGTGATCAAGACCAAAGCAACAACAACAGCGGCTTTTCAAGCTCGCCTTGGGGGGAACCCAGAGGGGCCCGTCAACGATGTGTCCTACCCCGATCATGCGGTGGCCGTGATCGGAATGGCGTGCAAGTTTCCCGGCGCCGACTCGGTCGACGAGTTTTGGCGCTTGTTGACCGCAGGCCGGTCAATGCTGGGTGAGATGCCAAACCAGAGGTTCGCCGCGGACAGTGTTTCAAGATCCCCCAAAGACTTGCGCTTCTGGGGTAACTTTGTAAGCGATATCGAGGCCTTTGATCACAAGTTCTTCAAGAAGTCAGCCCGAGAGGCCGCCTCAATGGATCCTCAGCAGCGCATTTTACTTCAGGTCGCTTACCAGGCCCTGGAGGCATCCGGCTACTTTTCCGACCCATCCAGGCCCCGGGATGTCGGGTGCTACCTGGGATCCTGCTCGACCGACTACGACGCCAACGTTGGGTCCCATCCTCCCACGGCCTACTCTACAACTGGTACCCTCAGAGCATTCTTGAGCGGTCGGATCTCACACTACTTTGGCTGGTCGGGACCATCTTTGGTCTTTGATACGGCTTGTTCGTCATCCGCGGTCGCCATTCACACGGCGTGCACGGCGTTGCTGGCAGGAGAGTGTTCCCAGGCCCTCGCGGGCGGCGTGACCCTGATGACGAGCCCATATCTGTACGAGAACCTCTCAGCCGCTCACTTTCTTAGCCCGACTGGAGCGACCAAAAAGGTGGGCCGGGGGGCGGGGAAGAAAAACTCTCCAATGCCCTTGCTGACGGCGACAATGTCCTTGGAGTTATTGCGAGCTCCGCGGTGAACCAGAACGCCAACTGTGTCTCCATCACGGTCCCCCACTCAGCGTCACAATCCGCGCTCTACAGACAGGTTTCCGGCCGATCTGGAATCAATCCGCGCGACCTCACCTTCGTCGAAGCACACGGCACCGGCACTCCCGTCGGAGACCCTATTGAGATGGAAAGCATCCGCCAAGTGTTTGGAGGGGTCCAGAGAGCGACCCCCTTGTTTGTGTCGTCTGTCAAGGGCAACATAGGACATCTCGAAGGCGCATCGGGGGTAGCGGCCCTCATCAAGGCGCTCCTGCAAATCGAACACCGCACCGCGTGTGTTCAGGCATCATTCACCCACCTGAACCCCAAGATACCGCCGCTTGATCCAGACAACATGTGCATCCCGACATCCAACCGTCCGCTATCGGTCCCTCTCATAACCGCCTGCATCAACAACTATGGCGCCGCAGGCAGCAATGCCGCCATGATTCTCATGGAGAAGCCCCGGAGACACAAGGCAGCGCAGAGACAAGCCGCCACGGAAGAGTCGGAGGCGCGAACCGCTCCCTTGGTCAAGCTCCCCATCCAAATTGCGGCCGCCTCGATGGCGAGTTTAGCGCGATACTGCGAGCTGCTCGACGAGTTCTGCCAGACATCACCAGCAACAGCCCTCAATGCCGCCAACATCGCTTTCAATTTGGCCCGGCAACAGAACCAAGACCTTCCTTACATGCTGACGACCGTGACAACATGCACGACAGGCGCCAAGCAGCTATGCGGCGGCCTGAAACAGAAATTGAGCGAGGGTGGCGCTATCAGGCAGCGCCCCAAGGAGCTGCCGGTTGTCCTCTGCTTTGGTGGCCAAGTTGGCAGGCATATTGGCCTGAGCAAGCGGCTATGGCAACGGTGCGCCCTGATCCGTCATCACATGGATGCTTGTGACGAGACACTCCGCGCCTTGGGATACGGCAGCATCTATCCGGCTATCTTTCAGACCGAGCCCATCACTGACGTTGTGGTCCTTCAGTCGGCCATCTTTGCGACCCAGTACGCCTCAGCGCGGGCTTGGCTTGATTCGGGTCTGAAAGTAAGCGGGTTGGTGGGTCACAGCCTCGGCCAGTTCGCCGCGCTCTGTGTATCGGGGATCCTCTCACTCCGAGATGGTCTGCGACTCGTGGCCGGCAGAGCCGCCCTGATGGCGACGCACTGGGGCGCTGAGCCCGGCACAATGATTGCTGTGGAGGCGGACCAGCAAACCGCCCAGGCACTTACGAACAAGCTAAGAGCAGCGGATTCCCAACTCATGTTCGAGACCGCGTGCTGCAACGGCCCGACGTCGCAGGTGATTGTGAGTGACGTGGCGTCCGCCGATCGGCTCGAAGCAGAGCTACGAAGGCAATCTATACGACACAAGAGACTGAATGTGACGCACGGTTTCCACTCCCGCTTTACCGAGCCCTTAATTCCGCGACTCGAGGCACTAGCATCCACCCTGACGCTCCACGAAGCCAAGATCCCAATCGAGACAACTACTGAAGGAGCGAGTTGGTCTGAGCCCAGCGCCCGCCGAATCGCCGCTCACACACGGGATCCGGTGTTCTTTGGTCAGGCGGTCCAGCGCCTCCGAGACCGTCTCGGGCCCTGCACGTTCCTAGAGGCTGGCTCCGACTCGAGTGTCGTCTCAATGGTCCGTCGGGCTCTGGGTCCCCGGCAGGCAGACCACCGTGTTCCCACCTCCGACAACTTCATCCCCATCGAGTTGAGCAAGGAGGCGTCACTTGACAACATGGCTGAGGTGACCGTCAACCTCTGGAACCTTGGGCATCAAGTCCAATTCTGGAACTTCGGCCGTCTTCAAGCAGACGAATTCGAGATCTTGCGGCTGCCCGCGTACCAGTTTGAACAGTCGAAGCACTGGCTTACGCTCGAGCTGCCTAATGGTCTCTCAGAAGAAGCGTTCAGGCATCAACAAGGTCGTGGAATGGAGCAACAACAGCCGCCGCCGCCGGTTCTCATAAGTTACAGGGGCATCGACCCAAGCGGGAGTCGGAACTTTGACGTGAACCCGTTGAGCGATGAGTTTCGAGCACTCGTTCAAGGCCACCTCGTGCTTGGCGAGCCCGAGTGCTCGCCGTCCCTCTACGTTGAGCTCGTAGCTCGGGCGCTCAAGATAACAGGAGCAGGTGACGACAACTCGCAGCTGTCTATTCGCAATCTGCAAATACAATCCCCGCTCAGGCTTGAGACGGACGGCCGGATTCAGCTCAGCCTCCAACCTCTGGACAATCAGTGGAACTTCAGCGTCAGAAGCACAGCGAGACCGTCGACCCTCCGTGCCCCGGAACAGCAACCTATATACGACTCGTCTGCTGTGCTCTATGCTGTCGGCGTCGCTTCCTTCCGAGCGGCCGACAGCAGCAGCCTGCACAACGAGTTTGCACGATACCAGAGACTCACCGGCGACCCGGAACGCTTTGCTGCCATCGTCAGTGACGCGAACAGCATTGTGCTGAAGGGCCCAATCGTGTACAAAGTCGCCTCCCGGACGGTCGAGTACGCCGGCTTCTATCGTAACGTTGTGAGCGTGGCTTCGAGCGGTAGCCAGGTGCTGGGCAAAGTCGTTTCTCCGAAGCAGGTCCCGGGATTTCTCGAGAAATCTGCTACCCAGCATCTGATGCTGGACAGCTTTGTCCAAGTGGCCAGCCTGCACGCCAACCACATCCACGAGTCCACTGAGGGCGAGATATTCCACGTCTCCAGCATCGAGCACATTCAGTATGGCCCCGGCTGGCAGCACCAACATATCGCCCCTCATTCCAGCGAGAATGGTGACGACAGGATGAGGACTTTGCATGTTCTCTGCCTTGTCTCGGTCGAAGCCGGGGCAATAATCCACGATGTCTTTGTTTACGACGGAGTTGCTGAGAACCTGGTAGTCTTGCTCCTCGGCGTTAAACAAGTCCCAGCCAGCCGCAGAACGTCCCCCGGTTCACCTGCATCCGCCGAAGCCTCTCGTGTTGATGAACGGCCATTGGTCGAGAAGGCTCACCAAACCACCATCTCCCATCATCCAGTCCAAGCAGGCCTCGGCAATGACCTGGCTCACGCGCGAGGAGGAGTCGTGCCAGCCATCAAAAACAAGCAGCTGGTGGCCAAGAAGCCAGAAATGGTCATTTTTGAGGACATCTGCACCATCCTAGAGAAGATTGCCGAAGTTCCGAGGAGCGATGTCAGGGGTAACGCCTCGTTTGAGGACCTTGGCGTAGATTCGTTGATGATGATCGAAGTCGTGGCAGAGATCTCTCAACTGTACAAGATGGAGCTGCCCGTTGCCGAGCTCGAGGAGCTTACCGATTTCGATTCACTTGTTCGATACCTGCATGGGCGGGGCTGCAGAGGTTCTGGAAACAGCGACGGCGCCCAAGAGGAAGAGCCTGGTTGGAGCGACCGCCTCCTCTCGCTTCCAACGAGCACTTTGTCCACGAGCAGCAGCAGCAGCTGCGGTTCTGGGTCGCCAGTGCCGACTGCTGGAACGAGTCCAGTCGTCACGCGTTCAGCGACGCCCTGCCCCCCAACTACGGCCGACGCCACCGCACCGGCTCTGGACAACGGCGTCCGCGTGTCCTCAGCGGCTGTCCCGACTTCCCGTTCTGACCCCGTGGCCTTCGGGGCGGCCCAAGTCCAAGGAGGAGCTTGTGGAAACCTTCATGCTGCTCAACAAGTGTTTGACAGTATGCGGTTCGACCTTGACAAGTATGCCGACCAGACGGGATTCAGCAATTTCTGGGCCGACGTTTACCCTGACCAGGCCGCCCTCGTTGAGGCGTACATTGTCGAGGCGTTCCGCACACTGGGCTGCGACTTGACTCGCTCGCCTGCCGGCCAGCGGGTCTCATATACCGCCCGGCAATGTCTTGTTGAAACACGACCGGCTGATGGACCAACTGCACAAGATATTGGTGGAGGGCGGAGTCATCGAAGCTCGAGCGGATGGCAGCAACCACGAGTGTTATTACACGAGGACGGAAAAGCCGGTCGACCCAATGCCGGCCGCGGCCCTGTTCCAACGCATGCTGCAGAGGCACCCACAGCACGAATCCGAGACCAAGCTGCTAGAAGTGACGGGGTCTCGCTTGGCTGACTGCCTCACGGGCAAGGCCGACCCGCTACAGCTGCTTTTCGCCAACCGGGCGAACCGTGAGATCATGGCCGACGTGTACGAGAAGGCACCCATGTGCCAGGCCACCTCACGGCTCCTCGCCGAATTTCTGGCACGGTCGCTGGCCCACAGCTCTGAGGATGGAGAGTCTTGCGGCCGGGTCTTCCGGATCATCGAAGTCGGCGCGGGCACGGGGGGCACGGCCAAGTGCCTGGTGGACTATCTTGCGGGGCGGGGTGTCCGGTTTGAGTACACCTTCACCGACATCTCGCCGGCCCTGGTCAGCCAGGCCAAGAAGACGTTTGCAGGGCGCCCCATGATGAAGTATGCGACGCTGGATTGCGACCGGCCTCCGCCCGCGGAGCTGCGTGGCCAATTTGACGTCGTCGTCGCAACCAACTGCATCCACGCGACCCAGAACGCGTCGTCGGCGGCAGCCAACATGGCCTCGTTGCTTCGCCCGGACGGCGTCTTCTGCTTGGTCGAGTTCACCCGGGAACTCTACTGGTTCGACCTGGTCTACGGCCTTCTGGAGGGCTGGTGGGCCTTCAGCGACGGCCGCCAGCACGCCCTCGCCGACCAGTGGTTCTGGGGTGACAGCCTGCGCGCGGCCGGCTTCCAGCACGTCTCGTGGACAGATGGCCCCAGCAACGAGGCGCGCACCATGCGTGTCATCTGCGCCTTCCCGGCTGCTCCCGTGAGGGAGGCGTTCAAGCCACTTCCCCGCGGCATCACCAGGAAGGCCGGGCTGCCGGTTGAGACGTTCAAGTGGAAGAGCGCGGGCAACCTGGAACTCAAAGCCGATGTGTACTACCCCAAGACAGCCGACGAACCTGGCAGAAAAAGACCTGTTGGTATGTATAGAACCTGGCTGTGGGAATGAACTTTGATGGGGGTGAAAGTGACTGACATGGGCTTACCCTCCGGTCTGATTACAGCTCTCATGATACACGGCGGAGGACACCTGCTCTTCAGTCGTCAGGACATTCCCATGAAGCATGTCCGAGTGCTCCTGCAGCGCGGCTTCCTCCCGGTCAGCGTGGACTACCGGCTCTGCCCCGAGATGAGCCTGTTTGACGGACCCGTGACAGACTGCCGCGACGCACTGGCATGGGTCAGGGAGGTTCTGCCCTCGCTGCCGCTCTCCTGGCCCCACGTCCAAGTCGACCCGACCAAGGTGTTAGCGCTTGGCTGGTCAAGCGGCGGCCAGCTCGCCATGACATTGGGGTACACGGCAAAATCCCGGGGCATCAAGCCGCCGGACGTCATCCTCCCCTTCTATTCTCCGAGTGACCTGGAAGCTGAATGTAAGGAAAGGAACACCGACAAAGCCCTGCGAATGAGGCCATATTCGGACTTGTTTTTTGTTTTCTTTTGCCATTTCTTTGCTGACTCGTGATTCGTTTCAATGGCAGTTTGGGACAAGCCAATCTACCCCGCCGCGGCAGAGGAACCACCACAAGAGATCTGGGGAGAACTTGACTGCGTGCATGAGGAGCCGGTAAGTACCCATCCTTTTTCTCCCAGCCGAGCGCAACCCTGCTTGTCCGGGAGGGTGGCGAAGTCTGTTGTCCGGATTTGTCTAATCGAAGCCACCCACCCCCTTGTGGGACTGGATCGAAACAGATTCTTGAATACACGCCCCTGAGCAACAAGCGCACAACAGGACTTTCCCTAACGCTAAAGGACGACCGGGCCCGGCTGATTCTGCACATGAACTGGAACGCGCAGTCGGTTCCCGTGCTGATCTGCGGGCTGCCGTGCAAGAGCCGAGCATCAGAGTCGGCATGTTCCTCGTCGTCCGGACCCGCATCCGCCGTGCGGGACAACGCAATGGACAGCGGAACGGGGACGGATTGGAAGGCGCTGCCGAAGCCCCCCGTTGAACAGATCCGTGCTTGCAGCCCGTATTGGCACATCTTGCAGGGCGATTACCGCACACCCACGTTCATGGTGCACGGCAACGCCGACGACTGGATTCCTTACCAGATGACGCAGCGGACCGTCGCCGCCCTGCGCGAGCGCGGCGTCCCGTGTGGTATCCGCGTTCCCGACCAGTGCGGCCACGCGTTCGACTTGTTCCCCCAGGAAGACCGCCTCGGCGTCGGCTGGCCGGCGATCGAGGACGCGTATGACTTTGCTTGCTACCAGCTGGCCATGCGGTCATCCACTTCTTCATAGAAGGGTGCGGAGGGAAAGGGGAGAGGCGGCTTAAGGGTTATTTGTTATCGTCACTCTCTCTGTAATACAAACATGCAACTCAGGTGGGAACATATGAATCTGGCTGTGATGGTGTCTCTGAGAAGGGCCAAGATTGTGATCTGCCTCGTTTGTGAGCCGCACGCAGAATCAGGAGACACTCATATTTGCTGTTTGTTTGCGGTTTTTGAAGGGAAGAAGAAACCGGCAGTCCTCAGAAGAATCATATATTCAGTCTGTACTACCCGAACGACTTGGACACATAAGGTGCGGACGTTACTCCCCGATAAACACCGGCTCCCGCTTCTCTCCAAATGCCAGCAGCCCCTCGCTCCGGTCTTTGGTCCCAAGAACCGACTCATACGCTGCATTTTCTACCGCCTCACAGCTGCAAGCGAGGGCCGCCACGGCGGCGCGGACAGCGACGGGTCCGCCCTTGGCGATCTCCTCGGCCAGCGCGATGCCGGTGCTAAGTGCGATGGCCCTCTCCGCCTGTGCGGCCAGCGCGAGGTCGGTGTCGACGGCTGAAGTCACTAGCCGGTTGCATAGGCCCATCGCAGCGGCCTCGTGCGCCGCCATGCGGCGGCCCGTCAAGACCATGTCGAGCGCGCGTGGCAGGCCGACGATCCGCGGCAGCCGGTAGGTACCGCCAGCGCCGGGGATGATTCCCAGCCGGGTCTCAGGCAGCCCGACGACGGCATTGGACGCAAATACGCGTAGGTGGCAGCACAAGGCGAGCTCGAAGCCGCCGCCGAGCGCCGGTCCCGACACGCACGCGATCGAGGGCACCGGCAGGGCAGCCAGGCGCGCGAAGAGCATACGCAGCCGTCCCAGGAAGTCATGCGTCTCGGCCGCCGTCATGGATCGCCTCTCGACCAGGTCTGCGCCCGCGCAAAAAATGCCGTCGACGGCGCTGGCCAGGACCAACGCGCGGGCACCGCCGCCGCCAACGGCGGTCCTCTCGGTGTGCAGACCCTCGACCTCCTCGCTCAGCTCCTGGAGCATCTGGCGGGAGATGGCGTTCTTGGACCGGGGCCGATTCAGCTGGATGATCCGGATGCTGCCAACGTGGGGAGCGTTCATCTCGGTCACGAGCAGCGTGGAGAGTTTCTTTGTGTTTCCCGCAGGGCAGAAGTCAAGTGTGGGCAGCACGGCTGGCGGCGGGGCGTGGATGGTATCTCGGCTTTGCGGAAGTAGAAGTGCTGGAGAAATCATGTCCTCGACTTGCCCGTCGGTTCTCTTCATCCCTGGGGGCGGCCTCCTGCCGACGCCGAGCTCGTCTTCCGGGCCACTGACCGTTTCCTCGACCATTCCGTCGGCCGCCGCCGCCGGAATGACCGTCTCTTCCCCCGTCAACCGGCAAAAGAGATCATCCTCCAAAAGACACGCAATAGTGCTCTTCTGCTCAGTGATCATGAACTCGCAGCTCCCGTCGGGCAGGCGGGGCATCACAATCACGGCACCCGCCATGGTGCCCCGAGCTGGCAGGCGGAGGGCCTTCATGTGGCCACCGAGCAAGGGACCAAAGTCGAGCTCGTGCAGAGCAAACTTGAAGTGGCTTGTCAAGATGATGCCCCCGGTAGGCAGCTCCTCGAGGATATTCAGCCGCGTGTGGGATTGCTGTTCTGTCCGCTCAGCGTAGCCGACCAGATCGGTAAATTTGTCGGCGGTCATGGCGTTGATCTCGACGCGCAACGCGCGCGCCGCGGCGGCAAGTCCCTGGTTTCCGTCCTGTAGCACAGCCAGGGGCAACGACGTCCTGGTCATGTATAACACGTTGCCAAAGTAGGGCTCCGGAAGTCCCAGATGGGACCGGCAATCCAGGGGCTGCGCAACATGCGTCGTTGCGCCGTCGGCGAGCAGCCCGGCACGATGGCGGGCCACCATGATGCTGCGCCAAATCAGGGCCGAGATGACGTCGTTTGTCGAGATCCAGTCTTCAGGGTTCTGCAAAGACGCAGACACGGCCCTCTTGGCGTCCGACAAAGCCCTGGCACTGATGCGAAAGGTGCGGCACGCGCTCTCCACATTGACGATCTGGGAGTGCGTGTTGACTGGCGACGAGGTCCAGGCAGCGTGATTTTCGATGGCGCCGGGGACGCCATGCCCCGACACGAGGAGCGTCCGATCGGAGCGATACACGTCGTCCCGCTCTTTCAGGGGGCGGCCAATCTCGGCGGCCTGCGCCTTGCGGAACGCGTCAGAGAAGATCTTGATCACCTCGGTCACCCCTCTCCCGTCGGCAGCAATGTGGATGATGGACACGACAAACAGGAGGCCGCCGGCGACGAAATTCGCCTGCATCTGACACACGTCCACCGGGTCGTCGCTGACGTAGGCCACCTCTGGGAGGGGACAGAGTTCTTCGGCCTTGAGAAGGTGCTGAGCAAAACCGTGCCGTTCGAGGTCGTCGAAACGCAGCCTGTTCGAGAGGTCTTTGATATGGAGCCGAGCAGCCCCTTGAGGGATGAGGTTGCGAAGCCATGGACGGCCGCCTTCCTCGGGGGGGAAAGGAACAATGGAGCCTGCGAGAAACGGCGCGCGCTGGATGGTGTGGTGGAAGGCGATGTGAAGACAGTCGACGATTCTTTCCCTGGGGGCGTCGCCTGGAAGGGATCCGCTTGGAGTGGGTAGGTGGGAAGAGCCTGTCCCAATGGAACTTGACCTCAAATCGAGGACACGGGACCGTGAAGGTACTCTCCATTCTGTGCCTTTTCCGTCTCGACGGCAGACCAAACGAGTCGGCCAGCTGTTTGGGTTCTAATTTGCGTGTTGCGGCGATGTTGAGTACCTGTCCCTGATGCGAAATGTTCACGCTCTACTCTGTATAGGCCTATACACAGGCACGTCTACGCGCGCGAGTCAGCAATCACGCGGAGAGTCTAGACAATTATTTATCAAACTGATACCCAAGACTGCCTGAATGATGCCGACACTCCTCGTTTTCCTGTTGCCTGGGTCCCATCTCTGCAGGGCTGCTTGCCTGCTATTGCGTCTCGGCTCTCTTTGGATGGCAACGGGTTTGGGCTGACGCCGTGTACTTTTTACCCCTTTTCCCCCCTTCTCTCGGCGGTTTTCTCTCTTTTTCATTGGCGCTTTCGGCTGGTTTCATGGCCACATATATGATATGGGGGTACCGAATAATCAGCAGTGCCGGGAAACACCAAACCGTCAGCAATGCTACCTCTCCACACTGCGTTCCTCGACCCGCACTCTGACTCGATCTCGGGGCTAACATGCCCGATCATTCGAGAGTGGACGCAAGAGTTTGGACCTACCTTATCGGGGCTCAATCCCACTGTCCCGACATGAGGCACAGTGTGCATTGCACGAGAATACTGGAGCGTGGTGCTTTGTGAAGAGACCCTAGCTGCGGTCGCTGCGAAAGATACACACGCCCCCGTGCCACATCCCCACATTTCTTCGGTCCGACAACAGATCTCAACCCTCCGGGTAAGTTGCCGAGGTTGCCTGAGAGCCCCGTCCCGCTGTATTGTTCGCCTCGAGATACGGAGTAAGTGGGGGAGCTGAGGTGGGGGTGTGGCACGGGTGACATCGGCATCAGCCTCAGTCCACTCCCGTTCATCCATTCGAGCTTTGTCCAAGGAGAGGTTCGTGCAGCATTACACTGCATATGACTACGACATTGCGTGCTTCGGCTCTTGTTCCTATCTGAGAAGGTACTGTACCGTATCTCGCAAGGCCGCCGTCCCCCGCCGGTCTGCGGACAAGGCCACAAACCCCAGTTTGTGGTGTGTGGTCTGTGCAGTCAGCAAAAAAAAACCAAAACAAAAAAAAAAAAAAAAAAAGTGCCCCTCCCTTGCCCTCCCGCGCCCCTCCCATCCGCAGCGCCGGAGGAATCTTGGCTCGCGGCCAAGGCTTGGTTGGGCTTGGCTCAAAGCTTGTTCCAACTTCACCCGCACCGCGGGCTTGAGTTGGGGTTTGGGAGACAACGGCACCTTAATTAACAAAGTACAGTACATAATGTAGATAGTACAGCACCAAGTAACACAAATCGCCGGAATGCTAAACGAGTTTTTGATGTTTTCCTGAAACTCTATGTCCACTACCTTATCCATGCTCCCAACAAAATCCCCCACTGCGCATCCTCCTCGACATTTGCCACCGTGGGAATCGGATCTAGAAACGCGACACCACTTTATCGCTCCCCCCCATGGAGCAGGCGACAATGCTGCAGGCTCGAAGCTGAGAGACCCGCCATGCTCGTGTCCGCCAGTCTCTCCACCCTCGCGAGGAGTTTGAGCAGCGTTCCGTCCATCTTGGCGAGGTCTTCTCCGCTCTCCCGACGCACCGTGCGCCGCAGCACGTCTGCGAAGCCTCGCAGCGTCCGGCACACCAGATCCAGCGCCAATTCGGTGCTCTGTTGCCTGTTGAGTTTGTATGCACCCAGCAGCATTCTGGCTGGCAAGCACACGACGCGACGTGCCGGTGGTGATTCAGGTTTGCTTTGTGGCGGTAACTGCATGTGGCACGGTTCCCATGGCCAACGATCCGGACGTTGACGCAATCGAGTATCGGCCCGTCCGGGCTTTGTATGCTCGTTGGTCAAAGATGGTGGTGTTGCGGCTGTGTTCATGTTGATCGCATAGGCCGCCACAGCCGCCGCCAGCAGATCGACAAGCTTCGAATAGATTTGTAGCATTGTTTCCCGCACACTGAATGCCGCATGGCAGCCCCGAGCCCAGCAGGCATGCCATTGGCGTGAAAGGTCGATGGCTTGCTCGCTAGCCTTGAGGATTGCATCGAAGCGCGCCACGCTCATGCTGTCGATGTGCTTCCACGTCACCACGGTATCGTCGGCGCAGGTGCACGCCTGCGTGGCTGTTGAAACGTCCATCCCGACGTGATTCGAAAACTAATTTGTTAGATCCAACGCCGAGTCCGAAGCTGCTCCGTTCCTCTTTAACCAGGTACGGGCAGTGAAGCGCCGGCTTGAAGTTATGCTGCGTCTGCAAATCCAGAGACCTAACCGAACGTCTCACTTTGGGATCCACGGTGCCGTAATGATGCAGTGAGAGGGGAGGTGGTCAGACTGACACTTGGGATGTGCATTACCAGGTACTGGGTACATTGCCAGGTGTCTCGCATCGGATGAACTTCTACCATATGATCTGTGCCTAAGCCTTCATCTTCCCCTATCCACGTTGAAACGGTCCTCCACCATTTCCTGCCATATCGGTGCAAGTCAGCATTGCATCCGGCGCGGCTGGATCTTCCCGACGGCTCAACGTTTTTCTCTGCTTATTCCAAGGTTGGACGGCCCGCATTACTACCTACGCTTCCAGACAGCTGCGCCAACAGAAATCAATGAGGTGTCACAGCAGGGGAGATGGCATGGAGTTGCAGGTCAAGTGCTCCATAACGCAACGACACCGTCCAATCAAAGGCTCAGCGCCGTCGCCCGTTGGTTCGAAAGCCCCATCAGGCCCCCGCAGAATTGTTGCTCACCGCTGCACTCGCGCGGCGGCCGATGCTTGCATGGCACTAGGTTCTCGTCAAATCCCTGTCAGAGAAGGAACTTTGTCGCTCTCCATTTTTCATGTGAATGCATACATGACTAGCCCGTCGGCGGCTGCGGTGGCCAGGAGCCCGGAATTCTGCCAGCTGTTTCCAGTTTTCCAAGAATCTACAACGCGAGACCGACGAAGCTGCGGCAAGTTTGCGGGAGCCAGGGGTTTGCAAGACTGCATCCGCAAAGGAATGGTTTGGAGCTACGGGTACAGTACCTCCTAGCCAACCTGTTGTATCGTGAATTTCGTCAGTGAGTAGCACTAGGGCCTCGTAGTCAAGGGACGTCCAATGAGTAATGTATGCATACCTGAAAAACGGTCAACGTGACGTTGGTATCGGCGCCCTCTGTCCGTTCCAGGACGGCAATCCCGACGACCTTGTTTAGCCAGGTGTAATTCTGCATCCCCGTTTTAAAGCTTGCATGTGCGTACGGGGCATGGCCAGCGTCGTGAAATACAATGTTGGCGCCGTCGCTCGTCTGCATGACAAAGGTGCCATCCGGCATGAAGTCGCCGTCCTCGCTCGTCAGGCTGAAGTCGGCGCCCATGGGTGCAATTGTGCCGTTCAGACGCGGGCCCGTAAAAGCCCCGCCCCTGATGGGAATCATCAACTGCGTCTCAGCTGCCACGGCGCCACCCGGGATGGGTGTGCCAGTCTTGAGCTTGATGGTGCAGAGATACGTGAGAGCTGGTGCCGGGCGATGTTGGACTGCCGAGTTCCCGAGGACGGGAAGCGCGAAGCCCAGCAGGACCGCTGCCGGCAACCCGGTTCCGAATAAAGAAGACAGCAACATTGCATCCAAGTGGCCGAAGAAGCGCACCCTAAGGTTGGTGGAGTGGTGTCCGTGTGGTGGCGATGAATCGATGTGTACATGTTATCGCGCACAAGGAAGTACTTATACGTGATTTGGGTCTTGGCCGGCTCATTAATGAGAACCCTAATCAGTACGCCAAGGCCCTTGAAAGGAGCCGAACGACGATTTGATCGTGGGAGACGACCAACTGACTTGTCTTCTCTCATCCCGCAAAAGCTCTTCGAACAGGGCATTTTCTGTCCCTGCGCACCACTCTCCCACGCATGGGTGTTTAATAACTATGTCATCTCCGGAGCTGTTGAACCTACCCGACCTACTTTGATGTTCTTGCTGTTGCCCTGCCAAATGGTTGGTACTGTGCCTGACGTTCCAGAGACACAGAGGGTCACGATGTCCGGATCCTATCGTTATCCGATTTATGGTCTATTCGCCCCGGCATGAGTAACTAAGAAGGTTTCTCTATCTCTTAAACCCAAACCAAGAATTGCTGTTCTCTATCACATAGTGATGTGATGCTCCCGTTCGATGAAAGGACACAGAACAAAGGAGAACATCCATCACTCAGCCCACCTCGTCAGTTAGAGCAACATATCCGACCAAGCGCTCTGCTCTATTCGATGCGTCTTCGAGAAGGTCTTGCGCGATTTTGCGGTTCACGTCTCCCGGTTCGGCGGCCGCAAGCATCTGGGAGAGCCGCACAAATGTATCAATCTGCTGGCTCAGGTACATTTTCAGCATCCTCCGGGAAAAAGACAGTTTAACTTCTTCGCTGAGCTGAGAATCTCCGACCGTCAGGGGCCGACTTGTGTACGGGAGACAGCGAAAGGAGCCGGCGCCATCCGTATCTGCGGAGAGAGCGCTATTCGCAGAGGGCGAGGCACTGAATACAGCGCCCCACCAGCTGTCTCCGTGGCTGCCGCTCCTGGTGGTGCTGCTGCTGCTGCTGTTGTTGCTGCCAGTGTGGCGGGCGTCGCAGCCGCAGCTGCTTTCGAACAGGCCGAGAAGATTACTCGCCACCATGGTCAGGAGCATCAGGGTTTGGCCGCAGCGCTCTTTGCCCATGCAGACGGGGCAGCCGAGTGTCTTCTCCCGCCCCTCGCGGATGCGGTTGTCGAGTTTGAGGAGCATGTCGAGAGCGCCGGCATTGTCCTGGCCTTGAAACCTGCTGATGGACGCCAGCAGGCTGGTCAAGTCGACGTGGCATTGCAGAACACACCGGGATTCGGGAGCATGTTGGTGGGTTGACTCTCGGGAGAAAAATACACTGGCTTGGGAGAGATGGGTACTGCCGCTCGAAGAGGAAGAGCGGCTCGGCCCGTGGCTGCGTTCGGCCGAGCATGGCTCGCTTCTGACAGAGGTGGCATTTTTGGAGCCGAGAATATAAGATTCTGGTCGAGATTGGAAGAGGCCCTGTCCGAGTACTGCTTGGTGGCAGTTTATCAAAGGATAGGAAGGCGTCACATGGCGGGGTTCAAGTTCCCAGCCATCGTCGTAGGACGAGGTGACTGGGCTCGGAGAGAAGCGGACGGTGCTGGTGGGCACCATGGCGCCCGAATGCGGGGGGGAATCGACACACATTGTCGACGAGCTGAAGATGTCACCAAACCGTGGCTCCTCGCTCGGCACCGCAGGCAAGGCGAGGACCTTGTCCAGCTCGGCCCAGTCCATGGTGCTCAAGTCATCGTCGAGCGTGCTGCCGTTGTCAGCAATCGCCTCTGCGAGAGACGCTGAGGGGTTGACATTGAAGCGCTGTTCAAGAAGCGACGGTCGAGGCGAATGACTCGAACGAGAAGGAAGCGACCGAGCTTCGGCCGGTTCTGGCGTGTCCGGGGCGCTGCCGTTGTCGACACGTACATGTATGCAGGCCGAGTCGTCGTGGACATGGTCCTGTTCGGCTGGTTGCTGGCCGTGCTGGTGCTGCACCAGAGACGGAAACTGTCTTGTCTGCAGCTGTCCGACTTGCTGCCCCTCCGCGGCGGCGCTCTCGGTGCCTGGGGTTTGTTGCTGGCGTAGTGGTTGTTCCGCCAGTTCCCTGAGTCGCTGCTCTGCGTGTGGTCGGGCTTTGAGCGAGGGCCGGCCGATTTTCCGGTACCGGCTGTACACACAGCTGTAGCCATGCCGAATACACCTTGTGCATGACGGCTTCGTCTGGCTGCATTTGACCTTGGTGTTGAGACATGCGTCACACGAGGAGCGAAGCTTGCCTTCGGTCGCTGAGTTACATGACATGTTCGGTGCTAGCCTGCTGAGCCCGGACTTGGGCAATGTGTCACAATTTAATCCGGGCTCCGGCGAGTTGTGTCCACCCCAGCTGTGGGGTGTTTGTGAATGCCATGTCCTGTTGGTCAAACTTCGTCAAAACGGTGTGCCCTGGCGTGCCCATGTTCAGTGACCGGGGTAATGCTGCGACCCTGGGCACCTCGGGAAACCTGCATACAGCCCGGGGCATGGATCATCATCGCATGGATCATCATCATCGCATGGATCATCGCATGGATCATGGAACGCGTAAGGCGGAACATGGCCGGCCATGGCAGTTCTGTGTCAGTCTTCCCGCCCGTACTTTTCAGCACTGTGTTGCAATAGACGGCCCTTGATTCGTGCCGTGTGTTCTGTCCTGCATTTCCAATGTAACCACAAACTGTCAAAAATGTCCAGCATCAGTTTGTGACGAATGCCTGTTGGCGCCTTGCTTTTACAGTGTAGCCGTCTCGTTGGGCCAACAGAAAAAGTACCCGACGAGCCGCGGGGGCTCGGCTCCTTTCTACCAACCAGACACGGGAAGGAGCCATTTGGCTCGTTGGGACGTCTCCGAGGGAACAAAACTCGTGAAAGCAGCCGAGAGGCAGCAAGAGACCACGCACGGTCGACGCTAAATTTTGGACTTCGCAGCTTTCGCCGCCTTCGCCATCAACCCCCGGAGAAGGCAACGACCGTCGCAGAGTCTGCCCCATCATGTCCGACCCGGAGTTTCACGATCACTCTTCGCGCGACCAAGAGCCTGAGGTTGGCGCGGCCGGAACAAGCGCGGTCGACGCGAACGAAATCCGGAATGGTCTGCTCAAAAACAGCAAAGAAGGCGTGATCGGTGATGGCGAGGGCGAGCGCGGTGCCGGAAGAATGAGTGCTCCAGCAGCAAACTCGACCACTGCCGCGAGCATCACGTACCCCTCTCCTCTGCTCGCCGCAATCCTCAATTTTGGGTTGCTCTAGCTTTGTTCCTCGTGGCGTTGGACATGGTGAGTCTCCTTGGTCTGATCCACGACCGCCCTCTTGTCGAACTCTCCTAGCACCTGGAGATGTCTGACGCTGCCACGTCCCCATGATAGAGCATCGTCGCAACAGCCATCCCCACCATCACGTCCGAGTTTCAGAGCGTCGACCAGATCGGATGGTACGGCTCGGCCTTCTTTTTGTGCCTGGCTGCGTTTCAGGCATTTTGGGGGAAGGCGTACAAGTTCTTTCCCATCAAGATTGTCTTCCTGTCCTGCGTCGGCATCTTCGAGCTGGGGAGCCTGATTGCTGCACTCTCGCCCAACAGCACCGCCCTCATCATCGGCCGCGCCATCCAGGGACTCGGCGGCGCTGGCGTCTCGGGCGGCTGTTACACCATTCTCGCCTTCATCAATCGGCCCCAGCACCTACCCGCCGTTATCGGCCTGTCCAGCTCGGTCTGGAGCATCTCATCCGTCCTGGGTCCCATCATTGGCGGCCTCTTCACCCAATATGTCAGCTGGAGGTGGTGCTTCTGGGTCAATCTGCCGGTCGGCGGCACGACCATCCTTATTCTTCTGATCTTCTTCTCGACACCCCCGCACTCGCGCGTTGCCCACGCCAAGCTGGCCGAGATTCCTTTTCTCTTTGATGTCCCGGGCGTGGCCCTCCTGATTGCGGCCCTGACTTGTCTCCTGCTGGCTCTGGAGGACGGGGGCATCAAGCTGCCTTGGAGCCACAGCACACCAATCGGGCTTCTCGTCGGATTTGGTGTCATCAGCATCGTTCTGGTTCTCGTCGAGTGGCGACAGGGCGAGAAAGCCATGGTCGTCCCACGCATCATGAAACGCAGGACGATTCTTGCCCTTGCCCTGTTCAACCTCACAGCACAGGGATCCGGCTTCTCGCGAACTTACAATCTCCCCATCTACTTTCAGGCCGCACAGGGAGTGTCGCCGTCGGAGTCGGGTATTCGCACGCTGCCCACGGTTCTCACGACGTGTGAGTTGCCCCCTCCTTATCTAACCCTGTCAGCGGTAGATCAACTCCAGGTGCTAGCCATTGATCTAATCCGTTGTGGTAGCCATCATCAGCTTTGTCAGCTCCATCGCCCTCGGCAAGGTCGGGTACTACCAGCCATTCCTCCTTGTCGGCGCGCTGATCCTTACCGTTGGGTCCGGCATGATCTACACCCTTGAACCCGACTCTTCTGCCGGCATGTACATCGGCTACCAAGTTCTGGCGGCCATCGGGTCGGGCATGGTAATCCAAATCAACGTCGTCGTTGCGCAGGCTATCTCGGCTCGCTCCGACATGGCTGTCACCGTCGCGATTGTTCTGTTTTGGCAGTTTCTCGGCGGCACCATTGGGGTTTCCGCTGCTCAGAGCATCATGAATAACGTCATTGTGAACTCTCTGCCCGCCGACAATCCCCGCATATCGCCTGCCGCGGTGCTTGCCGCCGGAGCCAACGGTCTACGTGACGCCTTTCCGAATCCGAGCGATCTCGCCGTTGTCGTGAACGCGTACATGGCAGGGCTCAAAGCAGCTTGGATCTGGAGCATCGCGCTCTCTGGCATTGCCTTTATCGTCGCCTTCGGCGCCGAGTGGAAGAGCGTGAAGGTGGAGGATGTGAAGAAGAGAGCCGCAGCTAGGGCAGCGAAAGAAGGCGCCGCCGTCGCCGCTTGATTTACGGCTCAACTAAGATTCTTGGTTCTGGCATCTCTGGTGTTTGGAAAAGAAAGGATAGATTTGTATTGCCACCAATAAGGTGATTAGATTTGTACATGTATAATACATATGCCCCTGGGCTCTCACCTCCCCCTTACTCGCATGTAAGATTGAATGCATAGTTGAGTCTGTCGTGATGTCGCCGGGCGTTGGTTTGTCTCTCATTTCCCGACAACTTAGTTCGACAATGGCAACCGTACAACTGTCATCGACCGAAAGGCAAGGTCCGTACACACATTATCAACAGCCTTGCTGTATACTCCACGGCACCGGACTTTCCGAGGAAACCTTCGCTACATCATGACCGTTCCTCGTGATTCGTACATGGCCGAGGAACGTGCATTTGTACTCTTTCGTCAGCGATGACTTTGCCTGTGCGAATAGCCGGGTCGTCAGATCCAGATGCGAACAAGGTTTAAGGTAGGCAGGTACCTTGACTTTGCGCCGATGTTTCTCTTGGGCCACACCGTTCCATTGAGCTCCTCGCGGGATCCAAAAGATATCGGTCCACCTCGGCTTTGGGTCTCCGCTTTTGCAAGTTCAGTTCATGTCAACTTGGAGGGTATCAAGCAGAACAGTGTACTTTATGACGAGGATCCGATATCTACAAAAACCACTCCCCAAGTAAGCTCTCGGCATATCGATGACCCTCATAAGACACACCTGTTGCACTGTGACATCTCAGAGAGTCACCCATTCAAGCGACTTTGCCCATAGCTCGGCAGCCTTTTCCTCATCATAAGCATGCGCGCCGTAGCCCGGTCCCCAGGGATTCGAGGACGGATCCCACGGCCCTGCAATCTGGCAGTTTTCCAAGTATTTCCCACCCTGTCCCTCCAGCGCCGGAGACGTGGCAGCCCACACGCTTGTGGCCGCCCCCTGCGCCGGGTTCTTGAAGACGCTCGCGAAATATGGGTCAGCACGAAACCCGCCCTGCGTCTCGTCGGACATGTGCCGCATGAGCTCGGTCAGCACGGCGCCCGGATGGACGCTCCAGGCATGGATCCCCACGCCCGCGAACCGCCGCTCAATCTCGTTGGCGGTCCACACATTCGCCGTCTTGCTCGACGCATAGGCGGCCAGTCCGTCGTAGTTGCCCTCGAAATTGACATTCTCGAACGGCACCTCGCCGAGGCGATGTGCGACCGAGCTGAGGAGGACGACGCGGGACGCGAACTCGGGCGTGGCGCCCGCCTGGAGGGCGGGCTGCAGGAGGTTGAAGAGCAAAAAGTGCGCCAGGTGGTTCGTCCCAAACTGCGTCTCGAAGCCGTCCGCGGTGCGGCCCTCGGGCGGCTGCATGACGCCGGCGTTGCAGATCAGAATGTTGAGGACCTTGCTTTGGGCCAGGAAGTCGGCGGCGCAGGACCGGACGCTGGCGAACGATCCAAGGTCGAGATGGAGGAGATGGACCTTGTCGCTGTTGGCAATGTCTCCCAGAGCCGCCTTGGCCTTGGTGAGGTCCCGTGCTGTGAGATACAGCGTTGCTCCGGTGAGAAGGAGGGCACGGGCAGTTTCGACGCCGATTCCAGCGGAGCAGCCGGTCACGAAGGCAACTTTTCCGGAGAGTTTGCCCTCCAGATTCTCGTTCTTGATGATGTCGACGGCGGTGGGACGTTGATCCCCGGGCCCTTGGGGCGACTGGTGGACTGCGGCGTAGCGAGAAGTCATTGTCGAGGAAGAGAGGGAACAAGAAACGGAGAGATTGAAGAGATCAGAGTACAGCTTGATAGCTTGAGTTCTAGCTTGAGAGCGAAGATGGAGGTCTTGCTTCTGGTGAGAAGAAACCAAAGGATCTCTCCAAGGATTTATAGATACAACCTCAGAGCAGTGTCATCTTGCACACGAGAACCAAACCAAGGTCAACCCGGGTAGGAAAGTGGGCTCATGCATCATGCATGTAAGCCGGTTGCCGCCGCATGGGCCATCTCTTGCGTTCTCTTCACTACACTCCTGATTCTCAACCTCCTTCGCGGCCTCTGCAATCTGGCCAAGCTCCTAACCCAGTGGAGCTCGGCGCCCTCCATCGACACACCCTCCAGTGATTCGCTCTTCGAGCGCGCCTCATCGGCGATAACAGCGTGGGCGCACCGGACTCATCGGGGTGCCGCCCGCGCTGGCAGCGTGCTTGTCCGAACCCCGCTTCTTCCCGAAGTTATTGAGGGTTCGTTCTCCGCTGCAGTTTGCCACCAGACCAAGTGGTTACCTGTACACAGCTCACACTTGACGGCGTTTACCGGACTTAAACACCAGCTGAGGAAACTTGTCTTTTGATATCGCCGACGGGCTTTTGAGTATCTCATGAGTCCAAGGAGACAGGGAGACAGGGGCAGCCACGACAACCCGCGTCAGCCGGTAGCAGGAGCTACACTAATTTCTGGGTGATATATGAGTTCTCAAAAAAGCGACGTCACCAATGGAACTATGGTGATGTCAGGAGTTGAGACCACAGCAGGCGGCCTCGAAGAACCGTTTGAAAGCAAGGAGGGCATGCACACAGCCTCTGGCTCAGTTAACAGTGATAAAGAAGCAAACTTGACTTGGATACTGGATCAGACACAGGCAAAGCCAAGCTCTTCTCGCCTCTTGTCTGCTGCCAGAAATTAGTCGCGTCGAGAATTTCTGGACATCCAGAGACAAGCCAACCCCACTTCCGCAAAAAGGCAACACTTGCTTCCCAACCATGCAGATCCCACGACGAGCCCCAGACGATAAAGGAGGATTTCTTGCCCAGACGGCCCTCGTCCACATCCAGGAGATCGGCACAGAGCTCGTCCTCGTCGAGGAGGCTAGCCACGATACCATGGAGTATATTTTCCCGCATCCGCGGTATGGGGCAGAGGTCGATCCAGGGGTGATGCGTCACCGCCACCTGCGTGGGTGTAGGCAGAAGGCTCTGGGGGCATGCGGGCGCTGCTACTGCATCGCCGACGATACGGGGGCCATGCACGCTGAACGGCGAGATGTGCTCGTCGCGACACAGTGCGTCTACCGGAAACCCCAGCACGGCAGCATTGCGTGACAGGGCATTGCCAAAATCGCCTGCTTCATCCGTTGTAGTGGCATAGTGCCCGATCACCGCGAACTGTCGTTGCTCGCTCGTCGGCCCCTGGCGAATACAGCCTTCTGTGTGGGGCCTAGAGATATGGGTTTGTTGGTTGGTGGCCTGTTTCCTCTTTCCTGATAATGAGACGCACGAGGCGTCAGCAGACGGGTCGCATGCGAGTCCGACACAACGGTGCACGAGTTAGGGACGTACGATACGATCTCTGGTTCAGGCGGTTCTGTCGTCGCTTTCGCTCTGCAGTGCTCGTCACTCCAGTCCAATCATCCCAAGGTTGCTGCATTTCTGGCAGCGGAACTACCGTGCCTAAGCCCGAGATGAGCCCAGATGGGACCTCGTCCGATGATGCAGCCATTGGACAGCATTCAAGCTTCGTGCTCGTAGAAGACTTTTGATGGCAGAAAATTGAACGATTTCTACATGGTTCCCAAAGATGTGTGACTGGTGAACCCTGGTGGGTTTGGACGTTGCCTGCAGGTGCCAGTGGATGGTGTGTGAGGCCACTTGGCGGGGCAACAGCTGGATTTGCAAGTGCGGGGCAACATGGATTGGATGTGAAGCGGGGCAATCTGCTGGCAACCAACCAAGTGGGCTGGTTCCTGGCGGGCGGGTTCCGCCTCCAGGGCTCGAAAGTCGAAACTGCCGCCAGCCGCGGGCGCTAAACCCGGATCGCTCAGCTTTCTTTTTAAAGCACAAAACACTGCCCAGCTCCAAACTCAGCCACCATCAGCATCTCGAAGCTGCCCCCCCATGCAGAAGGCAGAGCCGCTGCTGGATTGGACACGCCTTTGCGTTACCTTCGATCGCGGCATGCAAGTCGCAGCATGCGCGTCGCAATGCAGATCGCGGCATCCCATTTCGAGAATTCGGTTGTGCGCCGCCCGCGCTCATCGTGGTCAGCGCAATAGAGAAGTACTGTACGTGCCCGCTGCGAAATAGACGGACCATGTCGGCGTTCGAAACAGGGTTTCGCGGGCGGCACAGGTATTTGAACCATGTCGACGGTGTGGTGACAAACCCCCGTCTGGGCGTTGTTCCTGGTCTCGTCTCGGCCCGTCGAGGGACCAGACCAGGTCAGGGCAGGCAGGGCAGGGCAGGGCAGCTTTTCGTCTCATCTTCATCATCACAGCAACTTTCGGTCCCCTGCCTCGCCTTGCTAGCGTTGACACCTTCCCTGTGCGTGCGCATGCTGCCGCGGCTGCCCCAGCCCAGATCGGGCGATCAGCCAAGGGTGCGCTGCGGGCCGGGGGCTGAGCGTCCTTTGACCGGGCCTTGATTGGCTCGCTGATGCTGACGATGGAGAGCCACGCAAGGCTCCTGCGTCGCTGTGCTGGAGCTTTCGGTGTCGTCGCCAAGTCTGCAGTGCGGCGCGGAACGTCGAAGCCAGACGCAGCGCGCCTCCATCCGCCCTGCCGGCCGACACTCGACACTGGGGGCGGGCCAACGGTGCAGCTAGTTACCTCACACATGTCGACCACGCTCTTCGCTCGTCCTCGCACACCTCGCCCGGTCCTGCGATTCCTGCGTCTTGTCGCATCCTTGGTCCCAACACCGCGCCAACACCCGCGCCAACACCCGCGCCAACAACGCCAACCCCGTTGCTTTCGAGCTCCGTGTCCCGGCATCCGGACCAGGGTCGTCTGCCTGCAGCCCGCCCGCGATCCTCGCGCCAACACTTGCGAGCTGCGCCAGCGCCATGTGGCCCAGTGCTTGACACGTCTTTCAGCTTTGTTCTCCTTTGTTTGAGATACCCCGTTCTGCGTTTGCGTTTGCGTTTGCATTTGGTTGTTGGCTCTGTTTTTCTAGCGTCCGTTTTTCCCGTTTCCGGGGCCGTCTGTCGCCATGGCTGCCGCCTCGCCTGCCATCCCGCCGATCGACGCTTCGACATCCTGGCTGCTGTTGGAGGACGAGACCGCCGAAACGCGCTTGTTGGTCCTCGTCTCGCAGGTCCTCGGCATTGGCACCGACGCAATTCAGGTGCATGAGTCGTTCAGGGATCTGGGAGGCAACGAGCGGACCGCGGGAGCGCTCCGGAAGGCCTGCATGGATGCCGGTATGGATTTGAAGGTCAAGGATATCCTACGGTGCTCGACGCTCGCCGAGCTGCAAACATGCATAACGCCCTGCGCCCCGCAGAACAGACATTCCGACACCGACGTCGTCGAACCCGTCATGATCGCCCCACTCGAGATTCACCGCGCGAGCCGCATGTCGATAATGCCCGAACCGAAAGACGGACACCTTCGCAGCTCGAGCCAGGCCAGCCTGCCGACGCAAGGGGGGAAGTGGACAGATATTGAGCAGGCTCTCGGGGCCCGGCAGGACGTCGGGAGGATAGCAACAGTGCGCCCAAAGGCCGGCCTGCTCGAGGGGAAGCTCGTCGCCCTTCTCACCCTGTCGAGCGCCCAGACACCCCCGAAAAGCTCCACCTCGATCGACCTCATCCCGCAATCACACGCGCTCTACGCCGGAACACAAATCGCACACCTCAAACAGGCCGCCCAGGACGCTCTGCCGGCCGACGCGGTGCCGGATCTGTGGATAGTGCTGGACGGAATGCCGCTGACCGAGGCCGGCGACGTTGACGTGCGCCGGCTGCGGACCTGGGCCCAGAACATGAACGAGAGCGTCTACCATCAGGCGCTGAGCCTAGAGCACCAAGAGACTTTGCAGGGTCCAACATCAGGGATGGAGAAGTCGCTCCAAAAGCTTGTCAGCAAGGTCTTGGGCCTTCCCCAGGGTCAGATTGGCGTGAACTTCTCTTTTTCCCAGCTGGGCGGCGACGAGATGACGGCCATGGAACTGGCCGCCCGGTGCAAGCACGAGTCCATCTACATCAACCCATCAGATGCCCTGGGGTCAGTAACACTGTCAGAACTGGCTGCCATTGCTGCCTCACGGGGCGGCTTGGCGCACAAATGGGACGAGGAGACGTCAGACTGCTTCGACCTGTCGCCGATGCAGCACCTGTATTTCCAAACAGCCATGGGAGGTGACCTTAGGAGGAGACCCGCCTTGGACGGCAGTTATCGCTTCAACCAGAGTCTGCTGTTGCGGCTAAAGAAAATGTTCTCCTTCGAGGACATCTCGGCGGCTATTGAGGCTGTCGTGGCTCACCATCCCATGCTCAGATCCCGCTTCGGCCGCGGCCTGAACGGGTGGGTGCAAAGGGTCCTCCCAGAGGTTGCCGGCTCCTACACGCTCTGCCACAGCGCGATCCGCTCCGAGCGGGAGCTGGAGGACATCATCGAGCGGACTCAGATATCCATCAATGTCGAAACTGGCCCCGTCTTCGCCGTCGACTACCTCACGACCAACGACGGACAGCAGCTGGTCTACCTCGCAGCACACCATCTTGCCGTCGACCTCCCCTCCTGGCGCACCATAATCCATGACCTCGACGAGCTGCTGGAGAGTGGGAGCCTCTTGTCGCAGAGGTCCATGCCCTTCCACAAGTGGGTGGATCTCCAAAAAGCGGACGCTGTTTCACCTGACCCCAAGAGCCTCCTCCCGTTTTCACTCCAGCCAGGCGACTATGCCTATTGGGGCCTGCAGGACACCCCCAACACTTATGGCGATGCTCTCGAGGTGAGCTTCTCGTTGAGCCAGGAGCTTACCACGATTCTTCAGAGCTCTTGCAACCAAGTCTTCATGACCGACTCCGTCGACATTTACCTGGCCGCCCTGATGCTCTCGTTCAGCCAAACCTTTCATGACAGGCCAGTGCCCGTTGTCTGGAGCCAGGAGCATGGGAGAGACCCGCCGAATCCAGACATCGACATATCAGAAACAGTGGGTTGGTTCACCTCGCTCTGCCCGGTCAGCCTCGAGATCGATACCTCCGCCGACTTCGTCACGGTGCTTCGCCATCTCAAGGACAAACGTCGGAACATCCCCGCACGCGGCGCTCAGTACTTCGCGTCACGCTTCTACCATTATGACAAGGAAGATTTGACAGCAAAAGATTGGCCGTTTGAGATCATCTTCAGTTATGCCGGCTCCCTTCAGCACCTTGAGCGCGACAATGGAGTGCTGGAGCAGCTTGCCATTCCCGGTCGGACGCTTGCATCGACGACCTCAGACATTGGGAGCAACGTTGGCCGCATTGCCCTGTTTGAGATCAGCGCCATGGTTGACCAAGGAATCGCCAAGATCAAGTTTCTGTACAACCGCTTTTCCAAGGACCAGGCTCGGATCACGCAATGGGTTCAAAACTACGAGCATCTGCTGCTCGAGGCCATTGGCCGACTGCGGTACCACCCGCAAGAGCTGACCGCTGCAGACGTTCCGCATCTTGACGTGTCGTATGAGGGACTCGAGAAGTTCAACAAGGACCGCGTGGCCACCCTCAAACTCGCCAGCGTGCGGGACGTCGAGACCATCTACCCCGTCACCGCGGTTCAGCAGAGCATCCTGATCAGCCAGGCGCAGCGGCCCGACACGTGCTACTTGCATGCCATCTACGAGTTTGCGTCCCCAAACGGCGACCCGATCGATATCTCGAGGATATGCACGGCCTGGCAACAGGTGACCATGCGGCACGCGGCATTGCGGACGGTCTTTACCGAGAGCGTTACCGAAACAGGGCTTTGGGATAAAGTGATTCTGCGCCGGACCTCGCCAGAGATGCTCTTCATCGATACCGCGCCGGCGGAAGACCCGGTGTACGAGCTCAGCAACCTGCCAAACCTGCGCCCAACAGAGAGCAAGCCGCTGCACAGGCTGACCGTCTGCAAGGCGCCCACGAGGACGTTGGTGAAGCTGGACATTAGCACGGCGCTCTGTGATGTGAGTTTGTGTTGTTGAGTGCCAGCAGCGATAACAAGCTGACGCAATGTAGTCTCTCAGTATCCACGTTCTTCTCCATGACTTGAGGCGGGCATACGCGACAGAACGTGCCATCATCGAGGCGGACCAATTCTCTTACCCACATTACCTCTTCTTCCTCAAGACCGTCCGCCAAGAGAGTAGCCTCGTGTTCTGGCGCGAGAAGCTCGCCGGAGTTCCCCCATGCCTCTTCCCACGTCTTACAGTATTGCCCGACGAACTGCGGTTTGTCAACACCTGCGTCGACCTGGACATCACATCGTACCAACTCTCAGCCTTCACCCGAACTCACAAGACTACTATTGACGCCATTCTTCGGTTGGCATGGGGCCTCATCTTGCGCTGCTTCACCGGATCGAACCAGGTGTGCTTCGGGTTTCAGACAATTGGCCGGGACGACTCGCTCCTCGGCATGCGCCATGCTGTGGGCTCCTTCTCGAATACCGTCGCCTGCAGCTACGAACTTGCGACGTACAGCCCCCTGATTACGGCGCTGCAGATGGTCGAAGAACAGCTCGCCGCCAGCCTACCCCATCAACACTTCACAATGGCGGAGCTTCAGCACGGCATGGGCATGAAAGGCGGCGACCGCCTGTACAACTCGTGTCTCACCTTCACCGAGGAACCGGCAGGGCTGAACAGCAAATTCACCACGCGAACGAGCTTCGAACTGAAACCGATCTCGCTGCAGCAGACGTTCGACGTGGATCTCGTCGTCAACATGCGCTTCACGGCCGGCAAGCTGGTGGTGGATATCGGGCAGCGCGTCATGTCGCCGGAGCAGTCCATCCATGTGGCCAACACCTTCGGCAAGGCCATCCGCGCGATCCTCGCATCGCCTAATACATCCGTTGGTCTGGTGGACCTGTTTGGTGACCGGGACTACGCCCAGATCCTCGCATGGGAGGCCGAGTCGCCGCCCCAAGTCGAAGGCCAGACGCAAGCTGTCGTGCACGAGCTCATTGCCAGGCAGGTTTCGATACAGCCGTCATCTCAAGCAATCTGTTCGTGGGACGGGTCGTTTACGTACCTCCAGCTTGAGGAAGAGTCGACAAAGCTGGCGCATTATCTTGTGGATGCTGGTGTGGGACCCCACTCTGTTGTCCCGGTTGTGATGGACAAGTGCAAGCTCGCGCCAGTGGCCATGGTTGCTGTCTTGAAGTACGTTGTTTTTTTGCCCCTTCAGCGGTACCATGTGACTGACAAGACCAGATCTGGCGCCGCATTTGTCCCTATCGATTCCTTGGAGCTCGGCATGCTCCAGCCCATTTTCGAGCGCCTCAACTCTCGAGTTGCCATCTCCTCCGAGCATGCCGCCCCGGTGCTCAGCAACCTCTTCGACCGAGTCGTGATCGTAAACGACGAGCTGATGAACATCCTCCCGCAAGGCCAAGGCCCGCTGACCTCGATGGCGGCCCCGTCCGATCCGGCCTGCATCCTCTTCGTGCCGACATCGTCAAACGAGGCGCGCGGGGTCACGTTCAGCCACGCAGCGCTGTCGACCGCTCTCCAGGGCCAGGGGCCCGCGGCCAGGATCACGCCCCTCAGTCGCGTGATGCAACTGTCTTCGTTCAATGTGGACATTTGCATCACGGAAATCTTCACGACGTTGGTCTATGGCGGCTGTGTCTGCGTGCCGTCGGCGGCTGAGCGCCTCCAGGACTTCGGGGCTGCCGTCAACCGGATGCAGGTCAACTGGTCGTACATGACGCCGCTTCTGTCCAGGAAGGTGGACCCGACGCTTCTCCCATCCCTCAAGGTTGTGTGCTTCCGGACCCGAGGGCTCGACGAGGACACGTACAGCATCTGGCACGGAAAGGTCAACGTTGTGCTTGCGTATGGGCCGCAGGACGTGTGCCCGCTGGGTATCGCGTTCCTCGAGGCGCTTGGCCCCCACCATCTCAAGAGCATCGGCCGACCGTTTGCGGGGAACCTGCTGATTGTGAACCCGGAGGACCACAAAAAGCGCTTGCCGGTCGGCGCGGTGGGCGAGCTGGTTGTCGAGGGCCCGACACTCGGGTTTTCGTACCCAAACCGGGAGTCAACGATGACGCCCATGTCTCCGCTTGGGCCAGCTGCTGGGGGAAAAGCTCGCTACTTCAAGACCGGTCACCGCGCGAGGTACACCCAGGGTGGCCTGATGGAGTTCATCTCAAGCAAGCGGGACGACGTGGACGGCGAGGGCAGGGTGGTCAATGTCACTGAGGTGGAGCAGCACCTGCGCCGCTGTCTAGGGCAAGGCGTTGACGTCGTTGTCGAAACGGTCATGTTCCGGGGCCACGCGAAGAACGATACGCTCCTCACGGCGTTCATCGAGCTCGGCAGTCAGCTCGACGGGGACGAGACGCTCGCGTCGCTGAGTACGGCGACCAAGGAACAGCTGGCTGTGGTGAAGCAGCTGGTTGAGGCCGGGCTCAAGAACAAGTTCCCGCCATCCATGATTCCTGCCGTCTATGTTCCCGTCAAGAACCTTCCCATTACCCCGTCCCTCAAGGTCAATCGGCGCCGGCTGCAGAAGATGATCGCGGGCTTCACCAAAGAGGATCTCCTGGCTCTTGCCACCGTGCCAAGTCGAGCCGAGGCAAAGTTCCAGCATCTCAAGCCGCTCCCTCTGACGCAGAGCGAGGAACGGATGAGGGCCATCTGGGCGAGGGTGCTAGGTGTCGAGGAAGCCAAGATCTCGGCTGTTGACACCTTTTTCGGCGTGGGCGGAGATGACATTGTGGCCGCGCAGCTCGTCGCGGCTTGCAGGCAGCAGAACATTTCCGTGTCTATCGCCGACGTTCTTCAAAACGCCACATTGACTGAACTCAGCAGAGCGATTGTCGCAGTTGACTCACCGCAACTGACGCAAGAGGCATCCCCTGCCATTCCGGAGCCCGCGCCCTCGCCAGTCCCGCTCGACCCTAATACTGTCAAGGAGGTGTTCATCGAGAAGGTGATCGCTCCCAAGCTTGGAGTCGAAGGCGGCCTGATCGCGGATGCCGCCGAGGCATCGTCGGCGCAGATCCGCTATGTCGAGACTGGCATGCTCCAGGGTCGCACAAACATCAACTACCTCGTCTTTAACTTCTCCGGCGCCGTCGACTCGAAGAAGCTGGAGGAAGCCTGCAAGGCCCTGGCCATGATCCACCCGATCCTGCGCACCGCCTTTGTGCCGTACAACCGGCGACTCTACCAAGCCGTCATCAAGTCCAGCACCGTCGAGTTCCGCCGCCATTACTGCCCGACGTGGCGGCTGTCGAACATGCTGGACAAGGTGATTAAGAAGGACCAGGCGATGCCGACGAGGTTTGAGGCGCCGATGACCAAATTCATGTTCCTCGATGGTGGCAAGCAGTCGGTTCTCATCTTGAGGCTGTCCAAGGCGCAGTACGACGACCTCTCTGTCGCGCTACTGGTCAAGGACCTAAAGAGGCTGTATGATGGCTCGCAAAAGCCGCCGCGCCGGCCGACGTACTGCGACTTTGTGCGCACCACGCAGCTCGCCAACTCGCACGGCGCAGAGGAGTACTGGCGCGCCCTGCTCGAGGGCGCCACCATGACGCAGGTCGTCGGCCACACGCAGCCGTACAAGGTGTCGACGAACGTCAAGACGATCCGCAACCCGGTGCTGTCGCTGGGCTCGCTGTCCAGTCTTGGGATCTCGTTTGAGACGGTGCTGAAGGGCGCGTGGGCGATGGTCCTGGCCAATCTCTCGGCCTCCTCGGATGTCGTCTTTGGGGAGCTGATTGATGGTCGGCATGTGAAGCTCCCCGGCGGTCATTCGGTTGCGGGCGTCATGGGGCCGACGGTCAACACGACACCCGTCCGGGTCCAGTTCCCCGATACACCGCTCACTCCATTGAACCTGCTGCAGTACATCCACGCCCAGCGGATGTCGGGCATCCCGTTTGAGAACCTGGGGTCGCTCGCCATCGTGGAGAAGTGCACCCCCTGGCCGTACTGGACCCGCTTCAGCACGCTCGTGCAGCACCAGTACGAAGACACGGCGATTAACCCGTCCGAGCCCAAGTCGTTCCACCTTGGCGCTGCGTCCTGCAAATTCACCATCAGCGAGTCCAAGACGCAGGATGTACCTGACTTGTTTGTGAGGTCTCTCACGCGTCCGACAAATCGTGTCGAGGTCTCGATCACGTTCTGCGCCGACCGCGTCACCGAGTCGTTTGCCGAACACGCGCTGCGTATGCTCTGCTCGACCATCAGCCTTCTTACGAGCGTCACCATCATGCAGCCCGTCATTCCTTGCGGCTATCAGTATCGGAACATGAGAAAGCGGATCCCGCTGCCGGTGAAGAACGTCCCGGAACAGGATTCAGCCGCGCTGGACAGCAGCATCATGAACACGCTGAGCCAGGATCAGATCAAGGCCATTCAGACCGTCATCTCCGACACGTGGACGTCGATCCTCAATCCGCGTGCGCTGGGCGTGCCCGAGGCGCAGATCCACAACGCCGCGTTCTTTGATCTCTGGGGCAGCTTGCTTCCCGCCGCGCAGCTGACGCAACAGCTCAACCTCGAGCTGCCGAAGCTCAACCTCCCGGGAGCCGATGCTAATATCCAGGTCACCATGGAGGAAATGGTGGAGAACCCGGCTGAAGCCAGCTTCGCGAAAATCAAAGCTAAAGACGCGCAGTTCCCGCCGCGCAAACTGAACGTCTCAGTCCCCTCCCTCCCAGCCGCCGCCGCACCGACCCAACACCAAGCCCACCCCTCCCCAAGCCCGCATCCCCGCACACAACCCTCCCCTCCCCCCCCGCGCCCCGCCCGGCCGCGTCAGCTCCTGGCAGCGTCAGCCCTAGCCTGTCGAGCACCATCGGAGTCGCGGACTTCCACGCCGCCGAGCAGTGCCTGATGACAACAACCACGCCGCCGATGGCGGGACGGGGTTGGCTGTGCGGGTGGGCGGTGCCTGCTCGCCCGCAGCTGCCCAGTCTGCCTGCGTCGACCCCCGCCCGATTGGGGACCCGGCCGGGTGCCGGTGGCGGGATATGATGAAAGCCTAGTGGGGCGATCGGCGTGGTGCTTGGCGGCATAGCAGTAAGCCGACGGGCGGGACGATTGGGAGTAATGGCAGCGGTGGCGGCGGTGGCGGGGATATGACGCTCAGTGGGAACACGCTGCTGGTGCTTGGCGGCGAGGCGGTTGAGGGGAAGAGGGATAGGGATACCATCGGCCCGCTGCCCACCAAGGTACATGGGTATGGGCACGCAAGGAAAGGGTCTGGGAGCGTGCGGGTGGCGGTGCCGTTGCCGCTGGCGGGCGTGGTGGTGCCCGGAGTTGGGGGGGCCAGGGGGGAAGGCGGGCCTGGGATGGAGGAGGTGGTGGTTAGTCCGCTGAGTGCGGCGACGCTGACGCCGGGGAGTGGCGGTGGTGCGGGGAGGGGGTACTTTGGCCAGCAGCAGCAGCAGCAGCGGGGTCATGGGAATGTGTCGTCGGCTGTGTCGAGCCCGGATACCCCGGCTGCGGGTAGAGGGAGGGGAATGGGGACGTCGCCTGTTGTGGGGTGATGTGTGTGTGGTTGTGGAAGTTAAGGGACGTATGATGATGATGATGGTTGGGATGATGATGCTTTGATATGTTCTTGTATACATGTTTTGATTGGGGAATTTGACAATACCGGTAGCATGGCGCTTTGCGAACAGGGGTTTTGGAGTTCGAGCTACACTTGGAGTGGGACATTTTGTGGGTTTAGAAACGGAGAGTTGATATGTTACACTTGGCTGAATGTCAGGTTGATGTTGGTCCAACTTCAGGTCCATCCAGGCTTGTGTGGTGTGCTCTTGGGTCTGGGCTCGTTTGCGACCTTACATGGATCAGAGCGAATGCGAGAAACGCAGAGAGAAAATCTCACTGTCCACGAAAGATTTTGCGTTCCGATCATGGTATTTATTCTTGGATAACCGGCCCACGGCCTCCCAGCACGGGGTGAACTCCATGCAGAAGAATGAATGGGTCGGTCAGGTTGTTGACGGGGAATGTTGTTGGCAGGAGCAGGAAACACGAGGAGATTCCGTTTTGGAACCGAGGGTTCACATTTTGAGGGACGGGGGAGAAACTGCCACCGTGATTTCAACGTTCTTCCGGGTATATAAACCACCTCTCAACTTCCCCTGTCATTAAACTAGCGCAGCCGGACCACTCACACTGTGCGCGTGAGCATGGTGTAGTGGTATTTTGCTGCCCTGGCAGGCTAGACTCCTACACAGTAGTTGACACCTCTACAAGCGGAATAGTAGAGGCTGCTGGTTCGAGTCAGTCCTGGGGCACGGATAAAAAAGGAAGTATGCTGGTAGAGCGCCATACGCTTCTTCCTGTGTTGCTCGCCCTTCAGTACCTAGGTCAGAGGGGGCTAGCAACACCCACCCTCTGGCAGCGCGGTCAAACAGTGATGACCAACCCCATTTACAAAGTTTTTTTTTCTCGTTGTTTTCTTTTTGGTTATATCTCTGATCGCTTTATCGATTCAGCAAAGAAATGCGGTTGCTATTCCCACCACAGCCAGTCCCTTCCCGCGTCCGAGTGGCCCGCCTCATGGTATCACCCCCTGAAGCAGTCTCGAATTGGTCGCTTTCCCGCGCTACTTCACCTCCAGCAAACCAAACTTCCTCCGTGCGCCCATCATCATCAGGATACAACAATACGTCATGCACGACGGTTCGCCCGCCCGTCGTCGAATCTCCCCGTCTGGCTCGTCGTCCACCCATCTTGTCACAGCGTCGTAGTGCTCCGCAGCCCAGGCGAGATGGTCGTCGGACACGGCCTCAGGGCAGAGCATGGCGAGGTGGTAGACGTCCGCGACCAACAGTGCGGTAGCGCCGACATCTGGGGGGGAGGTTTTATCGTCTAGCACGGCGCGTATCAGGTTTGTTTCCTGGTCCACGCTGGCGCAGGCCCGAGGGGAGTGGTGGAGAATCGGGAGAATGTCGGCGAGGAGGCGGTTCGCCTCGAAACGGACGCTGTCGGCGATCGACCAGTCGTCCCAGCCCATTTCTGTTTCGTTGTTAGTCGGGTCGCGGCTCACGAGCAGCAGAACCCCAAGGAGCCGCAGAATTCCGGCCACTGCGAGCGCGTTTCCGAGGGCGGTTGGGCGGCGGACGCAAGCACATCTGGGATGGCTGGCGGCAGGGCTGTTGTTGGTACTGCTGCAGTGGGCGCAGACCGTGTCCAGGAGAAGCGGCCCAGAAGTGCGCAGCTCGGTCATGTAGGCGCGCAGGGCGACGACGGCCTCGGGGAGGGTTTGGTGCTCGTAGAGGCAGAGGGAACTCCAGCCCAGGAATGGAACGACGGTGAAGATGGAGAGCGCGGACACGTTCAGCTCAGAGAGGGAACTGCTGATGGCGCCCGTCTCAGGGCTGCGCGGGGCGTGCTTCAAGAGACACCCGAGGTGCCGCCGGGCGAGGTTGATGAAGAGGTCACAGTCCGTTTCGGTCTGGCTTTCGTTTGTGGGCCTTGAGATGAGGACGAGGAGCGGAAGGGCCAGAGCACTCCACATGGTGAACTCATCGTGGGCCGGCTTGGTGTCCTCTAATCAAACGAGTCAGAGCCCATTGTCCTTGTCCGGTAAGCTCGTCGGGGTTCCTCCTGCATACCTCGAACCTCAGGGGTATCCGTATCCGCGATCTCCAGTTGTATACACTGTTCAGCAAGCCAAATGGCTGGGTTAATGTCGTCTATGTGGGATTGAGGAGGCGGGAATGACAGCCAGCCAAAAGGAGTGATCCCTGAACCCTCAAACTCGAGCAGAGCTTGCACCACAAGACCGCGTTCGTCTCGCGTCGCGAGTACCTTAGCCTTTTGTACAAGTTCATGGTCGTCAATCATGACGGTCTCGTCCATCGTGGATGTAAAGCAGGCGTTACTTAGAGGCTTTGGGCGTAGTTAAGGTACGTAACCGGTGCGGTGGAGCTGGTCCCAAGATGATGTTCAACTAAGACTGTTGCCGAGTGTAGGGTTCCAAAAGGTGAGAACCTAATATACTGAAGATTCTCATTCAAAAGCTCTCAGCTTTGCTTGTTTTCGCCAGTTTCTACATGTGGTCTTTCCTCAGATGGGCTCTTGGTCTTTGTGAGGAAGGCAGAATCTGCTGCTCCATTGCCGGGTGCTCTCTGCTCCCATTGCTATCCCGTTTTAATGAGTGTCGGACCCGAGACACTGGAAGTTGTTAAAATAAAACCACGTGGGCCCATTTCTGCTGCAATTCAGGTTTGTGGTGATTCCATGCTTTCACATCATCCCTAAAGTGTTTGCCTCACTTTCTCAATTCCTCTCACGTCGATTGAAGCAGCCAATCGGGCCGCTATCCAGTGAAGAAACAAACTCAGTCTTTTACCTACACGTCGTAGACCAGCGCAAATTTTTCATGGGTGGCTGTTATTGTTATCGGGTGATGGAGATGAAGTTGGCAGGCGAGGTCCATCCGGCTTCAAAATTCGGGTCAGATTGGTCCGGGCACCGCGAGGCTGCTCCACAGCATCCAGCATTCAGCCTTTCACTGCCGGGGACTTCTTGTTCAAGCTTCACTTCCGTGGCTCATCAGCTACTTGTCGCTTATGGGCGATTCTTGGCTCGTGGGCGCGATACATAGATAGCAGCGGGCAAAAGTCGACGATTCAATGCCATGTCGGTCAAAAACACTGGGTTCCCTCACTGTCCATCACGCGACTCGCCCACATTGGGGATCGGGCGCTCCACCAGGTCCACAACGATCGCGGGGTGGAATCTGGGGAAGTGGAGCTTCAGGACAAACCAGCAGGGGGCCGCCGTAGCCGAAGACGACAAGTGGGTTTCGCAAGTGACCTGAGAGAGTCAGTTCTGACAAAGGGATGTCATGATCAACAATCAGGAGGATTGGTGGAATGAAGGAGCGAGGCTGAAAGGTCCCATCCCATGTGTCTCCGGGGCTGTCGAGATTTGTGCACTGAGAGCAGAAAACACGGCGAGGACCCAACCTGGGAGGGGTGGAGCTACCCCGGCTGAACCCAGGCCCAGACCTCGATGAACACGAGAACACAACCGGAGCTGATCTCTTGCCCTGGATGCCTGCGCGGTTTATGAAGGAAAAACCCTGCAACCATCGGCGAGTTCTGAGCGGCACCACGCCCGAATTGAGAGCGCAAGGTGGCATCACACTCGACCTTCCTGTGCGGAGGAAGCAGGAGCAAGGGGCGTCACCTGGCTGCGACAGCGCCATTGGCCAATAAGGAGCTCACCCCGCAGGCCAGCCGAAATTGGTTGGCTTAATCTGGGGCAGCACCAGGGTGCTCTTGGCAAGCGCATCGGGGTCACGGTCGACAACGCCATTCCAGCCATCGATTGTCTCGGGGTCTCGCCTTGGATTTTTGTCAACATGAACAGGCAAGACGGGGAAAGAAGCAATGCATCATGGACGGTCTGAAAGTCGTTGAATCGAGTCATTTCTTCATTCTGATGCCAAAGTGACTGCAGCGTCTCGTGTCGGGGGAAATCACTTCAACCGGCCGAGCTGTTCCTGCTCCTTCCCGGGTTTCCCCAGATTTGCCTCGCACGGCTCTTGCCAGAACAAAACAAGCCCGGCTGCACCTCGCGCGCCATTGGCCAGCACGGCTGCCCTTCCTGCCGTTCCATTCATGTTGTGACACCTTGGTGCCTCAGGAACCAATCCCCGCACAACCGGCACCCCCTCTCGCTCCCGCCTCTTTTTCCCTCCCTTTCCTACTTTTGTTCAACTCCAATTCACCCGTCACACACTCCATCCATCAACCTCATCAACCCTCCGCGCCAAAATGTTCGCCTCAAGCCGGTTGACTGGCGCCGTCGCCCGCATGGGCATGAAGCAGCCTGCCCGTCTGATGTCGTCGCAGGGATCGGGTACGTTCTCCACTGAGTGGGCCACTTGTCAGCTCCACTGCTCGCTCCCGGGTGCGTTATTTACCAGGTCGTCTCGTCTCTAGCTCGCGTCCCAAGCTCCATCATCTCCACTATCTCCACCCGTCAGGCTGCTGGCCGCAACGGCCTGCTTCTCAATGGCGGTCGCAACACGTTCGCCTCCACCATGGTTCGCGGCGCCATGCAATCGCGGAGCGTCGTCGTCGAGTCGACCGCTGCGGCCCTGATCACGGCTGCCAAGGTGCACGGAGCCGGTGCCGCCACCATCGGTCTTGCGGGTGCCGGTGTCGGAATTGGCACTGTCTTTGGCGCGCTCATCAATGGTGTCGCGCGCAACCCGGCTCTCAGAGGTAAGAATTGACGCCCCGTCATCAACGCCATCGAAATATCGCCCAATGCTGACGATTTCATCAATTGCAGGCCAGCTTTTCTCGTACGCCGTCCTGGGCTTTGCCTTCGCCGAAGCCACCGGCCTTTTCGCCCTCATGGTTGCCTTCCTCCTTCTCTATGCCTACTAGACGGGGTTTGGATCGCTCGCTGGTCCCAACTCGAGTCCGTGGAAGGAAACAAGGACAAAGGTCGGCAGGCATGGTTTGACAGGTGGAGACAAAACCGTTGAGCACGCGAGCAGCCGTCCCGCCTCGTCGGAGCTGAACGGCGCTATCTTGGCGCAGATCCACCCTCTGCCGTGCCGGCCAGGGCCCTGGCCGCGGTAATTCGAGTGGATCTGCTCCCACATGCATTTTCAAGAGGTTTCGACTTTCACATTGTGTGTATGTACAACTCCAGCTAGAAGTACGAGACAGGACGGAAGAGATGGTGCGGTTAGAAACACTCGATGGGTTTTTGTGTCTGATGTGCTCCGGTGAATGCATGTGCAACGGGTGGTCTGACTGTCTCGAAAACTCGAATGTGCCAACCGTATCGCACAACACCACCACCCGACGTTATCAAACCAGACTCTGTACCTGCAGGGACCAGACAATGATGTAATAACGACCCTGAATCCAATCATCTCATCCTCGGGGGTCCAAGTCCGACACGTGGTATCACAGTGCGTATTTCGGATGACGAGATGGAAGAACACGACGAGGCTCTCGGCTTTACACAGTATCTCAAGTCAAGGGAGAAATGGAAGAAGCATCCTGGCAAAAGTAGGCTTTTTGTGCCAACTTAGCTTGTCTAGACCTTGCCACACAAGTCGTTTCATGTCAGAGAGGTCTTGTTACTTCTCAGGTTAGATTCCCCCGCTGTCTCAACTCTGGTGCTGCGGACTTTTTGTGTTAATCTTCGTATCTGCAAGTCTTCAAGCTTCAGGGTACTTGAGACTGGTAGGTTGGTATTTACTACAGGACTGTCCTGCAGCACGACCTGCACTGCACATGCGCCTCCTGCAACTTGAACCATGGCATCGTGTTTGCTGCGCCTGTGGCGCGCCAGTCCGGTCGGGAGGGGAAGTTAGGCCGTAGGTCGACCAACAGGCGCTCTCAATGCTCCTGGAGACTAAACATCAAGTTGGAGAGTACAGCAAGTGATGCCAGCGAGACTCTGGCAATGCCCTGGGCTGCCCATTTAGGTACTTCTGTGGTCTTTTCCACGAGAGATCCGAGTCGGTACACTCAAAGACTGGAGGCGCAGGTCAACTAGAGGTCCAAGGACAGCGGGTTGGTTGGTGAACCAGGGATCCCGGAAACAGCTGCAGAAGAGCCAGAGAGGTGGCCCCTTGCGAACGGTCGTGCAAAATTGAGGGCTTGCGACACACACACTCTCTCTCCCTCCTACCCTCCCTTCCCCCCAACCCCCCCTCTCTCTCCCTTTCTTTCTCTCTCTTTCTGTGTGTGTGCATGGCAAGGAGAGTCCCGCTTGGGTGAGCTGCGGTCACGGGTTGTTACTTACCTAAGGAAGACAGATGAACAAAATGCAAACTTGCTTCCTCTTTTCGGAATTCCGGGCTGCCGGGGATCGAATCGAGAGAGATTGTAATGAGTTTGAGCCGAACTTTGGCTGACTGACGACTCTATCGCATGATGGCATGTGCTGCATTCATGTATGAGTTGACTTGTGCCGAATGGTGGGCTCAAGCTGGGAGAGTATTCAACATTCAGGGGTAAATGAACAGTTTTCACAGCACGTCAAGAAAATGATTGAAATCTAAACAAATGTAAATTACTGATACAAAAGGAAGAACAGTAGAACTGCTCGCAAACTCTACACCCCCGTCTCTTGTGACAATTTTAGCATCAAGTGAAGCCCGTCAGAGCCACCTCCAACTAGATAGATATGTGTTGAAAAGACCAAGTTCCGATGCAAAGACCTTGTCAGAGGCTTGTCCATTGTCCCATCATCAACCCTTTAGTTATCGCTCTTCTGGGATACACCGCTCAAGGACCTCCGGCACGGCCCTCCTTGACGAGCTTCCAGTCACCCTGGAACGTGCAGGCGGAACCAGTGGCGCAGTAGTAGGCGCCGCCCTTGTTGTTCTTGTTGGGGCTCCAGATGATGATGTTCTGGGACTCCCACTGCGTCTGGGCCGTGCAAGGGTAGCGCCAGCCCTTCTGGACGGTGTAGGCGGTCATGGCGGTTCGGTACTTGATGCACACCTTCTGGTTCTTGCCCGCCTGGCACTCGTAGTTGTTGCCCGTCGTCCAGCTCGTCTGGACGGCAAACCCGCCGCTGATCCAGGGCACGCCCGCGGTGGCGCTCCACCCGATGCTGTACGACTTGGATTGCTCATAGCCGGCGCTGCACTGGGAGGCACTCTTGCACTCGGCGTTTTGCTGTTATTTTCTGTTAGTTGCGCAGGTTCTCTGTCTGGGTCGCTAACCACGGGTGGGTCACTTACGCTGAGTTGAATGTGGTGGTAGTTTTGATGCGGGTTGCCGTTGCCCACAAGCCTGCTGGTCTGGGTCGGGTTGCAGTTGAAGGTGCCGCCAGAACCCGCCTGCCTTCTCGCATGGGCGCCAGGACCTCTGGGCTCGACGTTGCGCGAGAGAAGCTCTCCAACTTGCACGTCGCGGCTGTCCTCGCCGAGTCCAAAGGCGGCACGGCGCGTCAGATGGTCGTCGAAGCAAGAGTCGGTGGCGGCAGCGGGCAGCTCGACAAGCTCGATGCCGGCAGGCCACGGAGCCACGCACTCAACGTGCAGTTCCGTGTCGTCGTAGATGGCTCCGCACTCGACGCCCCCGGATACGCCGGGATCCGAGTGGACCGTGTACGTCTTGGAGCCAAGCTGGAGCGTACCGCTTCCATGCTGGTCTACGTCGTAGGTGACGTTGAGAGCTCCGAGTGCCAGAGTTGCAGCACAGCTGTGGCCGTAGGTCCTGGCCCTGGACTCGTCCGTGACAATAATCGAGTTTTCGTTTGTCGTCTTGTCACGAAAAAGGGACACGAGGACGCTCGGAGAGGCTCGGCGCTGGACGGCGCCCGTGGCCACACCAGCAACCAGCGGCAGGCCGCCGACAAGGAGAGTGAAAAGCATGGTGGAGATTGTGTTGAAGTTGAGTGATGGATGAGAGCTGTTGAGGATGCTGGAGAAAAGATGGAATTCCCAGGTCCCAGACGGAGGTTTATATATCTACGTAGGTGCTTGTGCCGGCTCTGAGATTCTTGTTATGCCTCGCCTGGTTCCTTGTTGCCATGAGTCTGGAAAAGGTAATTTCGTCTGGCCATCTTCGCTTCCGTTCAATGCTTGTGTGCGGTTAGGTTAGCTGTGGTCTTCGACGGCGTCGAGGTCCAGGAAGCCCGCTCTCGCGCCTAACCGAGGAGGCACAAGCATTGAAGCAGGCTCGGTCTATCCGACTCGAAAGATTGTGTGGAATCAAGCTCGCCGGTTCTGTGATAGCTCTCCGGAAAGTGGAGGTCTGGAGGCGAACAGACACTTAGCCGGGACGAGTCGAGGGCCTAGCAAGCGAAAGGATGATGGCGCGGAGGGATGATGGCGCCGCAGCATGGAGTTAAGACGTCTATTGGCAAAGCGAGGCGCTGCCGCGCTGCATCGCGATGTGGCATTGTGGCGTTTAGGTCTGATCAGGGCTGACGCCAAGCGGCTGTTTTTAGGGGTCCATGATTCCACAACAAAAAGGTGAAGCGGTGGAACGGCCCTACGACCCGAGATGCACAGCCTGCAAGAACCGAAATTGAACGCCAGGCTCCCGCCCAGACTTGCGTTCTCTCAACCAAGGTGTTGTCGACTGCGAGTTCGTTGGCCTCAAATATGTCTGGGTTTCTTTTAACTACGTTTGGTGCAAAGTGGCTCTTCGGCACCGGAGCAGAATGAGGTTTAGAAGACTTGTGTTGCTCCGACAGACGATGGGATGGGCGAGCCTCGAGATTCTTCGTCGGGTCGAAGAAGTCATTCGATACTGTTGATGTCAACGACAATACCAAGTACCCAGCATCAGACGATTTTCGGCAACGCCGTTCTGAAGGATCAGGAAGCTTGAGTAAACGGCCCGTTCCCTTGGGACCGCAGCAAGCGGGAAAAGCGATGCAAAGGGCCAAACGAGCGGCGCAAGGGGCTGGAACGGCGGTCTGGACTGAGCTGAACCCACAAAGACAGGGGGAAAGATGCTCGACCAGGGCGCCTGCTACCTCAAACCACCAAACCTCGATATATTGGCATCCAATGTTTCATCGTTCCCTCTCTTGGTGTTTTCAGTTCCTCCAGTGACAAATCCTGCACCGGGACGGCGCAACTCGGAGGCGGAAAAAGCAAGCCTACATTCAGACCTGGTTACAAATAGACTGATGCCAAGGGAAGGGCATGGCAACGGCGTTAGGCTATCCAGTCCACAGCTATACTAGGTAAAATGTCTCCTCCCACCTCTGTCCGACTAGCTCTCCGTCCATCACCCCATCACAGTAGGCTTCACCGACGTAGAGATACTGTTTCCCCATGTAACCCCACATGCCCCTGGGCCGCAAGACAGAACACACTCGCGCCCCGAACAAAACGACCACGACATCTCCGGGACACATGGCTGGTGGGCCGACACCGACGTAGCCGCAGCTCGTGATGAAAGGCCGCATTCCGCTCATCTTGGACAGGCTCAGTCGATACATGGATGCCTCCTTATTGTCTGGCGGTGGCGCGGCTGCCCCTGCCAGGCCTCCGGACTCCATCCACGCAATCTGATTGCGGAAGTCAACGAACGCCCGCATGGCCCGTTGGGTCGCTCGCTGCTGCGCGCCGGGGCCCGGTTCATTTGCCTCCCAGATATCGGCAATGGGAACCCGCCACTCGGCCTCTTCGCGCCGCTGCCTCGAAGCGTAGATGGGCTGGTTCTTCACCGCCGAGAGGCGGCAGAGAAATCGGATCTCTGCCAGATAGCTCTGGTGGCGAAAGGCGTCTGCACCGTCGGCATCTTTCGTCCAAACGCTTCCCATGTCCTCGACGATGTCGACGCTGAAGCCACCCAGGCCGAGGACAGTGTCGCCAAGCTCCGTCATGACCATCGGTGAGCGGAACCCCGATGGCCGGAAGTACTGCTGCTCCTCCACGGCGCCAGCCAACGGGTAAGGGTAAAAGGACGGCCGCAGATTGGGGTGCCAGTCGGGTACCCAGGACGGCAGCACGCCATCCACGTCCCTCGGGAACTGCACGTACGCCAGCATAGCCAGATTGCCCGCTTTGATCAAAGCCCTGGCGACATCCGTCAGAACCTGTACCGCTGACTTACCGTAATCAGCGCGGAGGCGCAAGCGATCAAGATCCGTCGCCAGGCTGAACATTCCAAAGACACGGTCCACCGCCTCGCTCGCGTGGGCTTCGCGGCCCACGTGGACCATCTGCAGCAGCTCGAACAGCGTGCCTGCCGGGCGCTCCCCGCGTTCGACCCTCTGCCTCCAAGACCTCGCGCTGAAAAACGCCGGCGTGGGATCACGAGTGCCCAGCGCACCGACGAGCGCCACCTTGTCGTCGCCCTGGGCGCGCACCGCCTGGAGAAACTCATGCGTCAGGCCGAGGCCCAGGAAGAGGCGGGTTGTCTTGACATAGTCCGCAGGGACCTGCATAAACCCACAGAGAAACACCGGGTTGGCGCCGACGCAGAACTCCTGCACCACCCACACGCGCCGGAACCACTCGCGGCGGTCCCAATCCGCCACGGCCTGCAGGCGCTGCAGCAGCAACTCTCGGGCCAGGGCCTGCACCGCGGCGGCCTGCTGCCACAGCGGGTCGTACGGGTTCCGCGCGTGCACGGCTGCGTCCAGCAGCGGCATCTTATCGCGCGTGCAGTACTGTTGCAGGTTGGCGTCGTTGATCTTGCCGCCGACTTGGGCGTAAAGATCCATCACCTCGTCCGAACCCTGCCCCGCCGGGCCGAGCCACACGAGGACTTGCTCGGCGCAGCTGTAGATGCTCGCCATCATGTCGACCTGGATGCTCTTCTCGGGATTGTCTGTCTGCATGATGCAGATCTGGTCGATCCAAATGACGAGGGGCTCGGTGCGGTTGTGGCGCAAGTGTCTGAGGGCCGAGTCGAGCGATTCGGTGATGGAAAAGGGGCGGTTGTCGATGAAGATGACGCGGCGGGGTTGGTTCTTTTCGCCCCAGGAGTAGGAGAGCGCCTTGTAGGGCGGCGCCGTGTTTTTGAGGAACACGGTCTCGAGTCTACAGCAGATGGGCTGGTCGAAGTCGGCGCCGACGTTGCTTGGAGGTTGTGGGACTGGTTGAAGCTCGAGCAGTCGGATCTGTGAATGTGGGCGCTCCAGCGGGGTGTGCAAGAATGGGCTAGGGGTTGGGGTTGGGGTCGCCATAGTTTCGGGAGCTGGTTTCCTCCTTGTGTATTGTCGTATAGTCGGTGAGCGTTGAGTGGTGAAAAAGAATAAGGTAACGTTGAAGTGTTCTGTGGTCTCAGCTCCAATTATGTCTTCGAAAACGGTGCTAAAATCGCCTCTTGAGCTTAGGTTCAGCCGCAAATGGGAGGACAAAGATGACCGAAACCTTGCAGAGTTGCAGAACGCCTAACAGATCCAGCTGAACATTGGGCACTTAAACGTTACTTGGGTAGGTACATGTCGGCTAGGTAGCTTAGAGAGGCTACCTAGGTACACAATAACTGCCTCGACACGATCCTTAAGCCGCTTCCCTCCCTGTGCTTCTTGCGCTTCCTATCGTGTCTCCCCTGACAACAAGCTAGTCGAATGCAAAAGAGACTTGTGCGAGAAGGAGATAAATAAACAATTCATCGAGATTGGGATGAACTTGCCCCTTGCGTAACCCGAGCCCCTTTAGGCCGAGAGGCTAATTAAAGTGTTTGCTTGACGTGCCTTGCATGTGAGAAAGCTTCTCGTTGCAAAGCAAGACAGAAAGACATGTGCCCAGATGAGTGCACCCAATCCCTTCCTCTCGTTGGTGATTTGACCAAGCTAACAAGGCAAGGCAAGGAGTCCCAGCGGTTTGCCTCTCAGTCCAGTCTCTCATGTACCGTATCCCGTTACACTCGCAATGCAGATCCAAACCGTGGCGATAAGATGACCCCATACCCCATAGAAAGCATACGCTTTCTGAGCCTCTCCACACGCCTTAACGTCGTCCAGGGTGTATTCACCCTGACTGAAGCTCTTCCGAAGATTTTGAGGGAAAAGCTGAACCGGCAAAAATTCGAGAAGGTTGAGAGACAAGGAGCAATAGAGGGCAAAATAAATCTCCCTACTCGCAGCATCACTAGCTTTGAGCTCGCGGGACAATAGATAGGCGAGCCAAAGGCCGAGCGAGCTTGCTGACTGGTATTGCAAAGCATCAAGAGCCGGAACAACAGCACCGGAGTTCTCGATGCCTCTTCTCTCAGAGGGCAAAGCACCGCCTTCATGGGGGGCATTATCCGCCTTTTCTGGCGCCGTCTTGCTGTCGCCTGCTTCTCTGTGGTGTGATTCGGTTTCCGGGAATTCGTTGCCGTGAGACCCTTCTTCCCTCTGATTAGCAGCTCTACGCTGCTCCAGGTTATCAGCAGGCAGAGTGCCTATTTGTGGCGAGGTAAGTTCGTCCATGGAGCCCAGTTCCTCCTGTAGAGTATCAGCATCGAGACTTTCAGGCAGCCACGAGGGTTTCAACAGAAACCTGTGGCATGCCATGGAAGTCATTGCCAGGGCGATATTTGCCTCGACATCCGAGAATTCGGGACCCAGGGGTGCCAAGATGACGACGCTGGCAGAGAGAAGAAGAAGCCGAGTGTGATACGAATTGTGCGCCGTGGATATGAATATGGGGAGCGCAGCTGTTGTTGTAAAGTAGACAGCCCAATGAGCGATGGTCTTCCATGATATCTGCCCGCTAAGCGCACCAGTCTCAAGTGCCCATCTAACATCGAGTGTTTGGAAGGGCACCATCCGTAAGATGTTGGTGATCCAAGACATGACTTGAACGGTCAACGGAGTGGACCTGGTCCACGGGTGCGAACCAAATATCGCCGCTCGACAGTACATGATTGCTACTACTCGGAAAGACAGAGCAAAGTACAGCCTGGCTCTCATTTCAGGAATCGAGGATATGAAACTGGCGTACGAGACTCCAGGACCGGAATGTCGTACCAAGCAGCTCGAGGCGCCGTTCTCGCACTTTCGGAGGTGGCCTATTAAGGTGTCTTCAAAGAGCCCAGTGAGATACGCGGTTATTTCGCCAGTTCCTGGGCGGCCATTGGAAAGAGATCTGATTCGGACGAGCCCCGTGGCGAGAACATTCCGGCATGTCGTACCATTTTTAAGGTCCTGCACAAACGCCATGTGGTCAGCTTCCACGCATGATCAATCGTGGAGAAGAAAAACACACGTCATAGGTTCTGCATGCTTGATAAAGAGCCAGCTCGTAGCTCTTTTTTGCGTAGTAGTTGGCATAGTTCATCCCAGACCACGTAACCGCACCAATAACGACAGCAAGGAGAAACCCAAGTACAGCCGCGGTGCGCGAGAGACTGAATTTCTCGATATACCAGCCAAAGTCTGATCTAACGTCGGGCTGGAGAGAGGCGGTTTCCTGATTGTGCGGTTCGTCTGAGCCAGAATTTGCTGGCTCGAGAGTGCGGCCATTTGCAGGAGGAGGTGCGCCGGGCCGGGGGGTGTCAGCGGCGGCGGGAGAGACAGGCACGTTGACCGGCTCAGTTTCGCTGTTGGCATCAGCGACAAGGTCAGGCGTATTTGGCTCTTCCCCGCCTGAGTCGGAAGCCGGGCTTTCAGCATGCAAAAAATTCCGCCTGCCAGTGTCGCGGTGCAGTGGTCGTAGGCGGATCATATTTCCACTCTGCGGTGATGGAGATTGTTGTTCGGAGATGAAGAGTGGTGGCTCCTCGAGTGATTTCGACTTTTACACCAGTGGCAAAAATTTTTCCTGTAGGTAAGGTACCTAAGGTAGTCAGCCTTGCGAGGTGCCTTGCCGGACCAACTTGTTGATCCGGCCACTGCACGATGGAAACCTTGAGGGGGAACAGGGGTTTGGCAAGGCTGCCGGAGCCCTTGTTTCAGCTTTCAGTCCCTACCCTGGAAGCTTTTTCTTGGTCATGAACTGTGGTCACAAGGCGATGTTAGGATCACACCGCGATGTGGATGAGAAGCGCAATGAGGAAACGGAATAGTAAAAATCGAGCCGGTATGCGTCCTCTACCGTCTGATCCGTCTTTGACATGTGACCAAGACTTGCCGAGTTAGCAATCTCGACCCCAAAAGAAAGTGAGCAACCAAGTCGAGCTTCGCATTTTCGCCCGCCCTCAAAACGAGACGGCTTCTGGTCTTCGTCGTCGCTCAAAGGGTGCGGTTTCTCGTCCTCGTAGCTGCTAGTCTCGGGTCCTTTTGAGCAGACAGACAACTTCTATAGGCAAAATTGGCTTTAAATGAGCGAAAGGGTTTCAGTGGCAGCAAGTGGTGAGGTTGAGTGCCATACTGTGGTAGGGTTTAAGGGTAATCATATGATATGTAAGAGGTTGAACTGAACCGAAGGAAGAAACGCTGTACATGATTCAATCCACAGCAGACTGTTGCCACCTTGGATCTAGGCGCACCGATAACTACCTGGTAATATTGCTCGCAGGTGGAGACAAGAGGCCATCTAGCGGTATCAAGCCTTTTTGTCTGTTGGTCGCTAGTATACCATACTAACGTGAAAGAAGTAATTTGTCCCTTTCTTCACACGCTAGTATGCCAAACTAACGTGAAAGGAGTGATTAGGCCCTTTCTTCATTTTGCAACCGCAACCCCCATGACTCTGTTGTCCCAGGCTCGCTTCGAGACTCTGAACTCCTTCACCTCCGCATCGTCTCGCGTCCATTCTCCTCCCGCCAACTTGAACAACGCCCGTTATGCGCCTCTCCTCCCAGGCCGTTTGGTCCCTCGCGGCCTCACTCGCCTATCTCAGCGCCGCCGTCAATGCTGCCACCGACAACATCATGGAAATCGACCTGGTGTTCCCTCGCCCTGGCGAGTTCTACGCGCCAACGCCGTATATGCCCGTCGTATTTGCTTTGAGAACCCCCAAACTCGCGCAATACACCGACCCGTATATCGACGTTCGAGTCTCCAACCTGTCTATGGATGGGCAATGGTGGAAGTACGTCCAGCGCTTGGACGGGGCGAACCGGAGCAGCGACGAACCCTACTTTGTCTACACCCTTCTCGATACATTTACACAGCCGGGCGTGTGGAAGATTTCTTACGATCTGTGGTGGTACAGCTGCAAGCTGAACCCTGCCGGGGATTTTCGCGGATACAAGACCGACCACTGGGAGTGCCAGGAATCCGTTTCCGCCCGGTTCTATACCAGGGATGGCGGGAAGGCCATCGATCTTGCCGCGACTCCGGCCGACATTCGCTGTCCTGGGGAAGCCGTCGCAGGCCCCTCGTGCCTGGCAGCTGCAGTTGGGATCTTTCAAGTTCTGGCTTGAGTGGTTAATGGTTTATGGTTCATGGGGAGCGTGGGCTTGGTTAGTTGCCTGCTTGACAGGTTTCTCTTTGTGTACTCTCATTCTGGGGAGGACGGATATGGTCGTATGTGTTTGCTCAGGTCTGGAACCGGCGTTTAAGGGGACATGTTGGGGCCTAGCGGTTGGGGCAGATGTAAGAAAAGAGTCGAAACCTGAGACTGTTTTGCCGGTTGTGAGGGTTCCGAGGCTGAGCAAGGAAGTTGAGGACTGATATGAGGACGGGGACGCAACGAAAGGAAGAGGAGGGAAGTCGATAATGGTGAAACAAGTTTGGGAATGGTGAATGTGGTGACTGTTCCTATCGGTGGCAAACTTCCACGCGGTTGTTTCGGAGAGTCGTTTCATTCGCACCTTACTTATCTCAAAACAATAACTCTCGCCGGCTCCTGTTTCATCAGCCAAAACCTGAAGTCATCCACAAACGCGATCCCCACCAGCTCCCGCTCCGCATCCACACCTTCTCTAACAACAAACGGAAACGACCCCCCGGGGAAATACACAATCTCGTCGCCAACCTCACACCCCGGCGACGCCAGCCCCAAGTGTCCCGAACTCAGCCGAAAAGCCCGGCATTGGTTCTTCGCATGCCAGAGGATACTCGCCGCATAAGTCTGCACCTTGTGCTTCTCCATTTTGTCTTGCTCAAGAGATCCGTATACTGCCTCATCACGAAACATGGCCGCCAAAAGGTGGTAGTACCGCTCTGGCTGGTCGCGCCGCCATGTATCCGACACTGGACTGCGCATGGCGCATAGGGAGCGGGCGAGACGGGCGCGGTCTTGGGCGCGGCGCGTCATGCCAACCACCACCGGGTCAGAGTTGTTCAGGTACTGGGCTTGCTCCTCTGCTGGCGAGAGAAGGAGTTCGTTTTCGACCGAAGAGAGCCACTCCAACAGGGTGGTTGTGAAGGGATCTGCGCCCCGAGCCATGAGCGTCGCCCAATCACGGCCGCCGGGCAGTGCCGGAGCGAGCTTGGTGATAGTTCCGACGTGGGCGGCGCGGATGGGAAGGCGGAATTTGTCAGCCACATCGAACGTTACATGAGCGGTTTCTAGACTTGGTTGGTCCTGCGCGGTGCGAAATGTGCAGAAGAAGACGTGGCTCATTGACCTCCAGTCGGGAACCCACGACGGTAGGCCTGTCGTCGCCTTGGTTGACAGCGCAAACGCAAGTGAGTCTGTATACCCGTTTGCAACCAGACGGCGAGTGACATCCGTAAACACGTCTTCGACGGGCTGGGTATAGTCCGGGATGATGCCTAGGGCCTCGCGGTCCTCAGCAAGACCCAACAGGGCATACACGTAGTCCCGTGGATCCGTCGCCTTGTAACCCATGCCCGATCGTAGATAGAATAAAAGGTGGTACAGACCGCGTTCGCGCGTCTGTGTGGCCCGCTCACTCCCTGCGAGGAAGCGAGGCATTGGCCGCTGGTCCACCAGTGAGTACGTCAACTTGTCGGTGATCGGGTCACCCAACCGCTCGCTCACGTCTCCGGAGAGCGCGCCAAACAGCGACGTTGCCTCATTCATTATGAGCAATGCTGTGTGCAGTCCCCAAGCTTTGGTATTCCCGCATAGAAACAGTATGTCTCGTGCCGAAACCATCTCCTGAATGATCCACACCCTTTCCCAGTACTCCCGTCTTGATAACGCGAGAACGGCCGTGTATGCATCGGGTCCGAAACTGCCGCGTCGGCTCTTGGTTCCGCGAAAGATCCTCTCGACGCCCTCCCACAGCTGCACCCTCATTGAAGCAGGGGACAGGCTTGTCTTCGCACCCGAGTTGTGTCTTCTTCTCCCCCGCCATGTCCCGATTCTCTTGCCCATCTTTCGAACTTGCTCTAGGGCCGCGATGGCCAGATCGCTGTTATCATCCGCGCGACCGAGCCATGCAATCACGCCGGCTGCGCGCGAGTACACACGGTCCATCAGCCGAACTTGATGACTCTGCTCGTCTTTGTCGGATTGGTTGATGCAGAGTCCGTCGGCCCAGATGATGCGACATGATGTTTGGGACAGGACGGCAGTGAGCGCATCGTGGAGGGACTGATTGATCTTGGTGGAGATGGAGTTGACGACGACGGTGCATGTCGGTGTCGGGTCACCCCAGACGTAGGATAGGGCGTGGTATTTCGGAGTCTCATCCGCGGCTCGAAGGGAGAAGAGCGATTTGAGGGCGGAAGTTCGTGGCTGAGCTTCTGAGATATTTTGTGCAGCATATAGATGGAGGGATGTGATGATCAGGGTGCATTCGAGAGGTGAGCCGACGCGGAGTGGCTTGAGATGGAGGAGACGAATTTCGTGCTGGGCTGGGTTGAGGGGTGTGTAGAGGACTGCTGACATGTTCAGTGACCAGGAAAGGTTTTGAGTTGTGAAGTCGCGAAGGGACAGTTGCTCGGTTTTTACGCGGGGATTGGCAATGAGGACACGCTGAGAAATATGGCGAATTTGGTGACTGTTTATATTGGTGGCGAAGTTCCGCGTGGTTGAGATAGCTGTCCAATCCCTGACGTTTTCTCCAGCTCAGCCGCACTGAGGACGCCAATAACCTCTGCTCACATGTTCACCAGGCTTGCGGAATTCCAAGGCCTCCCTCACTGACATTATCCCACGTCATTCTTAAAAGAGTTGAAGGCACCATTACTTTCGCTTTGTGTCCGCACCACGTCGAGAACCTTTGAACTGTGCGGTTCTGTGATAGAGGTTTTATTGTTCATCCTCCACACCCCATGCCAGTCGTTCTCATCAACGGGCACCTACCTAGACTTCTGTCATGCCGTTCGACATCCGCATTCAGGATATACTCCCCACGGCCCGCGCACACAGGCCAAATCTTCCGAATCTTCAGAATGGAATGTTCAGGTTAACACAGGCTCCGGGTCGTCCAATATCCAACTGCGCGATCCACTTGCCGCACTGGCGGAGCTCGTGAGCGACGACGAGAACGACGAGCCGGCGAAGATAATTGCGTGGTATCTCGAGAATCATGCCAGCGAACCCTTCGAGAAATCCAAAGCCGAAAGCGCAAAAAGGCTTATCTCAGCGTACGGTTGCAACCTCGCCTCACAGATTGCCGAGACTGGTCTGGTCCCCCAGGATGGATATGTCCAGCTGCATGTGGTCACAGCGGGGTCAGGGGAGGGGGAAAACAAGGAGGGTGGGCTATCCATTCAGCACCTACTTTGGGAGGTGCTGGAAGACCCCGAGGTCTGGTCCAAGACGGAGCGTCGTCCACAAAGCGTGAGCGTTGTCCGGTCCCTCCAGTCCGTAACGGGCGTGGAAGCAGGGTGCCCACCAACGACTGTGCTGGCAGAGCACCGAGATGGGCTGGACGGCAAAAGGTTCAACATCCTCCTTGTCGTGTCTAGGCCCTGCCCAGAGAAGGATGTCGACTATCAACTCGTGGCAAACGCTCTGATGAGTGTCATCGATCAGCTTCCACCCCAGCTGGATGGCCAAACGACGCTCACCATTCTCAGACCACCCACTTGGCAGGCGTTCCAGGATCATCTGCAAGAACACCCGCACTTTTACGACTTGGTTCACTTCGATATGAAAGGCGCCATCCCACCCGTGGCGGGTAGACCCACGGCCGTGCTCGAGTTCTGCCAGCCGGGCAAGCAAAACCCTCTGAGACTAAGGCCAGATTACCGGACCGGAGACCTAGTAGGCAAAGAACTCGCCGTGGCTGGTGCTAACACAGTCGTGCTCAATGCCTGCGACTCGGCTAGTTTCCGCCACGCCTCGTCCGGTAGCAACCTTGCCGAAGTGCTTCTGGGCCATGGCGTACAGTCAGTCGTGGCTATGGCATACAAGGTAGTCGAAGAAAGCGTCGAGATTTTTATGGGATCCTTTTACCGATCCCTTCTCGCCCACGGAATGACGGTCACCGATGCGGCTCGAACCGCGCGCTCGGAACTGCTTCGCAACCAATCGAGAAGAGCCCACTACATGTTGACCGTGCAACTAGCCGACTATATCGTACCGGTCGTCTACGTGTCAAGCATAGCAACAGATGCAAACACCGTCAGTCCGGAAAAGGTCCCCTTTGCCTCGGTCCGACGCACACTAGAGTCGATAAAGCAAGCGGTACCATCCCACCGGTTGTCTGCAAAGGCCAAAACGCACCGGCCTCGGCTGCTGTCAGGCAGAGACTGCGACATTGTCAAGCTGGAGACCCTCCTCCCCGTCGCGCGGCTCGTCTTCCTACACGGGCAAGGTGGCATTGGAAAGACAGAGTTACTGCGGTACCTGTGCCGCTGGTGGAAGTCGTCTGGTTGGATTGACACGGCGGTCTACATCGACTTTGACGACCTGAACTCCGAGAAGACCGAAACTTACCGCTCAATGAGCGATGTTGTCGCATCCATCGCGGAGCAACTGCACCTCCCACCCGACGAGCGGTCGGAGAAGGATATCATAAGAAGACTCCAACGAGGCAAATATCTACTGGTCTTCGACAGCGCTGATGTCTTTGAAGACCCCATAACGGGGAGAGGTCGGGATGCAATGACAGAGCCGCTGAAAGCGTTTATACGGGCGACAGCCAAGGGACAGTCTATGGTCATTGTCGCATCTCGGCTCGATACGACCTCCATCGCCGACATCCCCTTTCCACACCACAACTACCCTCTATCTGGTCTTTCCGTAATCAACTCGGTGAGCTTGCTTCAGAATCTCTCCTGCCCGTCCGTCAATGAGCTGCCCGACACATTCTATAGACGAGGAAACATCGATTCCCTACGCCGTGCAGCCATCGTTCTCGAGGGAAATCCAGCGGCCATCAGGCTAGTCGCGCCAGAGCTGAAGAGTGTAAACTACGACGGCGAAAAGTTCTTCAGCACCATGTTTTATGGCGTCTTTAAGGGGCTTTCAGCCGGACAAGGTGGTCCATCCGATTCCCGGTTTGCGAAGTCTCTCAACCAGGCGCTCTGCTCGACATCCTTCATTGACACCCGAAAGACGTTGATCAAAGCCTCTCAGTTTGCGCCCTTCTTCAACGTCATGCCCAAGGACCTGACCATCTACTATTGGTTTCTCTACCTTTCCGTATCCCGGTACTTCACCGAGGGTAACTTCGAGCACTGGATATCAGAATAGTTCCTTGAGATTGTTAACAAGGGCCGTATGGCGCAGAGTCTGCGTCTGTACTGGTCTGATACCGAGGACAAGCTGATCAGGGCTGGCATCCTCAGCCACGCAACAGTTACCACCGAGAGCGGCGAAACGATGGCCTGTTACCACGTCCACCCAATGTACACCCTGCTGAGCCGCGCCCTGATGAACGATGAAACCTGGAAGGAGGCGCGCTTCGCTTTCATCCGCCAGGCGCTGGTCTGGGGCTTCGACTACCGCACCCGCAAAAGCAAGGGATGGGCCAGGGTGGAGTGGGACGGGCTAGACACGCAGCACGAGGACCACCTGCACAACTGGCGGGCGACGGCGCTGGCGTGGGCGGTGCAGGACGGCAAGCCGCTGGCCGAGGTCGAGCGCATGGGCGTCTCGCTGGTCGACTGCGTCGACATGGTCCTGACGCGCGCCGAGTGGGGGAGCCCGCGCGCCGTCCGCCTGCTGGCGCCGCATTACCGCGCCTACGTCCTCCGCGCTGTGACGACGGGGCTGCTCCGCCCCGGCAGCGTGCCCACCGGCTCCGGCCTTCAAGCCATCCTCACCTACACCTGGGGCCTGTGGGAGCTGGAGGGGAGCGTGATCAAGTCGACCGCCGAGGCTAAGTCGGCCCTCGTACAGGCTGCCCTCGGCGCCGTCGATCGCTGGCGGGCTGCGGGGAGGAGGGACCTCCCTCGGTCGCAGGAGATTTCGTACCACCAGCTGCGCTACGCCGAGGCGCAGATTGCACACGACGAGGGCGACTTGCCCCGTGCCAAGGCCCTCTTCGAGCGCAACCTGTCGACCGAACCTGTCGCCGCAGACCTGGACGCCGCCGGCATTCTTCGCCGCTGCTACGCAAAGTCTCTCCTTCGCTGGGGTGCTTGCGCTGCAGAGCAGATGGCACGGGACGGCAAGATCCCTGATTTCGAGCAGCGGATGAAGGACGCGGCTGAATCATGGATTCTCGTGTGCAAGCCGGAGAACATGATGAATGGCCTGGCGGCTCTCATGGCGGAGAACCCGACGCAGGTAGCCACCGCGAGCCTAGGGGACCTATTTGTCGCGGTTCAGGACGCTGAGCGCGAAACTGTGGCAAAGTTTGCAGCCTTTACCCACACCACGTTAAACATGCCGGTGCTCGAACTCGTAGCGGATTTCATAGGGGAGGTCTGGGGTGGCTTGCAGCCACGCGACGGGAGCACCGTCACTCGAGGTAATGCCGCAGATCTGACGGAAGATGATCGTTCCAAGGACGGACAAAAAGGAGCCTCCAGAAACACACAGGCACTTGTGAACCAGCTATCCAGCGTTCTCGCATCAGCCGGGCGACGGCGAAGAAGAAACGATGACACTCATCAGCCATACCTCAACATGGTCCGCGACGGTTACCGCTCAGCCGAAGCCGACCTGCGCGAGATGGCCGGCGACAACAGGGGAGCGGCGCAAGCAATGCAGGCCGAATTTGCCCGGGAGGCCCTCAGCTCGACGCAGAACACGGGCTGGCAGCACTTGTCCAGGATGCACATCAACATGTACAGGCTCGCCGTGGAGAGCACGCCGCCGGACTACCGGGCCGCCCTGGCCCATCTCAAGGAGGACTGGAACCAGCACCACGGCGTCGGGATGCCCAAGATGCAGGAGTGTTACGCCCACCTCCGGTTCGCCACCTGCTACCACGCCCTCGGCCAGATCGCCGATGCTGCGAGGTCCGTCATAGAGTTGTACCAGGTCGCCAACGGGCTGAACCCGGGCGACGTGCCCACGGGAAACGTCGCGGGCGTGCAGGAGTGGCTGTGCGAGCAGATCGTCGGCATGGAGGCGCTGCGTGTGTTCTTGCGGCGCAGGGCTGTTCTCTTCAACACGCCCCAGGCCGCGGGGCTCGGGTTGAGGGAGAGGATCCGGATGCGCACGATCATGGGCGTGGCGACGGACATTGTCGAGGAGCGGCGCAAGTTTAGGGAGACCGTCCGGGACATGAAGGAGACGCTGGGGGAGCTCAGGGAGCACATGGTGGAGCGGAATGAAGATGGGGTGGTTGCCCAGATTGATGAGACGATGCGAGGGTGGGATTAGATTCTGCACGGTTAGCCTCTTGCGCGATTGGCTCCAGCCCAGCTTTGGCTTCGGCCGCTTTAGGGGGGGTGGATGAGCTAGGGGGAGGCTGTGAGCCGAGGTACTGGCTGTAGCTGACCCTGCTCCGTCGGTCCCGGGAGCTCGGGTGAGCCAGGGGGCCGACGGGAAGGATCAGACACTGCACCTAAGCACCCAGACACTGGATTCGAGACGCCGTTCTTCTCTTCATTGCTAAATGCTTGATCGATGGCAACATGACACAACGTTCCTGTCTCACTGCCACTTGCGCAAAACCAGTATTTATCTGGCGCCTCCAGGTGAATTTCAGAATGACAGCAAGATGATGCGACTTGATTACCTCTCCACAACCTTGCCGTGGCTTGCCTGCAATCGTTGGCGGTTCCTTAAGTGACGCTAAAATTATCAAACTTGACAGTCTCAAACAGGATGTCGATCACATGCGAGCCTAACGGCAGTCTAAATCCAGTCGCAAGAAAAGCCTTTTTAAACTGAGGCCACAGCTGAGCATAAAAGGGGTCTGGGTGTCCATGTCATCAAGTGCTGAGAAGGACAATCCCTTAAGGACAATTACCTAGGTAGCTATTTGGAATCATCACTTACAGCCATCCCACACCATTTTCTATGCTCTTCTCACTCAACATGGGTTTGACACTCCGGGCTCTGCTGCTCCTGGCGGCATCGGCCACCCGGGTCACTGCATCCTGTGCTCACGGAACCTCTCTACAGCCTCGCGCTGAGGAGGGTGACGAGGTTCATGTGGGAAACTTCGGGTACATCGCCACTACTGTATGATTGTTCTTTCACTATAATGTAGGGCGAGAGGCGGTTTAGCTCATACAGAGTCCAGGGCCCTCTCAACTGGGCCGCGCTCGACCCCGCGGCCAATTGTGTCTGCGCAACAGGCACCCACCAGTCCCCTATCAACTTGGTCGACGGCGTGTTCACCGTCCTCAAGGGGAGCGACATCCAGCTAGCTATCAATGACATGCCTAAGGGCGCCGAGTTTGAGAACCTAGGCACTACCGTTGAGGTCATCACCCAGGGCGGTACCTTGAAGATTGCCAATGAGACCTTTCAGTTGAAGCAGTTCCACTTCCACCTCCCTAGCGAACACCTCGATAATGGCACTAGGTATTCCAGTTTGTGTCCCCGCCCTACTCGTCGGTTTCTGTACCACACTGACCCTGATATAGTGGAGATGCACATGGTCTTCCAGTCCTCTTCGCAGAAAACTGCCGTCATCGGCGTCTACATCAGCATCGCTCAAGGAAACCCTACCAAGCTCCTCGAGACTGTCTTCAGCGCGGTCGACAAGATCGCCGTCCCGGGAACCAAGACCAAGACGCCGCCGCTCAACATGTCCGAGGTCGTCCGCCTTCTCAAGGCCAACGCGTTCCAGACCTACTCGGGCTCGCTCACCACCCCACCCTGCACCGAGGGCGTCAGCTGGCTTGTGTCGACCGCGCGCTTGACCGTGTCCCCCAAGACCTTTGTCAAGGCGAGGGATGTCATCAAGTTCAATTCACGATTCCCGCAGAATACGCCGGGCGAGCCGAATATCTTGCAGATTGCGTGCGCAGGCGTCGATGGCTGCAGCAGCACCAACCCCGCGAAGTGAGGGCGTTTGTTCTGGCAGGTGAAGGGGTGCAGAGGGGAAGGGGTAAATACATGTAAGGGGTGTGTGCAGTGGGGAAAGGGGTGTTGGGCCACTGCACTGATGACCGTGATGAATTCGTTAGTGGTGAGGAAAAGGGAGTGTGCTTCTGGTTAAGCTTCAATGTTCCAGTCCAGCCAGACTTCAACTTTGGTAATAGATAGCACACCGAAAATTAGCAGGGCCTTTCCAGATGGAGAGGCTCATCGGTCAAAAGCTACTAACTATACATTGGTAGCGCCTGTTTCAAAACGCTCATTTGTCTTCAGACATGACATTTCATCTTTTCAACTCAAGCTCAGCAGAATGCTCCAGGGGGGCAGCAGCCGTTGCCGCTGAGGTTGCAGCCTTCGCAACAGTGATTACAATCCGTAAGACGATCAATCGCCGGATTGCTGGTCAGGTCGCCCAGACAGTTCTTGCCAGGGATCTGGAAGACTTTGAAGCTTCCGATCTTGTCATTCCACCCAACGGTACGCAAGTCAGCCTGGGGGTGGAACACCTTGTGTTAGCGCCGCCGCAATATAGATATACCACAACAGAACCACATACGTATCCCGGGTGGAAGATGGCAATCTGGTCCGACGATCCACAATTGTAGTCCCTAAGAAGCAGATTGTCAGTGTCCTTCAACGACGGGGGAATGTCACTGGGACGCTCACGAGTAGGCAACAATCGCATTGTACTCATCGGGGCCAATGGAAGAGATTGTGTGCCACCTAGCGCAGGATCTAGCGGTTAACCAGGCACCATTTAACAAACGCTGGATTGTTAAGAGGAAAACATACCACGGCGAGTCGAGTCGAATGCACAAGTTCCAGGGCTGCTTAGCGTATCCGCAGGTGCCTTGCGCCCAGTTGATGTCCCGGCAGATCTCGACCTAGACCAACGCAACATTGAACGGAATCAGTCTCTGCCCATCTCGTCGCCTGCGTTCTTCGGTGCCGGGATTCTTACCCCGCCATCCTGGCGCTTGCTCAGATGCTCATCCCGTCCGATGAGAGTAGTGTTCCGAAGCCCGCTGGGACCATCGACGGGTTCCCATGGCTGCTGCTTGCCCGTGGGGGACGAGGCGGCCAGAACGGCCAGGAACGAGAGAGAGAGGAAGAATCTCATCGTTGAACTTGACAGTCGGTGTTACGCTCTGGTGTTATTGGCGTTCGACGTATCAAATCTCAAATGGCACAGCCAGGAGTCTATCCCCCAAGCCCTCCTTTCGGACATTATTCCAGTTATATACTTGCTGCGTGATAGATCACTGCACATAACGACTTTCCCTTTATCCGTCGCTTAGTGTGCACCAAACATGCTTACATGGTGTTTTTGAACAAGAGTGCTCGTTGTCTTTACTCAACAGGAAGATAGTGCTGACCGGGTCTCCTGGCTTTAGGCTGCTGCTTACTGGGAAATGGCGCTAGTGGTAAGTCAACCCCGGAGTTAAGATTTCTTGCTGCCATTCGCGGACTTCACCATAACGGGCCGCGCGGGGACGACTTTCGGCCGTTGAGCCGGCTTGCTTGAGCGCCCACCACGATTGGGTGGGGTTCGGAGAGATTTTCTTTCTGCGTCCTGCATTACCTCGGTGTTCGGCTTAACGGAGACCGGAGTGCTCGGTAATATGTTGAGGCTAAGAGACACGGCACAAATCTCTGAAGCAAAGAGTCGACGCCTCCTGACGTCTGAAAAGGGCCGCCGCTGAGACGCCGGGGACCCAACCGACACCATGTCACCAGATTCCACCCCTTTTTGCCGGGTTGGGAATTAGCCACAGCACCAACTTCACGCAGAATCGTTTGATTTTTCAGGATGCATCAACTGAACTCAAATGTTGCGTTGTCATATCAAGTTATTCGGAAAGGCTGGTCTCATTCCAGTTATAAGCCCCAGATTGGCATTTTGAATGCTTTAGGCCGCTACTAGTGTATCTACCTGCACATTACAAGGGCCGCAAGGCTAATGCGAGAGACAGTAGAAAGAGCTGAAACAGACTTTCGCGTCATTATCGACGTAAAGTTCGCGCCCATTATCCTTGTAGCAAGTGTACGAGTTGTATCCGTTGGAACCAGACCTGGAGGCGAGTTAGAGATCTGTCAGAAATCAAGTCCTCAACCATTCTGTTATAACTCACCCAACAGCGGAGAAATTGGGTGCGCTAGGAGCGTTGGAACTTAAGTTCTCGTGGAAGGTCACGCCTGAGGGAAACCTGCAAGTCACACCTCCGCTTCTTTCCCACTGGACTTGGCCGGAGGCGACCGGGAAGCAAAGGTTGTTCGAGGAGGGCTGATGCTGCAAGTCTGCGCTCGACGCATAATACTAAGACGGGCGAAGAGGATTGAATTAGCAAGCATAGGATACGCCTAAGAGAACTAACAAGGCTTACCGCGATGACGGAGTATGCATCGGGGGTTTGATGAGGCGAAGTGTTCTGGCAATCAACGAGGTGGACCTCATCGGCTGCCGCGAACGCAATTTGAAGCGCCACGAGAAGAGCAGTTTTCAAATACATGATCAAACGAATATGGCTGTCTATAAGAGCTCTTGACTGGTGAGGTGAAAGCTCCGGGACGACTCGAGCACAGAATTCTGGAGAAATCATCACAATATAAATATGAGCAATAAGGTTCCATGATTGTTTCCACCTAAGACTAGCAATTGAGTAAGCTTACTTCCTACGGATGTTACATGCCACTTTCTCTCTCAGTCCGAAAGTTTGGTCTATGCGTGGCGCTGACACACGGTCTCCACACTGAAAGAATCTTCAGCATGTAGTGCGGACATGGATCTGGCTAGGGGCAAACCGGGAATCTGTGGAATCAGGGCCACCTCGCTTGGGTAGCCCCTTATGTTTGTTAGCCCGCATCTTATTATGGCCCCAAATGGAAGTTTTCCCGACCAGATGACTGCTTCCCTGGCCGTAGGAGGAAAGGTGATGGTCCAGGCACCAGTTCTTTTTTCCAGGCATACCTTAGGAACAAGTGGTTTATTAGAGTACAACTATTGGGCCACATACGCTCTCAAAAAATGGCTAGCCTCCAGGACCTTAGGTACCTAAGGTAGGGTTAGGGTAACATTGCGGTCATGTGCTGTCGACGTCTATCCACTTCATAAAACGGCAAGGCTTTTTGTTATGTTCAGCGTAAGCGTGTTCCATTTCACTCCTCGGCTTTCTGATCCGCAAGCGAAGACCTGGGAAACCTCAGACAACAAACCATGCCAACGCCTTACTACCCTTCCGTAGCCACTCTGGTTCGGATTCGGATTGCTCAAACCAACTCAAATTCTTCGACTACGGAGAGGGATGATTCCGAACATCTCATTGAAACACTTGTCGAAGCAACAAAGCCTCTGCTCGGTGCTCAAGGCCATAGACAAAGTGCGTGGGGCCGGCTGAAGTCTGACCATGACACTTACCTGTTATTTTCTTGTGAGTCAAGCCCCCCTTCTGCATCCCTTGCACCAAACCCGTCTAAAGAAAATCAAAACCAAGACTGGGATGACCTCGACGCTGCCGACGCCTTCAAATCCTCCCCATCAGCGCACACCCTAGCACACACCCTTGCCGGCCTAACAAACCCCACCCACTCCCCCAATACAGGAGCAATGGGACACCAAGACGTCCATGTCCCCACCATCAGCACCATCGACTTCACCGGCGGCCGGCTAGACCTAGACCCGCCGGCCGTCCTCGGCCCGCACACCCAAATCCGGCATGTGTATTTCCCCGCCCCTGTCCCAGACGCCACGCGCGCGGCCGTGCGGCGCCTGCCGGGGCTGGTGTACCGCTTCGGGATGGGCATCTCGGGCCAGAAGCCTCCCCTGGGCGGGAGAGAGTGGCTCGCGTATCATCGGGACCCGGCCGCGGGCTGGTTTGTCGGCGAGGACAAGCTTCTTGGAAGTGACGATGACGGAAAAGGGGCTGCTGGGACGAAGACGAATGCGAATACGAAGATAACGCGGTGGTGGGGTGGAAGGGAGTGCGACGAGTTTGTTTGTATCGTGTTTTGGAAGGATGAGGAGCGGCAGAGGAGGTTCCTGAGGGAAGAGACGATTCCTGTGACGGTGCCTGGGGACGAGCCGGAAACGGATATCTGGGTGCGTGATATGTCGTTGGCTGAGCAGTGGGAGGGCAAGTTGAGGGAAGCCGGGGCGGTGGGCTGGGAGGACGAATTCGTGGATTTTTGCGTGGTTTGAAAAATGGTCTGACCCCGGTTCTGTCCCTGTTTGTATCCTCAACAGAGGCCTGCGGTATCTCTGGCCGAAGCCCGGCCACTGTGACATGTACCGAAATGAGCATGGGGCAAGATTGCAGGCAACAATGCAAAGTAGAGGTATGCTAGTACTGTACAGAGTGTGAACTTGAGGACCTTCACCCCTTGCCCGTTGCCTGTCCACCATCAGTCTCTTATCCTGCCGTCCTCGTTACAACACCATGGACGGGGTCAAAAAATTTGCCCTTCTGGTAAAACCACCAGGCTTGAAGAGCAAACCACGCATACGACTCCGGGTTTTGCAGAATTTCCTGCTTCAGGTCACCATCTCCTCCCACAGCATTGGCAGCAATCGTCCTGATGTCGATATCGCCCACTGCGTTATAGTTGCCAAGTGCGACGTCGTCGGACTGGCCATCGCTGGCCCCAAGAACGAGGTGGAACAGCCTAAATGAAAGTCGCTTGTCAATGCCTTGCCCTGCGATACCTCAACCTCAAGCGGAGGCACTGCCCACTGCAACTCACTCATGGTACCACGTCAGTGACGGGGGCGCATAGCGCTGGAATCTCGAGCCCGACTTGCCAATGGCATGGCCGAGGCTTGGCGGGAGCGTTTATGCCCGTCTTAAAAGATACCGGACAAAGAGTAATGGTGGCTGCATCGGGGGTGCGGTCCTGCGTAGCGGCGAGGTTCCCAGCTCCGCAGTAGGTGCCTCCCCCATAGTCCCCGTCGAGCACATAGTCGCCGATGGACGACGCGAACCAGGGTACCAATCCTCCGCTCCCGTATCGTAAGTAAAATGACGTATACACCTCACTGATCTTCTTGAAGCGGCGAAGCCCCGTTACTGGGTCTTTGGGACCCAACAAGTAATTGCCGTTCTTGGCTTGTGCCGGGCTGTCCCATGCACGTTGGGAGATCCAGTCATCGTTGCAGTAGAGCCAGGGCTTCTTGATCGGATAGCTGGCAGTCCTGCCCTGTTCGAGAAAGTTTCTTATCCGGTTGAATGTGGCTAGAGGGGAGTCAGTCGTGGCCGTGTCTCGGTGCGGTGGTACCTTGAGTCTCGCCCGCTTATTCACTCACTGAGTACGATTTGACGGTCATCTTCGCTGGTTGCAGCGAGCCAGATCGTGGCAGCTCTCTGAGCTTGTGACCGCTCATTTGGCTCAATGTTGGGAGTGTCCGAGATGGCAGCCTGAATGAGCGTGATTGCGTTGGTGGTCAGTTGATCAGCCTCGCTCCAGAAGCTATTCAACTGAGTCAACTTGTCGTCACAACCGCCAAGCGTATTTCCTGCCACGAAGTAGAAAGCGCCGTTGAGATTGACCAGAGCAAACGACATCCATGGAAAGAAGAGGACAAGAGCCGTCAAGTATTGCCATGTGGCACGATGAAGGCCAGCCATCACGGCGTGCTTGCTCGGGTCGGGGCTTGGTGATCGCTAGTAGGACAGAGGTAGATAGCAGAAAAAAACGGAAGAGGCGGGGAGTTGTCATATGTCCTTGAGGACGATCTGATACTGAACCACTTGAAATCTCGTTCGCCGTCAGTCGTGAGACCAGCGTTCTCCTGTGCACCCTAATGAAGCAGGTAATTCCTAACCATGTCAGTAAAACCCCACACACGGGGGTGATTGACCGTGAAAATAGCCTCACACCTAGCAACCTACCCGCTGTGTGACAAGGGGCTCAGAGCCTCCAGTAACTCCCGGTCCGAATACATCAGAGCTAGTGATTCTAGCTTACTCACCAACGAGATGACGGCAAGGCTACCACAGCTCAGCCAATAGTACAAGTGAATGCGGTCTTTTCATTCTGAGAGGTTTGTAACCTTGCTCTGCGTCGTCGGTTGGTGGTACTGGTTTGGGTCTAACCCTGTCAGCATAGGTAGTATAGCTTGTGGGAAGAATCTGACTCTTAGTAAGAGCCCTGGTTTGCTACACCGTGACCCATCCCTCGAGTTCTTGACCAGTTTTGGAGAAGATCCGACATGAAGAGACTCACCGAGCGCGAGATAGAGGTAAGCGCCGACAAGTGGGCATGTTACATTCTCTCTTTGTGGGAGGGAGGGTACCTAATGCGATAAGGAAACCGGCCCCGACAGCTGCCGGCCAAGTCGCACTCGCATACGAACCTAAGCCGTTGGGCCAGGCAGCTGTGAATCAACCACAAACACCTTATTAATGCTGCGGCCCTCCGCCATTTCAGTACTTTCTGGAGAACTCGAAGGCAATCTCGCTACCTTACTCAACATGAGGTGCTTAATCCTCCTTTTGGCCTGCCTCAGTGCGGCAGCCCTGGGGAAAGAGAAAGTCTCCCCTCTCAAGATACCCGGGATTTTCGTAAGCCATCTTGACGGATCCATTACCGGCGACCTTCTGAGCTAACGCAGACTTCTATAGCCTCCACCTGCGTATATGGTGGACAATACCAACAACTTCCACGGGGTAGCCCCTGACAAGGGCACACTCAATGGCCCGGTGTTGAACACCACAGCCCAGGAAGGCCTACGGCACCAAAAGAACCACCCAAACCATACAACGGCTCACTTCACTTCGGAGTATGCAGGAGACCTGGAGCCGCGTCAGAGCTCCGGGTACTGGCTCGCCGACATCAAGCACGGCAGGATGCCGTACCAGCACTCAGACTATCAGTTCTTCCGTAACGTCAAGGACTTCGGTGCCAAGGGCGACGGCGTGACTGACGACACCGTTGCCATTAACCAGGCCGTGGCGTCAGGCAACCGCTGCGGCCTACCCCAGAACTGCGGCTCAACAACCATCTCGGGGGCACTCGTGTATTTCCCTCCCGGGACATACGTGATCAGCTCCCCCATCATCCAGTACTACTATTCGCAGTTCGTCGGCGACCCCAACAACCGTGCCGTGATCAAGGGGGCGAAGGACTTCAAGGGCATCGCACTCATCGACACTGACGTCTACATCCCCGGCGGCAATGGTGCCGAGTGGTACATCAACCAGAACCAGTTCTACCGGCAAATCCGCAACCTGGTCTTTGACCTCACCGCCATGAACGACACCAACCAGGACGGCGACCAGGTCTTTTATCCCACGGGCATCCACTGGCAGGTCGCGCAGGCCACGTCTCTCCAGAACTTGGAGTTCATCATGCCGGATCCGCACTGGGGCCCGACACAAACCGTCGGTATATTCATGGAGAACGGTAGCGGCGGATTTGTCAGCGATCTGGTCTTCAACGGTGGGAACATCGGCTTCCGGGCGGGGTCGCAGCAGTTCACGGCGAGAAACCTGGTGTTCAACAGCTGCGGCACGGCCATCAGCATGATCTGGGACTGGGGCTTCACTTGGAAGAGCATCACGTTCATCAACTGTTACGTGGCCATCGACTGCCAGGCCATCGGCCAGGGGCCCGACGCACAAGGGACGGGCTCCATCACGTTGCTCGACTCCTCCATCACCGCCGTGCCGTACGCTATCCCCGTCAACCCGAACTTCTTGCCCAACTTTGTCATGGACAACGTCCAGATCCAGAACGTCGACTTCCTTGTGTATGTGCCGGGGTCGACCAACTACCTGGAGGGCCAGGCGGGGCCCATCACCATCCAGTCGTGGGCCATGGGCAAGCGGTACGACACCGCCGACGGCGTGGGACGCAACACAATCGGCTTCGTGTCGCCGGTGCCGGACAAGTCACCGTTGCTTCTCGATGCGAGCGGCAAGTTCTTTGAGAGGGGCAAGCCCCAGTACGAGAGCTTCGGCGCCGCCAGTTTCCTCGTCGCGACAGACTTCGGCATCAGCAACGACGGGACCGGCGACCAGTCTGGAGCTATCAACTCACTGCTCTCGGGAAATGTCGGCCGCTTCATCTTCTTCCCGGCCGGCATCTACCGAGTGGAGTCAACAGTGTTTGTTCCGACGGGCTCTGTATTGGTCGGCGAAGCCTGGTCTCAGATCATGGGTGCCGGGGCTCACTTCCAGGACGAGAGCAATCCGCAGGTCGTGGTTCGCTTTGGCAATGTGGGCGAAGTGGGGATCATGGAGGTATCCGACTTGCTCTTCACGGTGGAAGGCCCGACACCCGGGGCCATTCTCGTCGAGTGGAACGTGGCCCAGGGCTCTCAGGGCCAAGCCGGCATGTGGGACTGCCACTTCCGCGTGGGAGGCGCCATCGGTTCCAAGATGCAGCTGGACAACTGCGCCAAGCTGAGTGGCCAAGTCAAGAATGAGTGCAAGGGGGCTTATATGCTGATGCACATCACCCAGAGGGCCTCGGGCTACTTCGAGAACGTTTGGATGTGGACGGCCGACCACGATCTTGACAACCAAGGCCCCGGGGCCAACGACACCGGAGCGGGTCAGATCGATATCTACACGGGCCGTGGGCTCCTGGTCGAGTCCAAGGGTCCCGTGTGGCTGTACGGTACGGCCTCCGAGCACAACATCTTCTACCAGTACCAGTTCAGCGGGGCATCCAACATATACTCGGGGCACATGCAGACCGAGACACCCTACTTTCAGCCCAGCCCGAACTCGCTTTCGGTCTACACACCCGGGCCTTCGGATCCGCAATACACTGACTGCAATCCGGGCGCCAACTGTGTCGAAGCCTACGCGTTGCGGGTGCTCAACTCAACCGACATCTACATCTACGGCGCCGGCTTCTACAACTTCTTTGACTCGTACTCGCAGGACTGTCTCCAGACGGAAACGTGCCAGCAGCGCATCATCGAGACGTCCTTCAGCGAGCGCATATGGATGTACGATCTGTATAGCAAGGGCTCCATCCAGGCAGTGAGTCCAGCTGGCGGTCAACCTGCTCCGGCTCTGCAGTCGGATTCCGACGTGCAGCACGGATTCACAACCGAGATCAGTGTCTGGCTGCCCCTTGCATTTGACGGTGCTGCGCAGTATGGCCTCGGAGTCGGCGGTGAAATCGTTTTCATTGACCCTTCGATCTGGCACGAGGGGAATCCCACTGTCGCCTGCAACCCGCCATGCCAGATCATCTTGCCGCCGTCGCAGTTGTCCACGACGACCACCATAAACTTCCCGCCGTATACCACGTCCATCAGCGAGATATGTGGCGATGGGGCGGTCACCGTGCACTCGACCGTCATCAGCATCCCTCCAGGTAAGCAGCCCCAGCAAGAAGCGAACACCGGGAGATAGACTGACCCAAGCCTGACTGACGGCACAGTGACCACGACCGCAATTGACTACTGGAACATCAACGTGACAGCATCCACCACGGTCGTCGCCCTTTCCAGCATCCAGCAGGATCCCTTCTACATCACCCAGGCCTGCGACGGCGCGACAACCACATTCTTCCCGCCGCCTTTCCCATATCAGACCACCGACGCGTCAAAAAACAACCCCACCGTTACCATCACGAGCGGACCCCCGAGCCCGACCTGCACCAGCAACTGCGGCAGCAAATGCCACCTCTTCTGCGGCGGCCCCTGCCTCCTCTGTGCGGCCTGCCTGGCCTGCCTACCACCCGGCCCCCCACCACCGGTACCGCCCCCCTTTCCACCCCCGGTAGGCGGCATCCCAGGGAGCGACGACTGCACGACCGTGACCGCGACAGAGTGCCACACAGTCTGCGTCCCGACCCCGACGCCGAGCTGCAGCGCTGCCTGCTCGTCCGTGCTCTCGTGCAACCCACAGGGCTCCGACACGACCCAGACCGCGGCGCCCATGGTGTACGCGCCGTTCGAACAGTGGGGCGCTCCGGACGACTCCGAGGCCGACGACCTGTCGGTCGGGAGCGCGATGGCCGGCCTGCTGACGTCCATCTACGGTGCCTTCCCGCCGACGGTGACCGCCACCGGCGGCGGGGGCAGCACTCCGACCGGCTCTCCCTCGGGCTTGGGCATCACGCTCTACTGGGTCAACCAGCTCGGCGGCGGCAAGAACACCACCGACTATGTCATGCAATATGGCACCAACCCCTGCGACGGGAGCCAGAACACGCTCTTCGAGAAGGACGACGTCTCCGGCTCGCCGCAGCCCAACCAGGTTCTTGTGGGTAGCTTTGGGTTCAAGCTGCCGCCGGGCGGGTTTCAGTGCACGTATAGTAATGGCGATCCCGCCGGGCCGGGGCAATTGGTGTGTGTCGAAGGCGCCGGCAACATCGCCACGTATCCGTGCTCTAGGGCGCCGAGTAGTAACCAGGGGACTTGTAGTGTGACCGGCGTTTTGGTGACGCATTATGTCGCCCAAGTTGTGTGTTGATAGGCGCTGTATGTAAATATTTGGCAACAGCTTCCGTTCCAAATACGGGTTTCACTGTGCCGTCGATTTCTCGGCCACCCTTTGAAGTTGTGGCGTAATGGCAAACCGTCTTCGGCTGCCCTCGTTCATTCCTTGGCGCGGTTCCCCAAAGATGGAAAGTCCTCCAGAAGTAGAGCATCTTCGAATGTTCATGAAACTGTCGTCTATATCACAAACTCAGCGTTGCGTCTGAGCGTAAGAACCGGTGCTAGGTTAGCCTAACTTATATCTCTTAAGCAAGGACGGAGCAATAGCATTCGAAATTGAGTTTGATGCTCCTTCTGACGACTTGAAATCCCGACGACAGGACCTAGAGGAGGATTATTGTTACACCCAACATAGGTGGGAACAAAATCAAGATGACCTAGATAACCTATAAATATAGGAAGCAAAAATCGTGAGCAATTCCATCCGTAGCAAAATAGCAGGCCAAGGGCTGACGAAGTTTTTCCTTTACCCCCTACCAATAGCATCGCCTACTCCACTACTCTCGTGCCGTTTCCTATTCTCTGTTTGGCAAGCCTCGTAATCAAGCAGGCGTTAGGACGGAATCCTCTCAAGCTCTGTCTCCGCTCTACTCAGGGACGCTCCCGGAGCCGACCAAGCAACCATATCCCTGCATGCGTCAGTGGTTTAGTGGTAAAATCCATCGTTGCCATCGATGGGCCCCGCGTTCGATTCGCGGCTGACGCAGATTACAACATGACAAGTTGTGTGATGTTGTGTTATTTTTTGTTGCCGTGCTATTCTGGTTAGTTGATTTTCTTCTTGAGTCGCTGGATTTGGTTGCTCCAAGCAGCAACAGAAGCATTTCGTGCTTTGCCGCTTCTCGAGTCGGATGAAAGAGAGGACGGGAGATCCTGACAAAAGCAGCGCCCTCGGACAAAAAGGACCTCTCTTCAACTCAAGCTTTGAATTAAGCATGTAAATGCAGGCAAAATCAACGTTACAGCCGGCTTCCCCACGATTCCCCGCGTTGTCCACCCACGGTCGGCCATCTGCGGACTCCACATGGCTCCATCTGAACGCTGATCTCATGATGTGCTCCCGAAGGATTCTGTGAGCCTACAGGGGACACAACGCAAGTAAAACAAAGATTTCGAGGGTGGGGAAGCCTGAAGGGGAAGCTCAGTCAGTGTAACACAAGACGATTGGTGGAATCCAGCGATCTTCAGCTATGAACCTGCACATCGTACACCAACAGAGAAACCTTCACGGCACATTGTGTAACATGGTTTGTCCCCCGAGATCCACGGCAGACGCATCTCGGGGCCTTGATAGCCCGAGGAAGGGAGATCAGCGAGATGATCGATAAACAGCACTTCATCCATATACTATGTAGGCGCCAGCGTTTTCACCCCTTTCCCACCTTACTCAGGGCCGAAATGTTCTAGACCAGTTTGAGATTGAACCACTATGTCCCGGGCATTCTGGAAGAAACGCTCGCTGCGGGTGCGCGACAACCAGCAAACGAAAGCCGCCGAATTGACACTCCGCGAGTCCCTGTACCCTATCGGCCTTGTCACTATCCTCTTCTTCCTTTGGGGCTTCAGCTATGGCCTGCTCGACACGCTCAACAAGCACTTCCAGAACACGTTGGACATCAATAAGGCGCGATCGTCGGGGTTGCAAGTAGCCTATTTTGGGTGGGTTGTGCCTATGGACCCCGGCCATGCCACGGCGAGACTGACTTGTCACAGGGCGTACCCGCTCGCCTCCCTCGGCCACGCAGCCTGGATCCTCCGCCACTTTGGCTACCGCGCCGTCTTCATCTGGGGTTTATTCCTGTATGGCCTCGGTGCGCTGCTCGCCATTCCGGCCATCATCAACCACTCCTTTGCCGGCTTCTGCGCCTGCATTTTTGTCATCGGCAACGGCCTCGGCTCGCTCGAGACCGCCGCCAACCCGTACATCACTGGTGTGTTTCCCTTTTGCTTTCACTGCTCCTCTTTTGCTTTCACTGCTCCTCTGACCCTCTCCAATCTTACTAAACGCATGGCATTGCATAAACACAGTCTGCGGCCCGCCCAAATTCTCCGAAATCCGCATCAACATTGCCCAAGCCTTCAACGGCATCGGCACCGTCGTCGCCCCCGTGCTCGGCTCCTACGTTTTCTTCACCTTTGACGAGCAGGCCGCCCTGCGCAACGTGCAGTGGGTCTACCTCGCCATCGCGTGCTTTGTCTTCTCCCTCGCCGCCGTCTTCTACCTCTCGCCCATCCCCGAGATCACCGACGCCGACATGGCCTTCCAGGCCGCGCAGACGCACGGCCAGGGTGGTGGTGACGGTGGTGGTTGTAGTGACGACCTGCCCCTCCGAAAACAGTACCGCCTCTTCCACGCCGCGTTCGCGCAGTTCTGCTACACCGGCAGCCAGGTCGCCATCGCGGGGTACTTCATCAACTACGTGACCGAGACGCGGCCGGGCACGTCGAGCAGCGACGGGAGCAAGTTCCTGGCCGGGTCGCAGGCCGGGTTCGCGGTGGGACGGTTCGGGGGCGCGGCGCTGATGCACTTCGTGCGGCCGCGCAAGGTGTTTGGCGTGTTTCTGACGCTGTGTATCGTCTTTGCGGCGCCGGCGATCACGCAGAGGGGAAATACGGGGATGAGTATGTTGTTTGTGGTCATGCTGTTTGAGAGTATCTGTTTTCCAACGATTGTGGCGCTGGGGATGCGGGGCTGGGGAGGCACACGAAAAGGGGGTCGGGGTGGATCGTGGCCGGCGTGTTCGGGGGCGCGTGTGTTCCACCGCTGATGGGGGCGGCCGCGGATAGGCATGGGACGGGGTTTGCGATGGTGGTGCCGCTATGCTTCTTTGTGGGGGCATGGACGTATGCGTTGGCAGTCAATTTTTGGCCATGGTATAGGGATACGGTAGATGCCTTCTCGACGACGGAGGTGGGGGTGAGAGAAGACCAAGGGGACGCGCTTGAAGCCGAAGCCGGGCAGGCCAATGGGCCTGTAATGGAAGAAGGCAAGCCAAGGGCAGTCGACGTGGAGAAGGTTTGAATACATGGTGGCAAAGCCCGTTCTTTTGTGGAATTAACTCATCGAGATATGGAACCCCCATGTCAACATCGCGTACCTCATTACCCTTCCCGACGCTCTTAGAACTCGATAATCGCTTTGACGACCTGCGGCCGTTAGCTTAACTCGACATGAACGGTTCACCGCAGGCTTACCGTTCCATCCTTCATGTCCGAGATGGCCTTCTTGAGCTCAGCTACTGGGTACACCTTGCTAATCTTCTCAACCGGAAACTTTCCCTGCCTGTGAAGCTCGACCAACTTGGGAATAAACTGCGTGGTGGTTAGCAAACAGTCGTAGATTTTTGAGTGTTAGGAAGCTAAAACCTCCGGGGGGTGCGAATCGCCCTCGGCAACGCTCAGCCACGTCTTCTTTCCCGCAAAGAAGGAGCCGGAGCCGACACTGATTCTCTCCTCTCTTGGCGGCGCGCCGACTGATGCTGCCGTACCGCTATACGCCAGACAGTCCAGCATCTTCTCAACCACTGCCGACACCCCCGTAGTGTCGATGGCAAAGTCGACGCCTCGACCGCCGGTCATGGCCATGATCTCGTCAATGACGCTTCCCTTGATGGTGGCAGTGTTGATCGTATGCGTAGCCCCAAGCTCTTTTGCAAGCGCCAACTTCCGGTCCACAATGTCAACTGCGATGATCTGTTTGACAGAAGTAGCCGCAGCGGCCATCATGGCAGCAAACCCCACACTCCCAGCGCCGAACACGGCCACCGACTGGTCCGGCTTCGGCTTGAGGATATTCAGCACCGTCCCCGCCCCGGTCTGGTACCCGCAGCCCATCGGCGAATAGATGGCCATGTCCTCCGGAAAAGCACACTTCACCACGCAGTACTCGTGCACCACCGAGATGCGCGAGAAGGAGGACTGCCCGAAGAACTGAGCCCGTACGGGCCGGCCGTCCAGGAGCTTGGCGGGGCTGGTCCCGTCGGCGCGACGGATGCCACTGAGGTTGAGGGGCGGGAAACTCGCGCATCGGCTGAACTGGTTGTCAAGACAGCTGATGCAGTCGCCGCAGGCCGCAAAGGAGAGGAGAACAGGGTCGCCGACACGGAGGGTCTTGTCTTTGACTTCAGAGCCGATGGCCTGGATGATGCCGGCACCTTCGTGACCGGCAATGGCGGGGAACTCCAGAAGGCCGGCGAGAGCGCCTTGTTGGAGCCAAAAGTCCTGAGCGGAGGTGAGTTGTAGATGCTACGGGGTTGGGGGTGGGACGTGTCAAGGGGACAGACTGTGTGACAAACGCCCGAGTACTTCATCTCAACGAGGACTTCGTCGGGTCTCAGGTCCTGAATGACGATAGGAGTCATCTCAAAGTCGCCCCCGGCAGTGTTCACCACGAGGGCTTCGGTTTCTAGTGGGAGTTCCATTTTGACTGGGGTATCGTTTCGAATCAATCAGATAGACAATGTTAGAATCAGGGGATTGATAGAGGTAGTTTCGTTGGCTCTTCTGCTTCGTGTCTTGCTCGTGTGCTCAAGTACAAAGTCAAGGCACTCGCACAGGAAGAAGATCTCCGCGTGTCTGTCGTAAATGTATCCCCGCTCCCTCCACGTGCCCTTTTTGTTCCCCTTTCCAGACAATCAGTTTTACGCTTCTGACCGCTCAGTGGTGTTATTGCGTGGCCCTGCAGAATCATCCCATGACAGTGCCCAGAGACCCTGAACGTCAGAGAATCTGGCTGTGACAAGCCGAGACATCAGATGTTATAGCCCGGAGATCTCCTGTTCTGACCCTTGGGCGTCAGTTCTGTATCCGCTCTCCAATTCGATGCACCCCAGTGTGGGGGATCCTGGTCCGCCCCTCGGATCGATTCCGGCTACCCTTTTCCGTTTCTGTGGGTGAATCGGTCCATAGTTCAAACCACACCCATGCAACAATGTACAGCAACGCCAATCCTGGGCAACCAGGACTTGTGGGAATTGCGCTAGCTAGGCGATTGTAGTATTTGCTTGTAGATGGTTGAAGATGAGTTGAGATTCCTGTAAGGTGCCAGTGCCTCGAAGGGGCCTCTGCAACCCGAATCTTCGACCTGATTATATCACATTAACAATGCCAGGCCTGCTGTCCCATCCAATGAGCAGTGGGGTGTGTGAAGTTTACCGTCCGCTTTGAACTGGAGTACAGGAGCCAATCTGAGTGCGGTCATCGAAGCCCAAAGAACGGCTGCGTAGCCGAGCCGGGTCCCTGTTTGAGACGCTGGCATCTGGAAGCTTGTTCAGTGATGGCCGGGACACCAGCTCATCCCCGAGGCATCTAGCATGCCCATCGAGATGGGTGCTGCGGGTCAGCCCGACCGACAACAATTCTTACGAATTGGTCTCACGACATGTCCGGGAACAACCCCAAAGGGGTGGCTGGAGCGTGGCGTAGGACAGATAATTGGTCGTTCACATGATTCCTTTTGACGCTGTTACAGATGTAGAAACTGTATTTTGAACGAGCCTTGTACCATCGCCTAGATATGTTGCTTCCCACCGGCAAGCCCCTTTCCTCTCCCATTCCTCCCGGGCCCCCACCAGCCCCAACGCGCGACGCCGCGGTCCAGACACATAGACCGATCCAGCTATCTTGCCTACTCAGCAACCCTGTTCCCCCAAGTCTACATTCCTCGACTTCCTAGCAAGGGAAACCGCCAGACGTTTCAGGACCTGTGCCCCAGCCATTGTCTTAGGTATTGGCTCAGCAGGCGACGCCCCTTTCACACCGCTCACTCGTCATTTGCGTGGCTGTTGATAATTTGCTTGGCCCTCGTGTTGGCGGCGTTGGACTTGTCCTTGCTGTCAAAGACGACGGTGGCCTCGACGTTGTAGATGCTGCCGGCACGGCCCTTGGAGCACTTGAACTCGCCCTTGGACTAGGTGCCGAAGTCGGCCACCATCCTGTCCAGGGTCTTGTCGCTCTTGAGCCCGCTCTTCTGGTACGCTACGGGGTTGCGCTGCTCCTCGATCGTCTTCTTGCCGTCTTTGCCGACCTTTTCGTACTTGTACTTGGAGACGATGTTGAACTTGCCCGTCACGTCGGCAATGGCGCCAAGAGCAAACAGTGTGACGACTGCAAGGAGGAAGAGCTTGAGGTTGTACATCTTGATGGGGCGGTTGGTGTTCGTGTGTTGGTTGTCTTCTTGGTGTTTGCTGCCTGCCTGAAAGTTTTCACAAGTGCTGTTCTCGAGCTGTCTCCTCCAGGTATTTATGCGAGAACCGCTCCCACCTCACTGATGTTCCGACATTGTGAGAGCTCTCGTGAACCTTGTGTTTTGTTTCCCGAGCTGCATTGTTTCCCCGAGATGCCTTGTTGGATGCTGACTGCATCGGGTATCACCAGCCAGCCGCTCCGGTGTTCAGATATTGCACTCTATATTCCCAACGAACTGCGCCGTATTCGATAGTCCATAAAGACAAGGACTTAGCTGACTTGACTGTCATTTGACGAGACATATGGTCGAAACTTTCGAAGTCTGCCCAATTCGAATCCTGCACGGGATTGCTGAGAGGCCGAGTGATTATCTCTGTGCCAGTCTCCTCCAAAACAACCCCAGTGGCCCCCAACTGAAGGCAAAACCGTCGGTACATTGGTTGGGGTTCTATGAGGCATTAATCTCAGTGCTCGAATCAACTCTATTTGAATCATGGCCGGACTTAACTCCGGATGATTCGGAACTGATGAAGATTGGGTACCTCATGGCGTCTGTGAGACACCGTAATGACACAATTCCTACCTATAATCTGATCCATCGGCCTTGACTGCAGGCGGGCAATAAATTGGACGTCAGCTTTCATATTACTAATACCTGAACAGTACCCTCAATGCGGCCGATGTGGAACAGCCAGCTCGTTCCAACTGCAACTCGACTCTCAATTCGGAAGGTGACCTTTTTCCGCCCCCCAACTGCAACCCACACCTCAATCAGGCTTTGTGCACCTTACATTCCTTGCGAGGTTTCTGTGCCCTTCTCAGTTGACCAAGTCAAACTTTTACCAACATACGAAGCAAACAAGAACCATGACGGCGACAACGCCGGTGACAATAACATTTTCCCTCTTCTCCGCCCTCCCCTTCGAGCTGCGGGATCGGATCTGGCGCGAGGCCCTACCACACCCCGCCGGGCCAGCTCTCTACTTCTACCGGGGAAGGGGCTGTTGGGTTCCGCGGTCGTTGACGGAGTCTGACCGGGTTTCATACCCGGCGACGATGGGCTGGCCTTCGAGTTCCGGACCGATCGGCTAGGCCACGACAATCAGTACGATCTGCCGCTTGTCTTCGTCAACCGCGAGGCTCGCAAGGTTGCGCTAGCCTGGCTTCGCCAAAGGTAAGTCTAGGTAGTTGAGAGGGACGAGAACGGTTGTCGTTGAATCTGGGCTGAACCAACTGCCAAACTCCTAGGGCATTGAGATCCGGCTACAAGCCTATGGCAGGCTACTGTTTACACGCCCCTTTGACCCAGAACTGGATGCTTTATACATCACGCGCGACAAATGGGAGGAATTTTGCCTGGAACCCATGGATCGGCTGCTCGAACCCGATCTCAGCGGCCAATCTGTGGATCTCAAGTCGGGCCTTGTAAAGATTGCCGTGCCCGAAGCGCTCTTTCTTGACAGCGAAGCTATTAGTTGGATGCCAGAACTGGAAAGATGGTTCGAACATCTCAGAGTGCTTCTGGTCGTGATCGGTCCACAGCCCGACGTTGACGACGTCTCGGGCCCATGGCGATGGGAGGTGGAGGAGGTGGAGGGAGCGTCATTCACTTGGAGCAGCGGCAAGCACGAGTTTGAAATGCAAGGTGGGAACAATGAGATCTTTGGGGACAACGCTCTGTATAAAAGGCTACGGGAGGCGGCTAGCCGGGGACTGCGGGAAGAGCTTCTCAAATGCAGATTAGAGTATTCGGAGATCAGACCGATCTTGGCAGCGAGACGGTAGGTAGTTTTCCATTCTGTGGTCTGTGGAGATAGATTTAACGACCGCCCAGAGGCGTCTGAGTTGCGCGTCCCTCATTGCACACGAGCAGGCCGCGAATATTACCAATGCCCTCGTCTTGTAGCACACGTCAGTCGCGCATCTGGTATAAGAAGGTTCCACCAAGAGGCATCGTGGGGGCACGTACTTAAGTTGAGCGTTGAGGTCACCAGAGCCCCCGTGCCGTTCTGCGAAGCGCACGAACAGCTCAAAGACGCCACGCTAAGAGTGCAGGTCGACTTTTCGCAGTGATCCCCATACTCTCCACTATATTTGGGAAAGAAAATGGTTAGTCAGCATTGAAAATGTCTCGAGATGTCAACTTATCTGTCGTCCGAATGAAAGATCCTCCAGGGTCTTGTCTGATAGGGGGAAAATAGACCACATACTCGACCATCCATTTGAGCATGCCACTGGTTTTTTCGGTGCCAATGCAGCGGTTCAGATCCAGTTTGTTATTGTAGATTATCGGCGGCACCTCGTGTGGCCCCCGGGTGCCGGGGTCACAAGTCGCTTCAAGGACGGTGCCGCCGTCAATGATGCAGTGGACAATACGACGGCTTGGAGTTTCATGGCGAAGTCGGGTTGCGAGGGAGGAAGCGTTTGGTTGGGTAGCACAAATGAAGGTAGTTTCTGCTGTGTCAATGCTTTGTGTGGACTTGAACGGTTTGATGAGGAAACGAAGCGTCCGTTGCAGTGCCAGGATTGTGCGAGGGACGCCCTCCTAAATACCTACTCCGTCCACCTGGCTACCTGAGGACCCCGTTGCTGTTTCGGGACCAACCTTGTCATAGCTTTTTCCCACTGCCTGCTCTTTGCCCGCGTCTGTCCTAGGCCACAAATGGTGTTGTCTCAGCCCAAGGCCATGCATCATCAATGCTCGAGGTGGTTGGCTATTAGGCCAGGTTGGCTGCCAGAGTGGGTTTGTTGAGAAGTTCCAACCGCCATATTTTTGAACGGCCCAGAGTGTTTGTGGGTTGTGTTGAGTTCCGAGAAACCGATTTCTTCCCAGCTGATGTCCCCAAGCTAGCATTCAAGCTCGACCCGGCACGGTTAAGAGGCCCGGTTGGGAGGGGTACCCGGGAGCCACGGCCGAGAGTTTCGTCTGAAACCAACGTTTGTTGGTAAATGGATGACCAGGGGGCGGTGTCAAGCGCTCGCCATTCAAGGCTGGCCAACAATCCGTTTGCTTGTTTACTTCTTTTCAAAAGCCCGGGGTTCGATGTTAGCTCGTCACCGTTCAGGCTGAGAGAGTCAGGCGCACGGAGACAAAGGTGACCAACAGCTTCCAGGTCGTCTTTGGTACACACCAAAGGAAGATAGTTGGGGATGCTCTTTTTAACTTTCCTTTATTGTACGCAGCCACGGTTTGGTTATGGTGAAAAGCTTAGTTGGCCTCACCAAATGCCTGGGGCTGATGTTCTTTAGGTACCTACTAGAGTCGCCGATGCTGGCAGGACTCCCGCAGCCATCATTAACAAGAAAGCTGAATCATCAAGGTACATTCACGGCTCATGCCATTCATGACGGAACGAAGAACTGGTGACAACGGCATTGTAATTGACTACCTTGCCCACATGTATGTACGGTATCTTGAAGAGCCCACTGTCATTTTCTGGCTTGCGCCGTTCTGCACACCGCCTCCCCCACCGCCGGTCCTCTTCTCACATCAGCATTTCCAGGCACTGTTCCCCTGAGCCTCTGGTTAGGTAGGTAGTAATTTACTTAAGGTGGGGCTTCAGTAGGGGGAAAAAGCAGGTCGCAACGGGACGCCACATCCGTTCCGTCACCCGACGACAGATACGGGATCCCGAAGCTGCACGACAGAATGTTGCTTCTCCCATCTGCGGAGAGCGAAATGATGCTGGTTATCGGATCAATACAGCCCTTGATCCGTACATAACCCATCGCGGGATTATCAATTGCCGGCTCGCTGAAGGCAAAAAACCGCTCGCTTGTCTCGGAAAGGTTGGTGTCGATGCCTATGCCGGACGCGGTGTTTGCAAACGTCTCGAGGAAGCCGTTCTCGTTCAGCACAAAGGTCGTGAGGGCGACGTTCTGCGGATCGTCTGCACCGGACCCGAAATTGACCCAGACCACTGTGCCGTCGCCTAAATCGGCCAAGACGAACTCGGCGCCCTCGATCTGGGGCTTGATGCGGAATGGGACGCCTGTGGGCTTGCAGCCTTGCGTGGAGGTGACGGTGGGGGCGGTTGTTGTCGTGACGATGGCGGTCGAGGTCACGGTGACAGTCTGGGTGATGGTGGCGCTGGCAATAACCTCAACCACGGCGGTGAAGGTGGCCGAAGTCGTTGCGGTCACAGGGACAGTGTTGGTCGTGGTGGTGGTGAGAGTCGACACGGTCGTGGTGATGGCGTTGGAAGCGGTCACGGTGACGGTCTTTGCGGTGGGCTGCTTTGTGATGGTGATGGGATTGATGCCAAAGCACTTGCAGGCGTCCACATAATGGTCCCAGTCCTGGCATGCGGGCCAGGCGTAGTCAGGGATGCCATATGGGTTGTTGCCCCGGGCGACCACATCGACATCGCGGGCCATCTTCTTGACTTCCAAGACTGAGCCATAGATAGTCGTGGTCGTGACGATGGGCGGCGCTGTCTCGGTAGAAGTCAAGGTGGTAAATACGGTGGAGGTCTGTAGGACGGTGTTGGTGGCTGTCGAGGCCGTAGTGGTCGTCGTCTCGGTGAACAGTATGGTGCTGGTTGCCACAGTTGCGGTCGTAGACGTGGTGACAGTGACAGTATCGACAGCGCTGACGATGGCAGTAATGGTCTTGGTTTGGGTGCTACATTTGGTGTGAGTATGAAGCTGTGCGTGGTGAGGGGATGGACTTGGCTGGAGGTCTTACACGGCAGGAGGCGTCACTGTCACGACCAGGTTGCCCAGGCAGTCGAGCAAACCTCCCACAACGCCCAAAGCTGCATTTATGTGTCAGCAGTTTAGCTCTCTAGAATCTTGGCGCATTCGGAATGGCTTACCTCCCCAGCACGGGTTTGTGCGAAGGCAAAAGAACAGGGCGTTGGCGGATTGCACCAGGGCAATGCCCCAGAGGACAACAAACCCGAGATTCCTCATTGTTTCGTTGCACAAGGAGGCAACAAGTCCAGGAGATTGTTCCAAGAGCGGCCTAATGCTGAGAGCCTCGAGAAAGCTGAGAGAGGATGGAGATATCAAGAAGCAGGAGTTTGTTTCCTTGGGAAGTTGCTCCCTTCTTATGCTTTTTGGGCATTCCTCCGTTCATCGTCACGTTCGCTTTGCGGTGCTGGTGTACTGTTGATTAGGGAGAGCTAGGTTTGGCTATAACCAGGTACCAGTCATGTTGTATTGTTGTTCATACACAGGCACAATGATTTGTGCGTCGAGGGCTATCTTAAGGTGTGTGTCTATCCGGCTCTCTCCATCTGTCTGCAGACTCATCGCAGAAGCACAACTGCAAAGACCGCCCGGTGGCGCCTGAAAGTTCTCGGAAGCCCCTTTTCCATTGGCAAGTGGCCTATCAACGGGCAGAGGAGCCGATATTCCAAGACTTCCAAGACTTCCAAGACTCCCAACACTTCCAAGACGACCACGGTAGAAGTCTTAGATCGACCCTCAACTCAATCACATCTCAGATCCATTGTCGTCCCCTTTGTACCCCGTCAAGATCGGAGATGAAGTCCGCACCATTGCACTTGCTATACCCCAGATCCATGTGGTCATCCGCTGCAGACGTCCACACACCTAGCCATGCCAGCCAAGTCCTGCGAGTGAACATACAACCAGAATATCGGCTTGCTGTGATTGAGCCGCCGAGTAGCCATCGATCAATGCCCAAATGAGTGTTGTTTTGCATTCAAGGTCTGCTTGGTGGGACGAGTACGTTTCTTCCCTGGTACCTAGACGGGGTTAAAGTCGTTCGCAACCACAATAACGTCGACTATCGCATGTTCCCTTTCCAGGTTATTTGCAGCAGTTACCCGCCCCTATTGTGACCTTCTCTTGTGGTTACTGGGCTGCTTCGCTTGTTGGGTGTCGAGCGCGGAATATCCAGCATAACTGGGGGTGTGGCAGAACCCCTTCACTATGTATCTATAGATGGCGGTGCCGAGGCCGGATAGGAGCAATGCTTGTTTGGGCCCAAGACGGACTTTGCAACTCCCCCAGCTGTTCCTTGCATGCTAGCGCTGAATGGGGAGGAGAGTGTTATTGGAGCTGGGCCCTATAGCAAGACATGGTTCTGGGCTGCTCTAGCTGTGACCCGGCTTCCACAGGCCATTCTTTCTCTATCTGGGGCCTGCCGCCCAGCGTGATTTGATCTGCAAGCCGTCAGCCCATAGACGCCCAAGACCCTGGGGGTGTCACCAGTGCGAGGCGACCTGCATTCCAAATTCTGTCACCGTTCTTGGTCCAGGCTGACGGCGGCTGACGGATGTGATGCAAAGCAGCCCGGTCAGCCTCCCCAAAAATCTTGAGAGAACCTGGGTGATCGAGTGATGAATGAGATCAAGCAGGCTAGCCGAAGAACGGCTGAGCGAGGTTCCTTGCACGCTTGGCACACAGCGATGCTGCTCCGGTGATGCCTATCAACAATAAAGCGGGTGGTATTATCCGATGAGGGCCATGGTCGGATCGATGCATGGGGATGAAAGAACCGGGTCGGTCGGCAACCAACCTGAGAGGCGCGAGGGTCTAGGCATCACAACTGCACCGTGATCACTCACCGGCCTCCTGGTATCCAAACATGCAATCATGACGGCACCCAGGCGGCGAGCAATGCCGATCAGGGTCGGCTATTCCAGGGCATATTGATAGATGGCCAAGAAGACGCAAGGTTGCAGGTGGCAGCTTGGGCCGCAGTAAGAGAGTCTGAGAGCAGGTGAGCGCAGTCCAATACTACGAATCTCCCCAACTGCGATCCTCCTCGTCACCTTGCCAACGCTTGGCACGAACGCTAATTCCCCTGCTGATCTTCTGAAAAAGGATGAATGGGTTCACCACGAAGGGAATCCCTGGCGGCCAACAACAGTGAATGACCAGAGGACCAGCGAGTGATGGCTTGGGGGTTTTGCTAGCCTCCGCCCATGCTCGTCATCTCGTCGGCATGGATACAAACCATTCCAAGTGTACCAACTTGGCAGTTAGGAACAACCAAAGCATTGTGGATTCTACGCCGGGAAACTTGAAGCTCGAGACCACGATAGGTTGGGACTGTTCCGGCAAGAACTGCAGCGTGTAGGGCGAGGGTGCAATTAATGGAAGATTCCTAAGGTCGATGTTGGAAACCGCCTGTCGACACGCTACCCAGCCTCATCACCCGCGCGGTCTAGGAATTCCATTTTCTTTTATTGGCCAGCATACTCTCCTCGACGTCTTGGCATCTTTAATGCTCCTTCACCGGTTTAAGTTCGCCGCCACGCCCCCCTCCAGCCACCTGTCTTAGGTTAGCAACTCTAATGCTCCTTCATCATTTCTACAAGTACATTGCTTACAGGGGAAGATTCACTTCGAGTAAAACCTTCACGTCGAGAATCGGGGAGTAAGATCAGCAACTCTTGGATACCCACCCACAGTTGATGTTATTACGTACACTGCATGTGCTCAGCAAGCGGTCGTTGCTCCCTCCAACACGCCACGCCATAACAGGATCAGCTGAACGACAGGGAAAAAATAGAACAGAAACGAAGAGAATGTGAAAAAAAAAGAAACAACACACAAAATGAACGCTACTAACGTCTGTCTCGATGACCCCGGACCCATCCCGATCAACTCACCCCTCTCAACTCTTGCAGTTCCCTTGTTACGTTCATTCCCAGATTACCCGCAGTCTAATTCCCGTGCCATCCTCCCTCCAAAAAAAGAAGAGAACTTCGTCCAGTATCTGCGCCAGCTCACAGCCGCAGATGACATCCCCCACAGCCACAACGCCGAGACCCCTGACCGCCTCACACCCTCAGCTCCCCCATGACCTTGTGATACCCCTCCAGCACCTGCCTCCCCCTCTCCTCCCCCCTCACCTTGATGCTAATCTGGTACGGATCCGGCTCGAGGATGACATGGCTGTTGGTGGCCTGCGTGTCGATGGGCACGACTTTCCCCGTGCGCGGGCACGTCTTGGGACCCAGATTAAACGCCCACAGCGTGGCGGCCGCGAACACAAAGGTCTCGTCGTCGACGATGTTCTGCCCCAGGCAGGTGCGGCGGCCCCAGCCAAACGTGTGCATCGACTGGCCCTCGCGGAAGTTGGGGTACCGTGTGAGCGGCTCCTGGTAGGTCGGCCAGCCGGGCTCGAGCCAGCGCTCGGGCCGGAAGGAGTCGCCGTCGGGGTATTTCGTGGGGACGCGGTTGAGGGACCTGTTTGTGTGTAAGTGATAGGTTCCTGTGGGTTTGGGGGTGGGGGGCCCCTGGTTGGAGGATAGGGGTTGTGGAGGTGGTTGTGTCATTCGGGATGCTGAGGCTGAGACAGCGGCTTACCATTCGCAGGCGAGGACGATGGTGCCTTTTTTGATCTTGACGCCTCGGTACTCGTCGTCGCGCTCGGCTTGATGGGGTACGCCTGGGCCAATGGGTCAGGGGGTCAGTTGCTCACCGGGTTCAATTCAAAGAATCTGCCAAGCAGAGAGCACTCTGGGCGGGCGGTAATAATTGAAGCGACGGGTCTCAAAAAGACTCACCCAATGGCACTCCAGATCTCCATCGCACGGTTTCCTTCAAGCACGCCCTGACGATTGGGAGGTTGGCAAAGTCCTGCATGGTCGGCATCCGATCGCCGCAGACGCGGTCGATCTGGTCCTGCGCCTTCTTCTGCCACTCCGGGTGCAGCGCCATGGCCATTAGGTAGAACTTGAGGGGTCCGCTGATGGTCACGACCCCGACCAGGTTGAGAAACCCAATCATGCAGCTCGCAAACACCTCTTGCTCCTCCTCCTGGTCCAGACTCTCGTTCCCTTCCTTCCGCAGCTGCTCGAAATACCGGTACGCCCACGTGTCGCCCGGCAGGTCGCCCCTCTTCATCCGGTCCTTGGCCAGGCGGAAGTTGTTGAGCCACCAGGCGCGCTGCTCGCGCTCGCGGCGGATCTCGTAGTTGTACCAAGGGTTGACGAAGCCGGGAAGGTGCCACAGCGGCGTGAGGGTGTTGGGCAGCGGGCCCGACACGCTCATGCAGTGCAGCGTCTGGTCGGCGCTGTCGCCGTTGGCGCGCCCCTGCGTCGCGTCGTCCCACGCCAGCCGCGACATGACGCGCCCGCAGAACTCGCGCGTGTAGTCGAGGAAGCGCGCCGGGTCGAGGAGCAGCAGGCCCAGGTACCGCGTCGCCTCCTTCTCGACGTGCCCGTAAAAGTGGTGCTTGTACGCCTCGACCATGGCCGCGTGGGCCCATTTGCGCTGGTGCTTCCAGATGTCTGCGGTTGGGGTTGAAAAGAATGTGAGTGACTCCTCCCCTCTCTTTCCCTCTCTCTATCTTCGTCTTCAAAATGGGCAAAGGGTTGACGATGGGAGAAGTGCTGGTTCTTACCATGGCGGTCCATAAGGGCTGAGTATGCCGGTCCTTCCTTGTGGCGGATAAGCGATCGGATCTGCGGCCGGCCCGAGTAGATGTGGCCTCGCTTGACCAGCAGCTCCTCTGCAATCTTCTCGTCCGACACGATGATGAACGGCTGGTTCAGGGCTCGGGTGTAGTAGATGGGGCCATGTTCGTCGGCCCACTCCTTGAACTTGAGCCAGAGCGAGAATCGAGGCAGGTCATGAACGCGACCCACGATGGGGAACTGCTGTGGGCCTGGAAACCGGGCTTTGGATCCGACGCTCTTCCTCCATGTGAGGATCTGCTTGATGGCCGAGAAGATGAGGCTGGGGATGGCCAGGTAGAGGAGGATCAAGGTGAGTCCCTCCATCTTGGGAGCATCCATAACAGGCAGCCGGTGAGAGGTTCACCTGTGGAAAGTATGGTGGTCGGAGTAAGGGTAGGGTGGATGGGGGAGGGGGGCTTCCTGACGGAGGCCACGAGGGTACTAATACGATGTCAGATCTACCGCTTCGTCCCATAAATAGGCAAGAGCAGAGCCAAGAACAAGGCAACCCAGAGATATGGGATGTGCCGTGACCTGGGTCATACCTGTTTCACCAGAGAGTTCCTTCCGGGACCCGGAGTCAGGCCCTGGCTCGCGGCGGAGGGGCCCATTGCCCGAATAAGCAACCTTGTCACCCGAGAGCACGTTGTACATGGTCGAACCGTGGGCTCCAGGGCCAGGTTTGCTCGGGCCAGCAGCCAACCATCATCGAGGCGGCCTCGCTTGCTTGGACCCAGCGTGGAGAGAGTCCGGGAAGGGCGGTTCCCTCATCGAGTCAGCGGAGGGGAGCAAGAGAGGGAGTGGGGGCGTGTATCCTGGTCTGTGGGAATCCGCGCTCCTGGAAGAGAGAGAGGCATGTGGTTGTGCAAAGCCCGTTCTAATCTCGTCATGCTCGGTGCGAGATATCATTTGCCAAATTGCCCAGGACAGTCTTGGTGATTCAGCCTATTGTCCGCCGCCCAGCAGCGCGATGCTGTGTAGCCCGTATCTCTAGCGCGAACTATCGGAGATAGCAAGTCAGGTAAACAGCCTCAGGTACCAACCAAAAGTCGCCTACTATAATCGGGCTTCCCTCGAACTGCGCGCGACACCATCTAGCTCGCTTCCCAGGGGTGACTTCCCGTTCCCCACAACGCGGTGCCGTCGCAACCCGGGTTTCCCTCCTTGTCAAACATGGGATGGCCTCCGGCCCCAATGATGTCAACTCCTGCTTCTCAAACCCTGCTTCTTTCGGTTAGTGGTGGCCCAAAGGACAAGAGAGAAGCTTTTGAAAGCCGTGCCTCAAGTTTCGACGCCACAGCCGTTCCCGTCAAAGAAGACTGCGTTGCTGGTGTTGGGGTGTGCACCTTGGGCCGAGTCGAGCCAGTGCGACGGCAACAGGGCGGCAGAATGCGGTGAATTATCCCGTTCCCGCACACAAAGCCATGTCTCACGACATAGCCCAGAGCCGACAGGGGTGTGGGGTTTTTCTGTCGTGGACATTAAGTTGGGGATGTCCGTCCGGTGGTCGCCCCGACAAGCGAATGAAGTGCCACACCACTTTCAGCCCTCTCAGCAGCAAAGGAGCGTTGCGTGATTAACGTCAGAGGTTGCATCGCGAGAGGCACCGGCTCACAACCACGGTTCTGGGACGAATAAACCTCCGAAAGTCATGAGAAGGTGCATGGCCTCGCTAGAGAATTAGACGAGCGCTCGAGATGAAGGTCCCTTTGAATCCGGACCAGGAAGACGGGTTTCCGGGCCCGAGAACAAATGAGGGCCGGGCGATAGAGAGCTGATACGTGCAGTCGGAGCGTGGTCGATCCTCAGCAGGCATCATTCTCCTGAGCGACGGCCAGGAGGAGTCGCGACCTGTGGCGACCACTACGCGAGAGCGTTGTGAGACCATGCACGGGACCTGCGGGGATTGGCGTCTCACCGACCCGCAAAGCAACAGTTGACAGGAGGGTTTCTGACGCCTCGCCCATTTCCTGGTCGCCGTCTGGGCTCTGCATCGCCCCGGGTGGCCAGAGGAGTCTGGGCAGGTGAAACTCCAAAACATCGCCATGATGTTCAGATGTGAGCTACCGACACGTGACGTTGATGAGGCTGTGTGTCAGATCTTGGATCAGAGCAGATGTCCCGCGCATGCTGAGGTGGTGGGAAAGTCCTCCGCAGAACCGTTATTTGTTTTGGGCGGAACTGATGCCGCCACGAGGCAGGATGCATCCCGCTGCTAGTGCCTTGGTGAGTGAGACTTGGGAGGGTGCTGCATCCTGTACGACCAGAAGCCCAAGCACCTCCACTTACATCGCTAGAGTGTAACTCGGCTCGACCGGGAGCCCTCTTGTTGGATCACACACATTGCAGGGCCGGCCGGAACACAACACCAGCCTCGCGCAGCGAGATGCGCAGCCTCAACAAGCTTCTGCGCACAAACATTTGGAATGTATGCAGGGGAGACGCAGCCAAAAGCATTCACCAGGCCGTGACCTGCATGGAAGTCATTTGCTGTGTTTGAAGTTCTGAGACTCGTGGGTTCGGCAACTTCGGCTCTCAGGCAGGCAGCGAGCGACCTTCAAAGCCAGTTTCAAACAAACAGCAAGATCCCCATGAAAACTTGCCGATCGAAATCACGATCCCTCTCATTACTTGTCGTCGAGATGAAGGCGCCAAAGGCGAAACGGGTGGTAACACCAGAGTACTTCGGAAGTCGGGACCGAAGGACGCATGGAAACCGAGGAGATGTTCCAGCGAGGTCTCATCGCCCAAGGCCTCCCGCCACTCTGCGAGGGGACTGGATGACTGGCGAGACAGGGCCTCTGCGATTGGAGGTGATTGACACCGAGGTCTCAGCGCCGAGATGCCGCCTTGCACAGGGTAGGTAGGCCGCATCTTGGGGGGCTCCGACGAGCAAGTGAAGGCTGAGCCGTATATGTATGAGTGAGTTGGACGGGCATGAGGCTGGGTCAATTCGGCCAGATCCAAGGGTCGCTGGTCGAAACAGAAGAGCTGCTTTGGTGGGGAACATACCGATGCAGGGTCACAGCATCCGACACGCTGGAACGTTCCACGGCCGATGCGCCAGCAGCGGCGACAGCCACCAGTTCGGCGGTCCTCGGGGTTGGTCGGGGATGGCGATGCCGTCCAAGCTGAAGATGCAGAAACACACCCGAAGGTCAAGTGCTGGCTTCTCATGATTGGCGCCGAACCGCGGAGCCGGATTCCGGCCGAGTTCCAACAGAGCTGCAAGCCTCCAAGCGACTTAGGCCAGTCGGAAGTCAAGGTTCAGGACCGGAATTGTAGTGTTTCCCGTTCTCTCTTTGTATACGGAATAGTTGCACATTCCAACATGGTTTCAAACGCCCCATTTGTTATTCTGCAGGGCTGCAGGGTGTTTTTGCGGGTGAAGAGGTGAAGCTCAAAAATGAGAGACAAAGTCTCAAAAATCGTGGCAGGGAAGAAGTTGTAGGCGCAGGCTGTTGCCGATCAGGCGGCAACTCAAAATGAAAACATAAGATCGCGCGCTGATCGCTGAGTGTTGATTTACGAGTTATCTCTTTCCCCACAATTGGTCAAAGAGGTTGTCCAAGTCAGTCCTCGGCTTGCCAGTCGGTAGAGTTGTTCGCGGTGGGATGAGACTCGGAAATTCCCAAACGAGCAATGGAAACTCCGACTGTGTTGCAGCCTTGGATCCTGCAGCCTTGGATTCAAGGCCAACGCCCACGATGGGATGAGTGGGGTTTTGATCGTTGCCCAGTCGCTGCGGGCCAAAACTGCCCCGCCAAACAAACCATTCCGTCACAACTGAGCTTGGGCGGGCCGGTCCCTGATGACATCAGAACGACCACGACCGTCGAGCCCTGAAACGCCACCCACTCGGTTCTACTGCCGTTGAAGATTTCTGAGGCTATTCCCAGACACATCTGCGGTGCGCAGTCGCACAATCAAAGATGACGACGTGAGTAGCGCGACGCCCGCCAATCCCACCCGTCCATCCCACTGTATCCTCTATCATGTATTGTGATCCATCAGAAGTGCCCAGGCTGACGCTTCTTTCTCCTGTTTCCGTTCCCTAGGTCTAACATCCTGTCGTTGCCCTTCCGCAAGTCGGCCCAGTTATCTCTCGCATCCTCCATCCGCCAGTACATCTCCAAAAAATATGACCAGCACCCGGACATGTTCCGTCATGACCTCGAGGTCATCGACTCCCTGCGCCGCGATGCTGTCAACACACGCGACGCCCATCCCACGGGCATCAAGAAGCTGCAGACATACGCGGGGCAGTTGGTGTGGATGAGCGGGAAGTTTCCTATCGATGTGAGCACACTGTGTTGCGGCCCCTTGCCTTCCTGTCTGGCGCGCGGCTGATCAGATACTCCATTCGGCAGATGGGCGTCGACTTCACATGGTATCCCGCTCTCGGCTACCACACGGAGCACCCTCTCGTCCAGAACAACCTCAAGTACGAGCTCATGAACATCCTCTTCAATCTGGCTGCACTCTACTCCCAGCTGGCCATCGCATCCAACCGCGGGAATACCGAGGGCCTAAAGACGGCGGCGAGCTACTTCTCGCAGGCGGCGGGGGTCCTCAAACACATGAAGGAGGAGGTGCTGCCGGAGCTGCGCATGGCAAACCCTCCGGATGACATGGACGAGGCAACCCTCGAGTCCCTGACCCAGCTCTTCCTCGCCCAGAGCCAGGAGTGCTTCTGGCAAAAGGCAGTCATGGACGGGTACAAGGATGCGTCCATCGCCAAGCTCGCCGCGCGAGTGTCTGATCTCTACAACTTGGCCGGCGAGGCAGCCATGCGCAGCGAGGCCATCAGCTCGGCCTGGATCCACCACATGAGCGCCAAGCACCACCACTTTGCCGCCGCCGCCCAGTACCGCGCGGCGTGCGACTGCCTGGAGAAGAAGAGGTATGGCGAGGAGGTGGCGCGCCTGTCTGACGCCGTCGCGTGCGTCAATGAAGGGCTGAAGGAGTGCAAGGGCGGCTACATCAACAAGGCGGTTGTGGAGGATCTTCAAGGCCTCAAGAAGCGGGTCGAGGACGACTTGAAGCGGGCCGAGAGGGACAACGACGTCATCTACCTCCGTGAGTTTGCCTGCTCCTGCTCACTCTGTCGGACAAGGATACTGACCCTCAACAGAGATTGTTCCGCCAAAGTCCGAGCTCAAGGTTTTGGACCGCGCCAACATGGCCGTCGCGAGAGTTCCGCCACAGGTCGCTACGCCCTACGAATACTTTGGCGACCACGCCGAGTTCGGCCAGGCGCTGTTCACCAAGCTCGTTCCATTCTCTGTCCACATGGCCGTCTCCATCTACGAAGAGCGACGGGACCGCCTCGTCAACAACAACATCATCGCCGAGCTGGAGACCATGACGGACAAGCTGCACGAGATCTTGTCCAGCCTCAACCTTCCCGGCTCCTTGCAGGCTCTCGAAAAGCCCCTTGGCCTTCCCGGTACCTTGGCCCAACACGCCGATGAGATCCGTCAGGCCGACGCCATCAACAGGCTCCAGCGAGGCCTCGCAGACATTGAGAAGCTCTGCGCCAGCGACAAAGCCATCTTCGAAGAAGGCAAAGCGCTATTGGCAGCTGAGGAGCAAGAGGACATCAACCTGCGGCGGAAACATGGCACGCAGCGCTGGTCGCGTCCGGAGTCGCGAGTCGAGCCGAGCCGTGATGCCGGGGCAAGGTTGTGGAATCAGGCCGCTGAAATCGACGGTTACTTTGCATCCAGTACCTCGAGCGACGCGGTGGTGCGCGAGAAGTTTGCCGCAGTCAAGGATACCATGGCTATCCTCGCAGGCTCTGACCGGGCACTAATGGACTACATCCCCAACAGCCGGAAAACGGAGATCCCGGAACTCCTGAAGCCCGCTATCGGGCGACTCCGGGGTGTCTACAACGACATCTTGCGCCTCGAGTCGAGACGGAGAAAACGGGTCGAGTCGCTCCGCGCCCGAAGTCGTGCTGACGACGTCAAGGGGGACATCCTGACGGAAACGGCACGCCTGGAGCGGACGTACCCCAACACGCCCATCGTGCCAGCACATTTTGAAGAATTCTTCGACAAGCGTCTGGACAGCGTCTACGAGTCGGAACTCGAGCTTGTCGAGAAGGAGCGCGCAGACCAGGAGAAGACGGTCGCCGAGCTGCAGCGCGCCAACCGCGAGTTCGAGTCGCAGAAGCGGAGCATCGGCGAGAAGGGCAGCCACGAGCGCGAGAAGGCCCTGCAACGGCTCGACAACGCCTACTACAAGTACAAAGAGATCGTGAGCAACATCGAGGTCGGCCGCAAGTTCTACAACGACCTCAGCCGCATCGTCGAGCAGTTCCGCAACCAGGCCCGCCACTGGGTCAACGAGAGGAGGAAGGAGGCTCGTGCGCTCGAAGAGTTCGTCCCTCCCATCCAAGCTTTTCAGGGGCACCACACTGACACCACTCGCCACAGCGAAATCTCCATGCCTCCTCTTTCCTCCCTCTCCCTCAACCCATCCCAGCAACAACCACCAAACCCTGCATCCTACTACACCCAACAACAACACCAAGCTCCCCTACCATCGCCACAGCAGCAACCCCACCTCTCCGCCAGAGCGCACCACAGCCCGTCGAAGCGCAGATCCACAGCTGGGCGGACAACGTCCCGCAGCAGCAGCCCAGGCCGATGCCGCCGGTCGCGCCGGTCGCCAACATGCAGGCGCCTGGACGCCCGAGATGGGGATACGGTTTGCGGGCGCGGCGCCCGCTGGCGGTGATGGTGGTGGGAGCGGGAATGGGAGTGGGCAACAAGGTGGGAGGCAGGGTCAGGGAGGGAAGGGGCCGGTGAGGGGGACGTGGGAGGCGGGGAGTGGGATTCGGTTTGGGTAGCGGTGAGGGGGGTTGTGGGATAGGGATGTTTTTAGGAGAGGGAAGGGTGTGAGAGTGAAGTGTCTGCAGGAAAGGATGGATAGAGTTGAGGTTCAGTGTAGAAAGAAAGAAAGGAGGCGTTTGTGTTGGGGTTTTTCCAGAGGGAATGGGTAGACAGAAGAATTGTGGGACGGTGAACTGCATCAATTCCCGTCCCTTTCAAGGGGAAGAGCGCCTGCCTTGGAAATGATGGAAAGAAGTTTGCTGGGTCAGGTGCAATCTCTGTTTGAGTGCAAGTTCCAGGTGTCGGTGAGTGTGCTCCTTCTTGTTTGCTGACGACTGTGTAAGTGCCGTTCAGCCAATCAGGCCGCCCCAGATGGTCAGCGAGAGACCAAGACAACGAATCAACGGCCGCGCAAAACCCTAACCCAATGGTTTGGTTCTCAGCTTGTCACCTCATATAAACCGGCTGAGGGAAGGAAGTCAGGGTATCATATCATCCTTCACACTCAACCGCCAAAACAACCGGACCATATCAGATCCCCTAAGCAGCACCTTCTTGTTGATCAACGACTCATCGCAAAGAGTAGAGCAAACGGAAACTCACACAGGACACATTTGCTTGATTCACAGATTTGCAAACCGACGTTCTTCCTTTCAGCCTTCGGCGAGCAGCCGTCACTCCCTCCCAGGCGTCTCACAAGAGCCATCGCCGCGACCCATTGTCTCAAATCTCCTCTCCCTATTCCCGTCACCCTCGTCCTCAAATATCTCAACTATGGCCCTCTCCGTCCCTTCAGACGAGACGCCCCTCCTCAACCACAGTCTTGAGCATCAGCAGCGCACCGCGCCGTCGCTGCTCCGCCCCAAGGCGGTCAACCGCATGTCGTCGAGCGAGCCGTGTCCCGAGCGCCCGCACGTCGAGAAGCACATGGGCCAGTACGACACCATCATGCGGGACGTCATCATCGGCTTCTCCGACGGCCTGACCGTGCCCTTTGCCCTGACCGCCGGCCTCAGCTCGCTCGGCAACACCAAGATCGTCATCATGGGCGGCCTGGCCGAGCTCTGCAGCGGCATGATTAGCATGGGCCTCGGCGCGTACTTGGCCGCGGACACGGAGCGGCAGCATTGGTACTACATTCCCCATGTCCCTCTTTTTCACTCTTTAAGACAGAACGCGGTCACTAACCGAAATCCGCAGGGAAGCTGAACACGCCCGCGAGTCTTCCGAGGTCGACACGATCCCGCACCTCGAACGCGCCGAGATCTTCGAGATCCTCGCCGGCTACGGCGTCAGCCACGCGGCCGCCGCGCCCCTCGTCCACGAGCTGACCGCCGACAAGGCCCAATGGGTGCGCTTCATGATGGACTTTGAGCTGCGCCTGCCCGAGCCCGACGTCGGCCGCGCCTGGGTGTCGGCCGCGACCATGGGCCTCAGCTATTTCGTTGGCGGGCTGATCCCGATGCTGCCGTACTTCTTCATGCAGACGGCCGAGAAGGCGCTGCTGGTTTCTGTCGTCATCACCGTGGTGATTCTCGTCACGTTTGGCTGGATGAAGAATTGGGTCGCGATTCGCACGCGCAAAGCTGGGTTCTGGGGCGCCGTGCAGACGCTCATTGTGGGCGCGTTGGCCGCGGGAACGAGTTATGTCATTGTGAGGGCGCTGGATCACGCTGGGAGCGATTGATGAGGGGGTTTGGCGGAATATGGCAAGCTTTGGGAAGCGGCATGGTATGGCGTTTAGGCGCAGGTATGGGACACTGGGATTGTGTGGTTGGTTGTTTGTATATTAGGATTCTGATTCAGTTGAGGTTACGCGCGAAAAATCTCCGTTTGGGTCTGAGGATCAGAGTGTCTATCAAGACTTGTCTGTTGCTGGTGAGTGACTCTTGACTGCAGCTCGACTGTGTGATGGCAAGCTGAACGGGTCATCATGCATGTCACAAACATCCATGTAAAATCTCTTCAGTGTTGAACATGCTCAACTGGCGAAGGAACTGATTGAGTACGAAAGTACCTGCAGGATCATTTCTTAGATTTACGACTCAGCCCCCTTCCCCAGACCAAGCAATATTGTCCACCACCTTCCATGCCATTTCTGGCGCCGAGTTTTGCAACCTGCCGCTGCAGTCGCTTGTGAACTGAAAGCACACTTTGTCTTTGTTCATCAAATGGTCTTGAACATGAGGATTCCGGAAACGCTCACCATTGCCAGACTGCTCCGACGGAGCTTGGCTGTATGAACAAAGCAAAGTGACGAAACTGCGAACAAAGCACCATACTACACTAATAAAATACGCCATCCCAGTCAGAAGACAGAATCAAAATGAAAGTATTCCCAGAGCCCCTCAAATCAGGGGTTTACGTCGCCGAAACACTCGCATTTTAGTTCTCACAATCAGCCTGACTGACTGCGAAGATGCCTCATCGGGACGTTTCCAACCAAGCAAACCAGGGAGTACCATTGAAGAAGGCCTTTGCAATTGACGACCTTCAATTCCCAACGGTCATTCGGTCACGAATCGTGACCGACCCGTCCGAAAGGGGGTCTCGGTCAGCGAGCACGACCAGCCAGCGTCGCAAACACTCAAGAGAAGCAGCGCAGGGAGAGAGAAATTCCCCGGCGCGGTCCCGTCAACCAGCAATCTCACAGTATGTCAGGCCATCTGACGACGGGCGGAAGTCGAGAAAGCCAGCAAGTGCTCCGGTTCAGCTCACAGCCATGGTTGCGGAGATCTCCATTCCCTCTCGGCGAGTGACTCGATCCAGCGCAACAAAATCTCCCGACGAGCAACCACAAAATGAAGCGCATACCGAGGTAGCCGGAGCAGACGCTGAAAAGTTGGCGAATCCTCCCAAGCCTGCCACGAGGGTTAAAAACAAGGTCGCATCTGAACAACCAGTCAAGACCGGCGAAGTGAAGCCCAAGGCAAGCGGAAGTCAGAGGAGCCAGGCCGTGAAGAAGGGAAAAGCAGAGCAAGATAATGGTTTAGACCCGGTCACTGACGACCAAGCACAGCCCAGCATCACGGTCGCCAGCGCCTCACATCCCAGCTCTGTCCCAACCAAGGCCGCCTCTCGCAGCCGCCGACCCAAAGCTCCCGACTTCTACGAGATTGTGGACACGTCTTCCGAGCCGAACAGCGAGTCGTCCTCTGAGCCGGCCAGCGAGTCAACCCCACTGCCCATCGACCGTCCCCAACTGACTCCCAAGGTTCCCTGGAACTTGTACGGCATCACCGACACGGCAAGCCCCAATGCCATACCAGAACCTGCAACCGAAACAAAAAGGAACAACCCTCGCCCAGCGAAAGGCGAGACAAAGTCAGCTGAGCAGGGTATTTCCCACCGGAATCTTTCTGATCTGCCCCTGAGCCGAAAGGAAACTCGCCGCACGGCAGCTGCCGAGTACATCCTAATCCCGGACTGGCCCGACCCAGACCTCTCCCTCGACCCCCACGACAAGTTGATGAGCGAGGATTACATACCCCTCAGCCCCGACGCCATTCCACACGGCCTCCAACCACGCAGAGGCCCCAAAGCAAAACCGCGCAAGCAACGCCTCCCCCCGCTGTCAACCTCAACCACCGACGCGCCAAGGCCGACGGACGCCCCCAAAGACTCGGACACGCCAGAGGCAGCAGGCACGCCGTTCCCGTCTCCGACCTCCCCACCACTCGACGTACAGCAACCACCCGAAGCAGACCCGGCGATCTGGAACCTCGGCACAAACCCCAGCCCCGTCCACGCAATCCGCACTACGCCGGTTTGCCCGGGGACGGTGTACTGTGAGGCGTGCTTTCGGGACGAGATGGCGCGGTGGACGCGGATTCGCGACCGGGTTGTTCGGGTGCTGCACTTGCTTGGTGGGGATGAGGCGTTGCGAGAGTTGAGAGTGCTGGGGTGGGAGGCGGAGGAGGCGGGAAAACGGGCAGGGTGCTGAGGCTCCAGAGTTTGAGGGGTATCCTTCTGATGTTGTTGGGCTGGTCCTGTTACGAATTTTGGCTGAGAGAGCAAGCGCGGGTCTGCGGAAAGGAGAGAAGAATGAGGTGGACGGGTTGTTGGAGGGTTTGAGGGAGGATACTGGTGTTGGGCCCAAGTTTTTGGATGCCCTTACGACGGTGTGTAAAGCCATGCTTGTGCGGTGGAGGATGGAGAGGAGCAATAGGGGACGTCAGGACGGGGAGGATACATGGTGGTGGGAGTTCGACGAGACCCTCCACGCCGCCGACCGTCACTATCCCACGGCAGACCATGCGCCGGTGTGCATTGACCGCACTCTGACAAGCAGGGCGCGATATCTCGGTGTCACAGCCCTCTCAGCCAAAGAAGCAGACACCCGCCCAGGAGACCGTCAGCCTCTACATGCCCATGACACTCCTACAACGCTCGCTGAGCTCGAGCAAACCCTCGGTCTGACCGCCCCAAGCCCCCTCTCCTCAGAACCATCGGCAACAAGCTCGCGCACGCCAAACACCGCATCACCTCCCAGCAACCTCCCACCCCTACCGAACCCACACACAACACAAATCGCAGAACAAAACGCGCCCTCCCTCCCTCCAAACCCCCTCCCTGCTCGCAAGCGCCACAAACCCAACCAGCCCAACCAGCACCCAACGGCCCTCAGAACAAGCTGACCCCAACCACCACCACAACCCACCCGCAAGCCCCTCCCGCTCCCATGCACCCACTGCTCCTCTTCCGCCGCCCACCACCAGCGCACCGCCCGCAGCAACAACAAAGTCCCGGGTGGGATCGTGGGCTCGAACCCGACCCACCCACCCTGGCTGAAGCCCCTGTTGTGGAGTTTCAACCTCCCCCTCTCATCCGCGTCCCGCGTCCGAACCGCAGAAGAATTCTTCCACCTCGTCGCGACGTCGAGGCCCGTGGAACTTGTCGAGCTGGTCAAGGCAGCACCGGGGGGGAATGAAATCGCAAACGGAGGAGGTGTGAAGGTGATGGTTGATGGGACGGGGGGGCGGACGAGGGTGGTGGTGGTTGAGATGGCGGGGGTTTTTGAGCGGGTTTTTGGGAAGGGGTTGCGGTTGGGTTTAGAGGTCGGAGAGGATCTGGGGAGGGAGAGCGGCGTCAAAGGGCTGGGGGAGGAGGGGTGGGCGGCGAAGAAGGTTGTGGGACGGTGGGAGGTTTGGAGGAGAGGGAGGTTGGAGGGGTTTGAGTTGGTTTGAGATTGCGTACTGTCCTGTTTTATTTTTTATTTTAATCCATATTTTTGTGGTTTTTTTTGTATTTTTTTTTTCTTTGTGGTGTTGTGTTTGTTCAGTTGATTCTGTCTTTTGGAACTGTCTGGTTTTGGATCCAGACAGCCGCATGGCCGAGCTGTCGAAGGCGCCAGCTTATGGTCCCGATAAGATAAGATAAGATGGCCGAGTGGTCGAAAGCCGTCGGTTTTGGGTATGCGATAAGATAAGAATATGGGGCACCCCACAAAGTCTTCGACAGGAAATGCCCCACCTTGTTGTGCACCTGGTCGCCGCGAAGTTGTGAACCCCTGGTTTGGTTTTGCACTCCCAGGACGGGCAACATCTTGCATAGCGTGTGTTGAGATACGAGTTCACGGTCTCAAATGCTTGTGTTACCCACGCACGAGGATGTAAGGTGTCCGATTCTGTCTTGTCTTTTGAGACCATGTGGTTGAAGTTCAAATCTGAAACACAATGCCAAGTTCAACCATGGCGGGAGCTAACGTCGACCACCAGGTGGGCTTGGCGCTGCTTGATCCCAGGTCTTGCCCTAAAACTGCATGCAAGCTGAGCAAACCTTTTCAATGTGTGACCCAGAACCTTTGTGGGACATTGCGTTGCAGGCAGCTGTGGACTCGCGCACGAAAGAGTTCCAGACAGGCACAGACAGGCTACAGGCGACCCGCCCTTGAATGTTGGCACCGCAGATCTGGTGCTCTGTGGGCAGAGGTCCCTTGAAGATCTGCACTTCACTGCCGAGCTGTGGGCCAACTGGATGCTGCTGTGCAGGTCGCCCCTCTCATCCGAAACAGCTTGCGAATTTAAGGGCCCAAAAAATCCCCGCCGATGACTTCATAGCAAGCGCGATGGACCTCGAGCGCTAAATCTTACACTACGCTCATCAAGACATGTCGCAAAAGTCAAGGTCATGGGTCTGATGGACCCAAAGGGTGGATATGTCGCCACAGGGGCGCTGAGAGTCTCAGAGCTTTCCCTCCATGAGACCGAGAACCGGAGTCCTGTGCCATCGCTTGTGGTTCCCGTTCCCAGCCAACCACTCGTCCTCAATAGGAGGTCGCCGTTGGAAACCTGCCGATCTTAAACTTGGCCATGGCATGGAAGCCCTCCCGTCTTGAACGGGTGGCCACAGCAGTGGCAGAGCCTTGGCAAGCTGTTTGTCTGCGACAACAGCGATGCTGATCATCACAAAAGATCACCCAACACGTTTTCAAGAGTCAAGAGCATTCTCTTCTGGCGGCCATTTCACTTTGCTTCAGCACCGCGAGTCCATGTGTGACATCCCAAGCAGCACGGGCCTGTGATCACTCGGTTCCGTTGCTGACCGACGTGCTGCTCTCCAAGTTTCACCCCTCAGATTTCCGGGCTGTATTCTCACTGTGCTTGCGTATGCTCCTTGGTGACCACAATGGACAGTGTTCACGGCCACTGGTATGTATTTCAGGCTACGGAAACAGCGCCCACCTCCGGGGACATCAAAAACACTGTGCGACGCGTAATGTCGACCCGCATCGCACATCGCGGTTTCCGTCTCTCAGCAGTCATCCATGTTTTCCCCTGTCGATCGGCTACGCACCCAACGCCCATCCTTGTTGTACCCCAATGCCCCTTGCCGTTCCTGAATAAGTTGCCAACATGGTCGCACACCTTTCTGTTGGACGCTGTATCACCGCCGTCCTTTCCTCCGTTTGTCTCATCCCCATCCTCTCTTTCACTTCACACTCGCTTGTCATCTTTTTCCCAAAGTTTTCTTTAGTCTTGACGTTGCTTGAACCTTGACGAGCTTTTGCTTTGAATTAGAAGGTACAACCGCGATAGTTTCACTGCAGTGACGACTCCGACCCCTCGCCGGGGCTCACTAGCCGCTCTTTCCATCCAAGGACCAGTGTGCTGCCTTCTTCGAGCGCCTGAATCTCTTCTCCCTCTTGCAAACTGCAGCATTGGGGGCTTGACCTGGTGAACTTCCTCTTGAGAAATTCCATGACCACGGTGTCAAGTCTCGAAAACTGTACCCGACCACCTACCGACCACATCTCACAATGGGCGCCACAATACCAAGGCCGCACCGCTGCTTCAGCATGCGGAACCCTTTTGCGAGGGCTCTCGTCTTGACAATGGCCATGTTGACAATCGGCGGTTTCTTCCTCCGATCGGACCTCGACATGCAGTCGGCACTGCTGAAGACGGCTGCTACAGCCAGGGAGGCATTGACACTACAAAAACCGATGGGCCACCCAGAGTCTGCGGGTTGGGGAGGGGTGGAGGGCTCCTCAGCCGAGCAAAATAGGATTAGCACGGCCGAGGACGCCGACGTTCCGACAACTCTCTCCAACTCCTCACACCTCATGACTTGCGACTACGATATGGAGCGCCTAAGACATTGGCAAGAAACGTACCACCTGGAGGAATCCTTCGAGTACACAAAACGTTACGTCCAGGTCGCCCGGCAAGACATCCAGAGAAAGTCTGTCACCAAACTGGACCAGAACTTCCTCGTCGACGCTGTCAAGATTGTGGACGTCAACAAGCAGTACCAAGCTGAGGTCTGCCCAGAGCCCCTCGTGGTTCCCGTGTCGAAATCCCCATTCCCCTCAACCGCCAACGCGTCGGACTTCATGTTTGGCGTGTCCACCACCTACAAACGCCTCACCGACCTGCGAACCAACCCGATCAACGAGTGGACCTACTGGCTCACGGACGGCAAGGGACACTCCAACGGCGGAAAGTTGGTGCTGTTGCTGCTTGACGCCTCGGACGCCGAGCTGGACGATACCTACAACAAGCTCACCAACGTCGGCATTGATGTGGATGTGTACCGTTCAGATCCGAGCCTGATCATGGCCGTGCGCTATCTCGCGCTTACGCCCAGGCTCTATGATCACCCGGACCGCCCCAACAAGAAGTGGCTCGTCATCTGCGACGACGATACCTTCTTCCCCTCGTTCCACGCCCTCGCGGACAAACTCGCCGAGTACGACCACGAACAGCCAATGTACATTGGCACCTTCTCCGAAGACGTCAACAACATCCAGCGGCACGGTTCCCAAGCCTTTGGCGGCGCAGGGGTATTTCTCAGCGTGCCCCTGGCCAAGATCATCACCGAAAAGCTCGAAAGCTGCAAGACAGACGAAAAGATTGCCGAAGCCAACACGGGCTGGGGCCCGCAGGGCGACATCCTCCTGCGCAAGTGCATCTACGAGAATTCCGAGGTCAAGCTGACCCTCCTCAACGACCTCTGGCAGCTCGACCTGTTTGGCGACCCGTCCGGGTTCTACGAGTCCGGCATCAAGCCGCTCTCCCTGCACCACTACCGCGGTGGCATCTGGCACGTCGCCTTCCCCTGGCACTACACCAAGGTCGCCCACGTCTGCGGCGAGGACTGCACGTTCCAGCGCTTCCAGACCGCCGACGATTTCATCATCTCGAACGGCTTCAGCGTCGCCTACTACCCGCGGGGCATCGACTTTGACCTGGGCCAGTTCGAGGCCACCTTCCATGCTGCGCCGCAGGATAGGGGGTGGAACTTGGACTTCATGCTGGGACCGCAGCGGCAGTCGCTGCACAAGACGGGGCGCAAGATCTCGTGGGATCTGCAAGAGGCGCTTGTGAACGAGGACGGGAGCGTTAGTCAAGTGTATGTGAGCCGGCACGATGACTGGAGGTGGAAGAACCCCGACGGGACGCCGATGAACGTTCGGGACGGTATTGTTGAGCTGGTGTGGTTGCCAGAGGCCCATGACTAATTGGGCTGTTTTCTTTTGTTTCGAGTATTCGCTGCTGTGCTACCTAGGAACAGATCATTCCATGTCCTTTTCTACTGTCGTCATCGAGTTTTTCAAAGAGTGGGAGACCACAGGGAAGTGGTGAACAGGCATCTGGAGGCGCTTACATTGTATTTACTTGGTCGGGAACCATCTTAGCATTGCTGCTGGCAGGAAGCTGTGGGCTCACATCTTCGGGAACACCAACATGAATTCATAGAACTTAGGGAAGCTTGGTCGCCATCAATTCAACTATCCATAACAAGCCCACTGGTAAATCAACATACTTCATCTAATGCAGCCCCGTCTTGCTATCCCCACCGGCAGGCCGATATCTCTCGTCCTCGACGTAAGCAGGCGGCAGGTCCTCACCCGCGTGGAGCTCCGAGTACCCCGGGGGAGGAGGCGGCGAGGCCTCAGCGCGGGCCGCCTCGGACGCCGCCTCGGCTGCCTTGGCCGACGATGGCCCCGCCGTCGCGGACGGTGGCGGTACGGCGGACGGGCCCGTCGACGGTCCAGCGCCGGCAGCGGTGTCCCCAACACCGAGATTCCTCACCCCGGCGGTGACGCCGGCAACTCCCTGCGGCGGAGCAGGAGGCGGCACCCACGCGCTAGGAGGCGCTCCGCCGTTTCCAGGCGCAGCACCAAAGGTGGGAGTGGGAGCACCCACAACAACCGGTGCAGGACTGACGGGCGCGCCACCAGGCAGCGTCTCGGCGCCCTTCAACACCTCATACAGCCCCTTCGCGCCCACCGGCCACATCCCCGCAGGGCCCTGCGCCGGCACCTCGCCCCTCAGAATCTTAGCCACCGGCACAGCCTGGCCATAGAAGCGCGAATTGCCCCCCTCCCGCTCGGCAATCACCGTCCCGTCGATCTGCACACCGGCATACAGCCCGCGCGACTTGACATAGCTGTACACGGGCTTCTTGATGGCCTCGCGAAACGGGCTCGGCCGCCTGTCCTTCTTGGCCCGGTCCTTGGCGTCATCCTCCTCGGAGCCCATGCCCTGCTGGTCCTCGGGGACGTACCCGCCCGTCTGAAAGCGCGTGTTATCCGCCGACAGCGGTGGCGGGGAGAGCGTCTCGCCCGCCCCACCGCCAGCAGCAACTTTCTTGCCCGCATCCCCTTCCCTCCCTCGCTGCTTATCCCCGCTGCCGGCGGGGACGCCCCAGTCCACCATCCCGCCCGCGCCGATTGGCCCCGCGGTCACGGCGAGATCGCTGCCCAGGCTCAGGCGCGTCTTGGTGAACATGTCGAGCGCCTCGCGCGTGTTGATGACGATGACGCAGTCGTAGATGTCGACGCCCGCCACGAAGCCCGCGCCAACCGACGTGATCTGGATGCCGCTCGGGGGCGACCACCGGCCGTCGGGCAGGCGCGCGAGCAGAATGCCGCTGCCCGACGAACCCGTCGCTTGGAAGCCGAGGCGGACCGCGGTGAAGATGGCGAGGCCCTGGGCGCGCGCGATGACCTTGGGGGGGATGGTCAGGAGGGTGCGGGGTTTCTTGGGGGCTTTGCCGGTCGGGGACGGGGGAGGTTTCGTGGATGTTGAGGCGGCGGTGGTCGTGGTGCTTGGGGCGGGCGTGGCATCGGTGTAGATGCCGTCTTCTGACCGAGGGAAAGAGTGTTAGCATATATGGTGTGTGGAAATGAGGTTGCGCAGCCAGGGACTTACTACAGAAGCCGCGCAGGATCCGGGCGGCCTTCTCGCACTCCTTGTCGAGGGACTCGGGCAGGAAGCCCTCCGAGCCGAACTTGTTGGCCAGGGCGTTTACTGGGCCGGCGACCTTGCTGGTGAATGCGGAGCCGAACCCCGAGAGTCTGTGGGACTTTTTCTTTCCGCCCTCGCCATCGCTCTCGTGCTGATGATGGTGATGCAAGTTCCACTTTGGCGCATGGGCGTCGGTCGGCGAGGCATTGTAGATGTCGTCGTCGGTAGGGTTCAGCGGCGGAGCATACTGAGGATGGGCAGGGTTGTATGACGGGATATCGTAGTCAGGGATGGGGTTTTCGTTGCTGTGTTTTGGGGGTTGCTGGGTGGGCTGCGATGCCTGGGCCGGTGGGGGGCCGGGCGGAGGGGGAGGAAAGTACGGTTGCTGGCCCGCTTGACCCTGCTGGCCCTGCTGCGCAGCCGGATTGACCGGGGGCTGCTTCTCGTTTGAGCTCATGATAAATCTAGCAGATTATGTTTGGCTTGGTGGTGTTGATGTTTGGTCGTGGTTGGATTGAGCTGATGGACTGATGGTGCGGGGACTCGTGTCGGATTCAGGTGCAGTGATGCAGCAGCGCAGCGGGGTGTTGCTGCCCGAATCCACGCTTTATAAAGCACAACCGATCCAAGTCTGGCCAAGGAAAAAACACGTAATGATCGTGGCTTTTCACCTTAATCCACTTTCCTTTATTTTCAGTGAATTTCTTCTCGCAGCTTTTGAGATGATGCTGATGCTGTGCCAATCCCAGAGACGAGGAGGCAGCTGTTAAGTGTTACGTCATTGTGGCTGTGCTGTGGCACAAGCTCTCCCTGCCACGCGTTCATCTGATGACATCGGCGGCGTGTGGACTCTCTTGGCGTCGATTGTTTCTGGCCCCTGGAAGATTGGGAGGGTATTATCTGGTCTCTGCACACATCCCAAATGGCCATGGACAGCGCAGAATGAACCCCTATTTTATTGCACAGAAGAAGTTCTGACGTCGTTACTACGTTCGTTCCTCTTTTGTTCCGTTTTACATCGAGTCCTTGGCATCACTCTAAACTCAACCGAGGACCAATCTCAAACCGTTCAATCTCGCGACAATCGACGACCCAGAATTTTGTTCCGTTTCGTGTTGCTCACCAGCCTCAGTTTCCTTCAATATAATGCACTTGTTACCGTCTCTGGCATAATTTAGACCTCATGTTTGGCTGTTATGGTTTTCCCTCTGTTGATAACAACCTGGAACTTACTGAACATGTTCCGCTGCAAGCACGCCATCAACCCGAGATACAATGACCCAATGGAGCGCCGGAGCGGAAAGGTATCAGAAAGCCCTGAAACTCAGAATTGCCATCCGTCCTCGATACCGTGCTTCTAGCAGTAGAGTACCTATGTGCATACCTGCATCTCGGCTCGGTGGACCTCGGGACGCTGATACCGTCCATAGAAATGGAACAAATCGCCTGCTGGAAGCGGGAGCCTGCCTAGTTTCTGGAATTGACTCGCTGCTGTGCGATATAACTTAGAGGTCGTCGAGAATTAGCAGGCGTGACTGGATGAAGCCGTTGCGGGGCAACGACCAAAGCATTCGGCACCATCGGCGTTAGGTATATTGTGGCTGGGTAGTTAATTTATTGCCGTGGATTCAGCAGCGGTTCGGTCCGTCTTTCAGTGGTCTGGGAATCCCGATCGGATGGTTGGCAGATTCCGCGCGGATCGTCGATCGGAATGATCGACGACGTCTGAGTGGATGGGACATTTTCTCAATCATGCAAAGAACATTTGACTAACTTTCTTTGTGATTGGCGTCTAAGCGGACTTGCTATCTTGGTCAAAGCTGTGGCACGAGACATGCTGTGGTCCTTGATAAATAAAATAAATGAAGAAAAATTGGCTTCTGGTCTATTTGGGGTTGTGTGGGATTCTCTTTGGTAAGCCAGCGTCTCCTTTGTGAGGTTAGCTGCAAACTTCTGAGTGTTTGCTGTCTCTGTAAACATACATCCACCAAGAGAAAGTGCCATAGCAGAAACTTGCCCCCCCTTAACCGTTGCTGTATCTCGAAAACAGTTAGAAGCACGATGCCAAAAAAATAATAATCAAAAAACAAAAAAAAAAAAAAAAAAAAAAGAAAAAAAAAAAAAAAAAGATCGGCGAGAAGATCCGGCTTTGCGACGTTCAAGTGCCTTGCTTCGATATAGACCCCTTTCCATACCGAGGAACCAACTCCGTCACACTTGGAATCTTTCCCGCCTCTGCTTGGACGTTCAGCACACAAACGACAGAATTGAACGCATCTTAGGGCTATCTCATAGAACTAGAGAGATTTGGACTCGTTCGTCTAGTAGGCAGAAAAACCGAAGGCAGTGGAAACCCCGGTTATCGGATGAATGCAGGCCCGAGATCATGGCATGAGTGGAAGTCGCGAGCATATCCGCCCGCGGTGCTCAAAGAAGCGGCAGCATAACAACCTCGAAATCTGTCGATTTACCACTGGTGCCTTACAGCCTCGGTTTCCAGTATCTACAATCAACATGTGCTAGACATGCAGTTGTTAAAGGAGCTGCAGAATGTATCCCGTCTCGGCGTGTTCCAGCTGCCATCAGATGATGGACAAGTGCTGTGTGTGTGTGGAAAAGACATGGAGGTATGCCACGAAGCAAGGAACGACGACACGATGCCCATCGGCAGCCACGTCTCATGCTCTCCGATCTGCGGCGAAAGCGCCCCGTCAATTTACCCCTCATCTCATGACAACTCGAAGCCAGCCGTTCTTGAGCGCCACGCAGCGCGTGCCGTCCGTCCCTTGGCAGGATTGCCAGCCTGACGCCAGTCAGCAGTTTATCTGACGCCCAACAGGTGGCTTGCGTTGCCCGCGCTTTCCGGGTCGAAGTGGGACGGAATTTTGATAGGGAGCCTTCACAGCTGTGTAACATATACCGACCGGGAATCCAAGAAGTTGAACATCCAACATTGGTTTCTTTCAGAAACCGACAGGACCTTGATGCTGACACTGCTGTTGATCATTCCCGCCTTCGGGTCGGGAATATTGGTAGGGCTCTGCAATCTGCAGGACAAGGAGGCACGAGGTCCGTACGAAGAGCCCGTAGGAGGCAGTTGCTCATTCCGCAGTTGCCCGATGCTCTGGGCCGGATGTCGGGTCTGCCTAGACTGGTAAATGTAGACGAGGAAGGCATAACTACCCAATGTGGCCAGATCACTTGATTCGTATCGCGAAGAAGGCACAACCTGGAAGCGATGGGCCTGCATGGCCGGGGATGCCAGATCCCACAGCTGCGCGTACCCCTTCCCGCAGTTTGTGGTGGTCAAGGCACACCTGAACCGCCTCAGCCCGCCCTGCAGTGCAGAAGGATTCAGCTCCTGCTCATACCCGATTGGCGCGGGTCTCCAACCCAACTTTGACTGTGGGTTCCCGGGCTCTAACTTCTAACTTCTCTGCACCCACGGTACCCGGACTCTTTGAAGATGAGTTTCTTTCAAGACGCTGCAGCATATCCGAACGGGCTCATACCTCATCCCACATAACTACTACGGAACTTGCCAGCGACCAGTTGACATCCAGTCATGATCTACGCTATCCCAGGCTGCAAGGATCTTGAACGATCTCACGGTTCCATCCGGCATGGCGTTTGTCGACTGCATCTCTGCCGCTTCTCACCGCATCGGACAGGGCCCTTCCCGTGGCTTGGACACGCGATGCCAAGTTCCCCCACAACCCGTGGTTACACGCGTCATCATCCTTGGAATCCTGGGCAACCCAGAGACGGGAAAGTTGAAAAGCACTGGCCGCCGGAATCCCTTCAGCCGCTGGGTAAGTGCCTCCTCCCACTGGGGCGGCCTGCCGGATGGCCATGCAAGGATTGTGCATATTCAGTTCTGCAAGGGTAGGGGCATTAGGTGAGGGGTTGTCGAGCGATGGTCGTCGCCAGCCATCACCACCGCGGTCATGATGGCGCCTGTAGGAGTTGCCGGCAGTAGCTCCTCGACCCAACAGTTGTCGGTTTGATATCATGTTCGAGCCTCGGGTACCGCGGCATCGAGCCAAATCCGCTCGTCAGTGCGTATTGATGGCGCCAAACAAGCGAGAAGCGATCAAAAGCACGGAGACTTTCGCGTAACGGGTGGAGAGCACCACCAGATGCTGGGTTGGCGCAGATGCCAACAAGTAAGAAACCGACAATTGTCAGAGCTGGTGGCCTGTGATTGGGTAAGTCAACGCCTGAGGGCGGCATGTGGCCAATAGACTGACTTTATAATTAGCACCTTGACACGGCTCGGGTCCGACTTCCCATGGCACGCTGCCTGCGGTTCGCTCCCCTCAGCAACCAGGTCTCTCAGCTGAGTGGTCCGATTTGCTCAAGCCTCGATGTGGTCGACACCCTGGCCCGACGCCATGGAATTCGTAACCCAAACCCGCAAATCCTCAGCCTCTGGTCGAGCAGTTGAGTTCCACCTTTCCCAGGAGGTAACACCAACGAAACAAAGAAACAAACCCCACATGCCACACCAGACGTGGAAACAGGCCACGGCAACCGCAGCATCGCAGCGTTACAGCCGCCATGGCGCAGAAGCGAAGAACGCCGAGGGACCTACTCATTCCAAAGACAAAGCAGACACCGTCTCTGGTTTACGAAACTCGAGTCGCCATGTCTGCGCGCCACGTCATGTTCTGTTGGAAGTCCTTTGGGTTGACATCCTGGCGTGACGCCACCGGGCAGTTCGGAGGACGTTGGCTGACGGGTCATCTCTCCGATGGCGTTTATGTTGAAGCTGACGAGCCAATAGTTCCGCCGCTTCTTCCTGCCTGCCGTCTGAAGGCACGAACCTCCGCTTCTCGGTAGTAAGACTCGGCGGCCGTCCCGGCGATTAGACCCATTACCAAGCTTTGCCGGGTCCGATCCCCACGCCAAGTTTGGCGTTCTCCGTGTAGCACCCGAACCCAAGCTCTCGGAAGGCTCGGGCAACGCCTCTTTTTGACTCATGAGACTAGAGAGAAGTCCGTGGGCGCCCCTGGTTCCAGCCTCTGTACACACTTGTCGTCAGCCCCTTGCGTCGGAAACAGAACGACTTTTCGATCAAACAGAGGAGGCCCAGTTCACAAAGGGAAACAACTTTAGCTACCCATCGTCCTCACCCTTTCTTCGTCGGCATGATCCATGTTGCGGGAACTTGCCTTGAAGAAAGACGCCTGGAACAACAAATACGAAGTCAACAAGGGTTTTTCTCTCCCGCCAAGGCCCTGCGACCGCCAATGAGCTCCCGTTCCAAAGACAAGGAGACGAGCGGCATTCCAATTTAGTTGTCATATCGGTAGGGCAGAATTCCGCTAACCGGGCGGTAGTTCGGAGAGAATGGTACCTCGAACGTGACATCCCTCGAGAAGCGAGGGCACCACATACCTCGAACTACGCATGCCGCACCTGCAGAGCATGCAACCCTCCACGGGAAGCTGCCTCCACTGGCGCTGCAAGCCGTAACATGCAATGGACCCTGGCGATCCTGGCGTTCATTGCTCCATCCTGTGGGGTTTCCTCTTGCCAAGCCATTCTCCTCATCAGGCCACTCTTTTGACTTCCTTCTGGGATACAATCTTGGCAGGGCCAGTAGCTTACTCAAACGTTACGGCTTCCGTATTCAGTTTCTCTCCTCTAAGACATCAATGATCTCCACGGTCCCAGCCTCTACCATCATGAAGCTTCTACAGATTCTCCTGCTTCGAGGGTCCTTATGTGGCGACCCTCTTCCATCCGCCTCCAGGATGGCACAGACATGGAAAGCACCACCTCAGTCAGCCTGGCAGGCCCGAGGGCTGTTGCTTTACAACTCGATCTTGCTGCGCAACAGCCCTCCTGCCCGGCCCCTGCCAAGAGGCCCGGCCTAGTCACAAGATGCTTGGGCGTCTGCTCGCGTGCAGCTGCCCACCCGCCATTACGCTGCACAGCAGGCAGAAGCTGCACACATTTTCACCTCTGTCCCGTCTTTGGCCCGTCTCGTGTGGGAAAGACCTGGTGGGGTTACAGGAACGTGATACTCACGGAGCTCATGGAAAGCCCATGGCGGCCAAAGCCAATACTTCTCTGCAGGACTGCTTGCCTTTCTGGATGATCTCCTACACTACGTTCCCAATTTTGGAACCGCCATGTACCTGGCGCTGGGGACTCCCCTTGTTCTCTTTGCATAGCAAGGCTTCATCCCCTTCTTCTCGACGATCATCACGCCGGCGTGCAGAAGCTCGCTGGACTATCGATCTCGGTTACAGGCTTCGGCATCCTCACCTCCGAGGCGAGGCCCAAGCAGCAGCCACTGTCACAAAGCGGCTACGCCTACTACTGGTGACTAGCGAGGCTTGTTTCTGGGTTCCCATTGGGACTCGGGACACTAGCTTTGAGGTTCACGGATCCCACACGACGTAGCCTCCACTCCCCGGGTAGTCATGATGGTGGGAACGGGACGTCTGTACCTGAGGTCAGGTCCCCAGCGTCGCTTCCCTACACCATCACGTCTTGATCATCCCTGTAGCCGCTAAACCAGGCACTGCGAAGCCACGAGTAGCGAGGCTAATGATACTCAACTAACCGAGCCGTCCTCATCACCCGAGGAGTTGCAGACGAGGTTCCAAGCGCTGCCTCGGCGTCATATCCGTCCACCTCGGCCTTCTCTATGCTCCGAAGACTACAGATGCACGCCTCCACATCTCCTGCTGAGGTTTAGTCGTGATGGCGAAGGGAGGAGGGGGCCCAAAACACGAACAAGCTCGGACAACCCCTGGGAGTGCAAGAGAGTGGCCTCATCTATAAAAGCTTCGTCCATCCCGTCGAGTCTGATAGTTCTGACTTTCTTGTCCCCATCAAGTCAGCTGGACAACAGTCATCCAGGTTATCTTCCTCATCTCATTGCTCACTGACGCCTTCCCTTGCTGGTGGCTCAGAAGCCGTCTTCAACATGAAGTCCTTCCTCGGCGCCGTCGCGCTCATGGTGGGCATTCTTGCCCCGAGTGTCACCGCCGCTCCTCCTACCACGCCGGTCCAGCGAGATCTTCTCGCACCCCTCGAGGAGCGCCAGTCCAGCTGCCACACTCCAAGCAACCGGGCGTGCTGGTCCACCGGCTTCAGCATCAACACGGACTATGAGACCAACGTTCCTACCACTGGAGCAACCAGGCCTGTGCGCTGCCCGTTTTCAAAGTCTACAACTAAATATGCTGATGAAAATAGTACACCCTCACTCTTACTGAAGCTGACAACTGGACCGGCCCGGATGGGGTCGTCAAGAACAAGGTCATGCTAGTCAATGGTATGTTGACTTCGTGGGATAATGCTAGGGAGCGCTGACTAACGCTCTCGTTATAGGCAAGATTCTGGGTATGTTTCTCATACTATTGGGCGCAATCCTTGCCAAGGCTCTTCTCCAAGTATGATGTTCCCCTGACATGGCTTAGGACCAACCATTCGCGCCAACTGGGGCGACTGGATCCAAGTGACGGTCATCAACAACCTCCGAACCAACGGGTATGCTCCGTGCCTTGTCGTTGCTGTGCTGGGGCTAACTGCGGCAGCACCTCGATCCACTGGCATGGCATGCACCAAAAGGACACCAACCTCCATGACGGCGCCAACGGCGTGACTGAGTGTCCCATCCCACCCAATGGTGGCCAACGCGTCTACCGCTTCCGGGCCGCGCAGTACGGCACCAGCTGGTACCATTCTCACTTCTCGGCGCAGTACGGCAACGGAATCGTCGGCACAATCCAGATTGAGGGCCCGGCCTCGCTCCCATACGACATCGACCTCGGCGTCTTCCCTCTTAGCGACTACTACTACAAGAGCGCCGACGAGCTCGTCCACTTCACCATGAACAACGGCCCCCCCTTCAGCGACAACGTCCTCTTCAACGGTACCGGTAAGCACCCGGTCACTGGCGCGGGCCAGTACGCCAACGTCACTCTCACGCCCGGCAAGCGCCACCGCCTGCGCATCATCAACACCTCGACCGAGAACCACTTCCAGGTCTCTCTCGTCGACCACTCCATGACCGTCATCGCCTCCGACATGGTCCCCGTTAACGCCATGACCGTCGACAGCTTGTTCCTCGCCGTCGGCCAGCGCTACGACGTCACCATCGACGCGTCCAAGACCCCCGGCAACTACTGGTTCAACGTCACCTTTGGCGGGTCGGCCTTCTGCGGCGGCTCGCTCAACCCCAACCCTGCGGCCATCTTCCACTACGCCGGCGCGCCCGGCGGGCTGCCGACAAAGCAGGGAACGCCGCCGGTCGATCATCAGTGTTTGGATAACATGAACCTATCGCCGGTGGTGACGCGGTCGGCGCCCGTCAGCGGGTTCGTCAAGAAGCCTGGTAACACGCTCCCCGTGACGCTGGACCTGACGGGCACGCCGCTCTTTGTGTGGAAGGTCAATGCCAGCGCGATCAATGTGGACTGGCAGAAGCCGGTGTTGGATTATGTCATGACGCAGAACACCAACTATCCGCCTGGGGACAACTTGGTGCAGATCGACTCGGTTGATCAGGTGGGTTTTCCCCGTTTGGTGTTTGGTCTCGCGTGTGCTTGAGGGCTGGTTGCTGACATTTTGCGCGCAGTGGACCTACTGGCTTGTTGAGAACGACCCCGATGGACCGTTCAGTCTGCCGCATCCCATGCATCTTCATGTGAGAACACTCATTATTCCCCATTGCCCCTCTATCCCCAACCGATTCCCACTTTCTCCCTCACAACAACGAACAAACTAACCCTTCCCCCAACCCCAGGGCCACGACTTCCTCGTCCTCGGCCGCTCCCCCGACGTCCCGCCCGCCTCGCAGCAGCGCTTCGTCTTCAACCCGACCGTCGACCTGCCCCGCCTGCGCGGCACCAACCCGGTGCGGCGCGACGTCACGATGCTGCCCGCCAAGGGCTGGCTGCTGCTGGCCTTCAAGTCGGACAACCCGGGCGCGTGGCTGTTCCACTGCCACATCGCCTGGCACGTGTCGGGCGGGCTGTCGGTCGACTTTTTGGAGCGGCCCAACGAGCTGCGCCAGCGCATCACCACGGCGGACCGCAACGACTTCAACCGCGTGTGCAACGAGTGGAGGTCGTACTGGCCGACGAACCCGTTCCCCAAGATCGATTCCGGGTTGAAGCATCGGTTTGTGGAGGAGAGCGAGTGGTTGGTGAAGGCGTGAGTTTGGGGGTTGAAGGTGCGGATGGGGGAAGTGGAATGTGAAGAAGAATGTGGGCAGTAGGTGTTATGGCTTGTGGTTGACTGTTTACGTCGGAATCTTATGTTCTTGATGCGGGTTGATGTCTTTATGCTGTGGATGGTGATGGGTTAGGGACTCAAGTGATGGGGAGACGGATGCTACTCGAGGAAACCCAGCAGAATACACGCATGCTTTGACCGGAACTGGCCTTGTTGAATGTGATGGAATGACGCACGGCATGGAAATACTCGCATTCTGACGGGCACACCGAGATGCCACTGGAAACTGATTACGGTGTACCTCGGAAACCGAAGGCAATTAGGTACAGAGACAAGGTCGGAGAAGGATGTGCTATCGCATTGAAAGACAACTGTGGTACTAGGTAGGTACAAGAACATGTCTCCTTCTCAGTCCTTGCCCAGCAAGATTGCGATTCAGGCCGCTCTCGACAGCTTTTGACCCACACAGAGCCCTCATGGCACAAATGGCAGACCATCCACTCAGTTGACAGTCACAGGCGGGCAGTTCTTGCCGCTCTGGAAGCAGACATAGCCGCCGCTGCTGCCGCAGCAGCGGGCATAAGCCTGGGCGGTGGTAAGGTCCATAGAGTTGCAAAGCTGTTTCCTTATCTCAGTCTTCTTGGCTCATCTCCAATGTGAAGAAATGAAAAGGAGAGAAACACATACCGTGCCCTCATTACCGAGGGTGCCACCCACGGACGCGCAGCAAGGGGCGGTGTCCGGGTCGGGCCCGTCGCGCTCCTGGTCGTCCTGGCAGCCGCACGAGTAGACGCACGTCTGGCGGTCGGCAAGAGTGGCCGGGTTGGCGTCGACGTGGGCGTTAGGAGCCGCCGAAGCAAGGGTGGCAATGGTGAGGAGAATGGCGGTGATGACCTTCATTGTGGTTATATTTGGGAAGTTGAGATGGAGATTTTGGCCTGTGGTGATGACTGTGAGACGACTGTTGCTGAATTCTTATGGCGATGAGAGCGGGAACTCAACAGCTTTTATACACGACGGGCTGTCCTCTCAGCAACTGTCAAGCCCGGCAACGTCGGCAACATGGATGTTTGGGGAAGAGGGGTTTCTGTCTCTGACTTTTGGATAGGATCACGACTGCGACTATGCAGAAGCAAACTGTAGATGCCTGGCTGGGATATTCGAATCCCATCACTAGGGCAAGTTTGGTTCTCCCGTTCAAGACAGTTTAGCCAATTCGCTGCGCCGCCAATGCTACTGTCCTTGACACTTGAAGATGTCAACATCTTGAAGTGAAATGACAACAATTGGCGGGCTCGGACTCAACTGACACTCATGCGAGGCCGAGTGCAACACTCCTGGACATGGTGCCTTGTTCACCGAACTCCTCTAACGTAATGCGATGACGAACCGGCCCGCGCAACATTACTTCCTCAATCTCCTAGCTGGTTTTGACGAGGGTTCTCGTGGGGGGCTGCGTATCTGGTCACAATAATAAGTCACTCGCCTGCTTTCGAAACAGGAGACATTGGTCGAGGACACTGTCATCACAACCCCTACTCTCCCGCCTTAGACCCTGCGTAAATCGTGCTCCGTGTGTGCTGCTTTGTGCTAGTTGCATGGTGTGAATTCAACCTCTAAGTCCATCTTGATCATGAACCGCAAGGGGATAGACAGGGTCCTGCGGGGCGGGATGAACAGGTTTGAGGCCTATGCGTTGGGCACATTGATACCAAGTAGCAATGAGAACTTGTTGGGCTTTCATTCTATCACAGAGAAACGGAAAAAACCACGGTTGAGGATGACTTGAGTTCCACGACAATAGGTATATTGCGACAGCTGTGCATCAGATGATGTCTGACACTTCAAGCCGTGTAGAGTTTGTTCAGTACCTATGTATATGCCCCCACTAATCCCGTCCATGTCTCTTCAATTCCAGTAGCATGGCCATTGGCATCAGCTCCTGCCATGGTTAGCTAAGAAACCCCTTTTCAGACCAGTGCCTTACCATCGCCTAGCAATAGCAGTGTGCGTTGAAGCCGTCGTCGGTCACGGAGCAGCAGTCCACCCTCCCACAGTACGTCGAGTCAACCCAGCCATTGGCGGTGCACACTCGCAGTGCCGTGCCGTTGCAGCTCCAGGTACCGGGGGCGCAGTATCGAGGCTCAAGTTGGGACGACGAAGCCGGGTTTGGCAGCGCAAGGGCAATGACTGAAGACGCGAGGCCGAGGGCGGCCATTGCAAAGGTAGCGGACCGCATGGTTGATGACGGGAGCAGGTATTGTTGAGGGCTTGGATGAGAGATTGGGGGAACGATTGAGAGTCAAAAATGAGAGAGAGAAGGAGGCAAACTCTGCAAACACCGCCTTCTTATAGACACAACTCCGGGTCAGAGCGATTTGCAGGCTGGACCAGATTTATATTAACTCTCGCAGCGATACAACCAACCACAATTCAGATACAACCAACAACCCGCTTTCCCGGTGATCCCCTGCAGACTCACCAGAAACGAAATCAACGGCCCCGCAGTTCCATGGATTCTCCCTGTCACAGGCCACGGATAGTCCATACCAAGACGCCCTCACTTATTAAAGAAGACAATGGGCCGCCATCGCTTCCTGTTGGAGTGTTCTGGGGGGGCTACGAAAGGGAGACCCTGGCTGCAGCACAAACATCAAGAATCTCATACCATTCAGTGAATGTCACGGAGCTTTTTACACTACTACCTGAAATCTCGCATAACCTGATGGTGCCGTCGCTCTTGTTCAACCTGTGGCCAAGGAATCTCAACCTGGTGCTGCCGGTCTCGCTCTCGTTCGCTCTGTGGCCAAGGGACGCCAACATGGTGTTGTCGGCCTTGGTCTCTCCGTGACCGCGAGTCGTCAACCTGCACAGAGCGCGTGTTCAACGCCATCTCGCGGTGCAACTGGATTCTTTCCGTGATCCGATCAATGTCGTTGATCTGAGCCTCCATCTGGAGCCGAACAATGCCACGCAAGGATGCCAAAGTCTCCTTGCCCACAACGTCTCCGAGACTTTTGCCCTGCAATCTACCCCAGTCTCCTTTGTGCTGTTGACGATCATTAGCCATCGGGAATTCCAAACCCAGAAAGTTGTACTTGCCTTGGCCTTTGTCTCATCAAGTATCGAATCGATGTTCGCAGTGTCACCAAACGGACATTGAAAATCTGCCGGGGACTCTGGTAGCTGGCAAGCCTTATGCACTTTGTCCTCCAAGGTTTCTTCGTGCTGGTCAGGGTCGGTTTCCGGGTTTTGCTCCTCAACGTTCTCAGCTATTTTGCCTGGATCTTGTTGGCTGGGCTCGTCTGTTTTGGTGGCGGGGTCATGACGATCGGCGTCGTCTGCTCCAGGGGCTGTCTCGTCGTTTTCGTTTTTGTCAGTGTCCACGTCCAGGCGACGTATTGCTGCGAGTCTCTTGGCCACTTCCACACCCATATTGTCCGAAAGCCGACTCGTGCCCAGAGCTATCATATCATCTATCCATGCTTCATTGGGCTGGAGACAAAAGTTCACATCGAAGTGTGGCTTGAGGAACTTTGCCTTGACCTCGTTAGAGCTGGCAACAAGCAGGCGATGCAGACGCCCTAATCGTCGCTTTACTCGGATCTGTCGCAACGTGTCAGCGACCAGCCGCAGAAACTCGAAATCGTAGCCCACCTGAGCAGAAAATTTGAACGAGAACTGGCGCACGAGCGCCTCGCGGAGAAGTTTTAGGTAACGCTCCCGATCCGGACTGGACGGGGTTGGATGCGCGGCTTTGTCGGCAGCGGTTGTGAACGGGAATGCGTCTAGTGCGACTTTTCTCTTCAAGACCACATGCCGGCTAACTGTTTGTGTCAAGTCGGGCGTGAGGAGCTTGGTGTGCTCCTGGGTTCCCGCCCAATACCATTGGTGACCTGTCCAAGTGGGCAAGATTAGAGCTCCGAAGAATGACGCACTCCAGGCCAAAGAAGAACCTCGCTGTTTCTGCTTTCAGGGACAATACACACCTTCAGCGGTCCGATGTGCGCTCACGGTCCAAGATCCGACAGCGTACTCCACAGTAAGCTCCGTGGACCGCGTGAGGCCGAGTGAAACATTCACCGATGGTGTCTCAGTACCGGAGAGGCCCGCTTCTGACGACAGCTCTGACTTCGTGTTTTTGGTGATGCTGAAAGACATGGCCGGGTCGGATTCGGGCCAGGCATACAAGACCTCGCCAGGCGATGCCGCCTGATACCTGAGACAAACATCATGAAGAAACATCTCGTGGCCATCCCTTGATGAGGAACATGGTCATACTTAGTACCTAGCCAAGAACAGAGTGGTTTGGGAAAAGGGTTCTCACTTTTGACCCCCGTTATACCCAACAATGCTAGTCTCCATATTGAATCGTATGGCAATCATCAGCTCGTGCTTCCGCCTTTCGACCGTGATAACCGGAGCAGAAATGCACAGAGACGCGTGGGCTTCCTCAATAAATCGGTTCTCGAGGTCAACTAAGATGGCCGGGATGCGCTTGTCGGCATCTCGTTGCATGCGAAGGTCGTCCGTGTGCCCCCATAGTTGTTCTAGGAGCTCCGTTGTCAACAGGCTGGTGACGATAAGGGTCGATGGATCGCTCTGGCAATGCGGTCTTAGTCGAGGTTGTGTCAGCGTAAATACTGAGAGGTCATACCGGGTCTTCTCGCCATTCCAGACCGAAGGCATTCAGAGACTCGGGCTCCACAGCTTTGCGGGACAACTGGAGAACAGGGTGTCAATGTAGACCTCAATATCTGCGTGAGCCGAGGCGGACTTGCTCTTGTGCCTTCTCCCAGAGCCGTCGTAGCCATGGCTTTTGTTGATGAACTCAGAAAGGTGTGAATGGAGGATAGGACGGAGTTGTCCCGGGAAGGAGTTAAGTTAGAAGTAAGGCAGCAGATAGCCCCGCACATGCAGTCTACCAGAGGTTGCTGTGAGCATGACAGGGTCTTCCTGCAGAACACGATTTGCCAGCTCATTGGCTGTAACATTGGACCGCCCCTGCATGGCGGTGATTATTTGACCAAATACTTTTATACCCTGGTCTAGCACACCGTTTTTTCTCTTCAGATCCAAAGACGGCCTGGCGTGATGGTTGCCCATCCCGAGCTATGAAGATTTCTTTTTGTCCTTGATCGCGTGGTCAAGCACCTCCCTCGTTTTGGGTGAAGGCCCAACCAGCTGTAGAGCTTTGCTCTTCTTTCTTCCCGTTGGTTGCTCCAAACCCGTAAATGTCGAGCTCACTAGGGCAGATCAGTTTCCCGCATCACAGCCTGCAATACCCAGCACACTCACAAAGTCAAATTATCCACCGTCTCCCTCCCATCCGCCGCACGGTTAACCCAAACGGCTACACTCCGAGGGCCGACGGGGAAGACCCCGGTCCCATCAGCGCCAATAATGACCTGCCCCGGACACCATTTGAGCACGTCGGTCCAGACCTCTCCCACGCGCCTCTTCCCCACAAACATCCTCTTGCTGGCATACTCCCACCCATTCGTCATGACCACAGCGAGCCCGTGTCCGCCAGACTGGGAAGGATGGCCGAGGCGTGTGAATCCGACACAGCGGGGGGCGTCGAAATAGTCGTATTGCGAGCCGTAGGCCCAGAGCTTGCGGGCGAGCATCATCTTGGGCAGGACAGCGCCGCCGGATGCGGGTGGGATGAAGTTGGTGTAACCGGGTTGGGGATGCTGGCCGATGGAGCCAAAGAGGTCGGCGTAGAAGACGCAAGGGAGGCCGGCGTTGGCGCGGAGGAGGATGAGGGAGTAGGCGAGGGGGATGAAGAAGGGTGCTACGGGCGTCTGGCATCGTATTAGCGATCCCGTGGGGAGCAGAGGGGTACGGACGACATACTTCAAGCGACTGTCCGGCTTGCTGAAAGCGGCGTGGTTAGCTTCGGTTTCCTTCCTTTCTGGGGGTTAAGTCATGACATACCGTATCGTGGTTGACAACGAATGTCTAGATCCGAGATTAGTTTCAGGCCTGTTCTTGGAATCATGACCCTGACCTACCACGGCGTTGTCTGGTTTCCATAACACCAGGGAGTCATCGAAAACCTTCCGCAAATCTCCCTTGTCCCCCAGCATTGACACCCTGCTGAAGTTCGATACTAACTGCACATCAAACAACGAGAGTTGATGGCCCATGTACTCGATGAACTTTGCGAGGTATTCCGAGTCTTCGCGCCAGTACTCGCCCACGATGAACCATTCCGGGTCCACATGTTGCTTGATGTGCGTCAGAAAAATCCTTTGGAATCTGAAGCTGTAGTGTTTGATGGCATCAAGACGCAAGCCACCAAGTTTCACCTGCTTCGGCAACCATTCAATCCAGCGGAAGATATCCGCCCGCACCTCGGGGTGCTTGTGATCAATGTCTGAAAACATCCTTGAAGTTACAGAAATCGTCAGCATACAACAACAAACAACGTTCAAAACCGCAAACACCCACAAGAAGTCGTAATTCCCCAACTCCTCATCCACATCCTCGGCCCACTCCTTCCCCTCCAACTTCCACGCCCCGTGCCGCCTCGTCAAGTCATCATAGTCCACCCCCGTGAAATGCTCCTTCGCCCACTTCATCCGACTATACCTCCCTCCCCTCCCCGCGAACTCAAACCCCGTCCACGCCTCAATCCCCTCCTCCTCCTGCCCCACACCACCCCCGACCTCCCGCAGCCGATCCTTCCCGTCCACCCTCCTCCCCCTCGCCGCCTCCTTATAATCCGCGCCCGTCTTGTGATTCAGCACCGCGTCGAACAACAACCCGACCCCACACCCCTGCGCGACCTGCCCAAGCGCCACCAGCTCCTCTCTCGTCCCCCACTTCGTCCCGCGGCACCCCTTCTGCTCGAACTCGCCCAGGTCCCACAGGTCGTAGACGTCGTACCCGTTCCCTCGGGGGCCGCGCGGCCTTGCACGCGGGCGGGATCCACGCCTTGGTCACGCCCAGCGACGCGAGGTAGGGCATGGTCCGGGCCAGGCGGCGCCAGTGCTGGCCGTCGGGGGGCACGTACCACTCGAAGCCTTGGAGCATGGTCTCGTTTTGCGGGCAGGGGTCGGATGGGGAGAGGGGGGAGGAGGAGGGGGATTGGGTTGGTGGGCGGCGCGGAGCGGCGGGCGCGGAGCGGGCGGATGTTGGCCGAGTAGCCGGAGCCGGGTTCCTGGCGGATGGCGGCGGCGCGGAGGGCGAGGAGGGGCGGTGGGAGGGGCGGGGAGGGGAGGTTGAGGAATGTGCTCATCTTGTCTGTGGAAAGACTCGGGATTGTGGAAAGAGGGTTTGGTTCTCGTGCGGTTTTGTCCGGCCGATGTGGTTGTGAGCCAGAGGAGTGAAGTGACACAAGGCGGTAAGTGAAGTGGAGGCCTTGATTGAGAATCGGGCTGATTGTTGTTGGGCTGAAGTTGGATTCAGGAGACTGGAGAATGATTGGACGCCTTGCTCCACTGACAAGGGACAGGGGTCGGGAAATGAAAAAAAGGAAAGCAGCCCGAGGGGGAAAAGAGTGGGAAGGAAAGTGGGAGGAGGAAGAAAACTAAGGGGGAGGTTGATGCGGGAGAGTAAACAGAATGGGTAGTTGCGTAGGGGTTGAGAGAGAAGGGCCATTTGACTGCACTCCCGGATCCGGAGCACAACAAGTTACTGAGTAGTGTAATGAACTCTGCTTTTATTAGTGAAAAGAGTTAGCCACATGCGAACACGCCGGACCATTCTAGTACAACCCGTCCAGTTATCAGCAGATTTTCACAAATTCCCAACAGGAATACTAAGGAAGTGGTTCCAGGCTGTCCGTTGATGCACAACACTGTTCTCTGTCATCCAATATTGAGACCCACTTTCTTCCAAATGCAGCTCGCCGTTGAACCAACACAGGCACAACAGAGGCTGTGCCGCTTGATATTTCTGTTCCCCGCACCACTTATCATTTCCTGACGAGATCATCGTTCCTTCATCTAGTATCCACAAGTTCAGGCTCGTTTCTCTGTTATAGCACCATGGCTGAAAGCAGTAACTCATCGGCGGACACGGACAACAATGCTCAGCCATCGACTGGCAAGGTTGATGTCATTGCTATTCTCCAGGCAGAAAGGGCAAAGCCGGCAAACAATACTCTTGAAAAGTTTTTTGGTAAGTCCAGCCCTCCTACACGTATTGATGTCCTTTGGCCGTTTCGTCTGCTCACCATGGCCAGGGCCTCCCTCCAAGGGCGTCCCACCCGACGTTGCCATGTCGGCCTTGTGGGACATGGAAGAGGAGCCTCTGCACGAAGAGCTCCAAGATCCTGAGACAACCGAAGAAAGGCGTGCTGAGATCAGGGACCGACTTGAGTAAGGTCACTGCATCTGGATCGTACACGCGATGCACTAACAAGAAGCAAGAAGCATGCAGACCCGACGGCACTGGCTCAATTTTACGAAAACCATTCCTCCGCCCTCGTATGTACTCCATCTGTTATCCTTTCGCCTAGCCAGCAACTCATACCCGCAACTTACTTCCACCGTTTGGACCTTCGGAGCAAACGGCTGGGAACTGACAGCTTGCCTTAGGACCAATCCAGAAAACGATCCCCCATCCGACAATACCCCGCCGTCAAAAACGGGGAAAGAGCAGTCTCATGAAGCATGACTCCCTAGACAGCCTAGTTGTACTGGCATTTGCAGACGCATTGTTCCAGGATGTTGCACTGTATTGTCAGGGGCGTCAGCAAATGTGGCCTGTGGCCGGGGAAAAGGAACAGCTCAATCTGATGTGAACTTACGAAGGATCTACCGCAGTTGAGGTAACCATTGCAACCGACCTGCGCGCAGCACCGGTTGACACAGATGGCTGGTGTCGGTTGAGGTTAATATCACTTTGGTTATCACGAATGTATCTGTGATTTGGATCCACTTACACGCGCTGCTGCTGCAAGATCTGCCCTCCTACAAACGTCCATCAGCAAATGATCTCCCCGCGCTTAAGCGGTTCAACCCACGAGAACTTCGGAGACTGGAGCAGGATTAGGGGCGGCCAGGGCAACACCCGCAAAGATAAGGGCGACGTTGAAGAACTTCATTCTGGGCAGCTTTGGTGTTCTCGGATGTTGTTGGACGATTGATGTCTTGAAGAGAGTCGATATGAGATTGTGAATCGGCTTTGGGTGGGCAGGGTGTTCTTTATAGACACTTCTGTCCGCCGTGTCTGGTCAATCCATGCTGCCGTTCCATCGCTTTGCAACGTTAAATCCAACATTGCATGCATCACGAGGGGGGTTAGTCGGCTGCCACTACATCAAGAAAACACCCACGTTCAGATCGGGAGTTGCACTCCGAACCTGATGTGTCGGTTTGCATATAGAGAGTGACAGAAGTCGAGGCGAGACACCGTGCTTACCTTTTTCCCCCTCTTTTCTAACCCGGTGCGTAACTGAGCCGGGACATCTGTTCGCCGAGGCTTACTTTAAGACTGTGGTTTCCACTCCAACTGCTGTGGAGTCGGGACTAGATATTGGGCAGAGCGGCGGGAGAGCGGGCCGGCCTGAATCCGCGGCTCATGCCGTATCGAGACCAAGTGCAAGCACATGCTGAGCTCCATGAACAGCATGTGTGGAGAGAGTTCAAGCCGCCAGCAGAAAGACTACCTGCAGAGCCCGGAACTGAATTGACAAAGGCAGTCCCATCAGGATCAGTTAGTCAAGGCCAGCTCCCTCACACCAGGCTGGTGTTCCTCTCAGCACGGGTGCCCTTCCGTCCTGGCACTTCCCCGGCACTTCCCCTCCAAGTCTTCCTTCACGGGTGCAAGCGCGGTCTTCCTCTGTCCTAGCGTGCAGCCATCAGTGTTTAGATTCCCCGCACCTGGCGCTGTCTTTACACTTTAGGCATATTCTCAGAAATACTTCTAACGAGGCACTGATCTGCAGGGATTTTTCTGTCGATCTGTTCTGTTGATCTGAAACGTAGACCTGCCCAAGACCTTTTCCAGAAGGTGAGGACAAATGTCGGCGGGTTTTGTTGCTGTCGGAGATGAGCGTGGGGGCAGGGATATGCAACCACTGCTGGGGCAGGTGATTGATATCTGTCAGCCACAGAAATGCAAGCCTCCATCTTTGTGTTGTCGGCATGCATGGTTAGATTACTTGCCCCCTGAGTCATGGGCTGAGACGCCGACCGCCACAGTTGGCCCCAGCCCTCCATATAAGAACCTTGTGATAGAGAGAAAGGTCATGCAGGGAAATAAGCCACAGTAGCTTTGGAAACAGCTTTAAAGTTAGGGCCAAAGCCACAAACCCTTCGCACCTTGTCACGCTCAGAAAGGGTGTGGTCGGCCCATATCGTAGCGGTCTGGTTCTCTCGTTTCTTCTCTGTCGATAAGGAGAACTCTTTCCTCGCCCGTTTCGTCATGGCCTGCACATTCACACCTTGTTTGACTCCCAAATTACGGCTTCCACACAACGGCGTGGCTATACCTTCTAGTTTCACTCTTGATTCATACTGTTGGGGCGGTTCGCTATTTCTCGACTTCCTCCAGTGGTCGTCGATGCCCCAAAGTCTCTAACACCTCGGAACGGCAAAATGGCCAAAGCCAACGCGAACGCGAACGCAAACGCAAACGCAAACTCGAACGCAAAAACGAACGGCAATGGCAACGGGAACGGGAACGGCAATGGGAACGGTAATGGCAACGACAAAGGCAACGGGGGCGGTAATGGGAATGGCAACGGACATGAAAATGGAAACGGCAACGGAAAAAGTACCGGAGCAAGTTCAACTAACGCCGGCAGTCCACCAAGTGCCACTCAAAGCATCGCACCCGTCGTCCAAGGGCAGAATGGCGGGCCGCAGTCGAGGACAGGAGTCGAGCCGAGCTCCGCCTCAACGGACGGGGCCGGTCTGCCCATTGCAACACCCCATGCGTCAGATCCGACTCCTGTTGCCGGCGCGCCGCACGGGACGACAACCTCGGGCACGTTTACCGGTGATGGGATCTCCTCGACCGATTGGAGTGGACTCGGGGGCTCCTCACAAGGAGGTGGCACTGTCGGGAACAATGGGGCAAGCGGCATCGGGAACAACAACAACGGCGACGCAAGCTCAGACTCGACTTCCATGCCTAAACTTATCGGTAGTCTCGTTGGTAATTCAGCGCGCCCTCAACCCTGCCTGTTCGTTTCTTTTACTGACTCGTCCTTAGCGGTGATGGTACTCCTGCTTGTCCTCGTGGCTTTGCTGCTTTACAAATACCGCTACAGGCACCATGTGCAGGATTTCTTCAAGAGAGTTCTACTCACCTTCAGAATCCCGCATTATACCAGATCTGACAAGAGACGATCGTCTACGGGCACAAGTCTCTTGTCCACCGAAGGCAACCATGAGCGCACGTCAGGCCACGAGAAATGGGCAATGAACCTCCCAGCACCAGTAACCCACCCAGACCCGGCCGCTCCTCGTCCCGAGTCCCCCATCAATTCCCCCCTGCCCATCTCGAGCTCCGAACGCGAAAAAGCAATCAAACCTCGCAGCGTTCTAGGTCTCTCGCCGATGAGACTTCCCCAGGCCCCGCCTCCAACTGTGCCTCGTCGCTCCAGCGACGAGTCTCTCGAGAGCGTCAGCATCAGCGGACCAGGCTCGTCTTGCGTCGGGTCGTCGGGAATCTCTCATCAGCCTCGCCAGCAGCGGGGTCTTCTCGTCGTCGATGCTTTCGTGGGCCGCGCCACCGTCTGTGGCCCCGGGCGTTGCGACGCCATCGCCTGCCAGGATTAGCGATCAGAGTTTGTCTGAGTTGGCGGCTCGATACAAGCCCTTGACGCCGACGAAGCCAACGACGCCGACGAAGCCAACGACGCCGACGCAGGAAATGGGTTCAATGACGGCTCCCCAGCAGGAGAGTCCGCCGGGGTAAGGGGCGCTTGGGGTTGGAACTGGGACGGCCGATGCAGGCCGAAGTGGTTTATTTTTTTGAAAGAGGCAAAACCGGAGGAACTAATATGCGTTGTTTTCTTTTTCGAATTTCGCTTGCGCACTCTGAGGGGAGAAGATGCCGGTCTCGGGATTTGGGCAAATTTGCGGCAGTTGCAAGGTGCTTAAGACACATTGCGCCTGGCCATCGTGATGGCAATCTTGGCAGAGCCCCTATCCAAGTCACAACTTCTTGTGCTGTGCCAAAAGCTCAGGTAGTTGAACGAGTTTCTGATGACTCAGGTTACAACGGAGGCAAACAAAGTGATTCCGCCAACTCGAGGCAGGTTACACCAGCGGTGACAAACGGTGACAGGGGGCCTGACAAGGCTCGCTTGGCGCGGATGGCCTCTGCCAGAACGGAAAAGACGTCGTTGTCTGCCCCAATATCATCCACTCGTAGACCCCCGTCTCTCCGATTTTGAGAATGGAAAACCACCATAAAATGCAGAGTCATTGACAGGCTTCGGTCAACAAGAGCCTCTTCCAAGGTGTTTGAGTCAGGAGGGCGGTGACGAGAACCAAGCCGGGAGGCAGACCACATCCAGGCGTTTCTGATTGGCTGAGGCCAGGAACAACACATCGAGGCTCCCCTGACTTCCTGCCGTGGGCCTCAATGTGGCTGGGCCTCGGTGCAGATCCAAGCGCAACTTGCCAGGGGATTGTGGTGGCACCGCTGTCTGCCTCTGTGTCTGGTTTTGCGGATAGCGCTTAGGATTGCAATCCAGAGTCATGAGTATGCCATCAACAGTGGCGCGCGGCCGTGCTTAGGAGTTCCTAGAATTCTGGTACTTAAATCGTGATGTCCTCAGTCAAATCTCTATCCAAGGGCTGCCAGGGCTACCAAGGATACATCCTCATCGCTCATCGGCTGCATCTCCATTCGATGGTATGTCATCTTGGACACGGTGGGAGTGTGTGTGGGCACTGAAAAGGCTGACCAACACGCGCAGGATACACCCTCTGCTTGACAACCTTCCTTACCTAGCGATTCCCGTTGCATGCCAGTTGATAGGCTCGGATTAAACACGCACTCCGGCATCTCTGACCACTCAGGGATTGTACTTCACGATCCGAAGTGAACATGCCGGTGCACAGGTCCTCGCATGGGAGACATCGACACAGCTCTCGTGCTCCGACCGCGCCCAACCCAGCTCCTGTGGGTTGGTACCCAGAGCAAGGGACCATCGACCCACAGCTTTTAAACCCACAGCGCCCTTCTGAGCCTCAGGAGGCGACGTTTGCGGCCTCTTCTTACGCTGTTAGTCCGACATACCCAGCAACATACGGATACGGAAACCCGGCCGACGCAGCTTGGTCTTATATCGACGAGGAGTCTTCGCAGGTGCCGGCGCTCCACGACCCGTACACGTCGGCTGCAGGAGTTGCAAGTCTCGCCGAAGGTGTATAGATACCTCATCAAAGAGACATGGCTAATTCTGAAGCCAACGATATGGGCGCAGACCCAGACCTCAATGCTCGCTTTTCCCAGTTGAGCGTGTCTCCTGTGACGGACGGAACCGGGCAAGGAAGCAGCAATCCCTTGCCATGGTCACACGGGGACCCGTCTTCTCCCTACCAAGCTGCTGCGACTGGTTTCCCAGACACTCATTCCCTGCCCATCACTGACCCTATGCTCGCGGCCCAGACCAACGTTCAAGCTCATCCGCTCGACTACGGGCACTACGCCGATGACACGGCAAATCAAGCATACTGGCAGACGGACAGCGCCCAGGCGGGGCCGTCCTTTGATCCTAGCAACACCGACCATCCTTTGATGTGCACTCACGAGGGTTGCCCCAAGGCTGGGAAGGTGTACAACCGAAAGTGTGATTTCGAGTACGCATTTACCTTCCTCTCCACTGAAGACAACATGAATCCATCGAGACAGAAGCTAACACGCCCTCACCCAAACAGCAAGCACATGAACAACCACAACAAGCGCCGACGATGCAACTTCTGCGATGGGGGCGGAGCCGAAACCAAAGATCTCAACCGCCACATGTGGACCCGCCACCCCAACGAAGCTCGGGCTTTCAACATCCCCAAGGACGAGGTTCAGTGCCCGATGTGCGATTACTCGGGGCGGTCAGACAATGTGAAGCGGCACAGAGACACAAAGGGGCACTGGTAAATGCCGGGTCCTTTGAGTCAGCAACCCCACTTCGGTCCTTCAAGTCTTTAACGAAGACACCAACAACACTTCCGGTTTCTTCCTGTGCTTGGCAAAGGCCCTATCACCATACACGCCTTCAAATCTGCCAAGCATCTTCTGGCGAGGCCCTCCCATGGCTTCAACCGGCCTTCCGTCCCGCCACAATCTCGCTACGAGGCTGTGCACTGTGACGCTACTGGGCGGTCCTTGCCTGGGCCACCATGATGGACGGGAAAGGAGAAAGGCAGCAATGCTTCAGGCACTAGGAGGGAAAATTGGAAGGATTTTCTACCGTCATATCTCTGGGTTTTGTGTTTCCTTTTTCTTTTCTTGTGTCCGTTTTCCCCTTTTCCTAAAGTTCTCATTCACTGCTGTTGTTTCCCTATGTTTTTGGTTGTTGATTTCTCGTGCTTTCTTGTCGGCCTTCACTTTGGCTGATCTGCGATGGAGCAAGACACATATCACTCGCCCAGGCTAGCAATTGCACATTGCGGAGAGCCGAGAAATGGAGTGTTGGGGCTGGATCTAATGTGATGAGCTATGACCTTTTCGTTTGGTAGCATGGTGCAGATACTGGGTTAAATAACACGGATGCGATGTCTCTTCGGAACTTTCCTCCCCTCTGAGACCAATGATTGCTTCTTCCTGTATCTTCTCCCCTACGGCTTCACCCTCACGGTGACCACAATCCCCCACCCGCTCTTACTCTCCCACACGCCAAAAGCATTCTCCTTCCTAAACGTAACCTCCTCGGCCCTCACCGTCATCTTGACGGAGTCATCCTCCGCCCCGGACCCGGCACTCCCCAACCCGGGCGGCGAGACAGGCGGCGGCACCAGCGGTGGCGCCTGCTCAGCTGCTTTCTTCCTTCCCCCAGCCCCCACCGTCCCCAGCCGGACCGCTCCTTTCGACCGCCTTCCGCTCCACGACCGTCGCCTGGACCTGTTTCCTCTCGAGATTCGCCTCGGGCCTCAGATACGTCGCCAGCCGGCGCGCCATCTCCTCGTCCGCGAACCACCACCCTCCCTCCGCCTTCCCGGATTTGCCTCGCCCCGTGCGATCGTCCGTGTCGAAGCGGCCCATTCGTCAAACCCCGCGCTCCGCGACGCAGACGCCCGCCCGTAATCATCATCGTCCTCCTCCTCCCGCCCAAACCCCCTCCCTTTTGCCTCCCGCCCCTTCTTCTCGCCCCCCTCATCATCATCATCATCACCAACCAGCCCAGCAACATCCACCCGCCGCACAACCACCACCTCCCCCTCCGCCCGCCGCTCCCCGACCCCGCTCATCGCCCAACCCGCAGGCACCGCCGAGGCGGGCACGAGCGTCAGCTCCGCCACGCCCGCGCGCATGCCCCCCGCGCCGCGCCGCGTCGCCGAGGAGAGAGACCCGCCGGGGCCGGAGGTGGTGAGGCCGACCAGGAAGGCCTCGACGTGCGGGACCAGGAGGGAGGTCAGGTCGAGGTCGTGCGAGGCCTGGACGGTCTGGCGGGCCAGGTGGGAGTGGGCGAGGCGGGCGGGGAGGGTGCGCAGGTGGGTTGTCAGCGGGGAGGGGCCGAGGGGGTTGTTGTTGTATTGGGATGAGGACGGGGAGGACGAGGAGGGGATGGGGGAGGTGGTGGTGGTGGCTTCGGTGTAGGAGGGGGGTGCGTCGGAGGGTGGGAGGCCCATTTTGGGCGGTTTGATTGAGGCCGTGGGTGGTTGAGGGTTGGTTTTGGTTGGCGGGAGCGGGTTTTGAGTTGGGGTTGGTGATGGCGGGAGGACTGGCGGTGCGGCTTGAGGAGGATTCGATGACGCAAGTTTAGCTGGGGACTTGGTCTTGCTGATGATAGGCAACGAACGGTGATGGAAATGGTCACCGGGAAAGTCAAACGGCGTGACGTTGATGCCTTGGCGGTGGAGGACCGAAGAGACCGAACACACTGACTGCGCACGCGTCCTCGTGCTGTCCTCGCTGGATATTATCGAGGTCCGGGCAGGAGGCCTGTGGTGAGTCGAGTCCCAAGTGGTAACTGCCTTGAGGACCGAGCTAGTCACAACCAAAAAAGGCCTCCGGGCGGATTCGGCAAGCTGAAATCAGTTCAACAGCGTCTAGGCGACGACGGAGAATCGGAGATGGGCGATAAAGTTGGCGTCAGGGTTAGTTTTGTTCTGAGGCGTGGTTGGTGATCCTTGCGATGGTTGCACTGGGCAGAGTGCAAGTGGCTGTTTAAACCCCGCAAATGGCACTCAATAAACGATGATATGCCTTGCAGGAAGAAGGCAGTGAAGTGGACAGTGGGCGGGTGTGCGAGGCTGTGTGCGCACCCCGCGAAATTAGCGGGGCAGTACTGTGCGATTAAGGTAAGAAGAGTGAGAGTCGCTTGTTTGTGCCGGATCAAGCCACCGATCGCGTCGGGCGTTTGCTCCGCACACTGCACCTCAATGAGCACCTCAACGAACTGCAACACGACAACGCGACACGCAGGTCGGCTCACCACCCGACGCGTTTCAAGCCTGCAACAATCGGGCACCGAGGTGTGGATGCCGCCGATGGTAAATACGATGCAGACTGATGCTTGCCTGCCCTTGCTGCCGTCGCGTGCAGGTCCCAAGATGCGGCTGAAAGAAAGCTCTTTGGTGATTTCGTTTCAGGTGGAGCTTTTTGGGCCCCCTGCGCTAGGCTCACAAGGCTGACCGTTGGGTGATTCGGTGACGGAAATGACAGCGCTCGGTGACGGCTGAGTCTCCGCGCCCTTTTAGGCCCGTCTTATGGCTTTGCCGGGAGCGGACCAGCCCGCCATGCAAACCTTGGAAAGGAAAATGCACTCTTTTCTGGGTGTCGGTCGTATGTTTTGGGGCGTTCCCGTGTGTGGGAGCTCCACGTCGCTGTTTATTCCCGCTTGTTACCATAGGTTTGGCTTGCAGATGGCAGATGCACTCACTTACACGGCAAGCTCGGCGACTGGCCGCACTGTGCTCCGCCACCGTTGGCGCGTGCTACCCCAGACCACAAGGCACAGTGATTCGCCTGTGCACGTTCCGCCATAGCCGGTCCCCGGTCAGATGATAGCAACCACGGTTGGGCTCTGGGTTGGCGATCATTGACCCATGCAGCCAAGATGCGACCAAGAATCCATGCACACACACAGGGCTGTGCTTGAGGCTCTGCCTGGCTCAAGACTCACTCGGCTGCTCAGGAGATGTGGTCCGACTCAAAGGGGACCATATAAATCCATACAAATATGTCCAACCCTCACCTCGCTGCCATTGACCCTGCATCCCTCGTGGAACATCATTCTGTCATCACCCCTATCCCACGCCACCCTGCACCCCAACGTGAAACGTGGGTGCTTCAGAACCCAGCTACAAGTCATCGGCTTTCAGCTTGCTGCTGTCCCTTGCAGCTTTTTTAGTTTTCCTTGATATCGACGCAGGGAAGCTTCTTCTGCTTCTCAGGTTATCGCAGGCAACTCTCCAACTCCAAATCTTTCTTTCACACCACACATCAAAATGGCCTCTTACAGGGTCGCCGCCCCGATGAGTACCTTGCCATCACTGGCATGGGGGTAAAGCTTGGTGAGCGATTCCTTTTCCCGGTTTTACGACCTTGAACCACCACTAACACCAAGCAGTCAAAATCACCAAGGCAGCATGGGTCTGGCCCTTCCAACGGTGTGCGCGCTTCAGCGTGCACCCCCACGACTATGCCATGAACCTGCAGGCCATGACCAAGGAGAAGCTGCAGTTTTTGCTTCCTGTCGTCTTCACCATCGGTCCCGACGTCAACCAGCGCGGCGCCAACCAGCGGTACGCCCACCACGAGCCCGAGCCGAGCTACTCCGGCGCCGGCAGCGACGGCCACCCGGCCACCGAGGACCATGGCCTTGATCACCGGCGGGAGGACAGGGGTGACGCCCTGATGAAGTACGCCATGCTGCTGGCCGACTCCGGCAACAGCAAGGGCTCCAATAACCAGCAGTTCCTCGAGAACATCGTCAAGGGTATCATTGAGGGCGAGACCCGTGTCTTGGTGTCCAGCATGACCATGGAGGAGATCTTTACCGAGCGCGAGGTCTTTAAGCGCCGCATTTTCCGCAACATCCAGAGCGAGCTCGACCAGTTCGGTCTCAAGATCTACAACGCCAACGTGAGTCGCTCTCGTTCTTGTTGTTTTGGTGCCCCTGAACTCTGAACCCTGGACCCATACCCACCCCTAACCCTGGATTTGTGGTCACCCCTAACCCTGAGCCGCCCCCTTTTCGCCCCCTGAACAAAAACATTGCTGACCCCCCGAACAGGTCAAAGAGCTCAAGGACGCACCCAACTCCATCTACTTCGAGTCTCTGAGCCGTAAGGCCCATGAAGGAGCCACTAACCAGGCAAGGATTGATGTCGCCGAGGCGCAGCTGCGCGGCAACGTCGGCGAGTCGCAGCGCAAGGGCGAGCAGGAGCGCGAGATCGCAAAGATCCACGCCGAGACGGCCGTGCAGAAGACGGAGCGCGACATCGAGCGCGCCTCCGCCGAGGCTGTCCTGGCAACCCGCAAGACGGAGCTCAACCGCGACGTCGAGATCGCCCGCATCACGGCCACGCGCAGGACCGAGGCCCAGGACGAGGAGCTCAAGCAGCAGGTGCAGAAGAAAGCCGCGCCGCCGAGATGGAGCGCCTGCGCGCCTCCGACGTCGTCAAGGCCACCATCGCCAGGGAGTCGAAGCAGCAGGCCGCCGACGCCAAGGCGTACGAGATCGAGGCCGAGGCCAGGGCCAACACCGAAAAGGCCCGCCAGGCCACCGACGCCGCCGCCTACAAGACCGGCAAGGACGCCGAGGCCTGGAGCCACGCCACCATCAAGAACGCCGAGGCCAACCTGCAGAAGAAGCTCAAGGAGGCCGAGGGCATGGCCGCCATGGCCGACGCCTACGCCAAGATGAGCCACGCGCTCGGCGGGCCCGCCGGCCTGCTGCAGTACATGATGATCGAGAAGGGCACCTACGTCGAGCTGGCCAAGGCGAACGCCGAGGCCATCCGCGGCCTGCAGCCCAAGATCAGCGTCTGGAACACGGGCCGCGAGGCGGGCGCCGACGGCGCCGGCGCGGGCGGCATGGGCAACCAGAGCAGCGTCGCGACCATGCGGAACATCTACCAGATGCTGCCGCCCCTCATGACCACCATCAACGAGCAGACGGGCATTACCCTGCCTGAGTGGCAGTTTGGCCGGCTTGCCGGGCAGATGTCGCAACTTGAGAGGGGGGACCTCCAGCCGAACGGCAAGCAGTAATTTGAGAGAAAGGGAGAGATGATAGGGGTGGGAGAGGATGATAATGAGGTTACGGGTGGCAGATGGAGTTCTGCCTGCGCTCTCTTTTGGCCGACGGCCGTTGTTTCCTTGGTTCCATGTTCCTGGACGGCGTTCAGGATAGAGTCTCATGCATACCCTGCGGCAGTTAGTTTCTTTTTGTACTAGTCTGAATAGCGCTGTTGCTGGCATCTTTTGAAGCAACTTGACCACGATTTAGTTCTTTTGTATATTACCAGAGCAAATGCAAGTTTACATATACCATTGCCGTCTTTCAGCTACCTTCAGGGCTGAATTGGCCGTCGAGGTTACTTCGTATTATTCCGAGTTGCAGAACTTGCTGCCCTGGCCATCGGATGTGGCAGCAGAGCACCCCCATTTCCAGGGCCAAGACAACCACTCATGGAGACGGGCTTGGGCCGGGCCAGAGAGACCTTGTTTGCAGCTCCTAGACACGAGACATGCTGCCTGGACCAGGGCACAAGGAGTATGGCCGTGTTTGGCACAAAGACCGGACCCGAGGGCAGTATGATGCGCACGCCGCTGCCCCTCGTGAGAGAGCATCAACCGCCGGCGGCCCCAGCGACTTTGAAACCACATCGAAAGAAAAAAAGAAAAAAGAAAAAAGGCAAAAGAAAAGAGGCAAAAGGAGAAAGGAGAAAGGAAAACGCAAAAAAGAAAAGGAAGAAAAACCCGGAAACAAAAAAAAAACGAAAAGAACAGGATAAAACGAAAAAAAAAAAAAAAAAAAAAAAAAAAAAGGAAAAAAAGGAAACAAAAATGAAAAAAGAAAAATGAAAAGAAGGAAACGGAAAAAAGGAAAAAAAGGAAAAAAGGAGAAAAGGAGAAACGGGGAAAAGAGAAAAGAGGAACAAAGCAACGGCTCATGCGTCGCCGTGTCAACGACCCATTTCGAGCAGAATTTCCGTCTGAATGACAGGACAACGCCGGTCGGGGCTCCAGTGATAACTCCAGTCTTTTTCGTGTACCTTCGGAGGTCTATGCTGGACACTCTTCTCGGCTAAGACTCTCTGGGCGTACATCCCAACCCCTGATGACACTCACTATATCCATCGACAGGAACAGATCCTAGCGTGAAGGGCTTAGCATTTCGCCTTTTCCTCTTGTGCATTTCTTGAAACTTGTAGTCAACCACTCGTCAGAGAGTTGCGATACACTACAGAGACAGGTACATATTGAGAAAGTGCCATAGGACGCTGTCATTTTAGCCTGGACTGCAACACACCATCCATGCAGAGCAACTGTGCACATCAGAACCCAGGCACAACCCGACAGTCCACGACCGTCGTGTTTCCCGCCCGGACCTTTGCCACGGCATCTGCCAGCACCGCCTCCAGCTGGCTCGCCTCTTCCACACGCAGGGCATGCACGTTGTGCGCGCCAGCCGCGGCGGCGATGCCGGCGTAGTCTGGCGGCGGCGCAAACGAAATGTGGATTTCTTCGTCGGACACCTTGGATGCCGCCCCGTTGGGGTACACCAGCTGATACGACTTGCGCGGCGCGTTCCATCCTGATCAGGGGTCAGTGACGAAGTTGATGGAGAGGGAGATCCAACAATAGCCGACAGAATGACTCAGGAAGGGGACAAAGAGACAACTTACCGTTGTTGTTCAGCACAATAGTCAGAACGGGGATGTTGTACCGGTGGGCAATCCAGTACACACTCCCCGGGACCGAGAACAGATAGGTGCCATCCCCAACGATCTGGCAGACGAACTCAGCGCGCCCTTCGGCGTCAGCCGCGAGCTTGATGCCTAGGGCGGCACCACCGGACCACCCGAGCCCGCCGCCGCCGCAGTTGATCCACGAGCCTGGCCGCGTCGGGCGCACATTGTCGTGGATGAAGCCCGTGTTGGTCACCGCTTCTACCACCCAGATGGTGTCCTCGGGACAGGCGGAGCGGAGCAGCTTGCTGAGATGGGCCACGCCGAACTTGGAACTGCCATCGGGCAATGAACCTGCGGCTTTCTCGATACGTTCGATCCGTGCTGCGTACGAGTCACGTCGTGCAGCTTCCACTGCTTCGAGGTCTTGTATGTTGAGCGTCTTGGCCGCCGCGCTATCGGGACTACGCAGGGCCGCGAGGATCTGCCGCACCGCGAGCAGAGAGTCGGCCTGATAGCGAGCGTCAGTCTGGATGTAGAAGACTGGCATCCGCTGCTTGAGAGGGTCGACGTCGATGTGAAAGACTGTAGCATCGGCCTGCGGCTTGCACAGCGTCGGAATCCACGGTACGTCACAGTCGAGGACAAGGATCACATCGGCCTCAGTTATAGACGCATCGGAGCCTTGCCTGACGCCCAACCACGCGGGGTGGTCTGCAGGAAAGCACATTTCGCTACCCGCCGTGTCAAGAACACGGAGGGCTTTGACTGTGTCGGCCAGTTCCACCAGAGCCCCGGGAGTCTCGTGGTTACGGCCCGAATAACCCGTCACAAGCAGCGGCCTCGACGCACCCGCCAACGCCTCCGCAATCCTCGCCGCACCACTCGGCGGCAGCCCACCCAGCTCAACCGGCTCCCAGCACCGCTGGCCGAGACTCATCTCATACGGCTCGACATCCGCCTCAAGCACCTCCCGCCCTGCGCAGAGATACACCGGCCCCATGGGCGGGCTCGTCGCGAACTGCAGCGCGCGGTTGACCATCTGCTTGACGTTGGCGCCCGTGCGGATCTCGCCGGTGTAGCGGCAGTACTGGGCGACGATGGCGCGCTGGTCGGGCACGTCCTGCAGCCAGTGGATGAACTCGCTGCGGAGCCGCGCATCTCGCCCTCGAGCGTGAACGGCGAGAGCCCAGCGAAGATGAGTACGGGGCGCGCCCGTTGGCCGCGTTGTGCACCGCCACGCCCAGCGCCTGCGTGCCCACGTCGACGTGGACGATCACGCATTGGGGTTTGCCCGTCACGCGGGCGTAGCCGTCGGCCATGGACATGGCGACCATCTAGGGGAGGAAGGGGATTAGGTTCCTGGCCAGGTATGCTTGGTGGCTATTTGAGGGCGCCAGGGCAGAGGTGTAGGTTGAGGGGGGAGGCATACGGACGAGGACGCACCTCGCTCGGGCAGGTAATGATACGCGGGAACTTGAACTTGGTACTCGACTTTTGCACCACCATGGCTTCAATGAGCCCGGGGTGGTCGGAGCCCAGGTTGACGAAGCAGTGGGAGACGCCAGCGGCGGCAATCGCCTCGAAGAAGGCAAACGACGTTGTGTACATCTTGGGCCTCGAGGCTGGTTACACTGACTGAAGGTTTGCGAGGTCAGGGGCTCTGAGAGAGAGAGAAGGCATTGGATAAAAATGAAGCATGCACTCAAAGTCTCAAAGCCAGATCCAGTCCTTTACATCCATGTTGTGTCCTGGCCATAAGATTTGCGATGTGGAGTCTACGATGTCGTGGCGCTCCGGGTTCGGTACCTCTGGGTTTGTATTGGACGCCAGGGGCATGACGAGGATCCTGCCGGGCCATCCCCACAACACAAAAGGAAACCTTTCCCCCTGGCCACAATGCCAGGTCATAGATCGTCATGGTTTGTGAGCCGCCCCCACGTAGGAGCGAGGCAGCATGCCTGTTGGTTTGAAACAGGCCCTCGGCTAAGTTGCTAACTGACCGTCACTAACGCAAGGTAACCACGGAATAGTATCCGCGGTGTCTCCGCTTTGGTGCAGCAGAAGGATTGCTGCAAGTCAATGTTGGGAAGGTGGGTGAGGACGGGGACTCGTATGATGGTCGTCTGGACCCCTGAAGCAGATCCCTTCCCGCCCCCACCGTCAGCAGGACCCTGGACATTTTGAAAAAGATTTTTGGGCCTCCATCATTGGGAGGGCCCGGGCATCTGCTGGGAGGTGTTGTTGGTCTTGTCTTTGCGCCTGTGGCACTGCACATGGGAACCGGGAATGCCCTTTTTGGGAAGACTTCACAAGCACAAATATTGTTGGCAAAAATGACAGCAATCTCATGTAAGCTCTCATTATCTGTGTAATGGACGAAGCAAGAATGCACAAGACGAACAAAAAGGGGGTTTTGGAACCAACAGCCCAACTTCACAGAGTAAACCTGTAGCTCGGGTGCCAGTCGCCCATGTTCTTCACGTCCTCCTCGGGGAGTGCGAGCCTGTCGTCACGCTCGCCCCGATCCCGCTTCCGGTTCTCCCTCCACATGAGGCCGGCCATGGTCGCGGCGCAGAGGGCGCCGAACCACATCATGCCGAGGGCGACGCCGTAGCCCGTCTTGTACGTCGGCGCCTCCGACTTGATAAAGATGAAGGCCCCAATGATGCCAGCAATGTTACCGATGGTGACCTGCGCCGACGCCGCAAAGGAGCGCTTCCAGTGGCCTGACACGTTGTTTTGCAGCCACGCGAGACACATGGGCGTGATCATGTAGGCGCCGCCAAAGACGAGGAACACTGCGGCAAACTTGTAGTCGCGCGACTTGCCCTCCTGTGAGAGCAGCATGGCGTAGCCGACGGTGGCGAGCGACGCGCCGCCCAGGATGAAGCCGGAGCGGTGCCGGAGCCGGTCGGAAGCCCACGCGCCGAGCAGCATCATACCCGCAGCGAAGACGTAGACGGGGATCGTCCGGACCTGCGCCTCCTGCGCCTTCCACTTGAACTCGAGCAGGATGGTGGGCAGGAAAAACGTGCCTGACAGTCCGGCCACCGAGACCCCCATGTACACGAATGCGGCCAGCCAGATCTTGTAGTCGCGGATAATGCGCTTGAGGGCAAACCGGTTGAGCGTGTCCATGCGGCACAGATCACCGATGTCCGCCGCCAGACGCCGGCGCAGCAGCTCCTTCTCTTCGGCGTTGAGGTAGCGCGTCTGCTCGGGCCAGTCGGCAATGACGAACACGGCGATGATGGCCAGGAACGACGTGATCGCGCCCTCTATGATAAAAATCCAGCGCCAGGCGGCCATAGAGGGCGTGCCGAGGTTGGCGATGGCGTAGGCGAGCAGGCCGCCAAAGGCGCCGGCGACGACGGTGCTGCAGAAAAAGAAGGACATGCGCTTCTGATATTCGTGCCTCTTGTAGTACATGGACGTGATGTAGACGATGCCAGGCAGCACGCCGGCCTCAAAGATGCCGAGCAGGACGCGCAGGGCGACGAGTGCCGCGTACGAGTGCACGAAACCCATGCACATGTTGACGATGCCCCAAAGGAACATGAGGCTCGAGAGATACAGCGACGGCCGGACTTTGCGAATGATCATGTTGGAGGGGATCTCGAAAAGGATGTACGAGGAGTAGTAGGCCTGGGATCGCAGTGTCAGCCAGGGCGGTGAAGGAGAAGACAGGAAGGGTGGCGCGGGCTCCGTACAAAGAGAGCAACATTGAAGCGGTTGCCCTCGTCAAGGTGTAGCTCGGCGGTCAGGCCCTGGATGGAGGCATTGCTGATGTTGATGCGATCCAAAAAGGCCATCATGTAGATGACGAAGAAGACGGGGAAGAGGGTCAGGTCAAGCTTCCGGAGGAGCCTTCTCTCGGCCTCGGGGTCGATGGGCGCGCCAGACGTCTCCGAGCTCGACGATCTGAGCGGCATGATGCCAGTTGCACCCCCATCGTCGGGTTGCTTCTTCTCCGGAGCCGACATACTGTAGCTGAAGAATGCCGCGCTCGAGCACTATGGATACAATGTTGAAGAGGAGAAAGTTTTGCGTCACCAAAGGGCGAGCGAGGAGAGTTGGGGGCGAAAAAATTCCGAGACGCACTCCCGGAATGCAACTTGGGGACTGGCATTATAGCAAAGTCCATCCGTCTCTTAACTTAGCCATCCTTGATGAACGACCCCTGAGAGGACCAGACCGGCAGGATGGGCTGGTTCGGTTTCGGGTCCTTTCCCTGCACTGAGTGTCGAATGGGCCATGGGGTTCCTAGTGCTATCATTCTGCAGCTGCATTGACTCTTGCCCGGGGTTGCGTGGCGAGGCATGCACCCATGTGTGCTGTCGCTTTGGGCGAAAACAAGGGTGACATCCGTTGTGGCTCCCGAAAACACCCTGCATGCCAACTATGATACACCGCAGTTGGAGTGGAGGAAAGTTGTGTCATGGTCGTCCACTGACCCCTGCTCGGTAATGCAGTTGGGCAGATCGGAAAAAGCAATGGCGCGGCACAGGTAGCCGGGGTAGGAGCTTTGGCCGTGATCCGGTTGGATGAGGCCGAGGGGGTGGAAACAAGGACGGGACGCTTCCACGATCCTACGGCCTCGATCCCGTACATCCCTTGCCGCATTATTTTCGACTTTCACTGACGAGCGCCAAAACTTGTTCGAGATCGCAGGGGCTACCGCGGAGCTCTCCTTTCGTCACGCTTTTGGTCTAGTACCGAGCTCACTGCTGCCAGGGGTGAGCATTCCCAGAATACCAGGGTAAGTACGGGGCGCCCGTTTTTTTTTTCTTTCCGCGTGTTAGTCCCTCACATAGAGAGGCAGGTCCACTCCAAGCCAGGCTGCCCTCGCGAGCCATTGAGATTTCAACGAGAAGGTGCCAGGGGCCCGAAATCTCGCCGCGGGAAACGTGTGCCTCTTGCGCCCGCATTCGACCCCCCCCCCCATGACAGTGATGCGGCAATCGTTGGACTCACAGGGTCCCTAATATCATTTTGGGAGGTGGATACGGAGTGCTGTCCCCAGAATCGTAGAGGCCAAGCGATATACACTTGCGGAAATACAAGTTGGCCATTTTCTCGCCCACTTCGGAAACTGAAACTACCAGGTAGCAGGTATGTACCTAGCCTCTCACGTTTTTCCTCCCGCAATGACGAAAAATCTTCCATTCTTCTCTTTGCGATTGCCCAAACATCAGGAAGAGGAAGAGGAAGGAGGAAGAGGAAGAGGAAGAGGAAGAGGAAGAGGAAGAGGAAGAGGAAGAGGAAGAGGAAGAGGAAGAGGAAGAGGAAGAGGAAGAGAAAAGAAAAAGGAAAATGAAAAGCGTTTTCCATTATCAACAGCTTGATACTTATGAAAAATGAAATGAGGTGTGAGGGCTATATGAGCCGCTTTGATGTAGCCCCTTTCTATTGTGGAGAGTACCTTATATCGTGACTCCACAGTGGCTCCACCAAATCTGTGGTAACAGCCAAAAAACACATACAACACCAGGGATTCGCTGGTCGTCACCGACCCAACTACTGATCTGGCTCTCACGCGTTTGACTAGGGGAGAGCGGACGGGATCCCGTATTTTCGCGCGGATATGGTCGTATGTGATAGACAGAAGTCGATAGTGGCTTCATAAGGCAAAGCTCCTGACCAGGCGCTTAAAGCCGCTCTCGTGCTCGCCGCAGCTCACGGCTGAGCATGCTCCGTTGGGCCAGGGATCAGGTGTTGTTGCGTTTGTAGTATTCGACGTTCGGTTAAGTATTGCCTTATCCCAACATCTCGCCTCAGTTCCTCACCTGAACCTCATCATGGAAACGCTGCGCGAAGTTACGCCTGTCGGTACCAGGGATGAGTTGGCGCCTCCGCCAGGTACCAACCAGGGCCGAGCAGTGAAACTCTACTCCAAAGAAGTGACTTTGTCTTGGTTCCTTCAAGGACTAAGCAACAAGAGTTGGTACAGTCGAGGTAATTCACGAGTTTGGCTGGCCTCCCGCTCATGAAAGGTTCTCATGCCCGCTCTCATGTGGGACGCAGGTACATTCCTGTCAACAAAGACCGAGGAAATGGAAGCAGTCGCCAATAACCTTCTCCTCGACCCGAGGGGGACCTCCGTGGGTTGTATTCAAAGCCGGACGCACTCTGAGTATTCCAGTTGGAGACGATGGTGCGCGTCATCCTCCTTTCCAAACCTCCCAACCGCATACCTTGATGGGATTTTCAAGCCACTAACAGCCAATATGTGCTTTGAGCCACATCCCACTGGCTCGCTATCCATGCTGTGCCATGTTTACATGAGCAAGTTTCAGGATCCGTTTTCTTTTGCTTCCTTTGTGTTTGTGGCCTTAGCAACATGATTTCGGGATGGATCTGTGAGGAAAGCTCATCCGGTGTCCTCTCATCAACCAACTTGCTTTCTCCGTGGGGATGAAAGGCCAGGACGGACTAACGGTTCATTCTCATGTCCCACTGATATGTTCGCGAGTGGCCTAGAAATGGTTCAATCCCCCCGATATCATGGTTGATCTCCTTCCGATCTGAAACTCCAACAAGCCTAGCCATCGCTCCGATCTACCACGGGACTTGCCAATCTGATCAGATCCTCCCTCCGGAACTCCGAGCCAGCCCCAAGATCACGTAACATCATGCCTGATTCATGCACCTGCATCGACGAAGAGAGCAACAAGGGGGTGGACGAGTGCAAAGCCGCGCCTGCGGACGACAACGCCAGGGCCAACGATGACTGCCAAGCTACGGAACCAGGCTCGGAACGGTGACAATTGCAAGGCAAGTTCATCAGTTTATAGGCTAGGCATCGAAATGACTATTTATTGAGAATCTGACGTTCCTTGTTACCTAGGCGAAGGGTTGCCTCACTGACTTAGAACGCGTGAAGCAGGGGGGTTGGAACAACTACACTTCCGGTAACTAGCTCCTGAATATGGTGTGCCCTTGTGGGTACCTATTTCTAGTACTCGTTCAGGGGTCTCCTGAGGAGAATGCCAGGTAAGTCGATATATGCTTTTTCTTTGCTCTGCACTCTCCATAGCTACTTATGGTGCAACTCTCTAAAACGAATCGGTAGGAATAGAGGTGGTTGCAGGCGGCATTCTGTTCAGGTGGCCATGTTAGAAAGGAGGGAGAAGGGCGCGGCGGTGGGAACATGCTGGACCATGTTTCCTTACTTCCTGCGCGACGGTTTGGAGGAGTAGACGACTTCATCAGTGATCAGGCTTGCGTACTTTATCTTTTTCTCGCTTGCTCTTATTACTAGTGGTTCGTTTTTCACATTCATTGACAATCATCGAATCCATTGTTGTCTCGGGGATTTCAACATCTCTGGCGACAAGGGACGTCAAATCAGCAATTTGTCTTTCAAGCAACTAGCAGAATCAGCGCCGATTGAACACCACTTGTGCTTGCATGCTTCTAGTTAATACGTCCCTATCGTATGAGACACTGTTCCCACCGCCTGTTTGAACAAGGAAGGCATCAGTTAGTGAGCTCAACATTCAGATACTCGGAGTTGACAGCTCTAGGTTGCCTATACAGCAGAGTATCATCTTTTTATTTGGCAAGTTACCCTTTGGAGTTCCAGGAGACTGAAAAAGGTGGCAGTGTTGGCGCTCGGCACCGATCCGGGCAGCCCAAGACTTTTGGCGCTGCTCGATCAAGTCACCCGTTCGCATCTCAACACGGCATTGGCTCGACCAACGTTCTCGACAGAACCGCGCCGGCAGTTGAACGGCACGGCAAGCCAGCGTCCGGCACTGGCTTACAGGCTGCATGGTCAGGGCCTTGTGCAGTGCCACATTGGACAGGATCCGGTTGCCGAAATGCTGAATGGGGGGCAGACGATGAAAACTCTTCAAGCCTCCGCCTCCTCGTCAAACTCGCACAGGGCAAGACGTCGGCATTTATCAGCCTCACTGCTGCGCATTTCTCGGCGGCTTGGAAAATGCAGCACGAGGGCACACCGGGTTCTGCCCATTTCGCGTCACGGCCCGAACAGTTGCGGACACCAGGGCAGTCGCGATTCCCAAGATCGTGCTCGGCAGCATCTGAGGAAGCCCAGTTGGGAGCAAACCCAGCCATGGCGGGCCAATGGTGAGCTGGCTTCTCAGTGTTTGACGCCACACAACCCCCAGGGAGCGGCAGATCCACGGCACATTGGCCCGTCTGGGGGATGCATGCATGGGCTTCGCCGTGATGGCTGTCAGCTTGGGGGCACAAACAGAATGTCCAGCTCAAAATCACCATCTCCACCATCCGTCACTGCTGAACTATCGGTTTCTCGGCTTGCATGAACATGTCGGGCCGTGACTCGGTTTCCGCAATGCGGAAGAAGATGGGAAACCTCCTTCTCTCAAAAGCCAGATAATGTTGACATGGCCTCCATCCTGGCGTTTCGTTTGCCCTTGTTTTATTTTTTGCGACTTGCAGCTCGAGTGCCGCACACAAGGTCCCAGCTTCATTAGCCTGGCGCGACTTACACCACGACCGTCAGCAACAGCGGCGCAGGACACCCAAGTCGGGATATCGCCCCCACTACCAACCTTGGGGTCTCGTGTCACTCAAAGCGTGCCGTTTGTTTTATTTTTCATATCTCCGGACCGAGGAACTCACGGCACGGCCCGCATCTGCATCTCTCCGAAAGACTGTTGAGGGTATCACCGGGTTGCTGGGATTAGCCCGAAGCCAAACGTCAATTCCTCCTGAAACTACCCAGCCTCGACAAGCGTCTCAAGATCAATGGGACTGCCCATCCCCCGCGCGTCACCAGGTCCTTCCAGCCCCTTGCCCGGTGCTGATGGGATAGATCTCTCTGACTACTGCTCCCGCCGCCTCGCTGGTCTTGAGACTGGGCCCATACCCAACATCGGCCCAGGCGCGGCAGCCGCCATCTGGACGCTGTTTGCCACTTCAACCATCTTTTTGACCCTGCGCATCTACTGCAAGATCTGGCGCTCACGGGGGTTATGGTGGGACGATCTGGTGTTGATCATCAGCTGGGTGAGCCCCGCCTGTTTCTCAGTTCTCCATACCCCTTAACCCCCTACCATCCTAACACCCCCATCCCTCCTCCCCGCAGGCAATGTTCCTCGCCTCCACCCTCCTCTGCCACCGCGTCATCACCCACGGCTTCGGCAAGTACCCCTGCGACATCCCGCCGCAGAACCTCCCGCTCATCGCCTTCGAGGGCGCGGGGCTCGGGTCCGCCTTCACCATCCTCGCCATCGTGTGGTCCAAGACGTCGTTCGGCATCACCATCCTCCGCCTGACGCGCGACGGCCTGCGCCGGTTTGTCTTTGTTGTCGTCGTCGCCATGAACGTCGCCATGCTGCTGCAGGCCGTGTTTGTCTGGGTCAAGTGCGAGCCCGTCGAGAAGAACTGGCGGCCGTTTGTGGAGGGGCGGTGCTGGGATCTGAGGGTCAGCAATGGCTATGGGTTCTTCAGTGGCGTGTTGTCGGGGGTGTGTGATCTCTTGTTTGCGCTGCTGCCGTGGCATTTGGTGTGGGGGTTGAGGATGCGGAAGAAGGAGAAGGTCGGGGTGGTGGTAGCGATGAGTATGGGCGTTTTGTGAGTGTCTCCTTTGAAGTCGTGGGGGTGTATATTGTGACTGACTCGGGGTTCAAGTGCTGGGGCAACGGCGTTTGTCAAGTCTGTGATGCTGTTGAGTTTGGGGTCCAAGAACTTCACCCGTAAGCCTTTTCGAAACACTGGGTTTAGGAAACTACAACAGTTCACTGACTGCTGAACAGACGAGGGTGCCCATCTTATTACCTGGGCAGCGGCCGAGATTGCCACCACCATCATGGCATCCTGCATCCCCGTCCTGCGCGTGCTCTTCCGCGAGCTGCGGGACACGCACCCAACCGAAATCAGCGGCACGCCAGGGCGACGGTACTACCAGTTTCGCAAATCCGGCAGCACAGCCGAGACCCTGAAAGGCGGAATGGCCAGTCCCATTGACACAACCGTCCTGGCTACGGGGGACAACCCTGCCGGTACCACAGACTGTCCATTGAGCCAGACTGAAGCTGAAGGGACCAATGCGTCTTCAAAGTCGTGGGCCTCTTACTGGGATTTTGGAAAACCCAAGAGAGTGAGCCAAATGCTTACAGGCAAATTCAAGTCTGCAGCGGAGCCAACGGCGAGACCCTATCCCATTGCCGAGAACAGCAGCCAAAGAGAACTCGTGAACCTCGCTGGCAAGGACGCCGGGGGAGACTCGGGGAGAACGGAGGGTGTGATTCTGCAGATGCAAGAATTTGAGCTAAGGTACGAGGGGCCAGAGGAACAGAGGAAGAGTCAAGGGGGTTATGAGTTGGGAAAGGCTGGCATTGGGGAGGCGCGGTGAGGGTGGAAATGGAGTTTCGTGTTGTTCCTAGCTTTGACGTAGACATGTTTCTTTGATGTTCTGGTTACTGAAAATCTAAGCCATTTGCTTGATAGACCTCTAATTAAGAGGGAGACTTTTCGGACTATGTGCCATGTCTTCCCGGACTATACCACGTGATACCACTTACATCGCACCCCAATGCTGGCAACGCCCATCTTAGGTGCAAGCTGCCCAAATCTATCAACCTTCTCAATTCACCCCTATCACCAATCCTTCTTAGTTATAACTACATATTCAATGGCAATGTGGTCAATAGCTAGCTTGACGAGACGGGGAGAGAATGGCGTTTCAGAAGGGCAAGAAGGTCGAAGGGGCACGGGCCACAACTAGGTCAGTCAGGTATCCTTAAAGGAGTCAAAAACATGACCCGGCTCTCTTGAATTTACTACAATCCTAAGCGAGCCGGCCAGTTCTTTTGCGAGAGAGCGAGAGAGCCAGAGAGCAAGAAAACGGATTCTGAAGAAGAGTGTAGAAAAGGGAAGGGGAGATGGTTCTAGGGTTGGGGTTCTATATGGCTCCTGTCACGTGGTATAGTCCGGGAAGACATGGCACATAGTCCGAAAAGTCTCCCTCCTAATTAAACCACAAAACAAACAAGGGCTTGCTGTCGTACCTCGATGTGCCACGTAGTTTAGTGATGTCGCCGGATGCGTCTGGTCTCCCTTGCGCCGTCTTTGTGTTATGAATCATGGGATTCGAAAGAAAACTATAGAAGTGAGTGAGAAACTATCCTGTAATTCGGTGGAGCCTTTTCGAAGTGTCTGCAGTGCTGTCTTTCGCTCCCAGCCACTGGAGCAAACGGCACGCCCCATCATCTTGACGACCGGTGCTTTCTCTGTCATCCGACACTTGGCAGACTCCCAAATAGGCTCGACTAAAACAAAATTGGAGGATTTCGGAGCCAGATTTCTTGAGGCTGATCCGTCCAGGCTGGTCCTGTGGGTGACTGGTGAGGTTGCAGAAAGCCAAGACTGTACCGCGTCCGAGTTCCCGCTCCAAGGCTGGTCGTTCTGGTACCGTCTGACAGGTAACAGGGAGTCTGCATATATATTGCATGTTTTGCATTGTTAAGAGACCTATCATTGACTAACCCGCTCAATAGTCACAACGAAAGGGGTGCACTCACACGGCAGGACCTGGCGTGCTTCCCCAGCGAACTTAATGTAAATATCGCGAGTATTCTCCTGCCCGAAGTTGTTCCCTTCTCTCTCTTTCTGATCTATCCGAGAACCATGCAACTGAAAACCTGGAAAAATGAGGCTTGTCAACGGAATTGCGATCCTGCCCGCCTTTCTCACCGCGGTGAATGCGGCGTCAATACTATTCCGAGGGGGCACAGTCATCGCTTTCAACAAGCAAACGCAGGGGCTACAGATTATTCGCGATGGCTCCGTCCTGGTTACGAACGACCACATCGCCGGCGTGTTTGACTCGGCACCCACAAGGATCCCCGGGGGCACCGAGATCGTCAACGCCAGGGGCAAGATCATCACGCCAGGTTTCATCGACACGCACCGCCACGGATGGCAGACGGCCTTCAAGACCATGGCCTCCAACACCACCCTGATTGAGTTTTTTGGCCGCTACAGTTCGTTTGTCGCCCCGTTTTTCTGGAACGCCACAGACATCTACGACAGCCAGCTTGCCGGCTTGTATGAAGCCCTCAACGCAGGCGTCACATCGTCGCTCGACCATGCCACGCACACCTGGTCCAAAGACGCCGCCGAGGCCGGTCTCCAGGCCTGTATTGACAGCGGGGCAAGAGTCTTTTGGGGATTCACCTTTGCCAACCTCACGGGCTTGATCACGGTTGAGCAGCTGTACCCAGTGTTCCGGGACATGGCCAAGAAACCTGGCTTGAAGGACTCGCCGACCACCTTGGGCATTGCTTATGACGGCTGGGGCCCGAACCCTAATGTTGGAGAGATTAACAAGATTATGGCACTCGCAAAGTAATGAAAGAGAATCCGCCCAGCATTCAAGCGAGAAGAAAGCTAACAGCACTCGACCAGGGAGCTGAACGTATCGGTCATCACGACCCACTCCCTCCAGGGACCCTGGGGGTTCAACAACTCGCCCGAGGACATCCACGCGCTTAACTACCTCAACATCTCCATCCCCATCGTCTTCTCGCACGCGTCGTTCCTGACGCCGACGGGCGCGGACCTGCTGCGGTCGACCAACCAGTACATCTCCATCACGCCCGAGTCCGAGATGCACTACGGCCAGACGCACCCGGTCAGCTACTCGATCCAGGACCAGGCCTCGCTCGGCGTCGACACGCACATCACCTTCAGCACCGACATCCTGACCCAGTCGCGCATCTGGCTGCAGCAGGCGCGCTACGAGCGCTACCTCGACGTGCTCGAGCAGGACAAGCTGCCGCGCAGCAACCCCATGTCGGTCGAGCAGGCCTTCCTGCTCGCCACGCGCCACGGCGCCCTCGCCCTGCGGCGGCCCGACCTCGGGATCATCGCCGAGGGCGCCAAGGCCGACCTGCTCGTGTGGGACGGCACCTCGCCGGCGATGCTGGGCTGGGTCGACCCCGTCGCCGCCGTCATTCTGCACGCGAGCGTCGGCGACATTGAGGCGGTGCTGGTCGACGGCAAGTGGGCCAAGCGCGGCGGTAAGTTGGTGGCGAGGGGCTGGCCCGAGGCCCGCGCGCGCTTCCTGCGGTCGGCCCAGCGGCTTCAGGCCGTTTGGCGGGGTATGCCGTTGCCGGAGCCGCCGGCCGAGTTTAACGGTCGACCGGTTGTTGACCCGGTCCGGGTGGATGCGCTGCGGGGGCCGGGCGACGGGTACGGGAATGTGTACATCTAAGGTCGTTGAACGCGAAGATCGGTTCACACCAGCCCACCTGTGAATTATCACTGCACTATTTGGCCGGATAGCAGACATTTGACAAACTGGATATTGTGTTTTTGCCAAGAATCAACTACAACTCTTTCTGGTCAGAGGAAGACATTGAGCAATTTCCTGCAGTGATGACTGAGCCAACGTCGCCGCAATACAGACAAACTCGAGAACTCGCTGTTCTACCATAGAGGTAACCACTTCTATGTTGGCTACTAGCTATAATGTCCTAACCTCTACCACTACTTGTGCGCGACTCCGGCAGTCAAGAGTGGCAGGGAACAGTCTTGAGAAAGGGGGGGGAGGGGGGGGCAGGGATGTAGCAGACTTCTCGGGAAATTCTCAAACGAGTCGACGAGACTATCCGAGGAAGCTGTAAATACAGGAAGTTGTTGTTCGCCGTGGGGCCAGGCCAGTTTCTTTTCCGCAACCGCTTGTGTACCTATATGGCCGGCTCTTCCATCTTTTCTCTTTACCCCTTCATGTAATAAAATGTTGTTATCTTGGAAAAACAGAAGAAGAAAAGCTTGCCACTGTGTAGAAATATAAGGTAATCAGCACATTAAGGTACTCTGCGGGTATTCATTCGCCCGGCAAGCGCGTCTCGCATGAATGTCATGTGTCTTCTGTGTTGTTTTCACCCCTTTTCCAAACCCATTGCCGCGCTGTATCTCGGGGAAAGTATCGCCAACGACGGAAGATGAGTGAAGGTGGAAAACGGAGTTGGTGGGACATGTTCGAGGTGAACTGAAGCGTTTCTCCCCCCTGGCTGGAACAAACTCTCACGAATTTGATTGACTCTCATTACTGTGTCCTTTAAAACGGTCTTCATTTCCTCAACCTGTTCCGAAAAAACCCTCCAGAACTCCGTATCCTTTCTCGTTTCTCGCTCCCTCCGTGTCCCCGGATCAAAACGGCCTATCCCTGCCAGGCTAACATTCATAATCAGCCACTCCTCACTCTTCCATGGCCGTCCAAATCCTCGGCCACCACCCGCTTCAAGATCCATATTCGGGATGAGCAGATGCAGCCAGCACGCGCGCGCGCCGGCGGCCTCCTTCTTCGTCTCTTTCTCGCCGCCACCCTTGTCTCGCAGCGCGGGACAAACGTTTTCCAATGTATTTGCGCGCGTCGCAGACAAACGGCGGCGGCGGGGGGGGCGCGAAGGGAAATCGCGACGGCGGGGTTTCGGGCGTCTCGGCGGCGGCGCGGAGCTGGAAGCTGATGACGATGATCTGGAAGAGGCTGCGGACCGGGGCCGTTAGCAAAAAGTGGAGAGAAATGAGGGAAAAAGGAGGAGGTGGTAAGGTTAGGTACCTCAGAGCGCAAAATGCGAGGCTGAAGCGCGGGACGAGCCATTTGTCGTAGATGCCCACTCTCGGGGATCTCGTGGAGCGCCGGCCGTTGGCGCCGGCAGTGACATGGGTGTTGTGGGTCACGTTTCCGCCGCCAGACATCGTTTGCGTGTGACTGTGAGGCGAATTCCACGTGGCGAGCGTGAGGCGCGAGTGCGCGTAGCGGCCGAGGATGGCCAACAGCATGATGGCGCCCCGGGCGAAGCAGCCGATTACTGAGGCCGTTAGTCACGATGTGCGCGGTGATTGCTCGGAGTTAAACTGACAAATGGCATCGGCCAACACCATAAAGGCGACCGTGCTTTTGTCGATGCCGCTGAACCGGAGGAGTACCATTTGAGAGGCGGGCAGGGCTGCGGCGGTGACCTTTGCAGCAAGACTTGGGATAAAGCCATATATCTTGCCAGTGCGCAGTTGAAACACACCGCTTGTGAGCTCGGCGGCCCTAGGTCACGGTTAGCCGTCGGGTAGCGAGCGTAGGAGAGAGATGGCGTACACACCAAAACAAGACGAGCAGCGATTCTACATTGTACCCATAATATTCTACATAGCGTTAGAGAAGTGCGGGACTTGGGACAAGCACGTGTCGTACGGATGTAGAACAGCACCAGATCCAGCCCTGTGGAAGCGCCTGTGATATTCAGCTCTGGGTTTCCTACATTCGCGACGATATTCGCGTGCTGCTCTGTCTTGATGTCGCACCACCGAGCGATCGTATGTATCTGCTGGGCGATGGAGGCCAACGTGTGCAACGACACGAAAGCGCCCAGCATGGCGACATCTGTGTCGTTAGCGGGCGAAAGTTGCGCGGTCAACACGGACGATCGAACTTACAGCTCTTGCGCTCATCGTAAACACAGACGAGCCACAGAAGAAGAACGCCGCTGGCAAGACAGAGGAAGCTGTAGATGAGCACCCCGACGGCGACGCCCATCACTTCGGGCGGTAGCTGAGCGACCATCCTAAAGTCTGGCGTGCAGAGAGACGGAGCATTGCGAGTCTCAGGACAGAGAGCACTCATCAGGCTCTCAATGGTAATTTGACATCTCCCATGCTACCGGGTGACTGGGGCTGGAGGGACTGGGGCGCAAGAATCACAGATCTGGTTTACCTAACTCGCACAGACCAACAACCGAAGATAATCCCGTTCGAGCGATCGACTTGACTGATTAGGGCTTGGAGTCGAACACTCCACGAGCAGCCTGGGAGTTCGTTTGCTTTCTTTCGGGCTTAGGATGCACGTCCAGGATCCTCATGAGACCAGCGTGCAGGTGGAGGCTCGAGCGCCTCGCTTGTGCCTTGCTCCCGCCCGACAGGTAAGCTCAGGTGAGTTGCCTTACTTTTACGTTACGGTAGCCGATCGGGGTGATATCGATCGCCACAACGGTTTCGACGGAAATTTCTGTCTGTGCGGCGCAACCATCCTGGAACAAGATGGATCATCAGCGCTAACGCCCTGTGAGCAAGGGTATGTCGGTCCGAGAAAGATCTCCATTCTCAAGTTGCATCCGGGATTCGGCCCAGCTGCTCGTTTTTTGGTATCATCACACCCAAGGGCCCCAATGGCGGACGAGTAAGGTCGGCACAGACGACCGCATTGGGATCAAACCCCGGCAAGAGAAACGTGCATCCTGAGGGATTGCTGAACATGGACGCGCCCCAGACACACTAGAAAATGAGTCTAGCCTTATTCTTGCTTTGAAGGCTCGTCGGCAAAGGCACCGTCAGCGTGCAGTTTGCTCGGACGTGCCCGAGCCGAGCCACATGAAGGGAACTTCCAAATGGATGCAGAAGTTCTCTTCACTACACTGCTCGTCATCGGAAAGGAGGTGATCGATTACAGGCACAGAACAGGAACTTGGTATGTGCCTCAAGAGACCCGTTGTCGGAATATCCATGGGGCCCCATGCTTGAAAGCCCAATTCCCAGGTGGGATAAATGAACGTCTTCCACCTGCAACATTGGGAGAAAAGAAGCTCCGATATTTGTGGCTGGTCCGCAAAATTAGAACCTAGGTATGTCCCCCTCCTCCGGGGAAGTGTTGACCGCTCCCACCTACACTATCGCGCTAGGATCAGAACCCCGGAGGGGGCGCTTGTTGAATGTCTCGCGTGACGACTGCTCGCTGGTGTGTCTACGATGCGCAGCGGCAGGAGGTACCAGAAATTCAGGCGTCAAGGATGACTGCCGGTGACGAGTAGATACCGGGACCCGCGGGCAGCGCAGCGAACCACACCAGCACGGATCAACAAGCGAGGGGCTGAGTGGAGACAATCGTCGGCATTTGAGTCCCCAGAAATCTGCCACTCCGAGTTCTGTGCTGCGCTCTCGATGGCGTTGTTGCGATCCAAGGCAGGTAATGTAGGCATGCACGCCTGGAAGCCGGTAGTCACGTCGAGCCAGCCTCTCGACACATGTGAGGCGCGAAGGTCGGTGGGTGGCACGCAAAAGGCAGTGCGTCCTGCCGTCTGCGGAGGAGACCCATTCAGGGGATTTCGTATGAGCAAGGGACCTTACAATTGTCCTGCCGCTCCTGCGGTTCCTTCCGGTCCTCAGAACGATCACAGGCTGCCGATGCAACCCGAAGAAGGATGGATCTGAATGCTGCCGGCCTTGCGGGGTGCAGCACTCGAAAAGCAGCCGTGTGGTTAACAGGTACCTTACGGTACCTTAGTTGTCGACTTCGCCAAGGTGACAAACAGCGGAGCTGCTTCCGTCCTTCAAAGTCCCCACCATGCGGGCTTTCGTTAGCTTCTGTGCATTAAGCGAGACTATTCTATTTCCTGACTAGTGTCCTGTCAAACTTGTGTTCCTGCGGGGGCTGTCGATCGAACTTCGACGACAAACGCTCGGACATGTTGTCGTGTCCCTGGCCGCCGCAATAATGCCGCTGGTGTCTGCACAGAGTTCGAGTCGCAACACTCCCCGGAAGTGCGGAACGTCAAGACCCTCCGGGACATGCCCGACCAAAAAGCCAACATCCATGGATTGACGTTCAGATAACTTACTTGTGCCTGAGAGGTGCCTTGTCTCAAGCGGGCAGGCATGCTCAACATGCATGCAAACGTGATCACAGCACTTCTGCCCGCAGGGCACAACCGTCCCGCCCTCTCCCCGCGCCGTTGATCTCATATCGAAAGTTGGGGGCTGGCATGACCTCGCTTGGCTGACTCACATTTCCTGACTCTCCCACTGGATCAAGGACACCAGTGATTGGTGGACCGTCCAAGACTCCAAATCCCAAAAGTGCAAGCACCCCCTGCTCAGGAGTCGGGGTCCAGCCAGTCTGGGTGCTCGTTTGGCACCTCTTGGGCGACATTCCCCGTGTGCCCCCCCGATGGCGAACCCAGCCAACCAGACGCCGTCTCACGGGTCGCTCGAATCTGTCCTTGGCCCCAGAACTCAGCCGGCGTACAATCCCGACTTCCACCAAATACGATATTGTTGAGCTGATCTTCCTTAATTAGCTAACTTGAGATGTATGAGTGGTGTGAAAGATTAAGGTACCTACTCTCTCCCTGGGAGGTATTCGCTGGCTGCCTTCTCTGCTTCCTTGTAACACCGTTGATACCCAGTTTAGGTGCCGTCCCAGCGCGGGGACTCCGGCGGAGTCTTTCGGGCTGCCGGGCGGACGGATTGGCGCTGCTGGGAGAGCGGAGACGGAGCACTCAGCAGAGGGAGACGTGGAGAAAGGACTTCAATCAGCAGCGAATGTTGGGCGCCTGTATACATACACGCCATTACTTACATTGAAATAGAGAGCAATGGTCTTTGTATTGACAAGCTAATACAGCAGAAATGGCCCTGTTCAACGATCATGTGCATTACGCTTGTTCAATTGGCGGCCGACCACAGCTTCTCAGGCAGAACACGGCACAGAAATACGGACAGCCATCGTTACTCTAGCTGGATAACAGTTCAACAAAGACATATCAATTTTGGGTGGATGTTCCGCTCAACCCAAAAGCAGGAGAAACCATGGTGTTGCGGCGGTTATGCCGTTACAGCTCGTGACAGCTGAGACCGGCACACTCGGGTCAAATGCAGGGACAAGACAGGACTGGTAAGGTACCACTTAAGCATCCAAGACTCGTCCGACGGACTTACCTCCGACTTCAGGTCAACGACGATTCTACGATGCTGTTTGGAACCAAGCTTCCCATTGAGCCCCTTCCACTGTCCCCTCTTGCTCCTCCTTCAGCTATCCTCCCATCAAACGTCTGTCTTTCCACGACTTGTGTCACAACCCGACAGAACCGGGACAACCACCCAGTCGACTCCTTTTACCCTCTTTCCTCGGGGCCCCCTCAAACATTAGGATAAGTTTTACCTCCTATCATACTGTTCACCAGCCGCGAGACTGTGTACAACCGTCTCCGTGTTCATGGACCAGCGTAGCAGTGCCGCCGTCGGAAAGGCCGTCGCTCCATACCTCTGCTCCATTGTCGCCTAACAGATCCCGCTGGGGTATTGAGCGGCGGTGGCCAGGAGCCACGAACTCTGGCGGCGATAAAGTGAGGAGTGAAGGGGTGAGGAGGAGGGGGCACCAGTCTTTTGTCGAGATGTGGCGGCCTTTAAGAGGCATTCAACGTCTCTTAACGCCCTCACGACGGACCACGAATTGAGTGATGTCCCCTTGACGGAACTCCCCATGACCTTTGTGATCTACTGGCGTCACGCAGCTCCAGCCAGGCGCCTCCTATTCGGCGTTTTGCTCGGTCGCTGCAGGAAGTGCTGCCGATGTAACACCGACTGCGATTGAGGAGTCTTGAAGACAGGTGTATTGGAGTTCTTGAGTTGTCCTGCCAAGCCATCAAGGGCAGGCATATGTTGTGGCATCCCGGCACAGCCACCGCAAGACCGAATCCCCTGTCTCGACATTGAGGTTCACCAAGGCCAAGATGCGGGGCCCCGCACAGAGAGGGCCTCGGTTAGTAGTGTCGGGCGAATGTCGGCAGTGTCTCCTTGATTTTGGGTTACACTCCACCGACTGAAATGCGAACAAGAACCTCTATCTGTGAAGTAACGGGTCGAATCTCGAGCTTCCAACGTCCGGCACGTCATCGTCACCCCAATGTAACGGCGCTGCAGGAGCTTGGAGGGTGTCGAAGGCTTGAAAGGGTAGAAGTGGCTCAGGAGCCAGAGTGTGCTCCTCAAGAGGGGGGAGAAAGTCCGAGATGCCTGGCGTGCTTGGGTGCAAGACCAACGATGGATGAAATGGTAGGATCCCCGTCTTCTGGCCTCGTTGGAGTCCCATTCCACACCTCTCAATCTCTCAGCTTACCACCACACAAACGGAATAGATGACCCCACGATACACAATGAGAATATTGCTAAGAAGGACTCTCGCCACCGAGCTAGGCTAGATAATGGTAGACTATACTGACCTTTGACGAGCAGAAACAGCTTGTATTTTTATGCGCACTTGGCTCCCCCATATATCTCTGGCCCATGCTTGATAGCTTCATGCATAGCTACCCCTTACCTCCAGCAAGGAGCGTGCCACCTGTGTATACCGGTCACGAGCCTGTCACATCGGCCCGACTAGGTATGTAACTTTAGACAATGCGGCATGCAAAAGAAAGGTCCGAGAGGACGGGCAACGTAGATAGAGGACTGCCAAAAGAAAAACGGCCAGAGGAACCCAAAGTAAGAATTGACAATAGTATAATACGTAGGTTGCCTCTTCTTGTACAACGATTAGTCGGTGGTTCCCTGGGCTCTTCTGCGGATGTATTACGAAATACGCTTCAATAACCCAGCATCTTTCGACGCAAGCCATCATGGCCCCTAGAACCTTCGCGGTGGCGGCATCTCTGATGGCTTCCTTCAATGCCATGGCCCCAACTGTCGTCGACGCCTCTCCGCCCGGCAGCAAGGACGTCACTGCCATCCTTTTCGAGTGGAACTTCGACTCCATCGGCAGGGAGTGCACCAGAACCCTCGGCCCTGCGGGTTACGGATTTGTCCAAGTCTCCCCGCCTGCCGAGCACATTCAAGGCTCGCAGTGGTGGACGTCGTACCAGCCCGTGTCGTACAAGATCGCGGGACGCCTCGGCAACCGAGATTCCTTCCAGAACATGATTAACACCTGCCACTCGGTTGGCGTAAAGGTGATTGTCGACACCGTGGTTAACCACATGAGCTCGGGCAGCGGCACCGGCACCGGCGGCTCGTGGTACACCAAGTACAACTACCCGGGTCTCTACTCCTCCTATGATTTTGACGACTGCACCTCCTCGATCACCAACTACGCTGACCGCTGGAACGTCCAGCACTGCGAGCTTGTCAGCCTGGCCGACCTCGACACCAATGAGGACTACGTCCGCAGGGCCATCGCCGGCTACATGAACGACTTGCTCAGCCTCGGCGTCGACGGCTTCCGCATCGACGCGGCGAAGCATATCGCAGCCCAAGACCTTGCTAACATCAAGAGCCGGCTGGCCGATTCGGGCATATACTGGAAGCAGGAGGTCATTTACGGCGCCGGAGAAGCCGTTCAGCCCACCGAGTACACCGGCAATGGCGACGTCCAGGAGTTCCGCTACGCCTATGACCTCAAGCGCGTCTTCAACAACGAGAAGCTCGCCTACCTGAGGAACTACGGGGAGGGCTGGGGGTACATGAGCGGCTCGGTTGCCGGCGTCTTCGTCGACAACCACGACACCGAGCGCAACGGCCAAACCCTCAGCTACAAGGACAACGCCAAGTACACCTTGGCTAATGTCTTCATGCTCGCGTTCCCCTATGGCGCCCCGGATATTCACTCTGGCTACGAATTCTCGGACAACGACGCGGGCGCGCCTAACAACGGGCGGGTCAACGCCTGCTGGCAGGACTCGTGGAAGTGCCAGCACGCCTGGCCGGAGATCTTGCGCATGGTCGCCTTCCGCAACGCCGTGCGTGGCCAAGGGGTGACGGACTGGTGGGACAACGGCAACAATCAGATCGCATTCGGACGGGGCAACCGGGGCTTCGTCGCCATCAACAAAGAGGGAGGCTCACTGACCCGGACCTTCCAGACGTCGCTCCCGGCGGGCACGTACTGCAACGTGCAGAGCAACAGCGTCGTGGCGGTCAACTCGAGCGGCCAGTTCACAGCCACCCTGGGCTCCAACGCCGCTCTCGCTATCTATGTCGGGAAGTCATCCTGCTGAGTCTAGTTGCTAGGTGTTGTGTCACATATGAACCAACGAGGCCTTTTGACAGAGGATTTGGAGCCTGCCGGGTGCTCTGTGTGCTGTGGATCAACACACAGAGCCGCCACAGATTAGTATAGCATGCTAGCTGGGTAGGTAGTTGCTCGTTCTCGAGGACTTTGGGCTTTCTCCAGGAAGCAATACATAGGTGGCCATATCCTCTAGTGGTCTAGCGTTGATCAATTGCTAGAGGTGGTCGCCTCTTGAATGAACAACCCCAAGATCATAAACGAGGACATGGAACTCGACATATCGAAGTACATTGAGATTGTCAAAGGGGTTATGGACAGTCAGATCCGAGCGGGTTGGGCAGAGGAATCAAGGGGTCGGGAAGTGATTGGCAGGTTCTTCTCCTGACTCGAGGTAAATGGGCTGGCAGCAGCAGTTGGTGGGGTGTGAAATGTTATGTTGGGTGTAGCACATCCTGATTTTCCCAGTAATTATGCTAAGAATGATACAAGAAATAATGGAGGCAATCGTTAGGCCCGCGACCGTCTGCATCATTTTGGACAGCCGCGATGCCCCACGAGCTAGGCATAGTGTAGTTATAGTTATGGTCGCTCTCTTAGGCGACGGCGCCGTTCGACGCGACGTTGATATACTTGTACTAGATGACAGTGCCATTGAGCAGGCTGGCGATAGTGAACTAGAGCGGATTGCCCGAGGTGTAGGAAGAGGCGCTGAGCGTGATGGCCTGGCTTAGGCCTTAGTTGTCTAGCTCTAGGACATTGCCGACGATCTTAATCGTCTAGCCCTATAAGATAGTGGCTAGCTTCAAGTTGTCAAAGGTCACGTTGACTGTGGAGGCAATAGAGTGGCCAATAGAGCGCTATACCCGATCGTGAGGGCCGCTAAAGTTGAACACGGTGGGTATGACAGCGAGTTGTATCGTATAAGAAAAATGTCTACAGCATAAGCTCCGTGAGCCTCTTGCGCTGCTCCTCATCCTCATACAACGCCTCATAATCCTTCCTCTCCACAGACCAGACCTGGAACTCAGGCGGAAAGTACCCAGCGTCTTCCCAATCGACAATCTTGAGAACATGCAACGTCTCGGCATGCATCAACATGCTGTGGCCATGCAGATTTCCGTGGCAAAACACATACTCCTGCTGACCAGACGTCGACCTCTTCGGTGGCCAGAATGCAGTCTTGTCGTGGAACATGACCCAGAGCGGTGGGATCACCAGTCCATCCAAGCCCGTCGTGTCTGAGGTAAGCGAATTGAGTTGAGGGATAACCTCTTGGGTAATAAACCGACGTGCGTTGGCGCGGGCAATCCGGTCGCACTCGTCACACTCGTTGCCATCGTCAACATGCTTTTTTCCAGGGGGCATCCGGCACTGATCGCGGACGACGTCGAGCCACACGCCGCCGTGGGTGCGCTCCGTCTCGATCCAGGCTGTCCCGTCGTCGTTTTCGCCGAAATCGATGAGCTTGGGGACGGGGATAGTGGTCCTCTTGGATATCAGCTGCAGAGCTGCGGCGTAGTTGAGGATGCGCTCCTTGTTGTAGAGTCGTGAAGCCAACTCGCCGTTGTGTGTCTTCATCCAGGGCTTGACGCTCTGCTTCAGCTGGACTGACTTGGTGGTGATTAGGTTGTAGAACGTGGTAAGGGACTCGCCCTCTTTTTCCTTGTATCCCAGGACAGCCATGACTAAAGGCGAGAAGTGGGAGGCAGGGTTGTCAATGTTGAGACTTTGAAATGTCTTAAGGGTGGGGTTGCGCGGCGGAGCGAGAACGAGAAAGTCCAGAGATATTCATTCATGGAAAACTGCCAGCCAGGGAAAATGCTGTTATATGTATAGATGTAGACTATGGTGGGGTCAAAGCGTGAGAGGTGCAAGACTGGTGTTTCAGGTCTCATGTCGGGGAACGGCACAAGGCGGGGCCAGAGACTGAGCTCTGGCAGACCACGTTCGCTACCAGTCAGTCGGGACTGGAAGCGGCATTGCATTTGCCATGTGCTAAGCCACCGCTATGAACGAGCTGCAAACTAGCCACGCCCAGGTTGGAGGCGTAACTGAAGAGCCCAGCAAGCAGCGGATGCAGAGGTGAATGATCTTATTCTCGATGGAAACTAGGTGTTGATCCTTCACTTCTGCTCCTGACCTTCCTGCTGCTGCCCCTTGCTCCCAGAGCCGGCCTCCTTGGCTGCTTGCTGCTTCTTAGCGGCTCTGTCCTTCGCCAACTGCTTCCTGCAGCTTGTCAGATTTTGAATTTTGGATTGAAGGTGTAAGCTGGTGATGGGAGTGTGGGAAGCGCACTCTTTCTCCCTGATCCATTGGTCCTCCAACGCCTTCTCACGATCTGAAAGAGGATTCGGGTTCATGTTACTGTTTTGGAGATAGGGTTGGCTAAATGGGATATGCAGTTTTGGTTTGACAGAAATCAGCAATAGAAGTGGTGCATGCAAGCTTTGAGAAAGAAGAGCAATCCTGTAAAGAGAAAGAGTACCTTAGGAAAACAAAGGTGACGTCAGTGATAGATGACGCAGTTTCTGAGTTGCCTGCCTGTCTCCTTGGCCCCTTCCCGTTTGCTGGGACGTGTACCGAGCTCCGCCGAAACATCCAACTTCGCGCTTGCCCGAACGGTTCTGGAGTAATGTTCTAAGCCGTGTGCTTCTGAATACTTGAGAAAGACACAAGCACACTCAAACGGTCATTCCGCATCTTTTGATAACGTTGGACACAACGGGCGGCGCTTGGGCGTTTTTGTCACAGGCCTCGTGTTCCCAAAGCATGGGGGTTTTGAGAATCCATTTGCAAATTGTGGAAAGGGACGGGTCAAATCATCCTGATGATCATGTATTTCTACTCCAAAGTTGCAATTGCATGTGCCTGCCCCTCACACAAGCAGAATCTCGGCTGATCAGATGGAATGGATCTTGCATGTCGGGTTGCAGTCGGCAAGTCCCTCGTCTCAACCCCACATGAGCCGGCTGGCAGGCGTTTAAATGTGGGACGGGGTCCTCTTTGAACCTCTCCCGACATGAGATGAGCTGATCCGGCAAACCTCCCCGCAGTTCGAGATCTTTCCTTCTGCATTCCACGACCTTCCTTGTTGACTCCCAGGTCTCTGGCACTGGTCTACCATGGGACGAGCACTGCGCGTTGTGCCCGGCGGGCTCCTCAGAAGAACGCCCTGCGCACCTGCGATTCTCGGGTCAGCTCGGTCTTGGCAAGAATGCAGCACCGCGCCACGGCCAGCCCACCAGTCCGCGCCTGCGCTTCGTCTGAACACAACAGTTCGCTGCCTGTCGACCAGCACGGCCTTCAAGGCGAACAAGGCTACAGCTCCATACTCGAATCCGCAAGACCTCTGGTTCCCCAACACCAGCAAGTCGGCCACCGGGGAGGTTAGATGGGGCGACGAGAAGCTGTCGGTCCGGCTGGGTGACGGCGAATGGGCCACCCCTGTGCCGCACCTGTGGCTGCGCGACTCGTGCGCTTGCGCCCACTGCGTCGACCCGGACTCGGGCCAGAAGAACTTCTCGACCACCGACCTCCCCGACGTGCCGACGCTGGAGAGCGCCGAGGTGACCCCGGACGGCTCTCTCCAGCTGGTCTGGGCCAACGACGCCCCCAGCGGCGGCGCCGCGCACACCACCGTCTACGCTGCCCAGGAGGTGGAGGATTTGTTGCACACCAGGTGGCAGAGGGGCCGGGTCGCCGAGCGAGATGACGCGATCCCCTGGAACCGGTCCATGTACGAGGGCCTGCTGGCCGAAGGGCGCTGCCGCGTGAGCTACAAGGACTGGATCGCGGGCGGGGCCGAGTTCTGGGCCGCGCTGATCGACCTCCGGCAGACGGGGCTGATCTTCGTGACGGACGTGCCGTCGGACGAGACCGAGGTCGAGCGCATCGCGACCCGCATCGGCCCGCTGATGCACACCTTCTACGGCTGGACGTGGGACGTCAGGTCCAAGCCGCAGGCCGAGAACGTGGCGTACACGAGCAAGTTCCTGGGCCTGCACCAGGACCTCATGTACCACGACCCGGTGCCCGGCCTGCAGCTGCTGCACTGCCTGCACAACAGCTGCGAGGGCGGCGAGTCGCTCTTCAGCCACGGCGTGCGCGCCGCCTACGAGATGAAGCTCGACCAGCCCGACGCGTACGACACGCTGCGCAAGACCCGCGCCTGGTTCGGCTACCACAAGGGCGAGCACCACTACATCGCCGCGCGGCCCACCATCATGACCTCGGCCGACGCCCACCCGCGCGAGACGCGGTGGGCGCCGCCCTTCCAGATCACCTTCCCGCCCCACCACAGAGGCGCGCGCATGCTCGACTGGAAGCGGGCCGCGACGGCCTTCCAGACCATCGTCGAGGCGGAGCGCAACATGGTCGAGGTCAAGCTCAAGCCGGGCGAGTGCGTCATCTTCGAGAACCGGCGGGTCCTGCACGGCCGCCGGCAGTTTGCCGCGGGAGGCGGCGGCGAGCGGTGGCTCAAGGGCACCTACGTGTCGCAGCAGAACTACATCGCGGCGGCCACCCGGCTGGCCGAGTACATGCGGGCCGGCGGGATGGAGCAACGAGCGGACCGTACTGGTTGGAAGGTGGAGGATATCGTCCGGAAGAGCATGCAGCAGCAGTTGCGGGAGGCTGACATGGAGTGGTCGAAGCCCCAAAGGCAAGGGACAAATAAGGCGGAATAATAGCACCATCCGACGTAGTAGTTAGACCCGTCTCTCGGCGCAGCCATTGTCACAAAAACCTTTATACCCACAAACACCTCCCTCCGCAGGTTCAAGAACATGTTCAGCATCACGATCACTCCGACAACGGCACCAAAATGTTGATCCGGGACAGCGCGATGTATTTGTCACCACAAACTAGCGATCAACTACCCGCAAGCCAACACCGGAACTCTCACGCTCGCTTCAGCGGCGCCGTTTTTTGTTGTTCCTTCACTTCGCCCTTCTTCCTCTCCTTGCTTAAGCAGCAATGGTAACCTCAACCTCGACACCAGCCTCGATGTGATGATGATCTGCTTGACAATCTCGGTGGGAGCAGTCAGGTCGATCAGGCGCTTGTGGATGCGCATCTCGTAGAGATCCCAGGTCTTGGAACCCTCACCGCAAGGAGTCTTGCGGGTCTATTTTTGGAAAAAACGTCTGTCAGTCATGTCCCTTACAGATAGGGAAACTTGAACGTACCATGATCTTGAGGGTCTTGGTGGGCAGGCGGACGGGGCCCTTGGCGCGGAGGTCCTTGTTCTTGGCGCGCTCAATGAGCTCCTGGCAGACCTTCTCGAGGGCCTGAACCTTGCGGGAGGTCAGGGTGATGCCTTGGGTGGGTTGTTAGTCGGTGTGTTTGAGAGCTGAGGCGGTTGAGGGCTACGAACGGATCTTGTGGACCTTGGGGGCCTCGCCAAACTCCTTCTCGGGCTTGTTGTAAGACATCTTGACGGATTGATCGAGGGGATCGAGGAATCGGTTATTGATTGACTGCGAGAGGTCCTTCACGACTCGAACGCGGTGGTCGGCTGCGCTGGGTTAGCTCTCTGCGACACCATCGCCCTTTGCGCCCCCGCGCGAATTGCACTCAAAAGGGGGAGCCATCGGATCTAGCAGCCAGGGCAACGTACCGGTTCGGCAAAGTGATGAAGGCGAAGTAGCGTGTACTGTGATGTTCGGCGGAGACTTCACGATCGCGAACTTTTTTCCATTTTCCACATTTTTGCGATTCGGTGGGGTGAGTCTTGGCGAGGGCATGGCTGCGCCCCACTGAGCTGTGGCGCCAGCTGGCGGCTGTGGCTCGTGCGTCCTCCCAGACCCCTGCATTTCCCCAGCCAAACGGTCAGTGACACATTCGGTGAGCTCCATCTCACTGTCTCAAGGAGGGGCATCAAGGCTCAGAAGCAACGCCCATCGCGTTGCATCAACGCCATAAATACCGGAGCTTTGGGCTGGTTTTGCCACCATTCTAGAAGCTTGTCCTAACTTTTTTGCTTCCCATCAGCGGGATATTCTCCGACTTTTTTCCTCTTTTTTTTGGCGAACGCGAGCCTGACCAACCCCATCCCACTCTCAAATCAACTCTCGTCATCGCGGGGCCTTCAGCGATTTGTTTAGGCTCTCTTGGCAACCCCTGCCCCTGCCCCTGGCTCTTGTCAACACCATGGCGACCTCGCGACTCCCCGCATTTGCGCTCTTCCCAATTGCGACCTGGCGGGACCAGGTGCTGCCCGACGAATGGGTTGCCTGTCTCGATGCCTGGCTTGCTCTCATCGACAGCCATCTCACAGTTTCTGATGCCGACTTCTCCGCGATCTCGACCAAGGATGAGAGTCTCCAAGCGTTTCTCGTCTCTTTCATACGAGAGGTTGCGCTGGGTGGTGTCGGTGTTTTGGGCTCCTCCGCGTCGGCAAAGAGGTTGTTGAAAGAGTGTTTGGCACTCACCACTAGGCTGCTTCAGTCCTCATCGCCACCGAGTGCATTGGCGCAGTGGGAGTTCCTCGCCGATGTCAGCAGGGTTTATGGAAAGAAGAAGGTTGCGACGCTCCTGGACGGTTTATCGGCAGCTTCGAGAGGGTCACTGGATACGTCCCTGGCGTCTCTCAAAAAGTTTCTGATCATCAACCTGGATGCCGGTCTAGATGGAGGGGACTTGAAGGGCATCGAGGAACGACTGGAGAGGGTGAACGACTTGATCAATGCCGCTCCGTTCGTGGCCGAGTTCTTTCTCGCCGGAAGCGACTTTGTGGACGGGCTCATCAGCTGCTACAAGATCACCAACCCCCCGTTGAGGCGGGCCTTGATCGCCACAACCTATCTCTGCTTGGTTGGTCTGGCCGAGGGGCACAAGATGTCAGCTCTCACGGACCAGCTTTACTCTCTCAAGGCCGCCGCAGATGCGCACAAGGCCGGCCCACTCAACGTCAACGATTCGCTCGTCCCCGAGCTCGTGACCTCGACGCCCCTTCTCCAACGGCTCCAGCGCAAGCTCGAAGAATCCAACAATGCTCCAAGCCGGGCCAAATCCGTGCTCACCGAGCTCGGCGCTTTCAAGAAGCCCGGCGGCGGCATGTCCAAACCCAAGCGCCTCATCAAGCGCAAGATCGACAAGGGCAAGGGCCTCGCCCAGTACGACGAAGCCCAAGCGCAGCAAGAGATGCACATCCACCGCATGAGCCAGATCTCCCAAGTCCAAGACCTCTTCCCGGACCTCGGCACAGGCTTCATCGCCAAGCTCCTCGACGAATACGCCGACAACACCGAAGAGGTCATCGCCCACCTCCTCGACGACTCTCTCCCGCCGCACCTGCAAACTGCCAATCGCACCGAAGACCTCGCGCCTCACAATCCTCCGTCACAGCCGCCAACAAAGACCACCAAACCCACCTTCCCGCGCCGCAGCTCCCTCGCGCCGCGTCCCACCCCGCCCCTCCAGCACTCCAACCCGGCCTCCGAACCCAACTCGGACTCGGACTCGGACCTCGCCCTCCTCACCTCCACCCGCCTGCAACTCGGCAAGCGCCCGGGCGACGCCACGACACTCCTGGCCGACCGCTCCGCGGCGCCCAACAAGGCCGCCATCCTCTCGGCGCTCGCCGCCTTCGACTCGGACGACGACGAGCGCGACGACACGTACGACGCGGCCGACGTCGGCGGCACCGTCGACGGCTCCACGGCCGACGAGATCCTGCCCGAGGGCACCGAGGCCGTGCTCTTCCGGACGTGGATGGCCACGCCGGGCGTGTTTGCCCGCGACCAGGAGACGCGCAAGGCGCGCGGGAGGGCGGCGCTGCGCGCCGAGACGGGCATGACGGACGAGGGGATCGAGGGGTGGGCCGTGATGTTGGGGCGGAATCCGGCGTCCAAGAGGAGGTTGATGGCGCGGTATGGGGAGTGGAGTGGGGAGCAGGTGCAGCTGGGGAGTACACGGTGGGCGGCGGGCGGGGAAGGGGGGGGGATGGGGAGGAGGCCGGGAGTGATGGTGCTGGTGTCGGCAGCGGTCCCGGTGCTGGGAGAGGTGGAAGGGGTGGTGGGAGGGGGTTTCCGTCTGGGAGGGGACGGGGAGGGGGAGGGAGAGGCGGGAGAGGCGGGGCGCCGCCGCCCGCACCAGACTCGGAGGCTGCGAGGCGGAGGAAGGAGGCGAATAAAGGGAGCCGGGCGAACCATAATCGGAGGGATCAGAGGGCGAGGAAGATGGCGAGAGGAGGGTTTGCGGGTTGAGTATTGGACGGGACAGGCAGCCTTTGTTGAAGCATGCGTCGTGTGTGAAAATACCAGAATTGTCATTTCTGACCGATGAAACCACCGATCAATTCGTGTTGTCAACAGGTAGCTGTGAGAACAATGTCGCAAGCAACATGTAACCCATAATCCGTCTTTATAAACCGACACAATCCGGCCAATCAGTCTAGCGACTCGTCTCAAAACAAAATACACCAACGCCAGCCATACACCTCTCTCTTCCACCCCTCCCTTTTCACGCCAACTCCCATCTCATATTCTCATATCCAAACCCCACCTCCCCCCTTTTAAAAATCCCACATACAAAACTCCCTCTTGGGCGGCACCTCCGGCATAACCCCGCCCTCAAACCGTCCCGTCTGCACAAACGCCAGCCACTGCCGCATCACGCCCGGGTCCTCATACTTCTGCGGGTCCGCGGCCTCGGTCTGCGTCGTATACGGCGGCGCGCCGTTGGGCATCCAGATGCGGACGGTACTCCCATCAAAGTTGCGGAGCACCGGCACCGGTTTCACATTGCCGCCGCCGTTACTGTTGCTGCTGCGAGGCTCTTCGTAAAAGACGGGCTTGCCCTTGAACATGCGCAGGGTCTTGTCCGGATTGTGGGCGGCGTAGGTCGAGATGTCGGGATGTTGGCGGGTGGCGGTAGGGCCGTAGGGGCCGGCGCCGGCGCCGGCAGGGGTGGTCGTTGGCGGGGCGATGGACGCGGATGTGCTGGGTTGGGCGCCGAAGGGGTTGGCGGGTTGGGTAGTGGTGGCTGGTTGACCAAAGGGGTTGGCGGGGGGTGCTGTGTTGGCGGCTGGCGCGCCAAAAGGGTTGGGAGCTGTGTTCGCGGCTGGCGCGCCGAAAGGGCTGGCTGCTGGTTGTTGCGGGGGTTGGCCGAAGGGATTTGCTGGCGCCGATGCGGGCTGCTGCTGGGGCTGGCCGAACGGGCTCGCTGTGGCAGCGGCTGGCTGGCCAAAGGGGCTCGCTTGGGTGGTTGCCGGTTGCCCGAAGGCATTGACTGGTCCGGTTGCTGGCTGGCCGAATGGATTCGCAGGTTGGCTGTTCGCTTGTTGGCCAAACGGAACGGGTGTGGTTTGCGCCTGCTGCGCGGGCTGGCCGAAAGGGTTATTCGCAGGCGCGGGTTGTGCGGCCGCAAAGGCACCACCACCTCCGCCAGCAGGAGCACCAAAAGGATTTGGCTTGGCCCCGAGAGTTGTTGGCTGCCCAAATGCCGACTGCCCAAACGCTGATTGTGTGGTTTGTGCTGGTGCTCCAGACGGGTTCGGCTTCGGCCCCAGGGCGGCAGGTTGGCCAAATGCGCTAGTCGTCTGCGGCGGCCTACCAAAAGCGCTTGTTCCTCCTAAAGGTGCTGGTTGCCCGAAGGCTGGCGCTGACTGTTGTGAGGGCTGTCCAAAGGCGGACGTGGAGGCAGGCGCGCCGAAGGGATTTGGTTTTTGACCCAGGGCCGCAGGCTGCCCAAAGGCACCAGCAGTGGTCGCCTGGGCCGCGGGGGCCCCGAATGGATTTGCCGGCGGAGCTGTGTTTTGGAACGCGTTCTTGCTTCCTCCAAACGGACCACCAGCAGCAGCCCCTGGGGCCGTCCCTCCAGCAGACCCCTTGCAGATGTCTATGCGGTTCGGGTGGGACTTTTCAGCATCGACTATGAACTGTATCGCCGCAGGAATGTTGTTGAGGGTGTGCTGAATCTGTTGTTGAGCACTTTGGTGCAGGTTTTGAATGTCGTTGAGCTGTCAGAGTCAGCAACCGCGCGCAAAGCCGACCCTCTCCCAAACGTACCGCGCCCTGTGGATTCCCAGCCATCGCCCCTAGCATGAAGTGCAGCCGTATTTCCTCAGTACTTTGTTCTCGCGGGTAGCCGCCCCAAAGCTGCTCCGGCGCGTCCCTCCCCGGGCCATAACACGACAGGATCCATTGTGGTAGCTCCTCGGCGAGGTCTCGACGGATGGTGTCGACAGTCAGACCGGGGTACGGCGGTGTGTCTGCAGCTGGACCTCAGCCAGATTAGCAAGATGGGGTATTGTCCACGGAAAGCCAAAGCCACTCGTACCTGCACCTCGGCCACCCATCCCTTGGTTCGTTTGCCCGGACAGGGCACCGAAGCGGTTGTAGTTGCTTTGCTGCTGCCCACCCTTCGGGGGATGCTCGAACTTGCAGCCATCTGGAGTGCGGAGGAGGCAGAAGTCAGCCAGACGTCTCGTTGGGTATAGAAACGGTCGCAGTGATGCGGGCTATGGCGGGCATGGCGGCGTGTGATAGGTAGACGCATGATGGACGCAGAATGGACGCAGGATGCAGTGGTCCTCATTGGTGTTTTGCGAGTCGAGTGTCGGGGTGAGGGAGGAAACGGGAAAAGAAAAAGGCAACCTTCGTACTTCCGTAGCGGCAGTAGCCCTGCTGGTAGAACCGGCAAACTGTCATCCTGGGCTTTGGTGGGCGTCGGCTTTTTTCTCTTGTCGTGCAATGAACCTGCAGTTGCGCTGACAATGGCAGAGCTTCAACTCTTGTTGGCGACGAACCACAACGCGGAGGTTGCAATCCAATGCGATTTGCAGCAGCCTTTCAGCCTCGCATGGCGCTAAGCTCACTGGCCCACTCTCCGAGCCACACCTCTCGGCCTGCTGCAGCCTGGCATGACAGGGATGAGTGGGGCAGTCGGGCCCACTTGCCGAGAGCTAAAGCACAGACTGATCTGAACGCCGCGAGATGCCGAACCTGCACCTGCCACTTGACGTCCATGTCAGTCCCACACTGAATCCGCGAAATTAAGTGTTTCGAGTAAAATCCAGGAAAGGGGTTTTGAGTTCTCAAAAAGGTTGTGGGAGGTCAAACGGTGTGGGTGAGTCAACGAGCTGACCTGGTCTCCAATTGTGTGTAGTTATTTGGCACAGGAAATCACCCTGGGACTGAGGTATTCGACTCGAACAGCCCAAAGCGCTCCAAGTTGGCGATCTGCAGCAGGCGAGATCTTACAATTCCCAAGTTCCTGGGAGCAGCCCCGGATCGTCCAGGTTCGTATCTGGGGTTCCATCAGCTCCTCCGCTTTCTGGGGTCTGGGGGAGACTTGTAGGCATTGGCACCGTCCAAGGCCGCCTGTCACCGAGCCGAATCCCGTTTCCGCACGCATTCCGCACAATGTGCCTGCTATGGAGCAGTCGACATTGCCATGCCGTGCACTTCATTGGAGAAGGCGGTCTGGGGGATCCCGAGGCACTGGCTGTGAGACCCGAACTGGGAACATCGACATCATGGGGGCGGCTGACCTGCCTCCGATAAGCTGATAAAGGGCTGTGATCTCACCGTTTGTGCCGTTTATGCCGCGGACAGCCGAGCTGTTTCGCAACTCTCTCTCGGGGACAGTCCTCGCACCAAGGGGAGGAAGCGTCGAGACCAAGGCAATTGCCCAATGATCTGGCTTGCAATGGGCATCACGAGCGCTGGCTGCCAGAGGGGCGCCGTGGAAGCCGTTAACTTTACCTAAACCGGCCATCGGGCCGTTGCGTAATCCTGACTTGCATTTGTTTTAAAAAGCCAAAAACATGCCCCCGTCTAGGTGCTCAACTTTCCTTGACTGACCACTGCCATCGGCGTCTCGAGTTGCAGCAATCGTATCTTTGACTGCGGCCAACCGAGTTTACAGTCCACCATGGCCTTCAGTGCTGCCCACCTCCAGCTCTGGCTGGGGTTGTTAGTGATCAGCGGCTTCCTCTATGTAAGTCATTCCGAAGAGGGTCACGTTTATCATTGAACATGAACGCTGACAGTATTTTCCACTCTGCTAGACAACATGTCTCGTCGTCTACCGGCTCTTCTTCCACCCCCTTGCCAAGTATCCCGGCCCCTTCCTCGCCAAGCTCACCGATGCCTACATGCTCTACTACGCCTGGAGGGGCGACCGCCACCTCGAGTTCTGGCGCATGCATGAGAAGTACGGCAAGTTTGTGCGTTTCGGGCCCAACTCGCTGTCGGTCAACTCCAACACGGCCCTGAAGGAGATCTACGGCTTCCGCGCCAACGTGCGCAAGGCCGAGTTCTACGACGCCTTTGTGCACCCGGCCCCGAACACCCACAACGCCCGCGACAAGGACCTGCACGCCCGCAAGCGCCGCGTCCTGTCGCACGCCTTCTCCGACGGCGCCATCAAGGAGGTTGAGCGGTACATCCTCGCCAACATCCGCACCTTCTGCGAGGCCATCGGCGACTACGGCCGCGCCATCCAGGACAACAAGGGCTGGAGCTCGCCCAAGAACATGTCCGACTGGTGCAACTGGCTCGCCATGGACATCCTCGGCGACCTCTGCTTCGGCAAGGCCTTTCACATGCTCGACCGCCCGGACAACCGCTACGCAGTCGACCTGGTCGGCGTCGCGGCCCAGCGTCACCTGCTTGTAAGTTCCTCAGATACGTTCTGCCCTACCATCCCTCTGACAGCCCCAGTGCGGCACCATGCCCATCATCAACAAGCTCTCGCTCGACAAGATCCTCTTCCACAAGATCTCGGCCGGCCGCGCCCGCTACATGGCCTACTCCCGCGCCCAGCTGACCGAGCGCACCGCCCTCGGCGACGAGACGGACCGCCGCGACTTCTTCTACCACCTCCTCAAGGCCCGCGACCCGGAAACCGGCCAGGGCTTCACCACCCCCGAGCTGTGGGGCGAGTCCAACCTGCTCATCATCGCCGGCTCCGACACCACCTCGACGGCCATGGCCGCGACCCTCTTCTACCTCGTCCGCCACCCGGCCGCCCTGGCCAAGGCCACCGCCGAGATCCGCGCCGCGTTCGCGTCCCTCGAGGACGTCCACCACGGCGCCACGCTCAACTCGTGCAGCTACCTCCGCGCCTGCATCGACGAGGCCATGCGCCTCTCCCCCTCGGTCGGCGGCCTCCTCCCGCGCGAGGTCCTCCAGGGAGGCATGACCATCGACGGCGAGCGCGTGCCCCAGGGCACCATCGTCGGCACCCCGCACTACACCATCCACCACAACCCGGCCTACTACCCGGACCCGTTCGCGTACCAGCCCGAGCGGTGGCTCGTCTCCGACAACAACAACAACACCGAAAAGAGCGGGATGGCCGGCGCGACGACGACCGAGGCGCAGGTGGCGCTGGCGCAGAGCGCGTTCTGCCCCTTCTCGATCGGCCCGCGCGGCTGCATCGGCAAGGGGCTGGCATACGTCGAGATGGGCATCACGCTGGCGCGGGTGCTGTTCATGTACGACGTGCGCAGGGCCGCCGGCGTGCCGGACCCCGCCGAGGGCGGCAAGCCCGGCGCCGAGTGGGGGCGCGACAGGGTCGGGGAGTTCCAGCTCGTCGACACGTTCACGAGTCTGAAGGACGGGTGCATGGTGGAGTTTAGGCGGAGGGAGTTGTAAAAAGGGTGCAAGTGGTGAATGGTGACTGGGATGGGATGGGTTGGGGAGTCATGAAGCGGAGTTTGCCTGCCTTTGCCTTGGCTTGTTGGGAGATGGGTCTGCATGTACATAGCGAATGGGGGGAGGTCTAAAATGCGATTGTGGTATTAGCAACGTCCGTCCGACCATATGACTTTGACTGGTGCTTTGAGGTTCCATTCGTGGAGAATCTGGGGCACGGTTGACTTTGGTATTTGGCAAAACACCCTTGGCAGATCCGGCAGATGTCCGATTCCAAACTCAACCTTGGAAGTTTACCATGGACCGACGCATTTGTCGCCATTTCTTCAAGACAACAATGCTCATGTCAAAAAGCTGGAGTCTTTTTGTCTGACCTAGACGTAAACCAAAATGATTTATGGGGTGTGCTGTCGAAACACAGCATCGACTTTCATTCAGGGGTACAAGCCCCCCACTATACCACAAGAACAATGAGACGTATCAAACCTGTCTATTTCTTTTTTCATTCGACAAGGCTCTCTTGATACTCTCCAACCTGGAGATTCCCATCTCAACCTTTCTGCTGCTCTCTTCGAGCTCGTTTCCCGGTGCACTCCTTTCTGGCTGGCGCTGTTCCTTTCCTCGGCCTGCCTTCACCCGAATACCGACGCGCAGTAATTAGCCGAATTGAGCAGTCACAATACTTGACTTAATCTATCACATGTGCCATCCTAATGATACTTGCCAGATTCGGCGTGTTTCCGCCGCTCCTTTAGCATGAGGAGAAGCTCATAACCGCCACGGCGGGCAGTCTCCTCGTGATGTCTCAAACCCGGACCTGTGATTCGTTTCCACGGCCGTCCCTGAGGAGTTGGGCTGTTGACCATGAAGCCTGTGCTCGCCCTGTTGGCGCTGGCCACCCTCGGCGCCGCCGCCCCAGGCTCGCAAGCCACCCACGATGAGCTATCCAACCGCGCCGCCTGGCCCAACGGGCCCTTCGTGACCTCCGGGCGCTGGATCCTCGACGCCTCCGGGAAGAACCTGACCTACGCAGGCACCAACTGGCCCGGCCACGCCGACGTCATGATCCCCGAGGGCCTGCAATACCAGTCCATCGAGACCATCGTCCAAAAGATCAAGAGCATCGGCATGAACGCGGTCCGCCTGACTTTCGCCATCCAGATGATCGACGAGATCTACGCCAACAACGGCAAGGACATCACGCTCCAAAAAGCCTTTGTCCAGGCCCTCGGCCAGGCCAACGGCACGCGCGTGCTCAACCAGGTCCTCGCCAAGAACCCGCGCTTCACCCCGTCCACGACGCGGCTGCAAGTCTTTGACGCCGTCGCCGACGCGCTCGCCGCATCCCAGATCTACGTCCACCTCGACAACCACATCTCCAAGGGCATGTGGTGCTGCTCGGGCACCGACGGCAACGGCTTCTGGGGCGACACCTACTTCTCCCTCGCCAACTGGACGCGCGGGCTCGCCTACATGGCGGACCACGGCAAGGGCTGGCCGGCGCTCGTGTCGCTGGGCCTGCGCAACGAGCCGCGCGAGCCCACCTCCAACGCCGCGCTCGCCCGCTCCAGCTACAACTGGCAGACGTGGTACGCCGCGATGCGCCAGGGCGCCGACGCCGTGCACGCCGCCCACCCGGCGCTGCTGATCTTCCTGTCCGGGCTCAACTACGACACGTACCTGACGCCCGTCGTGCAGGGCACCGCGCTGACGCCAGGAACGGGCCGGTTCAGCGCGGGCGATTTCAAGGGGTACGCGGACAAGCTGGTGCTGGAGCTGCACAACTATGAGAATAGCATCGGGAGCTGTGACACGCTGAAAGGGAACCTGGAGAGGAACGGGTTTGAGGCGCTCAAGGGGGTCGGGGGCAGCGTGAAGAATGTGTTTCCGGTCATGATGACCGAGTTTGGGTTCCAGATGGATGACAAGACGTGGAAGGGGGTGTATGCGAGTTGTCTGGCCGGGTACTTGCCCAAGATCAAGGCCGGGTGGACGATCTGGGTGCTGGCGGGGAGTTATTACATCCGATCCGGGGTGCAGGACTATGAGGAGGGTTGGGGGCTGTTGAACCATGACTGGAGTGCGTGGCGGAGCCAGTCGTATGTGGACGGGGCGTTGAGGGCGATGATCAGGGACACGTTGAGCTAGGTGGATCTGACGCGTTGATCTCGACGAGAGGGTGGTTTGTTTGAAACAGGTAATGACTCCTGCAAGGATTGGAAGGTCAAAGGCTGTGCCTGTAGGTTCCACGCTATTCACTAGTCTCAGACTAGGTTGGGAGATGAAAAAAAAGACGCACATGCGTATTGAGTGTGCCGAAACACGGGATTGAACCGTGGACCTCATCATGTCGCAGTAGGGTACGAGTGATGCGCTCTACCACTGAGCTATTCCGGCAGCTGGTGATGGCGTTGAGGGTTAGTACCTCGCACCCGCTGTACTCGAACCTCCTGTCTTCCCACCCCCATTCCGTAGAAATTACCCCGTGGATAGTGGTGTCACCACAGCATGGTAACAACATGGTATTGCTCTGCACAGTTTTGTGGCTACTGGACAACCTCAAGACTCCACATGCTGTTGACAGTAGATCCTGACCGGCGGCAGGAGTTACAGAAGGCCCAAATGATATTATCTACATCGCGAAAGTTACAATACTACAAGACGGGTCTTGACTTGCTGGACGTCGTCCTCACACAAGTTACAACTTGGAACCCCAAACCCCCTATGCATACTTGGCAGTTCCTGGGGTCAGCGGCGAGACCTGCGACGTCCCAGCCGGCTCCCCAGCCATCCTAGCCAGAAAATTGTCATCCAACTCATGATACGTCGTCCTCCTCCACTTCCTGTCCGGCAACTCTGTGAGTGTGGTCGAGTCCTGCCCAGCCCCTTGCATCGGCAACTGCCACCCGCTCCCCGTAGTCGTCGCCGAGTGTGGCATGCCGTCCATCTCGACCGCCGACATGGACTGTTCGGGCAGCTCAACCTTGTCCTCCGGGTACGTGTAGCTGGGGGGTGGTTCGTCCACCATCTCTTCCTTGTCACGGGCTGCCCTCCTGCGTCGTCGGAGACACAGAAAGACCCCTATCCCCAACCCCAATACCACGATTGCGCAGCCAACCGCAATCCCGGCGACTGCCCCAGTCGACAGCCCACCACCACCACCGTCCTGCCCCTCCCCGGCCACGCTCGTCGCCGTGCTGCCCCGTCCCTGTGTAACTGTCGTCCGCACCGTCACCGTCCCGATCTGTAACCCCTCAATACTTGGCAGCACCGCCCCGGCCTCCACCAACCACCCCTTGGCCACATCCTTCGTGGGACACGCCACCACCCTCGTCGTCGTCGCGGCTGCGCTGCTCTCCCCCGTCCCCGTCCCCGTCGCCGTCACCGTCACCTTCGCCGCCGCCCCATACACCCCACTCAGCACCCCAAACTGCGCCAGCGTCTTGGCCTCCCCCTTCCCTGCACCACCGCCCTCATACTCCACGACCCCAAACTTACTCGCCCCGCTGCGCATCGCCCACTCAAACACGCTGACCCCACAAAACACATCCCGCATCTCCGGCCCGAGCACCAGACTCGCGTCCGCAAAGTCCCTGGCGCCCGTGTCGTCCGCGCTGCTGCCGCTGCCGCTGCTCCGGCACCCGGCCTCGGAAATCGCCACCGGCACCGGCAGGTCCAGCGCCGCGAACTGCGCGTGCAGCGCGCGCCAGTCGTCCGCACCGCAGCTGAGGAAGACGTTGAGTCCCAGTAGATCGATCGTGCCCGCCTGCCCTCCACCACCACCATCATCATCAATCCCACTGTCGCAAGTGAGGTACTGCGCGGTGAGGTCCCGAAGGGAAGCGACGTCGGCGGCGGAGTAGCTCAGCGGGATGGGGCGGTAGCCGCGGGCGGCGAGGAAGGCGTGGAGGTCGCGGGCGGCGGCCTTGAGGGCGGGCGCCGCGAGGGTGGAGGTGCTGTTTGCCGTGATGGTCTCCTGGCCGAGGCCGAGGGCGAGGGTGTTGGGGTGGAGGGCGAAGGCGTCGAGGACGGAGGTGTAGACGGCGTAGAGGGGGAGGGTCCATGGCGGGGTGGTTTGGGTCTGGTGAGAGGGGTGGTTGGTTGGTTGGTTGGTTGGGTTCGGGGTGTGAGTGGGGAGGGAAGGGGGGAACATGACATACCAAGCTGGTGACGCGGGGAAAGGAGCCCAGCTGGAGCCAGACGTAGATGCCCTGGTCGGCGAAAGCTTTCATGCACCCCTCATGGTCCTGCTCGCTGTCGACCCAGTAGACGTAGATGGTGTTGATGCTGGCCGTCTTCATCAGGGTCGCGTCGGCTTGGCATCGTTTGGTGTCCAGGAGAGGGTCTGGGTCATCGTCGCCAAAGGTGTAGGCGACACCTGGACGCAGTTGGTAAGTGCTTGACGGATTGGCTCGAGTTTTGGTGGGTTTGTGACTGTACCTCTGATGAAGAACTGGTTGCCGTCATCGTCAAAGAGTTTTGTGCCCTTGACTGAGATCGGGGAGAGAGCCTCGACGAACCCTGATGTGAGAAAAACAAGGAGTGAGAGCAGAGAGGTAATCATGATGTTCAGTGACATCCATGAACACCTGTTGGAGAAAACGGCATCGGCGGGTGGGTCTCTAGGCGCAACCGGAACTAACCAACATCGGCTCGCTACACAGTATGCACAAGAAATGGTGTTGGTTAGGAACGTCAGGGAAGAGTATATGACTGGGCACCAGACTGAAGGACCCAGGAGGCGTGGGACGCCATGTTCCGTGCCGCTTCGTGGAGCAGGATTCTCGATTCTCTTTTCCATGAAGCGGCGGACAGGGATCAAAAGACACCAGACATGTGGGTCGAATAAGATTGACCCAGAAAGACGTCCCTGTCGTTGCCCAGGCGCTTGCCTCGGGCGCCTGGGGCCATGTGAAACGCATGGTCGCGGCGTGTAAGCCGCCCGCCGCGCATGGCGCGCTTGGCACCGCAGGTCTGGAGCATCAGCCTCGCAAAGTTTACCAGATGGTGCTCGAGTATGTGCTTATGATGTCGAATATACCCTTTACGCATCCCTGACTCTCCTGGGTGTTGCAGGAAACTTGACAGCGGTTTGCCGTAGTACTTGATTTGATGAAGCATCCACGACGGCCGTGGCATGTTGCCCTGACCTCCTGAGTGTAATGTGAGCAGTGGAGAAGGAAATATGACTGCGCCGCGAAGAATGATGCCAAGCCCGACGAAATCGACTCTCCCCCGCTGCCGCCGGGGGCATCAAAGCCTTGGCTGCGGTCCACCACCGTCCACCAGTCCTCGGCGCGCTGATGATCGACACCCCAAATCGCCTCCTCTTTGTTGATCTGTGCTGGGATGAGGTGTGCCTTGACCTCGTGCCACCTGAGCCTCTTTTTTAGGCTTATAAAAGATAGTTGCTGGCAGGCTCGCAACTTTCTTCGCGCTTGGGTGTGGAGTTAACTGGCTCCGCTCGATGTAACATCGGAACGGACCTGAACAAGGCGGGCCGAGTCGCGCGAGATCAGCAACTTTTCAGGGCCCAGGGTGAGAACAAGGAGGGGGGGCCACAGGGGGCGGCCCTGCCCAAACAATGCAGGACCAAGATGCAGTCAACATATGGGCAGGTTTTGGTGCCTCACAGTGACAGCACAGAGCGGCACCCGCGACAGAGCGAGGAACCCGGCTTCCTGGAGGGGGGAGAAGACGATGTGGCTGGATGGGATGCAAGCCCCTTGACGCCACGGCACGATGTCAACCCCGGCTAGAAACACCGATGTACAAGACAGGTCCCGTTCAAAACCAAAAATGTTTGATTCAGGGCTGCAACATAGCATCTGCTGACAGGAGTCACTACATACATGCGAACGACCCGCACAATAACGTCTACCCCTGAGTTTGTGTGTGTAGCTCGGGCAGTTGTAATGTAGCGGAATGCAGAACCACGAGAAGGGTTCCTGACGATTCTACACACCTCTTGTCTCCCGATCAGCAATCCGTATCGACACCATGGGATCGGCAGCAGTTGTTGAATCTGCCACTGCCCTGGGGAAGGGTGCTGAAGGCACAGTCGTCGATGACGAAGACTCCGCCCGCTTCACCGCAGCAGCTGCGGGTAGTGTCGACCACGTTGTAACCGTTCCATTTGCACTTGCATGCAAGCGTGGGGCCGGTGAGAAGTGCGGTGACGGCAACGGACAGGATGGTGAAGAGCTTCATGTTGGCTTGGGAGTTGTGTCACTTGTGTCACTTGTGTCTGGTATCAGGAAAGTTGTCGAAAAGTGAAGTCTGATGGCGGGCGAAAAGCCTGTGAGTGCGTGAGGGGAGATGCTCCAGACTGGAACTTTATATCTCAAGCTGGGAATCAGCATATGTTGTAATCCCCTCCGACGCAGTTGTCATGACAGGCAAAGAAGACTAATGGCCCCCAAGCACTATACCACACATTGGTGCTCTCGATCCTACACTCACGCTTAGACAATGTTGTCCTACTGATTTAGATGAGCATTGCCTCCTTCATTCTGCAACGGTTGTACTACACTGTAGAACATATTGCCGACCTGTTATTGCAATCTTCGACCTTGTCCGAAGGATCGAACATGTTTTGAGGTTCCTTCGTGTTGAAGTACCTATCGAACTGCCTTCCAGGTTTCTTCCGCCCCGAAAGAGTCAACTTACCGCTGCCGAAGGAAAAGCCCGAAGTATGTCAGCGACACTCGTTCCATGCAGTAATATCAACATACGCACTGTTCTCTTGCCACCATTTGTTTATACATTTCATTTCATGCCTAAGACTTTGTACAACCGTTGCAATCATCATCCTCTTCACACCGTTCAAGACCCCCAGTTTGGTTTCGACAAAGATTTCCTCACATGGCACGCAACCGCGGTAGATCAAAACCAACAATTGCTAGAAAGGGGAAAAAGCGAAAAACTTCAGTGGGAACTCATTGTCTGGGTATAAGTCTGGATATGAGCACCGGTGATAGAACAAGTCGATTAAGAGGGAAGAAAAAAAAAGAATATTGTTCAGCACTCGAGACTTCTTGCGGCGTCGGATGGTTTGGCTGGTGCTCTTTGCAGTCTGGCTCTTGCTCACGCTCCGCAGAAACAACGGGATTGGCCCCCAACAGGGCAATATAACATGCCGCTGCTGGGTGGCTTGTTGCATGCTTAGGTACTTTGGAAGTGTGAGGCTGCCAAGATCATTCCCCGCGCATGGCGAGCTGATCTGTCTCGGAAGCAAACATCCTGGGCGCCTTCGAAACTGCTAGTGCTAGGGATGACCAACGGAAGGGTGTGGGTTGGGGGCTGGACTCAGGGTGTTTGTTGAGGGTGTTAAGGAACAGCGGGGCAGAGAAACCTCCGAACAACAGCTACATCAGATGCCCCGGTCAGTATTGCTCCGTCACAGGCGCCAAAACTTCATAGATCATGATATATTCCCTCATCCCAGCAGTACTCAATACAATCGTAACCACCCTGCTGCTCACAGCCACCTCATCCAATCCCCCCAACCATTACACCAAGAAAATACAAACTCCGCCTCCCCCCTAACAGCCCAATTACTCCAACCGAACAGTCCTCCCCGCTCAGAAATTATAGTACCTGGGCTCGTTAAAAACATGATACGCATGCCCCCTCACGCCCTCGCCCCTAAACAAACCGGGAAACCTCCATCCGGCCGGCACCTCGTCCTCCTGGACGCGCCTGTCGCGCAGCTCCTTGGGCACCGTCCACGTCCTGGCGCGCTCCTCCTCGCTCGCGGGCACGTGGAACTTGGCGACCTGCAGCTCCGTGTCGGTGATGGTGCTCCTGCTGACGCGCGCATAGCCCGTGCGGCGCAGGCCCTTGAACAGGATGTACTCGCACCAGCGGTCGTCGTCGGTCGCGTCGACGTCGTGCATGCCGCTCACGTCCGAGACGTACGTGTTGTAGTTGCCCTTGAGCGGGTCCGTGACGAGGTACGAGAGGAGGATGCTCGGGCGCGGGGACGAGCCCATCAGCTTGGCGAGGTACTCGGACTGCAGGCGGCGGTCTTCTGGGTCTTCCTCCTGGCCCGAGTGGAAGACGAATACGTCGACGGGCGTGCCGTAGACGTCGAGGGTGGCGTGGATGGCCGGGGCGAGCTCGCCGACGGGGGACGGGAGGAGGTGGTGGGTGGAGTTGAGGATGGGGAACTTGGAGAGCAGCGCGGCGCCCCAGGTGTGCTTGTTGGGGCCCGGGCCGTAGTCGACGTACATGCCGAGGTCCTCGGCGAGGAATTGGGTCGTGTCGCGGTTGCCCATGATGATGCGCTGCAGGTCGGACTCGAGCAGGCCGATCACGTCGATTTCCATCTCCTTGATCAGGTCGCGCATCCGGTATTCGGACGACCACATGTCGTTGTCGAGCGAGAAGTGGATGGTCCAGATGCCGGCAGTGAAGACGCGGTCCTCGGCGTGATACGGCTTGTAGTCGTTGGTAGGGAAGCGGAGGAAGTTGGCACAGAGGAAGAGGATATTGAGGATGCCCAGCGCGGCGAGGTGGTACTTGCGGTGGCTGGTGTTGACTGGGCGGCGGTCGGCGATCTTGTGGGCAGACTTGGCCCGCTGCGAGACGAGGCCGAAAACGCCAGCACCGATCAAGAGCATCATGGTGATCATGACCCAGTCCGTGTGCTCGCGGACGAGAGGGCCGCCGGGCACAAAGGCGTACGCAACGACCCAGACGTGGAAGAGGACCAAGAAGTTGTAGATCAGGAAGCCGAGACCAAAAGTAGTCGCGGGGCTCTTCTTCGCGGCGCTGCTGATCAGAGGGATCGAGATGGCCATCAGATAGGCTGCCAGGGTCAAAGCGCCGTAGTAGCCGAACCACTGGTGGTAGAGAGTGAGCACAGCGGCGCCCACGCAGCCGACACCGTAGGCAGTCCATGTGCGGGCGAGAGCGGGCCGAGAAACCCCAACAACAACGCCGGCAGTCATGGCGGCGATGGTGTACCAAGCGTGAACGTTGGAAACGGGGCCCCTGATCGGGTACCCGTCCCACACCCAAAGGATCATGGTGCTCGTGTCTGAGAGCAGCGAGTGCAGGCCAAAGAACAAGCCGCCAATGCCAAAGGCAGAGAGCAGGGCCGACCCGCTCTTGTCCTCGACAGGCTTTCCACCCTGCAGAGGCGCGCGACGCGTGAATCGCAGAACTGCCAGGACGGCAAGAATAAGGCCGGTGCCGTTCCAGCCGCCGTTGGCGGCATGCATGATGGGCCAGATGGGATTGTTTGTGTGCCACGCGAACTTGGCAACAGACGACATTAGTAGGCCGATGACCCAAGCCAGAACGCGAGTCTCCAGCCTGGCAGGCTGCGCCGAGTCGGAGTAGAGAGTGGCGGCCCACCCTAGGCACGACATCCAGACGCCGAAACCAACGGCGAAGAGCCGGCAGATGGGGTCCTCGATGAGGTAGGCGGCCAGGCCGGTGAGCGAGAGCAGGTGGGTGAGGCGCTGGTTCTTGAGAATCTTGAAGCGCACCGACTTGATGCCAAGAATCGCAGGGGCGACGGTCGTCATGACGAGAACCTCAAATCCCGAGATGCCCATGTGCCAAAGGGGGAAATCTATTGGAAGGTTAGTTTGGGCGGGTGGCGCCACTCGGGAGCGGCTGACTTACACCAGACGACGACGCCCAAACTGGTCAGGATGGACCAGAAAACGAACTGCAAAGGGTCAGAAAAGCTCTGCGAACAGCACTCAGAAACACCTACGCCATGGTAAACATCCGCAGCAATGTCGAGAGCATCGCCCAAGCGGAAGCCGGCCGAGAAGATGCCGGCCGTGGCCTTGTCCTTCCTGTCGAAGCCATCAGCCACACTCCGCCAATGAAAGACCGAGGGAACAAGGGGTCCGCTTACACTTTCTCAAGGACAGCAGTAGGCACAGACGACGTGTTGGCACTATTGAGACCAGTTTAGAAGATGCCCTGCTCATCGCATTCAAGAATCATGTGTTTATGTACAAGCCCCCATCCGCAGAATGCGCGAGACAGGGGCTAGCGCGGAAGCCATTGCACGTACCCCTTGGTCGCGCCCTTGACGTCCCTGACGACCACCTCGAAAGTGTCAAAATCCAGCGCCGTCACTGCGTCGAAGCCCACGTCGAGGAGGATAAGAGACCACTCGAAGAATGCGTAGGTGGTGTAGGCTAAATGGAGGTTAGCGCGTGTGTGGCGAGGCCGACTGCCGTGTAAGTGCCCCGCTTACCTCCCGGCACTCGATGCACCTTGTGCTGGATGAAGAAGTAGACCAAGGGCACGAGGGTGCCGAAGAAACCTCCTGCCAAGTATTTGCGATACTTGATGGCCTTGGCGTTGGGGGGGCTGAGGGCAATGCAGCCCGCGGTCCAGGGAATCGTGAATACGAGGTACGAAATCATGAGAATGTCGTGCCAGTCATGGTCATCCGTCGACGTGATGTACGTCCATCCGCCGCATGTCAACGTCCGGACGAGGCCAGAAATGGCGATGGCCTTGGGGAGGGTGCGACCGGGCTTCGCAGTGAGCAGGTACCACAGTCCGACGAGCGCGAATCTCGGGCCTAGCGCGTGTAAGTAAGCAACATCGGGATGGAGTCAGTCGGCGGGTTTTGAAGAGCGCGGGCCTACCGGAAGTGATGGCGATAAAGATCATGAAGATGGAGCGCTCCGGGTAGCGGTCGCCAATGGTGGCGGAGACGGACGGAAACCACTCGTCGGGGAAGCCATACCACTCGTTCTGGACAATCTTGCGATAGTGCAGCGATGAGCCGACAATGAGGGCACTGAGAAACGCAACTGCAGACCCAGAAAGTCAGTATTCCCGTCGTCCTGCGCGTCAATTGCGCCCAAAAACACCCAAGGATGCTACGCACGGTAGGCAACGAGCGTGTGCGACCAGCTCACCCACTTGCCGCTGAAGGACAGGACCACGCCGGGCGTCCTTGTCCTTGTAGCGGGCAGTGGACGTCATCGTCGCGGATGGGAAGGGAATCGGCCGGAAACTGCTGCAAACTGGACTGCAACCGTTTATGCTCGCTCAAAAAAATGAGAACAACATCAGCCCGCCCGAAGAGCGCCGACCTGACTGGCATCAAAACACAAGGAAAAAAAATCAGGAGCCGACCGGAAGGGCGGTGGTGCGACCAACGAGCGAGCGCGAAAGATGACGGATCCCTCGGCGCGCGATCATGAAGGCCCAGGAATGGGGTCTTGGAATCCCCGAATCCCTGTCCGGTCCATTTTTGGGGGGGCCGAGGGGTTGGGGTTGTCGGGAAGCATGGGATTCTGTCCCGCCCTGGCATGGGCCCGAGCTCCATCCATGATGGCCGGGCCATCAGATTCAACGGCGGCAGGCGGTGGGCGGTGGCACGAAGTGCAGCTCCACTAAAAAGTCCAGCGCCTGTTCCCGTTCCACCTCAAAGTCAACTGCAGGGCAATTCGCAGCCCTGGAACCACGCCAGCTTCGACTTCACCTTACAACACCGCACAACCCACCACAACAATGGCTGGCGTCTCCGACAAGGCGCGCTTCTACCTCGAGCGCGCAGCCCCTGAGCTGCGCACCTTTGAAGAAAAAGAAATCTTTTCCAAAGTCCGTAACCCCCAGGTTTCACTCTTCCAGACAACCCCTCGCTAACTTACCACCCTCCCCAACCCTCCAGGACGAGATCCGCTCCCTCGTGACCAAACGCTCCGACTACGAACACCTGATCCTCGCCCCGGGCACCAAGCCCGCCGACTTCCTCTCCTACGTCGCCTGGGAGCGCTCGCTCGACCGGCTGCGGGCCAAGCGCTGCCGCCGCCTCAACATCCGCGCCCACGCGTCCTCCTCCCACGCCAGCCACGCGCGCACCTTTGGCATCTTCGAGCGCGCCGTCCTCAAGCACCCGGGCAGTGTCCCCCTGTGGCGCGCCTACCTCGACTTCGCGGCCGACGCCAAGGCCACCAAGCGCTGGCGGCGCATCGCGGCGCGCGCCCTGCGCCTGCACCCGTCCGACGCGGGGCTGTGGGCGCTGGCGGGCCGGCGGGCGGCGCAGGCGGGCGACATGGAGCGGGCGCGGGCGCACTTCCTGCGGGGGTGCCGGTTCTGCACCGCGTCGGGCGAGCTGTGGCTGGAGTATGCGCGGTGCGAGATGGAGTGGCTGGTGAGGATGGGGCGGAAGAAGGGCGGCGAGGGCGTGCGGAGCGGGGTGAGGCCGATGGAGGCGATCAAGGCGACCGAGGCGGTGCAGGAGGGGGATGTGATTCGGTTTGATGAGGAAGGGGAGGACGAGAGTGAAGAGGAGGGGGAGCTGATGCTGCCGGATCCGGACGCGCAGGGCCTGGGGGGCCACAAGCCGCGGCCGAAGGTGTTTGATGAGGAGGCGACGAGGAAGATGGAGCAGAGTCCCGCGCTGAGCGGGGCGATACCGATGGCCATCTTTGGAATCGCGAAGAAGCAGCCGTTCTTCGGGCCCGCTGCGGCCGAGGCCTTCTCGACGTCTTTGCTGGGTTCAGCGGCGTGGAGTCGCAGGGCAGGGATCGTGCAGCATGTGCTCGACGCCATGGAGGAGCTGTACCCGAATCACCCGTGCACGTGCAGCTGCAAGATCCGTCAGCCGCTGATCGGAGTGGACGTGCTCACGGCGGCCTTCCCCAAGGCGTTGCGCGAGTCACTCGTGAGGCTGAGAGATGGCATGGAGCGGACAGATGACAAGAAGGCGCTGGCAGGGAAAATGGTGGCCTGGGCTGATGCTCTCCTCAGAACGGAGGGATTGGATGCGGCCATCAAGACGGTCTTGGAGCATACGAAGCGGTCGCTAGAGGAGGCCGCAGCTTGATACCCAGCGGGGTGTGGATTACTACATACGGTCGGGTTATAATACAACAAGGGTTCGTCACCGTCGCTGGTCTGGGTCCGCCTTCTTGTCCGTGCCTTGCTCTGTTCAATCATTCTGCGCGGCCCTCTCTTCCGCCACACCAATCAGATACTCCCACTCGGCTGGGCTGACCTTGCTGACGCTCAACCGGGATTGCTTCAGCATCTGCATGTTCTCCAGCGGCTTGCCGGGTCCTCCCATCTCCCGCAACTCTTTGAGCCCGATGGGAACAGCAAACTTGCTCCTGAACTTGACGTGCACGACGCTCCACTTGGGGTCGGACGGCTGGGACTTGGGGTCGTAATAAGGCGCCTTCGGGTCGTGGGCGGAGACTAGATATTTCTCGTCAGGGTATTCGATGGCGACTCAACAGAGACTGGTGTGCTTACGGTCTGGGGAGTGTTCCTGGACAATCTCCATGGTGCCCACGATGCCGGGTTCCTTGCAGTTGGAGTGGTAGAAGAAGGCCAACTCGCCCTTCTTCATGGCGCGCAGGTTGTTGCGGGCTGCGTAGGCGCGGATTCCTGGCATGTGTCAACAACTTGGCGTGAAGCTAACACGTTTGGTGTTTGCCATGGCGAGGGTTGAACCGCAACATCACAACTTACCGTCCCATGGCTCTGGCTCTGTCCTCGCCGCCAGGTCGTCGATCGAGAACCTCACATCGACGCCGTTTTCCAACCGCGACTCCGGCTCGGCTTTGAGGAGCCAGTAGTTTCTCTCGCCGTCTTTGCTAGAGGATCCATTGGGAGCTGTTTCGGCGACCTTGGATGTTGCTGCTTCCGACTTGTCGGCTTTGCTGGTTGCTGTGTTTTCTGCAGCCACCGTCCCCTTGGTTGTGGCCGGTTGTTTGCTGAGGCGGCCCTTCTTTGCCGGGGGCTCTGGTTGTGCCGCTGGTTGCTCCTGCGACTTTTCGCTTTTCCTTTTAAGGGCTGATTTCTTGCTTGCGGTCTTGAGCTGCTCACTCCCAATCATGTCTGGTTTGGCAGGCGCTGCATCCTCAGATTTCTGCAGTCGCCCTGAGCGTCTCCGTAGCGGTTCAACGGCTGCCGTTTCGGCAGGACCAGATTTCCTCTTTGGCATGTTGGAGTCCAATCTACACCTTTCCCGTTTATTTGCTGACCAAGTTACACAGGATGGCCGGTCAATGATGACCGCGATGCTTGGTTTGGAGTTTGGGGGGCCACACAGCGCACAGTACGGATGCAGTGGTGGAAAGGGAGGTCCCGGCCCCTGTCATCTGTGCATCCGTTTTAGGCAAGCGTGGTGAGCCACACTCCTTCCAGCGTCTGACGAGGCCTGGCGTCAAGCCCATTCTTCGGCTTCAAGCTTCATGTCATCAATACGAATATGTAGGTCCTTATCTCAAAGTAACCACCGAAGACCAACGGGAGTCCAGACAGGTCCCATCGCCCATGTTGGTATTTGCGGTGATTTGTTGGGACTGCCGATTGAGCGAGCAATTCTGCCCTGGCTTGGCAGGCCCAGACGAACCATTTTGCTGGGCTCAAGGCTGGTCGACGTTTCAGCACATGGTTTGTCAGGCGGACTGGCCAATGGCCGAAGATGCCGCTTGGGAGCTGCGTGCAAACCGCCCTGCCCCCGACGACGTGGCTTTCCCCGGAAATGGGCGGTTGGCATGCCTGGGACAAGAGAAAAGAGGGATCAGGAGACCCAAAAGATATGAAGCGATCTGGCAGCAGCTGCCGAACCCTCCTCATCTCCAGTGCCGATGCTTTGGCTCGCTCCACATGTGGCAACGCCGAACGGCCGGCGGCATGAACAAAGCGGGTGTTGGATGCATCGCTGCATCACAGGCTCACCATTGATGAGAGAGCCCATCAGAGTGCCTAGCCACCGTTTGAGCAGGAAGGAAAATAGAAACGCAGATGAACGAACGGCCTGGCCATAACCTTTGCTCGGAAAACACAGCAGGTACGTCAGGGAGGGTAGCTGCTGCGTCCCCAGCCGAACCGAGCGCGCATGGGAAAGGCGGAGAGGTGCAATCAAGGACAACGAACCATCACCGGCACTGATGCCCTGGTTGGATCTCCTGACCCCAGGACCGGCCTGTCCTGAATAGGGGAGAGGGGAAGACGTTCTGACGTGTGACGCAACCCATGGAGGGAGGCAAGCGACTCGAATCTGTCTGCGCCTTTGTGACACACGGAAGCTTAGCCGTTTCCATGGATTGTGTGCGGGATGGGCTTCGTGCCCATCATGTAATGTGCTGGATGGGGACATGGGCAGGGCCGAATCAGCCGTTTGACCACGTCTGGGCGAAACAGAGGAATCCGAGGAGGCAATTTTGCTTCCTTTCAAAAACCTCGAGCACACCTCAGCGGGGCTTTTCTGCTGCGCCGCGCTCCGTGTTTTGCTGTCTTTCGCAGTGTCGAGCTGCTCGGGGAGGACGGGCAAAGGGACGAGACACAGCACCATGTGTTTGAGTTTGCTGCTGCGCTGCGTGGTGGTGCGTGGTGGTGCCTGGACGAAATGCCTGGCAGAATGGTGGTTGCCCGCCGGTCGGAGAATTTTTAGTGCCTGGTGTCAAAGTGACTTTGCTCCTGAGCCCAGTCGAGGTTTAAAAGGCCCCAACTGCCCACCTCCCCCTTCGTTTCCCGTCCATTTTCATCTCCCGCCCATTGTTTACGCCCATTCCTTTCCATACATACCATATCTGGTCTGGATTTCAACGGTTGTGGTTCTTGTCGCACGATTGCCATTGCGGCCGCTAGCAGTCTTCAAGTCACTGAACCCCTCAGATCCGCACTGCAGGTTCCTCCCCAACTGGCAACAGGTCTTCCAGCCCGAAGAGCACACGACAATGGCGGCGCCTATAATTTTCTCATCAGCAAAAGCAACCTGGTCTCTATCCTGGGTGAAAGCGAGAAGTCGACCAAAGTGAGGCACACACACCCTGCGACAGAATCTGGCGCTTTCTCCCAACGGCGGCATTTGAGTGACTGGCGGCCCCCGGCCCGCTGGCTCATGCGTGGGCCGGGATCACCACCGCATTGGGCAAGCCATGTGGGACATGCGCACTGGGACCCGGATGACAGCACCGGCTGGCCAAACTCGACAGTCGACCCCGAGGTCCGTTCCTGCACTTTTTAGCACCGGTATTGGAGGCCCAAAACCGAGGCCGATTTCTCATGGATGGATCTAATGAGGCAAATGGATCGTTCAAGGCGGACATCACCCAACCCGCCTCAGGTTTGCCGTGGTCCTCCCCACGGCGGGGCAGCCGTCTGCAAGTGCATCAGCGGTCAAGCGACCCGCCGCCAAAACTGGACCCTGGGGATTGCAACACCACACCATTCCATCAGGTACAGCGTCGAGTCGCAGATGACGGGTGTTTCGACGCTCTCTGAGTCAGATCACCGCGATGCTTTGAAGGTTTGAGGCCAAAGTTGTCCCTGGTCGGCCAGAGCCGCGCCGATCGATCGAGGCCGAAGCCAGGAACGACCGACACGAGATCAGCGATTGTCGCTTGAACCCCCCGACAAGAGGGGCATCCCGTCGTGGCTTTCACCTTGATGGGCTAGGTCGTGCGAAGGTGCGCCCAAGCTCAGCAAAATGGGAAACTGCTGCTGGATCGCAAGGCATCCCGTCCTTTCCGCTTGGATCATGAAGTGGCTCTTTCCTCCATGCGGTTCCTTGCTCCGTCAGGACCGACGAGATGAAGAGAAGGGGCAGGAGGCTTCATTCGCTTGCCCTCCTCGTCTTCACAGAAAACCTGCCATTGTTCTGGCAGGGAATCCAGCCCCCAGGGACTGCATTAACAAAAGACATGAGACAAGCAGATCGCCCAGGCTCCCAAAAGGTACCGCGGTAACCCCCTTCCTATTGGACGGGTTTGTGTTTATGGACCCACCACACTAGGCGCTTTCAGGGCGCGTGATCTGGGCCGGCTGAAAGGACCAGATCACTCGGCGCTCTGTCGCAGCAGGAAATCGCCCAGTGGAATCCGACAAGCAACGCGCGCCCGCCCCGACAGCCAGACCCCGACGCAATCGGCACAGAGGTAAGACCTGCCCTTCGTTCCTCCAGTTTCCCACCTTATCCACCCCGGCCTGCCGCTTGGGTTCCCCTACATAATCGGTCTCGTGATTTCCGCGGTGCGACGGCTGCCCAGCTTTCGACGCCATCGGGATTGCGCGAGCACTGATCGTGGGTTGGGACGCACTTGCGCTGAGCTTGGTGCTTCGTTGGCGGGAGATTGGCGACGCCGGGAACCTGCCTGCGAAAATTTCTCGCGGCGCGCTCCACGCGGCCTCGCATCCCCGTCGCCCCCTTTTGATTGTATGTCTAACGTTTAATACCCCCGAGCCTGATCGCCTCCACTCCTCCGCTCCCGGTTGTCGCGCCCGGCCAGTGTCTGGGCCGTTGCTGCTGGGCCGGATCGGTGTCGGTGTCGGAATCGGCGCCGGCCATCGTGTCGCTGCACACATTTTCTCCTACACTAGCTCCCGCCCCCAATACCTTGCATATTCCTTCCACTCTGGGCGCTGCGGGCCCCCTGGCTGCTCCTGGTTGCGCCTGGCTGCTGGCTGGCTTGCTCTGTGCTCGCTCTGCTGAGAGAGAGGACTGGGAGTGGATCCCAAACCCCCCGACCCGGGCGCAGCAAGCGCAGGCCCAGCGCCCCCAAACCAGAAACTCGCTTTTGCCCCGTTAAACCACTGCACACTGCCCTCCCCTACACAACCGCGACGCGACTGCTCCATCGCGACAAGCCGCCGCCACGCCCCTACCCATCTCCATTTTATCGATTTTTGCGTGGATGCAACTGGCCCTGCCCGAATCTCGTCGTCGCTAACGGCGCTGCAAGGATATTTACCTGATGGGCGCGACCATTGCCGCTGCCACCCTCGCCCTCCGATCGACATGAGCTCCTGGATCAACGAGGCCGCTGTCCCCAACCACAATGGCAACGGCTTCCCTCACATCAACGACCCTTCCGCCGTCCCTGGGTCCATGATGGACCCTTCCGCCTTCATGGGCAATCCCGCCCAATTCAACGCGCAGTTCGCGAACCCCCAGATGGTCATGCCCAACGGCCCCATGCGCAATGCGTCCCCCTCGTTCCCGAACCCGATGTATCAAACAAATTCCGTCGTGCCTTCAAAACGCCCCCGGCCGAGGGAGGATGTCATGGGCCAGTCGCCGCGTCCGGCCCCGGGCATGATCCCGACGTCGCGCGCCGAAACACCGCAGCAGTCGGCGTTCCCCGGCTTCCAGCAGCCGGGCATGCCGCAACAGTCGGCTGGCCAGCCGTCGCCGTACCCACACCTCCAACCGAACGGCTCTGCGAACGCGACACCATCACCCATAATGGCCAACCAGATGCGCCCAGGAAGCGTTCCGCAAAGGGTCGCCTCTACCTCTCCCCATCCCTTCTCGCCTGCCGCCCAACAATTTCCGCAGGCCTCCCCTCTGCCGTCCGAACACGGTGGAGCACCGCAGTCGTTCATGCAGCAGAATGCCTTCCCGCAAAACTTCAATGCCCAGTTCGCCGCCGCACAGTCGCCAGCAAGGCCGTCCCCCTCCCCCAACCCCATGGCCGGCCAGATGATGCCCCAGCAAATGGGGCAGATGCAGATGGGGCAATTGCCTCAACACATGCAACAGCAGATGGGCCAACTGGCAGGCCAGATGCAGGGGCAAATGCCCGCCCAGATGGCAGGGCAGATGATGCCAGGCCAAATGGCTGGGCAGATGGCAGGACAACTGCAGGGACAGATGGCGGGGCAGATGGCAGGGCAGATGGGCCAGATGGCGGGCCAGATGCCCAATATGATGTTCCCGCAGCAGATGGGTCAGCCGCGAAATGCCCTCGAGCAACAGAAGCTCCTTTACCAGATGCAGCTTCAGCAACAGGCACAGCGGACAAGCATGCAGATGCAGCAGATGGGCGCTCAGAACATGATGCAGGGCCAGCAGAACCCTAACCAGTCGCAGACGCAAGCGCAGGCTCAGGCGCACGCGCAAGCGCAGGTACAGGCCCAAGCACAAGCGCAGGCGCAGGCCCAAGCTCAAGCTCAAGCCCAGGCTCGCAACATGATGGCCGCTAGGCAAGGCGTCCCTAACGGGCAGATGCCGCCAGGCGGAATGAGGCCGCAACAGGGGCCGCCTCAAACGCCCATGATGCGGATGCCTCCCCCAGACCAGTTCATGAAGCACCTCACGGCCTTTATGAACTCGAAAGGCCTTCCGCTCGAGCTTCACCCCATGGTCGATGGCCGCCCTATCCCCTTGTACAACCTCTTCCAGATGGTGTACAACAAGGCAGGCGGGTACCGCAACACGACGCAAGCGAATGGCTGGATACAAGTTTCCCAGTTTATGGGGTTTTCGCCTCAGCAAATCCCGTCTGCCGCGCCACAGTTGAGAGGGGTCTACGAGCGGAATCTCCTTAAGTTCGAGGAGCTGTGGGCCGCTCAACAGAAGATGCGGCAGCAGCAACAACAACAGCAGCAGCAGCAGCAGCAGGGAGCGATGGTGAACGCCCAGGGTATGCAACAGGGGACGCCGACGAAGGCGATGCCGCCTGGTCAGATGCCGCCCCAGATGATGCAACCCGGCCAGCAGGCGCACCATCAAGGCCCGATGGCGTCTCCTGTCAAGCCGCCCGGGCCGCAGCAGCCAGGCGTTAATGGTTTCCCAGCTGCGCAGCCTCCCCATGGCCAGCAGCCGATTCTCTCCAGCCAAGGGCACTCTCGCAACAGCCTGTCGAGAAGTGTGCAGGCCACGCCGACCGTCGATGAATTTCCTCTTCCTTCCCCAGCCCAAAGCAAAGCAGGAACAGTATCGCTGCCCGGCTCTGCCCACCCTGAGAACCAGGGGATGGCAGACGATGCTGCCGCTTCAATGAAGTTTCCGGCGCCGTTCGCCACAAACCCAGACGAGTACATGCCTTGTTCCCGCGAGATCACAACTTTCGGCGGGCTCGACGTGAGCGCACTCTGGAAAATCGGCGACGAGCTGCAGAGGGCAAAGATTGACGTGCCGCTGCCGATCGATTTTGGCAACGTGGATATCCACGCCTTGACCAGGAGCATACAGAGCGGCATCCATGGCGAGGTTCGACTGGCCCTTGACACGCTCGCGTCCTTGACGTCGAACGATTACCACTTCGTCAGCCCTACTCAGCCCATCCCCATCCCCCAGATCGACCTCAGGCACTGCGACGATTTGGTCGACGCGCTTGTCGAGTGCGCCGAAGAGCAGATGGACCTCTTGGTGGAGAATTCCGAGGAAGCGTCCAACGAGATTACCATCTCTCCGTACGAGGAGGTCGTGCGCGCCTGTCGGGCCGAGAGGCTGGCCTTGCGCAGCGTGACCATGCTCGGCACAGACGCGTACACGCTCGACCGCGCAGTTGACCGGCTCATCTGCATCACGACCATTCTGCGAAACCTCTCCTGGCGGGAAGAGAACCACGCGCCTCTGGCGGATGACACGGTCGTCAAGTTTATCTGCGTTCTCATCAGGTATCTGGGCACTCGTGAGATGCTCCTCCGCACCCATGCCAATACGCTGGATCTCATGAAGGATCTGGTGACGCTGCTGGCCAACATGTCCAGCTCGGTTGAGATCCCCGGGCGCGAGCAGGCGTTTTGCCTCCTCCAGTTCCTTCTCGCCTTCGCACCGATCCCGGGCCCGACATTGTCGGACGACAGGCTCTTTTTCACGTCCTACGAGCCCGCTTTGCACCCCTACCTCCCTCACGCCATCGACTCGCTCGCCAAGCTCCTGGCACGGGACGAGCCCAACAGGACGCACTACCGGGCCATCTTTGCCGCCGAGGCCGCCGTCACCACGTCGCCGCCATGCGAACTATTGACCCGCACCTTCGGCCTCGCGATATCCGCCATCCCGGACCACATCAGGGAGTCCCGTGCTGTCAACCTCCCGTCCCTGGTCGAAGCGCGCAAGCCACTGCTGATGCAGGGCCTCCTCTCAGCCGACATCATGGCCGGCCTGGCACCCGGGTTTGAGAGCGGTGTCACGCGCGCCTGGCTCGCCTCGGGTGACGGGTTCGCTCAGAATCTCTTCCTCCTCGCCCGCCAGCTGAGCACACAGTTCGAGGGCCCGCCCGCGAGAACCGGCGGAGGCCAGGGCAGGGGTCAACCCAAGAGGGACCCGGATCTCGTCTACATCATCGGGCTGGCCATCAGCATCCTCAAGCGTCTCACCGAGAGGGCGCTGGATCCCAACGACCCCGACGGCGAGGCAAGCATCCCGCCCGAGGTGCTCCCGCCCAAGGAGAGCGTGCTTGCCGCGCTGCAGATGCAGGCGCAGGAGTGGGCCAAGGAGGGAATTCTTGCGGATCTCGTCGAGTACGCGAGCATGGCGGAGAGGAGCCTGCGTCGCAGAGGGTGAGTGTGATATGGGTGGTGGTGGTGGTGGTGGCTTTGGCAGGCGTTACGTGGGGGCGTTGGGTAGCGGATTCCGCGTAGACTGTGGCTGGCTTGGTTGGCCTTGGCTTTTTGGTTCTCCAGGAGTGGTGCGTGGTGCAAATTCGATCAGGTTTTGGATGGGCGACGGGTGCTCTGGCTGGTGTATGAGTGGACTTGTGTTGCGTTGTTGATGTTGTTGTGTTGGAAAAGTGACGAGCGGGACGACATAGAAATTGGGAGCGCAGTGACATAGCAGTGCTAGACCAGGCGTGGACGCGCATTGTGTTGGTGTTTATTGTTGGTAGTTTCATAGCATGTGATATATTATCGATGGGTTGGTTTGGTCTGTACCACCTCGTTTTGGCTCATGTGTGGGCATGTTGTGTGAGAATGGCTTGAAAGGGGCGGTTTATACAGGTTGTATTCGTACACACTTCAATCTGTATACACTCCATGTCCTCACTGCCGAGCGAGGACTGGACGATCTGAAGTATAGTCTAGTCTTCCTGACTTCCTGGCCCTCGATATCTGCACAATCCCATCATCGTACACAAGCCCCCTTCTGTTCCTGAAGGAAGAGGAACACTCCCGGCCGCAACCACGGAGAACGCTCACAGGGCTGACAAACCAACGCAAGCCCCTCCGATTTCTTTCCTCGTCCCATATCACCGCCCGTATTCCTTCTTTCGTCTCAACCCCTATCCATCTAAAACCCCTTATCCGTCAACCACTGCTTCACCTCCGCCGCCCGATGTCCCTACACACCATCACCCACCGTCAGCACCAACCCCAATCCATGCATCACAGCTAAACAGAATTGGAAAAAGAGAAAAAAACGTACCTCGACAACCAAATGCCCCGTCCGCGCATTCACCACCACCCCCTTGCCGCCGACCTCCAGCCCCAGGTCCGCGGCCAGCTGCGCGCCCAGCGCCGCCCGGTCGCCGTCGATCTTCTTGATGGTCGTCAGCTTCTTGTTGCCGCCGCGCTTGGCCAGCGTGTAGACGGGCAGCTCGGCGGACGGGGTGCGCGAGACGTGGAAGGGGAGGGCGGCCTTGGCGGCGGCGGCCTTCGCGGCGCGGCGGCGCACGCGGAGGAGGTGGTATTTCCAGGCGTGGGCGTTGGATTTCTTTTCTGGGGAGGGTGTGGCTGTTGCTGATTGGGAGGAGGGTGTTTGTGGTGTCGTCGGGTCGGAGGGTGTGGAGGAGGGTGTGGTTGGTGTTGTTGTTGTGGTTGTTGCTGCTGTAGCGAGGCAGCGTCGGATGAGGAGCGTGGAGGGTGCAGAGACGGCGGCGGCTTGGGGGAAGAGGAGGATTTGCCGTGCTGGGGCGGCGAGTGCCCGCAGCAGAGTTGCCGGGCGGAACATTGCGTTCGTGGTGGTGGTGGTGGTGGGCACGGGATGTGTCGACGGGGAGTTTGGCAGTGGCCGCGAGCTTCGGAATCTTCTCTTCGCTCGCGATTCCCGTCCAAACCGCTTTCCCAATCCGGCGTTGCTGCTGCGAAAAATCGTCGGGAGACGGCAGAATGATTGGCCGGCCCCACCTCTCGCGCTTGTCGTCCCAATCCGGGTTGTTGTCTGTGCTGTCTGTGTGTCTGTGCTGTGGGCTGGGCTTTTGCAGCGCCTGAGCTCCAGTGCCTGCCCGCCCCCGCCCACGGTTGGATCACAGTTTCCAAATTTTGACCCCACCAAAGATCAAAAGATACCCTCAATCGGAAAATTGGCGGACGCCCTGGCTTCGGGTTCTGGTTCTTCGTCCCCTGCACCTCACAACCCCGCGACCCCGACCCGACTCTCGCTTGACCGAGTCACGGCCCTGTGCAGCCCCGTCGAAAATCTGGTTGTTTTCCGAAGCAGTTTTTCTTTCAAAGAATCCACCATCGAGTACCGATTTGCAGACGAACCCTCCAAACCACAACCATGGCTTCCGCACCGACCGCCAACGGCGGCAGCAACGTCGCCGAGTACGACCTCATGCTCAAGCTCGTCCAGCACCTCGACCGCCACATGATCTTCCCCCTGCTCGAGTTCAACGCCGGCCAACTAGTCGACGAGGAGAGCGGCGACGTCAAGGATGAGGCCAAGGCCCGCGAGATCACACAGGCCAAGTACGCCCTGCTCAAAAAGACAAACATGACCGACTACGTCGCCAACCTCTACTGCGAGCTCGAGGGCCTCAAGGAGCCCCCCGCCGAGTTTGCCGACAAGAAGCAGAAGGTCTTCAGCCAGCTGCAAAAGTTGGAGCAGGAGACCAGCAAGATCATCGAGCTGCTGGAGCGGGACGATGTCGTCAAAACCTGCGCAGCGACAAGGTGGCCAACTTGGAGTTCCTCAAGCGGGAACACGACGTAGGTTCTTCTGTGATTGGGCATTTTTGGGGGACTTTGGACGTGCTGACGAGCTGTGCGACAGGTGACCATGGAGATGGTGAACGCCCTCTACGACCTCGGCAACCTGCAGTACAGCTGCGGCAACTACGGCGACGCCTCCGAGATGCTCTACCGGTTCCGCGTCCTCTCGACCGATAACGACAAGGTGGCTTATGCGACATGGGGCAGACTGGCCTGCGAGATCCTCACCATGAACTGGGAGTCGGCCATGGAGGAGCTGCAAAAGGTGCGCGAGACCATCGACTCGAGGCTGTCGCAGAACCCTCTGGCCCAGTTGGAACACCGGACCGCCCTCATCCACTGGGTCCTCTTCCCTCTCTTCAACTTCGAGAAGGCCCGCGAGCCCATCCTCGAGCTCTTCTTCAACGCCGGCTACATCAACACCATCCAGGCCAACTGCCCGTGGATCCTGCGGTACCTCGCCGTCGCCGTCATCACCAACCGTGGCCGGGCGAAGAACCCCGGTATCCACCAGAAGCAGATGAAGGACATCGTCCGCATCGTTAAGCAGGAGGCGTACGAGTACCAGGACCCCGTCACCCGGTTCGTGCACGCCCTGTGCATCGATTTCGACTTCGAGGAGGCCCAGCGCCAGCTCGTGCTCGCCGAGGAGGTCCTCCGCAGCGATTTCTTCCTGCTCGCCCACGCCGACGACTTTGTCGACTCGGCGCGGCATCTCATCTTCGAGAGCTACTGCAAGATCCACGCGCGCATCTCGCTCAAGGACCTTAGCGCACGGCTGGGCCTGAACGCGGACGCGGCCGAGAAGTGGATCGTCAACCTCATCCGCGACACGAGGTTGGACGCCAAGATCGATTACAAGGAGGGCACAGTCGTCATGAACCACCCGCCAAGCTCGGTCTACCAGCAGGTCATCGAGAAGACCAAGGGCGGTTTCTTCAGGACGCAGGTCCTGAGCGCCGCGGTTGCCAAGTAGGAGAAGCAACTAGAATCTGTGGAGCAACCAGCGGCCAGGGAAGGTGGGGGAGCTGGGAAGCAAGCCCCTGAGGGGCAGGCAGCTAAGACGAAAGAAGCGGGGGAACAGAAGGCTGAGCGACAAGACGGGAGTCATGAAGATGGGTGGCAAGAAATCGGGAAACGAGGAAAGAAGAAGCGACGGACTGGTAGGCGTGCATCAGAGAGGCAAGTAGAAGGGAGGCAAGCAACTCGGGGGCAAGAAGCTGGACAAGGGGATGGTGCTTTGCACCAAACGAACCAGCGTGACCAGGGCAGTCGGGACCCGGACCCCGACCCAGACCCGGGTCGGAGTTGGTTGCCGCGCTTCCCTTCGGGTTGCATCCCTAACTGACCGATAGAGCGAGCCCTTTGGCTTTGGGGGGCTGGGACAGCGGTAGACATCGTGCGATGGCGGCGACCACATGACATTGCCGCGGCAGCGGCCGGTGAGCAGCGATGTACTTTTACCTCGACGGCGCATGAAAACGGTTATGGTTATGGCTCAATTCATGGAACTTGATCTGAAGTCGTGTGATGTTGCCTGTGTTTGTTTGGTGTCTGCTCAGCCCGTCACGCCTTGGACCCATTCTGCACCTTCAACCCCCATTTCTCCAAGATGGGGATGTGGTTTGTTGACCTGACGTGTGTTTAGGATTTCTGTATCGAAAGCTCTCTCCTCTGCTTCTCTACCAAATCCACAGGCATTTCCCCTTAACTCAACCATCGATAGTTTTACCCTCGGTATACACTTCTCTGCGTTTACTTCGAGGTGCTATGCAAAATTCTCATGATATTAGAGTCATTAGGTTATTATTCCATCAACCAATAACCAGCCCTTTCTACCGAATCCCAACCCATGCACACCGGCAAAGTAGATACTTGAAACTGCTTCTCGAAAAGGTTTGATATTCCAACGATATGCTCTTCCGTCACCCTCAAAATCCATCATTTTCAAGAGAGACATTCGAATATCCGAATTAGCATCCCAAACTCACCGCCACCATTTTGTATTCCCATGAGTCGACTATATTCAAAGGTCCCTGCCGGAGGCTCCCCTTTTAACAAAGTGGTACATAAGTTCTGTCGTTGAACACGAGGCATATATTACTGCTCTTACACCCCAGGGACGATGTTGCCTGGGCAGGACTTTGCCTTCTCCCACCAGGTGCCGCCTGACGATAGCTAAGGTAGATCGCATTCGAAGTCAAGGGTCTGAATAAAGCCTCTTGTGATGGTTTGACCTTCTGTTAATAATGATGACCCTTGGGCTGCGCTGCTTTGAGCTGATTCAATAAAAAAGCATCATTTCTTGTAAATATTAGCGCGTAATACCGGCTCAACGTTTTCCTTCTATTTGGGTTTACATGGTTTACTCTCTACTTGATATATGGATGTATCTTAATTACTATCCCGGATTTCGCTGTCGTCACCCAAAATTGAACACCGTAGACTACAATCATGCTGTCTCTGTCACCGGGATCAGAAGAGTGGCTTCATGACATATCGACTGACAATCCCATAACTTGGTATCTCAGATGTAACAAGCGACCAATTACTCGACGTAGAGAGAACGGGCAGCAAGCTCAAAGCCACAGCCTGACTGAAAATGTGGTCATGGTCTGATGATACACACAGACTAGTAATCATATCTCTAATTCGCAACCCAGGGGATATCCGACTAATACGACTCCCTCAATCTTCCTTCCCAGTTCCACGCCGTCTATCATCTGATTAATCATCACGAATCCCTCCCAGCAAGCCACGTCTTCCCCTTCAGCTCCTCCACCACACTATCCCTCAGCCACCACCGCTTGCACCTGTAACCCCTCCTCTCCCTGAACCTCCTTCTTCTCCTGCTGCTGCTGCTCACCCTCATGCACCGCCGCCCCATCGAAACTTTCTTCTTGCCCCTCCCGATCCCGACCCCGACCCCGTCCCTCCCTTCCTCCCTTTCTCCTTCCCCTTCCTCCCCCTCCAGCACCAACCTTCCCTTCCGTCTCCACCGCCGCCTCGCCTCCCAACTTGTCATTACCGTCGCCAGCCTTCCCACTCCCAGTAGTCACAAAAACGCCCCTCCTCTCCACCCACTCAAACAGCACCCTCAGCCCCAACCACCGATCCCTCTCCCCCTCTCCAGCCCCCTCCGCAACACCAACCTCGCATCCACCGCCGTGCTCGCGCCCTCCCCTCCCCGACCCCGCCGCCCGCGCCCAGCCGATCCAGCACGACGCTCCGCTCCGCCCACGTCAGATCACCAGCGCGTCGAGGCCGAAGACCCACTCCAGCGGCTCGCTTCGGCCATTACCGCTACGGGAATCATCTGCGTCGCCGGCGGATGGTGATGGCGCGGATTCTGCCGAATGGCCGCCGCCGCCGGCGGCGGCGGCGGCGAGCGCGCGCAGCGTCGCGGGGAAGGTGGCTTCGCTGGCGGGCCGGCGGCGGAGGTAGACTGTCTGATTTCGGCGAAAGTCCTCGATGAGACGGGGGGTGGAGGCGAAGGGGATGGTGAGGTCCCAGTAGCCGAGGGACTGGGCGTCTGTTTTGATGTGGGAGATGTCGTCGAGAGGAGGCAGGAGGCAGGGGGTCTGGCGGCGGATGGTGATGGGTTGCTGCTGCTGGTTGGTTGGGTTGTTAAGGGTTGGGGGTTGGGAGGCGGTGGCGAGGGCGGAAGGGGAGTTGGGTTTGAGGTGGATGAGGATGGGCGTGTTGAGGGGCTGGCCTGTGGTGAGGTCTTTGGCGACGAGGCAACGGGCCTCGGTGGCCAGGACCCAGAAGTGACGGAATGCTTGGAGATGGGAGCGGTTGTCCTGCACGTTGGCGGGGAAGAGCGGGTAGAACGCGACGAGGAGAGAGGCGACGGCGAGGTCGCTCGTGCCAAACGTTGCGGTTCCGCTGCCGAGAAACAGGGCGCCGATGGAGAGGTGGGCGGCGAGGTGGCTGCCGTAGGATGTGGTGGTGTCATCTCGCCCGTGGAGAGCACGGAGACGACGGAGCACGACGATGTCGCCGGTGCCAGCCATCACGGTTGCGCACGACAACGCCACGATATCCATGCACATGCATGCGTTGCTGCGGGCCAGCTCGCTGTCGTAGTTGCTCACGGGGATCCGCACAATGCGGATGAACTGGTCGAGGTAGTGGACGAGCAGGTCTCGGACCCTCACGTTAGCCGAGCCGGCGAACCGCAATCCCAGAGAAAAGCAGAGGCCCGCGACAATCGAGAAGAAGGGTAAATCCCGACTCTGCAACTTGGTGACATTGGTGAGCCGGACCCGCGGCCTATACTCGGAGGGCAGGCTGTCCTGGATCCACTCGAATGTGGGATCGACCTCGTTCCAGAGGATCAAGTTCTTCGCAACTGTCCGCAGGAGCAGTATGTCCGGCCGGACGTAGTCGAACTGCACCAGGCTATCCGGAACGTCGATCTTGCGTGCCACAATCTGGTCGCCCGACTTCATGTAGATGAGCGCAATCGCAACCACGGCGCCAGCAGCTGACCAGTCAAGCACGTGTACCAGCTCCATCCTCTTCGTAGCCGTGGCCATGGTGAGAAGCTTCTCTGTCAGCTGCATATCTCGCAACCCTCTCAAGTCGCCTCCCTTGCCCAGGTTGATGAAACCCAGCGCAAAGCCGGCTGCCAAGCGGTAACTCTCGTCGCGCACAGATCCCTCCTCCTCTTCCTCCTCTTGGTTGCCGATGTGCTCAACCTCCGACAGCATGATTTCGCTCATGCGGCGGTGCTGGCTGTTGCAGTAGACCAGTCCGATGCCCATAACACCGGTGGTCTGGGTGGCTGTCGAGAGGTTGAGGTCCGCCGCGCCGCGTGGCAGCATCCGCGCGACATGAACAGACAGGAGGCGCGTCATAAGCGCGTCCATGGTCCCGATGTAAGATGCCGCCAAGCCCAGAAGAAGGCCGATGGTAGTCATGGTGTGCTTGGGTGTCAGGTACTTAAATGCCACCCATCTTGCCACCGACTTGAGGTGGCCATTCAGCCCGAGCGCCAGGAGGAAGCCAGCGTGTCGATTGCTGAGATCCTGCCCGGGCTTGTTGTACAGAATCCAGGACGTGTCGATGCCCTTCGCGTCGGGTGAAATCGCGAGTCCGCCGGCAACGCCCTGGTGGAAGAATGCCCAGTTGATCTTTTCCTCTGGGAACATGTTCTTGTCCACGCTCACCGAGTTGTTGACAGGTCTGATGATACATGTCAAGTTGAATGTGGGGATATGGTACTTTTGCGTTAGTAATGGGTAGCGCAGAGCAAAGTTCAAAAGACCCCGACCCGCCGGTATGGCCAAGGTGCTCGTCGCGATGGTCGTGACCAGTTCCTTCTGCTTCTCCAGGTACTCAGCCTCGGTCCATGCAGGCTTCGGTTCGAGACGGACAACGCGAGGCTTGGTCGTCGAGAGCAAATTGTGTGCTTCGTTCAGCCTCCTATCATCCCTGAACAGCGAACGCACGACAACCTGACGCTCCGCCCCGCCCGTGTCCTCGACATGGTCATTAAACCCATCGAGATGCTGGCACAGCATGTGGAAGTCCCATTTGGCGTCGTGGGACGGGACCTAGGCAAAGGTTAGAACATCCTGGGCACCAAACAATCCTCAGCACTTACACCAACTTCAGGACCAGGACCTCGCCCCGCCTTGACTGGCTGCAGAACGCCGCTCATGTCTGTACGGCTGACGAGCGCCAGCAACGGTTTTGGCCATGATGGCGGAGGACTGGGTTGACAGATAGATATAATGTCTTGCAGGGGCGTGAGAATCGCCTCTGGCAAGGTCTCGAGGATCTGAGGGGTGAAGCCACACTCGTGCATGGCGACCACCACTTCGAACCGATGGGTGGTTGCACCAAGACGGCCGAACAGTCTCTCAAACATGATGGTGCGGGGCGTGAGGCTCTCCCAGAGTTGGCTCCGCAGCCTTCCCCCAGAACTATCGCGAGTCGCATTAGCGTAAAGATCCGCTAAGGTTGGGTAATCGGTGCCGTGGCCGGTTGTCAGATGGCCCTGAATCCAACTCAGGATACAGTAATCGGACGGAGGCTCGGCGAGACCAGCGACGACGAACGGCACTGAGGGACGGTTAGCATCTAACACAGAGCTGCAGATCTGAACTACCATACGCAAATCATGAGCAGAAGGCGGGTCTGCTTGCATGCTAAGTGCATACATGGCTTCGTACCGCTTCCATCCCAGCCATCCGGAGAGTTGACATAAGAGGGCTTTGAGATCGTTTTGGCTGGGCGAAGAGTCCTCGGAGGCGAGAATGTTCAGCTTCTGCTCTTCCACAAGAAGGGTCAGCGCAAGGATAATGCTCCAGGCGGCCATGTTGCGGGGCTCGCCGGTCCTGTTCAGGGACGTCGGGAGGTATCCTTCGAAGCCGAAGGCGGATAACCCACCCGCCGAGCTCATCCACCTCTTTGCGAGGGCTACGTGATATGGGATAAAGTTACTTGCATGCCACGCGTCCCCTCTTTGAACGTCAGAAGGGTAGGGTACTTCGGCATCTTGCAGCCATTGCCACGCCTTGTTACGCATCCAGGGCGGAGAGGCAGACGAATTCGGCGACTCTCGCAACAGCATTGTGCCCAATTTAGTTCTTGCGGCGGAACCCACTGTCTCACTGCCCAATGTCCGCAGTGAGGTTTCGCTATTGTGCCCCAGAGCTAGGAAACTGGACAAGAGGAGGATCACGACGGCCGACCATTCCATGTCGGCAATTGGGTGTTCGAGCCCCCGGCGTTTCGCATCTCGCAGCCATTGCATGACATGTGACCAGCCGCCCACCATTCTGTCCGCATGTGAAGGGTGGAGGACGCTCCGGCACACGTCAAGGACCTTGCGCACCTGAGGAACCGAGGGCTGCAGCTGGATCCTGACGCGGTGGTATCTCCCGTCCTTGTCCCGGAGATCGACTACGCCACGGACGTTGGGGTGGCAGATGGCTTCAATCTGTGTACCGGATACGTTAAAGGCAAGCGGTCGTGGCCCGCCCGCCGTCCCGCCAGCTTTGCAAGTGCCAGAAAACTCAAGACTGCTGATGTTGTCTGCAAATAATGAGGGTAAGTCAACCGTTGTAACCTTGCCCCATGGCGACTGTAGGCTCAGCTCCCTGCCACCACTCCTGTCCTCAGACAGAATCATAATGGTTTCATGTCCATCAGAAAGCTTGCACGAGTCCACCACGCTCTGGACCCTCCTAGGGTCACCGGGAATGATGTTGAAGTCGCCCAAGTCTGCGGGGTGTTTGCCTTTGCTTTTGATTGGAGTGTGGCCGTCGACCTGCTCGATGTGCAGGGTGAGAAGCTGTAGTCGCTTGTCTACCGGATCCTGAATGGCAATCAACAGCAGAGCGCGGCCTTGCTCGTCGGTCGCCGTAGGGGGACCGGCCAGGACGAACACTTTAGTCTGGGTCCTTGCAGGCTTGCTGGACAGCGAATATCGCACGTTGGCATTGTCCATGGCAACAGTCTGAATCCTGGTGAAAAGCATTTCGTGCATGAGACCGTCGAAGTCGTGGTCGTCCAGGCCCATGTTGTGGAACCCCTCAAAGTCGCCGCCGGCACGCAGTTCTTCGAGCAGATTGTCTACGGGGGCCTCGGGCAGATTGTTGATGCGGTTGTAGTTGAACGTCCCGCCGAAACTCGGCCCACCATAGCCGCTGCTCAGTCGGAGACGTTGGCTGCCGTGTGACTCGGTTCGCCTGCCCCCGTGGCCACCATGCATGGACTGTTCCGCAAATGGTGCCCTGTCTTGTGAAGCGGACAGATCGGCACGGGCGAGAAGCGAGCTCACCCGCCGCGATTGCCTTCGTGTGGCATCGTTGCCTTTCTCCGCATCCACCAGCGAGCTCAAAGCCTTCTCGAGCGCTTTTTCCTTGCTCTCCTCAATCTTGACGCTCTTTCTTGACTTCTTTCCTGGGAGGGGTGCACCAAAGCTTTCTCTCGTCGAGGGGTGAATCGGGGTTGTCGCACCACTCGCCAGTCCTGGCGCCATGGAACTGCGTCGTCGGGATGGCTTGGGTTTCGTCTTCTTGGGACCTAGGAACGGATCTTCGTTCTCGAGGTAAGTCAGCCGCCAAAGGGTGTACATGTTGGTCTCCCGGTTGACAGTCACAGCAATGATGAGTTCCCTGGAGCGAGCTTGCGAGACATGCGGAATGTTGACGGCTTGGACGTGAAGAATCTCTTCAGAACGACTGAGAAAGACGGGCCCATTGCCAGTCTTCCGGCCCTTGGCGGTTTTCGGTTCGGGAGATGTCACTACCAAGCCCAGCTCCAGCAAAGGGTCCATCAGGCTGACCAGACGAGGCCAATGGCTGTCGTTGGCCTCCATGGGCTGTTGCCACATATTCTCCAATGTCTGGCTGAGTCTCAAGGGCAGCATCTTGGGGTTGCCCAGGCCTTCGGTCGAGAATTCGGTGAGGTTGTATCCATGGTTGCGACGGGATGGGGGCGGCGGGAGAGTCGAGACGAACGAAGCGGGGGGCACTTTCGGCAGCCGAAGCGAGACAGATGTGTTGTCGGCTCGTAGTTTGCGTTGAATAATGACGCCGCGGGGGCCGGCACAGGCCGACTCAACCTCGAAGGGCATGTGGACGACATGGCTGGTCCCTGAGAGGAAGTAGATGTGTGCTTGCGACTTGAGGAAGACGACGAGGGCTCTCGAAAGTGAGGGCTTCTCGGCGGGTCTCTTCGAGGAGCCATTTGGTTGTGGATTGGCATCGGGGCTGTCTGCCGAGGCAGGGAAGTAGGCGAGGAGGGCCTGTGTGACGGGCTCCTTCTCCAAGTCGAACTTGAAGCGTTTGCGGAAGATGCCTCCTCGGGACCAGATCACGCAGTCGTCGGTAGACAGAAGCTCGTCCTCGTACTCGCGGCCGTCCTCACTGCTGACGAGAACCTCCCAGGTGTACGAAGACGGGGGTGGATTTGGCGGAAGGACTCCTTCGTCGATTGCAAATCGCAGGCCAATGGGCTGATGCACCCCGAGCGAAGTGACTGTGGCCATGATGGACGGCTGCTAGAAAGACAGCCTCAGAGAGGGGCAGAGGGATGCAGGCAGGATGGTGGATGGGTCCATTTCGGTCGGAAACCCGAGAGGCCGTGGCGTTGTTGTTTGGTTGCGCCAAAAAAGGCCGGGTTTGGCTGCAGTTTTCCTCCTCAGCGGGATGCGCAGTGAGGAACTTCCCTGGGCGTGCCACTGGCTGTGCACCTTGAGGGTGGAAGTCGCGTTCAGGCGCGCCAAACAGCAAGGCTGCCCGAAGGTCCTGCCCCACCAAATGGAGGGGCAGGCGCCAATTGGTCGGAGCTCTGCGTGCTCTCACACGACCCCTGCAGCTGTTGAATGCTCAGGAGTTTCCCTTGGCACCCTCCAGGCCACACTGAGCTTCTGACGTAGCGCTTGGCCTTGCGCCCAAGCTTCCGTTCCGAAGCCGCAACAGCTCAACACACGCACTCTCCCAACACCTCCAAGGTCCTGCAACCCTCTACCGCGCGCGACATCGAAACGCCATGAAGTTGCCTCTGTCGCTCGAATCAACATGACCGAAAGCTCGCCACAGCCCGGCGACAATGAATCACACGATGAGACGACAGAGGTGAAGGCGGGCGCGCAAAGTGGCCCCGACCGAGACCGAGGCACCACTGCGGCAGAATCAGACCAACCCAGCGATGCACCGACTCCCTCAGGCGCCAGCGGCAGCCCCGAGGATGCCTCTAATCAAGCAGTAGAGGCTTCCAGTGGCGACGAGGAAGAGGGTGGCGATGAAGAGGAGGATGACGAGGATGAGGACGAGGACGAAGAGGAGGAGTCAGACGAGGAAGACGAGGAAGAGGAAGAGCCGAAGCTCAAGTACGCAAGGCTTACCCAACACCTCGGACCCGTCTATCGGAATGGCGATGCCACGAGCGCGTTTCTTGTGGCCGGGGACAAGATGGTCAGATGCCTCAACAGCCACCCCGACTGTTCGTCCCAGCTGCTAACCCGTTCTGCAGATCATTGGTACCCACAATGGCAACATTGTTAGTTATGCCTCGACCCCATGTGGTGTTTCCAGCTAACCGTCTGGGTGTACAGCATGTCGTTCAATTGCCGGCATTTCAGACTCTGCGCGTCTACCATGCGCACTCCGCCTCGGTCACCTCCATCTCCATCTCGCCCTTCCCTCCCCCTCTTCCCAGCACCAAACCCGAGTCGGCTGCCAAGTCGGTCCCCAACAGCCCGCTTCGACCAGCCACGGGAACCAACGAGAGCCATGCCTCGCCCGCAGCCGCCTCGAGAAGGCCAAAGGAGCCACAAGCGATCCCGAACACACCGTCAAACAATATCCAAATCGCAACCTCGTCCATGGATGGCAACATTTGCGTCCAGTCACTGATTGACGTGAAGGATGTGCAGCTGCGGAACTTTGCCCGACCCGTCCAGGCGGTTGCTCTCTCCCCCGAGTACAAGAGTGATAAGACGTACTTGTCAGGGGGCCTGGCCGGCCAGCTCGTTCTGACAGTCGGCGCGCCAAACGGCAGGAGCACGGCCATGACCGTCGGCGCCACCGCGCAGGCTGCGGGTTGGCTTGGGAGCATGGTCGGGGCTGGAACCGGCAAGGACACCATTTTGCACTCGGGCGAGGGCACCATCAATACCATCAAGTGGTCCTTGTCTGGCCGCTACGTCGTCTGGCTGAACGAGCACGGCATCAAGGTGATGCGCACGAAGCTGCACCTAGATCACGCCGACGCCGAAGATGCCTGGAAGCGCATTGGCCACATCGACAGGCCTCAGACTGATGAGTGGGAGACAATGGCCAGTGTGTGGAAGGGCAGGGTTGAGTGGATCGATGAGCAGGCAGTCGAGCCAGACGAGACCACTCCCAGCCACCAAGGGACCGCCCTCTCTCCTGCAGCAGAGAGCCTAAAGCAGCAGCAAGTCAAAACGAACAAGAACATCGAGAGGTTGATGGTCGGGTGGGGTGGCACCATTTGGATCATCCACATCCACCCTGGGGGAGTTGGCACGGGGAAGAACGTCGGGGAGAGGACCGCTGGACGGGCAGAGATTGTAAAGATGTGGGTGACGCATACTTTTTTTGTTTTGGTATGAAGCCTGACTAACCTTTTCCCAGACTTCGCATGGATTGCATCATTTCCGGCATTTCGTTATATACCCAGAACCTCTTGTTGGTTCTTGCTTACTGCTTACCCGATGACGAAGAGGGAGACGAGAGCGGCCAGACATCAAAAGGTCACAAACACACATTATCTGCGGGCTCAACAGAGAGCAGGCCGTCCGGCGGCATCCAGCGGAGGCAAAACAACCAGCCGCCAGAGCTGCGGCTCATTGATCTCTCGTCGCAGGCCGAGGTGGACAAGGATGGACTTACCATCAGCCGGTTCGAACGGCTGTCCTCAAACGACTATCATCTCGGCATCCTGCCTGCCCAAACTGCCGCCGCCGCGGTCTCATCTCGTGGCGCCTTGGAGACGCTCGCAGGTCTTGGCACCGATGTGCTCAACGCCGCCCTGAACCCATTGGCCTTGTTCAGCTCTGCGGCGAGCGTCATGAGCAAGGGCAGCGACGGGGCTTCTGGGGCTAGCGTTCCCGGCGCAGGCGGTAGAGGACGGGTCTCGGTGCACCCTCATCTTCTCAAGCCAGGCGTCCAGATCTTTATCCACAGTCCGTACGACTGCATTTTGGCCACGCGGCGTGATCTGGGAGACCACTTGGCCTGGCTTCTAGAGCACCACCAGTACCAAGAGGCATGGGAACTCGTTGACCAGCACCCCGAGATCATGACGGCGCCTCCCGACATGACACCAACATCGCCACAGCACACCCAAAGCACTGATGACTTCTATGACGAAACAGCATCGGTGGCAGACGGCATGCGGAACTTTTACTCGTCAGCCGAGAAAGAGAAGCGGCGGATTGGGGAGTTGTGGATTCAGGAGATTATCGAGGCTGGCGACTGGACGAGGGCGGGACAGGTGTGCGGCAAAGTGCTCGGCACGCCCGACCGGTGGGAGAAATGGGTGTGGAGGTTCGCTGGGGCGAACAAGTTTGACGAGATTGTGAACTACATTCCCACAGAACGCACGCGTCCGCCGATGCCCGGAACCCTCTATGAGGTTATGCTCGGGCATTACCTTCAGGTCAACAAGCCTCGGTTCCGACAGCTGCTGGAGCGATGGGCGCCCGACTTGTACGACGTGGGTGCCATCACGACTGTTCTTGAGGATCAGCTCAAATACCGTGATGTGCGGGAGGATAGCGTCGAGGACGGCGAAGTCGGTCGGGACTGGCGGATTGTCATGGAAAGTCTGGCCAAGCTGCACGAGGCCAACGGCAGGAACAGGGAGGCGCTCAAGTGTCACATCAAACTCCAAGACGCCGACTCAGCAATGCGGCTGATCAAGGAAGGCCACCTCGCCGACGCGGTGGCCGACGACATTCCGAGTTTTATTGGCTTGCGTGTTCCCCAGGATCGTGTGGGCAAGATGAGCCGCGAGGAGTTGGAGGATGCCACAGCAGAAGCCATCACTCTGCTCGTAGACGAAGCGCAGCACGGGCTGGTGAAGCCCGACGTCGTCATTTCGCAGCTGCAGGAGAAGAAGCTGGACCTGTACACCTTCTTCTACCTCCGGGGCTTATGGCGGGGCGAAGGCATCCACGAGCATTCGGGAGAGTCGCGCGCGCGCCTCGTTACCGACAGCCAGTCCCTAGTTGACCAGTTCGCTGACTTGGCTGTCCATCTTTTTGCTGTTCACGATCAGCCTCTGCTGATGGACCTCTTGAAAAATTCAACCGCATACGCATTCGAGAAGGTACTGCACCCCTGAATCCCTTCGTCCTACTATACTCGTCACTGACCCTCTCCTTTCTAGGCAGCTCAAGAATGCGAAAACTTCAACTACATCCCTGAGCTCGTCTACCTCTACTCCAAAACCGGCCAGACCAAACGCGCCCTCTACCTCATCATCGACCGCCTCGGCGACGTCAGCCGCGCCATCGCCTTTGCCAAGGACCAAGACGACCCCGACCTTTGGGAGGACCTGCTCACGTATAGCATGGACAAGCCGCACTTTATCCGTGCGCTACTCGAGGAAGTGGGCACCGCGATCAACCCGATCACCCTCGTGCGGCGCATCCCGGAGGGCCTGGAGATCGAGGGCCTGCGCGAAGGGCTGAAGCACATCATGAAGGAGCACGAAATCCAGTTCAGCATTTGCGAGGGCGTGGCGCGCGTGCTGCGGAGCGAGGTGGCAGCTGCCCAGGCCTTGTTGCGCAGCGGCCAGCGGAAAGGCGTCAAGTTTGAAGTCGTTCCCAAGGCCGATCACACCACACCCAACGCGCCCTCAAAAGACAACCACCCCTCAGCTTCATCACACGCACCGCACCACCCCCATCACCAACAACAACCCACCCCCGCGCACACGGAAAAGCCCCCCGCCAACGGCGACGCCCCAACCCCCCATCCCCCATCATTCGACACCACCAGAGCAGCCAAGAAATACGACGCCCCCGGCCACTGCGCCCACTGCGCCGCGCCCTTCACCGAGTGGGAAGTCGAGACCCTCGTCGGCTTCGCCTGCGGGCACGTGTTCCACTTGTCCCACCTGCTGGAGCGGCTGCACCCGGGCGAGGAGCCCGACAGGCTGGTGCTGCATGGCGTGAGGGCGGGGGAAGAGGGCAGGTTTGCGTCGGCGCATCTCATCGGGGCCAAGGTCACGCATGCGAGGTTGTTGAGGGAGAGGGTTGCCGGGGGGTGTCCTGTTTGTGTCGCGGGGCGGGAGGGCGAGGAGGGGGTTAGTCAGTGAGAATGGGGGGAGAGCGGCAGGAAGGTGGGGTTGAGAGGGTGGGAGGGTGCAGGAGAGGGGTTGTGTTTGTGGTGTGTGTGTGTGGGTGTGTGATTACGGGTGGGCGATGCGATCGGAGATGGGGACCGGATTTGGTGATGGGTTTGGTGATGGTGTTGGTGTTGGGGTTGGAGGGTTGCATGTTGCATCATATACCGTGGTCAGTGTTGGGTGTAGATATGGCGTGTTGTTCATTATCAACCTGTGTATACCATCCATTCTCCTGTTCCAACTGGGGGCGACGAAGACGACGCCGCCATCGTCAAGAAGCGTCCTCCCGGACGGCAGTCTTCAACAACAACATCACCAAGGGCGTGTGGCTCAGTTGGTAGAGCGTTCGCTTAGCATACCCACCCTGTATGCGAAAGGTCCTGGGTTCGATTCCCAGCTCGTCCAAAGCAAGCATCCGGAAGACGGATGAGTGTGTTCGTTTTTGGCGATATTTTTTTTCTTTTTACCTTTTTTCCGCTCTTGGTTTTCGTTGTGGTGGGTGGGGCTTGGGTTTGGGTTTTGCGGCTCTTTTGTTTCTCCCGCGACAGGGGCCAGGGGCACAGGTCGGGGTGCTTGATTTGTAAGACGCTTACATGTACCACCTCCGGCTCCCGGCATTTGCCAAATTCGGTGCCCCTGATGATCCACTCCCTTCCGTCGCAAATCTCCATGCAACGAAGCGGGGTGCGGAGGGCTCGAGGGGGGGTTGCAGTGGGTTGTGGTTGCAGACCGCTGTGACACGGGCGATTGGTAAGGGAGGCCGTTCTTTTCAGGGGACGGCGGAGGTTCTGTCTGGTTGGCTGTTCTGTCTTTCCCGAAGCGTCAGAGGGACGACGCACGAGTGACGAGCTGTATTGTGCCCGAGTGGAGCCTCGTAGGTGTTCTCTTGTGTTCTGCGGGACGGGGAGGGGGTGGGCAGATGGTGGCAGCCGTTTCAGGGGCTGACCATCGGTATTTAAGAGGCAGTTTTGTCCGTGTTTCTTTTTGGTGTCCCTTGTTTGTGTCTTTAGTCTCCAGTCCGCTGTTGTCATCTCCCTCATAAAGCACGCAATCCACAACTCTCAACACACCCAGCCCCGATCCCTCACCCCACAGTCCACAGTCACCATGGCGTCTCTCGGCAAGATCTACAGCTACCCCAACAACTACCGCGTCCAGCGGGTAAGCAACCAAACCCCACACCCCTCCCTTCTCTCGTCCCCTTCTATCGGCCCTCTTCTCCTCCCCCCTACACAACCTCCAGACCCTAACCCTCCTCCCAGGCCCAAGCACTCGCTGCCCTCAACGGCACCACCATTGAGCTGGACTCGGCCTTCCAAATGGGCGTGACCAACCGCACCCCCGAGTTCCTCGCCAAGTTCCCGCTCGGCAAGGTCCCGGCCTTCGAGTCGGCCGACGGCACCCTCCACCTGACCGAGGGCCAGGCCATCGCGCGCTACGCCGCCGAGAGCGGGCCCAAGGCCGCCCAGCTCCTCGGCGAGGACGTCAAGACGCGCGCCCTCGTCGAGCAGTGGTCGTGCTTTGCCGAACAGGAGCTTTCCAGCAACATGCTCCCGCCCATGCTCATGTGCGTGTTCAAGATGTATCCCTACGACGAGGCGCGGTTCGGGCAGTGCGTGGCCGGGTTCGAGCGGGCGGCGAAGAGGGTCGAGGCCGCGTTGGAGGGCGGCAAGAAGTTCTTGGTCGGCGAGCAGCTGACGCTGGCGGATGTGATGGTTGTCGGCGTGCTGCAGGTGGCGGCCAAGTTCGTGATGGACCAGGAGATGCTCAAGGGGCTGCCGAACGTGGAGGCGTATCTGAAGGGGATGCTCGAGGTGCCGGAGCTGAAGGAGGCGTTTGGGGCGCTCGAGGTTTGCGCCGAGAAGGTGAAGCCGTGAGTGTTCGTGATATCTAAGAAATGAAATGAAATGAAGCCGATTTGCATGTTCGAGGCTGGACTCGCTCTCTCGTATCACGAAGCGAACACTCGCTGTCCTGTGTGCTCGGAAATTACAAGCGGCACCCGGCGACTTTCACTTTGCGCCGAACCTCAAACACCTAAACACCCGATAGGGAAGTCGAGTGCAAAATCTCGGGATGTTTCGTTGATTTCTGCCGTCGTGGGAATCCGTTTTCAACACTTCATCGGCCATGCCTCTCTGGAATGTTCCCTTTTTCACATCAGCATCTCACATGGTGCCATGGACAAGCGGTGATTCAGCCGTTTGACACCTGACCCAATATTCTGAAACCAAGGATCTTCAGATTCGTCAACGACTCGTCAAATTTCAAACGAATGTCACCGTCACATGAAGATGGCTTCGGAGATCGCTTACGTGTTGAGTTCCGAAATGCCTCAGCCTTTCCGCCGAGAAAAGCCTCGTTTCGTATGATCAGGGGCAAACGACACCACAGCTGGGCGTAGCCCGCGAGCCTTGCCCCCCGCTCTGCATGCCGAACAAAGAATTTAACCTTCGCAGCTGACCTCAGATTTCAGTATAAAAGGAGAGAAATTTTGCAATCAGATGCCCCAATCATGTTGCACACCGGCCATCGTACAAGGTACAACGTCGGGTGCTGACGGTTTATTGACAAATAGCACATGTGGACTTCCGTTGGTTTTTTTGTGGCCATTCATGGGCTTGTGCACTTTGAGGCTCTAAGTTCGGGATATTGTTGCGGCTTAAAATTACATTTTCCTTTTTTTTTAAGGTATACCACTTACACGAGTTGATGATTCTTGCTTCGAAAATGCCCCCGTCAGCTAACGTATCCATTTTACGAAAGACGCAATGTATCGCACTCGCCGAAGTCGCAAAGGGGTCTCCCCAGACAAACGCACAGTCGATACACCATGGCCCTCGACAGATGGGCAGGGTACAGTTCAGCCATGGGCGACCTACTCAAATCCCCATAGTTCTATTGGAGCAGGTGGTCAGATTCACAATGTCTCCGGGCCTGCGAGTACGAAGAGTTTGAGCAAAGTTTTCAAGCCTAGTGTGTTTGCTAATACATCCAGCATCAGTGAATGCAGGACAAGACCCAAACAGCCCACCGTTTTGGAAGCTAGCCGGCCTTCCCAACCGTCCAAGGCCACCAAATCTGTTTCCTTTCTCAACACATCAGTCCTACCAGCCTGCGGTGTCTCCGACGGCCAACGAAGAACACCCCGACTTTCCCATTCTTTACCCCGTATCGAGTCTCCAACATCATATAATCAGTGGCTCCGCACCACCGAACCCAGCGGCGGAGACCATGTCGCGATGGAATCCGCAGGGTGGACTCCCAGGAGACGACGACATGACAGACCTGGGGACAACAGGCGCCATCGCCGCCCACATTGAGCAGACTGGTCAGTTCGTGCCGACCCAAGGGGACGCCCTTCTCCTCAACACAATGGACCAGCAAAGAAGCTCAGCCCGCGACTGGTTGGAGCTTCTGCAGCAGGAGCCAGCTGCCGACGCAGGAGAAACGTTGGCAGACGGAGATAACCAGCTGTGGGATTTCGGCGGCTTGGTGGATTTGGAGCTTCCGATGAGGCCCGCAGATGTCTCGCGGAGGACGTCTTGATCGGTCAGCTCAACAGCAAGTCGACAGGGCACTTGACCGAAACATTGGCCTCGACGGGACTCAGCCAGTTGAAAAACCCGCAGTCCTCGAAGATCTAATTATCATTCTCTTGAGAGCACGGCAGATATGTAAAACCCTCTCAGTCTGTCGCTCGAGCCTTTACTTCATTCTTCTTGCTGGTTTTCCTTTTTCCTTCGTTTTTTTATGGTGCTGTACTATCAGATGTTTCGGGATTTGCGGAAAAAGAGGTAGAGTGTAAGATATGCACAGGATACTCAATTGTCGCTGAGAATCCGTTTTGTACATACGGCTTGGTGCGGAAAGGAGAGTAAGGTGTTCAACACACCTTGCGTGAAGGCCCTTATAGTCAACATCACGATGGCGCACCCCTTGCCTTTGAACCCTTCAACACACCGGCTCCCAACCTTTTATAAGAGACTTCTAATATACCATGCAGTGGCACAATACCTCGGCGGATACCATTCCACGGAACGTAGGCTCAGGAAAACTAAAGCAAAACGTTTGTTAACCCGTAGCGTTAGCAGTCATGCAACCAGTCCATCGCCCCTGCATTGCTGCGGGAAGTTGAGTGCAGACAGCTCAGACGGGAACGGAATTCACAGTCCTGCCTACCTTACTTTGATTTCGAATTAACTAAATACCATACACCCCTTGGACTCCTCTTACACGGCAGGCTGCTAAATGACTTTGACATCGAGGGTGTCCAATCTGCCCGCCGGTCCCTGAAAAGCGGCAAATCCACCGACCCCCACCCATCAAGTTCCACGGGTGACTAGTCTAGTGGTCAGGACGCTTCGTTGTGGTTCCCCAGCGGGTTCCATACACGATCCGAAGAAACCCCGGTTCGATTCCGGGGTCGCCCATCATCTTTTGTTTTTTTCCACCTACATATGTTGCCAAATGTCGTATTGTACCGGTGCTGTTTGAGGATCTGTTATGGATGTCTTTATGAGGGGTTTGGGGCTGGGTACGCCGGCCCATTTTGAGATACTACCATCTGGCCAGGGCCAAATTCTGGAGTTAGCGAAGGTGGTGACGGTGAGGGATGAGGGCCAGGCATCAAGGTAAGAAGCCAGTATGGATGTGCCCTCCCCTCGAACGATGATGGGTGAACTGTCTTGTTGAGGCTAACGGTTGATGGGGCGAAAGGAATCATGCGTGCTGGGAGGGATGCTATGGATGTAAGATGCCATCCACAACCTGAGGGCTGTGAGAGGCCTGAAAACAGGGAGATAAAAGTGAATCTCGGGTCCCATGGCAAGGGAGGAGAATCCTGAGCGTCGAATTCTGGGAGTGACTCCCGTCCATGTGCGAGTCGATCATGGCTGCAAACAACGCCGGCACGCGAGGACCGGAGATCCCTCTCCGGGTAGCACATGCTATTCCCTAATGTGTTTTTGGGTGTATATCAGAGCTCAATGACCCGTCATTCTATTTTTACTATATGATCTGTACGAATACGTTTCAATGCCCGTTTTGGAAATAGCGTGAGCAACTTACAAATCGTCTTGTGACTGCAAGAACCAGCCGCCAACAACTGAAAGAGACTGGCTTATGACGTTTGCTCCAGTATCCCATCGCCATATCTTATGTCATTTCTGCGGAACTGATTGGGCTAACAGCGAGTCGGTGAAGGAGGAATCTGAGTGAGCTGAAGCGCATATTAATTGCTCCGTTACATTCCATACTCCAATGCACAACTCGTTTCCTCTGGCGCTGTCTGTGATTGTTCAATCTGCCCATGATCGACAAATCCCACAGAATCCATCCAGCTCTGAAATGCCCGCTTTTTCCCTTCTCGCAAGGGGGGCATGTCCCGCACTTCTTCAATGGCCGGGCACTTCCTCCCGCCGCAATGCAACCTCGGTCCAGTGGCAGGGCTGGAGACAGGGTTGTATCCCGCGACTGGCGGGAGCTGCAGAGCCTTCCATCAAATCACATCAGGCGTGGCCTGACCCTCCGCTGTTGATCCAGGCTCGCCAGGGTCAGCTGCTCTGCCGTCCCCAACGCCACGCTGCGGGTGCCAAGCCTCGACTTCGTATTCCCCTGGTGTAGCACACCCGTCGCCAAAAACAGCGTGACATCGTGGATGGCCAAATTAAGAGCCGGTGATGTATGCATGGCCAGGCTTACCGCGGGAGGCCTAGTTTGCCACGAAAGAAGCGGGAGGCCTGGTGCAGGCAGCAGAGGGTCATGTTATGCTGATCTGGGGTGTATAAAAGGGTTGCTTGACTCCAGGTTGATGAGAGTTGAGTTCTGAGACAATCGTTGACATCTCATCCTCCGATTGCAACATCACACTCGCTTAGTCCTAACACTACCCACTTACACCATGAAGTATCTCACCGCCCTCGCCTCGGCCCTCGGCCTCCTGGCCAGTGCCTCTGCCATTCCCCTTGAGGAGCGCGACGCGCAAACCGTCCACCTTACCTTCCATGGTGGCCCGGCCGAGTACTCGCTCGCCATCCCCGCCGACGGCGTCGTCTACCCAACCAGTGAGCCCCCCCTCCCTGTCCCTTTCCCCTATATCCTGACATATCCGTGCCACAGACAACAACATCGCCGTCAACATCATCGACGCGCCCGACTACAACGCCTTCTACCAGTGCCAGTTCCACCACCAGGGCGAGGCCACGCTCGCCAGCAGCATCTCGCCGGCGGGCGTCAACCAGATCATGGTCGGCCCGCCGACCCCGATCACGGGCGTCAGCTGCCAGGGCATGTGCGTGCCCACGTACAGCGACTGCTACCGCAACGGCCAGTACGTCGGCCCGTGCTGCTCCGGGTTCTGCGCGGCGAACAAGTGCAGGCCGTGGGTCAGCCCTTATTAAGGGGTAAGACCAGGGGGCGCAGGGTTGATGGGGTTGGTGAGGAGAGCAAGGGAGGTAGCTGGATTGAAGTCTGATTATTCGTACCACGAAGACTGCTGAGTTCATGTTCACAGAGTTTTCCTGAATCTTTGTAATAAACGTCGCTTCGTATTATGAGCATACCCTGCATCGGTCACTATGAGCGGCTACTTCCTCACTTCCGCCACTGGGAATTGACGTTTGTGACATTCACTTCCATGGCTATGGCGAAGCAATTATCGGCGACAAACCCCAGGGAAGAGCTGCGAATCCCGTCTTCCCCATCACCCCACCATCCATCCCATCGTTTCGTGAATCAGTAACACTAGAGGAGCAAGAGCAAACCGATCGGTCTCTACCTCGATCACGAATGGTGCTCAGAATGCCAGTCCTGGTCCAAACTGGCCCATTCCCATTACTCCTAAGTTCCCCGTGCTGCTCTGCGTGAGCCTCATTCCCGCTTTCTTACTCTCCCAAGAGCAAGCGTTCTTCCTGCTCCAGGACTTGGGCAACCTCTTGGAGTAGCGGCCGAGTTTTCATGTCCACCAAAAGGTGCGGCGCGGATGTGATCTGCAACGTTCCCTGCCATCTTCCGCATGAGCCACGACAAAGGTCTTTTACGATGACGATGACGCGCTGGAGCGGGATATCACGTTATCTCAGGCCTGGCTAGACGGGGACGGAGGGGTTGGACCGGCGAGGACAGGCATTGGGCTCATATTTTGGGATTGTATTAGTGACCTCTCTGTATCTGGCGCTGATTACTTGCTAGCTTCCCTCCGTCCTTCCAAATAAGGGGTCGTATCTTCGGCTTTTTGTTTTCTTCCTTTTTTTCTGCTCTCCTTTGCTTTCCTCGCACCCAGTGGGGTTTATCTCTGGACCGAAGCAATCGTTGCTGATGGTATAGTCCACTGGTCGTCAAACAGCTGGGAAATGAAATAGTACTCATGGTGAAACATGTTCTTGTCTCGAATTTCGTGGAACACCGGGGCTATTGCAGTCCCGTTGATTATCGGTCAGCAAAGCGATCCACGAGATGTGCTGTAACCGGAATCGACCACCGAGAAAAAAGGTGCTCGCTCAGTCACTCAACAGAAGTGTCGAAGGAAGAGTTGAAGGAATAGTTGAAGGTGTTCTGATGGTACTTGCTCATGGTCCGTGACTGCTGGTTTGACCAAACCAGAAACTCCACCTGCTCTTTGCTCAACTTGGCGGCCTGGACATCGCGGGCCGACTTCCATCCCGCTGCGAAGGGGACATTGCCCTTGACACGACAGTGATAGTAGGTCAGCAGAATGTTTGCGCTCCCATGAAGGTCGCTGATCGCATCGGCCGCCGCATATCGTTGCTTTTGTAGCATGTCAGCGCAGCGTTTGTGAGCGTTCTTGGGTAGCTCACGCCTGTTTACTTACACTCAAGCGGAGATTTCTGGCCTTTCTGAAATAGTTCTCGGTGATGAGAGCGCAGTTGTGTAGTAGAAGCATGCAAACCAAGTAAACTGTAAACCAAGCACCCGGGTTCTTAGCTCCGATGAGCTTGTCTAGCCGTTTCCTGATCTGACTCTGCAGCGGCCGGAAGAACATAACCTCTGCAATGATGGTGATCTGCGCCGAAATAACGGGCGGCAATGGGACATAACCATAATCGTGACGGTCTACATCCTGCATCTGTGGTCCGATCCCAACCGTGTCGGCGCCGCAGATCCTCTCTGACCGAGATTGTATGCGCGACACGACCCAGAGCTTCAGCACGTCGCGGAGTAGGTCTCGCTCCTCTCGAGACTTGGATAATGATCGACATGTCAGCCTACCGCACAGCTTCTGTACCACAAGAGAGTACTTGCCTCGGCGTCCTGGGCATGTTTGCGTGCCATTTTGTACGTTTCCGCCAGCCAGGGGCTCTCCATGCCCACAAACTCACCGATGATCTTGTCGGTATCCCGTTCTAGGGCCTCTGACAGATACTCACCGGTCTCCTTCATGGAAGCTAGGGCATATGGAGTCACTGGATGATAGCGCCGCACTCCAGTCTGCTTCGAGAGCCACGTTCGTGCGAGAGTGTCACCTGGTTGAGGGATAAAGCGTCTCACCCGGACATTCCACCTAATTGAACTGTCGGTCTGGGTCAACTCGATCGTCTTGATCTCGGATGATGCCCAGTCCTCAATCTCGGTAAGGTGCATTGATGTCCATCGTCTTGTCCAGTAGAGTCCCGGATCGGACTTCTCAGGGACAAAAGAGGTGTCGGTCAACCTTTTGCGCAGACATGGGTAGTGCACCAGCCGTGGAGCTGCGACACGCTTGCAGGTTAGACACTCGCCCTCCAGGTCGTTGGGGTCCCGAACACACTGGCGCATTGTCAAGGTCAGAGAACGGCTACATGGCTATTCTGGAGGACGAGAACAAACTTACGCGCGCTTTCTGCTTGATGCATCGAATGCAAGCTCCAATTTGCCTCGTCAAACTGGTCTCGATGCGCTCTTCCATTGATTTGAACGGTCCCCGTACGGCTCGCTTCTTCGGAGTAGTGCTCTTCTGGATCCGCGCTGACGGGTTGCGCTGAGTCGGGGCAATGCGCGTGCTCGAGCTGTGTGTTGAATCGGCCGAGGGTGCAAAGTCAAAGGATGGAATAGCAGGTTCTGGGCCCAACGAGTGGCCTGCAGGCAGCGGGAGGGCCAGGTCCATGGAGTCCATGGTAAATGAGCACGGGAGCTCGTCGAAGTTAAAGTCCATGCCCGAGAATAACTCAGACTCCCAGTCCTCACCCAGTCCAGCAAACGAAGGGTGGGGCTCCACCAGGGAATCTGGCACGTCGGAGAGGGAAGACACATGCACCCAAGCCGACGAAGATGCGTGCGGTTCTGGCTCGATAGGAAAGTTGATTGTATCGTTCGGCACCCCAATTGCCGGGGATCCTGCAAAGAACCTCCATCACTGAGATCTGGCATGTCCAAGATGAGACCATCTCGACCACCGGAGGCGCCAGAATGACCATCGAAACCATTCCCAGGCTCCAGAATGTCAAAATCCAGCCAGTCGAGCAAAGGATCAGAGCCTATTAAAGATGCTTCAGCCGGCTCACTCATGCTTGGTCGTGACCTTGATCCCTCGTCCGTCTTGAACGGCGTCCAAGCGGCATCGGAGACGTTGGGCGTGCCGGAGCCTACACGTCCGTCAAATATTCATCAGCTCAAAGAGTTTTCATAAACCCAGGTCAACAAAAACAGTAGAGCAAAGGGGCGTACTAGAAATGTTGTCCCACGAGCCGATGCCTGTCTGTGGAGTGCAGGAGGATCCCGCGCTGGGTGTGGGCAGGTCGGGCTTGGTTGGGGGACTGGTAGTAGGGCGCAAAGCGACCACAGTCTCGTATGGAACCCCCAGTATGTCAGCTGCGTGCTCAAGAACACGTCTTTCAGCTCCAGCATAGCCCTGGCCGGTACCGGGGACCGGAATTCCACCAGCCGGGAGCGACGACGGGTTTGTTGCCATGGTTTTAGGTTCGCCACTTCTTGCGTGAGGACTGGGAGCAACACTAGTGCTGTTCTTCACCTCGGAGAGTGAGAACAAGCTGTTCCAGAAGGGGCACGAGAAAAAGCCGAGGAAGGTTACGGGAGGCACACGTCCTCCACTCTAAAGTCAACGGTGAATCAGATTGTGTTACCGGGGAGATTGAGGAGTTGGTCGGAAAGACATATTTGTACCTAGTGGGCGGGGCATCCGTAATCAAAAGGTAGACCTTGCCATGACCTTCCTGTGTTACCAAAGTGGCTTTGGATTCCGACCCATTCGAGGCGCTGGCGAGTGCATGCCGGGCTGAGGTGTGATTGGATTTGTTGAACCCCTCCTTCCCGGAATGGCAACCAGCCCCCCACCCCTCGGCTCACCGGTCACATGATCCAAGCCCATTTGGATCGTTGTCCTCGACCTCGCTCAAGTCGCTCCTGCCGCTCTTGCATTGCGGCCTGGGCGATTATGTGGCTGCTGTCAACTGGCCTCTGTGTGAGGAAAGTGCGTTCAACTGCAACTCTTCCACTCCCATAATTGAACCACTCGACCTGGGCGACACACAAAGTCTTCAGCTCTTTCCATCGGCTATGCTCCTCTAGCATTTCAAGTGACCACTTCCATTTAAACCCATTATGAGCGAGTCACAGCTCCGCCGATCCAACCTCGATCTTGTCAACGAAGCGGATAAATCGGTTCCCTTAACACTGTACTGACTGTAGAAGATGAAGAGCGACGTTGCTGACAAATTTCACCCTTCAATGCTTTCCAATTCCGCAAAAAGACCCGGAGAACTGGCTGGCCGCCCAACTGCGGCCCGACCTGTCCCTGGCCAAGACCTACACAGCCTCCCGCCCCTCCAACATGAATCCAGTGAGAGGCGCCAGTGCTGAAGAGATGCCGGTCATGTGCCCGGTCAGTGATGATGGCTGTCAGAGCGAACAACACAGACAAGCTCTGTGAGGCTCATCTCGCCGCAATGATGGGTGTCACTGAGAAGCGAGGCGTGCATATGAGGCTGGCATCTTCACCGGCCCGTCCGGTCGGGCAGGCATCCATAAACATCAACAACATTGGTTTAGCAGAAAAGAGGCATATATAGGCCAGTACCCCCGGGCACCAAGCTGGAGCAACAGAAACGACTGAATATACTACCCCTTCCCAGATTCAACGGCCGTCGCCAGTGTACTGCCAGGATATAATCGTATTCTCACAACCGTTACAAGAAGATCGTTGACTCACCCCTTTTATCAGTCCGCCAGTCTTCTCTTTTACACAGACCCGCCTCGCCAGCATGCCTTGCGGCCGAGGGCGCCTCAAGCAACCCGAGGAAGGCCCCATGGGTGGTCCAGGATTTGGTGACGGAAATGGCGATGAGACCAGAACACAGCGGGCGTTGTGTGGCGACTGTCACCCCGCTAGAACCAGTATGGCCGTGGAACACAATGCACACCATCCCGCTCCGGACACTCCGCCATCGCACCAAGACGCGCCCTGCGGTGTACCGCCGAAGATGCCAGGACAGCTGCAGTTTGGTCATGATCACTTTCCCTTCTCTTACATCGGCCTTATAAACCTGAACGGTGAGTGTTGGTTATAACCACAAAGCAGAGGATTCAACACAGATACCCGGCATTTTACTTACCTTTTGAATGCCCTACCACTAGAGGTGTTTGAAGACAGCCTGGCTAAGATTGCTTAACCGGGTTGGTCTGGATCTTTTTCTGCGGCATCTGCTAACTTTGGATTTTGTAGGTGCACTTGGTTTACAGGGGTGTATGCAAGCCAGTGATCAGAACGACGGCCATGCTGATGATGTTTCGGACGCGTGGTCAGTCCAGGTATCGTGGGGTGACTGAGGGTGTTGAGGTTGTGCTTGGAGGCGTGCCGCATGTGGGGCGCAAATCAGACCAACAATGTAATATTCAACGCGTTATGTATCAGGATTGAACGGAAGCAGGTGCATGGGTGTCGGTGTCTGGCTAAGGGACGGATGGATTTCTTGTCCGAGTTTATGATGGCCTATCTATGAGAGCTAAGTTTGCTATCAGGGCAGTATGAATCTAAGTACGGATCAACAACACGGAGTACAGGTTAGGTAACCAACGTTGGTACTTCTATCCTGTTCCAATCGGTACCAATAAGACAACTCCAAACCATCCACAAAACAGTGGAGAAGCCTAAGGTACTTCTGGCCTGCTCCTGGGGTTCCCGCCCCCTAAGGTACCTAGTTACTTCCTGACATTCCGAAACTTGTCCTCTGCTACAGATTGCAGAAAGTGGGAGTGGCATGCCCAAAGGCAGCCCTGAGCTAATTGGAGTTGGATTCGGGAGTATGCTCTTAGTTAGTTATAGAAACGCTAACAAAGAAAGCGTCCGTCGGAGGCTTGGACTCGATGTGTCGATATGGATGCTCGCGAACTTGGGGTGTAAGTTAAAGAGGGCCAAACCATAGCAGGCTCCAATTTCTGGAAGACCTGGAAAGTTTGACAGCCGCATCCGCATTTGTTGGCGGATTATCCCTTCGTGATGGAAGCTCTGCCAATCGCCCGGCCCCACTCTCGACGCTCAAGTTGCACCTCCTCTCGAGCGGTGCGCGCGCGACCCTCTGCCTGCCCTACCCCTTGGTGCGCAAAAGCGGTTAGAAGATTCAGCGTAGGTTGGAGGCTAACTAGAGACGAAATAAGTATCTGGAGCTGGCGCCATGAAAGGGACATACTGTCAGGGTTGGGGTTATGTATGGGTGGGTTCACATGATATAGTCCGCAAGGGAGGGGGCACATAACTAGTCCCAGAAGAGCCTTGTATCTCTTGATCCTGCTTTCCTCCACTTGCTTTCTCCTTCCTGGAAGCACTCTCCCGTTTGCCTTAGCGTGTCAAATTCCGCACCTTTTCATCCCAGACGGATTTGAACATGGAGACCAAACAAAGGCACACCCTCGCCCACGGCCCTGACCTTCAAGCCACGAAGGGCGAATTCAAACACCACCACATGGGCGGAACTCGCGACACTTTCATCCCCTTCGAGGAGATTTACAGAATATTGGGCAACACGGAGAACATGGAAGTTAAGGATTTCGGCGGCTTCACACACGTTCGGTGCCCTTGTTCCTCAACGCACACCTGCCATATGTGCAGCAGGCATTTCGCCCGCGTCGACTCGCTCGTCATCGCTGTGGACGGTGCTTGCCCTGGCAACGGCAGCAACAGGGCCGTCAAGTCGGCTTGTGGCGTGTACTTTGGACGCCTGAACGGCAGCAACCCCCATAGGCAGGAGAACCTGGCCTGGCGCGTTGATGACACGCCGGGCTACGCACACACGAGCCACCGCGCCGAACAGCACGCCGCGCTGGGCGCACTCTACGCTGCTCAACATTACGTCATGAACGGCGGACAGTGGCCGTGTGACGACTGCCCCTCGCCTTGTCTCGTCAAGCACGTCGTGATCAAGTCAGACTCAGCATACCTGGTCAATTCGATGACTAGTCACATCAAGAAATGGTTAGCGAACGGTTGGCGGACGGCATCAAAAACGCCCGTTAAGAACAGAGATTTGTGGGAGCAGTTGATCTTCGAGGTCGAGAACCTGGAGAAGCTCGGCGCTGTGGTGGACTTCTGGCACGTGCCGAGGGAGATGAACACGGAGGCGGATGAACTGGCGAATTTCGGCTTGGAGGAGGATATCGAACTTGAGCGACGGAAAAGACGTTCAACGGGGGGATGAGATGAGCGTTGTGTGCGGAGGGTTTGATGACGACCTGACCATAAACAATTTCAGCACCAGCAGCAGCAACAGCAGCAGCAGCAGCAGCAGCAGCAGCAGCAGCAGACCCTAACAGGTTCCTGAACTCCAAGCCCCGATTTGATTCTGAGCCGGCTGCTTCACCACACCACCCGCCTCAGCCCCTCGAGCAACATCCATCAGCGATTCCTTGCAAAGTTCATCATACTCGGCGCACAGCATTCGACAGCCACCAATCCCAGAACGGCAAACCCAATCTGCCCTAGGGGCAACATCGCAACAATTCCCAGATCCTCCTGTTCCACAAATATCGCCATTATCGTTCAGAGACGGGCCCCAACGAACCCCTTGGCCAGCTCTAATTATCACAACTTGCCACCAGTCCCGACCAAAACCCGCTCGCTGATGGCGTCGCGTCACATGTTGATGCTTGCTCGCATGACTGGGGGACGACCAAAGGCGCAACGTCTGCGGACTGAAGAAAAAAATAAACGAGAACAACCAGTTGAGAAGAAAACAGCAGTGAACCCCGCCTCAAGTGCACTTGAAGGGCCGTCCAAACTCGCACGCTTTGCCCTCTCCGTTGCACCACTCATTGCGAGAACAGCTCACTCTCCGTTTCCGGCATTCGAGACAGGGAGGAGTCCATATGACCGTTTTTGAAATGGTGTGAAGAGACCGGGTGGGGATAGTGGTGACGATGGCCGATTACTGCGCAGGTGTTGACGGCGATTGCCCGGATGGTTGGGAGAGAGAGGGCGGCTCCGGCGCAGGTGTCGATGGGCGTTGCGCGGACTGCTTGGATTGGGGGGACTGTTTGGATTCTGTGGACTGCTTGGGCTGCCTAGGTTTCCTGGGCTGCTTGGGTTGCTTGGGTTGCCTGGGTTGCCTGGACTGCCTGGGCTGCTTGGGTTGCTTGGATTGCCTGGTTTGCCTGGGCTGCCTGGGCTGTTTCCGGCCGTCCGTCTTGGTCCGCTTGCGTCGAGGTCCTTGCTCTGGTATCTCAGAGATTTCTTTGTTTTGATCCGCAGTTGGAGGGAAAATCGCGCTCGGAATCAACGCAAGTTCATCCGGTGATGGTGGTCGTTTCGGATGCTTAAGGAGTTGTGTCTCGGGAGTGTGTGGAGCAGCTAGCAGTTGCTCGGGAATGGGATCGGACGGCGACCCGACATTCGACAGCGGGGAGGACAACAACAAGGAACTGAAATCAGAATGTTGGGGGTTTGCTGTTGTTTTTGTGGCGACGGCGGTGGTTGTGCTTGCAAGTTTCCATGTTGTCACCGTCTCTCGTTCTACAGTGTCCGCTTGGGGAGGGTGGAGGCTGGTGACAGTGGAGGGGTAAAACTTGATGGCAAGGCCCCCTTGGAAGAAGGACTCGCGCTCAACAACTCCCCTGCAAGGCATGGCCCAGAGACGAGTCTTGGCGACAGCAGGGAGGCGACGGGAAAGTCGGTCAAGGTGCTTGGTGTGTCGGTCAACGAGAGCTTGGTCCCTCCTCTTGTATTCCATTATTAGGCTGTAGAGCCGGCTGCTCATGGCCGCACTCTCTTCGTCTCGCTGCCGTTCGATCTCGTCGATTCTGGTTTTGATCTCGGTCTCGAGGGGGGATTCAGATGTTACCGAAGAGGTGGGGGATGAGCAGCGGGGGGATGCGCTGGACAAGGGCGTTCCTCGAGCCGAATGTGTGTCCATCGCCGCGCGCTAGGAATCACTTTGATGAGACGGGAACTGGTACGCGTTGTGTTAGCGCTCGAAGAGGTGAAGAGGCGGGAGTGGTGAGAGCATGAACAATAACACTCAAGGGGTCACACACTCCTGAATCCACGAAAGCAGCGACTGAAATGCCGGAGGAGAATGAAACGAGAAAAAGAAAGCAATATTGACTCTTGGCCCATGTTGATCAGGCAAATTCTTTGTTTACGCGACATTGCCGCGTTGCGTGGCGCAAGGCTGTGGGAACCCCCTGTCTGCCCCTCACTTTCACCGGTTTTGCTTGTTTGCTTGTCGGGGTCGTTTATTATCAGCGGAGATATCGCCCTCCTCTCTCTCATTGTCTCGAGAGCAAAGCAGCCCAGATATCCTGTTCCATGACACTATCTCCCCGTTCTCGCCGTGTCACAATCTCGACTTGGATTTGGTGTCGAGTTCTCGCCACGTTCTATATCACCTTGGACTTTTGCATAGTTTCCTCGAAACCACAGTCGTCCACGCGCCACTCTCCTATCCATCTCGGTATGCCTATCGTGCGCCAGAGTGCTAAGTCTCTAGCTGCACAGGCTGGGGACTATGACACGCCAGATCTCGGCTCTGGGCTTGAGGATGCGTAAGGTCCAACCCCTGGACTAAGTTCACTCGTTGATGATGTCTTTACCGTGCTCTTTTCTAACATCGTATTGACCACCCACAGCTGCCTGGGTATAGATATCGGCAGCCACCGCACTCGTGCCTCCATCTGGGTGACGGGCACAGAGAGGGAACTCGTCGTCGAGAACGGACAATACTACGCTCTGTCACATGCGTATACACCCTGCGACTTTCCCTCGGCTCTCTACCTCTTTGACGACATCCACCAAGATGTCTATCTCCTCGATGAGGAAGACCCGCGCCGGCGGTGCGTGTCGGCAAAGTACGTCTTCTATCCTCTCGCCAACGCCTCAGACGCACTGCTGGAGCAATACCCTGCGGTTCACTACCTCATGGCGAGGAAGGATGACCCAGATTTCCGCCGCCAACTGCGCAGAGGCATGATCATGCTGCTCTCCGCCCTCAAAAAGGCTGCCGACGCCGTGTGCCGTGAACAAGGACTCCGTATCGTGAAGATCGGCCTTACGATACCGGTACAGTGGGATCTCGAGTTCGAAGATGTCTACCGCGGTCTCGTTCTAGAGGTGTTCAAGACGGTTGACGCATCTCAAATCGGCTTCTATACCGAGGCAGAGGCTCTGGCGAGGTACTTGTACAAGAACTTTGCACACAAGCTCGATCCACGCAACCAACACAACGCCATTCTCTTCTTTGACTTTGGAGGTCACAACATGGTCAGATTCCTCGTCCTTACAGCATGTGGTTCTTGCAGTATATTAACATACTAGTGTTGCATAGAACGGTTGCCTCTTTGGGATTGCTCGCGACCAAGACCGCCCGGATGGAAACAGCTTTTTCCGAGTCGGCCCTGCCTTTGGTAAGACTCGCATACTCGTGATGTCTCTTCTCTCCTATCAATCTTCCATCAAAAATAGGCGTGGATTATATGCTGATCAAGTATTATCCATAGGCGCCGGCGGCGGGTCCGAGCAATGGGAACATCACATCGCTCAGTGGTTCTCCACCCAATACTCCCAAGACACGGGTGTTCCTCCGCCTCCTTACGAACTCGAGCAGTTTCTCTTCAGATTCCGTCCTCTGAAGAGAAGGAAGACGGAGTTGCGTCACGAGATCTTCCTCAACCTTCCCATGCCCGACGGCTCGGGAATCTGGCGAGCGACCTTGACCCTGGAAGACATCAACCACACTTGGAAGCAGGGTCTCGACGGGCCGCTTCGGACTGCAAAACGCATGATAACACGCCTCTTGGAGAACGTGGAGCAGGGCCTACTATCAAGACCCCTCGTCGTTGTCTCTGGAGGCACGGCCCGCAACCCGGCCGTGAAATCCTACATGACAACACTCTGCCACGCGAAAAGAGTGCCAGTCGTCTTCACAGACAACTTTGATGCCCCCATCGTACATGCGTTCGTAACTCCTGCTTCTTTATCATCCCCGAGCCTCCCCCTACTTTGTGGTGTGTGCTGACTTGAACTCTTATGCTCAGATCGGCCCAGGTAGCAAAGGCCGCCGCCTTTGTCGTCAGCGAGACCCTTACGGTTGAGGAGTTCTTTGATCGCGGGGCTGCCATTGGCCTGCAGATGCGACAGGCCCCGGAACAGGGCAAATCGAAGACAGATAGTCGGGAGTGGGATAACTCGGGAGCCGTGTTACTGGATATGGTGAAGTTCCCACCCCTAAGCCCCTTTTACACTGGTAGCAGATCGACTGACATGGTGTTCTCTGAGCAGAAGGGCCAGCACACGACCGTGGTCGCTGTACGAAGCAGCGATGAGTTCCGTCTGATCTGCGACCCGTTCTACCAGAGATTACCGAGCCACCAACGTGGTCGTGTCACGGCAGACAGGACGTATGACCTCGTGTATCTCGGCAAACGGAAGCAAGGATCTTGGATCTTTCAGTTGTCGCTGCACGGGTCCGGCGACGACATGTACCTCACGCTCCAGCAGTCTTATGCCAAGCGAAGGAACATGTCGTTCATGGAGATGAAGACGCTGCGTCTACCGCTATACTTTGATGGGAACAGCAGCTCCATCCACGTTGGAGAGAAAACCGTGACATTTCCGAACTCGACCTCGGTCTTCCGCCTCAGCCCAACGACTTGGGGGAATTGCCTTCGGATTGTTCCAGCGAGCAGGAGTCTGATATAGACTGGGACGAGTCAAACAGTACTTGACAGCGAAACCATGAAGGGGAAGGAGGCAGGGCGAACACAAGTCCAAAACGGTCCAGCGGTTGCCGGCGACGCGCTGATCAGGGGCAATAAGATGAGTTGAAGGGAAGATGCCACACGGTTTGAGGTTCACAGATTGCGCAAACAGCCTGCAGGTGATCATTGATGCTACTATTTTCACCATCCAGACTGCAATGATACCGGAGTCTCTCATCCCCGAACGCTTGACTGTTGCTGCCACTTCTTGACGCTCCCCCGCACCTCCTTTCAGGATGAGTTGCAGCCATCTCCGCCGTTCTGCACGTTCCTCACAGTCTCTCTCAAGACTCAAGTCCGGTCGAATCGCGAGCCTCGCGGTCTAGACCTTTGAGCTGCGCACCAAGCCAAGAGGTGGTCCTCGCCACCCGGCTCCTGCGAATGAGCACGAACAGCACCTCCTCTATAACTATTTCATGCGAGTCCGTGTACAAACGCCCAAGTGCCCTGCATCATCGTTGGATCGGACTGATCAAAGGCGTGCCAAGACAGCGTATCTTGGGATGTGGCGCATCAGCTGAAGTGCGGTCAAGGGCAATGAAGACACAAGGGGGATCGCAAGCGCCGGTTATTTATTTCAACATCCCGTGCAGTTCAACGGGTCTGTGGGGGAATATCTCTGAGGGGCTATATTCCTTCCTTTGTCCTGCGGTCTCTCTGATCTATCCTCCTTCCAAGTTATCCAAATCCAGAAAGAAACAGCTGTGGTTGCCTTTCTCCTAGTCGGGGCGGCGCTCGCCGCAGTTGCTGCCTACTGCACAGGTGTCATCCAGCGCCTCATCCGGTTCTTCCAAAACAATCTCCCGGCTGTTCTCTCTTCCCTGGAGAAGGCGGCTTCGCTGATGGACATGGTCAACAAGTATGGGATGAAGTTGACGCTGGAAGGTGTGTTCATCCATTTCCCGCTTTAGACTATAACATAAAGGACCAATAGGCTCACCTCGCCGTTGAGCAGACTCGAGAGTCTTCCGAAATGCCATGCACCAAATCAACTCGCACAAGGGAAAGGAGCTCCTGCTGCGTCACAGCCAGGTGACTCTGCACGCGGAACTGATCCAGATGGAGGAGTCGATGGAAGCCCACCTCACCCTTGAGCCCGAGCCCGAGGGTGGTTGTGTGGTGATGTAGACACAGTTGGAGCGTTGAGGGTCTGTCACTGTGTTAAAGGACTGGATGGAGGGGAAAACTTTCCGCAAGGCTGAGGATGCTGGGAGGTTAGAAACATGGAGGATGTCATGGGGGTGTGTGGCAGCGAGCTGAAATTGAGGCATACGAACATGCTGGTCACCAAGTCGTGTGTATTAGCAACGAATTTGAGGTTGTTTCTTCTATTCGGTCACTGCTCCTCTTTCTGCTATTTCGCTCTAGCTCACCCAGTTCTCTCTAAACTCGCCTGGTTCATCCCGATCGGCTGTGTGAGCCCGAATCATAAACGCTGGATCACTGGTGCGGTTGCTCTGGCCGTCGGGCTACTCGTGCCAAAATGCAGCGGGCATTAAAATCAGAACTTGGGCTGCTCCCATCATCTTTCCTGGATTAGAAATCCAATCTAATTTGATGCTTTTATATCTTTAGTAAGGAACGAGAAGAGAAAATGTATAAGGTCGGAAATGGACAAGGAAAAACAAAGAAATGAAAGAGAAGAAAACCGGGGAACCAAAGAAAAAGGGAAGAAAAAAGCTAAGAAAAGAAAATGGAAGGAGTGGGAGACTCTGGAAGTATAGCTCGTTTCGGGTTCGTTGACCGGAGCGTTACGTCCCGTTTTCTTTTTACGAAGAATGGGGTCATTAGGATGGGTTGGTCGATTCAAAAACCATCTGGAGGTCAAGAGTAGGCGGCCCAGCATTACCAGCTGTCTCCTCTCTAAAAGCTGATTGCAAGACCAACATGGATTAAACCTTGTGCTTGAGAGGGTTGTATGCACCTAGCCTGTCAAAAGTATTGTAGCCTCAACTTGACCTCTCGTTTTCCGGTTTCGACCATCCCTTTTGTTTCTCTTCTACCAATTTCTGCTTCTCGCCGCTCTCCTCATTCTCACTAAGCCTGCTCCGGAACGGATGATGGCTAACTAAGAAATTGAGGCATCTCCGCCATCTAGATGTTTTGACCTTGGGTATCTCAAAGGGCGCGAGCTGGAAGCCGTGTTGGGCCGCTAAATCTCGGGCGATGGATATCATCCGTATGCGCTTCTTTCGGTCCCCGACAAGTCTAGGGATGAGGAGATGAACATCAAGCGACAGCTTGCGCTCCAGGCGGGCTGGACCCCTGGTAGGCACCTCTGAGATCATCTCCTGCAGAACACCGGTATACCCTGTCCACCCTTGATTCTGATCTTCGGCGCTGACCGACTTTCTCCGAGTGTTGTAGTAGTAGAGCATGGTGGCGATATCCCAAACCGGCACGCCAACCCTTGCATTTTCCCAGTTTCCTACGACGCGGAGGATGCTGTCCCATGCCTTGTTGGACGGGACCCCTTGTCCTTTGCCCCAATACCACGATGCTCCGGTGAGGACACGGGCGAGGATATCGAGCTGACGGTGATCGCGAATAAACCAGGATCTGGGAAGACCTCTCATTCCGCGGAGCGGGTATCCTGGAAGCCCGTAGTCGATGCACAGCATGAGCTCAAACACGTATTCGCAGGTCTCCCACGCCGCGCGTGTCTCCCACCCCGCGCGTGTGTTTGGCAAGCATACGGTGTAGCTAGGACCACGCGGCACCGGCAGCCTCATCAATATCTGCCTGGGCTCGGCAGGATCCGCCGTCCATTCTATGTCGTAGATGATCGCGCCGAGGGCCTCAAAGACCAGGTCCATCCTGCCGGGCAGCTCGAGCTCGGCCCGACCGCGGCGCGCGCTTCCAGAAGGGTATCGGCGGATTGCTGGCCCTCACGACGGATGCCGCCCTGCATCCTGCGCGCCGTCATGTCCAGAGTCATGAGAGCGTTTGTCCGTCAGCGCCCCGACACCGTCCGGTTCCTTTGACACGACGCGGCGCAAGGTTTGTTCCTTTGGCTTCCAGGGCGTTGTTAGCGGGGCGCACATGATCTTTGAGTCTCTGTGTGTCGGCCTCTGTAGAATCGGGAATGGGACGAGAAGGAGGTTTTCCGTCGTCGGGCGGCTTGGCCGCCTTGGGCTGCACCGGTGGAGCATCGACCCTCTTGACGATGACTGGCGCGGGCGGTTTCGGAGGGAGGTACCAGTGAGAACAAGGCTGAGGTGTGCGCCGCAGTTGGGGCATTTTGAGGCCATTGTTGACGTTTCGCAGGGCAGTACACGCGGGTTTATTTGTGTAAATACGAGGGGGTGTGAAAGACATGAGAAAGAGGCATGAACGCATGTCAATGGGAGAGAAGAACATGCAAGTCAAGAAGACGTGAAAGCAGAGATGCCTCCTCTTTGTTACTGAATATTTACGTAACCCATAATATGAATCGTGGATGGTCCCTCCTAACCTTTGCTGCTTATGCCTTACTGAGAGTTGTGGCTACTAGGGGAGGCAACAAAAAAGATACTCGGCGTTTGTCCATGGCTCGTTGGAAGTCGTTGTGCGCCGCAGTGAGACGGCTTGTCCGGCAGATACTCGGGTACAGCCGAGACGGTCTTCCCGAACAATGCAAAGGGGCGTCCATACGCCGCAAGGCAACATCAGGGCGAGTCAACTTGTTTTTCTTGTGGCCTGAAAGTGCCGCCGCAGGGCTTGAACTGACTGCTGTGCCTCTGCTTGAGAGATCCCATCGGCATTATTATGTCTGTTTCAAATGCAATGCCATGTTTATCAGCGTTGGCCTAAGACGTCGAGCGAAGCCCGATTGTTGCATGAATCGCACAGTCATCCCCCCTATGTACGTACAAAGGGTGTTGGACTGCACGCCTGCTGAGCGACAATGCATACCAGTCCCCATCTACCCTGTGAAAGATGTACGGAGGGCGATTGGGATGTTTGGGCAAAGTAATTCTCCTAAAATCAGCCACACGGTCAGCATCGAACATGGCCTATGAACCGAAGCTTTGTCGTCACTATGATTTGATTTAGGCGTAGAAAGCCAAAAGATTGTTTGGGTCAAAGCTACTGACACTTGTCTGAGCTCTGGACTAGTGACACCGACCTGGCTGCCAATCTGGGATACTGTCCGTGTATGAGTATGCCAACTGCATGCATGTTTGGGTCCCAAGATCATTGCGTCGCAGCACAGATGCTTCATGTATAACATCACACCGACAAACATCGACGACCCTGCCACTTGGACACAGCACTAACAAATTAGCATGTTTGTTGTCAAGAATAGAAACGCATCGGGTCTGGGCGAAATCAGTTCATCGTGACGCAACGACAGGCGAAGAAAAATCTTCAGGTCGTCGGAAGCCGGGTGCCGATGCCCGCGTTTCGGTCTTCGGGATTAATTCTCGTGAGTTTTGTTGATGGCATGGCCCGAGAGCTGGGGCCGCTATGATGGCGCTTTGGTTTTTGTGCCATCACGATGAAGCCTGGACTTGTGTTTGTGGGATGCACGGGACTCATGTGGCGGGCGTGTGCTACGCCGTCCACGCCGTGAACGCCGTGAGAGTTTCGGCACCGAGGGAGCGAAGGGGTCTGAAAGGCTTCTCGAAGGGTATAAAGACCCCCCCTTGGCGACCACCCTCTCGACTTGGAAACTAGTCATCAAGCGAGCTTGCAGTAAGTCTCACATCAACGACTTACCTTCACCCTCCACACTACGCAAGTCGCTACCCACCTATCCACCCTCGTTTCTTTCCCCTCCTCGCAAGATCTTCCAATGTCTCCCTGGAATGATCTTGTGTTCATCACGGGCGCCACCGGCTTCATCGGTACCCACACCCTCTGCGCCCTCCTCCGCGACGGCTACCGAGTCCGCGCCGCCGTCCGCAGCAAAGCAAGGGGGGAGGCGCTCCTCGGCCACCCGGAAGTCCAGGCCCTGAACCCAGGGGCCCAGCTCACCTTCGCGATCGTCCCGGACATCGCCGCGCCCGGCGCCTACGGCAGCGCCCTGGACGACGTCACGCACGTCATCCACCACGCGTCGCCCTTGGCCTCGGGCGCCGACACCATCCCCCCGGACCAGCACGAAGGGCACTTCGTCACGCCCGCGGTCCGGGGAACGCTCAACCTGCTCGAGGCTGCCGCCTCGGCGGGCTCGGTGCGGCGCGTCGTCATCACCAGCTCCTTCATCGCGCTGGTGTCGATGGCGGAGCTGGAGGGAACCTGCCGCCGAAACCCCCAGCGACCCGTCACCGCCGACGACCGCGTCCCCTTCGCCCCGGGGCCGTACAAATCCAACTTCGCCGCCTACCAAGCATCCAAGGTAGCGGCGCTCTTGGAGGCCGACGCGTGGGTCGCGAGAGAGCGACCGGGGTTCGAGGTGGTGCACCTGCTCCCAGGATTCGTGCTGGGCCCGCATCTCGGAGCCACCACGCCGCAGGAGCTCATGCGCAGCACAAACAGCTCTGTGCTCGCGCTGCTCCTGGGGCAGCGTGGCTTGTCGTTTCCCGGCGCGGCGGTGCACGTCGAGGATGTCGCGCGAGCCCACGTGGCCGCCCTCAGCCCGCGGGTCGTGGTCTACGGCGGCGGCGGCTTCATCCTCAGCCAGCCGGCGCGGTGGAACGACGCGATCGGGGTCGCCAAGAGGGCCTTCCCCAAGGGGTTCGAGAGCAGGACCTTGGTGGAGCGCGGGGACCTCGGGACGATCGACCTGCCCATGGACACGGCCACGGCGGAACGGGCGCTGCGCTTCGAGTTTAGGGGCTTCGAGGAGCAGGTCCGCAGCGTCGTGGGGCAGTACCTCGAGTTGCGGCGGGCGAAGGGCGGCATGGGCGGCAGCAGGGCGGGCAGGGACCCGGCGAAGCACCAGGCGTCATCACAGAGCAGCCATGCAAAGGTGTGAGACGGCCTGGTGTCGCTAGGGTCTGGGACATAGAGCTTGGTCGGCAACGACACACGAAGGGACGACTCGGAGTTGGGGCGACAAAATGGGTGCTTTTGCAGGGGCAGCATGAATTAGTGTATTGTGGCTAATTGTAATGTATGGTATCTTACACCTTGGTGATGCAAAGCGCAACTGTGCAGACCGAATGTCGCAGATTGTCAAGTGCAAATGGCCTTCCTTCTCCATTTAGCTTTAACTTGACGTCCAGAGAAGGTGCAGAGATCGACATGAGAGCTTGCTTCTGAGTGAGAGCCGCTCTGATTCGAGATGCCCGCCTGCTGGACCCACAACTGGAACCTGAATGACGCACTGGCCACCTCCGGCGATAAGCTTCCAGACCCACAGTAAACTTCCAGCCTTGTGACGCCACTGAAGCAGCTGCCTTCAAGGTGCCCGCCAAAAACAACCTCCAAACCACTCTCAAACAGGCTCGTCGCGTGTTGCGGCACCCCAACACCACGCCATGGCGCGCCTCGACGAGATGCGGTTTGATCCGTCCACCTTAAACAAGGCGAGCGCGGCAGACTACTCGTCCTCCGAGTCCGACGCTGGAGAGGAAGACGAGTACTTGATGCCGTCGCGCAATCCGCACGACAGCGAATTTGCCGACTTCAACCCCCGAAAGAGACGCCGCACGGGGCGCGACGCAAAGGAGAGCGCGGCATTGGGAATCTTTGGCTCCGAGAGCGAGGACGAGGGCCCAAGTCGCAAATGGAAGCACAAGAGCCTGCGGAACAAGGGAGTGAGCTTTGTCTCCTCTGCCAAGCCGAAGGCCGACTCCGATGAGGACGGAGATGAGGACGAGCAAGAGCTGGATAACGAATACGACGATGCCAACCCCGGCGCCGTTCCATCAGAGGCGGAGGAAGAAGATGAAGACGAGGAGATGGGAGGCGTGGGGCTGGGATTCAAGGGCGCATCCGCCGCTGCGGGACAAGGCCTGGGGTGGACACCCCCGACCCAGCAACAAATGCCCTCGAAGCCAACAATGCCGCCACGACAGTCCTTTGTGAAGTCAAAGGTCGACAGCGCGAATCCCCTCGGCAACGGCTTTACACCCATGTCACAGCGAGGCCCGACACTCTTGGTCAAGGACGATGAGCCTGCAACACCCCGCACCGCCATGCCGAGCGCATTCAGCAAGGCCAGAGGTGGCAAGACGAAGATCAACGCGCAGTCGTTTGGTGCTCGTATGATGGCCAAGATGGGCTACGTCGAGGGCAAGGGTCTCGGAAAGGAAAGCCAAGGGCGGAACGTCATCATCGAGGCAAACCTGCGACCACAGGGTGTTGGCTTGGGCGCCGTCAAAGAAAAGACGGAGCAGGAAAGACAGGAGGAGAAGCGGCAGGCCCGTATGCGCGGAGAGGAAGTTGTTGACTCGGAAGAGGAGGAAAAGAAGAAAAAGGCAGCGCGCCGGAAGAAAGCCCTTACCGGCGGGGTCAGCAGCGGACCCGGCAGCGGTGCCAGCACCCCCAGGCGCCAAAAGCCCAAATACCTGACCATGGACGAGATCAAGAAGGCCGCACCTGGTCTGAATATCCCTGACGCATTCACGCCGATTCTGGACATGACAGGGCCCGGGAAGAAGATGCTCACAACCTCGTCTGGGTTGATGACCCCGACAGCAGGCGCTGCACCGGCAGAGTCCACTGAGGCAGCCGAGAACCGAAAGCTTGTGAAGCGTGCCCAGAACGACTTCATGGCCATTTTGGAGGAATGGCAGAGTCTACAAGAGCGAAAAGCCTACCTCGACCTGCAACTGAAGCAAGAGCAGCAGGAGCTGGAGGAGCTCTCGGTGAGCTTGCAAGGCAACAAGTCCGTGACGGCGGCGTGCGACGCAGCATCGAAGCCAACCGAAAGTGGCGAGCACGACTTGAAAGCCGACCTGGCCTACCGACTCGGCCGAGTCATCTCTGGATTGGGCGACGCCAACTCGTCCCTCTCCGACGCCATGCTCCCCCAAATCAAGGACGAGCTCGCCTCCCTCGCCGTCGCCGCCATCCACCCGCTTTTCAATCAATACCGCCAGCTGTGGGAGCCTCTCAGTGAACCTAAGCCCCCCTTCCTCGACGCCCTTATCTCCATCCGCCCCCTTCTCCAAGTCGACTCCAAACCCAAACACACCTTCCGCAAACCCACCGCTACTCCCTACGAAACGATGATGTACGAGCTTTGGCTCCGCACCCTCACCACCACCATCCGCAACGACTGGAACGTCCGCGAGCCCGACCCGCTCATCGCCGTCCTCGACGCCTGGACCCCGCTCCTCCCTGCCTTTGTCCACGCCCAGCTCCTCAACGCCATCATTCTCAAGCTCGAGGAGGCCCTCCAGAAGTGGCAACCCAAGAAACACACCCACAACCTCCCGCACCGCTGGATCTTCCCGTGGCTGCCGCACCTTCCCGCCGCCCACCTCGACCCCAAGAGCGCCACGGGCTTGGTGGCGGACGTGCGCCGCAAGTTCAGGCAGCTGATCGGCGCGTGGGATTTCAAGCGCGGCGTGGTGCCCGGGCTGAAGCAGTGGAAGGATGTGTTGCGCCCTGCTGAGGGCGGGGCCAGGGGCAGAGACATGTGGATGCCGCTGGTCATGAACCATCTGCTGCCCGGCCTGGCACGGTTTCTGCGCGCCAACTTCCGGGTCGAGCCGCAGGACCAGGCGCCGTACATGGACGTGCTGGACAGGGTGTTTGAGTGGATCGGGGTGGTGCGGGCGAGCGTGGTGGGCGAGGTGGTGGTCGCCGAGGTGTTCCCCCTGTGGCATGACGCGCTGTATCGGTGGTTGGTGCTGGAGGAGGCGAACTACGAGGAGATTGGCATGTGGTTTGAGTGGTGGCGCGGAGAGGTGTTCCCGGAGGAGGTCAAGGGGTTGCCGTCGGTGCAGGCTGAGTTCGAAAAAGGGCGCCTCCATGATTGAGAGGGCATTGGATCTCGGCGATAGGGTAGCGGCTGAGCTGAGGCCGCCGGAGAAGGGCCCGGCGTTGAAGACGCGGGAGAGGGCGAGGAAGGAGGAGTGGTTGTGCCCGAGTGTGCAGCCGGCTGTGGAGGCGAGGAAGCCGGAGGAGGTCAGCTTCAGGCAGGCGATGGAGGAGTGGTGCCAGAACCATGACTTGCAGTTCATGCCGGAGCGGAACAAGGTGCATGCCGAGGGACCCTGTACAGGATCTCGGGGCCGGACGGAAAGAGGGGGGTCTTGGTCTACTTCAAGGGCGACAGCTTGTTTGCCCAGGTCAAGGATCGGAACCCGATCGAGATTAGGCGGGATAACGAGGACGAGTGGGGGATGTTGATAGAGTTGGGTTGCTTAGACGGGGTCGGGAGCAATGGTTGTGTGGGGAAAATTGGACACGATGCAGCGACAATGCCTGCCGATTCTTGCTACGAAAGCGCCAACCATGCCGCTATAGTTCTTATAACGAACAAGAGTTGGTGCTCTCCGTCTACCCCTCAAGACCCATACGACTTGTTTGAAGCACACACGGGCACCTCTTGACTCCCGCCTCCCATCTCAACATCTCGCCCGGGATACGATCCCCGCGACCCTCCCCTCAACTCCGCCATCTCCCCCATCCCGGCCCTTTTCAAGTATCCCTCCAACCTGCCCACCTCCCTCACGAGCCTCGACGGATGCAGCACCAAAAACCCCAGCATCACCAGCAACATCGGCACCGCATCAAACACGTAGACAAACACCTCATGCCCGGCCACCACCCCGTCCATCCCCTCCAGATACTCCGCCCCGCGCACCACGCTCCGCACGACCAGCATCGCCGCGGCCACCTCCATCACGACAAAGTACCACAGCCAATTGATCCCGGGGTCCATTAGCATGGCGCGCGACGCGGCCGGGTCGCGGCGCAGGCGGGCGTGCAGCCGGCCGCAGGCGACGAGGAAGATGCCCAGGGCCAGGAGCTGCACGACGAGGCCGGCCAGCACGACGATCTTGCTGAGGCGCTGGGCCTCGGGCGTGCCGCTCGCGGGCAGGACGGTGCCGATCAGCTGCGTGAAGATGGCGGCGACGTCGGCGAGGACGTAAAGTTTTGTCGGGGAGCAGGTGCAGAAGCTGTTTAATGGGGAGGGGTGGGGGAGTTGGGTTAGCAATGGGGTCGGGCGGGGCGGTGGATGGGTTGCTGGGAGGGAGGATGGGACGGGACGTACCATGCGTAGCAGCACCGACTGCAGCAGCTGCGCTTGCGGCGCGGGTTGGGCTGGTAGGTGCCCTCGAGGAGAGCCGTGGCGATGTGGCCGTAGGACATGTACAGGGTGGCGGCGAGGAGGGGCGGCGCGACGAGGAGGAGCATATTTTGCAGTAGCCAAGGGTCCAGGGACGTGGGGTCGGTGTGGGCGCGGGCGCGCTCGAGGTAGCCGAAGATCAAGCCTAGTTGTTGAGGAAGGGGGATTAGTGAGGATGGCGCGTTGAAGGGGTTGAAAGGGGTCCTACAGATTCCGCCGAGGAGAAAGGGAATGAATCGCCACGCCCGGAGCCAGACAAAGTAGACGAGGTGCGCAAGGGTGGCGAGCGCGAAGAGGGCGAGGAAGATGTATCCGGCAACGTTGCTGGGACGGTATTCCCAGAAGACCACCACCATAGTCCCGTTGACCACCGGGCCGAAGGGCGGGCCATCGTTGAGAGCCATGATTGGGTTGAGGAGAGAGAGGCGGGAGACAAAAGAGAGACAGAATGCAGAAGGGCAGGCCAACGGAAACTGTGCTCAAATCACAAGCAGATAACTGGCAGTTTTTAAACATGAAATAGGAGACATGAAAGGGACAGAAACACATGAAAAGTCATTGCATTGAGAGTGTTATATATCGATGCCACAGACACAAGCCCCCTTCACTCGGTAGATGCCGCGTAAGCCTTCCCTGACAAGGTCGCATTCCGAAAACTCTCACTTTTCGCACCAAGCTCTGATCTGAATCCAAAACGTACCTCACTTCGTCGTGTGGATTCTCTCAGCCCCCTATTGACAAGGCCACTTCCGACGGAACTGTGTCGTGCTTTGTGGGGCAAGCGCCCACTTACACGAGATGTGGAGCTCTATTATCTGGGTCAGGGGCTTCTCGTCGCCTTATTTTTCGCATTTCAATCCGAAAATTCCAAACCCAGTTCCCCTGGTCACCCACCCACCCCGCCTCTCAACCGAGTCTTCTATGAGTCTTCCCCTGGCCATGGCGCCAGCGTCGTCATCATCAATCAAGAAGTCCATTCGACCCCATCGTAAATCACGCACCGGCTGCAGTTCCTGCAAACGTCGCAAAGTCAAGGTCAGTTGAGAACCTGAAACTGAAAGTCGACATGTTCCTCCTGTACCAGCGCCGTCTCGCATGCCTTGCTGACCGCCTCCAGTGCGATGAGGAGAGGCCATGTAGCAATTGCATCCGCTTTGGCTTGCGATGCGATCTCGCTCCAGAAAGCGCGCGTATTGATCATGGCATCGCCCCGGCCCCGGCCGGGCGACGAGGTCGGGGGCGGCCTCGGAAGGCTTGGACACAGCCAGGCAAGTTATCTTCCTCCCAATGCTTGATCTGATACCTTATCTCTGACCCCTTGCCCAGATCCTACGCACTCCGCGAGCACATCATCACCGCCACCTCCCCCTCCAACCATAGACATGCACCAAGCCGAGCTCCTCCTCCACTTCACCACCACCACAGCTCCCACGCTCGGCGGCTGCGATTGCCCGCACCAACTCGCCTTCTGGACGCGCAACGTGCCACACATTGGTTTATCCCATCCCTTCGTGCTACACCTCCTCCTCGCCGCCGCCTCGTTCCACCTCGCATACCTGGCCAAGCACCACACAACCACCGACACGGCTGTTGACAATGCAACTGCGAGCGCCCTGCCGTTACGCCTCATGCGGGTCGAGTATCTCGCCCTCGCCCAACAGCACCTCACGGCCGGCGTGTCGGGCTTCTCGGCGCAGCTCGCCCGGCCGGCGCCCGAGAACTGCGGCGCGCTGTACCTGGGCGCCGTGTTGACTTGTTATTGCACGTTTGCGGATGGGCCGGCGGGGCGGGATGATTTGTTGGTGTGCACCGTCAAGGGGGAGGAGCACGGGGGTGGCGGGTCGCATGACGACGGGAGTGACCGCGGTGAGGATGCGAGTCCAGCTACGACCGGCACTTCGTCTTCTTCTTCTCCTGCCGTGAGCATGCCCTTCGTCTACGGCGTGCGGCTCATGCATGAGTCCTTCAGCCCGGACGTGCTGTTTGCCGGTCCGATGGAGCCGCTCGCGAGGGCGCCGCGGCCGCCGGCACTGGAGGAACCGGTTTGCGTGCGGGATGGGTTCCCGCGGCTCGAGTGGGAGGCGCAGCTGGATGGGTTGAGGGAGTTCGTGGTGGCGGCTCGGTGTGCCGCCTCAGACGGCCGTGATGGTGCCACCCCCGCTTCAACAGAAGCGACGAGGGCAACAGCGGCTGTCTCGCTCAAAGCACTGGACAACTTGATTGGAATCTACGCAGCGATATATGGGCGCCGCGGGCAGAATGGCGAGATCACGTTGGTCGGACCATCAGAAAACCAGTTTGTCTTTGGCTGGCTATACCGCCTCGAGCCCGAGTTTGCGGCATGCGTGAGGAGGTGCGAGCCATGCGCGCTGCTGGCCTTGGCGCACTATGCGCTGCTCCTGAAGGGGGATGCGGTTCCAAGGGGGTGGTATGTGGAGGGCTGGAAGGAGCACATTGTTGCTAGGATTGGTGAGCTGTTGGGCGATGCTGAAGGCAGTGAGTGGATGCGTTGGCCGCTGGAGCAGGTGGCGGTGAAAGAAGGGGGGCAGAGTAGGTTGGACAGTTGAGGAAATGATATATCCGGTCTGGTCATTGAGGTACCACGGCCTGTTTGCAGCTTTACTGCCAGGAATGTTTGTTTGGATCGCAAGTGTTCTAACTTGGCTGAATGTTCTGGTTGATGGTTCTCTAGCTTCGTTGGGCATTCAGGATCGAAAGAAACCTAAGTCTTTCCACAGACCTGATCATGGACCAGATGAAGACGAAGAGTCAGACCGGTGGATTGCTCGACTATTTTGTTGCTCCAAAACCTCAATAAACTTCGAGAGTTAGACCTTCAACCACACTTCTCCCACACCAAACGTCTCCACAACCCTTCCATGATGCCATAATCCCAGATGCTCTGCCTTAGGCGTTTATAAACCACCCTTATCCTACTAGTGTCGTGTAACGGACTCGGCGGCTTTTCCTGACCGTTTTTTCTCGACTCGGAATGGTCTAATCTACCCCGCAATAAAGCAACAGCACAACATTGCCGCTCTAAAGAAATAGGCCGCAACGAATTTGCGCCAAAACTTCCTGCCAAAGCAACGCAAAATTGAGAACGGGTACAAGATTCTAAACGATGCCTATGAACATGAAAGATAAGACGGATGAGGAAGTTTTGGAAGAGGTCGCTCGAGAGGTAAGATCGACAGTCTGGTTGCTGTTCGCTCGTGCTCACCTGAAAGAGATCTTCGCAACGAAGGATGACCTCGAATACAACGACACGAGGAGCGAGAAAGCAGTTGCTGTATACATGTCCATACCATTCAGCGAGTTAGTCGCATTCCATGATGGGTCGGTGCCGGAGCTAGGGGTCTGGGTATATACACTCGAAGAGGTCCCAACCACGGATTGGATGGCGACGAGGGGAGTTCGGATCCGGTTTATTGACAGAAAATCGTCTAGTTAGAGATGAGCTTTTACAGATTTCTGACCTCAAGGTTCGGTTCTGAACCAGACAAGGCCCCCGCCAATGAAACTCAAAGTGCCCCTGATTCATTACAATGGAAACAAGAACACCATGAGGAACTATCATAAGATGCCTACAAACTTGCTCGGAAACCTTGTGAGCAACCCAAGCTACGCACTTGTTCTGCGAACACGGCGCTTTGCCACCACCCTCCACCCCTTCTTTGAGTCAACGATGAGATGAGACAAGTTGCACTTGACTTCTATCGGGTCCTGCCAGTTCTCCAGATGGGGTGGCTTGCGGCAGACCCGGGACCGGGCGTTGAGGTTGACCTCGACCAGCTCTGGTTGGCCCATGACCCATGGACCCTCCCAGGCTGCTGGGAAGGACTGGAAAAGGCATTCGGAATGGGAGCGCGGGCCAAAGACAGTGGCTTTCGCCTTTATCTCTGTCCTACGATATACTGGAGCCGGCCATGGCGCCTTCCGAGACCCTGCCCGCTGCAAGGGTCGCGCGCTGAGCTGGCTGCCTACCTGCCCGAAGAAGCCCATGACTCGCTTTGCAAACGGCAGTCCGCCGAGAAGGCGCTCGGCGTTAAGATCCCAAGACAAGCCAAGATCGTTGCCGCCGAAACGTTTGAAAGATGGGAACGCATGCCTACAAGAAGGTCGTAAGGAGCATCTTTGACGCCGTGGGGGTTGTCGGGACTGCGGACGGTGAGCGGACTAAAAGGGGGAAGTCAAGAACCCGTACCTAGGTAATTACCAACGCATTCAATCTCTTCCATGCTCTTTCTTTTTTGTTTTTTGCGGGTTAAATTCTGTACCTAATTTGTGACCATCACTCGAATCAGCCTACTTTTTTTTTTTTTCCTTTTGTTTCAGGCGAAAGGCGTGTCGTCCTCAAGGATGACGACCTTCAAGCCAGGGTTCCGGTTCGGCGGCAACCCCCACCTTACGGTTGGCAGGGCTGAAGGTGAAACATTTGGCTTGCGCCTTGATTCGACACCAACATGTTTCTAAATTGGCCGGCCCAGCAGCCAACGAACCCTGCCATGTGTAATTCAGGGGCGGCTCGAGGCAGACTCTATCCTGGTCGCCTGCTCAACCCTGCGAGGCATGTAGTCATGCCGAAGTCGCTGGAGGCAGTTTTGGAATCAGGGAAGCATTGCGAAGGTTTCCAGCATCAGATGCGTGCAGGCCTTGATTGCTCCGAGCTCTGGAACTTGCCGGCCCGACCAGATCTCGGTCAAAGACTCAATCCTTGTGTTATCTGTTCCTCGAGACAAACATGCCAATGCGGACGTGTTTTTGCGGTTTGGTCAGCGAAAATAGCCTCGGGGAATAGCAGCATACCTCCACGATTTGGCACGACGGCGGTCGCTTGCTTCTCGTCCGCAGTTCTTAACTGTCGCCCTTTCCCTCCTCAAGCCTCACTCCTTTTTCAGTGCATCGTCTCTCAATCTCTCAGCTCTCACGTTGTTGAGCCGACGTCGAATCCACCACCATGGCTCCCCTACACCACCTATTCTCGGCGCTGTGCCTCGCCATCTTGTTCGCCGGCACCGCCAACGCCGCCGTCCAAGGCGTCTTTGCCCACTACATGGCAAGTCCTCCACGACACTTTTCTCGCCAGTCTTCTAACTCTCTCTCAGGTAGGAGGCATGTCCTCTCTCGACCAGGCCCTCGCCGACGTGACCGAAGCCCAAGCCCTCGGCCTCGACGCCTTCGCCCTCAACGTCCAGCACCCAGACGCCCAGTGGACCCTCGACTCCGTCGCCCTCCTCTTCCACGCCGCCGCCCAAACCAACTTCAAGCTCTTCTTCTCCCTCGACCTCGCCGCCTCCCCGCCCCTCCCGGCTTCCACCCCCTCCTCTCCACCTACCTCACCCACCCAGCCCACTACCAGCACCAATCCCGCCCCTTCCTCAGCACCTTCCGCGGCGGCTCCCCCGCCACCCTGCCCACTGGCCCGCCTTCCTTGCCTCCCTCCCCGTCCCCGTCTACTTCATCCCCAACTTCGACGACCACCCCTCCCTGCAAGAATCCCCCGCCCTCGCCCCGGACTCCCCGCTCCTCACCTCCACCTCGACCTCCGCCGCCTACCTCGACGGCCTCATGGGCTGGGAAACCGCCTGGCCCCAGCCGGGCACCCCCCTCCTCCCCTCGACCGCGCACGCCGACGCGCTCACCCTCGCCGCGGCCCGCGCCGCCTCAAAGACCTACATGTTCCCCGTCTCGGCGTTTCAGAGCAAGCACCACCGCTCCTGGGGCAACTGGCTGCGGCGCGGCGGGCTGACGCTCGCGCGGCGCATGGAGGACGCGCTGCTCCTGCAGCCCGACTTCGTGCAGCTGCTGAGCTGGAACGACGCCGGCGAGGGGCACTACCTGGGGAATGTCTGGCCCGAGGCGGTGGGGAGGGAGGAGTGGGAGGCGCTGGTGGATGGGTGGGGGCATAAGGGGTGGCAGGCGGTGCTGCGGCCGTGGATTCGGGCGCTGAAGGGTGGGTGTGACTGGGGGAGGGGGTGGTGCCTGTGATGGAAGGGAGGGGGTTTGCGGGGGGGTTTGGTATAGGGCGCTGTTGAAGGGGCGGAGTGTGGGTGGATAGGCTGGGGTTGGGCAAGCCGACGGGGTGGGAGGAGGTGGAGGATGCGGTGAATGTGGTTGCGGTTCTGGGGAGCGGGCAGGCGGAGGCGAGAATTCGGGTCTGGAGCGGCGGGGTGGTGAGGGCCGAGTTCGAGGGCAAGATCGGGATGAATGTGCATCAGGTGGCCGTTGAGAAGGGGGAGCAGGTGGTGCAACTGGTGGCTGCGGATGGGAGGGTCATTGGGGAAGGGAGGGGAAGCAAAGGGATTACGGATCGGATTGAGGATATTGGGGGGATTTGCAACTACAACTACCAGGTTGTGGAGATTGTGTGAGAGTCGATGGGACATGTCAATAGACGGAGGATACCATAGAAAGGTCAAGAAGGAGCTCTCAGAGACTGAATATCAACGATGTCGCTGGCTAGCCCTGCCCCATTTACGGATCGCCAAGTGCCCCCCCACGCAACGGACGTCACCACTCATTTCATGATGCTGGCAAACTCATGGTCTGTCGCAAAGTCAGCATCACCTTGAGGAGTTGGGCGTGAAGAATGCCTCACAGTCAATGGTGCCGTCGCCGTTGCGGTCGGCCAGCTTGAGCATCTCGTCGAGCTCTTCGTCCGTCAGGTCCTCGCCCAGAGACTTGAGCACGTTACGCAACTCGTCGCTCGAGATGGTGCCGCTGCCGTCCTTGTCAAAGACCTTGAAGGCGTTGAGGAGCTCCTGCTCCGTGTCCAGCTCCTTGACCGTTTGGGACATGAGGGCGAGGAACTCTGTGCACTGGTCAGCTGCTAGTAGGTATGTGGCGGAAGCCCTCCAGGGACGCACGCACCCTCAAACGAGATAACACCGTCGTTGTTGAGGTCGGCCTCGTTGACGAGATCCCGCAGCTCGGACTCGCTGGGGTTCAGGCCGAGCTCGCGCATGACCTGGCCCAGCTCGGCCGCTGTGATGTCGCCTACAAACGACAAGCGCGAGGTTAGCACGGCCGTGGGTTGTGATCTGAGCGGGGTGCTGCGGGTCAGACTCACCCCCTCCGTCCTTGTCCTAAAAATCGTGCACAGCCACAGGCACGGTTGTTAGTCACTGGAGTCTGGCCAGAGGGTCCGATGCCGTGCATGCATGCGCTGTTGGTCGCGTGACTGCGAGAAAGTAGAAATGGCAGATCTCACGTACAAAAATCTCAAACACCTCCTTGTACTGGGCGATGGTCTCGGGCGAGAGATTGTGCGAGCCCGGCCTGCTGTCTTTGGAAGCCTGCGGGCACAACCCAGTCAGCCATCAGATGTGCAGGGGTCAGAGTCTATGACGCAGACCATGTTGGTGATTGTTGATTGCTGTGTTTGTTTGTTCTTCAGTCGGTGTTCAGCGTCAGATCTGACGTGGTCTTTTGTGGCTGTGGGGGCTCTTTTGTTGTGTGTTTGAGCAGCGAGGAACAGGGAAGGGTGATGCCCAAAAGCGTTTATCGTACCTAAAATTCTGGCGGGCTGATGATGAGGGGGAGGGGTCGATGTCGAACAGGCCGATCGTGAAACACGTGCCGCTGTTGGCAGAAACACGCAACCTGCAGCTGCCCAACACGCTGATTCGCTGGCGAACGAGTCCTCCGAACTGGTGCATCGACTGGGAACCGGGATCAGCGCGTTACCCTAACCCTTATGGCAACTTCAACCACATACCCATCTCTCTTGGACTTGTTTCGTGGCCAAATCCGACTTTGTTGCTATTTCTAGAACTACATCGAATGTCTAATTTTTTTGGTTAGTGGGGAACCCATCAGATATCATAAACTTTTGCACGTGGGCATCTCACGCTCTCAGGAACAGCAGTGGTTGCTTCTAACATCAGTGTTGTGCGACTGACACCTATCATGTGAAAGAACACTAAAGCAAGGAAACTGCCACGTTTTCGACATCTTGTTGCAGACGTAAACTTGTTGCACAAGCTCTATTTGCACAGAGAATATGGTTGGAACCGTGTATAAGTGCAAGTTCCCACCAACCCGCGGCCTTATTGCAAGCACTCAGTAAGCTACTTACCTACCAGTTAAAACGAGCCCGAGGCCAACTACGTACAAAACGTCATTACGCTCTCTCATCCAAAATGGATTCAGAATCAAGATCTGGAGGTCAGCAGTCTCGTAATCCGTCTCCATTGCCGTCTGTAGCCAACCGAGCCATGCGCTAACAGAACGGTGGCCCGGACAGATGTAACACCGGAAATCATCAACTGGCCAGTTCAAAGTATGTTTACCCTCAAAAAACTGCGATTTGCAACTCTGACAGTAGCCTGTCAAGAACGCAAGATGTGGCGTGGGAAGGGGCATCTCCCGCCCCGGGTCGAGATCCGCCAAGTCGCAAGCAGTGCCATCGACAGCGCCCTTCAAACACATTCCCTGGAGCGTCTCATTGATATTGTCAGGACACCCTGCAGAGATGCCTGGCTCAAGGCAGCGAGGAGGAAGCATGACAAGAACGCCCAGCTCAAGAGAGAGTATTACAACATGGTCATGGAGATGTTGACTGGTGAGTATCAACTCAATAATACGATAGATGTATGCAGATGGCTAACTAAAGTCGACAGAAGCCCTGAAAAAGCAGGAAGAAGAGCAGTTGTGGAAGAATCCCACCGACCCTACACTGGGAGGTAACACCCCGGTTGATAATCGTCGTTGCGGTCACCCGGGCTGTCAAAACTGACGATGCGCAAAAGCCGCCGGGCAAGGAACGGTGTTCACGAAAGATGAAACCCTTGAAGCCGCCTTGGAAGAACCGGTAAAGATGGAGGATGACCTCGACTCGGAGTGGGTATGCATTACACTTGGACGCAATGAGACTTGATCCTCAACCGCTTAGTGAGTTGGGTCTAATGTATTAGAGTATTGGTTACTTTACCCCGGGTTTAACATTTTGCCCTTACGTTGTCTAAAGGTACCTAGGTACCTGCGTTGGTTCTGCTCTGGGACTCGTCAGTCTCATGCCAATGATCACGGGAAGAGTCTGCGTAAAACAGTTTGTTGAGTGATCAACTGTGATCCTTTGATGAGTGACGCAAACCAGTTGCACAAACACACAACATGTTGTTCATTCGCTCATGTTGTTCTGCAGCTCTCTCCTGCCATAGCTTCCAAAGTTGTTCTCCTCCACTAACCCGCACCCTGTAGCTGCCATCGAGAGTGTTACATCAAACTGACCTGCAATACCCAGCAAAACAATGTCACAGTTGTGTGTCACTGAGACAAGCAGATAATATGTATCACCACGCTCTCTCATACCTTGCTTTGATTCATGACTCTGTGAACGAGACGACCTCAATCACCGGTGACTTGGTGGAAGAGACGCCCCGAGATTATGCCAGTTCTAATGCTCCTTCTCTGAGAAGTCAAGTATGGATTTAGCTATAGCCCATCAAAGTCGAGAGTTGTATTCATATTGTTATCGACACTGCTGTTGTCCAGCGAAGAGAACGGGATGGAAAGGCAGGAGAAGGATTGTTGTTTCTTTGTGATAACGTAGGTGTATAGCGAAAGTTACATACATGCGAAAGTTACACTAAACCACACCAATGCGACATCTCACTTCTACACTCACTTCCTCCACAACCTAACATGCCTCAGAAAAATGACGAAAGCCAAGTTATCTTGGCCCTCCAGGCTCTTGAGAATGATCCCAAATTAAGTCTTAGAGCTGCAGCTCGGATCTTTTCTGTGGACCCAATGAAGCTAAGCCGCCGTCGACGCGGTCAGCAGTCACGACGCGACATTCTAGCCAACTCTCGGAAATTGACCGATTTAGAGGAATCTGTCATTATTCAGTATATCCTCGACCTGGATGCCAAAGGATTTCCTCCCCGTTTGTCTGGTGTGGAAGATATGGCCAATCGACTGCTTGCCGAACGCGATGCGGAACGCGTTGGAACGCGTTGGGCTTCAACCTTTGTTAAACGGCACGTAGAGGTCAACACGCGTTTCAATCGGAAATACGACTACCAGAGGGCCCAATGCGAAGATCCAGAGATTATTGCGGCTGGTTTGCGCTTGTGCGGAACACAATCGCGAAGTACGGCATCCAGGAGGCGGATATCTACAACTTTGACGAGACTGGGTTTCAGATGGGCGTTATCTCGACTGCAATGGTTATTACAAGCTCCGAACGGCGTGGCAGGGCAAAGTCGAAGCAGCCTGGCAATCGCGAGTGGACAACAGTAGTCCAGGGTGTCAATGCTACTGGCTGGGCGATCCCGCCGTTTATCATCGTCAAGGGCAAGCATCACCTCTCCTCTTGGTATGAGAATAGCCCATTGCCAAAAGACTGGGTTATCGCGACATCCGAAAACGGTTGGACAACGAACGAGAGAGGTCTAGAATGGATCTAGTACTTCGACAAGCATACCAAAGCTCGAAAAGTCGGGGTTTATCGCCTCCTCATCCTCGACGGCCACGACAGCCACCACTCGACCGCCTTCGAGCTCTACTACAAGGAGAACAACATCATTACACTCTGCATGCCTCCCCACTCGTCTCACATTCTCCAGCCGCTCGATGTTGGATGTTTTAGCCCGCTCAAGACGGCATATGGCAAGCAGATCGAGGGGATGATACGGGCAAGTATTACCCACATCACCAAGGAGGACTTCTTTCCCGCGTTCTACGCCGCTTTCCAGGCCGCCCTGACCCCTGAAAATATCCAAGGAGGTTTTCGAGGTGCTGGACTTGTTCCTTTCGATCCTGAGAAGGTGATGTCCCAGCTCGACATCCGTCTAAAGACTCCAACACCGTCGAGCTCGCGGCCTAGCAGTGCCCACGCCTGGGTTTCCAAGACCCCGAACAACCCAATGGAAGCCTCCTCGCAGTCCACCCTTATCAAAAATCGAATTACCTGGCATCAAGATAGCTCTCCAACTAAGATTTTGAAGGCGGTTGATATATTTGCAAAAGGGACATCCAAGGTCATGCATCAGTTGGCATTGTTGCGGGCAGAGAACCAGAGCCTCCGAGCCGCAAATAAGGCGCTGAGCAAACGCCGGAGGGCTAAAAAACAACGGCTACGACAAGGAGGATCGCTTTCTATACAGGATGCACAGGATCTACAGGGTCAGAGAGAGGTTGAGGTGCAGCTAAAGGAGGAAACGCAGGCGGGTAGTGGTCGGAAGCCGAGAATTGAGACGCGTGCGCGGCGTTGTGGCAACTGCGGTGAACCAGGTCACAATGCGCGTACCTGTCAGATAGTTGTGGAAACGTCGGAGGAAGACGATTCCGAGTAGTTTCATTTGTTTTGAGCTGGTTCGGTGGAATTCATACAGATTTAGTTGAGAGGGTGTGGTTTAGTGTAACTTTCGCATGTATGTAACTTTCGCTATACACCTACGTTAAGCGTTTTTAAACACGTTAACTACCTAGGTACCAGTTGTTGATTGAGTTGGGTAGGTATCTGGTGTTTGGCCACGTGGCTTGTGTTTCCAGTGTAAGCACAGGGTCTGGATGTGTTGAGCGATCTGATATTTCGGGTGACTCCGAGTTTCTTCCTCCAGGAACAAACAATGACTGCACCAGGAGGACGATTTATATCTACTTCCAGTCCCCAAAATCATAGATCCTGATGCAAGTGTAGCGTAAACGTCTTTACAGGTACACATTCCAGAAAAGTTTTACTGGATGTAAGACACGATTGTTGCAAGCTTCGCTGAAAGGGCCCTCGGGATGCCTAGCATCTGCTGTAAAATAACTGTCACCGTCATTGCCGAGTCGTTGTTCAATTCCGCGGCTCAGCTATGATGACTTGAAATTTCTCTTTTGGTCCTCTAAATAACAATCTTTCTGTTGGCGACTGAGTCTGGAGAAGAAAGTTTCCAACCCAAATTCCGCTGGTCAACAACCGGCACCAAAACGCAAAACGACAGTAGGATTTTTTGACGAGACGGTCCTTCTTTCCACAAATTTACCGGCTTAAATGCTCCTGGACTTTCATCCCATCTCGATCCGGGACTTGCTTTTCTTGGAAGATAATTCAGCTGACCGGCATGTACGCCGGCCATTGTGCCTGGACTTGCTTCAAAACTTTCCACTTCTCAACTCTTCCTTGTGGCTTCCTCCATCGCCCAGCCATCGTCGACTTCGGCAGCACAGTTTTGGTGTTACCGCAAGCCTACCTAACCGAGAACCCAATATCAACATCACTGCAACTGTATCTCCATAGTATCGGACGTTGCAAAAATGGGTAAGTCATTCACGGCGTGCCAACTCACCGACCGACCGACCGACCGACCATAACAAGAAGCTGACCAACATCACAGCGACACAGCATATCTTCAATTGGGACGACATTTGTACGTCTTTCTTTCAGCTATTCTTCGCAGAACTTGCCTACGTCGAGAGGTTCGCAGAAGGAAAATCACCTCATCCCCCGCTGCCTCGACTTTGACCTGAAGCATCTCTGACGCCAGCGGAAACAAAAACTAACCCTCGTCGCTGTATTCAGTCCACCGCGTCGTCGACCCCAGCAAGCCCTTCCAGCCCTCCCTTCGTTTTCGCGAAGGGTTCCTCACCAACATCGCTTGGATCATCATCGAAGCTGTCGTTCACTCCAGCGTCGAAGAAATGATCACCGACGCACAAGTCCTCCTGTGTGAGGCACTGGCAGCGGCGTTTCCGATTTTGCTTGGTGTTCGGACCCAGTCCGTATTGGCCTCCATCCTGCAAGACTTTGCAGTCGAGAGGGTGATTTTCTTTGCCTTTCTCACCCATGTCATTTATTGTAAGTCGGGACAACAGTTCGATGTGACCATTGAGGATTGAATGCTAATGAGTATCATTTTAGTTTATGCACAGAGAGCGAGAGCTGAGGTGGAAGCCAGCTCCTCCGCAGGCATCGTGGCTTGAAGACTCTGCGTTGTGGAGGCAAGATTGATCCATAGAACCTTTATTTGAGGGCGTATGGTGATGCCAGCATTTGCGTCGGACCTCATTACAAGGGCCTCTGTTGGTGACCACGTCGTCATGATCAACGACTGCCCCGTCGTGTGGAAGGCAAAGAAGCAAGTGCTGGTGACGCTGTCCAGCACTGAGGCGGAATTCATCAATCTCACACCCACAGCACTGTCACTGTTGTGGGTTTCCAACATCCTCAAGGACGCAGGTTATCAACAGAAGATGCCACTGTTGATGTCCACTGACTCGGCGAACGCCCGGGTAGTAGCGTTGAACCCGTTGAACACTGCAAGGGCCTACCACATCGACTTGCGCCTCAAGTGGATCATCCAGAGGCTAGCGATGGGCCAGTTCCAACTCGGCCACGTAGGAACAAACAACATGGTGGCCGACGGCTTGACAAAGCCATTCAACAACGTCAAGCATATATAGTTCGTCAAGCAACTAGGTCTCTGTGTGGCCCTAGTTCTGGGAAAGTCAACCAGTGGCTAGCAATGAAACAAGTGACTGGCGATGGAACAAGTGGCTGGCGATGGAACCAAAGCCCGGGCGGGATGATAGATTCGGGCCAAATCCCTCAAAAACGCGATAAAATTGGAACTGAAACAAAATTCTCCACGTGACTAGGTTGCTGGCTGGTTCTGGTGGGAAAGGAAGACCCGTTGGTCACTACCATGTCAAGTATCACGACTTCCTGTTTAGGCAATTCTTCATGTAGATTAGAAGGCTGGGCTTGGGGGGGTGTGTTGGCCCACCACACCGCCCTGCCGCTGTGGTGGCCAGTGCGCAAGCCCACCAGCTTCTTTTGGTGGGATTTTCCACCCACCACTGCTCATGACCATGTGATCAATGTACATTAAAATAAGTTCGTCTTCTATGACCTAACGGGCGTAGCTCTGTTCTAACCGCTGTTGGCACCTAATTCGAGTCTGAGTTTGACCTCAAGCAATGTCGATACACCGGCTAGTGCCTGACATTGAGCTGCTGCACCTTGAAATGGACCGGCAGTGTGACTGCAGATATTCCGAGTCAGACGATTGCCTTGAGCTCATTGTAATTGAGGCTTTGCCTGTCATACAGTTGAGAAAATGGTAGAGAAGGTTTGGATCATTACTGGAAAATGCCCGCGCCGCCCGTTCCACAGCTTATCGCCAACTTGGCCGCCAGCTCCAGCTAAAGGACATGGGCTCAATGAAACAGAGAAAACGGTCTTGTTGACCGCCTTAATCGCGAAGACCAAGGTAAGCAAGCGGTCGCTCAGGCTGCTTGCGGCTTTGGTTTCCAGCTTTCCCTTGCAAAGGACTGGCATTGGAACATGTCATGGTGCTGATGATCGAACCAAAGCTCGGCCGTTGCATAACTCGGACGGAGAACGTCCACGTCCAAGACAATGCCGTCTCATCGGACGAAGCCGACAAGTGGAATATTATCTCAGACGTGTCCGGAGTATCTATTTGAGCCTGCCTTGGGTTCGTGGAAAGCAGTTGCCCGCTTTCTCCGTTTGCCAGACTTTGATCGACATGAGTATGTTTTCCTTGTTTGTCCATTTGATGCCACATTTCATCACTCCATTGCTCGCTAGGTCGAACGGGCTCACTATTTGAGGGTATCTTGTTAACGAGACCTTGGTTTAAACTGGCACTCGCGGAGATCCATTCTGTTTAACATTCACAGGCTGGTGTTTCTCAACATTGCACAACTTGCGGCTTGGTTTGGTTTCCCGTCTCTCTCATTTTCCAATTCGAAGTTTGGGCTTCAGATCAGAGCAACAGCCATGCTTCCCATCAGCAGCGTCCAGAGAGCAGCCGCAACAATTCTGCCGCCCGCGTTGGCCGGGGGGCTGTTCCCGCCCACGCCACCATTGCCATCAATCTGGTCCCCAGAGTCACCACCCTGACCCTTGTCTGCTTCGCCCCCACTCGACCCAGAAGAGCCCTCTTCCTTCTTCGTTTGCACCCGCATGCAGTGCAGGGTCGGGTGGAACGTATCGTTCGTCACCCGCGCAGGAGGCCGCAACAGGACAACCTGCAGCATGTTGACAGCGTTCTCGTACAGGCCAGGCAGCTGCGCGTTGGCACCCTCCGCAGGGATGACGTGGAACGGCCGCCCGCTCTGGGTCAGATCGGTCAGTGCGTACTTCTGCAGAAGTAGGCGGTGACTTCCATAGGGTCCGTAGTCGTCGAGGCCGAACGTGTCAGCGCACTCTGGGAGCTGCGACCAGAGCCCGTCGAAACAGCCCATGGACTCGTTGCGCTTGACGGACGAGGCCAGGATCGCGTTGACGCAGGCGTCGCCGAGGACGGGCGTGCAGTCGGTCGAGTTGGCGTGCTGGTCGGTCAACTTGTCGGCGACGCGGGCTGCGGTGCCCCAGGTGATCATGGCCACGGCGCAGTAGGGGACGAAGAAGCGGGGGAATGCCCATCCGAGTTTGCCGCCACCCGGCCAGCTGAAGTCGTAGCCAATGTGGATTGCGCGTTCGGCCTCCGAGGTGAAGTCGGTCACGTTAACGCCTGGCCGGTCGGGGCCCAGGTTAGCTCATCTCGGGGTTGAGACGAAGGGGACATTTTTGGGACTCAGGGCCTGGGGGACGCACGCCATGTCCACTCAGTCTCGTTGGCAAAGGGCTTGAAGTTCACGGACCGCGTCGCGTTTGGAGGCGCAACTGTTGCACCGCGGCAAATACCGGAGTCGCAGCTCACAGTAGGATATTGAGCTTCGGCCAGGCCGAGGAGGAGTACGGCAGCTGACCCGACCTGTCGCGCGTGCATGGCCAAGTGTGTTCGCGATTGTTGGGTTGATGGATCCCGATTAGGCTGGTGAAGGGGTGCCGGCGGTCGAGCATGTTCTTTAACATCTCGTCTGTCTGCAGGAGGATCCGCAACTAGATCCTTCTGAGGTTCTTGGAGTCTTGGACAGTGGGGCTTCTTTGGGCAAGGCGGACCGCGAGGCATATCTGCCCAAGAGGTGGTTGCTTGGCCAGATCCAAAAGTTGACCCCAGTTCCAGCTGTTCTGTTACCCGTACAGCTGCTTGAATCGCTGAGGATGTATCGAGGACTGCCTAGATGCTTGCCTAGGTACCTAGTTGCGACGGCTTGGAGAGTTGGAGGAGCGGACAGAAATGAGAGGACGCCCTGAATTTCTGGATTCGTTTGGCGCCAACAGTCCCATTGCGGGAGAAGAACTCGAGTACGGTCAGTCAGGCCCCCATGTCTCATCTGCGGCAGCAGACCGGCCGGGCGTGGAGGACCGACGCTCTGAGGTTGCCAGATTCGGAAGCTGAAACGAAACTTCGTCAACAGCTCTCAGTTGAAGGCCAAGGTGAGATCGGGGTAAATTTCGGCCGATGGCCCTTCCGAGGCAGCAGGACCTCTTGAGAAATCATTGGATGGCCAACCTCACCTTGACAATGTCTCCGCACCGCGCTCCTCAGGGTCGCTGGAACACCAAACGCCCTGCTCTAAACCCCAGAGTTTCAGACAGCCGCACGCAACAATCTGGAGTTGTTTTGTATTTACGGGACAGAAACCCGGAAATCGCCAGGTATGAACTCCATAGGGACACCGCGATGGGCCAGCAGCAGTGAAGCGCCGTTATGCTCGGCATGTCAAGCACTACCGCCAGCACTCTTCGAACCCGGATCATCGGTCTCACACCGCATTCACACCGGTCCAAGTGGTCTTGAAAACCTAGGGAGCAGCGCAGAAGCCGGTTGTCCACTCTGCACCACTGTTCTGGACGCCATACGGGCAGGCCGCGACCCAGACAAGGCGACACTCGACCCCGAAGGAGGTATCTTGTTGAGCACGCAATGGTCCCGCTTGCGAGCTCCTGACCACGCAACCAGGCAATACAAAACGCTGAGTCCAAGCACAAACCTTCATCTCGTAGAAGCACACGTCCTCCATGGAAACCAAACCTCGCCACCTGTCCTTGTCGTCAGCTGGGGCAGGTCGAAGTGCCGCCGATTAAGGTTCAACCTAAACGGCGACAGACCTAATGAACAATTCAAGACAACTTGGGACAGATATGCTCCCGGCTTTGGAGTTCCTCGTTATTCGAGGTCGCGGCCAGTCCTCCCTGTCAATCCAGAAGCCAACTCGCAGGAGACCATGTCGTTGCTAAACCAATGGATTGACACTTGTCAGCGGGATCACGGGCCCATGTGCGCATACGTCGGGCACCGTGTTGTTGGTACCGATTTTTCTTCGCCTGCCCGTCTCGTCTACTGCGGCGCTAAAGGTCTCCGGCTTGTTGATGCTGCCGAGCTGCCACGGAACGAGGACGGGTTCGGCCCTACATACACTGCCCTCAGCTATCGCTGGGGTAGTCCTGCTTCACTGCATACAACAAGCAAAGCGAACCTTGCGGCATCTTTGCAAGGACTCAACTTCGATGACCTGCCCCTGACCTTCCAACACGCCATTCAAGTGACTCGGGCCATCGGGGTCATTTATATCTGGATCGATGCTTTGTGCATCGTGCAAGACGACGAAGCGGATAAGGACCGTGAGATCTCTCGTATGGATCTGATTTACTCGACTTCGATCTGCATGATCTCGGCCACTTGTTCCAAGGATACGCATTCCGGCCTCTTTCACGCTCGTCCACCCGCCCAAGCACATCTTCACCCTTTCACTCTCACCACGACTCAAGCCAAAGGAGGAGGCAGTCTCTCGGTCACCATCCAACCATATCTTGCTGACTGGGGGAACGCAATAACCGACGGGTCAATATACTCTCGAGGATGGTGTTTTTAGGAGCGCCAATTGTCGAAACGCATCATTTACTTTACCAACACTCGGCTGCTTTGGGAATGTCGGTTCTCCGTTGCATCCGAAGACTACCCTGAGATGATCCGTACGGAAGAGGCAGAAGCTCTGTTCGCTCCGAACATGCCGTCCCGCATCACCATGGAGCGGGTAGGCGACCGGACTTTGTTGCCATGGGACCCACGGAGATCACGGCCCTGGATAGAGGACTGGTGCCGAGTTGTCGAGACCTACTCGGGCCGAGAGCTCACATATCCCTCGGACCGTCTCCTCGCGCTCGCCGGCTTAGCGGCCTTCTTCGAAAGGAAAGTCTACAACCCTAGAGATCCGGACGCGTCCTTCTATGCCGCTGGTATGTGGAAGGACGACCTAGCCAGACAGTTGGCCTGGTTTCCAGACCACGCCTCTCGTCCCCAGGTGCAAAAAGGGGGCGAGTGGCCGTTACCTCTCAGAAAGGCGTCCAACTTTTGCGATATCGAGAAACATGACTTCTTGTCCGATTGGTTGCCATCTTGGTCCTGGATCTCCCACTCAGGACCCGTGCACTATGCCTACTCGTCAGCAACGACGGACGCCCCGCCGCCCCCATCCGGCCTCGTTATCGACGTACGTTCTGATGGCCCGGCCTTACCACTAGTCTTTTACCCTATGGAGGTAACAGGGTTGAAAGTAATGCGACCTACCCAACAAGCCCATCAACGGTTCGGCTCCGTTACTGGAGGGTACGTCGGGATGACGGGGAATGTTGCCGTGGTCACCATCTCGGAGGATGATCTAATCAAGAACGAGGACGACCTGCTGATGCTCCCCTCGCTCGGCAACCAGAGGCCAAAACTATACACCATGTTCCGCCGTCCGCAAACCACCAGGCTCTTCATGCGACTGATGCCGGGTAACAAAAGCCGCCGTCCTGCCTCCGCAGACGGGATCATCGTCTTCGACACGGACCCACCTCAACTTCCCCCCAAGACGCGCATCCACTGTCTTCGGTTGGGGACCGGGCCCAGTGCGTTTTCTAGCACGCATGGCGCTGTGGACTTTGGCCTGGCCCTTATGGAAGTGCATAACTGCTTTGAACTGGACATGAGAGGGGGTGTGAGGCGGATGGATGGTCAGGATCCGCGGGAGATGTTTCCGCGGATGCGGCGGGTGGGCTTGTTTGAAGTTGATGTCTGGAATAAGAAGTGGCCGGAGCTAGCGGTCAAGACGTCGGTGGTGGTTGTCTGAGAAGACTGAGTAGGTAGGTACTCTTGTCATATCCTTAGTTAAGGCGGGAAAGAAGCGGACAAGGGATGGTGCTCCGGATAAACGTAGCTGAGCTTACGACTCGCGCTCTCGTATGCCTGGTCGTGGTTGTGTCCTATTGAGTCTTGTTGCTTCTCGGAACTCCCATATCGTTAGGTCTAATCCAAGTGTTGACGAGGCAAAGTCAGCCTGGATGTGCTGGGAGTACCGTGTAAGCGGCCCAAGCTAGGTCCAGCCCGGCAAAGAGTGGCACCGGAGGAGCTCCTTTCCGATGTATCCGAAACTAGACTACGACTAGTAGACAAAGATTGTGTTCTCGTCCAAGTTCGACGTCGGCTTGACGCATTCCCAGCACACCGTCTCCGGACAAATGACAACACGCTTCTGGCGCAGCCTGCAATGGTGGGACAGGACGCATACCAGGCCCAGCCGGCCAACCCAGTTCTTGTGAGCCTTCGCCACCACAAGTCCCTCCTCGCAGTCGAGCACTTGATCCCATGACTCCACTTCCCGCATGTGCGGCAAAGGCTGTCTCCGCAGCTCGGCGGAATGCGTACATGACTGCTGAGATGGAAGCTTGACGACGTGCGCGTTTCTGAGCGCGCGTATAGGGTCAATGTCTGCTATCCAGCGGCCCGCGTCTCTCACCGAGACCACTGCTTCAACGTGAGTTCCGCTCGAGGTACGCTCCCCCACTGCGGTATTCTGCCACAGCGGATTAGACCATTCTGTGAGGGACAGATGCAGCGTCGTATGGCGGAACATGTCTTCCTGGACGCCGTCGTATGGTGCAGCGCATTGGCGCCAGTTCAATGACCCGTCATCTTGGCAATCGGGATGTTGGGGACAGGTGAGCAGGGTGAGACCTGGCCTGCCGATATTTCCCAGCAGTCTCGTGAATTGCAGGGTGGAACTTTCATCATGAGGATCCATGAGAATCTACAGAGACGTCGATTAGCAAATGAGAACATGGGCGAGAGCACAGTGTGGCTCTCCATACACTCTGTGGAACGTAGATGGAGTCCCCGATGCACAACCCAAGCAATCTCTCGCAGTTTGGTTGATACTCCAACCCGAGCAGATCCTGGCCGGTTTCGAGGTATGCGATTAGCGATGCAATTTCAGCCGCATTGACGTCGCGCCACCAGTAGGTATGGGTAGATGTATGGGGTCCATCTGCTATAAACCCTGCCTGCGGCTTGGTGGCGCCAAAGGCCAGGACAGCGGGCTTGAAGGGCGAAGAGAGCACTCGAGATGACACCATTGCGCCATCCTTGGATAGTCCCGAGTATACCCCTGCTATGACAGCGAGCTGAACAAGGAGAACGACCACAGGACAATTTAGGTCGTAGACAGTGTTGCGAAGAGCGTCGGGGTCAATCAAGTCGTGATCCATCAACCACCGAAGATCGGAATACCCAATGATTGGATAGGCGAGAGAAGCGGTGGACGACGAACTGCCCGCTGTTTCGGAGACGAACACCGCAGCGACGGCCGCGTCACCAAAATGTTGAACAAATCGCCTCTGATCGGGGACACGGATGAGCAGCGGTCCCCGCAGATCAAACCTCCAGTGTGGGAAAGAGTTGTTCTCTTGGGGTGGAGGGCGGCCTCGGGATGGGAATTGGGCGGGACGGCCGGTGACATCTAGCAGCCACGGGACTGAAGGGGGAGCAAGATCTCGCCTCGGCCGCTTTGGCTGGTTCACTCCAGAAGCTGGGCGGAAGAGAGCCACGAATCGCCAATATCCTCGGTCGAGATAAACGATTACGGGTTCACGATCTCTTAGACCCGGCACACGGCTGCCCAGTCTTCGAAGAAACTCGATGCGGCCCTGAGCGTCCCGGATAATACAATGTGAAGAAAAAGAAGAAAAAGAAAAAAAAGAAGAAAAAGAAGGAAAATAGACAATATATATAACAAGATGACTCGGCGTCTTGTCGTGTTGCTCGATCACCTCGCCTTCATGTCCTGCCGATTTGGGAGACAGCCACGGAACCCACTTCTGGGCCACATCCACCACACTTCCACCAAGACCAAGCGTGACACACTGACAAAGGCCGTCTCCAAGATAAGCTCAAAATTACGTCCGAGCATTGAAAGTCATGGGTCTTGACAGAAAGAGAGTGTTTTGGAACTTTTGGCGGTCAGGATGGGCCGAACTTGGGCCGAACGCAACGCAATATCCTCCGTCTTACTTAGGGTCATTTCCCCGCCCCTGAATCGCCCTAGGCAACAGCGACTACCTATTTAAAAACACCAAGCTGCCAGCCTCAAGCAGCCACAAATTTGCTATCCCTCGAATCACCAGATTCATCATGCAGCTCTGCTATGTTAAGGTATTCAGCCCTGGTGTTCCTCCTTCTCGTGCACCCACCCAGAATGGAACCCTCGGAAGAGGCTTCACGCTTCATTGTTCATCTTTTTGTCAATCATGATCCTCTACTCGCCCGAATTTTGCTTCCCGACCTCTTTCTCGACTTCTCAGATTCCGCCTGGAAGCTTCCGCCACTTGTCGAACAGCTTCCACCCCCGCGGGAGAGGCCGGATCACAGGTCCCTGCCCAAGGAATTGTGGAATCCCGAGGACGCGCTGGGCCGCCACGTCTTCTCCGAACCGTTGACGAGCGACACGACACTTCTTCAGCTAACCGAGAAGGTGGAACAGGAGTTTGCCATCCCCAAGAAGTACCAAGGACACTTCACCATCTTCCCGTATGATCAAGACCACGAAACCGGCCAGTGGCCGCCGCGGAACAACCGCCCGCTGTCTTGGAGCATGACCTTGGCCGAAGTACACCAGTTCGGCCTCGACGTGCTCAGCCTCGGCGACAACGCGCCCACCGCGGGGATCACCAAGCCGGACGACGCGCCTGTTTTGCATCTAGTTCTCGAAACCAAATCGGCGGCGCTCATGCGTATCGTCGGCCCCCAATTCCTGGAGGAGCAGATTGGAGAGCCCAACAGGCATCATGTCGACTACTGGAACTCCCTCGACAGCTTCTGGCATTATTCAAGCAGGCGTCGGGTTTTCTACAGCTCTCTGCTAGAGTCCAACCTGTGGGTTTGGCGAGGGGCGCATTACGCTGGCGCGTACCTGGCACGGCAGCGGGAGAAGGGTCTATTCGGGCCCTACGATGACGAGCTGAGAACCAGTGTTCAGAGGGTGGAGGAGATTCGAGAAAGGCAGCGGCAGGACGGCCTTTCCGAGAAGGCGTATTGGGACTTGAGGGGCGAACTTGGGAACCTTCTCCCGAGGATCAGGCTGATGGAGAGAGCCAAGGCTAACGGATGCGACGAGTTGCAAGAGATCTCAGTATATGTGACGGAGTGGGAGGACTGGATCACGAACCGGGATTTTCAGAACTTTGCAATCCGCCTTTTGGACCCGGACGATGTCGAGCCCAAAGTCGCGGCCGTGATTCGTCAGGCGAGGCAGGTTGTTGATGGATGGATATCATCAGAAGACCGACAGCAATTTCATGCGTCCATGAAGGAGGAGTATTACGCCGCGCGGCCGTGGCTGACGGACCAAGATCGAGCAAACGCAGAACACACTAGACTCGACCAGCTGAAGTGCGCCGAATGGCTCCCGGAGCCCGTCATCTGGGGCGCTGGGAACACATCGACTGACGACCCGACCATTTCGTCCCCTCAGATCCAAGCGCACAGCATACGCCGCTTGGATGGGACGCTCCTCCCGGACCCATCGATTTCCACGTTCACGATCAGCTCTGGCTCCCTCCTCTGGGGCCAGATGGTGCCTCTATACTCCACCATGTTACACTCGGACTTCACTCAGAATGCCGATTCCATACCCCCGGAACTAGAAGGCGGCACCATCCGACAACATCGTTTCAGCTACCGGTCCGCAGCGCGGAATGGTCAGTGGAAGGTTCGGCCGTACAGCGAGAAATCGAGAATTGGAAGGTTTCTCCCGGATCCGGATGGGCCAGAATTCCTCGCCGGCTGGATCTTGCGTCACGAGGATGTCGATCCCAGAACGGTTCTGCAGCGAGTGCGCGGGCTGGATGGAACGGGCCCGGGAGCGGTGAGCAACAAGAACCGCCACACAGACAAGGTCGGCCCCCTTCTCTTTGTCCCTCGGGAGTACCCTTATGAACTTGACCTGACACCCTCACAGGACATCTTGTACGTCGGGCGCTACGACTGGTCCCACCACTCTCTGCGCGACCTGCTGCCTGCGTTCCAGCAGTGGGCGGAACCGGCGGTCGGACCCGTCCCCGACACTCGGGATGCGTACGGTGACTTGATCGACTGCAGTGTGCGAAAGGGTGGCTACATGATTGCCATCGACGAGGCCCGTTTCGGCCTGGACTTTGCGGCGGCGTACAAGAGGGATTGTGACCGAGGGATGGCGCAGGACCCTCGCGAGGCGAACCGCGCGTCGACGCCCATCGAGAAGATGTTTCGCAAGGATGGGCGGAATTTTGGCACGTTCTTGAGCATGATGTATAGTGGCGAGGATTATGGTGAGTGACCTGACTGTCCCCCGGAATGGCTGGTGCCTTGCGGTTTGTGGATTTTTTGAGATGCATTGACCAAAACTCTGACGCGTGCCTGAATTAGCTTGGCTGGTGTTTTCAGGGGAGCAGCACGCCGACCATGGCGTCGATGAGCTTGTGGCGCTCGTCTACTCGAGTGGGAATTTGATAGAGATGTATCAGTCCCTGGAAGGCGACCCATCTCCCTTGTGATCGAGTCAGATTCCAAGCATCCGATCTCCCTGGGACGTTCCATGCTTTTGGAGAAGGAGGCGGGGATGGTTGGTGGAGAGACAAAGAAGGAAGCTTTTGTTGGGAGGAGGCAGACTGCGAGGCTCTCCAGGCGGCTCCCTCTTGTGGCCGAGTTCTCAGCTACGACGACTCCCCCGCAGTCACGCGATGCCCCAGCCTTTTTTTGGGTCCCGCCATTGGGCGCTTTCCCACACATCATCGTTCCTGAACCTTCGCTGAGTTCCTGACTTGGAACCTGAACTTTTCCAGTGCCAATCCAAACGCTCTTGAGCGGAACGTCGTCTAACTGTCCTTGCCTTGCGCGACGGCCGGCTCCGCCAACCTCGGCCGACCACTTCTGGGGCCACATCGCAAATCTACGTCTTTCCGACTCGGACCTAGCATCAGAGCCACACGCTGATTATGGACGAGATTATGGTTCCGCTCCCGCTGCCACCGATTCCGCCCCAGCGGCATCGGCTCGCACGCTTACCTAGATTCAACTTCACCGAGCTCTGCGATAATAGGTACCCTGTTGCAAATTGTTTGAATTGGTCTCGGTTTTACCAAATGGATCCTAGAAACTGCGAGCCTCGTTGCGCTGGGTGTGCCATTCTGCGACGAGTTCTCGCGCACTTTGATCACGTCCACGATTCGCCAGCTTGGGACGAAGTACAACGCCACTACGTTGGAGGGGTTGAACTCGGGACCTCTCAGGGAGCCTCGTTCCTAAACGTCACTGTCGGGACAGGCATCGATGCAAGGTATCATGCAGTTCTCTGCGGCGTCAATGGTGAGAGGAACAGCCTTCTAAGCATGCTCAGTTCTTGGTTGAACTATGCTCATCGTTGCTTCAATTCTAGGCACTCCGAATCCATGGAACCTCGCAGGTCACTTCTCGATAAGAACTCAAGGTTTTTCTGGGGTTGCGAGACTTGTTCGTCACTGGTTGGCAGAGTGTACGTAGTCTCACGCAAGATGCGGCCCCGGAGCTGATGCACCTCTGCCGACAAGGGTCCTTGATCTGGGTTCGACCGCTTCTGGTCAGACGATTAGGCTCCACAAACCGCAAGGCGAGACGGGCCGCTATATCGCTCTCACGTACTGCTGGGGAAAATCCGAGTTCATCAAGACCACGCGAGACAATTTCGACCGCCACAGGCAGGGCATCGGTCTCCAAGAGTTGCCACGGACGTTCCAGGACGCTGTCCAGATTGCACGGGCCTTAGGAGTGCGGTATCTATGGATCGACTCGCTCTGCATCATCCAAAACGATCTGGATAATACTGACTGGAAGCGCGAGTCGGGTCGGATGGCCGATGTCTACCGCAACTCATACCTCGCCCTGGCTCCCACCTGGGCCGACTCGGCCCACGGTGGCTGCTTCGCCCCCCCGGAGCACGACGACGGTATCAACATTGGGCCCGTCATGATGTATCAGGTCAATCACTTTCCAAACACCGCCACGGCGGAGAAGTCGATCCACTTCCCTTTGCTAGCACGAGCGTGGACATACCAGGAGCGTCTGTTGGCACCGCGCGTCCTTGACTTTGGCCGCCAGGAGATGCTCTGGGACTGTCGCACTCACCGTATGTGCGAATGTGGACGGGCACAGCGCTCGTTACTCCATGAGGTCCGAAAGTCGGATTTCCATGACGTGACCTCAGATTTCCAGTCAAACGACCAACTCATTCCGGGCCACATCTGGCGCCAGATGGTGGTGCAATATTCGCCACTGCAACTGACATATCATACCGACAGACTTCCCGCATTCTCTGGGCTTGCCAACGAGATGCAGCGCCAGAGCAATCAAGAGTACCTGGCCGGCTTGTGGAGGGATACGCTGCTACCGGATATGTGTTGGTATCGCTGGAGCCGGCCAATGCCTCTCGAGACTGTCCAGCAGAAGCCGACTTGGTCTTGGGCATCAGTTGACGGGCCCATCATGTACCCCCAAGAGTTGTGGACTGAGAAAGGCTCGTGTCCGATGGCTGAGGAGTATGCCGAGGTCCTCGACGCCAGATGCTCCTTGGCGGGCCCTTCGCTGATGGGCCAAGTTCATGGCGGCTTTGTCGAGCTCAGCTGTTCGTTGATCCCTGCTCAGTTTGAGAACAGGAGGATTCAAGTTGATTCAGAGCCTTTCGGACTAGATTGGCACCCCGACTGGAAATTTGGAGAAGAAGAGCTCGGCACGTTCTATTGGATTCCCATGTTGACGGTGAAACGGACGTTTCTCGCTCTTGTCGTACAGCGTGGCAATCTGGACTCGGAGATGACCAGGGTCGGGATGGCGCAAAGGTTTAACCTGGAAGAGGACATGATTCGGATGATTGCCGGGCAAGAAAAGCAAAAGGTAAGGATTGTTTAGTCTGGTTTATACCGGCGAGATGTGTGTTGAGACCAGGGTGGAGATGGCGGACAAGAAGTCGGTTGGGAGCAGCGTCGTCAGCGGCTTACGGTCAGCCGTCAACAGCGGGCACGGCGAGAGAGTGCTGGCACTCTTGGCCGCTGGGGCGGATATTGATGCAGAGGACAGTGTCGGGGGCGGCACGGCGCTCACCCTGGCAACTTGGCTGTGTCGCGAGGATCTCGTGCACGTCCTGTTGGAAAACGGGGCCGACGTCAACAGGCCCGACCGAAGCGGGCGTACGGCGCTGCAGTATGCGGCTGTCGACGGTTACCACGACCTCGTCGAGCTGCTGGTCGAGCATGGAGCCCGTCTCAATGCGAAGATCCACGGGTGGACGGCACTGCTCCTGGCAGCGAAGAACTGGTTTCCTCAGACTGCAGAATACCTGGTCCGGCGTGGGGCAGATGTCAATGCCGGGGACTACTGGGAACGCAGAGCACTGCACTGGGCCGCATACAACGGTGGGGAGCCCTTGACGCGTCTCCTTCTGGACAGAGGTGTGGATCCCAACGCGACTGATTGTTGGGGAAGGACGCCGCTTGTCTGGGCAGTCGAGCGGGGCCGGCACGACGTGATAACGCTGTTGCTGCAAAGCGGCGCTGACGTTGCCCTGGCTGCACGTGACGGGTCTACAGCACTCCACATGGCTGCCCTCGTCGGCGATGAAAAGGCTCTCTCTCAGCTCCTGGAGAGCGGAGCCAGCTGTCGTCAACAGGCCCGAGGTGGGCTGACCGCACTTCACATCGCGGCGTTCATCGGGTATCAGGTGATTGCAAGACTGCTGTTGAAGGAAGGTGCTGACGCTGGAGAAGAGAGTCGGTGGTGCGCTGAAAGGGGGCTTGAGGACGAGGAAAGCCTGGGCTGTGCGAAGTCGCTGTGCAGCGACTTTTGTCACATGCTCGACGAGCATGGGATTCAAGTTCCTGACGAGGTCGGCAACGCAGCCCAGAGGAACAGCTTCAGTGTTCAAGAACTGGCTGCTCTCGGCGGGAATGACGCGCTCGTAGCATTCCTTCAGGCATGGGCGGCAACTGGTTCCCTGGAGAAGGAGGCGTACCGCTTAGGACTCTAAATCGCCTCGATAAGAAAGATTCTATATACTGCTCAGGTATGTTGTTAATGCCGTATTTTTGTCAGGTTGCTGAATCCTATCAGTCGCAACCAGACATCAATCCTCGCCTTCTTGAGCTATTGAAAGACGCAGAGAAGTTTGCATTTAGTCACGGATCAATCATAGAGCGGGCCCCGTTGCAGACATATGGCTCCGCGCTCGTATTCAGCCCAACTTCGAGCGAGATTAGAAAGAGGTATTGGGAGGAAAGGCTGTCGTTTATCGAAATGACCGCTGGAATTAGAGACCACTGGGGCGCGTACCGGCAGACACTCGAGGGGCATAGCGGTCGGGTCAACGCAGTAGCGTTCTCGCCGGACGGCAAGACGCTCGCGTCGGCTTCATGGGATCAGACCGTCCGGCTCTGGGATGCGGCGACCGGCGCGCACCGGCAGACGCTCGAGGGGCATGGGAAGTCGGTCAACGCAGTAGCTTTCTCTAGGGATAGTCAATATCTCGATACAGGCCGAGGGCTGCTAAGGATAGCCGAAAACTCCGACGCTTCAAGCAGCTCTGGAGCTCAGAAACCCGCCAGCGGTTTTCTTTTCATCGGCGACGATTGGGTCACACGAGATGGGAACAGTGTTCTCTGGCTTCCTGCCGACTATCGGGCAACATGTGTGGCGGTTCATGGTCATACACTTATCCTAGGACATGCCTCGGGACAAGTGACGTTCTTTCGTTTTGCTTTTACAGAGTGATGGATTTCTGTAGTTATCGTTGCAATGACATAACGTTATATATTTTAATATCTTAGCTTCCTTGAAGGGCCTGGGAGCCATGTCTGCTTTATACTATTTACTTTTCGCCACTGACGCAGTTTTTATTGACATTTACCATTGATCTGAGGTTAGCCGCCAGTTCTCGGCCTCGGCAAGCAACGGAATACCATCTTCAAGGTATGCAGCAATTGCAGCAACACAAGATATGCCCAGGTGCAGATTTGGTAAGGGGCGCGACGAAGAGGAGTGACGCAAGATATGATCCTCTGATATCTACAGTAACCAGTTCATGAAGACGCTCATACTCGTCAAGGGCTTCCGTCTCCGCCACGTTCTCGTAAGGCTCCCATGTCTCCTCTCCACCCTTCCACTTCACAAGCAGTTCCAGGCCGCCGTCATCCAGCCCCCTCTCGCCACAGATCTCCTCTACCGGGAACTCTTCCTCCTCACCGTCGTCGGTAACCACTGGGGAGAGCGCCCGAGAGTGATCAGACCACTGTCGAGACCCGCTTCGAGAGGAATCGGCGGTTTTGAGCTTGGTATGATACCTTACCTCAATGGCCCCGGCACTACGCCCTGGGAAATGTTTGGCGATCTACACACGTTCCGAACCTTGACCCATTGTAGCCATTGCTGTTGTTGCTGTGTTGCTGTTGTTGCTGTTGTTGCTGTTGTTGCTGTTGTTGCTGTTGTTGCTGTTGTTGCTGTTGTTGCTGTTGGTTTGTGTTGTTGCTGTTGTTGCTGTTGTTGCTGTTGTTGCTGTTGTTGCTGTTGTTGCTGTTGTTGCTGTTGTTGCTGTTGTTGCTGTTGTTGCTTTGTTGCTGTTGTTGCTGTTTGTTGTTGCTGTTGTTGCTGTTGTTGCTGTTGTTGCTGTTGTTGCTGTTGTTGCTGTTGTTGCTGTTGTTGCTGTTGTTGCTGTTGTTGCTGTTGTTGCTGTTGTTGCTGTTGTTGCTGTTGTTGCTGTTGTTGCTGTTGTTGCTGTGTACATGTGGCGGAGGATCGATTGGTGCTATATATTTTATGCGGCGTCGACGCAGCTGGCTTCCCGCCTTGCCGGAGAATGTCTCTCATTCGGGTGTAGAGCTTGTCGTCCTCCCGTTCCCACGGTTTGTCTTTGGGAAAAACGGCTTTTCGCAGCCTGTTCGTGTACCAGGTAGATTTTGAAGTTCTACGCCCCGGGTGGCAGATTTGGCAGTGGCACATGCCCGCCTATCACTGCTGCCTCCGCCCGCCGAGCGATCTGGTTCGCCCGAAATGCTGCTAGAGCATTTAGGAGAGCCCCCGCCATCGCGACACTCGCTATGACGGTACCAGCAATCGCGATTGAATCTGCTCTACTCCAAGGTTCTGTATAACTTCTCGCAATTCTGAGAATCTATATTAGCAGGAGAGGCCTCAAGCGGTTGTGCACCCCTAGCCGTAGGATGTAATGTCTTACTGAAGACGCAGGAATCACTGTGTGTACCGTTGGGCGCATTCACGCGCACCAAAAATTCCTGGCCGTTGAAAGGGAATGAGGAATTGATTGGTTTATCGGGAATTTTGATGTCTACGCCTGCTTGAGCGCATTGCGGGTGAGAGTGAGGTTCAGCAACAATCGCGCCGTCGTCAACGAGATCGCTAAGTGGACGGATGGCTGCGTAGCATGTCACGGTCCCTGGATTGGGAGTCATGGACCAAGAAACGAAAACCACGTTGCCGGGGATAAGAGTTTTCCCACACTGGTTGACAGTGATACTGTTAAAACTATAGGTTGTTTGGGCATTGACGGATAAGTGGTGCGCTAATAGTACCAACAATGGCAGAATGATAGGCATGATGGTTGGGACAAAGTATATTAGAGGTGGATAACGTATGACACATGAAATCGGACCGGCGAGTGGCAGGTCTAGGCGCAGCGATAGTATATAGGTACTTAAATAGGTAGGGAGGATTTTACATTACCTACCTCGTATACATTATAGTAGGGGTCGCGTCATGTTGATTCGGGTTCATCGTAATGGGGACCGCAGAACTGGCAAGTTTCGCGAGGAAAGCAAAAGCCACCATCGTCACTATACATGTGAACTTGTCCAACTCTTCGAACTCCGTTGTAAACTTTGTCGTTATGACGTCTACCAGACGAAACCGCCTATGACGGCGTACGTGGCCTGACAGTTCCCTTGTCGATTGTGAGAAACGAGCCGCACATCTCGATAGCCGTCTCCGCAACGTCCAATGGCAAGTCGGCAAGTACGGAAAGCTCCGAGATAGACAGCGGGCGGAAGGCAAGACACGTAACCACCAGGACTGTCTTACAGTCCTTGGGTTCAATCACTTGCCCCTCCTCAATCCTGGTGATCATGTGATCGTACAACTCCGACAAGCCAGGAGGAATCTCTCTGACACGCTTGACAGCGTACCCTCCATGCACTGTCTCGAGGACTTTGAAAGCGAGGGCCACCCACAAAAAGGTGTTTTCTGCTCGTTCGCGGACTTCGTGTGACACCTCGGCCAAAACACTGTCGTTGTATCCTTTTCTGCCCTTGAGAATTGTGAGTTTGTGGTCGATATATGCATTGACAGGTGCTGCCAGACGTTGCGTGTCCAGCTCGACAAGGGAGTTAGTAGCGTCCACGGAGTTGGTGCCTCGGTCCTTGAGCGTAGCGAGAAGGTCAACTTCCGGACGGCTAGAAATTAGCCATTTGACCTTTTGAGAGAGTGTGAGAGAACTCGAAATGAGATGAATGAGGTCCGACCGCCCCTGCGCGCACTCGTCAAGTGCATCGACGGCGAGGTACACAGGCGATAACTGAGGATCCTTCAACATATTCCGAAACGCCTCGGACAGGGCGATGAAAGCATTTTGGTCCCGGAAGAGGTCGGCGCCTGACTCTTTGTACTTCTGAAGTAGATGGGATATGAGACATGGCTGCTGAAGAAGGAGAAGCCAGATCAAAGACCGGAGTACGGCGATGGCGTTGTTCAAGGCTGTATCTGTGCCTTGGCAGAAGAAGAAGGAAAGTGCTGGGGATAGGGCAACAGGTTGATGCGAGAGTTGGCGAATGAGGCCGATCATGAGCATCGTTGTGAGGCCGACGTATAGCCTAGGCTGGGTATGAGTTTTGTCTTGAGCTGGCGTGTAATATCAACGAGTAACATTGCTATCTACTATGATGAGTTTGTCTATCCCAGAAGGGATCGTGGCCGTTCTGTATATGTCAACAAAACGAGCGACAGGGGAGTCGGACACTCTGAAGCCTAAGTCGTGTCAAGGGCCTTGTCCTCCCCGGACTGGATGCTGCCGGGCGCTGCGGGCAGTAGGCCAGTTTCGCGGGCCTGTGGCGGGGGTTGACGGTACATGGGTACCTCTCTAGAATCATCTCATAGCTCCCCAAGTGATGAACCCCCAGGCGCAGATGATCAGCAGCGATGGAGCGCTTAAACCCCGGTTGCCAGCCGAAGTTGTTGATGAACTCGAGCTGGAGGGTCCAAAAGATATCGAGAGCATGGACGTCGTAGTACTCGCCTGTCGCCCAGCAGGCCCGCGCCACCAGTCAGCAGCAAAATTCTTCCTAGTTTGGGCGGTCTCGAACTAACGGCTGGCGTGATCGGCGGGGTTGTGTGCCGATCTGTGCTGGTGAGCGGCAAGGTGGTATTCTCTGCCGTCACGGACGGTGTGGTTGTTCTCTGTGCCGTGGTGAATGGCATGGTTGTGGTGCCCGGGTCCTCGACCGGAATGACGGGCGTCGTCGAGCAGTGCTGGGCCGCCCAGAGCGAGCTCGGATCAAGAGTCGATCTGACGCACTTCGAGTAGCCCTCGATCTGGCACTCCGTCGCCAGCGCCAGGACGTCGCTGGCGCACAGACAGCCGGACAAGTCGGCAGCCTGCGTGTAGGCGGCGGAACAGGACGTGAAGGTGCTGGCCAGCTGGCCGCAGTTGATGTAAGCCGTCTTGCAGTCTTCTACCTCGTAGGTGGCTGTGAGGCTGACGGCGGCCGGTGTGGTGAGCGTGCTTGTGAGATATGGCTGGCACTCATCGTGCCATTCGTTGATCTGCTGGTCGTAGTATGCATCGAAGTGGTTGGAGAGGAAGCAGAGACGGGCGTCGCTCTTGCAGCTGATGGAAGAGTCAGCGCCCTGCATCAGGTAGATAGGTGTAAATACCTCTACTCAGGGGTATATATCGGAACAGTGACCGACCCAACATGTGCATTCAACACTTCCTGGGTACACCAACAATCCCTGATCTCTTGCTTGGTTGCATTTTGACTGCGAAGGGCGTCGCATCGTTGCACGATTTCGTCTAGTTTGATGCAATCCGTGAAGTCACGGGTGGCGCCGGGCACACAGCGGATGCTGTTCCAGTCGTGTTGGGGAAGATCGAGCTTGGGCGGCAGAACGCTGGGGAGTAAGAGCGCAAGGGGGCGAGCCATCATCGCAGAGGTGTCCTCAATGGCTCCAAGGGGAGAATGCTGGACCTCGCAGAACAAAAGTTTGGGTTTTGCGGGAGCAGATCGGGGTCTGGAACGATTCTTCTTCGGTCTGGGCGAGGAACGGCTGCGGGAGAAGCTTTTAGACCTTCTTTTCCCCTTCCACCCCTTCCGGCCCCAGAGAGACCCTGACTATCTCCCCGCCGATTCTGCGTCATTTTTGTCAAGCTCCGTCCGTAAAAGGTAGTCAACGCCTCCCCCTCAGCATGAAGTGGCTCCCAAAACGCAACTCTCCTCACGTCAATTGGTCGCTTGGCCAAGCCACCGCACGCCACTGACGCGGTCCTGACTCTCCAAGCTGTGCTCGCGCGGTCCCATCGATCGATCGATTCTGTTTGACGGCGGATGGGGCTTGGAAACGCCGGAAAGGAAGAAGCAGGCCACAATTCGAGGTCTGTCAAGGCCCCCTGAAGCAGAACGCTCTGTGTCTGAGCTTTTCCAAGTCAAACTCGAGGCGACATGGCGAGTTCCCAGCGCATCAGTGAAGCCGCGATCGAAATGGCGGAATTATCGGCCACCCAGACATACTCGCCCCCTGATCGGGACGAAGAACACGCGCCACGTCAGGAGCCACAACCCCAGCCCGCCCAGGCCACCGCCACGTCCTCAAGACAGCCAAAGCAATGGATTGACACTACAATCCAACCCTGGTGTGTCTGCGCCTTCATCGGTCTCAGCATCTCGATGATCATCACCCTCATCGCGCTTCTCATCGTGTCGCGGCGGCGAAACGGATTCGTGTCTGTCGGGGCGATCCTGGCCGACTATGGCGCCACGTGGAGGGTCAGCATCCTCTGGACATCGCTTCCTGCCTTCGTCTTCACTTGTCTGGGCGGCTATTGGAAGTCAATCGCAGACTCGTTTACGGATCGCCAGCCCTTCGTCGGCCTCGCTCGCCGTGGCGGCGGCCCTGGCAAGGAGACGGTGCTGCTCGACTATCGAACGACCTTTAGCCTGGTGAGATGGTGGCCGGCGATTTGGAATGGACATTGGCATGTCGTGTGGGCGCAGATTGCATGCCTGGCCTTCAGCGGCCTGGTTTCGTTATCGGCTGGTCTGTTCATCGCCGCGGCGGGGGTCTTCCAGCAGGAGGTGTCTGTCGTGTTTAACAGCACCTTTGACCAGTCGGCCATGCGGACTGCGATGGACATCCGCGCCGTCCTGGACACCGTCACCGCGAGGCTCATCTACGGCGCTAGCAACCGTCCTTGGACCGACGGCCAGTATGCTTTTCGGCCATTCTACACGGCATTCCAAGTCGCCGGGGAGCCGCCGCCCACCAACGCAACGGCCGTCACCGCCCGGACGGTTGCTCACTCGGCCTACCTCAACTGTGTCGTGATGGCTCCGGCGCCGGACTCGGACTGCACAATGACCGCTACACTGCTGCCGGCGGAGACATCAGCCGCCACCGTCGTCATGACCGCCACGGATCGCGGCTGCCAAAGTCAGCAGAAGTTTACCGTCTCCGAGCACCAGTCGGTCTACTTCAAAACGTCAGCCGAACTCGATTGCGGTCAGAACGCGGGCTACAGCCGCCTTTTCTTCACATATGGGCATTTCTCAGCCACCGGCCTGCCGTTCCTGTCCAACATCAGCGTCGTGTCGTGCGCCGTCGGCTACAAGAGCACCCATGGCGACCTGAAGGTGACGGTCCCATCCGCATCTCACGAGGAGGACACGAGCGCGAGTGGCGGCGGCGGCACGCCGGCAATCATACTCTTCGCTCCTACCGAGGAGCCCCGAGACTCTCGAGACGATTCCTTCGCCTTCTGGACGGGTTTCGAATCCAAGCTGTTCCAGACGACCGTCTTCTCCGGCAACACAGCCCTGGCCACGAGCGACTTTGGCGCCGCCGTTCTCTACCGCGCCGCGCAGCGACAGGGGGGCGGAGCGACCGTCACCGACAATTCCACGGTGCTCGGCGGCCGAGTCCTGGCCGAGTCCATCTCGGACGTGTTCACCGCCGTGTACTTGACGTCCATGGCGACGTTCGGGTTGGTTTCGCAAGAGGGCGGTCCCCGCGAGCAAGCAACGGCGACGCTGGAGAAGCATCTGACGCGTCTGTTTGTCGTTCCTTGGGTGACGGGCACTGTCGTCGGGGTGTTGGGTCTGATCGTGTTCGTCGCGATTTGTGTGTTGCGACACGTGCGGAAGCACAAGACCCTGTTGTATGAGAAACCGGCAGGGCTCTTGGCCTACGCTGGCCTCCTGGAAGATAGCAAGCTCACCGAGGTGGCGAAGGACATCAGGGATTCGGCCAGGTTCGATGGGAAAGTCGTTGGCACCGTACTTCGACATGCGGAGAGTAGGAAGGAACAAAAGCGCAGGGCCGATATTGTGGATGACTGGTGGGAGATGACTCCAGGAGTGAAGCCGCGAGTTATCATGGTGGTAAACCCTAATGCGGATACTCCGAACCGGACGAGGTCGGGCGGTCATACATACAGCGCAGTACCGCACAGCTCGCGTTGAACAAGGGGGGAGAAAAAGCCATGGAGGAGGAGAGGGCCGATAGGGGGAAAAGGGGCGGTTAAAAGTTACATGTGTTTGCTCAGGCTGGTCCGCATCTTGACAAGACCAAACATCTGACCTCTATTCTGTCTGACTCGTGTTGACCAACGAAAAGAACGATAGTCACGCGGACTCCTCCCGATTCTTCCTCGGCCTCCCCACTTTCTTGTGATGCCTTGCTCTATGACGCTCCCTCAACTTCCCGAACATCTCAAACGACGCGCCGCACGGGTCGCAGGCAAAGCCCGCGACAGAAACATGTTTCGCAACCCGACCGTCGACGACGCGCAGATGGTGCTCCTGGAACTTGTCCCAGCGGGGGAAGGCCTTGCCACAGACGCAGCGGTAGCTCGACGTTGCCGCTGATATGCCCATGCGGACATGATCCTCTGAGATGATCGAGTAAGAAGGTTCACGCCTCACAAAAGGAGCAAATGCCAGACCAGCGCGTGAATGAAGTTATTACACGGCCGAGGCAAAGTCACAGACAGTATCTACAGTAATCCGCCCATGAAGACGCTCATACTCGTCAAGCGCCTGCGTCTCTGCCATGTTCTCGTAGGGCTCCCATGTCTCCTCTCCACCCGTCCACCTTACAAGCAGTTCCAGGTCGCCGTCATCCCGCGTTCTATACCGGCAAATCGCCTCCACCTCCCACTCCTCCTCCCTTTTGAGCTTAGTATAGTACCTCAACTGGATAGCCCCGGTACTGCGCCCTGGGAACTGCTCGGCGATCTCGATCCAAGAAAGTCCCTGCCCCTTTAGCCGAAGGATCGTTGCGTCGTCTGCCGGGGTATACCTCGCCCTCCTTGAAGTTGAAGTTGGTTTGTCCTTGTGCTTAGTGATCCGGTTGCTCTTCTGTCTCGCTAGACGGTGCCTCTTCGTGGCGGTGCCCTGATTCTCCGCTCCACAGTGCCCCTGCCCCCTCCGTGTTCTGCGCATGGATCCCAGGTGAACTGCACGTTGAAAGTGGGTGACGAACCGTCCATTGTAACGCGCTTGAGGACTGCGTCTCTGAGGGGCCATTCCCCGGATGCTGCGTGTTCTGCGCATAGATCCCAGGTAAACTGCACCATGAAAGTGGATGGCGAACCGTCCGTTGTAACACGCTTGAGGACCGCATCTCCAAGGTGCAATTCCTTGAATGTTGCGGTGGGGGTTCTGGCCATCTCAATGTCTTTTTCCAAGGACGATGGCGGATGGGCAGCGCCGCGCTGGCGCCTAGGGTGTCGGGACGATCTCCGAGCGCCTTTCGAAGAATCGCCGCAGGATAGACGGGTCTGCTGCTGAGATGCTGTTCCGCCGGTTGGAATGGTCATAGTGTCCCCCCTACGGCGCTTATGCGGCGGCGGCCGGACAATATCATCCTCGTTGTGTTCAGCGTCACTGCACACACTAGGACAGTAGTCCTCCTCATCATCGGTATCGCGATGTCGACGACGGCTGAGGCTGCGCTGCGACGCCATTCCCGCGGTCGTTACGTCACAGCGGCTGGTAGTGTGCTGCAGATTGGCCTGGTCTCGGCTGGCGGGTGACCGCATTCATGGGCTGGCATCGGCCAGCTCACGGTCGTTATTCCCTTCGTCGTCTGGCAGCGCGGGTGAGCCTGCTACACACGCTCGGTCGTTGTCGTTATGGTGATCACGATGTCGAGGGAGACCGCAGCTGCCGGAGCTTCGTTGTGGATCAACACCACGACTGGGAACGGCGCTGTGTTGGCCGCGGGGCTGAAGGTGTGGCTCGGCACCCGCCGAATCGAGCTCGCTGGTGCCCTCGTCCGGTGTTTTGACAATCTAGGGGTTTAAGATACACAAGTGTTTCTGTTTATGAGCTACTTTGGGCTATGCTATTGTAAAATATGCTATAGAGAATAAGATAAATGCGCCTGCGAGGATGTGCGACCTGGCCGCCTGGGACGTGCCGCCTGAAATGCACCTCCTGAATGTGCCACCTGAAATGCACCTCCTGGAATGTGCCACCTGAACTGCGCCTCCTGGAATGTGCCACCTGGAATGAGCCTCCTTTGCGGTTCGAGCTGTTGTCCCATCTGAAAATGGTAGGTGTTTCCCTGCACTCGTTCGCCGAGCAGTCTTTGGTGGGCCGACTCGATGATGCGGGTGGTGGGGCATCTCGCACAAATGTTGCAGCGCCGGTCGGCGAGACGGGTGTAGTTGCAATTAGTGGGGAGATCCGGGGATTGCGGAGCGGGAGGAGCGGTGCCCCACTGCCGAAGGGGGGAGCGGGGAGCATATCAACCAATCGGACAGAAGACTGACAACCTTGTCCGGAGAACGCGAGCGCTTCAAGTGGGCTTAGACTCGGCGTATTCTCTTCTGGGCATCTTCGGGGTCTCCGCATTATCAGCCAATAGGGATAGCAGACTGGACCCACTACGGACGCAGCAAGCTGCGTCCGTAGTGGGTCCGAAGCTGCGTCCGTAGTGGGTCCAGGTCCGTGGACTTTTCTCTTCTCTTCCGAAATTGACATCATCGATTTTCATCTCGGACATACTTTCTATCTGTTCTCGCCGTCAAGGCGTGTCGACTGACCCTAAGAAGGGCGTCCCGGACGAGTGCGCGGCAGTTCCGTAGCCTCCGGGATAGCCGCAAGCGAGCGCACCGAGGGCGCCGGAGACACGTCACAGGAGTCGCCCCAACTTCCGGGACGACCATTGCGCTCCCCGAAACCGTCAGCCAAAGTCCGGGAAGCGTTAAATTCTTTTGAAAACAATGTGAGAACGACCAGGAGGACATCGGGTATCGTCGCGCAGCCGGATAGCGCGCCGGTCCTGGACGGCAGGACCAGCGTCGCGCAGAGGCTGATGGCCGAGGTTGGAAGCTCCCGCCGCGACATCGAAGAACTAAAGGACATTATCAAGCGACAGACCGATACCCTGAGTACCGAACTAGCCTTGGTCAAGATAAAGCTCGCCTCCGTCGAGGCCGAACTTAGCGACACCAAGAAGCGAGCGGACGAAGAGCAGAAGCGAATGTACGAGGAACGGAAGCGAATGGCCGAGGAGCAGAAGCGAATGGCCGAGGAGCAGAAGCGGATGGCTGAGGAGCAGAAACGAATGGCAGAGAAACAGGAGCAGATAGTCGGAGAGCTAAAACAAATCCACGCGCGGGTGGAAGCCATATCCAACTCCTAGACCCTCGGCACATCGATGGTTTCAAACGGAATAGGACTAGCGCCAGGATCAGTGGGGTATTCGAACGGATCCTCTCCACGAACATACGCATCAGTCCTCACGACATCAATCAACCCGTCGTCCTCCGCCAGCCAACCTAAGAACGGCCCGACAAACGCACTAGAACCCCGTCCAAACGCCCCTCCGGGCGTAACGATCGACACACAGCGCGCAAAAGACCAAAGCAAAGCGGCACTCGACAATGTTTCCGAAATCGAGCAGAGGATCAAATTAGCGATACAGACGGTCGAGGCCCTTGAGGAGGTCGAGATTACCGGTATCCAAGTCCGAGGACGCAACGTTAGGGTGCTTACCCCTACCGAAAGGGAAGCGGCCCTCCTCCGAACCAACGACAAATGGGTCAACGAAATTTTCGAAGGAGCGAGGACCAGAGGCGAGGATTGGCACCCGATCAAAATAGACAACGTGGTGAAGGCAGTGGTTGTTGGGGAAGACGGGCATACGATCAAGAACAGCTTCGCCCAGATGTTCTACGCGGAAAACGGGGTGGCGGGGGTCATAAAGTCCTTCTAGCTCTCGAAAGGTGACAAGCGGATGGGTTCGATGGCGGTATTCCTAGCGAGTACAACGGAAGCGAACCGTCTCCTCGAAAACCGCCTGGTTAAGATCGGAGGACAAATCGCCTTCGTGAGCGAGTACCAGAAGATGCCCAGGCCTACCCGATGCTACAACTACAACCGATACAGTCACTACCAAGCAAGATGCGTACACAACACCACCTACGGCAAATGCGCCGGCGATCACCGTTCCGACACGTACACGGCGACGGAAAAGAAGTGCCCGGTATATGGAGAGGCTTACGCAGTTACCGATCTAGGATACCCCGTGTACAAAAGGGAGAAGGCCAACCTGATGCGAACGTTCAGGCAATCGGACATACAAACGCGAGTCTCGGTAACCCATGCCTAAAACAGTCGGAATCCTGCAAGTGAACGCCGGCAGAAGAGCCGGAGTGCAACTAAGCGTTCTCAACGATAAATCGACACAAGACTTTGACGCAATCATGGTTACGGAACCACGCATCATAGACTTTGACAACCAACTGGTAGTGCACCAACACCACTACTGGAACCCCATCAGGCCGACCCTTGTTCGAGGAGACTTGGTCATCCGCTCGTTCAGGTCCCTTTTGTATATCAATAAGAAAACACGGTTTCAGCAAATCCCTGTCCTATCTTCGGACATTGTAGCGGGACTTCTCACGACAAACATATAGAAGATCCTGCTCGTGTCGGTGTACATACCACGAGACAGCGATCTATCGACGGAGGAAAATAATGCTGAGCTGATCCAGAGACTACAGCTAATCACAACCACATGGAAGACAGCTAAGGAGAAATGGGGCACGGATACCCAGCTGCTGGTAGGGGGAGATTTCAATAGATACGACCAACTATGGGGAGGCGACCCCATAGCCCACTCATAGCGTCAAGGGGAAGGCACCCCGATCCTTGAGTAGATGTGCGACAACGGCCTAAAGAGCATACTGCCACGAGGGACGAAGACGTTTCAGGCCAGCCCAACCGAGTCCACCATCGACCTGGTGTTGGCAACAAGTGGCCTCGCCGAGAGGTTTCTCAAGTGCCAAATCCACGAGATAGATTATGGATCGGACCACCGAGCTATTATGTCGATTCTCAACGACCAAAGGGCCCAAGACAACGAACGCTAGAGCTTCAACCTTCACAAGACGGACTGGGACGTAGTCTGCAAAGAACTGAAGGAACAGAGGGACTATCCAATAGCAATCAACACAACCAAAGAACTAGATGCCCAAACTGAGTCAATCATTCTGCGAGTTTATGAGGCAGTGTCAAGGCACTCCCCGAAGAAGAAGCCGTCACTATATATGAAGGCATAGTGGGATGATGAGTTGTCTATGCTCCGATACGAGTACACGATGTTGCGCAACAGACACACGAGTCGGATCAGGAACGGCGACTTCTAACCACAACTCGAGGCCGAGGTTAGGGCAGCAAGACACCGGTTTCACCACGCGATCCGGGACAAAAAGAAGCGCCACTGGCAGGCATTCCTGGAGGAACCCGACAACGTATGGAAAGCGGCAAGGTACCTCAAATCAACGGAAACGGCATTTGGACACATCCCAATGTTAGTGGACAACGGGCACGAGGTCGAGGAAGAGAAGGACAAGGCAGTGGTACTCCTGAGAACCTTTTTCCCGCCCATACCTCCTGGTAGAGCAGAGTTGGTAGCGAGCCGGCCTAGTATAATGCTGGCCAGGGAGAACCCCCAACTTACACTGGAGGAAGTAGAATACATAGTCCGGCAAGCAAAGCCATAGAAGGCCCCAGGGGTGGACGGCCTACCGAGCGCCGTCTAGAAGGAGGTATAGCCGGTACTACAGAACTAGATCCTCGCCATCTTCAACGCGTTAGTCGGAATAGGGGTCGTGCCGAGGGTGTTCAAGACGGCCCGCATTTTGCCGCTTCGGAAACCAGGAAAACCCGATTACACAGCACCAAAAGCATACCAGCCGATCTCGTTGCTCCCTACCCTGGGAAAGATTCTAGAGCGGGCCGTCGCCAGAAGGCTATCCTTCTGGGCAGAGACGCACGCACTTCTGCCGGAAAACCAGTTCGGCGCTCGGCCACTACGATCGTGCGAACAAGCGTTGATCCTCCTTACAACAAAGATCAAGGAGGCATAGAAAAGACGCAAGATCCTATCGTTAGTGAGCTTCGACGTCAAGGGGGCGTACAATGGAGTGCCCCGCGACGTTATGGCAAGTAGGTTGCTATGTAAGGGAATCCCTGCGAACGTGGTGCAATAGGTGAGATCCTTCTGCTCCGAGAGGAAGGCAACTATTGTGGTGAACGGGTTCGAGACGGAAGTATCGCATATCCCCTTTCCAGGGCTCCCCTAGGGGTCGCCGCTTTCGCCTATCCTATATATCTTCTTCAACGCCGACCTGGTCGAAGAGGGGATAGACAAAAACAAAGGGGCAATGGGATTCGTCGACGACTATACAAAATGGACGGTCGGGGATACCGTCGAGGAGAATTTGGAGACACTGCAGAACGCGGTAGTGCCTAGAGCCCTAGAATAGGCATCTAGAAGCGGAGCGACATTCGAAGGTGACAAGACGACGCTAATACACTTTATCCTAACCCGGCGGTAGAAGGATGTCATACGCCCTATGCAAGCGCTGTGGGTGAACGGTGCTTCAGTGGGGCCCTCGGACATAGTGAAGATCCTTAGAGTGATGCTCGATAGCGAGCTGAACTTTAAGGAGCACGTCGCTAGAGCAGCGAAGAGAGGATGGTACTACGCGTCGGCGTTATCTCGACTACAAGGTGTCAAACCATCCACAGCACGTCAGCTATACGAAGCTATCGTCACCTCGAGGATTGACTATGTAGCGGTAGTGTGGTTCTCAAAGTATATAGGTAGGAACATGCCATCGTGGATGCAACGATTGCTCACCCCGATCGAGCGCTTCGCAGCTAAGATGATCACAGGATGCTTCCGGACTATCTCCGGGGAGGTAGCGCGCGTAGAGGCTTCCATCCTCCCAGCTAATCTCCGTCTATCGCGAAGAACGGCATAACTCTGGACACAAGCCCATACCCTCCCGAAGACTAATCTGATGTGGAAGATCCTAGAGCGACAGGCGTCAAACACAAGCACTAGAGGCCATAGGACCCCCTTCTCACATATGGCCCTGGTCATGCAACGACCCCCGAGGAACCTGGAGACGATCGAAGCCTTCACGGTGGCCCCCTGGCATCAACCGCCTAGGCGATGGGTAGATATCACCAGGGACGGAGAAGAAGCAGCAAGAAGATGCCTGGGCGTATAGGAAACCGAGCTACAGGTGTTCACAAGCTCGTCAGTCAAGAATGGCAAGGTGGGCTACAGCGCGGTAGCGTGGATAGACAACAAGGTAAAGGCCCACGCATAGCACACGCTTGGCACGGACAACGAGGTGAATGGCTCTATAGCTAGCCTGGCGGCCATCATAGAAGCAATACAAGGGACTGAAGTGGCCTTCAACGGCATTATAGCACTACGCAAGGCCACCATCTACTCGGACAACATATCAACACTCTAGGCTATCTCAACCCCGAACCGTCAGAGCGGATAGAGCCTGATCCGACACATCATTAGGGCACTGTGGAACAACAACTCGGCAGGGAAACACATCCGCCTATCATGGGTTTCCCGTCATTCAGATGTCCCGGGTGTCAAGGAGGCGGTCAGGCTGGCTAGAGCAACAACGACCCTAGAAAGCCCGGTTACAACCCGACCCCGGACCAATAGTAGCTTCAAGTCAGCTGCCACCAGCGCTCTCCGCCGGGTACTAACCACGTCGAACCACAGCAAGGAATGGACCACCGGCAGGCACCTCAAGGCGGTCGATGCCGCCCTGCCAGGAAAACACGTAAGGCTTCTTTACGACACCCTATCGAGGACGGAGGCGCAAACACTGGCACAACTGCGAACTGGACATTCCAAACTTCGGAGTTTCCTCACAACGATTGGAGCAATGGCAAGCGACCAGTGCGAATGTGGTCAAGGTAAGGAGGACACGCGCCATTTCCTTTTCCACTGTCTCAGGTACCAGCACCTACGCGGCGAAATGGTCAGGGAAGGCAAGGAGCGATACGGGGACCTGTCATACATGCTTGGAGGGAGATCCAGCCACAAAAAACCTGATGGATCAGACCTTGACGGACCAAGGGAGAAATGGAAGCCGAACGTGGCAGCGGTCAGGGCAACGATCAAGTTTGCCATGAAAACAGGGAGACTGAGTCCGCAAACCCTATCATCATCCACCATAACATAACTCTCCCGCAGGCTGGGAGCTGAGACGACCCAGAACAGCACAAGGAGTGCGTGGTGTGTAGGCTGTAGGATGAAGCTGCGACCCCTGAATGGGTGGATTATATAACTATCGAGTATTAGCTAGGAGTGGGGCTACATAGGACCTGCGGTCCTGCACAGCCAATGGGAAGAAACGAAACGAAACGAAACGAAACGAAACGAAACGTAGTGGGTCCAGTGACGCCCAGCGGCATTGCTGAGATAGAAGCGCGCCAAACCCATGCGCGAAAAGCAACCCAGGCGCATATTAAGCTCCTACAGAAGAGCGTTGCTCGGGTACTTTACCCCTCAGGGCCAAGGAAGACTGGGCGTATTCTCTTCTGGGCATCTTCGGGGTCTCCACATTATCAGCCACTGAGTGCTGTCGATCCATCCTTGTCCCGAGCCTCGATATCCGTCCCTTTGTCGATAACAAGCCGTGCCATAGCCTCGTAGCCGAGCAGAGGGCCGTCGCTCCATCTAGGATGTGCGCAACAAGAAATCCGGTGCCAATGCAGCGTAGACTGGGCCTGTTGCCCACCCTTTGCCCACTTTGTGGTCTTGGTGGTCATCGCTGTTGGGGGTTGGGATGGTGAGGGTGGACCCCTCCATTCCACTTCCACTTCCACTTCCACTTCCACTTCCACTTCCACTTCCACTTCCACTTCCACCATTTCCACTTCCACTTCCACTTCCGCACTCATCCCATATTTGTACAATCCGACCGCAGAGTTCGTCCTCAGAAATCAACTCCATCGCAAGAAAGTCAACAGCTTTAAAATAGGTACTGAGCATCTATAATTTTTATGTTTAAGTCACTGACCATGATAAGCCTTTCGACGCATCGGATCTCGCACGCGGAAAGAGAGCGACGCGATTAACCAGGTCCTTGGAACGGCCGGCAAATTTACGATCATGCTGGAAAGGTCAAACGCTATGTTTCCGACGATTATCGACAGTATCGGAAGGAGGAACCTGGAGACGAGTTGGGATCGTCTTGCCATCGTTTCTAACTGTTGCCAATATCCAATCCGGCTGAACAAAGAAGAGCTCCAAGAGAAGTCCTGCAGTCTCGATCTGTCCATGTTAGCGTTGTGTCTCCTCAACGGGGAGATCATCCATAACGACAGAACCGGAGAAACGCATCGCGCACCGTCCTTGACAAGCGTCTCCGCGTACTTGCGGACGCACTTCTTTAATGAGTTCCACGGCCTCGGATCGATCGCAGCCTGACGTTTAACAAGAGCTGCCGCTTCATCAACGTTAAACTGGACGCGCGTGGCATCATAACCGAGGGATACCTCTGGAAGCTCGGTAGAATCGTTCGGACTATAAACTTTTCTGACCAGTTGCCGGAATCAAAGAAGCCGCGTGGCAGCTTGACGGTGCACCAGCGGAAAAGGCTTGCCCAACTTGCCCACGAACTACGATCCCTCTCCCATGTTCCCCTTGCCCGTTCCATTGAAGACTATTTGCGGCTTGATTCCTCTAAGAACAGCAGGAGTCAGCCCTAGCGGTCGCAGTTTCCTAGAAGGTATATGCGAATGGCGGCTAAGAGGTTGGTCGAGGCAATCGACGGAGGCGAGACACTCCGTCTCGGCAGCCTCTGGGGCCGGGGGGAAGGTCTAACCCCGTACAAGGCCATATTCATTTGGGAGGGTGGGGACGATGCTCGGGAGATCAACGCCAACCAGCAAGAAGTTCCGTCATTTGTCTTCACAGCGTCGCGCCCAAAGCAACCCAATTCCAGCACGGTCGGCACCAACGACATAGATCATCACGTGTCCCTTGAGGTCAGATTCACCGACCTCGACATCGAGCATCGCGTTCCGCGATTGTATGTTAGGCGCTGGCTTTCTGGCTTGTGCTTTTTCAACGGCTGTCCAAGGAACAGAGTGATCTTCCCGTGGCCGCCTTCAGTGGAAACCATTATTCCCTGACGGTAGGGGACTATTATATGGCTTGAATGGATTGAAGGCCGGCACAACAGGCCGGCACAACAGGCCGGCACAGCGGGGCAGCTCATGGGATGCGCGAGTGGTGATTGTGAGGACGAGCGAAACGCAGGGGCGAGGCTGTGGGAGAAGTCGGGTCTGCAAGGCAAGAAAGTTTCGAGATCTAGGTCGGTTGTGACGAGTCTAGGGCGGGTGGAAGGAGCAGTGCAGGGCAGGCAGAGAAAGGAAAGCAGGTGGGGGAAGGGGCACCTTGGTCCACAGCACATCACCGAACATGCTATATGAACACCAAATCCAGTATATTGCAATGACTGTACAACCTTGACTGTAATGTTCAACACTTTCTAGACAGCTTTCCCATTTCGGGTTGACTAGTCCCGAGAGTAGGCCCGGGTGATGATGTAGCCTCCCCTTGAGTCGCTGGCCGCCTGCAAGTCGCCTAAAAGTTGCCCAAGTGGTGATGCCAGCTCCTCATCCGGTGCACCACCCAAATCCTTCTCAGCCAGGTGCCTGAAAAAGCGCTGATAGCAACCTAAAGTCGTGTCGTCACAGGAATCTCTCCGCTTCAGATATTCCAAGAACCCGGCCTCGTATTGTTGCAAATAGTTCTTGAACCCTGTCTCTGGTTGGAAATCGAGCGGTCGACGCAGAAGTCAACCCAGCATTGTAGCGTATGAGAAAGCAGGCTGTCCTCGGGCGTCTGCGGCTTGTAGTCTGTGGAAAACTGTTGGTGGTGACACAACGGCTGCCTCAGGGCGTCCATTTGACCGTTCATCGCAATGGTAGATAGTGCGGAGAACAAAGGAACTCCTTAAAAGCAGAAGTATGATGCCGTATAGTGGTGGGCGAGGTACGTCGCGAGAGTGAGTCGCTGTTGAGAGTGCGTTGTTGTTGCGGCTGTTGGGAGAAGAGAAGCAAGGAGTGTGCGAGTGCTGGGTTGCGGTTTCTTATAGACTGCTATACGGCTGCTGCCTACAGTCTGCCCCGAGTTTGCCTCTGGGTCGTGGAGATGACGATGGGGAGTTGTCTCTGGAGGTTGGGAGAGATGGGGATGGGGAAGTCACGCAGGCGCGGGGCGCGCAGGTGCGGGGTGATGCCGACCCTCCGGCCGGCGCTACCATCGAGGTCTGCAGCCGCTGGTACATCGCTGAGGACGGCGTCCTAGAGTCGGCGAAGTACCCGACCGACGCGTACGGCACGCCGAGCATCGCACCCTGGACGAGGCCGTACTGCGAGACGCCGTCCGCGGTGCAGGCTGAGGTGCAGAGCTGGACCGAGTTGGGCGTCACGCAGCCGGCGAACGCATGCCCGTCTGCGGAGCAAGCCTTTTCCAAATCGTCGGTCATCAAAGACGACCCCTTCTTCACCAAATCAGTCAAGTCGGAACACACAATATGCAGACCAACCAAAGCAACCCCATTGTTTCGGGTGAGACCGAACCCATCTCATCGCGTAGGCTCGAGCAGATGTTGGAGGAACGTGGCGTACCAATTCCTGACCGGGTTGCTGGCGCCAACCAATCTGTACCCTCCCCGGCCTCATCGGACGCAACGAATCCGTTTACATCGAGCGAGTTAGCGCACATCCGCAGGCAAGGCAGGATCGGCGCCAAGGCGTCAACCGACGACGAGCCTCAAGACGCCCCCCAGCAACTTCATCCGAGCGTCCGTGTCATCATCGAGTATTCAGAGCAATGACGAAATATGGGCTATGATAAGATAACACGTGGTGGGGTTGTCCGGCCGCACGGGTCAGCTTCAGGGCGCACGTGACTTCTGGCAGACGTCCCGTGCAAAAGCGAACCCACTCACCACTTGGCAGAAAGGGTGTCGAGGTCGACGTGGGCGAAAAAAACCACTGTCCTGCTTGTCATGCCGTGACATCCTTACGAAAACACAAACATCACATGCCCATTACACTCCTCGCTGGGCTGCCACTCCCCACTGGGCCGTCACTCCCCGCCAGGTTTCAACCGGGATGATGGGTTTTGGTCCCGATCTGGTATTTGCGGAACAATCGGGTCGGCGCCCCGTAAGGCTGAGAAGGCGCCCATCCCAATCAGGTATGGCGGCGCGGGAGATCGACGGGATCAAACAGAGGGCCCCTGGGGAGCCCCACTGTTTGAGTATTGAAGGGGAAAACGAGATGGACCCGCCAGCATTGTTTTGCGGCAGCTCCACCCCACTTCGCCTCCCGTTTGCCGCCGCAACGACGGAGCCAATCATTCCCCAGACTGCTTCCAAAACGGGAAAAGGCCTGACTGATGATGATTGGATGGCCGGATCGTGCGCTGCCAGCCAATCAATCCCGGGATGTCGCCAAACCTGCCAAGCTTTGCCGTGTAAGTGAGTGCGCTTGCCATCTGCAGCAGGCTAACGGGCGGGAGCTCACTGCAAATGTGCTTGGTGTTGGGTTCGGCGGGGAACCTGGAAGTTCCAGCCTGCTCTCAGAGCCGGAAGTCCGGGGAACCTGGAAGTTGACGCCAGCCTGCTCTAGTGCAGGAAGTCCAAGCTCCCGTCGATGGCACACTCCACACAATAGTGCCGCCAGCGCTCTGTCACCAAAGCACTAACAGCGGGACCTGAGACACGAAACGCATCACATCCCTCTTGTCACCCCAACCACACGCTCCACACAGGAGTGTGCAACAAGACGCTTCCCATCACCCATACCCATACTTCTGAGATATTGTTAACTACAGTATATAACTATGGTCCTCCGACTCTTTCATCGGCGAGTCCCATCCTCTGTTTTCCATTTCCAAGATCTAACGGCGATTCATCTGAATAACGGAGGTGAGTAATTCTGGGGTTTTGACTGCCAATGATGCTCGGAGCTGATAGAGTCTGGACTGAGTTGTAGGGGACTTAACAACACAGCCCTCACACTTGGTGACCATTCGAGCTATTGTTGCGGCGCAACCAACACCATCTGCTGCGCTTCCAGAAAGGAGTCTTGTCGTCCACAATAACAACATCTTTACCTTCCGACAATGTCTTCCACCGGCTCCTCTGCCGCCACTTCTTCTGCGCCATCAGCACCTTGGGGTCCCATCACCCTAGTTTTCTTTGTTATCGTAGTGCTGGTGTTCATATTTGGGACCAGTCTGCGGAAACACCGGCGCGAAATACTGACCCTCGCACAGCGACTGTCGCCAGTGCGAGCGTTTGGGGGAACGTCACGGGCGCCCTCGTCTATGCCCGTAAGCACTTCTCCCACTTCCAGGCCCACCACCTCGCCGAGATCCAGCGCCTCGCCAGCGCCATGGTCTTCGTCCCCAACCTTCCCACCTCCCCTACCACTCCATCTTCACCTCCCTCCCGCGCCAGTTCTGCTCCCTCCTCGGCCTGTCAGCCGGGTCCCGCTCTACCTCGCCATCACGGCGGGCACCCGTACGGCCACTCGCAACTATACATACCCGCAGGGCCTGGGAGGTACAGCCGGGCGACGCATTACAAAAGCAGACAGCAGTGAGCAGGGCCCGCGGCGAACGAACGTGGTTTCCGGACTGAGGCTGACGGCACCCCAAAGCAATCGGTAGATAACCTCGGGGGCTACTCGGTTAACCCCGAGGCGCATCACGATGCCTACTACAACCAACCGTACGAGCCCAGTCCCGGCCACGGCGGGTACGAACACCAGAACCCGTTTCACGACGACGCCGGGCGACCGATATTGACGCACAACGACTCGCATGTCGGGCAGAGCGACCCGTACCACGACAACCTTCAGCCGCCCACGAACAACAACTCGATCAAGCGGTGGAAAACGGTGAAGCAGGTGCTCCTGTACCGCGGAAACTTGGTGCTGGACTGCCCGATCCCCCCGAAGCTGCTGAACCAGCTGCCCCACGGCGAGCGGGACGAGTTTACCCACATGCGCTACACGGCCGCGACCTGCGATCCCGAGGATTTCTACGAGGAAAACTTCACCCTCCGCCAGAAGCTCTTCAGCAAGCCCCGCCACACGGAGCTCTTCATCGTCGTGACCATGTACAACGAGGACGAGATCCTGTTTGCGCGCACCATGATCGGCGTGCTGAAGAACGTCGAGTACATGTGCAAGCGGACCGAGAGCAAGACGTGGGGCAAGGACGCCTGGAAGAAGATCGTCGTGTGCGTCGTCAGCGACGGGCGTGCCAAGATCAACCCCCGGACAAGGGCGCTCCTGGCGGGTATGGGAGTATACCAGGAGGGCATCGCCAAGCAGCAGGTCAACGGCAAGGACGTCACGGCCCACATCTACGAGTACACGTCCCAGGTCGGCATGGTCATCAAGAACGACGTCGTCCAGCTCGTCCCCGAGCAGCAACCGGTGCAGATGCTGTTCTGCCTCAAGGAGAAGAACCAGATGAAGATCAACTCGCACCGCTGGTTCTTCCAGGCCTTTGGCCGCGTCCTGGACCCCAACATCTGCGTGCTGATCGACGCCGGTACCAAGCCCGGCGGCAGCTCCATCTACCACCTGTGGAAGGCGTTCGACCTGGAGCCCATGTGCGCCGGCGCGTGCGGTGAGATCAAGGCCATGTTGGGCACGTGCGGCAAGAACCTGCTCAACCCGCTGGTCGCGACGCAGAACTTCGAGTACAAGATGAGCAACATCCTCGACAAGCCTCTGGAGTCGGCCTTTGGCTTCATCTCGGTCTTGCCCGGCGCCTTCTCGGCCTACCGGTACATCGCGCTACAGAACGACAAGAACGGCCAGGGCCCGCTGGAGAAGTACTTTGCCGGCGAGACGCTGCACGGCGCCGGCGCCGGCATCTTCACGGCCAACATGTACCTCGCCGAGGACCGTATCCTCTGCTTCGAGCTCGTCACCAAGCGCAACTGCCACTGGATCCTGCAGTACGTCAAGTCCGCTACGGGCGAGACCGACGTGCCGGACACGGCGACCGAGCTAATTCTCCAGCGCCGCCGCTGGCTGAACGGGTCCTTCTTCGCCGCCATCTACGCCATCGTCCACTTCCACCAGTTCTTCCGCTCCGACCACTCCTTCTTCCGCAAGATCGCCTTCTTCATCGAGTTCGCCTTCAACACGGTCAACATGATGTTCGCCTGGTTCGCTCCTGGCAACTTCTTTTTGGTGTTCAAGATCTTGGCGACCAGCTTGGGCGACCCCCAGCTGCTGGGCGACGTCGGGCGCATCCTCGGCGTGGTCTTCACCTGGCTGTACGGCGTCTCGCTGGTGACATGCTTCGTCCTCTCCATGGGCAACCGGCCGGCCGGTTCGAGACCGTTCTACATGGCCATGATTGTGTTCTGGGCGATTATCTTTGTGTAAGTCCCTTTCCTTTTTTTTTTTTTTTTTTTTTTTTTTTTTTTTTTTTTTTTTGCTACTCCTCTGTCTCCGTTCTCTCGATGGTTTTGACTGACCAAAAACTCCCGGAAAACAACAGCTACCTCATGTTCGCCGCCATCTACATCGCCGTCAACGCCATCCTCACCGACCTCAAGCTGCACGGCTTCTCGATCGAATCCCTCTTCCAGAACCAAGTCTTCTACACGCTCATCGTCTCCGTCATGTCCACCTACGGCCTCTGGCTCGTCGCCTCGCTCATCATGTTCGATCCCTTGCACATGGTCACCTCGCTCGTCCAATTGCACCCCTAGCATCTCCGTTGTGCTCCACGACGTTTCCCAATTCCGCTCTGATCCGTGGCCTTCTTGTTGCCAAAACCACGGTTTCTCTTCATTCCCGGAGCCTGCATCTTAGCCTTCTGATCTTTCCACTCCTTTACCAAGTCTTTGGACACATTGGACGCAGGCTCGAGCGTCGGCTCCCAGTCGACTAAAAAGTACCATACGCCGCCCGTGACTTTCTCTCCAATAATTTTCTTGACTATCTATTGATCTGGGGGAACGGTGCCGTCTTCTCCCGTCAAAATCTTGTCTTGGCTGTCTAGAAAAGCCAGGTCGGCTTCGCTCTAACCCTCCAACCGCTAACTGTGAAGATCCGGTCCATCAGGTTCTTCAGAACTACCGAGTTCCATGTGATCCGTGATAGTGCTGTCAGTGTGTAAAGAGCTCTTAAAATCTCTTAAGTCTTCATTCTCTAGGGAATGACCCTCTGTGTCGTCTATAACCCGTGTCGCACGAATAGAACCGTCGTGGGAAGATTCCACTATATCGGAATATTTCCCTATAACACAGCCGGCTAGAACAGAATATTATAATATTGAAACTCCCACCGGATGAACAGAGCTTACGCATGTTGCTAGTAGATCCGCTAAGAATCTCGTCGAAGTATTTGCATGACACTTCACTATCTCTCGTACAAGAGGGTTCCGTGTGGCCGTATCCAGCGATAGCCTTGTTGCCAACCGTTTTACCGCCTAAGACGAGTTAGCAAATGGCCTAGGCAAAACAGCCTCTGCGGTACCTTGATTATCGCCGTTGATTTTAGGGTTGGGTATAGAGATGGGCTTCGGATGCAGCAGGTTCCCGTCTTCATCGACGATGCTAATGACGTCGATGGGCAGAAACTGGGTTTTGTTTTGGGGTTGGTCCTGGCTAGTTTTCCTCCTCTTGGGAATACTGCCAGGGGCCCCATTAAAGTTCCGGATCTCGGGATTGTATGCTTGGACAAGCGAAGCCATGTTAAAAGAGGGGGTTGATAACTCCATAAGGCGCAATATTGCCAAGGGAGAAGATAACTGCTAGAACTAGGAGGAGGTGGGGGGGGGGGGGGGGGGGGAAGACTCTTAAAGCAACCCAGAAGGATCGACTGACTAGCCGCTACAGGCGTTTCTCATGAACGTATCTCTAGGTATATCCTCTAGTTTTTGCATTGGATTTCTCCTCGAGGGGATATACTTCGCTGCCTGTGAAGACTTCTAAATCGGTATGCCCAGCTGGCTGCTTTCACCATCGATGAGCATTACAATCCTTCCAACTGCCCTAATAAGGTCCCGATGGCCAGGCGATGCTTTGCATGCCTGGGAAAGTTGATACATTATAACCACCGAATCAGAAATCTCGAACGCCCAGAAGGCAACCGCCATGTCAAATAAGGGCCAGCGCCGCTATGGATTCTCATCATGCAACGCTCTACCTACCCTGGAACAACCGAGCCATTTTTGGAGGGAATGACAACTTACCCTGTTAGGTTGAATTCAAAGTGCTGAGTCCGCCAAGGAACCTAGCTACAAGAGCCATTTCCGGCGTGCAAGATCGGACCTGCGTGGATACTATAAGCATCCCGCCTGCCTTTGCCAGAACCAGGAACGGGTGCACGTAAGTCCATTATACTGGGATCTATGCTTGCTAAGCCGGAAACGATTTCGCTGACGCCGTGATGGGCGTAGGTGGATATAGTCTCGTTCGCTTATATAAGTGGACAAGATGCTACTGGCGGATCGGATATCACCCAAATCGTCGGTGCTTCCCTATAGCTCAGTCACAACACGTACCCTTTTTTGCGATTCAGGTCGGTGCCATTCCTGCCATTCAGGTATATACTTCGCTAACTACTAGTCAAGATTGCAACAAAGTTGCCGTGACCATATGTACGGTACCTATTGTATCTGCCTGTAAACCAATGAGAAGGAGGGCGGAGCTCGATCAAGAAGTGGTCCGGGCTTGAAAGCTGTTTGTTTGTACGTTTGTTTGTTTAGTGCTTTGACACTTATCAACGGCAGAAAAGGTACTGTATGTAAATGCGGAGTAAATACCTGAATTGCAGAAACATGTACATGTAGCAGTGGCAGAATAGGTGACCCGTCCGTACTTACCACATCGTAGGTATGTACCTGGGTGGCTGAAGCGGTGCTGTCTAATTATGTAATATCCATCGGCCTCAGCTTTTATTCCTTGGCGTTTTGGCAATGCTCCACAGCACCATTCGCACAAATTAGCGTTGATGGGATCCGTGCTTTTTCTGGCGTTGATCTCGTGCAGCAAAGGCAGCAGCGTATGCTGCCATTACCCGTTGACGCATACCATTGCTCATCAATGTAGCAATAACAGGAAGGAAGCTTCTAAAGGTTTTGATTACCTTTTGCACTTTGGGAAGGCATATATTGAATTTGTTTGCGTGTCCTGCCTCTCCCTCGTCGGCGCTTTTCCCGACCACTCACTCACTTGACGCGTTGCCGAACCCGCATGCAAGCATCTTCGCGACCTATGCGCTTGTTCCCCAACACTAGCTACTAAAACTTGATATCTGTCTTCGGCACACGCTCGCGATCCGGGAAGTCGTCGTCTCCGTTTCGGCCAGCCAACAATCAAGGCCCCCCAAGTCGCAACACTCCGCAACTATGGCGTCCATGCGCAAGAGGCCTAGAACTAAGCCCGAGGACAACCAGGCCGAACACCCCTTTACTATCAAGGTCGTCGACCCCAAGGACAAGGAGCAAAAAAAAGAAGAAGCGCCGGCGCGCCGAGAACGGCGAAAAAGACGACAGAACCCAGAGAATCAACCTGCAGAAATCTCCATTTGCGCCCTGCGGCAAGTTTAAGACACACAAGTCGATGGATCTGTCTTACCAAATCGATTCGGCAAAGAAATGGACAGAGATGATAAGATACAATAGTTTCGTCCGTAAGTCCAATTAGGTTTATTATACCCTCTGGCCTCGTGAACACATCAAACTAATATACCTGTCCGCTCTGTCGCACAGTTAATGGGACCAAGTACTTTAGCGAGAGCTTCATCTACATCGCCAATGACTCTAGTATAGAGCGGCAGAAGGCCGTCGACAACGATAATTCGATACAGCAGAGGAAGAAGTCTGCCGGTGACTAGGTTGCCCGTATCTTAGAGATCCGCGCAAGCGACGAACACTACGTATATACACGTATCTACTGGATGTACTGGCCCGATGAGCTCCCACAAGGGACGCACAATGGCAAAAAGACAGTCCAAGGCCGCCAACTATACCACGGCATTAACGAGTTGGTCGCATCTAATCACAGTAAACGGCCCTAGGGTTGCGGTACAGCTAGCGCTAGAACCAATACTGATATCAGCGAAGTGGATATTATCGACGTACTGAGCGTCGCATCGCGAGCGGAAGTGAAGCAATGGTACGAAGAGAATGACGAGGACATACAACACGGGCTGTTTTAGAGGTAGGCGTTTGATGTGAGGACGTATGAACTTTCGGTATATAGTTGACCTCCGGTCTTACTTCCCTTATTGATATATCACGCTGATTTTACATCCCCCTAGTCGATCGAGCTTGTTTACCGTTGTCATACGCCCGGGAACCCCGACAACATACTAGTCGGGTGCACAACAGAGTCATACAAGGAGTAGATACATAAGCGTACATCATTAACGATGCGCTCAGGACAGTATATAAGTTCTTAGGCACCGACAAACTACACCTACCCAGGTAATGACTAAGACAGAGGATAGCAGCGACGAGGGCAAGCGCCTGTTAAGTCCCCCCGAAACGAGCGCGGACGGTTCCACGGAACACTCCATCGACGTCGAGGCCGAGGCCACGCCACCGGATACAGTTCATGTCGCATGAAAGACAACGTCGAGGTTAGACAGGCGGCCGACGCCGGAGCTGCTTCGGCCGCGCCTGAAGAACCCCTCCTTTTACGGCCCGAGGCGCGGGCGACGAGCGAGAACACCAACGCAGACACAACGAACAAGCCGTCCACAGCCGGCGAGTCAACGCCGGGTCGAAAGCCAGGCAGGTCACTGAAGAACGGGTCAAAGGCTAACAGTGAGAGGGCGCGGCCGTGGGAGGGGCTCTTCGAGGCGGTACTGAAGACGGCGGATGTGGGGCCGCCGCTGATAGAGTTCAAAGACTTGCGCGAGGGGGTTGTCGGTGGGGAGAAGACATGGACGGAGCATATCAAGTGTCTGCTTTGTGGGAATCAAGTCAATTAGTGGCTGAAACGAATCTGGAAGAATGAAGGATTGAGTTTGGGTTTGGATGTAGTTATGAATACTGTAATTAGATCACTGGACCCGGCAGCGCAAATGGGTCCACGCGGCTATAGCAGAGGCCTACCGGCACCACTTCTACGGGCACGTCGAAGCCGAGACGACCAAGTACTTGGTCATGATCCTGGCGGACCCGTCGCGGTTTCTGTGCTACACGCGCGAGCACTGCGGGCGCATCATGAGCCGGCTGGCCTGGGACCAGCGGCAGCAGGGGGTTAAGAACGGGTGCAGCGCCGAGACGACGCTGCACTGGGGATCGGTGTCGGGCCCCATCACCAACACTATGACGACGCTCTGGCACCTGCCCTGGGCGCTGAACCCGTGGAAGCGGTTTGAGGTGGCTCACGCGGCGGAGCAGCGGGCATGGTGGCTCGACAACTACGACATCTCGAAGCGGCGCTTTCTGGCGGGCGACCTGCCCAAGGACACATGGGCGTACCGGTATATGGAGCAGGTGCGGGCCGGCGGCAATGAGACGCTGCTGCAGGAGCGCGACGAGGAGATGTTTGCGAGTTGCATGATCGGCTTCATTAACCTCATAGGCGTCGTCACTATCTCGGGCCCACTCAAGTTCTTCCTCATGGCTATGGCGCTGCACCCGGAGTGGCAACGCAAGGCGCAGGCCGAGATCGATCAGGTCTGCGGCGACGACATGCCGACCCTAGCCAATTTTGCCGACCTGCCGACTGTTAGGGCCATCCTAAAGGAGACGGTCAGGTGGCGCTCGGGTGTGCCGCTTGGTGAGTTTACGTTTCTGCCTTCCTGCTGGGGACATATCTGGCATCACTGACTGAACATTATTGTGGTTCTAGGGGTGCCTCACCAAGCCGAAAAGGACGACGTGTACCGCGGGGTGCCTATCAAGAAGGGGACCATCGTTCTGGCATGCGAATGGTAGACACCCCTTGTTCCAATAGTAAAGATCCGCAGTCGGAAGCTGACATCCACTCCTCCACGATCCAGGAATATCAACCGCGTGCCAGAGCGGTACCCTGACCCGGACAACTTTCGACCGGAGCGGTACCTGGAGCCGGGCTGGCCGTCGTACCAGGAGCCGCTGACAAAGTATCCCAACTTCCGGGACGGCTATGGGATGCACTCGTTTGGCTGGGCCGGCGCACGTGCCTGGGCCAGAACATCGCGGACGACGAGATGTTTGTGTTTGGCGCCGCGGTGCTCTGGGGGTTTGACATGTCACAAAAGATCGACCAGCGCACGGGAAAGCCGGTCCCCATCGACACGCAGGCGACAAACAGCCACGTCGTCCTGGAGCCGGACCCGTACGAGATGTCGTTCAGGGCCCGGAGCGAGGCGCGCGCGGCACAGATTGTGCGTAACTATGAGCAGGTGCGGCCGACGCTCAAGGTTGTGGACTGATTGGGGAAACACACGCTGGGATCAGTGTTAGAGTAAGGGTTATTTTCACAACACGAATCGTTCACCTTGACCCACTTCTGAAAGGGTCCCGGAGGAGGTGTCTCGTCAGGTATCCAGATTCGGTAGAGCCAAAATGTCTACTTTTTTCTTCTCTTCTTCCTAGAGCACTCCCTCCATTCCCCTCTGCTTTCTCGCGAGCAACCCTCATATAGTCTTTAGCCAGTGGTATGACTGTCGTGGCCGTCCAATATCAACAACCGAGCCTAGGTTGGATCTTGAGGCTTGGTCAGGGGGATGAACACCCGTTGAAGCCATTCCAGCGCCACGGCTTGGTTAGTCCAGCCTTTCTCGGTCGCAGTGAACAACCGGTCATCCAATCCATCCTTTTCCACCGGAAACCACTGCTGTTGAACACCCCCGCCCTTGAAAATGACGGCAGGGGGGAGGGCTATACCTGTAGCCGAGATGCACTCGATAAAGGACGTCCATTTGTTCTGTCACTGATGTGGCCCCATTACGCTAATGCGTCTGAGCAGACGAAGGTGTCAATGCTACTCCTAGTGTCAGTGGCGATAGCGACACCAGCGAGGTTTTGGTCTCCGGTGGAGCCGACTGAGACTGGGATGGTGTCAACCCAGCAGCAGCAGTCTCCTGGCTTAAACTTTGTGCCCGGGCGCCGCCGTCTGCCTCGCCCATGGCTCTGTACGCGGGGGACGTCGGTTACGGCATTCCGCCCTGAAGCCGACTGTACAAGGACCATTTGTCGTCAGGGTCTCGGGTGTTCCAGAGACCCCTTCCTATCGAGAAACGTATTCGGCCGGGCTGCTGCTAGGCATCCTGGCCGGCTTGTTCATCGGCTTCACCTTTTTCAAGCCCGGCCCGACGCTTGCGGGGATGAGAGACGTCCTCTACGCCGTCTTCATGGTCACCACGCTCTTTACCACGCTGGTGCAGCAGATCCAGCCCCTCTTCATCACGCAGCGTTCCCTCTACGAGGTCCGCGAGCGCCCAAGCGAGGCCTATTCATGGAAGGCCTTCCTCATCGCCAACATCATCGTCGAGATCCCCTACCAGATCCTGACGGGCATCCTCACCTTTGCCTGCTTCTACTACCCGGTCGTCGGCGTCCAGGCGTTCGATGACTAGTGCAAACTGCAAAGCCATTGCATCCTTCGCCCTTGAGGCGGCATGTTGGTGACCCGTTAGATCAGGCTACCCTGAACCCTGTTATCGGATCGTAAGCAGCAGGAGCACACATGATTGGCCCGTGCAGGGACCTCGGGCGGGATGGACCCTCCCTCTCGTTGATGTCCCGCACGGCATGGGATGGACATTTCCCAATGACGTCTTGTTCCCGAGGAGCGCCATTTCCGGGGCCGCTAGCATGGATGGCGAGTGTTCGGCAAGAGTGCCAGACACTGTGGCTGGCTAGGTCTGAAGCTCCCAGAAAAGCAGCAGGGCGGACGATATCATCCGGTGTTATTGGCAGCTGAAAGGCGTCAAGTGGAGGCCCTAACTAGCTATAGCAGCCATAACGAGCCACCTCCTTGTAGTTGCCCTAGCAATGCCCCTAATGACAATAACCTCTACAATGGATATAGCAATAAGGGGTACATAGTCCCCTCTCTCTAACTAATGACTGCTTAGACTAGCACTATAGGGCAACCGAGGCCTCTAAAGAGGGCAGAAACTCTAGAACGATACTACTTAGGGGCCTCCTCAATAGCCTAATTGCCCTAGTGCCAATGATATAGTAGGGAATAGCCTGAGAGCTTGTAAAAGAAGTGCAGAGCCTGTTTAAGGCCTTAGAACATAGAAGCTAGTCGCTAACGAGAGGATTAGAGGTAGTTATAGTAACCTACCTATAGAAGGTAGTTATACTAGCCTACCTATAGAAGGTAGTTATAGAGGCTATTTAAGCTATTATCGACCTAGTATAGAGCCTAACCTAGAGGCGGTCGTGGGCTATAGTAGCCGTAGAAGCTATAGGAGGCCCTAGCTTAGCCTAGCCTAGCTATCTAACAAAGATAGTCCTCTAGAGGACCAATTGAGAGACCCTAATTTAGGGAACTAATCTACTAGCCGAACTAGCCAAGCAAGCCCTTACTAAAATTATCTAAGCTATTAATAACGCTTCGGCGAAGAAGGGAGCCATTGTAGCTCAAAAGCTCCTAAGTAGGGATATAGTAATTACGTTCAGCGACTCTGCTACTAAAGAGTGGTATACCCAGAATACCTAGTAGATTTAACAGACCTTTAGAGAATAGGCTAAAGAAGCCTATAGGACCTATATAGTCTTTATGAAAGGCTTGAAGAAGGCTAAACTATAGGGAGTTATAGAGGAAGCTTTCAGCATTGAAATAGGCCTATAAATAGTCGACAAGGTCAAGTTCTAGCTCCTATATAATATAGGATTTACTAGGGCTATAGTGCTAGTTACCCTCGAGAGCTAAGTAGAGACCTAGAGAGCTTACAAATAGGGAGTGATTTAGAGGGCCTAGATACTAGACTGCGAGCTGTACTAGGTAGCGTTAGAACTAAAGCAGTGCTTTAAATATTAGAAATAGGGCTATATATAGAAGCACTACTAGAAGGAAGCTCTATGTAGAAGGTGTGGTATAGGGGCCTATAGGGAAGGCGAGCAGGCCGAGGAGGCCCTCTGCCTAACCCAAGGGAGCTAAGTACTCTATAGATGTCTCTATTATAGGGGAAGCTATACTACATAGGCTAAGGAGTGCCTAGGTAGAGCTAAAGCTAAGAGGGAGGCTAAGGAAGCCTACTAATACTGACTAAGGGCGTTCGAGCTAGAGCTAGAGCCTACTATAATAATGGCCATTATGGTTACTAAAACAAGCCAAGCAGAGCCTTTCTTCACATTCAAAAGAGCTCAACTATAAGAGGATGAGGAGGGTGTCAGAGGTGCTACGCAGTGTCTACCTCAGCCATGACTAAAAGATCTCCAATGCAATCACTTCATGATTGTATCCTGTATAGTCAGCCTCACCGCTTCAGGTCCCCCTTGCCTGCCGGTGTTCCTGACAATTCATCTCCCTCCTTGGAAGAGCTTGTCCTCAAGCTCCTTAGCGGCGGATGCCAGCCACTAAGATGACGCAATGCAAGTGTCAAACCCCCAATGAACCGTATGACTCGCGTGGGTGGAGCTCCTTTGTCATTGCTGCCTTTCGCAGCGCCGCAATGCGGCTCTCTCTCTCTCTCTCTAAGCCTCCACGCACACCCACTTGGGCTTGAGCGAAGCGCTCCCTATGTAACGGGCTGAGCCCTGCAGAGGCCTCGGCGACCCTCGGCCAACCCCAACCCCTGAAGGGGACCCCTGATCATCCCATGGCCAACGACTCCATCACACTTACCCCTTTTCATTCTTAGCCTCCCTCTGGGCAGACAGAAGCCAACGCGACGCGTTGGCCATGTCCCGTTCTTTTCTTTCTTTTTCAAGCTTAGTTATACTCGTCGAGTCGTCATCAGATAGTTGCAATATACTCCTGTGACCGTTACATTATAACTAAGCTTCAGTCTCCTGTTGTCAACTACAGGAAGTGAGCCAGCGGAAGCACTCCATACAAGCGAGGCACAGCGGAAGCCCTCCAGCCACAGCGGAAGCCCTCCACCAAGCGAGGCACAGCGGAAGCCCTCCACCAAGCGAGGCACAGCGGAAGCCCTCCACCAAGCGAGGCACAGCAGGAACCTATAAGAAGAACCATGATGTCAGACAACGACAACACAAAAGAAGGCGGTCGAAGCGACCGTCAGTTGGCCCAACTGATGCAGTTCCTCACTACCCAGCTGGGAACAATCCAGGCAGGGCAGTCGGAACAGGCCCAGAGGTTCGCCGAAATGGAGGCGCGCCAGGCCCATGAGCGGGAGGCAACCCAGGCGCATATCAAGGCCCTCCAAGAGACCATTGCGTCTCTACAAGCCACGCCATCGACCACGCCCCAAAGCCCAACACCCCAGCACTCCCCACAGTCGCCATCACACCACCGTCTCCCCCTGGCCAGACGAAAAGGAAGATGACCCTCCCGGACCCCCCTCGCTTCGATAGGAACCGGAAGAAATACCGGAATTGGAGGTTGGAAATGGAAGGCAAACTGCATACCGACGGCCGCCTCCTTGGTTCGCCTATAGACCATTTCACCTACATTTACTCACGGCTCGGAGACACCCCCCAGTCAATGGCAGCCGCTTTATACGAGAGCGGCGGCCTAGGCGGTACCCGTAACCCTACTGGCTTCCTCCAGTACCTGACAACCACGTACGAAGACCCCAATGTTGCCCAATATGCACTCAACAACCTCGACAGCATGGCCCAGGGCAAAACAGAGTCGTTTGCAGCGTTCTACCCGAGGTTCGAGAAGCAATTGGCCGATGCGGGGGGCGCCACTTGGCACGCCCCAGTCCAGATCAACTACCTCCGGAAGGCCCTCAACGATGAGATGAAGGACCTCCTCATTCCTATGCTACACTTACCAAAGGATTATCCGGGATTCGTCCAGGAACTCCACAACCTTGGTGCCAACGTCGATGCTCGGAGGGCTACCCAGAGGAGAGCAGGCAGGGAAGCTCCATTCCTTCCCAAGGCGAGGAATGCCCCCCCCGGCCAGAGGGCTACAAAGCACCAGAACCACGAGCGTACTACTCACCCCCCTTACGATATAATAGACTGGGAGCCCACGAGGGTTAGCCGGATGATTCAGCGGGATAACCCCAGGCTTGCCGGCAAGCGAGCTAAATGGGTAGACGAGAAAGAAAAGGAGCGCCGAAGGAAGGAAGGTCGCTATTTCAGATGTGGGAGAACGGGATATGTGGTGGCCGAGTGCCCGCTCCTCCCAGCCAGACCACCGCCTGGCTTGGCTAGAGCGAACCACTCAAGTGAAGAAGTCAAGGCCTATTGTCACGGCCCTAGTCGAAGATACCGAGGATGAAGGAAGTACATTGCACGACCAGTCAGAAGGGGACGACGAAGAGTTAAAAAGAGTAGCTCCTGGTCAAAGCCGTGGCCAGGAGCACTCAGAGGCGAAACAAGACTGGAAGGAAGTCGAGGACCAGATGGATGGCAACCCTTTTTATATCAACTTTGGCATCAATGGGATTCATTACACCAAAGCCCTCGTTGATAGTGGTTGCTTGTGCTTTGCTACCATCAGTCTCTCCTTTGCCAGACGCTTACGCCTCCCACGCATCTCAATCACCCCCCGTGACCTTGCCCAGGTCAACGTGACAGTCAAGGGCGCTATCCGAGAGGTGGCCTACGCAGACACCGACATCGACGGCCACAAGCTGAACCGCGTCTTCTTTTACGTCATCCCGATCAGGAGGATGATATTATCCTTGGACGGCCGTGGATGGATGCCAAACAAGTAACAATTTCCCCATCTCGAGGGGAACTAAAGATCGGGACGTCGGGCTTGACAGTCAAAGAAAGGAGCCAGGGAGAGGGCCTAACCCTGCCAATCTCTCAACAGATGTCCAGCGTATTCGCAGCCTTGGTACGGAAGACCCGCAAGTCCCAGGCATCCCAAGATCACGACCCAATGAAACCGGCGCAGGTTTTCGCCGCAAGCCTCAGGGATATTGAAAAGGCACTCGCTCCAAAGAAGTATACCGACCCCCGACAGAAGCTACCCCCGCACTATCACGAGTTCCTCCCCCTCTTCGACCGGAGCGCAGCCGACCAGCTGCCGCCCTACCGACCTGGTATAGATCACGAGATCCCAGTGGAGAAGGACGAGGGCGGGCAGAGAAAACCCTTGCCTTGGGCCCCCTATACGGGATGTCCGCGAGGAACTGATCGTCTTGCGGAAAACCCTTACGGACCTACTCGACAAGAACTTCATCAGAGCAAGTAGCTCGTCGGCCTCGGCTCCAGTCCTGTTTGTCAGGAAGCCCGGGGGCGGGCTACGCTTCTGCGTCGACTACCGAGGCCTGAACGCTATTACTCGCAAGGACCGGTACCCGCTTCCCTTGATCAACGAGACGCTCCGGTCTTTGTCGAAGGCGAGATGGTTTACGAAGCTAGATGTAATTGCCGCTTTCCACAAAATCCGAATCAAGGAAGGAGACAAGTGGAAAACTGCGTTTCGTACGAGGTACGGGCTATACGAGTGGCTAGTCACCCCCTTTAGATTGACTGGCGCACCAGCTACCTTCCAACGATACATCAACAACACGCTACGCGAGTACCTCGACGAGTTCTGTTCGGCTTATATCGACGACGTCCTGATCTACTCCGACGGCTCTCTCTCTGACCATAGGAAGAAGGTCAAAATGGTCATGAAAAGGCTCCAAGGAGCCGGTCTCCAGGTCGACATCGATAAGTGTGACTTTGAGGCAAAGAGCGTTAAGTACTTGGGGTTCATTGTGGAGGCTGGGAAAGGTATCCGCGTCGACCCAGAGAAGATCAGGGCAGTGGAACAGTGGGAGCGCCCGAGGTCTATCAAAGGAGTCAGAGGGTTCGTTGGGTTTGCCAACTACTACCGGAGTTCGTTCCGAACTTCTCAACGGTGGCAATGCCCCTGACAGCCTTGACTAAGAAGGGAGCCCCTTCTCTGGTCGCCTCAGTGCGACGAAGCCTTCAAGCGGCTTAAGACCCTCCTGATCAGCGCTCCGATCCTGGCTCAGTGGGACCCAGACCGGAAGACTGTGGTCGAGACAGACTCCTCGGGGTACGCCATCGGAGGATCACTCTCCCAGTACGACGACGAGGGGATCCTACGGCCAGTGGCATTTTTCTCAAAGAAGAACAACGCAGCAGAGTGCAACTACCCGATCCACGACAAGGAACTCTTGGCTATCATTCGTTGTCTTGAGCAGTGGGATTCGGAGCTACGGAGTGTGCCGTCATTTGAGGTCTTGACCGACCACAAGAACCTCGAATACTTCAGAAGAAGCGGCAGTTGAGCGAGAGACAGGTCCGCTGGGCAGAAATCCTCGCCCGCTACAACTTTAAGCTGAGCTACCGGCCGGGCAAGGAAGCCGTGGTACCTGACGCACTCTCGAGGCGTGAGCAAGATGTGCCGGCAGATGGATTCGACGAACGTCTAGCTGGACGTTGCTTCCAGCTGTTAAAAGTACAGAGAGGCCGTGTCTCCGTCCACCGAGCGCAAATCAACGCCCTTGAGAGGGTATTAGAGGTAGAGAAAGCGGAACCCTGGACTGGCGAGCTGGAACAAAGGTTAGCGCAGGGTTCGTGAAGGCTGGTGATCGGGACGGGGACGACGACGAAGCCGACAAGTCAGATCCCCCCGAGAACCCATTTACCGATAGGCCCCTGAAGGAGCTGTGGGACCAAGGACTAGACGCCAATAACCGCTACTGGCTAATCCGCCAGTTGGTTAAAGACGGCGAGAGGCAGTTGCCACCACAGTGGGGACTGCCAATCTCTATCGCAGAGTGCTCAATCGACGAAGGCAAACGGCTCTGCTGGAGGGGACGAATCTGGCTTCCCTCTTTCGAACCACTTCGAACCCGGGTTATCCAGGAGACGCACGATTCAGCCCTCTCTGGACACCCAGGCAGGGACCTTACGAAGCTACTGATCGCTCGAAAGTTCACATGGCCCGGCCTCAGCCAGGATGTCCGGAAATTCCTCCGGAACTGCGACGTATGCGGAAGAACAGCGGTGTGGAGAGAGAAGCGGCGCGGCCTACTGAAGCCCCTTCCAATCCCTGAGCGGATCTGGAATGAGATTTCCATGGACTTCATCACCGGGCTGCCCCCATCTGGCCCTGACCAAGCGGATTCGATCATGGTTATCACCGACCGGCTGTCGAAGAGTGTGATCTTTGAGGCGATGGCGTCGACAACGGCGGAAGCAATGGCCGATCGGCTGCTCAGTTGCCTCATTCGGCACCACGGCCTCCCCTCGGCGATTGTCTCCGACAGAGGACCCCAGTTCGTCGGCCACATGTGGAAGAGGATTTGCGAGTTGCTCAAAATCACTCGGAGATTGTCCACAGCCTACCACCCCGAGACCGATGGCGCAACAGAACGGGCCAACCAGGTATTGGAACATTACCTACGCTGCTATACGACGTATTGGCAAGACGACTAGGCCGGCCTGCTGGCAGCAGCAATGCTAGCTATGAACAACCGGACTACAACATCGACCGGAATGAGTCCCTTCTTCCTAACACACGGCTACGACGTGGACCTCCTTGACCTGTCCGGTGGGCGAGAGGAACTACGCACGACCGGGAGCTCCCCAGTGGCTCGCGGGGAAGCCTTCGTTGCCAAGCTTAAGGAAGGAACAGAGATAGCGCAGGCTGCGATGGCCACGGCCCAGGAACGACAAGAGGAGTACGCCAACCGGGACAGACAAGTCGCAGAACGGTTTAGTGTAGGAGACAAAGTTTGGTTGCGTATGAAGAATGTCAAGACCGACAGGCCCTCGAAGAAGCTCGACTGGCTCAACGCCAAATACACCGTCACAGAGCTGATCGGCTCGCACGCCTATCGTCTGGACACACCACCGGGCATCTACAACGTATTCCACGTCATGCTGTTGAAGCGGGCTAGTAACGATCCACTACCATCACAGGTCCAAGATGATACCCAGCCCCCTGCCATAGTACCAGAAGACGACCCGGACGGCGAGGAAGAGTGGCAAGTCGAAGAGATCCTCAAGTCGAGGAAGACGAGAGGAACAACGAAGTTGCTAGTCAAGTGGACTGGCTACGCACAGCCTACGTGGGAGCCGCTGAGCACCTTCTTGGAGACGGAGGCCCTGGACCGGTACGAGGCCACCTACAGGAAGATCACAGAAGACGACGCAACGGCGGGAGAGGAGGGGGATATTGTAACGGGCTGAGCCCTGCAGAGGCCTCGGCGACCCTCGGCCAACCCCAACCCCTGAAGGGGACCCCTGATCATCCCATGGCCAACGACTCCATCACACTTACCCCTTTTCATTCTTAGCCTCCCTCTGGGCAGACAGAAGCCAACGCGACGCGTTGGCCATGTCCCGTTCTTTTCTTTCTTTCTTCAAGCTTAGTTATACTCGTCGAGTCGTCATCAGATAGTTGCAATATACTCCTGTGACCGTTACAGGTAGGGAGTAGTGGACTAGAACTCTGGTCTATATACAATCCCCTAGAGGATAAGACCCTACTGCAAGACCTACTAGCCCAGAGAGTACTAGCCTACCTAGTAGTGCTAGCCGGGGAGTTCAACCTCTACTACCCATAGTGGGACCGGTACGGCCAGTATTAGAGGAAAGCTGAGGCCCAGCTAGAACTAGCACTACAGTAGGACCTTAACCTCTGAACTCTAGCAGGCATGGTAACTAGGGCTCTGCAAAGGAGCTAGTAAGGCCGTATATCTACTATCGACTATTTCTGGGCTATAGTAGGCCTTCCAGCAGTCTACTATAGCTTAGAACATAGGGGGAGGTCAGACTACTACCTACAGGTCCTTAAAGTGTATACTATTAGGCTCCTACTTCGATAGACCTAGCTAGAGGATTGGAACTAGAAGATGATGTAGAAGAAGAGAGTTGAGGCCGAGGCAACTAACCTACCGAGGAAAATAGGCCTAGAGGACATTAGACTATAGGGCCTTAGGGCCCACATCGAGGATTAGGAGGGTCTAAGAGAGGTCTTCGATCAACTGATCGAAGAACTATAGAGAGTGGCAGAGGCCGTAGCCCCCTGGAAAAAAGCCAATAGGGGAAAGAGATCCCCCTGGTGGTCAGAGGAAGTCCAAGAGGCCCAAGGAGAGGCTAGGGAGGCCGAGAAGCGGTATAGGGTAGCCCTGTCGAGGTAGAGCAAAGTGTCACAGGTGATGTAGACAGGTGACTGGATGACGATTGTATTCAGTGCTAACTACAGTCTAGGCTCTATTCCGTCGGGTACAGGCAGGCTCTATTGTCAAGACGTAGCTCGAGGAGCTACGAACAGGTCTCGCGACAGCGAGCTGCAGGATCTTCAACCCACAGGGGGCCCGTGCTTCTCCGCGTGTCGGGTTCCACCCGTGGGTCCCGGTGGACACGGCGGAACCGCCGTGACACAAAGAGGTACTAAACCAACGACTACGGGCTCTGATAGCCACTATCAACGAGGAGAAGACCAAGGCCTGGAGATCTACGCTATAGAAGGCCACCTAGCACCTAGACCTACTTTGGGCTCTCGAACGGTGGGCTCGTTGTAGAAGCTTCAACCCCCTAGAAGAAATCGTTCATGGCCTGGAAGGGATCTGATCTGTTCTATGCAGGCATAGAAGTCTAAGACGGATTGGCGACGTCGCTCCAGCACTTGCTCTCTCCAAGCATTCTGTTCTAGGCTGCGTAAAGGGGCGTTGACTTCGTCGCGGAGCCCTTCGTACCAGCGAACGATGTCTAGATGATTCCGTGCTAGATCAGACACATTGCCCCGACTATCGATGAGCTGGCTTAGAATAACAGCGCGGCCCTCTTCCAAGTACTGTAGAGCATCATCGACTCGGTGCGATGCCAGATGCAGCGAGCATAGATCTGCAGCCACGCCTGCAAAAGTCGAGACGACATACTGTTGGTCGTTACGGTCAAGGAGCTTTGTATTGAGGGCAGGCAGCAAATGAATAACATCTTAGCCAAGCTCCACGGCAGCACTGACATCTCCTCGGATGGCAAGGAGCTTGATACAGCGAGCAGCAGCGTGGACACGATGAAATGGCACGCCTGTGTCGGTGTCCCAAGCCTGTTGGAGATGAAGAGAGGCGTTATCGAGGTCGGCCATGGCTCCAGTGCGTTCATACCGACTCGTAAGCTTGTTTCCGAGGTTATTCAACCAGGTTGCGCGGTCGGGGTGGTCTTTGGGCGTGGCGGCCACTGCTTGTCGAGCCACGGCAATGGCTTCCTCCAGGTGGGCCATGGCTCCGGTGCGTTCATACCAACGAAAAAGCTTGGTTCCGAGGTTATTCAACCTCCCTGCGCGGTCGTGGTGGTTGTCGGGTGTGGCGGCCAAGGGTCCACAAAGGACCGGCCCCTCTTCGTGAAGGAAACGGTGCCCTTGCTAACTGCGGTGTCCGGCGGATAGACAAGAGCTTCTCCACTTGAAGCCAAAGATGCCCTTCGCATTAACAAGTGGCTCCGGATGCACCTGAACGGCAGGTGCAGCATTCGAGCCAAGGTTGTGGAGGATTTCGAATTTGTCTACAATAAACCGTCTCTGGCGGTCATTGGCGGCGACTTTGCAAACTGGGAATTGCTCCTCTCCGCTGGCGGGTCCTTGGTCGAGCTCTTGTCTTGGCGCTGACAGGTACATCAGATGATCTACCAGGTACTTCCGAGAAGAATGAGTCACAAAGCTTCCCTCGTCATCGGTACAATGAGAAAAGCGATTTATGGCTGAACGTGATCGGTGTGCTGGTAGCATCAAACATTCCCACAACGAGTGCCAAGACCCGACATTGGCTGTAAAGTACGGTACCGTAAACTGTGCGATTGCCCGACAACACGCATCTGGGTCGCCCACAGAAGGCCGGTTTGTTGATGAAGATCCTGGAGGCGCCAGGCCGTCTTTGTCGTTCTGCGACTGCGCGGACGTCACCTGCCTTGACGACGCCTGGCCGTACCGCAAACCCCGCCCTCCTTCCTAACCGCAACCTATCCCTCAACCGCTCCCGGATTACAATGACCTTCCCCGCCCCGCGGCGTGATGGCACCGGGGGGCGTCTTGCGTCGCTCGTGGTAATGCTGAACTGCGGCACGCCTGAGGCGGCGTCGGCGTTGGTGCTGCGAGAGGACAAGCCGGGCATCTGGTCTAAGATGTGGCTTTTGTCGGGGGCGGAGGCGCTGGCCGCACTGTTGAATTGGCGCCAGTATTGCCAAGAAGTGCCTTCCGATAGCCATATAACCCCAAGCTCTTATGCAGACGCATCAAGCTGGAACCCGGAGATTGTCACGCAAGCACAGTCGCGTGTCGGATCATGGGTCGACAGTCAAGTCGCCAGCTCGGAAGCGGCGAGGGGAGAAGGTTTTAGACGCATTCTGCTTCCTGAAGTTTCTCAAATGCAGGTGCATCCAGGGACCTCAGCTGAAAGGTTCGAAGTATGAATATCTAACCGTAGATGAGCTCCAGAGGGTGATAGTTCACACGACAGCTCATCTGCATCAAGCTAAATGCGCTTGATTTGAGAGAGAGAACTTTCATCCCTCTGCATCCCCCTTCCCCCTCACCCCCCGGCGCCTCAAGAGGTGGCATGGCCGTCTCGGGAAAGGATGTGTCGGAGATGGTGTGGGCCACACCAACCCGGGGAGGGTGGCGGTGGTGCGGCTGGGCCTGATTCGGTGGAGCTAGCCATTGTGGGGATTTACATATGTCCAGGCTGTTCGCTGCATACGGTTCCCGCACTTCTCGTGGAGATTGCATCAGGCGAGTGGGGCGCCATGTGCTACGTTGGAGACGCAGCTGGGGTCCTCTCTTGTCTTGGTGGCTGCTGACTGCTGCAGACGGCTAAAAGCAACGCAGAGCAAAGACGCCTGGCCTAACCCTAGTTGATTGTCGGGTCTAGCAACTGCCGCAAGCGTCGTCCAAGGAATGGAACCGAACCGGAGTTCTCCTCTTCCTCTGCAACGCTCTTTGGCATGCCAAGGCGGGCTGCAGATCCTCGACGCGGAAAGGGAGTTGTTTCCGTTCAGCTGCTGTCTGATGAACCTTGTTCTCCCAAAAAGTACCAGGGGGGGACCCGACAATGCCCCCCTTCCACCCCAACCTCCGGACCGAGCCGCTAAACCGGATACGAAGAGGATGAAATGCCTGAAGAAAAGACGAGACAGAGGAGAAGGATTAAAGAACCCAAGCGAGAATGCTGATGGGCTGAAGCGGCTGCGGAACTACGTCGGGATATCCGCATCGGGATAAGCTCCAGGATGAGGTGAGGCTGGAAAATCGGAATCTCTATCACAGACAGCGAATGTCGCAAGAGCTGAAGATCTCTCTCCTTCATAGTTACCTTATGACCAATACATTTGACTTCATGTTCTCTCTTAGTGGTCAAGTTCCATACTGAGATGTCCAGTTCGAACTGCAGCTACAGCACACTGTCCGACCTCGACAGTCTGGAAGCGTTCTCACCAGACGATCTCGCAGCATGGGTCCGTGATTGTCCGAGCATCTGCATGATCCTCGCTGGGAATGGAAACCCCGATCTCTTCGGCGTCGGAGTAGGACCCCAATTCCATTTGTTCTAGTATCGCCTACCTAGGTATCGGCTCTAAGAACGCAAAATTTAGGTCCTGGTCTCCTACTTCATCTCGCTCTTCCTAGCGACAATCTACGGCCCTGTCCTTTTCATTGTAGGCTATGTCGCAGGGGCATGGAGAGAGCCTCGCCACCTACTGCCCCGCTTTATCCAGCGGCTTTTGGGCCACCAAGAAGTCGCAATATGGTCACAGCTCTTCTTCGGCCTCGCAATAGTTGTGGCATGCGTGATCCGTCGACGAGACGACACACTCCAGGGGTACGAAGGGGCCATCATCCGATGTGTTGTGATCATCAACGCCGCATCATCAGCCATGACTTGGAGTTCCTGGTTTCGGCCGCTCAACAGGTGGCCTCTGTTTGTTGCTCTCGTCCTAACTACCATCATCCTCGACTTCTACGCAAGTAGTTCGCCTGCAAGGCCACAACTGCTGCACTGGAATGCGATGAACGCCTGCATGGACAAGTTCGAGATAACGAAAAATAGCCAACATAAGGATTCCTGCCATCATTGCGGTGGCAGTCGCATCCTTTGTGCTGTTTCTAGCCTGGCTCTACCTGTTCTGGATGTCGCACTGGGGAGACTCATCCCCGCTCGTATGTCCATGTCTCCTCATGTTTGCAATTTCAATCGGACAACAAACCTGAGTCACTGTGACTAACTATTCCTCAAAGTTCCAAGATGATATCAACCGAGCTGCTCGGTTCGCGGCCTGGGCAGCCACTGGATACATCGTTGGCGCGATGATGTACCTCGAAGGCGCTGCTGTCTTCTTTTTCTACGTCATGCTGCTCCTCCGACAGAAGGCAGAGAATTTTATTGCAGCTGGGAAGTGGCAGGAGAATGAGTGGGGCCTCGGGCAGATTATTGCGGCGTTCTCGTGGGCGCCGCTGTTGGTAGAATTGGGCAGCGCTATCTTCGAATTCTTGATGTTGTGAGCAAGGGGAGAACGCCCTGGCCCACATGGGCGGCTTGGAAGGGGATAGGAGAGAGAACAAGGCGAGGAGCCTTGCTGCCGTCCTTCCCAGCAGGTTGACGGCGAGGGGAGCGCGGTTGTTGGGGTGCAGAGCCGGAGAGGAAGCGTACCGGGCTGGTGGGTTTATGTTTCTGTGGCACAACCACTGGTGGGAACCCGGCGGCCGGGGGGGGGGGGGGGGGGGAGGGGCCTTGCCCGACGCCGATGACCTCGGCAGGTCCGTAGACGCCGTTGGCGAACCAGTCCCAGTCCAGAGCCCTCTCGAACGCGGGAATGATGTTCTCAGTCACCCTGCAGCCGCCTCGTCGTCTTCGTCTACCTGTATGGCATCCGACTCATCGACACAACCTCCGCTCTCCTCAGCCTTAGCCTTCGGCGTATCCGCATTGCCCTTGTTGTAGGTGAACAATGTCGTCCCTTGCCCATTCCCTGATACAGCCAGGCACCTTCAAGAGTCTTCACTCTTTCGACTCTGTGAAGGCGCCCATAACTCTTGTTGTATCTACGGACTTGGATGGGCGTCCCGGCGTAGCTTAACCGGTGTTGCTTTCCTGGACAGCATCTCTGTAATGTTTACAGCCATGGCGGCCGTTTGGATTGGGCTCATCTCGCACTCATTGGTATGTGTGATGCGCTCTGGTTGTGCCCGACTGGCGCCCCATCTTCTCCCTCTCCTCCCAGACTGTCGCCGTCCACTTCTCCACTCCGCTGGCAGCGGCTTCCGGAGACCAGCGGTTCGACGCGAAAAATGACATCAACTCAGCCGGGCTGAATTCCCGCTCTGGACACAACGCGTCTCATCTGCGCTCGAAAAATGGCCCTGTATAAACGTCATGCGCAGCACTCCTGAATGTCTGCTTTGTCAGTCGCTGAGTGTGTTTTGGCTGCATTTTGCGCGCCAAGGCCACGGTTGGCCTCCACGCTTCAACGATGCATCAATCGCCTGAGACTCTCGGTAATCATCGCCATTTCGGGACAGCCCTGCCTTCTTAGAGCAGGTCCGGCAAACCTTCAGGCCTATCACACCAAGTATTTTCTCTCGGAAGCAAGAGGTCATCACGAGGCTAACGTGGTCGCCTTGGCTGCACCTGCACCCCGCAATCAGACCTCACAGCTGCAGGAGCGCGGCTCTACTTCAGCGCAACATATTCCAAGGAAAAATGGACACATCACCGCCCTCCATCTTCCAAAGGTTCCGGCGAAGATACACCATGTTGCCCAAGGACAACACCATTGGCGATATTGGACCTGTGGCGACGCGGCCCTCCCACGATGGCGATGATGACCACATTCATCCCGAACGCCGCTTCTGGAGCCGGCACCGCGGCCATTTTGGCGGTGCATTGCTGTTCAACGTCGCCGCCTTCATTCTGCCTGCCTTGTACGGCACGCTTTCTAAGCTCTGGGTCGCCAACATTGATCGGTCCCTTGTCGTTACCACGGACGTCTACACGTATATCGGTATTGTCGCCGAGGTACTGAATGAGGGCCTGCCTCGCGCCGCGTGGGTCATCATCGGCGACAGCGCATCAAGGCCTTGGACGCGACGGCTTGGACTGACGTACACCCTTATCCTATTTCAGACTGTCCTCGGTTTCATCATGAGCATTGGCTTCCTTGCCGGCGCGGCCACCTTTGCCAAGGGCTTCGTTCCCATCGAGGTGCGTGATGCAAGCCTCACCTACGTGCGCATCAGCGCCTTTTCAGCCCTCAGTTCCGCCATTGAGACGGCCGTGGCGGCAGCGACGCGGGCGCTCGACAAACCGGACGTGCCACTGGTCATCAGCACCACCAAATTCGCCGTGAACATCACGCTGGATCTTCTGGTCATATCCCGCTTCCACGTTGGCAGCCACTAGCCCACCGTCAACATGCAGGCTGGTATCCAGCTCACCTGCAATATGACGGCTATGTTCGTGGGGCTGGGCTACTTCCTCTGGACAACAACAAGGTCCAGTCTGCGCGACAATTAGCACGAGGGCAACAACAACACCAACCACGCCGAACCAACCAACACCCGCCCCAGCCTTCGCGCCCTCCTCGTCCTCATCCGTCCGGGCCTCCTCACCCTCATTGAGTCCGCCATCCGCAACGCCCTCTACCTCTGGCTCGTCACCACCATCGTCGCCCTCGGCTCAACTTACGCCACCGCCTGGGGCGTCTTCAACACAATCCGCTGGGGACTGGTCATGGTGCCCGTGCAGGCGCTCGAGGCCACGAGTCTCGCCTTTGTGGGCCATCGCTGGGGCGCATGGCGGCGCGAGATCGGAACGAACACACTCAAGCCTGGCGCGTTGCGTTCGGCACCATCCTCCGCATCGTGAAGCCCGCGCTCCTCGCCGTATGCATCGCGGTAGCGGTCGAGGTTCCGATCGCTGTCGCCCTGTCGCTCTCCGGGGCGCGAGGTCTTTGCGCGGTATCTGAGCGATTCGGAGGAGGTTGCCGAGGTTACGGCGTACATGTGGCGGACGATCGATTGTTGCTATATATTTTTTGCGGCGTCGACGCAGCTGGCGAGCGTTGTGCTGGCGACGAGGCCGAAGTGGTATCTGTACCAGAGCCTGGCGAGTAACATCTATATCATGTTTCGGCTACACCCTCTCGTCTCCTCACCTGTCAGGGCAGCTTTCCAAGCACATTTCCGTCCCGCAACACGCCTGTTGGCTACAAAACGCATCAACACCGCCGCCATGTCGACCATCTCCGACGTCATCACCAAGGACCACCGTGAGCTCGAGCGGTATTATAATGAGATTATCAACTCCAAGGACCATGACCACCAAGAGCGGTACGGTAACCAGTTTACCTGGGAGCTGGCCCGGCACAGTGTAGCCGAAGAGCTGCTCGTCTACCCTGCTTTCGAGAAGCACATGGGCGACAAAGGGCACAAGATGGCCGAGTGGGACCGCAAGGAACACCACCGAGTAATCACCCCCTTCCCATCTCCAAATATGCTGCCGCTGACCTCCCTTCAGGTGAAAGAACTCCTCAAAGAATTCCAAAACATGAAGCCCCAACAGCAAGAATACATCCCCAAGCTCAAAAAGCTCTGGGGCGTGCTGTCGGCTCACATTGAGGAAGAAGAGCGTGAGGACCTGCCGGCCCTGGAATCAGCGCTGACCGTGGCCAAGGAGGCCGGCGAGTCGGAAAACATGGCCAAAAAGTTCGGCCTCACGAAGGCGCTGGTGCCGTCGCGCAGTCACCCGAGTGCGGGCGAGAACCCCTACTTTGAGTCGGCACTGGGCATGCTGGCCGCGCCGATAGATCACATTGCGGATATCTTCAGGAAGTTTCCCGACGAGAATGTCAGCCCAAACCCGAGTACTAAATGAGGGGGTTATAGGTGAGATAGTTGTGTTCAGTTACTGGGAAATAGATGTTTCAATGCCAAACAACTTGGTTGGCCGAGGTTAATTCAACATATTTACGTGGTTGCTCGGTTCTTGTCGACTCAGTTATGACCTGATAATCCCCGAGGGTTGCATCGTGGTTTGGGTAAGTGCCGCCGTTGGAGGCGGCGTCAAAGGTTCTTGGCCGCTTCGGAAGGCTCGCAGACGATTCTTCATCTCGGTACGTTCGTTTCGGGTTCATGACAGGGCGTTTGCATCAACGACAATAGGGTGAAGTCGGTGTGGAAGTGATCGGGGGTTGCAGAGGCTGGAGCAGAGGAATGCCAGGCCTGACAGCTTGGAGCAAAAGTGGGAGGTGGTGCATGATGGAGCAGGCGTGCGGCTGACCATCTTGGGGGAGGCAGCCGAGCAGGTGAGTGGCGTCACACGTGGCGTCAGGCTCGCAGGGCGAGCAAAGGACGTGCTGTCGCTTTCGGGAGAGAGGAAGGGGTGAGCTGGGAGTCAGAAAACTATATGTGGAAAGCGACAGTGGTTGTCGCCGATCCCCGAACCCGCTCCCGGATGATAAGGTACTTCATCCCGTGCTTTCTCCGACCGGCATCAACTTCAGCGGCAGCCCGTGCTTGCCCCGACGCCGATGTGTCGACGGCGACCGACAGCCGTATTTCCAGCAACAGTGCGCGGACTGCGCAGGGCGTTCTCAGCTCGTCATTTCCCCTGCTGCCTGAGGGCGGGATTGTGCCTGCTGGCAGTGCTCGATTGGCCTCTGTGCCGCACTTGCTGCACAAGCCTGAACGGTTCCGCGGCGCAGCCAGTTTCACTGTTCTCTCAAAACGTACAGCACTAACAGAGGAGAAGAGGCGCCCGTGTTTGGATCCCGAGACCCCCTGTTTTTGGATCCCTCCTACCCCAAAAGATAAGCTTTTGACCCAGGGGCGGCTAATCCGGCTTCAGATCTCGCCGGCGGAAGCGGAGGCGATAACCCGCTCTAATGGGTGTCGCCATTCAGTTGGTTTGGAAATCATAAAGAGAGACATGACGGCCACTTGAAGGGGCAAAAGAACTGGATCATCTGGCCAAACTTGAGCTCCTGAGTGGGCGCCCTGGCATGTGTACGGACAAGACGCGGCTTGCCCCCGCCGTGAGCAACTTCGCCAACAATGAAAGCAATGTCACGATCCTCCACTCCCTCCCCCGTACAATAGTAGCCCCAAATGCCAAATCCCTGAAAGCCAACGGTTCCCAACCCAGTTTAGTAGAAGAGCCGAAACATCAAGTCTTTGCTGACATGAAAGGAGGTAACGAGACCGGAGTCCCACGAAATACGGCGCGTCAGTCCCGTCGGCGACGTTTTGAAGGCGGTTCCGCTACATCACAAACTGATAGCCGGCCGTATTCTCACGAGCGCCTGACGTACAATCGAGGGATGCGATATCGTCATCAGGCCGGTAAAGTCAACTTCAACGGACACGTGGTGGTCTGTGTCGTTTCTGCCCAGTGCGCTCTGGGGGCTTCCTGGGCCATGAAGACGGGAAGACGTGAAGACGAATGCGGACGAAACTCCTTAACCGTCGGCATGCCAGCTTGCTCCGCGAAACAATGGCAGGGCGCCATTTCCGTCAGATCCGCGATTCCCCGGCCGAGGGCCTCGATGACGTTAGGGTCTAGTTTGGATCGTAATCTGGGGGTTGGTCACCTTGGGCCCGACTCGCCGCCTGCGACTTCTGGGGGGGGGGGGGGGGGGGGGGTGGAGTCCGCTTGGCAAAGGCGAGATGCATGATCGATGATGTCAAGACGAAATATGGGACGAACGCCGGTGTCCGTCTCAACGTATAGAGCTGCGCATAGGAACGCAAGAGAGTGATGATAGCATCAGCGGCCTGTGAGCACACATCGCGCGGGGATATGTTTGACCCAATGATCCGCAACTTGATCAGAGGCCGGACGGGTCCGGGGCGAACGGTTCGGGAATAATGTTGTCTGGCGGCGGGTTGTATTTGCTCGGTCTGATCTCGCCAGGGTGGTGGATGGCGTCGCCCGTGAGGAGGACGAACGAGGCGGGATTGGCCGTGACGCGGGCGAGGGCGCTGATGTGGCCGATGGTGTGGCCGGGCGAGTCGAAAAGGTAAAAGGAGCCGTCGCCAAAGTAGTCGAGGGCGCGGAACTGGCCGATGGTGGGGGTCTTGTAGGTGTCGTTTCCGCAGCTGCCCATGTCAAAGTCGAGTTCGATCAGCTGACGGTTGGCCAGGTCGCTTTCGAGGATCGTCGAGTCCGGATTTGCCGGGTACCCTGGCAGCATAGTCTTGAATCCGGGGCCGACGATTAGTGCGGTGGTAGGCGGGAATGTGCTGGGGTTGCCGACGTGTTCAAAGTGGTGGTGGCTCCAGATTATGGCCTCGATACTATTGGCATCGACCCTGCCCTCTTCGAGTATCTCGTAGACATCCTTCTCCACGTTCAGTTTCCCTGGAGTCACGCACAAACAGGAAACGAGCAGCCCTCAAAACGCCATATATTCTGTAATTACAATGCTAATCCCACCGTTCCCCCTTAATCGATGACCCCCGCTGAGTGTCAGTGTCTGACAACTTTAATTGAGTCTGCGACTCGTTGCCTACAGAGCCGCGCTCGAGGTCGGTGTGCTCTCCCCTGGCGGTCATCATAGTCCGTAGGGTGTCCATCCGCAGCGCCCTGACTCGCTTGGATGATATGGTCCCCTTCCCGTCCGACCGCGGGCCGCTTTGCCGCGCACTGGCCTCGGTGACGGTCTGGGGCTTCCAGAACCTCTTTAGCGACTTGAGCCAGGGGACGCAGCCGCAGACAATGCCCAACTGGACCTCGACGGCGGTCCACAGCCACAGCTGGAAGCCGTACCAGGTGACGTCGTACGTCTCCTCGACCACGTAGTGGATCCAGTAGATGCGGATGCAGCCGGCAAAGACGACGACCAAACCGAAGCTGAAGAGGGCGATGAGGGCGAAGCGTTGCGAGACTGGCAGCTTGGCCCGATAGAGGGTCGGCAGCGGAAGCACCCAGATGAAGAAGTCGAGGAAGGCGCCGGTGGTGGCATGGGCCATCAGCATCGGGTTTTCGGAGAAACAGTCCTGCTGGGTCCTTGCAAGGTTCCAGTAGCTCGACATGGGCCTGTCCCAGCAGATACGGTTAGTCAGGAGGGGCCGGGCACATCCAATATATAGACTGTCTATGCGCCGAGGAGACTTACTTGCACTCGGCGAAGAGAGCAATGAGGATGGAGCCGGTGATGATGGCGGTGAGCCCGATGCCGATGACTTGATAACCAACCCCAGTTAGCTCCTAATCAGACAGACGGTATGTGAATGAGGAGTAATGCAGGGCAGCAACTGGTAGACTCACAGGTCAGACGCCGGAACCAAGAAGCCGGTGGGGCAATCCGCAGGTAGCTGACAAAGATGGAGATCTTGGCCAGCCCCGTCGCCGTGACAAACAGGGCCTGGGCGGCAAACGAGACCTGACGCCCGGCCACCATTTTTGCCATAGTCAAGTCCCAGACGTGCCTATCCCAGCCATAGTGGGTTGAGGCTAGGACGACGCAGACGGTGACTCCAGTGCCGGTGACCTGGACATGGCGGGATGAGTTAGCCGTCAAGATTCACCACACTCTTCGAGAGTAACTTTGGGGGCGATCAGGTAGTAATTGAACAGGAACACTTGCCGCCGCGACAACCATCAACCAGTCGTCCCAGTCGGGGCTACGCAGAATGTGTATCCTGACGAAGAGACGCAGCCCGAGGCATATGGTGCTGATGCATAGGGCGATGATCTCCACGATGACGAGAGCAGGGCCCCGAGTCACTGGGTCGATGTAGTTTGGGGCTGGCCACGAGGCCACGACGTCTTTGGGCGGCGACCTCATGTTGGTGGGAACGAGGGCATTGGGACACGAGTAACCTTGTCGATTGACGGCGTCGTGATCGCACCGTCTTGGATGTCTCGTCGGGAATGCAGTTGATCGGCTATGTGGGCACTGGAGGAATGGGAGAGATGGCTGGACAACGCGAGGAATCCGGGTCAACAAGAGGGCATTATATTGCTGTTCCATCCTAATCTGGAACGCACTCTAGCATTCTGCCCTGTTTAAGTACCGATGTACAGAAGTCCCGTCTGCACAAATTCTTGGTATTTTGACGTCCGTCTAGAGCTTCGCGACCGCGTGCCCGGGTCCGCAGTGGCGCCTGAACTAAAGCACGCCGTCTGGGCGTGATGGGAAAGGAGATGGCGAAACATCCGAATCCGTCCAGACGTGCAGTAGCCGACCGGGGCCTTGAAAGGGCTGGGCTTGGCTGGGCAGAACCGTGCGCAACTTCGCTGCTGGGAGTTTCCATGGGCGAGACTCCGGAGTTTGCCGAGACGTTGGCAAGGGGAGGTTTGCGCCGGGTTGAGAGTGACGGGACGAGCTGCCGGTCGAGACCTGATAGAAAGCGTTCCCGAAGACACCCTTAGCGGCGCAAAAAAAAAAAAAAAAAAAAAAAAAAAAGAAAAAAAAAAAAAAAAGGAAAATGCATGCATTGTGCGTTGGAGGCGAAATACCATCGGGAGCAACGAAGATCGACAAGTCGAGCTGTTGGAATAGAGGCCTGGCGAGAGGTTGAGCAAGTGACGAGCAGGCGCGGGCTCTGCGCCTGCGCGACGGTGCGGTTAGGCCTGCCCGCCGACAGACCTCGCGCCACAAATGCGGCTCGCCTGCGTTTTGCGCTGCCCTAGGGGCAAGTGGCCGAGCCCGCCGGAAGAAGGTGGGTGCCGACCATGGATGCCTCGATGGAAATTGTGGGGCTCACTGTGGCGCAACGCCCAAGCCATGCATTCCCCGGCTGGATCGATCCACCTACCCCTGGACAGTCAGGGGAATTGCGAAAATTCCATCTGCCTGGTTAACGTTATGCAGTTGCTTTCAGCTGGTGCGGGGAAGTGTTTGAGAGAGGAAGTGAATCCCCTTTCGAGAAGAGCCTGAGCGTGACATGTGAATTCTGTCTTGCTTTGGTGTTGAGGGCAGTGTCTATCAAGGGTATATAACCGTAAGTAACGGCCTAGATGAGCTATCGCCAGCCGCCTCGGCATACGGCTCGGCGAATGCCCGGTAATCTGTAACATTTTATTCGGAGAAGGCAATCCCGACCTCTTCGGCATCGCGGTAAGTCAACTCAATCCATCTCGGGATTTATTGGGCGTGATGACTGCAGTTGACTTATCCATAACACAATACAACTCCGAGCCGATCCTCAACAGCCTAATGGTACATCATCCGACATCACTCAACCCCTGAGAACCTTCATGGCGGCATCCAAACCCTGGATCTCAGACCTGAGACGCTCCCTCTCCCGCCTGGTAGTGGAATCCTCCCCTGTGGTCATGTCAAGCTGGGCGTCGCTCATGGTGGCAATGAGCATCGGGTTTAGCACTTCAAGGGGCTGCCGCTCCCGTCGAGGAGACAGTTTTCAATCGTCTGACGGCAGAGCTGATCTACAAATCTCTGGTGGGAGACTTTGTAGTTTCTTTTCAAAATGTCACAGATGTCCTCCTTAACCTGATCGGCGTTGCTTTTGTTGGTCGTCAGGTTGGACACCTCCTCTGCGAGTCCAAGCGTGTGATTTCCTGTGCTCGTCCGCGTTTGTCATTTGATCACTAGAGGAGGCGGAGGGAGCATAGGATGTACTTTGTAATACCCAATGCGAAAGGGCATCAATTGTACGGACTCTCTCTCTGTATGTATATGTGTGCATGTGAGAGATTCCCGTGCTCGCCAGCGTTACCCGCCCCTTGGCTGACTCCTAGCAGCCTTACCGAGTTTCTGTAAGAGTGGCAAGTAGGAGGTTCATATCCAAAGGCCCCCATGCCGTCAAGTGTCGTTCGGCATCTCGGCAACGTTCTTAGATTGCGTGCCCGCGGCTCCATTGGGGTGATGGGAAATCGCCATAGATCCATTCTGCTGCGAACTCTACCGGGCTTTGGACAGGTCTGTGTGGGCACAACCCGTCGTCCGTGCCCGCACGGTCAAGGCACCTTTTTACGTGTTGTTTGCCAGTGCGCGTGCGGACATGCAAGAGAGACAGTCGAACACTTCCTATTTCGATTCAGACAATGGATCGAACACCGAGCGGAGATGCTCCAATGTACAGACATCAACAAAAGGAACATCTCCTTCTAGCTGGGAGGAAAGTCGCCCTCGGATGACAAGAACTGGTCCCCGGACATGCAAACGGTGAGGGTGCGACAGGGCGTTTGGATGCAGATCAACAGCAAAACGGAACAGGCTAATCCCACCATCCTCAACCCGAACTAACATCACCCATTTCGTGCCACGCCGAGTAAGCACGCTTCAACCGCCGAAACCGCCGAGGATAGGACGTTGAACACTTGGAGACTGGTATTCAAGATCGCTTACTCATGTTATCACTAACCCACGGCTACCAGCGGAGAAAAGGGCACAAGAAGTTAGGGCATGAACCGGAAAAGGAGGACGTAGGGGCTTTGGGAGACCAGGATCCACTTCAGAAATGTATTAGTAGATTACTGATAGTTGCCCTTTTTTGGGCTAAAGCTGCCGGACGGAATAATTCGTGTGTGTATGTGTGTGAGTGTTGTTTGCCACGCCCAGGGGCTGACAAGAACCTCATGCAGCGCGGGGCAGTCAGGATTATCCTGACACCGCTAGCCACAAAGGACCCACAAGGACTCCGATATTGAGCGCCATCGAAGTACATATATCGAGAGGCCTGCCAGTAGCATTGCTGTCTGTGTTTTGCCGCAATGGGCTCGTAGACGTGATCCCTTCCCTCGCCTCAGGCAACCCTCCGTCGATGAGGCCCAGCTGCTCGACGAAGCAGAAATCACGCCGCGGCTCGTCCACCATCGCCCTCAGCTCGCTTCCGCATGGAGCAACGACAAGAGGACACGCTGACGCCTCTTTCGCCGGACCTTGTAGCGCTGATAACTTCTACTGTGTAAGCAGCCAAGGAGATGGCCACCCCCGCGTCCGTGCTCCCCTGCAGCGGTTCCCATGCGAACGCTGTCGAGGACGGCGATCTGCCAAGCCCCTTGCCCGCGACCCCTGGCGCCGCAGTGGCAGACAGCGAAAGCGTCAATGTAAGCCTGCCGCAACGCGTGCGCAGTCTGGTCTGGCACCCGGCAGGGGAGGAGAGGGGATCCCAGGTTCTTGCAGGGATGTCTCGTCCAAGCATGCCAAGCGAGGCACCGTGCAAGAAGAGGGCTCGGGAAGGGAAACGCGTGCCCCGCCCACTGATAGCGGGGCAGACCCGAGGACGAGCTAGCCAATGTGGAGATTTACGTGTACATATTTCCAAGTTGTTCGCTGCATGTGATTTCACACCTCTCGTGGAGATTGCATCACGCGAGCGGCGGTCGCCATTTGCGACATTGGAGACGCAGCTGAGCTCCTCTTGACTGCCGCGGACGGCCAAAAGCAACGTAGAGCAAAACGCCCGGGCTAACGCTAGTTACCGTCGCGTCTGGGCAAGTGCCGCAAGCGTCCCCGAAGGAGTGGAACCGAAAGTGGAGTTGTCCCTTTTCCTCTGCAACGCTTTTTGGCATGCCAAGGCGGGCTGCAGATCCTCGACGGAGAAGCAGGGGACCCGACAATACCCCGGCCCGAGCCGCTGAACTGGATACGAAGAGGACAAAACACATGAAGAAAAGAAGAGACGGAGGAGAAGGATTAACGAACCCGACCGAGAATGCCGATCAGGAAGACACCAACGACGATGCCGTGGTGAGATGCATACCGCTACAGTATATACAATCAGAATGACAGGTTTGCAGCCGGCCTCGCTGGGCCCGGCGGGATCGGGTTCTCGTTGCCCGCTTAGTTGTCCGGTTGGGTTGGGTTGCGCGCGCAGTTCTCGTATGGCACGTAGGTTAACTCTTCCTCGCCCCAAACGGCAAGCCGCCGACTGCCACCGAAATTTACGATTCCAAGCCCTCGAGCTGGCGGCGGTCTCCCAGGGTTTCGTTTCCGACGTCTAAGGCGTAACAATGGCCTGTTTCCTTTTGCTCCTAGCTGTCAGGACTGAGGTTCCTCTGCTCCAGCGTCCGCCATCCCCGATTACTTCCGACCGACTTCCCCGATTGTCGTTGATGCAAACGCCCTGCCATAAATCCAAAATAACGTACCGAGATGAAGAACCGTCTGTGAGCCTTCCGAAGCGGCCAAGAACATTGGACACCGCGTCCAATGGCGCCGTTCACCCAAACCACGATGCGCAATCTCCACTTGTGCATGGAGATTACACCATCGCCTGCATCTCTGCACTTCCCTTGAACTGGCGGCATCGCATGCCATGCTAGACGAGGAATGCCCACTGACACCCAACCAAGCCAGCGACGACAACGCCTACGTGCTCGGACGCATCGACCAGCACAACATCGTCATGACATGCTTGCCGGGATAGTAGGGAACGAACAACGCCGCAATCGTCGCGACGAACATGACCGAGTGGTGGTGACGATGGACCCAGGAGGTTTGGGGTGAGTGTGTTGTTACACAGGAGAATGATGATAAGGGTGGTGTTGTGGTGATGTTTGTGGGGGTTTGAGCGCGGCACCGATCGAGTCCCCTGGAACGTGGCGCCATAGAGGGTGAGAGCCCCGTATTGCCGGACGATAAGCCTGTGTGAAGCTCCTTCGGCGAGTCGAGTAGTTCGGGAATCTTCGCACCGCAATGCGACGAGAAATGAGCAAGCAAACCGAGTTTCTCAACATCTTACTCGACAGGCCGGCGTCCCCAGCTCAGCCTGAGGGGTTTGCCCCACGGACGCAGCACCCTAAGGTATGCGATATCCAGGAACGGGCGCAGGCTCCACCAAACTCACCTGAAAGAACCAGAGGCTGTCTCCGAGAAAAGCAGACACACAGCCGCTATCTGGTTTTGCTCTTGCGACGATATCCTGAACCAAATCAGCTACGTAGGACAGTCTGGCAATTCCTAAGCGTCGCCCCAGAAATGACTCACATGTCGGGATGATGCTTGAACAACCGTATGTTCGGACCCGATGTTGTCTTCTACCCCATGTTCGGCCCCGATCATGCAGTGAAACACCGCTAAAGGCACCTCGCGCGACCTTGTAATCAGCAGGGACAATGGAGACGGACGCAATCCATGACGCGCGGGCATCCTATGTATGTCCTTTTACAGATGTATGTTCGATATTTACATGCGGAATTACATCATGCCATCTATACATAGGTAACGTGGTGTATCTTCGACGGCACCTCGGCTGCAAGGTTCGAAGTATGAATATCGAACTGTAGATGAGCTCCAGAGGGTGATAGTTCACACGACAGCCCATCTGCATCAAGCTAAATGCGCTTGAGTTTGGGAGAGAACTTTCATTCCTCCGCATCCCCCTTGCCCCCCACACCCCGGGGCCACGAGAGGTGGCATGGCCGTCTTGAGAAAGGATGTGTGGGAGGTGGTGTGGGCCACGACCAACCCGGGGAGGGTGCCGGTGGTGCGGTTGGGCCTGGCTCGGTGGAGTTAGCCGATGTGGAGATTTAAATATGTACAGTTTGTCCGCTGCATGTGACTTTTGCACTTCTCATGGCGATAGAGAGTGAGATCTGATGACAACACCGGTCTGGGGCTTAGTCTCTTCACCACTCGCCGAGTAGTGTGTAATCAGGAGTAATGGAATGGAAATCAATCGGGAACACGAACAATGGGTGCCACATATACCGGAAACAGTCCGAAGCCGTGGCCAGTCGTGGGCATTTGTGACCATTTTCTGACCCACTTCGTTGCGGCTTGGCTGAGCGGTTGAGGAGCATTCCTGGCATCCGTTTTTGCTGGTCTCTCCCTGCAGTTTGCATCAACGTTCCCCCAAGGCAGGTACCAGGCAAAAGGCCATCGAACCTACCATGTCGAAGAACCCGCCCATTCTCAACTTAGCCCACACCTCGGCGTGTAGAAGAGTCGCTGGGGCCAGCCCCTCTGTCCGTTGACGTGTCGCACCGCAACCATACGCCAAGGTTTGAGTGGCTGACTGCCAGGAATTTGAGTCTTGCGTCGAGGGCGTTCTTGAATACTTTGACATGAACGCATTACCCTGACTCAGCGAGTAGCTCCTAGTTACTCCCCTATATACGTGATCAATTACGTTAGTAATAGTTGCTTGCACCTTGTTCTTTTGCTCTTTACGAGGGATGAGTTGAAAGTGAGGAGCGAGCGGTGATATTAATCAGAGCCCTCCAGAGTCTGAGTTTTGGACCGCGTAACGGTATGATAATGCTTGTCAGAACGGAACAGAATTCGACATGCAGAGTGTTGGGGCCCGCTGCGGTGAACGCAGCCCGCATCACTTGGCGGCCCATCAAGGGCGGCACCATCTGCAGCCCGTCCAAAATCCACCCAATCGAGTGGCGCGGACAAGTTCCACTCACGATGACCTCTTCCCTCCAATGGTATTATTGGCCAGGTCAACCTGCCATGAACCGTCCCAAAGCCATGGTCGTGGGCGAGCGGCCCGTCCGCCAGCACTCACCAATCGATAGGTGCATTTTGAGCATCCCTCCACCCCCTCCCCCAGCTCGCCGCTGCTGTTGAGACCGATGTCAATATGGAACAAAAAAAGGTTGGTATGCTCGTTAACGCCACCGACTGAGGTGGTTAAGGTAAATCTAATTGGGCCCTGCTGCGCTCGCTCTCTGAGGCACAGCGGCCGCCAGTTCCGTCAAGTTTTCTCACGATTCGTGCGGGAATGTGCACTGCAGGCTTGGCCCTCCCGGGTGGGTCTGATTTGAGGCGACTTGCAGCATGCACGTGTCAAAGTCGTGCGATGTGACAGTCCGTGACCCCGCCCGACTTGCGCAATCACCAGCGAGATAAAATTGAAAGGACAGTTCCGAGTTACCCCCTCCTGAGGAGATCAGATGCACCCGTCTATCCCACTGGCGCGGTACTCAAACACAGTCGGGCGACGTAAGGAATCAGCGAATGTTCAGGGACAGGAATAGCCCACCACATTGACCTCAGCAGGCCCAGGGGTCGGTTTATACAACTTTGAGAAGTCCCAGCCGTCCCGCCTTCTCTCTCGCTCGCCTCGTCAAATTTAGGCTCTTCAGCAATTGGGGAATGTTTGGAGAGCTCAGCAGGATTCAACAGACCCATTTACCCCTCGACGGCTTGCAGATGCAGAAAGCTATTTCTAGAAACGTGCGCCTTGCCCAGACGACGCGCCAATGATCGATCGGGACCGGGAACCGTTGAGGTAAGCGCGGGAGCCAGCGACAGGCCGAGAGGTACGCCACAAGATAAGAGCACGCACACCTTGACGCCCCCCTAGAGATGCAACTCATCGGAAAAGAACCTGGGATCTCTTTTCTTCCTTCCGTTCATCCCGCGCCGTAGCTACAAGCCAATGCCACTTACCAATCTAAGGACGCCCGACGTCCCCGGGAGCGCCTCAAAAGGAGATAAAGCACCCCGGAAGGGACCCAGTATTTGTTTACTGTTCCACCACTTTTGCAACCCAACTGACGCCTATTGCTTCGGGTAGGCGTCCAGGCCAATATCTGGAACCCAGCCATCAGTCAAATCAGGTACAGCCCACTATGTGCCACGGACATCCTCATCGCCACTCTTGCGGCCACCAGTCTGTGATATGGCACTACTGCTCGTCAGCACTCATGGACTTGGACGAAACGCCATGTTCCAAGATCACGTTTGCCGCGTCACAGCCCTCAACCGCAAACTGCCCATTAGCAAACTGTGACTTTCGCAATGCAGGAGGCGGTGAATGGACATGTTGCCAATGCAAGGGGCAGAATAATAGCGGCTGGTGCATGAACATGTCCCCCAATCCGAAATGGGAGAGGAACTCTGTCACCAATGAGTGGGAGTGGATCGATAAGTGCGATCATGGGTGCTGTCGCAGTTGCATCAAAGACTGTAAGTCTAACGACGTAGGCGAACGGGCCATTAGCCACCGCCTCTTCCAGTTTCCAATTGGCAAGCTTTCTGACATAGCTGCAGTTTTAGTTAGCGCTGGCGAATACCGTCAAGATGTGGACAAGGTCCTTAACTCAGAGCTTGGTCCCCTCATGTCAGGATTTCTCATTTTCGGGAAACATACGTTGGAGGCGTGGCAGAGCTTGAGGCAGCCTCCGTTATTTGTTGTGCTGTTCCCTCCAACGGGGTGGCACATAGTGTGTTGGCCAGTCTGCCTCTGATCTCTTTCCATGGCGCGTCGTTAAGCAGTCGCTCCCGGTACCTCGGCATAAGGACTGAAATGTTGAAAATTAATGCGACGAGCACTTGAGTGGGCGTTGAAAGGAGCAATGGGTTCGAACATGGTGGTTCAACCATAGCATCCTTCAAGCCTGTCAGCCACTTTGTGATCGCCTCGCTCCCGGCAGGAGTGTACGTCTTGGTAGTGAACTCCGCTAGTCTCTCCTCCAAAGCCCCGAATCTCAGAGATCGTCATCCGCGTCGCCCAGCTCGTGGGACTCATTATCTTGCTCTTCCTTTCTTTATTCTTCTTCTTGATTGTACACCCATTCATCTTACTAACGTGCTTGATAAGCGAGCGCCCCGGATAAGCGAGCGCCTCACTTTTACCTGCCCTACAACAACTATCCTCAATTACTATACCACAACACTAGGAACTAACTATAATTACATTAGAAACAGCTGAATCAGATGCTTCCACAGCCTCCTGGCAGGTGCGGGCATTATGGCCAGGCTTGCCACATACACCACAGCACCGAACCTTCGTACGACCCCCCCCTGCACCACTACCCTCTGGCTGCGTTTCTTGCACTCCCTCCTCACCTATAGCCTTCTGATCTAGTAGATCATGTGCATCCTGTACAGCAAGTGATCCCCCAAGTCGTATACGTCTTCTTTTGGCTCTACGGCGCTTGCTTAGTGCCTCGTTGGCCTTGCGGAGCGAAGAGACCTCTGCCTGTAGGAGGGCCACCTGGTGCATCACAGCCATCGTACCTTTGGCAAGCTGGTCTACAGCAGCCAACATCGAAGTCGGGGAGCTATTTTGATGGTTGGCAATGCGAGTCTTGATGAGCGTTGACTGCGAGTTGGCTTCTCGGGGGTTGTGTGGCGTCTGGAATACCCAAGGTTGTGGTGTGCCGGCCCGCGAGTTTAGAGGTGTTGGCGTGCGAAGCTTGACGTCTAGCTTAGAAAGCACCCTCTCTGGATCGTACGGTACTAGTCCAGCACCTGCAAAGCCACCTTGTATGTTCTTCTCTGTCATCGAGGCAAAGAAGGCCTCGCGGAAGGCATAGAGAAACTCGATCTTGCTGACGTGGTTGATATGCATGCGCATCAAGTCCTCAATCTGGCGACCGTACGCCTGCTTTAGTGGTCCAAAGCAGCCAATATCGAGTGGCTGGAGGAGGTGTGAAGAATGCGGAGGCATGCAAAGCGTGATAATGTTGTTCTGCTGGCAGTAGAGCTCGAATTCGGTCGAGTGGTGGCTTTCGTGGCCGTCGAGGATCAACAACCGGTATTTGCCTTTCGTACGAGGCGCTGTATAGAAGTCGAAGTGCTTGATCCAATCAAGGCCTACCGCATTGGTAGTCCAGCCATTCTCGGTAGTTGCGATACGCCAGTCGGCTGGGAGGTTGCACTCGGTGTACCAGTTGGCGAGGTGGTGCTGCGCGGCTAAGATAATAAATGGAGGAATAGCCCAGCCGAGGGCATTGACTCCCTGAATTACCGTTGCCCATTCGCGGTTGCCAGGCTGAGCTAGTTTTGCCTTGCCACGGCCATCTGAGGTTGTGACCACCATGCCCGCGAAGATGATACCCATCATGAACCCGGTCTCATCGAAGTTATAGACATCGTCATCCACGATACCGTACTTGGCCTTGACGTTTCGTACGAGGGCAAACCACTCGCCAATGACCTTGGGATCTTCGCATTTAGCCCTCTGGTAGTCGTATCTACGCGTATAACGCGTACGGAGCTCTGGTTGGCGTTTGACGAAGTTGTGTGCCCAGCGTTTGCCGACAGGGGGTGCGCCGCGTTCGCGCCGCAGTTGGTTGGCCATATCTTCCACACCACACAACCTAGGAGGAAATGCGCGGGTATATAGCTCAATCACATACTGAACTATTGCCTTCTCCTCTAGATCCGTTAGACCACGTGAGTTGGCTGGAATATCGCGTCGCGCAGGTATATTGGCAAGTCGACGACGGATAGTTCGGCTCGCAACGTTGTAAATCTTTGCTGCGGATCGTATACTTAGTTTCGGGTCATTCCGAATAGCTTCAACGGCTAGGATTACCCTAGCTTCCTTTAAAGTAGGAGGCATGTTAGGTCAATGAGAAAATTGATATTGAGTATAGAGGTAACGCGTCGCGTGGAAAAGTGAGGCGCTCGCTTATCCGGGGCGCTCGCTTATCAAGCACGTTATAACGTGGTCCACATGCGAAAGTCCCACACGGGCGAAAGTCCCACGAAATCATACCATCGCAACAAAAACCACATTAATTCTACTTAGCTAGCTCAAAACAAATAAAACTACTCGGAATCGTCTTCCTCAGACGTTTCTACAACTATCTGACATGTACGCGCATTGTGGCCTGGTTCGCCGCAGTTGCCACAACGCCGCGCACGCGTCTCGACCCTTGGCTTCCGACCACTACCCGCCTGTGTTTCCTCCTTGATCTGCACCTCAACGTCTCTCTCTCCCTGTAAATCCTGTGCGTTCTGTACAGAAAGCGATCCTCTCCTTTTCGGAGCCGTTGTTTCTTAGCTCTCCGACGCTTGCTAAGTGCCTCATTTGCTGCTCGGAGGCTCTGGATCTCTGCCTTCAACAATGCCAACTGATGTATGACCCTAGACGTCCCTTTCGCAAACATATCGACCGCCCTTAAAATCTCAGTTGGAGAGCTATTTTGATGCCGAGCAATTCGATTCTTAATGAGGGTGGACTGCGAGGAGGCTTCGATTGGTTGTTCGGGGTCTTGGAAACCCAGGCGTGCGCACTACCGGGCCGCGAGTTCGAGGGCGTTGGCGTCTTTAGACGGATGTCGAGCTGGGAGATCACCTTCTCGGGGTCAAAAGGAACAATTCCAGCACCTCGAAAACCTCCTTGAATATTTTCGGGGGTTAGGGCGGCCTGGAAAGCAGCGTAGAACGCGGGGAAGAAGTCCTCCTTGGTGATGTGGGTAATAGTTGCCCGTATCATCCCCTCGATCTGCTTGCCGTATGCCGTCTTGAGCGGGCTAAAACATCCAACATCGAGCGGCTGGAGAATGTGAGACGAGTGGGGAGGTATGCAGAGCGTAATGATATTGTTCTCCTTGCAGTAGAGCTCGAAGTCGGTCGAGTGGTGGCTGTCGTGGCCGTCGAGGATAAGGAGGCGATGAACCCTGACTATTCGAGCTTTGGTATGCTTGTCGAAGTGCTGAATCCATTCTAGGCTCTCTCGTTGGTTGTCCAACCGTTTTCGGATGTCGCAATGACCCAGTCGTTCGGCAATGGGCTGTTCTCGTACCAAGAGGAGAGGTGATACCTGCCCTTGACGATGATAAACGGCGGGATCGCCCAGCCAGTCGCATTGACGCCCTGAATCACCGTTGCCCATTCACGATTGCCAGGCTGCTTCAACTTTGCCCTGCCACGCCGTTCGGAGCTTGTAACAACCATTGCAGTCGAGATGACGCCCATCTGAAACCCGGTCTCGTCGAAGTTGTAGATGTCGGCCTCCTGGATGCCGTACTTCGCGATTGTGTTCCGCACAAGCGCAAACCAACCGCGAATAATCTCCGGATCTTCGCATTGGGCCCTCTGGTAGTCGTATTTCCGATTGAAACGCGTGGTGAGCTCCGGGTGCCGTTTGACGAAGGTTGAAGCCCAATTGACTCCGACGCGTCGCGTGTCGCGTTCGGCAAGTAGTCGGTTGGCCATATCTTCCACACTAGACAAGCGGGGAGGAAATCCTTTAGAATCTAGGTCGAGGATATACTGAACAATGACCGATTCCTCTAGGTCAGTTAGTTTCCGTGAGTTGGCTGGAATGTCGCGTCGCGATTGCTGACCGCGTCGACGTCGACTGAGCTTCTCGTGATTAACGGAATAGATCTTTGCTGCAGCTCTTAGGCTTAGCTTTGGGTCATTTTCTATTGCCTGGAGGGCCAAGTGCACTCGGGTTTCGTCGTTTTGTTGAGGCATATTCGCGTTGCAAAGGAAAGCCCAAAAGAAGGTAGAAGACGTGGAGGTGCAATGTTGTGGGACTTTCGCCCGTGTGGGACTTTCGCATGTGGACTACGTTATCAATGAACAGTAATATTTATAAAGTAGGTGGATAACGTGTTTTATAAGCGGGCCGATTATGTAAGCGAGCCGATAGCTTTCTCCCACCCTACAAACAGTATGGTGACGGTCTCAGGAGTGTATTGCAACTATCTGATGCCGACTCTACGAGTACAGCTAAGCTTAGAGAAAGAACAGAACAAGAGAACGGCCTGCTCGGCGCGAGCTTCTTCTTCAAAAGGGGCGAGGGCGACCGTGGCAAAGCCACCCTGGTCTTCCCTAGAATTGCCAGTCAGATTGCGCGCAAAATCCGGGCCTTGGAGCCTTACGTCAAAAACGCTCTCGATACGGATACCAGGTAGCTATTGGATTTGTTATTGCTTTTCTTGCCCGGGACGCCGGGGCCGCTGGTCCGCACCCTTCTCCAGCAGCAGCTGGACGATCTCCTTGTGGCCTCCAAGGGAAGCGGCCTGGAGAGCGTTGCCATAAAAGCCACCCTGTGTGTCGACCTCTGCATACTTCTCCAGCAGCAGCTGGACGACTTCCTTGTGGCCTCCAAAGGAAGAGGCCTGGAGAGCATTGCCATACCGGCCACCTTGTGCCTGGACATCTGTGCCCTCTTCGAACAGCATCCGTGTGGTAGACTTGAGCCCCTTGAGCGCCGTGAGATGAAGCGGACATGCGGGATTAGGGTCTGGGAAATTTGCCCGAGGCTGGTCAGGGTTGAATAGACGACTCCAGCTTGTAAATGCAGCGTAGTCTTTGAAGAAATCGATGACAGTCACTGCTACATCATCCACATTATCTACGGTTTTGGCGTGGTCCATTCAATATTGTGCCGAGTACCGTGCCAGTGGGAATTGCGCCCTAACGTCGTTGTCTGGCTCTGCCGTCGTTAGACAAGAAAGGTAAGCTATGCAGCATCGTGTTATGCAACTCCTCGCGTCTGGTTAACGCCAGGTTGCCCATGATGGCCAGCGTGTCTGGGTGGTCAGGCCCAAGCTTGGTCTGGCAAGTCTCTATTACCTGCACCTGCAGCTTCTCGGCCTCCTCCAACCGGCCCCAATTCATGTATGTCGATGCCAGGTTACCCATCAACCTCAGTGTATGTCGGTGGTCGGCCCCGAGCTTGGTTTCACTCGTCTCCATCACCTGCACAAACAACTTCTCGGCCTGCTCCCACCGACTCCGATTCATGTATGAAGATGCCAGGTTGCCTATGCTGATCAGTGTGTGTGGATGGTCGGTCCCCAACTTCGTCTTGCAAGTCTCCATCACCTGCAGAAACAGCTTCCCAGCCTCCTCCCACCGGCCTCGGTCCAAAAGGACCGTGGCAAATAGTGATATACTTGCTAGAGTCTCCATGCCCTCCACACCCAGCTTCTTTTCGCGGACCTTCCACGCCTTGCCCAGCATCTGCTGTGCAACCTCGTATCTCCCTTGCGACCATGCATACCAACCCATTATAAAAGAGTCGCCCATGTTTCGACATTCTCTTCACTAGGCCTATAACCGAGGACTACTTGAACGTGTGCGAAAAATTCCGACACATCGCCCAGTTCTCGTACTCCCCGGTTGGAAATGACGCCGCCACTCGCTCGATGCACTGCTGCTTGAACGTCTCCACCTCCCCAAACGCTTCCAGCCACCTCCTTGTCGACAGCTGTACGAGTCCGTGCATCTCAAACTGGTCCCCTGACTCGTCCGTGACGATGAGACAATAGTCTCTTAGCATTGCTATATCGTCTTCGAATCCGCTGTCTGCACCGTCTGCATTGTCTTCTGCGCCACCATCTGTGTCACCCCCTGTAGCATTGTTCATGTTGTCCGACTCCCTGTCTGCGTCGTTGCGCTTACGCTGGACTATGCCCGCCGTGATGTCGTGGAAAAGCTTCTTGACCTTTCCCCGTCTCCAGGGCACCGATGGCTTGCTTTTCGACTTCGAAATCGAACGAGAAGCCTCGTCTAGATCTTTCGCTCGCATCGCGTTCTTGGCGATTCTAGAAGAGTTCAGAATCTACCCAGGAATGCCTTGTCGCTCGAAAAAGCTCATAAGCGACAAGAGATTATAATTGAGTCTCCTACATCTAAGGGCAAGGCTCCCATGTTGACCATTAGTGTCCCTGATAACCGGCCGGGGCCCTCCACTTCGTAGCCTACACCCCCTCAGTCCGCTAAGGGGAAGGCCACTGAAGGTGCCCTTGATGACCAGCTAGGACCATCTACTTCGCAGCCTACAAGTCCCCAGCCACCGTCACCACATTTAACAGACCACCCAGCAGACGATGACTACGTCTTTGATTCCGCTGATGAGTCCTTTGAAGATGTCTATCAGTATGGACAGACAACGACGAGGGGCCAGTTGACGCAATTCCTATTAGACCTCGTAGGGTTGATGGACATTTATACATCACGGTAACGTCCTTTATAAGCGAGTCGTGGTTACAAGCGAGTCGTGGGGTTGGGTATTTTGTCGCAGGCGCTCGACCAAGAAAGTACCTCAAAATTGTTAAGGTGCACTAACAAATTTGAGGTACTGTTTTCGTCTAGCATACGCAAATACATACCCAAGCCCACGACTCGCTTATACCCACGACTCGCTTATAAAGTACGTTATACGATCCTGAGATATCCTGGGCAAAGCCTACCGAGTTTCGGGTTGAGGGAAGGACACCCGTTAGAGGTAGGATGGTTATCAGCGCCCCTTCACGGAATGCGGTCATTAAATATGCCCTATTGCGGCGCGAATACATGGTCAACTGTGCAGATGTCGGTTTCAAATGGTCCGAACCCGATTCCCTGCATAGGGGTAACCCGAAAAAGCTACGAGAAAATTTGAACGATATGGAGATAATGGCAGTAGCAACTGATGTCCACCAATCAAAAAGCAATCCACACAGATTCCCATTGAGATATGGAAAAATACTCTTCAAGGATAAATCAGTATTCTATTACCCAAATGGAGAACTGGAAGACCTGATCGCTGATGTGGAAGGGCTATTCAACAAAGTCCGCTTGAGGGTCGGCCAAACTCTCCCTACAAAACCTAAAACAATTGCGCAGAGAGAGGAGCTACAAGATGTCGGAGCCTACGTTCTAGAAACGGAACATCTCAGTACACCGGAGGAGTTCTTTCGTCGCCGTAGACGACTGTGACAGGTACGACAACTAGGCAACCAACAGGCCCCGGGTAACCGACGGACACCATGCACCGGATAGGCCCCGGGTAACTGTGATACGTCCACGCATTTCCCTCATCCAAACCCCCCACCTAGCATACATTGCCCACGGCAGAACATACAGCAAATTACTCGCCAGGCTCTGGTACAGATACCACTTCGGCCTCGTCGCCAGCACAACGCTCGCCAGCTGCGTCGACGCCGCATAAAATATATAGCAACAATCGATCGTCCGCCACATGTACGCCGTAACCTCGGCAACCTCCTCCGAATCGCTCAGATACCGCGCAAAAGACCTCGCGCCCCGGAGCGACAGGGCGACAGCGACCGGAACCTCGACCGCTACCGCGATGCATACGGCGAGGAGCGCGGGCTTCACGATGCGGAGGATGGTGCCGGACGCAACGCGGCCGGGCTTGAGTGTGTTCGTTCCGATCTCGCGCCGCCATGCGCCCCAGCGATGGCCCACAAAGGCGAGACTCGTGGCCTCGAGCGCCTGCACGGGCACCATGACCAGTCCCCAGGCGGATTGTGTTGAAGACGCCCCAGGCGGTGGCGTAAGTTGAGCCGAGGGCGACGATGGTGGTGACGAGCCAGAGGTAGAGGGCGTTGCGGATGGCGGACTCAATGAGGGTGAGGAGGCCCGGACGGATGAGGACGAGGAGGGCGCGGAGGCTGGGGCGGGTGTTGGTTGGTTCGGCGTGGTTGGTGTTGTTGTTGCCCTCGTGCTAATTGTCGCGCAGACTGGACCTTGTTGTTGTCCAGAGGAAGTAGCCCAGCCCCACGAACGTAGCCGTCATGTTGCAGGTGAGCTGGATACCAGCCTGCATGTTGACGGTGGGCTGGTGGCTGCCAACGTGGAAGCGGGATATGACCAGAAGATCCAGCGTGATGTTCACGGCGAATTTGGTAGTGCTGATGACCAGTGGCACGTCCGGTTTGTCGAGCGCCCGCGTCGCTGCCGCCACGGCCGTCTCAATGGCGGAACTGAGGGCTGAAAAGGCGCTGATGCGCACGTAGGTGAGGCTTGCATCACGCACCTCGATGGGAACGAAGCCCTTGGCAAAGGTGGCCGCGCCGGCAAGGAGGCCAATGTGCATCTCGCACATCAAGTGACCTTCAAGCCATGCCCATGTTTATTTTTGATGCTCCGGCGCTTATTGCCTCGTTGGCCCTGCGGAGCGAAGAGCCACCCGCGGTGCGCGCACGGCATTACCAGCTGGGTCTCTCACCGGGGCCGGCGCGAGGGAGAACAATACTCCCTGGCTATGCGCTTCCTGGCCAACTCCCCTTCACCAAAGCACCCGTGGGGTCCGCCACCTCATCTTTCTGGTTGCCCGACGAGAGTGCGAACAACCACATGAGAGATGCTGCCCTCTGAGTTCCCCGCGCTTCCTCTTCCAACGTTGCTTTTAGATATGGATACCTTCGGCCGCCCGGTACACTTGAATGGCAATCTCACCAACCAGTTGCTGGCAGACGCTGGCCTCGTCGACATCAAGGAGGTCATCCGATTGCCCCTCAACGGCTGGCTTGCAAAGGCACACGGTAGAGTCGTCGGACGGTGGTCCAACCTTGGCATCCATCAACCACGGCGTTGAGCCACAATGGGCTGATCTGGCCTGGTGCGTTTGGTGCGATGCGAGCGGGGTCAAAAAATAAAGCCATGGATCATGCTTGTCACAGCCGGAACCCCACACAAGTCAGTCTATCCCGTCTGTCTATAAACACCAGGCCGACCCGGTTCCGCGACGGAGGAGACCTCATTCCATATTTTTCACACTATTTCGCTGTCTTTGATGCTACCGATCATATCGATTCACACAAAGGAAGCATGGCGCTCACGTGCCAGCAGTTGAAACTGGTCACGGACACCATCCCGGCCCTCCGGGAACACGGCGAGCAGGTCACAACCATATTCTATACAAACATGCTGCGGGACCACCCGGAGCTCAACAATTACTTCAACAGCGTCAACCAGAAGAATGGGCGGCAACCGCGGGCCCTGACCTCGGCCATCCTCAACTTCGCCTCCAAAATCAACCATATCAGCGAGCTGATCCCCAAGTTCGAGCGCATGTGCAATAAGCATTGCTCGCTCGGCATCCACCCGGAGCACTACGAGATCGTCGGCAAGTATCTACTCAGGGCCTTTGGAGAGGTTCTAGGCCCGGCTATGACGCCGGCCGTGTTCGCCGCGTGGGAGAAGGCATATTGGTTGCTGGCTAATATGCTGATCGGGCGGGAGGCGCAGCTGTATAAAGACTTTGAAAAGTGGACGTCGTGGCGCAGGTTTAAGATCGACAGGGTGGTGCCCGAGGCCGAGGACATCTTCTCCTTCTACCTGGTCCCGCAGGACGGCATGAAGCTGCCCAAATTCTTCCCCGGCCAGTACGTCTCGCTGCGGATCCACAGCCCCGAGGGCTACATGCAGGCGCGCCAGTACTCGCTCAGCGAGGCCTGGAGGGAGGACTACTACCGCATCAGCGTCAAGCGGGATAAGGGAGCCCGCTACTCCAACTCGGTCTCCAACTCGTACTTCCCCCCGGGTCTTGTCTCCAATATGCTCATCGACCACATGGGCGCCGGCTCCATAGTCGAGCTGTCCCACCCGGCCGGCGACTTCTTCCTCGACGTCAACAACACCAGCGACATGCCGCTTGTGCTTATCTCGGCCGGAGTAGGTGTCGCGCCCATGGTCGCCATTGCCAACACCGTTACCGATATACAGCCTAGGCGGCACATCTCGTGGATCCAAGGGTCACCGCGGAGCGTCCCCTTCGAGGAGCACGTCGCACAGCTGCAGCGCCATAACTCCAACTTCCGCACCAACGTGTTCGAGACGCACCTGGCTAACAGCGACGCCATCGGTATTTCGTACGATTACGACTTCCGCATGGACCTTGCCAAGGTCAGCGAGGACGACCTGTACCTGCAAAACAGCGGGGCCGAGTACTACATCTGCGGGCCCGAGCAGTTCATGTTGGAGATGTCCGATTACCTCAAGGCGAAGGGCGTCGGGGCGGCCCGCATCAAGTTTGAGCTGTTCGCGACGGGTGACCTAGCGTTCAAGCACCCTTGGACAGCGAAGTAATTCTGTTGTTGTTTGCATGTAAGTTCGAGCCATCATATTTGTAGATGAAGACTTCGATAACGTTACCCCAGGTCGGTTTTCTGTTAACTATCTCGCCGTTTTCATCAGGCTGGGATTCCAGGCGGGACCTCTTGTCGCATCATGGGCTTCCAAATTCCGGGACGAAGCGCTGACGTCTCAAAATGGCATTCAATGGGAGAGAAAAGAAATTGTGTCGAGGGTTTTTACCTGCGGGTTTACTAGAGAAGCAAAGATTTTGTGTCGTCAACTACTTGAAGTACTCTGCGCAGTGCTCCGACCGCGAGCCGCTAAGTGAAGCCAGGGCCGTTTTTTCCTTCAATTCTGTCTCGCGGACTTCAGGCAACCTTTAAGACGTCTAGAAGCGGAGGGTTTATTTCCCACACTGCTTGAATCGAGGCAGGTTGTCACATCACCGCGCTGATGGCGGACGGAACCTTGAAATGCAGCGCTGACTCTTATCAGCTCCCGCTATTGAGCTAGCAGATTTCCGGGTGGAGGCCTTTTTTCGCCCCTTTTGGCTGGGAACATGAAACAAAACCGGAGGCAACAGCAACCTCGCCGCTGTGGCCATCCGAGGGTGCGCCCCTCGTATGAGGTCTGTCTATTTACCTCGAGACCCAAGGCCCTTCCTCAAGATGATACAGGTTGAAACACTTAGTTATGGCCCTCAACTTCGTCTGCCGATGTTGATCCCCTGGTTAGTTTCCTGGGACAGAAAAAGTGAGGACTTGGCGTTATTTTCATCTTCCAATGACGGTGGCCATCTCCAGGCTTGTGTGTTTGGGACGTCCGTGCCCGTCTCCCTTCCCCGAGGAAACGGAACACGAGGTCGAATAAGCGATGGACCTGAGCTTAGAAAGAGACTAGGCATCACTAGACCTTTGTAAAATTCGAAAAGGAGCTTTGGACCAAGTTAGCGTCGTGACCAGCGCCCTTTCATCGCAACTGCCAAACTTCCACGGGAAATGGACCCGAGCCTGTGAAGAGCGTGTGCGAGAAAATCACCAACAGCATCCGGCTGCTAAGTGGGATTATGATTTCCGGATAATCTGGAGTCCGAGCTGGTCTGGTGGCAAAGTGGGCTTGGGAAATGATCTTGGTCCAGTGAGCGCATCGAAGGCCTCGATGGAATGGGACCACCAACCTCTGGGTCTAGACACATCTTCAAACACCCAGTCATCAGACCTTATTAGCGAGCCTCTGCAGGTTCGACGGCGACAAACTTGGATGAACGCCCAGGAGGAAGGCGACCTTGGACCACTCGAGCACTTGCCCAGAAGCCATAGCCCGGAGCATGGTACGAGAGTGATGGTAAAAGAGTGCCCCTGAGTGCTCACCGCTTGAAGCCGTGCGTCTTCCCATGCGTAGCTGCGACTGTGCCTCGACAACTTTTGACTCCGATTGTCCGATTCTTTTGATGAGAGAACGCACAGAGCCCGACCCCGCCATGGATATCCTGCCTCCCTGCCTGAGCGTGCCCTCTCCGCGTGAACCGTTCGGGTCCCACATGCTCTACACCTCGTTAAACTCCCGGGACTAACTGCACTAACCGCACGGACTTTGCTGCGCACATACCGCTGGACCACGAATGAATTTCCAAACACCACATAAGCGCCTCGACCGGGCTCCAGACTACCCAACACACTAATGTGAGAGGCTTGGAAGGCAAGATGTTCGGGACAGTCACGGCTGATGCTGGCTGCAGCAGCGTTGGGGAACCCCTGACCAAGGAAGCCCGGACCCCCAAAGTGGCAATTCAATGGCTTCATTCGGGCGACTCGTTTTTGTCGCTCTCCCGACGAAAATAGGCTCCAATTCGTGAATTCGCCTGTGCTAGCTTGCCAGCTTGCCTGCCGGACCGAGAATCCAGCGCCATGGATGCGAATCAATGCCCGTTCACATGCCTGTTCTTCCCCCTTGTCGTCAGGGACTCCCCATTCCCCGGATCCATTGCTCCATCAAACCAGGAAAGGCTGGAACCTTTCGCGCAAAAACCTGGGACGCAGCCCGGCTCGCCATGTGGTTGGGCTCGCCTAATAGTTAAAGTACCTTATATTTCATCCTTTGGGTCCCTCCCGTGCCGTGTCTCCTCCCGCTCCTCCCGATGCAACCGCTGTTGCTTTTGCTGCCAAGACCTCAAGGTGGTGTCCAAAGTCACACTCAGCGCTCGGGGGTGGGTGCACATCCAAAATGAACGCAACAACAGACAGCGGCTCGAAGCAAAGCGACGATGGAGATAACGCCATTTTCACCCAGACGTACATCGCCGTTTGGGTGCTGATCGTGTCCTCGGGCGCCTTCCTCGCCGTCCGCCTGTGGTGCCGGCACCAGTTCTCCAAGTTGTGGTGGGACGATGCTCTTCTCCTCCTCTCTTGGGTATGTCAGACCTTGATAATACGTTGCTTATGGCGAAACCCTCGAGGCTGACCTGTATAGGCCATTTTGCTCATCTCGGCCGCGATGCTGAGCAGCATTATCGCGACCGGCTATGCGACCAACAAGGAAAAGATTCACTTCTATCTCTACCAAAACGTCGGGACAGCCATGACAACGCTCGCAACAGCGTGGTCCAAGGTTGCTTTCGCCATCACCCTCTCGCGCATCGTTCGGAATCGCTACCTCAAGTACTTCCTCTGGTTCGTTATCCTGACGGCGAACTTGATCCTCGTGCCCGGCATGATCTCCATCTGGATCCCTGCATGCGAGGACGACAGGAAAGTCTACCGACCTGCATACCCGACCTGCATGTACTACGGCAACCTCCAATACCTCGGCGGCACAACTATTGGTACGACCAACTCCTGGTCCCTGATACATTGCTGAGCGGGGCTGACGAATCATAGTTTACGGTGGCATCATCGACGTGTTGCTCGCGCTCTTCCCCTGGTTCATCGTCCGAAACTTGCTTCTGGACGTCCGGGAGAGGATTGGTCTCACCTTCGCCATGAGCCTGGGCGCCATCACGGGAAGTATCGTCATTTTCCGTGCCTTTTTCCAGCTCAAAAAGACAGACAACAACTATCGTATGTCACCAATGATCCCTACTAATGGGAGCATAGCCATGGGCTAACTGCCGCTAGATTTTATGGTTTTCATGTCCATCTTCAACTTTCTCGAACCGGGCGTCACAATCATCGCCCAGGCCATCCCCATATTCCGTATGCTTGTCGTCAACGTCAAGAAGGGCTCCATGTCCGGGTCGAATGCCGTCCGCAACACCTCGGCGACCGCAGGCAACAAGTCGAATGCGACTTCGCAACAGCTGCGGACGTGGAACCGCAAGGCGATGGGCGACACGGTTCAGGAGCCGGACGAGGAGCTGCTCCACGTCCGCGTTGACCGGACTGTTCATGTCTCATCCACCTCGGTGGGCTCCGGGGATTCCGTGGACGACAAGATTTACGATGCTACCATCAAACATTAGGTTACTATCTCGCTAATTATCTATCTAATATACCAAGCCTACCTTGCATTTTCACAACTACGAATTAAAAAAAGGGGTAAGAGGCGAGATCTCAAATCAGTATTGTTGCATCCCGGTTCTGTATTGGCATGTGGCTAGCACTCATGCGCATTAACGGATAGAAAGAGGAGCTCCTCTCAACCAATAGCTCGACGTAAGTAGACAGCAACCGGGGCTAGGAAGAACCGACCGGTGCAACTAACCGCCTTGCATCCGGAGGCTTAATCTACACTAGCATATGAAACTGAGTGGCTAGGCCTGGCAGACCCATATCGCGCCTGGATCTGCCGAGGGGAAGTGGCATATAGATTCCGTAAGCCTCGACAATAATGTCGGAGGGTTCAAATTGCTACGTATCCTGGTCGTAGAGATGTTCATTCTATGTCGCCAGTCGCTTGAGAATGCTGCTTTCTTGTCATGGGATGGGGCAGCTGACCTGTCCACCAGGTGAAAGGTCCATTTGGGGGTCCGATCCAACCACAAGAGGAATCCCAGCCCGCTTAGTGTACGTAGCAGGCCATGGCTAAAGATTTCCCTAGCTGTCCTTCCTTTCTGGTGAGGTTACCGACATCATTGCCCCCTGCGAGGCTTATATTCACAAGACGGCAATATCACAACAAACCACAAAAGGAAAGGGGGAAAAAAGAATAAGGAGGAAGGGAGGGCGGGGGAGAAGGGCGCGCGGGGGATGGTTGGAGGGGTGGGGGGGGGTTCCACATGCACCTGAAAACAACGTCTGAACGCAGCCACAGCACGCCACAATTGCCACAATTGCCACAAGCATGTCAAAACACAAATTCGCGGTACTCGGCCACAGCACATGGGAATCGGCCCATTTCATGGGAATCAAGGTGGGAACCGCACCGGCTGTTCCAGAAGCCTATCCATGACGGCCGAGTTGGCACTAGTAGTGCCCCATGGCTCTAAATAGGAGAAACTTGAGCCATAGTCGTCGATGAAAAGGCAAGCACCGGAGAGTGTATTTGCTGCAGCCCTCTTTGGAGCTTGCCACCAGTTATAACTTGCCGCTTGCCGGGAGCTCTGGGACTGCACTTGAGCTTTGCAACTCTTCCGCATCGTCCTCTTTTTTTCTACCATCCGCATCACACATCGGTCTTGTTTATACTCCCTCACGGCCCTGATATATATGCGGCCGGGTTTTGGTATCCGCGTTTTGGCCGTTCACGGCCTAGTTGAACACATAGGGTATACATTATCGCCGTCACCCCGTCGGCCGTCCTTACCGTGATCAGGAGTCTCAGCTTCCCTTCTTCGTATCATACCAGCCGCTCTAGCGGTGCCGGTACATCTCCATTGGCCATCATAGCGTCGGACCCAGTCTACTTCGAGTTGAGCTGGTCAATTCTCAGCACAATCGGAGTGGTCAACGTCTTCTTTGGCCTCCTCGTTATCAGCATCACGAACTTCTCTCTAATCGCTACCGTCCCTATCGTCACCTCGGCCGCCGGTGCCGTCGCAAATGGCCTCTGTTACTACGCTTTCTACTTAACCTCCCCGCCAGTCGCAAACCAAGCTGTTGCGTCAGTATTTGCGGATATACTATGGCTGGTAAGTACTTGATAGACTAGCCCACTATCCTCAGCTCATTCTTCGTTGAGGGGGGGGCTTACTCTCTCCGCTATAGGTTCAAGAAGCAGGACTATCGTTTTTTAGCTACATTATCCTAAGCCGCATTCTACACAGCCAGCAGCGGCGTATCTTCGCGAGCTTGTTCTGGACCTTCATTCTAGCCATCGTCGTCATCCGCATCACGATCGCCATCACCCGCGTTAGGCTCATTGTCGGCGGCGGTAGCGGGCTCCAAGATACTGTGAACCACCTACATATGGCCTACTTCCCCTCATAGCCGTGCTCGAATGCGTAAGCGCCTACTATCTATTGACTAGTTTTTCCAAGGCGAAGATCAACTCTCTCAAGTGCGTCACCAAAACAGGCCTATTCCGGTTCCTGATGCGCAGCACCGAGGTTCGTCTGGCGCTCCTGGCCGTCGTTGGCATCATACATGCCGTCACCTACTCCTTCCAGGCCACGGCCCAGAGTGCAACACACACTGCCAGCCAGGTCGACCGCTTCGCCTATACGCTAGAGAGTCTCTTTCCCATAATGATGCTGTAAGTACTCCCAATTGCGTACTAGCACTCTCCTTCTCCCTTCCCCAGCCTCGCGACACGCAACCTAATAGAAGGCACTTCGTCTCGGGCGGGAGAGAGGAGGTGGCATTTACTCCTAACCAACACGTCGTCGAGGTCCATGGCGGCGCGGCGGACTCCGGATATGGTAGGACAAGTTCGCAGGAGCGCATCATCCGTCCCAATCCGTTTGGCACGGCGGCCTCGGACGCCGACCTGGATGCGATAGATGCCGGACAGGTCGGCATCAGCAAGACGGTCGAGTTCGAGGTTGAGGTGGAGTGAGTCGAGGAGCGAGGCTCGCTCACCATCAGCATAAAAAAGCGAAGAAAGAAAAGGGGATCCAACGCTCGGGCGGATGGCGTTCCAGAAGCATCGGCGCGCCCTAGGCTATACTATTTCGTTTCTTGCATTTCGCCTTCTTCTCCTTCTCCGCAACAGACTCTACTATAATAATACCATCCACCCCTTCTGACCCTAACAGATGTATAGTCGCCTTGGGTATGGATGTGTCTTGGAGATGGTATGGGCTACGACCAACCGCTGCCCACCCAGTCACGGCGAGTGGACCTCGCCTCTTGGAAGCGGTTAGATGATTTATGACAGCCCCGCCAAAAGCGAAACTACTCCGAAATGAGGCGGAACCATCAGCGGGCGGTGTCAGTCTGGGGTCTGGGGTCCGGGGAAGCGGGGAAGCGGGGACCGACTTAACCCTGTCACAGGCGTGCAATGCAATGTGCAATGGTTGATGATTCAGTAGTGGGCCCCGAATGCCAAATCCCTGAAACCCAGCGGTTCCCAACCCAGATCAGTGGAAGAGCCGAAACATCACGCCCTTGTTGGCATCAAGAGGAGGAAACGCGACGGGGTCCACGAAATACGGCGCGTCAGTACCGTCGGCGGCGTTTTGAAGACAGTGCCAAACGAGTTTCGCCCTACGCGCTGAGATAAAAGCAAACGGGCCACGTTTTGCTCTGAGACACGAGGTTAGTCTCCGATGAATACTAAACGGTTTGACACGTACCTTTGCTAGCCCAGACTGATCAACTCGCTTTTGCTGCCAACGTGTCAACGGTTCTTTGCTTGTGAGAAGGCCGGGGATGTCGTGCAACCACTCGCCACGGTTCGGCTTGACACCGATGGTGCTAATTTCAAACTCTTTGAGGCGAAAACATTTTAGCACACGTTGGTGACTTTTGGCAAGTGGCTCCCAGCAAATATCGATTTTCAGGCTCTCAAGCGAGGGGCACCCAAGGAGGAGGTCAAGTCCGTTCGTGAGGTCGGAATCCGAAGAGCAGGAAATTTGCACCCGATGAAGAGAGCACAAAGTAGACTCTTGGAGATACAGCAGGAAAATATGGAGCTCGTTCCAATGGTTGTGATCAAATTTGAACGTGTTCCTGCCATATAATATAGGCGTTGTTGCTTCGCAAAGGGTTCGGCTGCTCAGCATCAAGCTTCTCGCGTCGTGGGCGTCCCGAGATTGTAGGTAGCAGACAGAGAGCACTTGATTGACAGGTACGACAAGTTTGATGATTTCATGGAGAATCTCCGGTGGTAGTGCTTCCAGACCATGAGTGCTCCCCATGAGGCTCGTCAGTGTTGTTGCCGCCGGATGATCAGCACAGTCCGCTCCTGCTGCCATCTTGGTCGAACGGCCGGTCATCGCAGCTGAGGCGTTCGCCGGCGTCGCCGCCTTCGTGAGTCTCGCACTGCGGCGACGAATCTCGGCACGTGGAGACTTTGTCCTAGCAGTCGACGTTTCGCGCCGGCGGTTAGAGGCTTGCTGGGATCCCCACAGCCTGGGTTTCGATAAGGTATTCGCCATGCAGGGAGTGCAGTTGTGTGATTGGACTAGCAGGGCTTGCTTAGTTAGAAAAGGCTGCAACGTGCCCGATACCTTCGCGGCGGCTGTACTAACCTAGCGATTTCACAGCCACAAGAACCATTCAACAGCTTGATTATTGCTCGGTGGAAAGGCAGCGGTAGCAACTTTCATACACAAGTGCGGATGCGAATGCGACGACCAGCGGGGCCGACTTGTCGATGGGTTTGTTGGAACGATGAGAGAAAAGAAAAACCGGCGTTGGGCAGGGCAGCAGTCCAACCCCGTCGTCTCTGCCTTCGACCCGAAAGCGTTGCCGATCAGGGAAAGGGTGATCGGCAGGAGTGGTGACTGTTGGAAGGGGGTTTGGAAGCTGAGGGGTGGTTGGACGGGAAAAGTAAAAAGAGGGAGAAACCAAAGACCGGGAAAGGAGGGGAGGGAGAGAGATTTTATATTTGTCAAACACAGGACAGGTCGCACGTGCTCATGTGCCCTGACTCAAGGACGGACGTCGCCGGGAGTGGCGCCGGCTGTGGGAGGCTGCTTGGAAGCTCAGGGGTAGTCGGGCTGGAAAAGAGAAGCCAGAAGGCCTGACGAAAATGTTGAAGGCAGATTTCATAATTGTCAAGCTCAGGAGAAGTTGCACGTGCTTTGAATGGTTACTGTTGTTGTCGTGACCGGCCGCGGTCCGTCCACCTTGATATTGGCCAGATCGCTCAGGGATGATATTAGCCAGATTTCTCGGAGGGGCCGGCGCCGTCTTCTATACTCGCAGTGCATTCACGCTTGGTCGCTCGATCTATTTCGCCACGGTCTCGATCTTGCGTGGCAGCCCGAATCGGGAACGCCGGTTCGACGTTGGAGCGGGGGGCAACGCTCACGTGTAGGAGAGGGCTCGTCTTTGGGCCAACAAGGCCGGTATGTTGTCCGCAGCCGTGGCCGCCAATCCCGACTGGGCAGAAAGCATCCAAAACCCCAGCCGTAGCGGGGCCAGTCCGTGTTGGTCTGGCAGCCGTGTTCGGGTCTATGCACCTTCACATGGCGCAGCTCGTCACGGCCACCAGCGAAAGCAGGGGCTGTGCGACGTCCGCGCTGAGGAACAGCAAGTTGATGCGCGGCTCCTTTCTCTTGACGGTTTCACAGACGCTCTTAGCCTCCGCGAGGAGCGCGATCTCGCCTTCCGTCCAAATGACTTCGGCCTTGGGGTTGAGGGCGTGCAGCTCCTGAACGAAGGCGCGCATGCGCTCCTCGGAACTCGGGCGCCCGACGTGGTAGATGCGGACGCTCGCGCCTGTCCCGACTAGGGCTCTGATCGTGTACATGCCGATGCCTGATGTGCCGCCTACGAAGACGGCAACACGTGGAGCCGTTGTATCATTGATGAGCGCGTTGGAGGCTTGGATTTCTTTGTACGAAACCATTGTAGGCGGTGGTGGAATGTTCGGATCGCTGGCTTGGAAAGGTTTCGAGTGTAACTGCAGGACCGCGATTAGGTAAAAGAACGAATCTACGAGGCCCTGCAACGGGAGAGAGATGTAGGAATGTTCCTGTTAATACGGAATACTATTAACTCAATGGCCAATCAGCTTTGCACAAAAGTATCCCGCACCGCCGAATTCGCCCCCGGTTCTGAGGCTTTTGCACACCGAGGTCCGTCACTCATTCAGTCTCATCAGGGTCAGAAAGCTTGTGGACCAAATCTCGATAGTCGTCTCTGCCATGTGCAATGGCAGGTCGGCAAGTACGGAAAGCTCATAGACAGCGGGCGGAAGGCGAGTTATCAGAAGAGACCATGCGTGCTTTTATGGCCAAGATCTCGACCGAGCCCGCTCGTAACCTTGACGCTCACTTTCACTTTTACCATGCCGACCTCGGACCAGCCAACATCATGGTATCGGAAGATGGCGACCGTGTTACCGGATCATCAATGGGAGTCGGTGGCGTATTATCCACGCTTTTTGGTAGTCACCGAGTCCGCAACGGCTGGGGCTATTTGGCTTGAGTGTGAGACTAACGAACCGAAGCTGTGGGGTCAGCCCCTGGGGCAAGCACTCGAGGCAAACGGTTACAACAAGCTGGACGTAGCGTTCCGCCGCTGGAGAAGGTCCGTGACGTGATTGGTAGAGGGTCTTTGCGGAGTGCATGTTCACCAATCCTTGAGGTCCATTGAGACGGTCGTGGGGCTGGTAATGTGCAACACTCGATTCTGCGCTCCAGCCAACATCCAGGTCGGGTCCATTACCAATGAACATATCCCAGAGCTGGTGCTCACAAAACCACCGCCACCATTCTGTACACTCTCTGTTACCCACATCGCCCAGATGCCACCCTACCATCCCCAACCTTTAACGACTCAAACTACCGACACCACCACACCAACACTCCGTCGTCACTCAACTTGACTCAAGTCGCCTTGCAATAGCAAGTACAAACACTCCACCCGAGCCAACAATCCGACTTCCAAATGGTCGACCCAAGCGGGCAAGTTACACCCTTGCCCGGGGCCTCGGCCTTGCACTTGTTGAGGCAGTTGCCGCCCCAGTCGGTCCGGCAGCCGCCCGCGGCCTGCCATTTGGTTGGGGCACGCGTCTCAAGAAGCGCGGAAGAGTCATCTCGCGGCCAGTGGATGTCGTCTGTCTCGGTTGTTTCAATGTCGTAATTGATGGGGGGGGCTGGCATGCCGTTGTCCCGTGCGGAGGCTGCGGCTGCGGCGGCCGCGGCGGGTGGGGAGGAGGGCATGGCGAGGGCCGTGGTGGCGAAGGCCGTGGTAGCGAGGGTGCGGAGGGCGAGTTTGAGTTGCATTTTGTCTTTATCTTTCTTTCCCTTTAGAGATTGGTTGTTTGTTTGGTCTTAGGAGTTGGTATTTATTGGCGATGCTGAGGGAGTTGTAATTGATGACGGAGGAAACCATCTCTTAAGTTCAATTCTTGCTGCTCGCCGCTCGGTCAAGGATGAAGTGTCATCGGGTCAGCATTTCGTTGCGGATCGAATGCTGACCCGACAAAAGGCGCAAAGGTTACATGGTGATGGAGACCCGTCGTATTTCAGCCTACGCGTCAACGAGGTTGTGACTTGGCCCCTTGCGGCGAACGAAACAGGAAGGTGACTGGGGCCAAACGACGTTCAAGTGGGTACTGAAAAGTTGGACAGGGCGAGCAGTACACCTAAACCGTGGAGATAGATGAACAACACGTCCAGCAACACCTCGTAATCCTCGAGCAACCACTCCTGCTTCCCAAACACATCGTGCTCAAACACAAAGTCGCTGCTGAAGACAACGTCAACCGGCAAATCCTCCAACATATAAAAGTCCGACATCACCGTCCTCCCCCTGGCGTCTCCAAACTCCCACTGGAGCCCCTTGACCACCCCCTCCGTCCACGCCGTCGACCCATCCGCAAACTCCACCATCACCCTCCCGCACCTCCCCTGTCCACCTCAAACCCCCTCTTCCGCGCATACTCCCCAGACACGACCATGACATCCGACGCGCCGAGCCCGGCAGCGCCGCAACCCCCTCCCCAGCAAGGTGCACCTCAGCCTCCTCTTGGCCCCCAACCACCAACATCTGTTGGATGGCTTTCGATGACTTGCGTCGCGTATCTTGGGGTTCCAAGTCTTGGTCTGAATCTCGGAACGAACAAATGGCCAGTTCCATCAACGAACCGTCCTGACCAGTACTGCTAGTGCCAACGACGTGCTAGGATGATCCATGCGAATACTAGAGTTTAGTCTCCCATCTCCGCAGCGAGAAGAGTTTACCGACTATGTGCATCATCTGCAGCCAGTTGAAGGTGTTCCATGCGGCCTGCAGCAAGCCATTCAAGGGGAGCAGTCGCCCGAATCATTTTCAGATTAATATTACTAACACCGTTGTAGGAAGCAGCTTCGGGGGAGTACGAATTAGCTGAGCAATCACCGGCAATGGTGCGGCAGATGTTCGCTTTGGCCGATATGTACCAGGTGGACGGCTTGCAGTACTTGGCTGCCACCAAGTACGGCAAGGCGATGGAGAAAAGACCCAACATTCAAGAGCTTCTTGATTCGATCCCGGACGTGTATCAGCCGACCCCTTGCTCGGTCCGGGCTCTTCGCGACAAGACAATTAAGGGCGTTCGTCTTAAGCTAGCGCAGACAACAGGGCTGCACCAATTTGTCGTCGCTAGCGCTGACGCTTCCGGATATCAGGGGGAAGGAGCTTACGACAGTTTAATGGCAGTTTACGACGAGCTTGTCACCGAATCACCCGAATTTCTGAAGGATCTGCTAAGCTCGTATATCCGAACCCCGCTGCTAGGACACTGCTACAATTGCGGTTCAGAACAGCCTACGGAGCCCTTGCAGATGAGATGTTTGACATGTGGCAAGGGTGGAGCGAGACCAATGTGATACACTCGCTCCAACCTTTGGAAGCGGAACGGTCAGATAGAGCGGCTCGTCATTGACAGATTGATGAAACGGGCACCTTGCGTCGCTTGCCAGTCAACGACCTGCTGGAAAGCGTATCGCGAGGGAGAACTACAGATCAAGTTAGTGATCAAAAATTCCTATCAGCACACGAAGCGTGAGAAAGAGGGTGAGCTGCTGCCGCCACGGCGGTGGGTTCTTACATCCTTCGCTCTGCCCTGCTCTACCCCGACACTTGCCCCAAATGGAGCAACTACGAGCTGACTCGCAGGGTGTTCAGGAGGAGTTAAAGAGTCTTATATCCAACTATCTCCTTTTTTGCAGCTTGTCCAATGAAGCAAGCTAGAAACCCCCAGCCCTGTGCTTGCACAATCCCTTTACCTCCTGGCGCCGCCCATGAACACGTGACCGAAGTGTGGTTCAAACAAGCAATGCACACTGCACGGCGCCGGTCCCTTCCTTCGATAGAACTCGTCGCTGTGCTGTCGGGCTATTGGTGGCCTACACGGCGAAGGAGCCGCAGCGAGACGGGATCTGCTAGCTGCCGTGCTGGAGCCCCCGGTCGGGGTCGACGAGGAATCGCCAGCGTACGACGCTAGAACTGATGGGGCGCGCCGACATCGTCATGCGGCGTGGTCACGCCTTATGCTATGCGTATTAAAATACAGGAACACGGCTTAGCCCGTTCTCAAAACGCTTTGGATCCGTCCACCTGTTCACCATTCTTATGTAAGATACACCGGGCTCAGACGCCTGCTCAAAGCCGTTGTTCAAATCTCGTTTGCGATGCGGTCAGGCGCCTGAGGCTGGAGTATCAGCCTGAATTTGACCTACTACCCTACTGTTGAGGCCAATAGCGCCCCAGCGTTCCGGATGCTCACCGTGTTAGGACTCGGGTTGATAGGGCTAGAAAGAGCTCAAACTGCACCGTAGGGGTCAGAGTGGTCTGCAGGTCACGAACAACTGAAGTAATTATACTCGTTATGCCCACAATGTCGCTATGGATCGAGAAGCTGCCAGACACCAGTTTCGGGTAATCGAGAATGTCGTTGATGACCTGGGTGCAGTACCTCTGCGGACTCGTCCATGATGTTGACGATATCTCGCTGCCTTGGCTGAGTGGTGTGTCGAGGAGCAAAAAAGCAAATAAAGTGGTCTCGTGGATTTCAACAAAGTGACCCACAAACAAGGGTTCCGACTTTTCCTGAATTGCAGTAACAAGGTACATCAACACTAAGAGCCAACTATCATTACATCGGAATCAATTGAATCTAACGCTACTGGCAGCTCCCTGGCAAGTGCGTACATTATGGACAGGCTTGCCGCATAGTCCACGGCACCGAACTCTCAGAGGAAAACCCCCCTACCCTACACCACAACCATCTAGCTGCGTTTCTTGCACTGTCTCCCCACTCGCGGCTTTCTGGTTAGATACTTTGCATCCTGGACAGTAAGTGACCTTTGAATCCGCACACGTGTTTTTTGGCTCCTCGACCTCTCTTCGGCATGGCGCATCACAAGGGTTTCGTCTCGCTTCCTGACCGAGTGGCGAGTCCCCCAAGGCTCGCCGCGGAAATTACGTCTCCTTGCGGCTGACGCTGCGGCGGGTGAAGCGGCGGGTATGTAACCATACTGTTGGTGCGGCTGCCGGTGCCGGTGCCGTGCATGGTCGTGCAGCTCGTCGTCAAACTTGGCCGGGCAGAGGGGCGCCTTGTGGTGGTGGTGATCGTGGTGGTGGTGATATGCTTGTTCGTAGCCATAGGAGTATGGCAACTCGGATGTGGATGACGAGAATAGGGATGGCGCACGGGGAGAGTTTGCCAGCCGATTGCTGCTTCTGCTGCTGCTCGAGGCGTCATACATATCTTCATGCAGAGAGGCGTATGGGGTGTGATTGGAGTGGAACAGGGTCCCGGAGGCGTAGTGGCTGGAGGGGCCGGTGGCGGCGGTGGATGGGTTCTTGAGAAGATCAGAGGTACGGTCTACGAAGAGGTCCTCTGGCGGCGGGCATATGCTCGGGGGGGTGTTGTTGGGTTCCCATCTGGCGAGGTTATCGGTAAGTTGTCCATCAATCCTGCGTCGACCGTGGCCGTAGTAGGCGAGATTCGGGTTAATGCCGGTTACCGCCCAGGCAAAGACGGCCACGTCGCGTATTGATCGCATCAGCTCTATAACTTGTGGTTAGTAAGAGATTGAGCGACGGGGATATGCAAGCACATACCTTCAGAGGGAGGCCCGCCAGTTGCTTTGACGCACTCCCGCAAGGGCATGTACTATAGTAGGAGAGGCGGCCGGAACGTGTAAAGTAGGTCGGGTGAGATATAAGGTTTGATGGGGTGCAGTGCCCACGGTGCCGCGAAGAGGCCGTTCTCATAGTTGAAGGCGGCCGGCATCACCTGGGTTTGGAGGTCGGGAATTGGGGGCCGCGCTCTCCGCAGCACCACGATGAGCCCGTCGGATGTGCATGAGACGACAGCCTCGAGTTCGACTGCCCGAGGGGCTTGTAGACGGTGTCTCAGTGGCATTGGTGTAGTGGAACCGCCTGATGGACCTTGCTCCTCGTCCCCGCCACCATTGTCGGGCGTCTGAACCGGGGGATCTGTCTTTTCGTCGATGTATATACACTTTTCCTTCAGCACATGGTATTCGACGTCCATTGCATTATCGTTAGAGCTGCTTTTGTCATCGTCTTTGTCCTCCATCTCTGCTTTATCCTCCTCCTTCTCGTTGACGGAATCGTTAGGGTCGGCCCGCGGGTCCTTGTACCAGAAGCGTAGGTAAGCAATCGACTCGTTTGTCTTGGCACTCTCTAGACATTTCTCAGCCTCGGCAAGGCAATTTAACTGGATACACTCGTAAAATGGCTTCCCAAGAAGCTCGTCCGAGTGTACACCCAAAATTTGGGCAACCGCATCTGTCGCATATATAATGGTCAGGTCTCTAGTAAAGCGGTTGAGGATGAGCGCGGCCCGCGGCTCCCTCTCCATAGGCGGCATCTTGAACTTGGGTGACAAGTGCTCGAGCATTCGGTACCGGGGGTCCCGCGGTGAGCTGGAGAATATCCGCCTGATCTGTGGTGCATCCCTTGCTCTCCCTAGACGTGCATGTCAGCTCGAGAAGCGGGTAATATAAGGTGCTTGGGTCATACTCTCGCTCCATTCGCTCTTTGAGTATATACTAGTTGAGGCGACCAGCACATTGTGGACAATGGTGAAGCAGCATTCGCAGCTCACCCATTGGCCTGACCGGGAGAGGATGCGCGCATAGTGAAGGACGGCAGCCTTATCGAGTAGAACGCCTCTACTATGAACAGAATGTGCAAACAGCACCTCTTCAGGATGGAAGTAGTCGAAAGCCGACCTTCCCCTGACCTCATCTAGTTGATAACCCAATATATCGAGAAGCGAGTCGGAGGCAAAGAGGATATTGGCTTCGGGAGTGAGGTCTAGAGGACGTTAGAGTCAGTTGGTAGCCGTGAGCTAGGCCTGGTTCGACCTACTATATATAGTTATGAAAGTCTGGTTTCGCAGATTCATAAGGGGCTGATTGTGGCGGGCGGCTTGACGGAGCTGACCTGACGTGCGTGGTTGCGTTCGTGTTTGGCCAAACCGAAGTGGCGTGAGACAGATATCCCGCTGTCACCTGAGATCAAACCCCACCGGTTCCACTGCGGCCTGGGTCTAACGCTAGCAGGAAGAAGACAAGGTAGCCTGGCCGAGGGCAATGAGAGAGCTCGGAGACACGGCAAGCTACAGCGTACGCTGAGAAGGAGGCAGGAGAAGGCTGGTCGACTGCTGGCTTGGGAACCCAGGCCGAATCTTAACCGAAACTGTCCGCAAGGTGGTACTTCCGGTAATGTCTTTGGTTTTATGCACCCAGGCAAAGAGACTGAGATCAAGGTTGGGCGATGCGCGCAGCGGGGAGGGTGAGACTTGAGAGAGATTGCCGGGCGGGCGGACAGATATTGGTGCTGCTGAGACGCAGCGCTGCCGCGGGGGGGGGGGGGGAGTTTGGTGGGGAGTCTAGGAGGTGGGCGCGGGTACTTGACGCGTTTGATTTCAGAGAGACCAGTGTCGTGTTGGGAGGCCAAATGAGCGATAATTACACAGATTGGGTGTTGTTGGTTCCAGGTGGGGGGTTGGGAGGGGACCGCATACAAAGTCAGGTACAAGGTAGGAACCGTCCACTGCAGTCTATGCCTGGCAAATGGCCGCTCAAACGGGAAGGGAACTAGGGAACCTCTTTGTCTCGGCTGTAAGACCGACAATCTGAGACGGCACGGAACTGCACTACAACATGGTGTGGGATCGCGGATTAGGCGTCTTGGGCTTTCCTGTGGAGGCTGGGAATATGCTAGCGAGATGCAGCGCACCCTAGCGATACACTCGCGTTGACTGGAACTTTCACGACTAGAGCTCGAGGTTAGAGGGGAAACGGCGAGACCTGTAAGACTTAGGACGGTTTTGCACCAGCGCCCCGGAGGATTCAAGTTAGTCATGAAACTCTTGGAACGTAGTGCGGATAGCGCAAGGGTCCGTCGACTCCACGCCCGCAGGGGACAAAAGCATTTTGGATAGGATGCAACTGGAGAAGGCTTGGCGGCCAAAATGTAACTTCATCAGTTCAGTCCGTCAGGTACGAGAACACCTGCATGTCCAGCACCTGCAACACCCCAGAGGCTGCATGCATAAGCAACTACTTCTAAGTTTTCGTTGGCATATGAGCGACCGGGGTGCTTCATAGTGAAGCCTGAGTTGATTGGGGAACTGCCGTTTAGGCAGTTCGCCGTCAGGTCCACTGCAGGGTCCACTGCAACGGTCTGATATGCACGCAAGGCACAGTAGCGGCTTGGGCAAGATGGCAGCAGTGAGGAAGCAAATAACGTGGATCACAACATCAGGCGGGATTGCCAATCAAATGGTAGCTTGGGAACCAAACAAGCGACAATTCCACGAATTGGGTGCTGTTGGTTTAGTGTGGAAATGGGTGTCGGGCATTTACTCTGCAGGCTGGGTATATACCGGCGGTATACAGCGCACCCTGGCGATACGCCGGCGTTGACTGGAACTTTCAGGACGAGAGCTTGGCGCTCGAAAGGAAATGGGTGGGCCTGTAAGGCTTGGGACGGTTTTGCACTGGCGTCCCAAAGGATTCAACTTGGTCAGGGCACTGTTGTAATTTGGCGTGGATGGAGCAAGACGCCGCAGACTCCAGGCCAGCAGGCAAACATGAGTTCAGTCCGCCAGGTACGAAACCACCTGCATGGTCAGCACCACCTTAGGCAACTCCACATAAGGAAGCAACTACTTCTGGTTAGGTGCTTCGTATGGCATTTGAGTGACCCGCGATCCGTGAAACTGAATCTTGAGCTGATTGATAAAGTGCAGTCCCAAATAGTTCTCACTCAGGCCCATTGCAACGGTCTGATATGCACGGAATGTACAGTAGCAGCGGGCAGGATGGCAGCATCCAGGAAGCGAATAACATGAATCACAACATTGGACGGAATTGCCAATCAAGTCCCTGAATTAGATAGCGTTGGTACTGAGGGAAGCGCATGATTCGTGTTGGGGCCCTGTCAGGTGCAATCCAAGCGATTTGTGACAGGGGCTTGTGACGTCCCTTGTTGCGCTGGAACTCTTGTGCTGCTTATGTCGCCATCAAGCAAGGGTAGAGATTTCAGGTGGAGGAGAGGCCGTGAAGCATCTCCGCGAGCTGTATGACCAAGAGGTGCCCGTGGCGGCTTAGCGGGTTATTGTTGGTTGCGGTGGAGAAGGGTGGGATTGCGGTTCTGAACGGGCGGTGTTCCGACCCCAACCCTACCTCGGCCCTTCAGACACCTGTTGGTCGTAGATAGCGCGTGCTTTTGCTGACTCCCCGATAGGATGCGATCCCCGCCGCCCAGCAAAAAGCGCAGCCTTTGATAGCGACTGCAGCTGCCAACCCCGTTCAGAAGGGCAGGGGGAGGGTCTAGACCAGAGAGTCCGTCTTAGCGGGCGGGATGGACGGCAAGGAAAGCAGCATGGGCTAAAGCGGAACATAGAACCATGGTAATCTGTATTCGTCCATATATTGCTCAAGAGGGCAAGCGAGATAGCCAGAGGAAATTTCCCAGCGGAAACGCAAATAAATACATAAACTCTGCTTCTACGACAATAGACAGATTGCCGCTCCGTCGGTAGTTTTGGAGCTCAGACACTTGCTAAAATGTTAGAACGGCACTAGCTGCCTACCGAATATAATTAGACAAAAGTTGTGTGGTGTCTTGGCTACATTCCTGCCCCGTCGAGGCCAATTTTAAGCAGCTGACGTCAGCAGACTTTTGGCGATGACGATGTCGCCCGACAAGATGAGGATAACGGCTTCGAAGTGGACAGATCCGGTCTAGGGGTCGGGCGTGGGGGGGAATATCACTCCAGACAACAAACACGATTCGGCTAATGTTCCCTGCTGTCTAGCAGTAGTTTGATAGGCCCAACTTGACGGACAAGGTTCAGCGGTCAGGGTAAGGGGAGGGCTATGGGGGGTATCACCCCATGTTTCTCACTATTAGCCTTGATGTATAGGCGACTTCAATCGCCGCTAGAATACGACAGGCAGTACGGCTACGCTAGGGACATCCTCAAGAGCCAAATATAGAAAAAGGACGAACGTAAACTATCTATAGGGTATGCAGGGACAGGAGCCGCTCACCATCCCGAACTCTTCGCCTCGGCAAGTCCAAGCGTCAAGTTAGTTTACTACAACTTGAACAAGCTCCGACGGTCCCGTTTTCTTTCGCATGCCGTGTCGAAATCTAGACTCTCTAGAGATCAGGGATTGTTTAACGAGTTCAGCAATCTTTAAACAGACCCAATTACCCCCTCAACGCCTTGAAGACGCAAAGATCCACGGGAAGCATACGCCTTGCCAAGACAACGCGCTAATCGGTGATCGATCGGGACTAGCACTCCCTAGGGAACTATTGGGGTAACAAGCGGGTCAGCGATTGGCCGAGAGGTCCACCGAAAGAGCGCCCCACTAGGGACGCAACCCATTTGCCAGGGCTTTTCCGTTTTTGCCAGGGCACAGAGCAAATATATAGCATCCCAGATCCAAGGAGGCTCGAGCCACGATGACAACAGTCCTTCGTAATTCACGCAGTCCTAGGGTTGCATCCATTGCTTACCACGCTAGGAGCGGCAGAGGTATGCAAGGGCAATTGAAGAGAGGAAGCGAGCTCGAATTGGACTGGTCGAGTGCGGCTGGTGGTGCACACCAGCGTCTCCAGGCGCCGCACACGGATGCCGCCCCCTCAAACACAGCAGCAATATACGAATGGACATCCAAGCATAGCGGCAAGACTCATCAGGGTTGCACTCCCCTGAAAACCCTGTCGTCCTGGGTTGTGGTTGCGGACCGCCGCCCCGGGTTCGGTGGAGCATATAGAGCCCTTGGCTCCCGTCGAGTCGGTCCCCGGCTGAGGATGAAGACCTATTGCCCTGAGACAACGAGAGAAGCGACGGGGCACCGCTTTCACTCAGTCTTGATATCAACCATTAGTGATCGAATCACCGGGCCGGACGCGTACATCTATTCCCGTCCAACAAACGCTGTGCGACATCATAGTCTCCATGATCACCTCGCTATTACGCTCACGGACCCTCGACCTCCTCCCTCCGATGCGATGCAGACAACCGTGTGACCGTTGTCGCGAAAAAAAAGTCCGCTGTGTCACCGAGCTGCAGGGCTGCGCCGTAACCCTCGGCGGTATTGCGGAAGGAACCCAGTCAGGCTTGGCTGGACGTGGAGTCTCATCAATGGCTTGTGTACGGTGTAGAAAGGCTAGGGCAGTCTGCATCTACAACTGCAAGTGCCCTCCTAGTTGCGTTTTGATCTTAGCCGGCTGACGCCGGTGACAGCTCCGCTACGTTCCGGTCGCCCTAGGCTCCGGCGAGATTCGATTGCGCAGCCGCCTCGCAAATGGGCAAGAATGGTATCAAGGTGCTCGTTTTCCTCATCCCGATCAACAAGCTTCTCTGAAACATCATCCACACCCTCCTCCCAGCCATCAACTGCCGTCGCCATATCTTCAAATGGCATTGGCTTGGAAACTATCGCCCATTCAGCCGAACATATCCCCGAGCATGCCGCCGTCCAGATGCACGCTTTGCTTTTGCCTGTTGCCCTAGCGTCGTATTACGAGCTAGAGGGCCACCGCGGAACCGTTCAGCAGACTCCTCCAGTCCGAACCCAATGGCAGATCTCGTCACACGATTTCGGAAGCTCTCAATTCCTGGCAGGAATGTGCCAACTGGCTTCAGTTGCCGAGAACACGGCGGCTCCTACCATGGCCAACGTACCCGTGGCCCCTTTTCCAGACCCTGTGCCCGGTGTGTCCCCCAGGGCCGAGAACATTATGGGTGGCTATTCGTGGGCCCTTCCGACTCTTCCCGACTACTGCCTCGAGGAAGTGGCGCAGATCAACCTTCGCATTCACCTTGCCGGGCGCGCTCTATCTTTGCTCCCCAGACCCCTGGCGTCCTTGTCATTGCCAGCAGTCAACGATCTTTTCGATGCCGCTTGTGCCTTGATCAACGCCGTGGACCGCTTTACAGTGAGGAAACCAACGCCAGCCCCAGAGCCCTCGGGAGGCGACAGAGGACGAACGGCGAGCTTCAGTTCACATTCATCAGTTCCCTCGCCGGTCATCGATGCCGCGCTAGATTCTTCGATATGTCTCATGCTCCATGCATGCCACCAAACCCTTCTGGGCGTCTTTGAAGATTTGTCAAACTCGTTATTCCTTTTCCTAGTGGAGCCCCAACAACTGACGTCGCCCACAACACCGCAAGACGATCTGTTCCTCTCTACACGGTACAATCAACAGCCTGCAGCCATGGCGAACCTAATTAGCCACCTTCTAAGGGAGCTCGACCGCGCTCTCCCACCTCTCGCGGACCACTCAAACCCCCGGCCCTTCCGGGACTTCAAGATCCTGACAGAGAAAGTCGGCGGGTCTTATGAACCGGCCGGTCTGCACCCCAGGTCACAAGCCGCTTGGCGGAACGATGCCAATCACTCACTCCTGAGCAAGATGGAGCAGGATAGATGAGAGTGAAGAATCAGGTCAAGGCTGTCATATGGCTGCCTGCAGTTCGTTTGCGCCGTTTTCGCGGGTGGCTTAGTTCGTTCATAAGCAGATGCTGCTTCGTGGGTAGAAAGGCACTCAACGAGAAGCTCTAGAGACCTGGGTTGATTGAAGCCAGCTTAAGCCGGTTCTGTGCATCTTTGAGCCTAGACAATGACTAATATCTGCATAGGCACCTCCTAAGTATCTGTAGAATTGTATCTACTTTGTGTTAGAGGTTCAGAGTTTATGGTCAGGGTGGCCTTTGCCACCTTACCAATCTCTGTCTCGACATGCCTTGTAACCGCCACCGAAGCTTCAGCTTTTTTAAGTCGTTCCACCACAACGTCCACTCGAATTTGCGGTGGCGCCACCGGCCAGTGCATGCCTCGGGCGGTTTCGATGGAATCGGGGAGTTATCATATAGCTCTCTATGAGATCGTAGAGGAGGTTGACAGCAGAATCCAGCATCAACGGGTTGGGAGGATTAACGAGGTGACGAGTGGCAAGCAAGCGAGTCTTGACGTCGCACGGAGGTTGACCTCGCGCTTCCCGTTCGGTGCGATATAAGTGTCGATCAGGCCTACCAGAGACGGAGATCGGCTTGGCGTGGTGCATGTCACTTGCTCGTAGCACGCGCGATAAATCGACGAGTAGTGGATGTATTCCAACGTCTCTAAGCAGTGGTTGGCCACAAGGTGATTGACGACCTTGTCCAACGTCCATGGGGGAGGAGCCGTATCTGAGAGGATGCTGGCCAACGTGGGAAACCTTTGGCAGTGAGGAGAATTCATCTCCCAAGAACAAGCCGGCTTTGGGCCCCTGGTTCTCATACGGCGGGCACTACGAGATGTCGACAGTTTGGGTGGTGCACGTTTATCCGCAGGATCATGAAGCTTCGCAGGGCTGGCGAGTTTCACCGGGCGAGTACATGTAATCAGCTTCGGGTCAAGTGCTAGCGATGAACGGAATTAGGGTCCAGAGAACGCCAAGAACTTTCGTGGTCCATCACTAATAACGTATCCAGGTTGGTCGCTTTGGGTCTGACAAACATAAACCCTTTGATTGGTTTCTATCAAACGACTATCCCGGCTCCGCCTCAGCTCGGTAGGGGCCGAGGTCTCGTCGTCTGAATTGGACATACCTTTCTGCTTACCTTAAAGTCTTCGCCGACCACTATTGTTCACGTCCCGCGTGGTCCCCACGCCACCTTTCCCAGGGTCCTCCAGCGGATGACGTGGTTCCTTTGCCATGGTCGCCCCTTTTGCTTCGTCGTCAGTGGCATATCCAGGCATGCATCGCTGTCTCTGTGAACTAGCTCGAGCCACCAGTCAATAGTGTTCTAGTTCACGGCGACGAGTATATTCTCGTACACGAACATGAAGTAGCGGGTGCGGGAATGGCATTAGTCGTCCCCCTGGTTTAGCATCACCGGGGTTTGCCCTTCGGCCGGCTTGCTTGTGCTCAGAGAAGAAGTTTTAGAGGACGCCGTGTTGTTTCTGTCCCAACGGGATGGCCATGTTCAGGCGGGAACATCGACCGCTCTTGCGCAGATCGCAAGTGGGATGTGTTCGAAGTCTTCACCGCTACGGGACTCATGCAGTTTGTTTTTTGCATTTAACCTAAAATATCGAATTATACTCTTCGCTTCTGCCAAGTCCAAATCCATCCCAAATCCAGTTCAAGCCAAGAGATACTAACTACGGAGTACTTGCTGCTCCTAATGCCAAAGGTTTCAACGTTACTACGCCCCATCCATCTCACATCAACGCTCAAAAGACTGCGGCTCTGTGATATTGGCTATGTCACCCGGATGATGCCGAATCGGAGCCGATGACGAAATTGTCGCACTCAGGGCAAATTACCGATGGGAATGACGTGGCTTGCTTGCCCACTTCGTATTGCTCCATCCAGCCACAGTTTGGCGTGGGCTCCGCGGACACAGTCTGCAAGGAGAACGCCAGACAGTGACGCGTGCATGTTGCCGGTTGACAACAAGAGCCAGAAACCTGATGACGCCGCTACCATTACTCTACTCTCGGTAGTACAAGAAAGAGTGAGCGCGCTGGATTTACTCAGGATTGGGCCGCCATATCCCCTATTCCGCAGCTCAGCCGACCTGCAAATATTTGGGAAAATAGTGCCATACCAACAAACGGAACCGCAGCCACTCCCGTCAGTGAGTTCTAGCCGGGTTAACAGACCAAGCTTTGCAAAGCCAAGCGAGCCAAGCTTCGCACCCACGGTCTAGACGCGGCGGTGGATTCAGGGGTCAGTATCTCGGGGCAAGAGAACGCCAAGCGGCTTGATAGTCCACCACTAGTGACGTATCCAGCCTGGTCGCTTTGCGCGAAATGGAAATCTTTTGCCACGCGCCTGTGGAGCGCCGGGGTCATCCGACCAACCCCCTACCTTATCTTCGGCCCAGGAAAGGAAGGGCCCAAGGTGTCACAGGAATAACCCTCGCGTAACGCATTGCCCCGTTGTGTGGTGGTCAAAGTGGGTATGGTGGGTGCCGGGGAGAGCCAGCTCGGAGATGGCCGCCAGTCACCTTTGGGCTCTAACTGGGTTGTGGTTCGTGGTGAACATGACCATGACCATGAGTAAGAGCAGAGACAATTGGTTGGCGAGACTCTTGTTTGTTGCAGAACTAATAACCATCCATCCCACTTTTTGAACAGATACTAACCGAAGATTTTTTCTTTCTCTTTTTATTTTCTTCCTGTCCAGCAGAGTGATCTACCTTAGCGACTCGCTTTTCCGCGCTATCGGCAACTTGAGACAAGTAGTCGCGGCGACTGAAGCAGAAACCACGTCAGTCAGCTCAGCTTTGCTTCCACCCTCGATTGTACCATAATCAGCGGTAGGCTCTCCGCTCAATTTACAAACGGCACCGAAGAACATACTATTTCCTGCACAGGGGCCCGACAAAATTCACGAAGTACTAGTGTACTAATCGGGATGTGTAACGTTACACAGCAGTCTCTGCTTAGTTGACATTGGCTTGGAACTTAAGCACCATGAACGCGGCCAGTCAGCGTGAACGGTTAGGGTCTCGACCCCACCCCCGCGTTTTGGGTTTGAATGCGTGTGTCGCCCCTTCACGTGTTTCTTCGAGTCGGTGCTCAAACTCTAGGAGGATCAGGATCAGGATCTCCGCAACTCGCAGATCAACCGGCCCGACTGCGTTGCTGGTCTGGCTGGCGGTGAAGAGTCCACTGTGCCCAGGTACCTATACAGGAGGTAGAATGAATATACAGCGTGTGAATGCCCTCCATGCCAGCGGCGCTTGCGGCGACCCGGGCTTCCTGGCGTCGCTTCATGCAGCTCACCAAAAAAACCGAGAAAGTCCTCGGGTATTGCTGAAGAAGGCCATATCCGCTTTCGCGCGCTAGTCGCTCAGCTTGAGCATCCCCCAACAGGGCACTCCCAAGATGCAACCCGACATTTAACGTACCCCACACGTCCCCCCTTCTGTCAAGCGCCCAGGTTACCCCCGACCGGGGAGGGCAACCACAGGGTCGCCTGTCTGCCCCTCTCTCCCCCCTGGGGTACTCCCAGGTTGGCACGAGCGCATGGCACCCCTGCGCCACCGTCCCGCCTCCGTTATGGGCCATGGCTTGACTTTTTCTGCGCAGGTAGCAGGACCAGGCCGACCAGCCAGATCTCCCCGCAACCCCCCAAGCGGTATTGCGTTAGCACAGCGCAACGGCCGCACCTGACACGCACCGGCCCTTGGCTGACTGTGATTGATTAAGGTTGGCTCTGGGGGGCCAGGGCTGCGGGGTGGGCGCGCACAGATCATGTGCTGTGAGGCAGCCAAAGAAGAAGCTGCGGTGATGTGTGTGCATCATTGCGTGGTGTTGCGTGTGGGAAAAGGTGGGATGCAGCCTTTCCTGGCGGCAGGGAAAGTGGTGGGCAGTGGCAGAATCAGGGCGGTCTGCAAGGTGGGCTGGGCCTGGGCCGGCCCGCAACATCATAGATGTACATTCTGTTGGCGTGGGCGACTGGGCCCAACTGGCCCGAACACTTTAGCACCCCTCTCCCCCATTTTCTGCATGCAGGATTTCCCCACACCTATCGTTAAAACAAGACATACACCACAACCACTTTGGTTAACCTTAAGGCCCACTGCCATTGGAGCTAATAGCGTCCCCACAGTCGCTGGCCCAGCCCGTTCTGGTAATGGCTGACACCGTATTAGTCGTGAGATATCCACCATCTTCCGTTCCTTTCCCTCACACTCACACTCACCTGCCGTCACATCCGACCAACATACTCGCAGCACCTCGCCCAACTATACCTGGTACACGGTCCAGCATCTGAACACTGGCTTTCTGGTCTGGTTGTTAGCGGCCCGATAATGCGAGTTCGACAGCTAACCACGAGTCTCAGTGATTTTGGTGTTTGCTGCGCCTGAATCGTCTCTGGTAAGTTGGTGCCGGAGCAGCCGCGGTTGCTGACTGGTTGTCGCTCTTTGGGAAAGAAGGGAAACTGAGCAACAGCATCGATCCGTCCGCCGTCCGCCGTTCGCCGTCCGCCGTGTCTCCTTGCCTCCGCGAGGTACTCTGGGTAGTCCGGGCTCGGAAGTCGACCGCACTGTCGTAGCAAACAGCCTGTGCAGTCCCGGATTCCAGATCCAGCGCACCCTCCTTCACCGGCATGTCGACGTCCTCCAACGGCGACTCCCTACACTCGGCAACGGCCACCATGACGATCTCTGCCAGCTCCACCATCGCCAGGCAGGTTCCCCTGCCGAATCGGGATTCCTCAGTCGAGATCCCCTCGTCCCAGCTCACCTCTGGCTCCAATGGCGCCAACTCGCTGAAGTCGTCCAACTCGGTCAAGGCCGCCGCCGCACAAACCCCGAGCTTCAGCCGGGAGGGCATCCTCGGGTGGGCCCAAAAGGCCCGGAACCTGTCCCAGTCGTCCGACACTCAGCCGGACAGCGTCTCAAATGGTATCCCGAAATCCACCAGTGAAGAGAGTATCAATCCATTGAAGCGGAGAAACATAGATGCCGCCGTGGATTATCCGAGGCGGAGAGCCATCATTGCTGTATGTGGAAAGAATTGCAATGCAGCTCCCCCACGCGCGAGACCCCGACCTTTTTGTGCTGACTGAGTCTACCGGTAGTGCGAAGTCTGCCGCTCGAGAAAGTCGCGATGCGAAGGCACGAAACCGAAGTGCAAGCTTTGCACAGAGCTGAGTGCCGAATGCATCTACCGGGAGCCCGGGATCAAGCTGGACGCGGGGGACAAGCTCATCTTGAAACGGCTGAACCGAATCGAGAACCACCTCCAGATGAATATGGTTGGCCACGGCAACGTCATGAGTTTGTCGCATGACTCGCCAAACATGAGCAACGGCACCGCCCTTAGCGGCGACAGCTTCATGATAGCGAACAGAAACAACAACAATTTCGTCTCCATCATCCCCAGCGGCGGGTTGGGCACCTGGTCCGCAACTGCCACCAACATATCGACCATGCCCCAGGTACACACGAACGTAGTTCTGCACCTGCTGCAATGGCCCCTGATTCGGGGCTTGGTATCGCGGCCATACGACCCCCAAATCCTCCTCCAACTCGAGATGGCGCGCGAACCTCTGCACTCGCTCGCCAAGACGCCCTGCGTCGACTTGTCCAACACCAATGCCTATATCGAAGCCTACTTTGACCGAGTCAATATATGGTACGCCTGCGTCAACCCGTACACATGGCAGAGCCACTACCGAATTGCCCTGTCCAACGGTTTCAGGGAAGGGCCCGAGAGCTGCATCGTGCTCCTCGTCTTGTCTCTCGGCCAGGCCAGTCTAAGGGGCAGCATCTCGAGAATCGTTCCCCACGAGGACCCGCCAGGCCTCCAGTACTTCACCGCTGCCTGGTCCCTGCTCCCCGGCATGATGACGTCCAACAGCGCGCTTGCCGCGCAGTGCCACCTGCTGGCCGCCGCCTACCTCTTCTACCTGGTGAGGCCTCTGGAGGCCTGGAACCTGCTCTGCACCATCAGCACGAAGCTGCAGCTCCTGCTCATGACGCTGAACCTTGTTCCTACCGACCAGAGAGAGCTGGTCAAGAGAATCTACTGGAACTCGCTCCTCTTCGGAAGCGACCTGCTGGCCGAGCTGGATCTGCCCCACTCGGGCGTTGTCGCATTCGAGGAGAACGTGGGCTTACCTTGCGGGTTCGAGGGAGACGAACAAGAGGCGGTCGGGCGAGACGAGCTGTGGTGTTTCCTGGCCGAGATCGCGCTGCGACGACTCCTGAACCGGGTCAGCCAGCTGATCTACTCCAAGGGCTCGATGGCATCGACGACCAACCTCGAGCCTCTCGTGGCCGAGCTCGACTTTCAGCTAACGCAGTGGTACGAGAGCTTGCCCGTGCCTCTGCAGTTCCCATTTACGCGCACCATGCTTCCGGGACCGGTCCAGACAGTGTTGAGGTTGCGATTCTTTGCGTGCCGGACCATCATCTACCGGCCCTACATCCTCGCCGTCCTCGACAACGAACAGGCCATCTTAGACCCTGCCGTGCGGAATAGTTGCACCAAGTGTCTGGAAGCCTCCGTCCGGCAATTGGAACACATTACTGCGCAGTGAGTTTCTTTCCCGTAACCCCCCCTCTATTGGTCAATCGCCCCCTCCCAATCTAACCAATTGACCGCAGTCACGCCGGACACATGCCGTACCTCTGGCAAGGTGCCCTCTCCATCGTGTCGCAGACGCTACTCGTCATGGGCGCGACAATGTCACCGTCGCTGTCCACCATCCTCTGGGGCCTGGTCCCGCACCGCGAGGCCGTTGACCAGATCATCAACGACGTGGTCATGGAGCTTGAACGCTACGCCGTCCTCTCGCCCAGTCTCCGCCTCTCCGCTGAGATTATCAAGGAAGCCGAGGTCCGGCGCCGGACCTTCCTGAGCGGTTGATTCGGCGTGGCAGGCCACCCTCGGACACCTCCCCCGGGCCTGCATCAAAGCCTGATCGCGTAGCAGCAGCGTCTCGCCTATCTCGACTCGGCTCGACTCGGCCAGGCTTTGGTGCTCTGGGAAACACGGTGGTTTCCTGCATCGTCAAAAATGCCACGACCCGCAATACTCCTATTGCGAGTACATGGAGCTGCTGCATGTCCCGGCACGGATGCCCGGTGATGCCGCCGGACCATGTCCTGCACGAACAACAATCCTCGAACAGAGAGTTCTGGTTCTAGATGAGGCGAGGGCCCGTCTGACAGTCCCGGTTTTGGACGCCAACGGATGGCGAAAGTGCAGTCAAGGCTTTGCCTTCAGTCAAGCCAAGCATCAACTGCTTGGTCCTGGATCGCACCACGAAATACAGAGAAGACTCCACAAGACGAGCGAAGTTCCAGGGGCTAGGCTCGTGCTAGGTTTAGCCGGGCATGGTTCTCCACTTCGAAAACCCGCCTTCTGACTGGAGATAGGTCAGGAGTGGCAATAGCGCACACTAGACCACCTAGTGGAGGTCTGAGCGCATGCCCCTGAACGGGTGAAGTGGGTTGAAGGCGATGCCGTTGCCATTCTTGGGGGGAGTTGAGGCAGCACGCAGTGGAATGTTTCGAGGGCGCTTGGATCGTAGTTGAATGCCGGTTGGTGGGAATTCAGCATGGGTGTCATGTGCCAGGGCTTCCTAACACGAGCCCCGACCAGACGCCACAGCCGTGGCAGGATAATCCTTTCCGAGAACGTCCAGAAACTCGGCACCCGCCAAAGCTTGACTTCGTCGACCCCAGTTTCTAGCCACAGCTAGCCTCTGGAGACCGGGCGCGGTGCCGATCCTTTCATTAGTGTCTAGCTTCGAATCATCGCAGTCACCTGTCAGACAAAGTCGGAGCTCATTCCAATCGAGTCGATGCAGCACTACCGGGCAAGCACACCAAACGTTGTACAACCACCTGTCACCAAAGGAGGCCGGTGTACTTGCTCAGTTCAGAACAGGCATGGCAAAACTCGACGGTTACCTCCACCGGATCCGAGCAGCACCGTCAGATCAGTGCCCATGTGGGCAAGCAACAGAGACCGTAGACCACTTCCACTTCCGATGTAGAAAATGGACGGCATCCCGAAACGGAGATGCTCGAATGCACAGACACCCACAAATGCAACAATTCCTTTTACCTAGGAGGGAAATCGCCATCGGATAAGGAAGACTGGACTCCTAACATGGCAGCCGTTCGGGCAGCCATACGGTTCGCAATGGCAACAGGGCGCCTTGACACTAATCAACCGCAGGCCGACGAAACCACCCCAACCCACCACAACACACCTAACCTACACTTCTCACCTCGTGCCACGGACAGCAGGCACCGCTGCAGCCGCCGAAGATAGGACGTTGAACACTTGGAGAATTGCCTTCAAGCCGGCCTACTAATGACCCTACTAACCCACGAGAATCTGCAGAGAAATGGTAAGAGAACCGGTGCTTTGAATGCCATATGAGCATTCCACTCTGACTCCTCTGTGAGCACATATAATCGAGCAAGAGAACAATAGCTAGTTGTGTCTATCGCCGGTGCCCTCGACTAGTCAGATGGATCAACTAGTTGACCTCTGCTAATGCGTATCCCCTCGAGACTCACCAGGCATTGCCCTTCGGCCGGCTTGCTTGTGTTTCAAGAAGAAGTTCCAGATGAGGCCGTGCTGTCGCTGTCCTACGGGATGGCTATGCTGATGAGGGAGAACCGACCGCTCCTACGAAGTACCCAGATCGCAGCTGGAATGCCACCGAAATCGTTGGCGTAAACCCCGAGCCTTGCGGAGCAGTTCGTTCACGACGTCTTGCCAGAGCTCTGTTCCTGTTAGCCTTGCTGCCAACATCCACGAACAGTCGGATGTATCCGTAGCAGGGACTTGCCAGGAGGCTTCAATGGGAGGGCCGAAAGGGGGACGCTGGTTGAGTCTGCCGCCGAGGAACGCGTCGGTGGCGCATATTGCGTCGAGTATACGAAGGACACTGCAGCTATACGAGAAATGGGTCCGTTGAAAAGAACCCTCCGACCCGGAGCATTACACAAGGCCAGCTGGCTCAATCGCAAGCTTCCCTTTGTTTGTCAAGAGGGCTGAAGGAAATACCTACACAATACGCAGTGATGGAATCTGCCAAATGCAGTCATCTGGACTGCGGCGGGCTAAATCAAACCACAGCATTTAGGGGAATGTATATTAGCCCGGCATATAAGACAGGGTTGAAGGCGCGATCCTCGTAACCGCAGCGCCTTCCAATGTTCTCACACCCAATACAATACCAATACAATAATACATTTTAGCTGCTTGGCATTCGTATGTTCGCCGGAAGTCTCTGCGCCGAGGAGATCAACCAATCACGCTTATCTCTGCGGCCTGTCCCGCTGCGAATATATAGATGTCCGAAACACTCACCTGAGGGTTGACATAATGCTTTGACAGATTGGTATTCCAGTCATGCTCTGAGACGCTCTCCACCATTCCTTCCTCGTGCTTCCTCTGCAGCTGCTTCCTGTCTAACGGGAAGCGCCGCGTCACGTCCCGAGCATCCTTTCAAATAACTTCGTTGCTCACTACGCAAAACAGCAACTATGGATGTGTGTTACTGCGCAAACTACTACGTATGTGCATGTGAGCTTGAGCAACAATTACTTGGTGAGGCTGATATTCTTTGGATGGTAGTCCTCTATCCGATGTACCAACACCGTCTTCCAGTTTGGTGAAAGATGTATACTCTGCACGGTAAGTTTACTATCCTCGCTTCGCTTCTTGCTGTTATTATTTCGGTTGTGATAGCGGTAGTGGTGGCAGTGGTGGCGGTAGTAGTGATCATTCCGGTTGACTGAGATGACTGATTCATTTCCAGGCCCTCAAGAGCGGGACCTCTCTCACGCCTGGCCTCCTCTCCACCCCTCGGCTGAAACAGCGATATCAACACCATTCCTGGCGAGAGAGAGACCCGTTTAGGCACCGCTCCCATACCAAGCGCTGCCCATCTGCTTCACCATACTTTCACATGTAGTGGTTGTGCTTTCTCTGCCACGGAAATATATGATTCCAAGCCCTCGAGCTGGGAGTGGTCTCCCAGGGTCTGGTATTCGACATCTAAGGTGTATCAATGGCCTGTTACCTTCTGCCTGCTTATTGGAACAGGGGCAGGCCACTTCCAGCAAAAACACCACAGCTAAATGCTCTAAATGCGACGTATCGTTCCCGAATTCGAACCTGTAAACCGCGCTCCGCGACAGACTCACCATGGCTTTTCGGCTGTGAAAATATGCCTGGGACCAGTTAACTAGTTTCTGGCGCCCACGGAGACTGCGCTGAACAAACGAAGCTTCCAATGTGCCGGAACTTACAGTATTCAGTAGCCATGCGCAGTATGGCTGTACATCCCGGTCTTAACTTTTCGGGGAAATCGTGAATCACATTCGGGGCCTGGCCATGACCTTGACCCAAGGGCGCCGAACTCGAGCGGTTGGCAAGCTCAATCGATGCTAAGGCCGAACCACCACCCGAGGTCTGTGCCGTGTGCCCGAGGCATACCGCCACACAAACGCACACCAACGCAAACCTTTACAGAAACTGAGAAGCCAACATGGAGACAGACACCGACAAGAAAGAGCGATGTTACTCTCAAAAGCGGACCGATGAAAGGCAGGTGCACAAACACCAAAAGTACGTCGATCTCCGATTTGATCACCACTTCCAGTTGGAAGTCATAGTACTGACAGAGTTGAGGGAACGCAGCCCAACCAGCGGCGATTGAATGATGAACTTTTTGGATGACTCGGACACTGGCAGCAGGCCCCATCAATTGGGGCTTCTACGAACCCGGCTTGAGTCAGGGCTGCAACAACCGAGAGTCTTCTACGTCAAATGTGCCGACGCGACCAGAGACTAAGAAAGTTGCGTCTAGGTCACAGGGGACAACCAAGGTCACCTTCGACGCTGCCGGCTGTCAAGCTTGGGTGTGGACTCTGAAGACGCCAAGACCTGCAAGGCGCTTGTGACAATGGAGACCGGCGTGATTCGGAGTTTGTGTTTCTCACATGTTCGCCTAACAGAACGTGGCTAGGGAGTGGTTGCAAAGAACAGGGTCTCTCCCTTGCCCCCAAAGATCTTTTCCAATAGCTGAAATGGGAAACTTATCGATGCCGGAGAGTGCGGGGAATTTGTCCGAGGGGACCGTCAGCTTCCAGGTGCCGTACTGTCTCAGGATGCTTTGCCACTCCGCCATCGCCAAGTCCTTCCGCTGAGACTGGGCGAACCGATCCAAGACTCAGGAGCTCCTAACTCCCATGACAATCATGGGGCAAAATGAGGCAGAACCCCCCAAGCTTTGGCGTCAGGAGGGGATTTTTCCGTCAGCCTATATGGGGAATGTACATACAACTCCACGCGAGCCCCTGGATGATCTCGAAATTCAGCGCATGATGTCCAAGGCACTCTAAGATGTGCTCGGCAAGCACTTAACCACAGCCGTGTCGACGTCCATCCACCCTCGATCAGTTCGAGTCCTGTCCTGAATCCGACGGAGAGGGATAGTAGCAACGTTCACAACAGCCCGACCTGGTCTGTCCGTCTCGTCTGATGCCCCACGTGGGACGGTCACACTGCTCATCCCCTTCTAGAGCTTCTTTCTCTGCACACTTCTCCCAGCCATCGGACCACCAATGTCCGCACTCCGTGTAATAGTAATGGATATGATTGCACATGGCCTAGGACTCACAGATGGTTTGTTAGTTATGGAGCCTCCGGCGTGGCTATATTTGCCATGCGGTCAGGATCAGTTCCTGGCAGGGGACGTACCGGTTCTCACCGTCCACGGAAGAGAACTCGGAAACTCGGTAAACAGCGCTGGTGGCGGGATAACGGCGAGAAGCGACGGGACCGGACGCGAGGAGGGGAGAGGACGCCGAAACTTTGCGCAGCGTATGGATGGCGGGGTAACAGCGAGAACCAACGACTACAAGCTCAGAGCTCGATGGGAGGATTGAGATAGGCTTGTGAAGACCAGATGAACTGAGGAGAACGCTGATGAATTTTTGCAAGATGGTTCGACGCAGGCTAAGTCGATGTATTTATGCTCGAACCTGAATACCTTCTTTGCATCTCGGCGATTCTCGAACTACCTCCCTGCAGGGCCCCTTTTCGGGCTTGGTTCGCCAATACACGAGGTCAAGAACGGCTAAATTGTTTAGCAGGCGATACAATCGATCAAGATTAATGGACTAGGAGCCACGGGCGCAACAAGGGCTGCGTGGTGCACAGGCCGACATTGAGACCAAACTTGGCAGGGGTATCTGACTCGACGGGAGCTGCTGGCCAAACAGTTCGAATGACTCAAATGCAGTTTCAACAGTTGCAGCTGTTTGAGCCGTGATCGGCCAAAGTGAGCGCGAACTCAGTGGTTACGAGTGGCTGTTTCGGCCCAATGACACGGCTGAAACAAGCCTACCTCACCCAGGCAAGGCGGCTTCTCTCATCATTGGTTGCCAACCGCGTCCTTCGGGTATTCAGGGGCTGCCCACAAAGTCGGCGCTTGAGACCTCAAATTAGAACTGAACACGAGGCGGCAATCACGGCCGGGTATCCTGCCCAATCAGAACGCAGCTACCAGTTCCATTCTGAGTGGACGCCTAACAACGAAGGGAAGGGGCGATGGCAGGATTTGCCCACGTGACATTGCGCCTTGGCCAGCGACGACAACCGTCACCGCCGCAGCTCCCGAACCACCTCTTCGCTCCCGACAACGAGCCGCGGCGAACAGCATGTTATGATTCACCGAGGCTGCATTTTAAAAGCATGGATCCCTTCGACATTCCTATTGAACCCATCCGCCCCCCCCACATTGAGGTCGACCCTTCCCTCCGCACCATCACACGGGGAGTACACAAACGGGCCGCCATCGACGCCCCAGTCCCAGAGGTCCGCGCTACCACACAAGAGCACCTCAACAACTTTGAGAGGAAGGCTGTTACTCATGTCGTGATCCAGTAAGTCATCAACCCCAACGAGACAACCCGTTGCGAAATACGAATGTGAGTTTGGGCTAATTAGGTACGGCAGGGTCACCATTTCCCGACAGACGCAAATTTTCAAATGCATCGGCTACCAGTACGACTGGAACGTTCCGAGCCCGTTTTGGGATTTTCTCGGCAGGATAGTCTCCAAGGCTATCTTTGACGACCAAGTCGACCTGAGGGAGCTCAACTTTGTTGCTATAGGCCGGCGGGAGTTCGTCGCGTACACGACGTCTACATGGAGGGATGCGGCGAACGCACAGAAAGCAGCAGGCGTAGCTGGCCTTGAGGGGCTGCCACCCCCAAACGTCATCGAGGTGAACTTCAAGAAGCCCCAGCCGGGGCAACCAATGGAGGTGACCTGGGCACCTGCTAGAGCGCTGTTCACTGCCAAGATCAGGCAATGTAGGTCAGCAATTTACCCCGGGGGCTGGAAACACACTGATCTAAAGGTAATAGGGAACGAACGTGCTGGTAAACCACTCGACCATCATACCCCTAAGAAACTGGAAGCGGACAAGACAGGGCCAGACGTGTCGGAGGCGGCTTGACCGAGTGGTGTTGGCGATGGAGCCCAGGAGGTTTGGGGTGAGTGTGTTCTTACACAGAGAATGATGATAAGGGTGGTGTTGTGGTGATGTTTGTGGGGGTTTGGGCGCGGCACCGACTGAGTCCCCTGGAACGGGGCGCCAAAGGGGGTGAGAGCCCCGTATTGTCGGACGATAAGCCTGTGTAAAGCTCGTTCGACGAGTCGAGTAGTTTGGGAATCTCCGCACCGCAATGCGACAACAAATGAGCAAGCAAACCGAGTTTCTCAACATCATACTCGAGAGGCCGGCGTCCCCAGCTCAGCCTGAGGGGTTTGCCCCACTGACGCAGCACCCTAAGGTCGGGATGCTCTCTGCCCAGCACCTTCTTCCTTCTTCACTCAGAGTCTGCCGCGAAAGCGACGCCACTGTTGAAGGAACAGCGAGACTGCCCAGTTCCCATCACATGACGCAGTGAAGTGGGCCGTTCTGAAGCTGTTGAAAGAGATTGAAGCGAGTGTTAATCTAGGTAGCTCGGTAAGAAAAAGAGGAGCCGGAACATCTCAGGCGTTATATAGTTAATCCAAGCCGAGTACTCATAACCCTACCCCCGAACCTTTCTGTCCCTGGACAGTCTCTTACACCGCAGACAACGTACCATCTCATGAGTTCGACATTTCCGAATCACTGCGCCACTACAATCATTCTCGCTTGCAATCAACGATGAGGGGGGTTTACTTTTTAGTGATGCAAGGAGAGCGCAGTACGGAGATGTAAGTGCGGTATCTAGCGCCTCTACTTAAGTAGTTCCAGAGTGGGGGCTTTACGTTCGTCAATGTTATCGTGATCTGAGCGCGGAACGCTTGGCATAAATTCTTGAGCACTTGCGTGCGTCTCCACCTAGCACCCTCCTCACCGTCTCCCGGAGGAGAAGGCATCCCAACGCCACCTCCATACGACGCCGCCGAGGAGAAGCTGCACGCCGTGCAGGAAGGCGCCGAGCCGAGCTACGCAGCCGTCACGGCCGGCGAAGCCTCCGCCACCACGTCCCGGCAGCCGCAGCAAGGCAAACAGAGTCGGTGCGGAGCAGCCGGAGCCAGAACCAGAGCCGTCGGCGCCTCCTCCTCACGGTACGTGATCGCCAAGCAGCAGGACCTATACCCGGTGAACGAGTTTCTCAAGTTTGTCAACGTAACGCCCGGGTAGGTCTTGGCGGGCTTCCTGCAGCTGCTCGCCACTCTGCTGTGTCTGACCGGGTCTGTCGTTCTAGGCCCGTTTGACTACTGGCCAAGGCGGGGGAGGGAAAGGAGAAGAAGTAGCGTTGAAATCCATTTTTATCGGTAAAAAGAAGCGCCAAGTTAGTGGCCGAACTCGTGCCTCCTGCGTCGGTCGCACTACTATGTGCATATCGCAAGATCGGCGACCGAGCTCGCCTCAGTAACGAGTCATCGTCTTGTTCGGCGTGCAACCCGAGTGGTTACACACAGTACCTAACGCGTTTTATAAGCGGGCCGACAATAAGAAGACCGGTTCGACATGCACAGGGGTCGATTGTGACGTTCCAACAGTTGATTCTCAGTCTAGCCTCAGTAACATAGATCATACGAGAGTCCTCGATAAACTGCCAAATTTCTCCAAGAGTTCCTGGAATTCCTCACTCTTCCATAGTTTCTCAATGGAAGACACGTTCACCAACTGGGCAATGACATATTGGTCCTTCAAGACGTAAACTCGAGCGTGGTAGACAAGAATATCTGCAAGATCTGTTGGCGTCTTCTGAAGTTCGAGCGTCCCATCGTCACACGGGAGGGCAGTTCAGGGTGCTAAGACTCATTGTTCTGTGGAGGTAGACCCAGTCGAGGCGCAGGCTCGGGCTAAGGCTCAGGCTCAGGCTCAGGCTCAGGCTCAGGCTCAGGCTCAGGCTCAGGCTCAGGCTCAGGAGTCCACTGTCTCCCTCATTATACCCCATCACCCACTTCTTGAACTACAAAGGGAATCATATCCGTTCCCGTCTTCACCTTCGTGCAACTACATCCGCTCCTCCAAATCCCACTCTCAAATACCTCTGATACATCCGCAAAGTCTCATACATATGTAGGTTGTCCAGTTCCCGGAGCCGTTTCAGGAGGAGGAGCAGGACCGCCAACCTGCGAGGCTGGTACAGACGTGCTGAAATCGAGGCAAACATGGAAGTCAGTGGCGGAGATCGAGAGACAAAAAATGAGTTTGAGTCGTCACTTACCCAGTCTTTTCCGTCATCTCCCTGTTGTTGTTCTTTTTCCGGTACCTGGCCACGACGAAGGCGCCCTGTTGGAGAGGGTGGTTAGCCGAGCGCGGTCGAGCCATTGAAGCCCTCTCAACACCAAAGCGACTTACCAGAATGACGCTGACGAAGTACGAAAACATGGCCATGAAAGAAAAGGCCAGAACCGTCCGCCACTGGCTGCATCCGGCATATCCAATGTCGGCAGGCCCAGTGACGATGACGGTCGGCCGCCGCCACCATCCTCCCCAGTAATATCCCCAATAGTCCCAATACCACGTCGCGCTGCATGTGCTCCCGCCGGTGCGCTGAAAACAATGTCAGCCGGTACTCGTGGAACTATGAAAATCCGGAATATACCGTGATTAGGAGGCAGAAGGCGACAAGCCACATGATCCAGAGGATAAAATCGCCAGGGAACGCGAGGAAGGCATAAAGGAAGGGAGCAATAAAGACAATGGAGAAGACGGTGCTGATGGACGCGGTCACGACTCCGTAGACGATCCGGCCATCGCGCGAGACCCCGGCGTCCGAGAGGCGGTGCAGGAACGAGCCGAGAATGCCGAGCACAATGACGGAGCAGATGAGCTCCCAGATGCGCAGGCCCACCAGCGCGACTTTTGATCCGGCGCCCATGGCGGCTATTGCGTGGTGTATAAGGTGGTGGTGAAGTGTGGGTAACTTTGAGTATCGCTGAATGGCCTCGTCGAGGCCGCGCTGACTTCTAAGGTTGATGGTTTGGAGACCTGGGAAAAGGTATGAGTTCACCACGGCGAGTTCTTATCGTGCTGCTTGAGAACCCTTATCTTGCTTCGATTTCCCTCCGGCCCGTGGCCAGCAATCTCTGCCCTTGTCTTCGCTTCCCCAAAGCAGCGGACGATTTGGGAATACGAACAATGGGGGTGCCACATCCCCGAAATAATCCGAAGTCATGGCCAGTAGCAACCCGCAAGCAGCCATCTGATATACTACGCATTACATCACCAGTGCCCCCGTGATTGTCACTGTCCAATTCCCTCATCTATAGCTGGCGCCGCAAGCGGACCACATGCTGTCATGACGCCGGATCAGACCAGATCCTTCGGTCGCAGAAAGCGTCCCCCGTATCTTCAGGGACAGGTCGATCGCGACCTTGCAAACTCATGCACGATCGAGGCTCCGGATAATCTGCGCAACGCATCTTCTCTTTGCGCTTATAGAATGGCCCTCATGTACGAACATCGCATGAAGCACACATGAAATATCTGCTCTGTTCGCTAGAAATAAAGGATCTCAGGACATTGCTCGAGATATGCAGCGGGGTCCCGAGTATTGCCCTTGTAACTAACGTCCTTTATAAGCGAGTCGTGGGTACAAGCGAGTCGTGGGTTTGGGTATTTTGTCGCAGGCGCTCGACCAAGAAAATTGTCAAGGTGCACTAACAAATTTGAGGTACTGTTTTCGTCTAGCATACGCAAAAGGCCAACAAAGCCAGGAAAGAAAGGCAAAATAAATAAATAAATAAATAAATAAATAAATAAATAAAAATTACTAGAAGTGAAGAAACAAAAATGAGAATAATGGCTGCAATACGGAAAGAAGCAAGAAAAAGATAGACTGCTCAGAATCTCAGCGGGGTAAGACTGTAGAAGTTTGAGGGGCACCGAAGAGCTAAAGGTGACCGACCTGGTAGGTAAGCACGTTGATGAAGATGTTGGCATGGAAGTGAGGAAGAGCGGAAGGGGTGGTTTTGAATGTGGCCTTGCTGCCTCCGGCCTGGCCTGATTGCGGCCTGACACTACTGCTCCCTACCCTGGCTGCAGCGAACACAGTGCAGAGCGCCGTCAACCCTCGCCATTAGTTCTGTGTTCGCACGGTCACTGCTTGGAGAACCTTCGCCAATAAAATCGTGGCGCGCGTGAGGGGGCAAAGGGTAGGTCGCCTGCCTCCCAAGTTCGCTCCAGCATCAATCAATCATCCAACATCCCACCATCCCAACAAACCAATCTCGCGACCGCAGACCGCCGGCATTGACATCGCCCTCGGCACCGCCATCTGCCGCGATTGAGCCGCACACACACCCGGGTTACAAACCAACTTGCCTTCCTCCCGCCCGTTTCCCCGACCACCGACACGATGCTATTCTCACCGCCGAGCGACACGAAAGCCAAGGATCGGCGCTGGCAAGAGTTTGCCAAGGTCGGATTTCGCGACAGCAGCTATCTGTGGACGGACTACTGGCCACGGTTCAACACCATCACCATCCCCCTGCTTGATCAAGATGCCTTTTTTCCGATGCCCTCGCCGCCGCCCAAATCGCCCAGAATCGCCAGCACCTCGAGCAACTCCTTGAGCAGAAATTTAAGGAGCGCCGCGCCGAGCTTGAAAACGTCCTCGGCGAGATTCTGCACGCAGCGATATTTCAGAGAAAACCCTCCTCGCCAGAGACTGCGTGGCACACTGCGGAGAAAGTCGGGCGCTCCGGGAGTCTGGATAGCTTCGTCCAGCTGACCAGTGGTATCGTTTGGGGCTGGGGAGACGAGCAGGTGGGCGAGCGCCGGCCACGGCGTGGGAGCTCCCCTTTCACCTCACCGGAACACAGAGGCCTTCCTACTCTCCTCACCCCAAGTGTGCGACACATGGGACCTCATGGGTCATGGCCTCTACCGTTGTGTCAGTGAGGAACCAGCCTCGCCAGAACGTCGGCAGCTGCCACCGCCAAGCCCACCCCAGGCCTCTAGCACGCCAGCACGAATAGGATGGCAAGCCCTCGGATGGCGTTGGACATAGCCCCCGGGAGGGATCGCCCAAACCCCCGACAGCTTCATCGGAGACAGACCCGGTCGAGAGCCGGCCGCCATCGCCGTCGGCCAACAACTCTCAAATAGAACTTCCCTTGCCGCCATCCTTCAGCGACGTTGACCCCTCAGTCACAGCGTCCCAAGCCACGCCCACGACGCCACCAGGCCCTCCCAGCTTTGAAGAAGCCGACATACAGCCACTCCTCTCCACAGCATCCTCGAGCCCTCGGCAAGAAGGGCGCCAAGAACCAAGAGCCGATGCGTGTTGGGGCAGCCCGGGTGTAGAGCCCAAGCCACAGAGCAAGAGGCGGCTGCACGAGCTGCAAGACTCGGTCCTCAAAGATGTAGCGCGTGGCAAACGGGCGAGACGAGAAGTTGGGTGAAGAGCCGTGTCAAGGGTAGTCCAGGACATCGAATGCACGAACCTGACTACTCCCGGATGCCTTAACAGCTCGGAGCGAGAAATAACTCGAGGTGGTATGGGTTGACTCTTTTGGTGAGGTGGGCTGGGATACTTGGCTTGAGAAACTTGAGAGGGTAGTTTCGCTCCCCGTGGTGGGAATATGTGACTTGTTGACACATGGGGAGGTAATGAAGTTACTTACTGTTGAGGCGGCTTGGAACAGAACCTACGGGATTTCCTGTCCAACAGTCATCACATGTTGGCGCCCCGAGAGGGTGTTCATATGACGCTTGGAAAAGGCGGTCGGGGCGGCTCGGGCGCAGGATACTCGGGAGTCGGCTTCGCAGGAGGCTTGTCATTCGACTGCTGGAACTGTCCGGCCCATGCTTCGACCTTAGAGCGGACACAGCCGAGTTCAGCAGCCACGCAGGAACCTTCGCATCGGCCGTTTCTTGAAACAAGCCGCCCGCAATCATCTTGCCCATGTCATACTGCATGACCCTCCTGCCAACGACGACATCGCCCAGGTACAAGTCGGCCTGGCCAGGGGATCCGCCGCCGATGCCGACCATCAAAGTAGCGCGGATGTTCTGAAAACTTCGCTTCAGGTTTGTCGCGACGATTGCGGCATTGTTCGTTCCGTACTGTCCCGGCAAGCATGCCATGACGACGTTGTGCTGGTCGATGCGTCCGAGCACGTAGATGTTGTCGTCGCCAGCTTGGTTGGGTAGCCTTAGGTGTTCCTTGTCCAGCATGGCACGCGATGCCACCAGTTCTAAGGGAAGTGCACAGATCCAGGCGATTGTGTAATCTCCGTGCACAAGTCGAGAGTGCGCATCGTGGTTGGGGTAGATGCCGCCATCGGTGTCGAGGGTTCTTGGCCGCTTCGGAAGGCTCGCAGACGCTTCATCTCGGTACGTTCGTTTCGGATTCATGGCAGGGCGTTTGCATCAACGATAATCTGGGAGGTCGGTCCGTCGGAAGTAACCGGGTGGGCAGAGGCTGGAGCAGAGGAATGTCAGACCTGACAGCTTGGAGCAAAAGTGGGAGATGGTTCATGATGGCGCAGGCGTGCGGCTGACCATCTCGAGGGAGGCAGCCGAGCAGGTGAGTGGCGTCGTGTGTGGCATCAGGCTTTTCAGGGCGAACAAAGGACTAGCTGTCGCTTTCGGGAGCGGGGAAGGAGTGAGCTGGGAATCAGAAGATTATTTGCGGAAGTGGCCCAGTGGTTGTCACCGACCCCGAAGACTCGCTCCCGCATGATGAGGTACTTCCGTGCTTTGTCCGACCGGCTGCAATCCTGACCGTCCCCGGAGATCAACTTTCGGTGCGGCCCGTGCGGTCTTGCCCGACGCCGATGTTTCGACGGTGACTGACAGCCGAATTCCCAGCAACAATACGCGGATCGCGCAGGGCGTTCTCAGCTCATCAATCCCCTGCTGCCTGAGGGCGGGGTTGTGCTCGATGGCAGTGCTCGATTGGCCGCTGTGCCGCACCTGCTGCATTAGCCTGAACGGTTTGCACGGCACAGCCAGTTTCACCGTTTTCTTGAAACGGACAGCACTAACAGCGGAAAAAGAGGCGCCCTTTTTTGGATCCCAAGACCCCTGTTTTTTGACCACTCGTACCCCGATGGAATCAATGCAACAAGAAAACGATATGGATTGGGAGGAAGAAAATAGCAGTGAAAGAATGTTGAGAAACCATAAAAATCGCACCGCTCGGCCCACAGCGGCCGAGAGAGCGGCCGAGAGAGCGGCCGAGAGAGCGGTCGAGAGAGCGGACGAGGGAATCGGACGCGCAGAGCAACCCTCGGATAGTGACTTCAACAACAAATTGGATATCATCAAGGCAGAAGTTCAGGTGCAATTCAGAAAAATCATGGCAGAAGAGGTCGCCAAGATGACCGCCCAGTTGACCAAAGAACTATCGCAAGCGCGAGAGCAGCTTACCCGAGTCTGCCGCGAGCTCGAGGACACCAGATTGCAGCTTCAAGCCATGAAAGAGGCTCAGGAAGTCTCTTTGGCTCGGCCTGCATATTCGGACATCGCCCGGCGTACACCTCCTGCCAGCGTTTCGACCCCGGCCTCCTCTACAGGGCGAGTGGCGACGCCAGAGCCAGCGTTCTGCACGGTAGACATGACCAGAGTGCCAGAGGAACACATCGGAGAGGCTACACCGGTGGCCCTTCGCAAGCTCATCGAGAAAGAAATGCGAGCGCCTGGCGACCAGCCCAAGTGGCGTTGCGTTGCCGTTACTAGAGATAGAGGAAACAACAACCGTCTTAGGATTCTCGGCAGGAACGAAGACGAAGTAAAGAAGATCAAGGACATCATTGAAGCGAAGAAGACGCCGGGTGCAAGAGTCCTTCGGGACCAGCTGTACCCAATCAAAGTTGATAACGTCAACCGCACGGCTGTCATCGACCACGAAGGCAAGATCCTTCCTGGAGCTACAGAAGCATTGAGCCAGGAAAACGAGGTGCAGATTGCTAAGATGGCCTGGCTGAGCAGAAGGGACATTGCAAAAGCGTACGGATCCATGGTGGTCTACGTCACCAAAGCTGGAGACGCTAGGAGGCTCCTCGACGATGGCTTCTTCTACGCCGGAGGAGAATCAGGATACACGGGAACATTCGAACGTCGGATGCGACCAGAGCAATGCTACAACTGCCAGCAGATTGGCCACAAAGCTTTCCAGTGCAAGAACCCTCAAGTGTGCGCCAGGTGCGCCAGGGAGGGCCACCACCACTGGAGCTGCTGTGAAGGGGTTGCCAAATGTATCTTATGCGGCGGCCCCCACGAATCGTTCAGCCGAGCCTGTCGGAAGCTCTTCCCATCTCTTCATGAGTAGAACACTCCGCCTGATTCAGCTTAATGTGAGAAAGCGGGGTGTGGTGCACGATAGTTTGATGAACGACAAGGAAATTCAGGACGCAACAGTGCTAGCCATCCAGGAGCCTCAAGCACGGAGGATTCACGGCCGGCTCCTGACTACCCCGATGGAACACCACAAGTGGATCAAGATGGTTCCCTCGACGTGGACGGAAGGCAGATGGGCAATACGAAGTATGCTTTGGGTAAACAAGGACGTGGAGTCGGAGCAGGTACCGATAGCGTCTCCAGACATAACAGCAGCCATCCTGAGGCTCCCTGATCGGCGAGTCTTGGTGGTGTCTGTCTACGTACCAAAGGAGGACCCTCAGACTCTACGAAGCGCGTGCAACGATTTACGCAAAATAATCACGGACACGAGACGAAACGCGGGCACAGCGGTGGACGTTGTGATTGCTGGAGACTTCAACCGGCACGACCAGTTGTGGGGAGGAGACGATGTATCTTTGGGAAGGCAGGGAGAGGCGGATTGGATCATCGACAGGCCAACGAGGCACTAAGTAAGCGCCGGAGAGCCAAAAGAACACGTGTACAGCTTGGAGGGTCACTTGCTGTACAAGATTCACAGGATGTACTAGGCCAGAGCACTATAGGTGGGGAGGGAGTGCAAGAAACACAGCCCGGTGATAGTAGTACAGGAGGGGGTCGTACGAGAGTTCGGTGTTGTGGTGTATGCGGCAAGCCTGTCCATAATGCGCGCACTTGCCAAAAGGCTGTAAATGCCTCAGACTCAGCTGTTTCTGATGTAACTATAGTTGGTTGCTAGTGTTGTTGTATTTGTTATTGCGAATAGTTGCTATAGTGTGGGAGAGAGGCCACCGCTCGCTTGTACCCACCGCTCGCTTATCAAGCACGTTATCAATAAAAAAACGAAAAGTAACGTGGTCCACATGCGAAAGTCCCACACGGGCGAAAGTCCCACGAAATCATACCATCGCAACAAAATCCACATTAATTCTACTTAGCTAGCTCAAAACAAATAAAACTACTCGGAATCGTCTTCCTTAGACGTTTCTACAACTATCTGACATGTACGCGCATTGTGGCCTGGTTCGCCGCAGTTGCCACAACGCCGCGCACGCGTCTCGACCCTTGGCTTCCGACCACTACCCGCCTGTGTTTCCTCCTTGATCTGCACCTCAACGTCTCTCTCTCCCTGTAAATCCTGTGCGTTCTGTATAGAAAGCGATCCTCCTTTTCGGAGCCGTTTTTCTTAGCTCTCCGACGCTTGCTAAGTGCCTCATTTGCTGCTTGGAGGCTCTGGATCTCTGCCTTCAACAATGCCAACTGATGTATGACCCTAGACGTCCCTTTCGTAAACATATCGACCGCCTTTAAAATCTCAGTTGGAGAGCTATTTTGATGCCGAGTAATTCGATTCTTAATGAGGGTGGACTGCGAGGAGGCTTCGATTGGGTTGTTCGGGGTCTTGGAAACCCAGGCGTGCGCACTACCGGGCCGCGAGTTCGAGGGCGTTGGCGTCTTTAGACGGATGTCGAGCTGGGAGATCACCTTCTCGGGGTTAAAAGGAATAATTCTAGTACCTCGAAAACCTCCTTGAATATTTTCGGGGGTTAGGGCGGCCTGGAAAGCAGCGTAGAACGCGGGGAAGAAGTCCTCCTTGGTGATGTGGGTAATAGTTGCCCGTATCATCCCCTCGATCTGCTTGCCGTATGCCGTCTTGAGCGGGCTAAAACATCCAACATCGAGCGGCTGGAGAATGTGAGACGAGTGGGGAGGCATGTAGAGCGTAATGATATTGTTCTCCTTGCAGTAGAGCTCGAAGTCGGTCGAGTGGTGGCTGTCGTGGCCGTCGAGGATAAGGAGGCGATGAACCCCGACTGTTCGAGCTTTGGTATACTTGTCGAAGTGCTGAATCCATTCTAGGCCTCTCTCGTTGGTTGTCCAACCGTTTTCGGATGTCGCAATGACCTAGTCGTTCGGCAATGGGCTGTTCTCGTACCAAGAGGAGAGGTGATACCTGCCCTTGACGATGATAAACGGCGGGATCGCCCAGCCAGTCGCATTGACGCCCTGAATCACCGTTGCCCATTCACGATTGCCAGGCTGCTTCAACTTTGCCCTGCCACGCCGTTCGGAGCTTGTAACAACCATTGCAGTCGAGATGACGCCCATCTGAAACCCGGTCTCGTCGAAGTTGTAGATGTCGGCCTCCTGGATACCGTACTTCGCGATTGTGTTCCGCACAAGCGCAAACCAACCGCGAATAATCTCCGGATCTTCGCATTGGGCCCTCTAGTAGTCGTATTTCCGATTGAAACGCGTGGTGAGCTCCAGGTACCGTTTGACGAAGGTTGAAGCCCAATTGACTCCGACGCATCGCGTGTCGCGTTCGGCAAGTAGTCGGTTGGCTATATCTTCCATACTAGACAAGCGGGGAGGAAATCCTTTAGAATCTAGGTCGAGGATATACTAAACAATGACCGATTCCTCTAGGTCAGTTAGTTTCCGTGAGTTGGCTGGAATGTCGCGTCGCGATTGCTGACCGCGTCGACGTTGACTAAGCTTCTCGTGATTAACGGAATAGATCTTTGCTACAGCTCTTAGGCTTAGCTTTGGGTCATTTTCTATTGCCTGGAGGGCCAAGTGCACTCGGGTTTCGTCGTTTTGTTAAGGCATATCGCGTTGCAAAGGAAAGCCCAAAAGAAGGTAGAAGACGTAGAGGTGCAATGTTATGGGACTTTCGCCCGTGTGGGACTTTCGCATGTGGACTACATTAATATTTATAACTAACGTAGATAGATAACGTGTTTTATAAGCTGGCCGATAATATAAGCGAGCCGATAGCTTTCTCCCACCCTACAAACGGTATGGTAACGATCTCAGGAGTGTAACTAAGCTTAAAGAAGAGAACAAGAGGAAAACGGTCCGACCAGCAGTGTAGTTTCTATCTAACCCGATGAGTGCTATTAGGGGAGGGAAGGGAGAGATACTACTCCAGGGCTTTTAACTGTGATAACTATGGGAGATAAGTGGGTTTTCAGACATTGCTCCTTGTCCATCATTCGCGGCATCTCAATGCCCGTAGTGAGATGTATAACTAAGGCTAAAAAGTGATTTGTTCGAATCTAACACATAATCTTATAAAACCGCTTCCATCTCGGCCAGCTCTACCTCTCCTCCTCCTCCTACGCCTTAATAATTCCCAACCTCCCGAAGTCCCTCCGCCCCGTATCAAGATCCATCTCCTCCACCCTCATATAACTCGTCCGAAACCACAGCTTATACCCCAGCCAAAACACCAACACCACCGGCAGCGCGAGACACTACACAAAGAAGTTCTACGCCCTCTCGCTCGCACTCCTCACCTCCCCGTCCTCCTCCAGCAGAGGCGCGATCGCCACCCACAGTTGCGCCGCTAATACCACCACATTACACAACAACCCCACCCAGCTCCCGACCACCCCGGCCTGCACGCGAAAAGCCATGTCCGCGACAGACCGGTGCCAGTACGCCCACGCCTTGCGCAGCCGGATGTACGCGAGACAGGTACTCGCCCAGGTGAAGATGGTGCTCAGCCCGCTAATGGCCAGCAGCCAGTCGAAGACGCGGCCATACTCCTGGTAGCTGGCCAAATAGCCGAGGAAACCAATGCTAGAAGCGACAAGGATGGCGATGAGCAGGCGGCCGCGGCGGTCGATATAGGCGAAGATGCGCGGGCCTTGGCCTTATTCTACGAGCGCGGCGAGGGTGCGGGAGGAGCCGAAGACAGACGAGTTGCCGACCGAGATAACCGACACTAGGATAACGCCGTTCATGATGCTAGGCAGGATGGTAGTGCCGGCGCTTTCGATAGCGATGACGAAGGGGCTGGCCGAGGGGTCGGCGAGGCTGTTCGCGCCGAGCAGGCGGGGTTCGGTGTAAGGGACGAGAAGACCGACAAGGACTAAGGAGACAATGTAGAAGAGGGTGATACGCCAGAAGACTTGTTTGATAGCAGTAGGAAGGGATTTGCAAGGGTTGGAGGTTTCAGCTACAGCGAGGCCGACGAGTTCGGTGCTAGCGAAGGCGAAAACGGCCGTCACGAAGACAGCGCAGAGCCCTTTGAAGCCATTGTTGAAGGCCCCGGGGTCGGTCCAGTACTAGCCGCCAATGTAGCCGCTTGTTGGGCTGCCGCCGATGTTGATCACGATGCCTAGAAGGCTTCCGGGGGTCAGCATCATATGGGAGGAAAGGGGCAGGATAAGATAGGAAGGGGCAGACGCACATGAACCCAATAACAGCCACAACTTTGACGATTGCGAACAGAAATTCGGCCTCGCCATAGCCACGGATACCGATCAGATTAATCACAACGATGACCACAAGAAAGACGGTCACAAAGATTGACGGAGGTAACGACGAATTCCAGTATCCCACCGTCAGCACACCCGCGATGATCTCCAACAGGAGCACTACAATCCACTGCAGGGCATAACTATAATATCAAGCGTCAGCTTTCATATTTTTCAAACCGATGGCCAAGCTCAACCCTCCCCCATTGCCAGTCATCAGGTGCAAATCAAACTAGAAAGAAAGGAACTCACTTCCACCCCATTGCAAACCCCCACGACGGATCCAAAAACCTCGTCGAAAACGCCGAAAACGACCCCGCCACCGGAAACACCACCGCCATCTCCCCCAGCGCCTGCATCGTACACCACAGCATCACCCCCACAATCACATACGCCAACAACACCGACGCCGGGCCTCCCTGGCTCAGCGCCCTACCAGACGCCACAAACAGACCCGTCCCGATCGACCCGCCAATAGCAATCATCTACAGATGTCGCCCCTTCAGCTCCCGCGCCAGCATCGTGCTTGCCGTCTGAGCATTGGCCGCGCGCAGGTCGTAGTACCGCTCGCCCTGGTGCTGGCGGACGACGGAGGGGACTACGCCGAATCTATTCTTGTTAGGAGGAGTGTCCCCGTCGTAGTCTGGGTCGTGGTCTGAGTAGGTGTTGGTGACGTGCGTGGAGAAGGCGGTGCCTTCGTCGCGCCGGAAGGAGTCGATGAAGCGGCCTATATGGCCTTTCATGCCGCCGCCGCCGTTGGTAGTGATGGGGGTTGAAATGGCGCGGCGAGAGCCGGGGCATAGCGTACCAGCGTCGGAAATAATAGAGGTTGGGCCGCGCGCGGTGATGCTGCTGGCTTCGGCTGGGCTACGGGTCCGGCCGAGCCGGTTCATTTCGATGTCGTCGAGGGTCATAGTACGTATGTCATTGGGTTTGTTGCTAGGACGTTTGGGTATTCATAAGGGTTGAGATATGACTGACATCTCGAGTAAGTGGATACTGGCGGATAGGTTGAGACGGAGTAGGCGTCGAATTTCCCTAGTAAGGCAAGTTCCGAGTCGTTGCTCCAAGAGAAAGTGGCAGATAAGGTCTGTCTTTCGCAGGTATCACCAGCTCCGAAGCCAGTGGGCCTTAGCGTGAAGCGGATGATCGGCCGAGGTGGCGACGCAAGGATCGCCAGACGGGGATAAGCTATGTTGGGGATAGCCACTATTCCCCCACCAGAACGTGATCTCCGATATCGACGTCCCACAAAGACTTTCCCGAACATTTACGAGGCAAATATCCTCAGCAGCTTTCTTATACTTCAGACACGCCAGCACTGTGACACCAATATATCGTTTGGCGAGTCAAGGCTGGCCTATAATTGGGTAAAGGGATATCTGTCAGACTCAACGGCGATTGGAGCTCGGCAGTGGCACTAGATAGATCCACCAAGCCATCGCCCGCCAACACTGATATCCAATTCATATACATAGCTATAGTCCATTATAAGGTTGCGTTTGACTTATTGCAGGGTCTGCCGTTGCCTATATTAGCGGCCCTCCGAGAACCGATAGCGTGGTATCGGGGGTAGACGCAGCCCTGGGAGGGTGACCCTCTTATCGTATTCTCTGCCGAACTACGGCATGAGATTGAAGGGGCAGACTCGCGGCGCAGTTGGTGACAGGCAGCATGTTGGAGCGGGAAAAGGAAGTCTTGAATTAAACTGGTCATCTCCTTGTCTCCGACTAAATGCAGACTGAATGTAGAATAGAACCAACGCGCCGTGTCTAATACGACAGACAATTACGTAAAGGCCAAGTGATGACGTTCGCTAGCGGAGCTCGAAGCCCCTGTCGAACCTGCAGCAATTCCCACGAGGCATCGTCTGGGGAACTCCACTGTAACAACTCACCTCCAGTTGCATTCAACACTCCAAAAGCTGAAATATGAAAAAAGCCAATAGCTACAGGCCGGCCAGTTCCGTTGGATACTTTTAGGGAACCTCACCGATAGTGCTTGCCCGGGCTCAAGGACGGGCCGCACTCGAGGCTCGCTAGATCGGGGTCCTGGGTCAAGGGTGGCCGGATCTAGTAGTCACTACTAGCTATACCGTAGAATACATTGTACATTCCTAGTTGAACCTCCTTGTCCAGAGTTCGAGTTGGGCAGCGAGCCCAGTTCCTTCAGGGGAACACCCGCTCCTCGCGCTCTTCCCCTGGCACTCGCCGTGACCACGCCATCAGCAGGTCTAAGCACCAATCCGTTCGTGTTTTCCATCCTCTCCCCAGCGTTTGTCGCTGAGGAAACTATAACCTGGATCGTCGTATTCTTGATGACCCCTCCCACCTCTGGCGTTGCCGTATTGAACCTGCTCCTCGGGATCAACGAATCCAAACTCTCCATCCTCCTTATAGCCTCCTCCCAATGGTTTACAACTACGGATTGCTTCAAGTCCTCCATCTCAACCCTCCTACTCTCTACCCTTACCTCCCTCACCCTCCCCACTCCTTCCTCCCTGCTATCCGAATCCCCATCTCGCCAAGCCACCTTCTTCCCTTTTCTCGACCTTAACTCCCTTCTCGTGCTTCCCAACTCCGACTCCGTAGGCTACAACGGCCGGAACCTCTTCTTCTTCAACCCTATATCCCCTCACAAACGTCCCAATAGTCAACGCATTCGCCGTAAAACACGCCATCAAGATCTCTGCCGACGCCCACATCGTCCGTATCGCCTAGTAACCCCCCTCCCTCAAAATCTCCGGTACCCTATAAACCGCCACAACCACTGTAAACAAATGCAGACAAAACAATATAACAAGCAACATCTTCCTCCCTACCAACAGTCGACTCTTCACCACGATCGGCACAGGGAATACCACCAACAACAGATCCGTAAAAACATTGCAGACCGTCACGGTAAGGAGATGGGCGTAACCCTAGCGGCAGCGGCCGCCCGGGTCGGGGAGGACTTGGAAGTAGTAAGGGAAGGGCTGGCACTCGGCGAGGTCGGCGACGAGGACGGCGAGAAAGGTCAGCGCTAGGGAGACGCGCGTAAAGCGTAGTAGGAGGGTGTGCCGGTTGCGGCCCGAGGAGGCGACGAGGCGGTCGAAGAATTCGAGGGTGACGATTTTGAGGAGCCAGAGGCTAACCGGGGGGTTAGAGTTTGTATACTTTGAGGGTAAGGGGAATTGGAGTAGAGGGACTTACATGGCTAGGTAGAGGATACAGCTGACGAAGACAAGGCGGCTGGCGATAGAGCGGTAGTCAATGTCGGTGGGTGTAAGTGCAAGGGTATCGTCGATAAGGACGTTATTAGTGCCGTAGAGGAGGATAGGGTGGACGAACGCTATACGCAGGAAAAGGGGTATCAGGGCGAGCGCAGCTACCTTGTCTTCGCCGAAAAGTGTTTCCACGCGTATATAACGGCCAATAAGGCGGAGGACAATGATCATAGCGCACATCGCCATGATCCACCAAGATGTGAACAGTGTCGACTTGTCTTCGCTAAACGGCCTAGCCGGCAGCGGGGGCGAGTAGAGCCCTATAGCGATATAGCTATGGCGTGAGTGTGTCGGGCAAGGCCAACACCGTCGATGAGGGAACCTGAAGGAGAGGATAGAAGGCGAGGCTGGAGATCGGGAGGGAGGACGCAATGCCTTGTCTCGAAGCTGCGTCAATTTCTAGGTAACGTCAAGGAATTGGCATACTTCTAGCTAAATTGGTTCAATACTCGATGCGTGGTGCAGGCTGCAAAGCCGTTGCATTTTGTCCCGCACGCATGGGATGGACATTTCCCCAATGACGCCTTCTTTCCGAGGAGCGCCATTTTCCGGGGCCGCTAACATGGATGGCGAGTGTTCTGCAAGGGTGCCAGTCTCTATGGCTGGCTAGGTCTAAAGCTCCACAAGGAGAGCAGCAGGCAGACGATATCATCCGGTGTTATTTAGCAGTTGAGAGACGTCAAATGGACTAGAGTCCAGCATAGAGACTAATGGAGGAGGCGAGGCGGGGACTTGCCCCGTTCTAGCGATATAGTGCCCCGCTGGAGTTTGAAACTAGCGCGACCTCGGCAGCAGCTCAAGGTCTAGCCAAGATAAGGTAATAGGTCTTGACCCGATATAGGAAGGGGGGCATCTTCATCGATTTATCGGGCACGGTGTTTTGTGCTGGTGCGTCAGGGCGTGCGAATCAATGATTCAGGTGCGCGGACGTATATGCTTCGTGGTGGTTTGCGCCACACGGTTTGGGATCACAACCCGGGCCGAATTCAAATCGCGCTAACGATCTGACCGAGTCTAAGACCGCGGCTAAACAAGCCACTCGCTACGCCGGGGAGAAGAGTCCCAGGAACCGACTGTGGTGATGTATAGCTTCCGGCTCTCTCGACTCTCGTTTCCTCGTCCGGATGCTTGGGATCGATCGGGAGGGCGGCTCAGCGTGGCCTGTCTGTTTTCGATCGAGACCGTCTCTAGCAGGTATAGGCGGAGGGAGCAGGCAGGTTTCCCATAAATCCAATGGATGGGGGATCGAATGATAGTGTTAGAGCGGCGTTGTTGCTAGGTTAATCCGCTGTGTGCCGTTTAAAGGTTTATATCATTGTGCCGTGGTATATGAAGGTGTGGGATACGATGTTAAAGGAGGCCCCGCTTTCAACGTCACCCTTAGGCTTCGCCATTGAGCGCTCGTCATTGGCAATATAAATCAGTCAAGAGAACGAGGATGATATGGGACGATCCAGCCTTGGCTGCTCGGAACTAGCTCACCCTTGGGTTCTTGCTAGGTAAGTGGAGAAAACAAGCCCAGGTTAACGAGCCAGGTTAGTGTATGCTCGGGTCATCACTTCACCCTTAGGGGTAGTAAAACATCAGTCACGTGGTTACCTAGGAAACAGCGTGGTACTAAAGCAAAGCCACTTTTGCAAGCGGCTTCGGGGGCTCCCAGAGTTGTACTTAGGAGAGATAGATAGTCAAGGTTATAAAACAACTTACTCTTTATGCCTTCAATTGCTAGATTGCCTATGTGCATCTGCCAGTTTGGTGGCTTAGGTTGGCTGTAACCGCGCAAATTCTACATATATAGCCCTAACCCCGAACGATACGTACAAAGCGGTGAATATTTGCGGTCGGCGAAGCCCGCATCCAATCCTCCCTAGCATACCTGCTCCTACGTTCTCGTTCGGCAGGGGTATACTTCGTAGGTTCAGGGCCCCGGCTAGCTATCCAGGTTATCCTCCCACAGTACGGACAAGGGATCTCGCCTACCATCAGGGAATACTGGTCTCTCTAAAGGTGGCCACAGGAAAATCACGTCCTCCTTTGGAGCACTCCTTTCCTCCTTCGCCCGCCCCATCTACACCGCAAACGTAGTCGTAGGCTTCCATTTCCTCGACTTACGCGGCGTCGTCTCCCTCATTATACTATCGATTTGCTCCAGCGTAAGGCCCTTCATCTCGGGGACTAGGAAATACGCAAAGATCAACGACAGCACATAGAGAGAGCCCCAGATAAAAAACACCTTAGGGCCCAGGTCCGCGGAGCCGGGCTCATTCCCAACCATATAGGGCACAATAACCGCGATGATGTAGTTCCAGAACCAATTCGACGCCGTCGAGATGCCCACGCCGCGCGACCGGATCGGCAGGGGAAAACACTCGCTCACGAGCACCCACCCTACTAGGCCCCAAGTCGCGGCGAAGGAGAAGATATAGACGCAAATGAAGACAATCATGGCCTTGACGGCGTCGCTGTTTTGCACTTCGGCGCGCCCGGCTATGACCCCCACGCTAGCAACGATGAACTGCGAGATGATCATGCCCATACCGCCCAAGATAAGCAGCATGCGGCGGCCTATATACTCGATCGCCAGAACGAGACTAGGGTAGAGAGCACGTTGACGAGCGTCGTAACAAGCGAGATGAGGAATGGACTGTGGATGGTACCGAGCTGCTAGAAGAACGTTGTGCCAAAGTAGAAGATAAAGTTGATGCCTAGTCATATCATATCAGTCACTAAGAGGCAGGATTAGCGGCCATACACTACTCACCTATCAGTTGCTACATCATCTATATGCCTGCTCCGAGAATGGTACGCCGGAGATTGCTATTGCCCTTGAATAGCGACCCCTGGAAGCAGGCCATCCACGATCCGATGTAGCTGGTTTGTAGGATGATCTGCATCTCGGACTCGTGATTTGCAACAATCTCGGCCAGCTCGTCCTTGATACAGTCGGAATTGATAGGCTGGCCTCTGACTAGCGAAAGATCCTTTGCGGCGGCATTGATCTTGCCTTTCATAACATAGAAACGGGGTGACTTGGCTATAGGGGTGTGAGAAAAGTTTCAGACGGCCGGGAATTATACTCACGTAGGATAAATAGTCCGATGCCCAATATTACAGCCCATAGAAACTAGATACCGATAGGGATACGATACGACCCGGTATCGTTGCGGTTCGAGGTAGAAGATGCGATACAGTTGGCTAGTAGGATTCCGAGTATGATGCAAAACTAATAGCCGGAAACAAGCGCACCACGGAACCTCCTGGGGGCAACTTCACCCATATACAGCAGGATAGTGGCAGAGATAAAGCCGACGCCGAGGCCTACGACTAGGCGACCGATTACAAATAGAGCAACTTGGTTCGTTAACACGATCTCGAGGACACAGCCAAGCGAGAATACGACATAGCCAATAATATTGGTAGGACGGCGGCCAATGATGTCGGCGACGTCTCCAGCGATAAGAGCTCCAAAGAAGGTACCGCAGGACAGGATGGACGTCATGAGTGACTTGGTCGTAGACAGCAGAGCAAACTTAGCAGGATCAACGCCAATAGGCTGTCCGGTCTCGTAGTCGTACTGCAGTCCGGTGTATTGGGTGATGAAGAAGGGCATACCGAGCACCCCTGACATCCAGCCCGTATCGTAGCCAAAGACTGGCGCCGTTAGTACGGGCTGGAGATAGGAGCCGGGAAGACCCACATATTCCGCCAAACGCAGCGAAGGCGCAGAGCAAGTAGGCTTTGAGGGTCATAGGCGCTTCAACCCTCGACAGATCGGCTGTACCCGTTACAGGATATACCACAGTGCCGACCATATTGTCTAGAATAATGTCTGGATGTCAGGGTCCAGGCTCGCAATAGGGGAAGAGCTGATGCCAGACGGGAGGCCAATAAGGCAAGCGCGCGGAGGGGATGTTGGATATAGACAAGCAAATTGTAGATGTAGCCAGAGGGGTCTTCCCTGCAACCGCGGGGTTCAGGTTGCGTTGTCGGTCTAGAACATTGGCCATAAGACCATTAGCCATGAGACCATTGTCGCCTAAGGGCAGTCTAGGACCGGAGCGGAATGATACAAAGGAGGCGGGAATTGCGACATGACAATAGGTGAAGACGTAGAGTTCCCCGCCCCTCCTCCGCTTTTTGCACAGGACGGTAAGGGAAAAGCGGCATTCATCCAGGTCTTGAAATGTTCACTGGTTTCCTCACTCTGACACCGGCTAGCTGTGCTAGCGACTCAACAGATACTTTACAGTGCCACGGAGAGTGCTGTGTCTCTCGTTTGTCAATCCGTGTCGACAGAAACAATCTCCCCTCCCCCTTACCCTAGATAGTGGCATGTTTGTGGGGCTTAGGGGGCGATCAAGCGGGTCCTAAGTGGTCTTGTGATCCTAAAGCAGGCGCGCCAAGGCTCTGACGCTTTGATGTGTGGCTTCTCTGTCAACAGGGATATAGCATCAAGAGAGAGACCGTTCCAAACAGCCAGCACAATTGCCACAATCAGCATTAAAACACAGCCACGCACTGCCACAGCACGTGAGACTCGGCCCAGTTTCCTTCGCTCTTCCACACGGGATCAAGGTGGCGACCCCACCGACTGTTCTAGATGCTTAACCATAACGACTAGGCATGCAGTTTGTCGATAGCGTTACCCACAGGGATGGTGGAGCCGCCACAGACGAGGACGCCGAGGGGGTCGGTATAGGGGCATTCCTGCCGGAGGAGCACGGCAGGGCCGACGAGGGGATAGATACAGCCGCCCTTATCGTCGTTGATAGCGCAGGGGGCGTTAGGGAGCGTCTCGATCGTAGCAAAGGTAACTGGTTCGAGGATGCGGGCTTCGTTCCAGTACTAGACGAAGATACCGCCGCTGGGCATGGCGGCGAGGAAGGGATATAGGCTGTTAGGGTGAGAACGGTCGAGCCAGTCCATATATAATGGGGCCTAGCCAGTACAGGCGGGTGCTATAGGTGGCATTGTAACGGTCTCAGGAGTGTATTGCAACTATCTGATGACGACTCTACGAGTATAACTGAGCTTGAAGAAAGAAAGAAAAGAAGAGAAAACGGCTAACGCGTCACATTGACTTCCGTCTGCCCAGAGGGAGACTAAGAATGAAAAGAGGTAAGCGTGATGGAGTCGTTGGCCAGGGGATGCCCAGGGGTCCCCGTCAGGGGTTGGGGTTGGCCGAGGGTCGCCGAGGCCTCTGCTGGGCTCAGCCCGTTACAGGCATCACTGGCCCAGCCACAGATATTAAGCTGACGGGCAGCCTTGTTGGGCAGAGTTACGCCGGCAGCGCAGAAGATGTCAAGTCTTGATGTAGAGGGTGCGGAAAGTCGGGGTGGCGAGGTCAAGCTCATAGGCATTAGTCTCGTTGCCAAGCCCAGTAGCACCCTTGGATATGAAAGTCCACTACAGCGCAAACGTCTTTCTCTCGCACTACCACTACCGAACCGAGTCCTGCAATCCGTTCAAGCAAGATTGGAAGAGGCGCCACATATCACCCTTTTCCTACATGTCGGTAGACGAGATCCAGTTCTTGGAACGAACGAAGGTGCTGCTGAAGGAGAGAGGTAAGGATACGCGATCCCAACCCCTGAACGCAAACTCGGCAACGGCAAGGACTCGAGCGTGCATAAAAAAATGAAGCAGGCAAGACCAGGGACTTGGCCCAAGACACAAAGGCTGCGGAGAGACGAGCTTGGGAGAGGGACGCGGGCAAGATACGTCCCAAATCTGCGGTATGAAGTTCAGGGCTGTAGGGAATGGAGCACGATGTAGAGGAAGAAACAAAAAGATCGGCAACATTCGTAGAGGCACAGAGAGAGATAACTAATAGTCGCGACTTTCACATGGACGCGGCTTTTCTTTCCCACAAGTCATTACTCCCTCGTCGGCACTGCTGATTCTCTATATAGGAGACCCTCCCAGCCCCTCACTCGCTGGTGTAGCTTCCGGCTACCTAGGTACCTGGTACCTGACCAGTCCCCAGGCGCCACTAGTACACTGGCGCGCACCGAGTGTTGGGGAAGTGTGGGGATGGGATGAGCGGGTGGAGAAATCACTTTGGTCGAGCATCCACTTTCGCGGAAAGATCCGTCTGGGGTTTGTTTGTGATGGCGTCGTGGAAGGTCCACCAGGGACAGCGAGCGGGGCGACCCTAGGCACGTAGGGTTCTAGAACTTTGCAATATCGGACATCGCGACGTCTTCCAATGCGCTCGGGTTCCACGTAGATTATTCATCGTCTCGTGAGCTTGTATTTGTCAATTATTGTGGATTCGACGAATTATCGACGACGGAAAAGAGCGGATTTCGAACCCGCGAGCACGTACCTAGGCGGCCGACAACAAGGGGCCAAATTCTGGGCATCGTCGCGGGCCGTTTCGGTGTATGCCACCGAATTTCCGTGCTAATGCCAACCGATGGACACAGTAGCTTTCGCGGCGGTCGGTAAGTGAGTGTACCACGCGGATCAGGGTACGGCGCCGGGGTCGAGAGGCGGCCTTGTCTAGCGTTGGCTGTCAGTCCCGCTCCTGCGACGAACCAGCTCCACGAGTCCACAGGGCAGCAGGACTGAGCATCTCGGGCCATGACTGCTGATGGTTAGAGAAGCTCGAGCGCGTCAACGGTCAGAGGCGGTATGGTGGTACTTGCTCGGTGTCACTTTTCCGGAGGCGTTCGTTCGTTGCCTTCTAGCATCATCTTCTTCATAGCTGGATTGCAAGCCTCCAAGCCATTCTCTACGCTTCCCCTCAAGGCACCAGGGCAAACTTCCAGACCTATCCTCAGGCGTTTACACACTCTCCCGCACCATGCCATCCTCTTCGCCTTAGTCCCCTGCGAACCGTCACCCCTTGTAGCTCATCCTCGATATATTCCAATCAGCCCCCGTTCCCTATCCTTACTCGGGACCACTTCGCAATTCCTTCCTTCGGTAGCTCTTCGGGTTGCGCATCTCCTTCATCCATCCTCACTCCCATAGGGAAAAGACATATATATTTGGCCGTCTTCCCTATAGCAAACATATATTGAACGACCTATCGCCGGCCAAGAGCACATTCCCATAACATTATCCTTTGCCCCCAACTTTCCTTATTACAAAACCGCTTTCACTGCTCACCTAACATACGTCTTCGGTCTAACCCACACTCCTCTAAGCGGTTCGACAGAGGAACACCTCTGTCCACATACGAAATATTAGAGAATGACAGGCGGCAGCTAGCAGACTTGGGACTTAAGTGCACTGTGAATCTTGATTAGAGTTTGGACCTGGATTTTCGGGCTTTGGCTAGGCTCTAATAAACCTTTTTTAGCACCTAGACTTCGGCAAACCGTTACAAATCAGTCAGGGCAGCTGAGGAGGGGAATTGGCCCAAGAGGCAACCAGGACATAGGTCCGCCTCCGAAGCGAACATCGGGGGGCCACGGACAGGAGCTGGAAGGGCTAGGTAGTTTGCATCGAGGTCGAATTAGATAGAGTATCAACTACAGCCAGCAGTTGGCGCGAGACTTAGGGTTAGAACGTAGGAGGCAAGCAGGAAGGCTGGGCCAGTTGCGAGCCCGCGAAGTCTCAGTCGGTATCACGATCCCTGCTAGACACGCCTAAAGTGTATTTAATATTCGTCACAGGCGCTCTACCTGCTAGCGGCCGCAGGATACAGTACCTAGTGACGTTAGGGTCAAGGAGATGTATTTGGGCAAGGGCCTCGTCAGCACAATATGATCGCGGCCCACTCTCACATTGCTGAAAATCAAGGCATAGCATATTCAACACGGAGTTAAGTGACTACTGCCTGAGCCCTGTCTGTATATACGTATAGATTACATTGATCATACACTCTAGTCCCTATACCAGTCCGTATCAGACGAAAATTGGGCCTCATAGTAGGCCACCCCAGGGCTTGCAAAACACAGTTGCAATAAACTATCCAGACCGGCGGTCCAAGGCTGAAACCAGCGCCGACGAAACACAATTCGTTGAACCCCCATCAATTTGAACGCACTTGACTTTCCCATGTTTGCATATGAAATCCACAAGTCCCATCCAGGGTCTCCTCTCGCTCGCCACAAAGGGGGGCAGACCGTGCGCAGCGCCCGTGCGCGCAGGGGTTGTTCGGATCTCTTTTCTAACTTCCAACAACGCACGGTCGAGAATCTCGCGTCGTTCGTTCACCGATAACGCTATCCCCAACGTGGCGAGCCGGGCTAGGCGGCGTCAACAGCAGGCGTAAGCAGGCGAGTCCTGAATAGGCGTCGAGAGATACGAGTTGAGTTCGATAGAGCTTAGAGTAGCAGAGAAGCTAGGAAACACCGAGAAAACTATTACGCAAAGGCTAGCCCAGGCGAGCGGTCTCACCCATGGTTTACTACTAAGGGCGGCTTCCAGTTGACATCGTATCATCAATCATGATTGCATCTCATACAGACGTAGCACGTCAAAACAAGCAACCGGTCGTATATAAAACAAAGCAAAAGCTAACTCGTATTAATACAGTATATAGAGGGCATATACTCCTATTTCTAAATAGACGGGACATCTTAGATGCGCATACTGGAGCTATTGTTGAACATATCCCCATCGTCCCGGGCCCGCTTGTGCATCATATCTATAAGCTCGTTCAGGATACGGAACTCTATCTTCAACTTGAGGCTATAGACGAACGCCTTATACACAGTCTGCAGGTCGTAGTTGTCGGTGTACTCGAGGACTAGGATTGGAATATCGAGGAGAATGATAAAGACGTTGACAACCAGCAGGTGGTGCCGCATCTTGCGAACAGCGTTGCCGTAGATACTATTTTCGGCGTCGAAGAAGGAGTAGCAGGTCTTGATGTAGATACCCGAGATGATAAGCTCCTGCAGACAGAAGATGGTGACTTGAACCCGTTCGTAGATCTGGTACACGGGGGTCCAGGAATTGACCGGCGAAGCGTTGGACCCGTACATAAGGATGATGATGGGGACGTGCAGAACACATGCGTTGAAGATGATCATGGCTAGGACCATGCGCAGCCAGAAGGGATTCCGGAAGATGAGATGGAGCCGAGAGTAGAGGACGAGCGACTAGCCCGTGACCATGGGCACCCAGCCGACGGCCACGAGCGTGATGTAGAGGATATAGGTGTTCGACTTCATCAGAATCTTAAGGAGAAAGCCGATGGAATATGGTGCGATCCCATTGGTCGCGGCGAGGAAACTCCAGAAGTAGAGCCCCCGCCAGCGCTTGAAGGAGGAGAAGATAATGACGTTAAGCTCTATAACATTATAGAACGATATAGCTAGGAAGGCAATTATAGCTGGGCTAATGACCGAGCTGATGACCGACTTATCCTCTTCAAGTTTGCTCCTATCCGTGGGGTTCCCAGTAACCTATCTTGGGTTGTTGCCGTCAATGCAACTGCCAGGAGTTGGGATGCAGGATGGCGATGGCTGTGACACCGTTGCTGTCGGGTGTGTTGGTTTGTTTGCGGGGTGTGTCGATAGGGTGAACGAGCTGCCCTAGCGTCGGGGTGAGCACGATACTCTCATGACCATCTAGGCTTGTAAGGGGTGGTTGTCGTCCGGTTGTCGTCCGGTTGTCGTCCAGTCCAAGCTTTCGTCTGAACGACTTGCTACAGGACGAGGTAGACGAGGCAGAGGGTCAAATATACCATCGCTTGAGAAACCGCCGACGCGGTTATATATCTTCGTCTCCTCCAGACGCCAGTTTCCAACCCCTGGCTAGCTACATTGGCCAGACACTAATGGTGCTCAGCCTAACGTTGACGTGAACGTTGGCCAGCGCCACGCTTCATCGGTCTCGACACTTTAGCAATCGCCAATCCCCCTTGCCAGTTTCTAGCGCAAGCCATTGGAGCCATTCCACTGCCTATTTGGCCACCATCAGTCTCAGCGGGCAGTCTTGGCGTGTTCACGAGCCTGGAGTCCCTGGGCTGGGCTGGCAAGGACGAGATGTAACGACCAGTTTAACATTCGCCTTAGCCTGACCACATGCCGATGTGCCCTGGGGAGCCCCTGCTGGCCGGTGAACCGGGCTTGGACGCTAGTTCTCCATGTTTGTTGCAGACAGAAGGTTATGGCCCGTGCCCGCGCAGAAAGAAGATGAACGTTGTGAGCCGATCCCCGATGGGGACAGAACTCACAAGGGCGCCTCTCGCCATCAATTTCGGACCCGCCCCCTCGTGGGGCATCTCTTCTGGCCTGTGGCGTTCATAGCAACAGGGATGGCCAGACACGCCCCGAACGCCTCACTATGGCTCCCAGTACGCAACAGGCTTAGTCTACGGGGAAACGAATCTGGCCCAGCAGCTTGGGCGAGGTCAAGTTAAGCGAATGTGAAAATGACGAAAACCTTATCTGCCAGCAGAATTCATTGCCTCAACACTCCCCCTGCCCACGATGTAACTGGCAGTCACAAGTCCTTGCCAGCTGGCTTGGGTGCCCAAGAAAATTTGCATAAGAAGCAAAGCATTGGGATTAATAGTATTGTAAGGTTAGTGGCATTTGAATCTGAAATGGGCTTGTAAATGCTATGTGAATCTTGGGGGTACTTGCTTTCAATGGTCAAAGCGCACTGAGATGGTCTGTTTTGGGGTGGCAATTCAATTGTGGCCAGGGACACACCTAAGTAGAAGGAGATGTTAAATGTCACGCTTACGCTCGTCGAAAGGGGGCCCCCTTCCCTCTCATAAGCACTTCCCCACATCAGCTGAAATCAGTTGCATAACGCTAACCAAATTCCCTGACTGTCCATCGGGGATCGGTGGATCAATCTAGCCCTCTAGTGCTCTCCTGGTGGAGATGCCCATAGATCATGGATAGCAATAGAGCTTCTCGACTCAGGCTCCAGACTCCGGCTGTCGACACTGCCCAGGCCTTGTTTCCTCCCCGGCAGAATCTGCCTCGGCGAAGATGACAAGGGACCCGTTCATTGCCGAAACGACGAAAGAGGATCCAAAGGTCATTGGCGAGTGGTTTACCTTCGTACGAAACGTCAAGGCTAGTACGGCATTGTAGATGACGATATCTACAACTTTGACGAGACTGGGTTCATGATGGGCATCATCTTCACTGGCATGGTGGTAACGACCTCGGAAGGCCGTGGCAAGGCAAAGCTAGCCCAGCCTGGTAACCGCGCATAGGCAACAGTGATCCAAGGAGTCAATGCCTTTGGCTTGGCTATCCCTCCGTTCATTATCTTAGCGGAACAATACCACCTCGCTAACTGGTATACTGAGTGTAACCTCCCGGCCGATTGGCGCATCGCAACTACCGAGAATGGCTGGACTGCCAATGCAGTCGGCCTAGATTGGACTAAGCACTTCGACGACCATATAGCACCTCGTACAAAAGGTAAATACCGGTTGTTGATCCTCGACGGCCATGAAAGCCACCACTCGCCCGAATTCGAGCTCTACTGCCAGCAGAGCAACATCATCACACTCTGTATACCTTACATTCTTCGAACCTCCTCCAGCCACTCGATGTTGGCTGCTTTGGGCCGCTGAAGCAGGCGTACGGTCGCCAGGTCGAGGACTTGGTGCGTGCGCATATCAACCACATGAGCAAGCTCGAGTTCCTCTGTGCCTTTCGCCAGGGCTTCTTTGCTTCCATCGCCGAGAGGAGTATCCAGGGCGGCTTTGCAGGGGCTGGCCTAGTGCCGTACGATCCAGAGAGGGTTATTTCTATGCCAGATATCAAGCTTCGTACGCCAACACCCCCAACCTCACGGCCTGGCACCGCACAGCGTTGGGTCTTCCAGACACCGCATAACCCCCGAGAAGCCAACTCGCAGTCAACGCTTATCAAGACTCGCATTGCCAACTATCAAAATAGCTCCCCGACTTCGATGTTGGCTGCTGCTGGACCAGCTTAGCAAGGTACGATGGCTGTGATGCACGAGGTAACTCTTCTTCGTCTGAGGTGTCTTCGCTCCGTAAGGCCAACGACGCACTAAGCAAGCACCGGAGAGCTAAAAGAATACGTGTACAGCTTGGAGGGTCACTTATTGTACAAGACCTACATGATGCACTAGGCCAGAGGGCCGTGGATGGGGAGGGAGCGCAAGAAACGCAGCTAAGTAGTAGTGGTACAGGGGCGGTTCATACAAAGGTTCGGTGCTGTGGTGTGTGCGGCAAGCCTAGCCATAGTGCCCGCACTTGCCAGGAGGCTGTAGAAGCATCTGATTCAGCTGTTTCTGATGTAATTATAGTTGGTTCGTAATGTTGTTGTTTTGTAATTGTCACGGCGGAACCCGACACGCGGAGAAGCACGGGCCCCCTGTAGGTTGAAGATCCTGCACCTCGCCCGTCGTGAGACCTGTTCGTAGCTCCTCGAGCTGCGTCTTGACAATTGAGCCTGCCCGTACCCGACGGAATAGAGCCTAGACTGTAGTTAACACTGAATACAATCGCCTTCTGGTTACCTGTCCGTCTCGCCAGTGACAGTAATTGAGGATAGTTTTTGTTAGGTCGTAGAGAGGCCACCACTCGCTTATACCCACCGCTCGCTTATACCCACCGCTCGCTTATAAATTACGTTAATGTTTGGTGATTTTGACAAACTTGCGTTTTCAGGGTTATATATGGATTTTGTCGTGGACCACTCGCTTACATTGGCCACTCTTTGGGTCCACAAACCTTACGAATACCCGTCGGATAATACAGGGACGTCTGTTTTGCAGTGCATTTGTGGACAGGGATCCCAAGCTCCCTCCTGCCCTTACGTTGTGAGCGAAACTCGTTCTCAGGGGTTAGCCGCTCGCGCCGCCCCGGTCCCTCCCCAAAAGTCGCCGATCAGGCCGACCGAAAATACCACAAACACCGCACCGGGAAGGGGGACGCGTGCTGATGAAATCGCCACTCGCTTATATTCGCCACTCGCTTATAATGTACGTTTCGGACATTCCACTTTCTGCTCTTTCGTTCAGTCATCATCCCGATTCGCCGAGGCCCCTGAACGCACGGAGGCTGTTTGCCCTGATGGGACGAGCTTGGAAACCTGCTGCTAGACACCGCTTTCCAGCGACTTCAAAAAACAAGTCGCAGTCAATACCACCTGCTTCCGGGTCTCAGTCGTTTGTTTCTCGTCCATCCGATGTGTCATGAATTCTGCTCAGTGCCAAAGCCTTCCCACGTTGGCCAGCATCCTCTCGGATACCGCCGCCCCCCCATGGACGCTAGACAAGTTCGTCGAACACCTCGTGGCCAACCACTCTCTAGAGACGCTAGAATTCATCCACTGGTCGTCGGTCTACCGCGCGTGCTATGAGCAACTGACATGCACCACGCTGAGCCGATCTACATCCTTGGCGCCGGAACACGAAGACCTACGAAGCCTTTGGGTAGGCCTAATCGATACGTATATCGCCCCGAACGGGAAGCGCGAAGTCAACCTCCCGTTCGACGTCAAGACTCGCTTGCTCGCTACCCGTCAATCCGATAATCCCCCAAGCCCGTCAATGCTGGATTCTGCTGTCAGCCTCGTCTACGATCTCATGGAGGGTTCTCTGATACTTTCGTTCCTCAGCTCCCCGATTCCATCAAAATTGCCCGAGTCAGGACGCACTGGTCGGTGGCACCGCCGCAAACTAGGGTGGACGTGTTGGTGGAATGGCGTAAGGACGCTGAGGCTTCGGCGGAGATTACGAGGCCTGTTGGGACAGGGTGTGGGAAGGTGGAAAAGAACGCTCTGGCATAAACCGTGAACATTTAACACTGTAGTTCATGGTTAGTTAACGTATTTGAAAAGCGAGCGGATCAATTTCGTGCGCGACGCGCCTCTCTACCTACATATTGAACGGACATGACCTACATTTGCGAACCACAGACAAGAACATTCCGCCGAGTCCAAGACGTGGCGCTGCCTCGTTATGTTGGGTAAAATATCTTCGATGCGCCGCGTCGAAGTCCGCCTCGAATCCTACGAACGGGACCCGTTGCGGAGCTCCTAGTAGGAGAGGCTTGGGATTCAGTCTTAGATCCACGTCCCTCTACAGTTCTCTTCAACTCTAGAACTGTAGAATTAGAGACGGTAACAAACTCCTGAATGCTAGTTGTTCAACGCTACATTTTTAAGCAACCTGCACGTTACTACAGTTTAGGGCATTCAAGTAAAAAGGATTCTCATCTTCCGTGGTATTACGTGTTAGAGGTTATGGTCCCTCTGTCACTATCATTTTCCTGTTGCTGAGACCAAGGCCGGAGCCAATCTCCAGTTCCAGCATTCTCGCCGCGACCGCCGCTGCGGGATGGGTCGTAGACATCTTGGCCAATAGTAAGCGTGTGTGCGCCACTACCGACACCTTGACTTGGGCAGAGATCGGAATCCCGTCTTCAGTCATGACGAGCTCGTGCTCACTCATCTCGCTCCCGTTTAGGAACGGGGCATCGTCACCTGAGCGGGGGTGCACATCAACCATGCAGGAGCCCCCATCCTCCATACCGAGGCTGAATAGGCCCGAGGCAGTGATAAAATAGGGTATGAATCCAGATACTCGGCGAAGTGTAAAGAGGTTGTAGGACTGAGCAAGTGACAGTATGGACTTGGCTACCTGAATGCAGATCTCGCGAGGTTGGACATAGGTATTTTCCATGGCGAGGCTGATAAATGGCCGGAAGGCGCAGAGGAGGCAAAAATGGTAGTACATGCTACACTGGTAAGCAGATCTGTGAATAAACGGCTATTGGGCGGGTGCAGGGATGGGAGGGAAGGTGCTCACTGAATGAACAGTACATAAGGGGTCCTGCCCTCATCGGACGCAAGGAGATTGCACAGATCTGCGTACCAGTCGAGACATCTTGGTTGCCAGCTTCCTATCTCGCCACGAGCAGCTTGAAGGTCCGACTGGGCAGGGGGTATGGTTTGGTATACCCATTCGGTCAGCTGAAATAGCTTTGCCGCAAGGATACGGGTATTCCAGGATCGGGAGGTCTGTATGTCTACTCCGAGGTCGGTTTTTTCAGGTTTAAAGAGCAGATTTTATAAACCACGTTTCAATACTCACTTGATCTCAGACTATCATCAGTCATTATTGTCTTTCCGGCAGCACCATACAGTTGGTCCGAGAGAACTGAGTTCTCTTGGACCGTCGGAATTGGGATGTTGAAAAGTCGCCCCGTCGTCAAGGAGAGCATGCTACGTGCCGTGATCAGAACCTGTCATCGAGGAAGCACGGTTCAGGGTATTACCGGATCAGAGATACTGCACCGCAGTAAGAAGTATGGAGTGATTCGGCATAGCCTTCCTCTTCTACATGCACGAGCGAGTGCTGGCAAAGATCGCTGATGCTGGTGGTAAAAGATTCGGCATAAGCCTGAGCCTTTGTCTCCCGGCCACACCGTAGAGAGCAGAGCGAGAACATGCCAAGAGCTTGGATATCCGGAAGAGTTCTGGGCGCCTTTGTATCCTTGTTGTCGTTGTTGTCGTCCTCGATTGGAACACTGTTGCTGCTGCCCTTGCCGGCTTGACGTAGTCGGTTTTGACGACATGCCTGCCCGTGCATATCCACCCGAGAACGCGCTGATGCTGGGCATTCATCGTCGCGGCTGATCTCCACTCCAAGGTGGCCGGCTTGGGAATGTGGAGTCGACCAGGTTTCGGGGAGATCGTTTGTCGTTGGTGAGCCGAGAAACTTGAGAGTGGCCTCCAAAACTGCCCCGCACGCACGATTCTCCTCGGACATCACCCAATGATATCGTCCGTGAAGAACCCACATTTCCCGGTCGGAAATTGACCACTAAGTGTGGGGCGTGCAGTAGTCTATCACCGCGGCTGTGGGAGATAATTGCTCTTACCCTTCACCATGTCGAATTTAAACGGACAATGAGAAGCCAAACCAAACTCCTTCAAACTCCCTGGTGAGTACCCTTCGAGCCAGCTGACCGAGACTGAACTGACATGAGAGACGAACAGGCCAACCCGAACGATGGCCCGGACAAAGTTCCTCCGCCAAGTAAGTAGTTTGGGTCGGTGATGACCAGGGAATCCCTGGTGTTGGATGTTTTTGGCGTCGCTCCACTTCTTTTTGTGGCGGCATCGCGGCATCTTTGGCGGTTCGGTCCGCCATTGGGGAAACTGCGCCTCCAAGCTTATGTGTGAGATGATGTCGTCACGGACCGACCTACCCTGACGTTTTATGTGGAATGAGCAAGCCTCTTTTGACCCCGCTTCCCTCGCATGCTGCTGTGGCTGGGCGGCCGAGTCCGTGTGAAAATGAAGCGCAGAAGGGCTACTTGGTCTTGCGTGAGCGTGAGCGTGAGCGTGAGCGTGAGAACCAGACCGGTTCAAAAAGTGGACAGGGAGACGCCGGTTTATTCACTTTCAGAGTTGGCTGGCGTCCAGCCGGCGTTGCTGGCTACTGTGATATCAGCGCCCCTTTCCGCCAAGAGCTTGACCACCCCGACGTGGCCATTGTTGGCAGCGGGCTCTGTTGGGGAATGTAATTTCTGCCTAAGGCATCAAACTTTTCACCAGAGGGGAGAGTTTTGCTGCCTGAAATGATGCCTTAGGCATCACAGGTTGTAGATGAGATTGACGCCAGGCTGGCGGGGGAATCCAAAGTAACCCTCGCAGCTGGCATCTGCAAGCCCTCCCCAACACGGGATGGAGCGGCTCAGGGTGTGATTCTACCCGGTCCAGTGCTTGTCACACTCCAAGACCCTGTCGCCAGGGGTCAGCCGCTAGGAGCATCATACCACGCCGACCTGCCAATTCCACAGAGTTGTCACTGTCAGACGCAGACTTGTGCTGTGTGTTCTTGGGTGATCCAAACGGACTCAACAATGGTAGATCGTCTCGACCATCGTCAGACTTGCTCGAGGCGTTGGACTGGCGAGACGAGGCATCATCGAAGTAGTCATTATGCAGCAGCATCTCCCCTTCTCGACAAGAATCCTCGTCGCGACTATGTTTGCTGAATAAGATCTTTTCTCGGGAACGACCTCTTGCAGTACTGACCGAGAACTCTCCCCGCTCTACATGCCCACCACGAGCTCACACGTACCCGACAGGATTTTGACCGGCCTTCCGTAGCGACTCCGCCAATCAAAGGACCCTGGACTAAAGTAAAATTTGCATGGACATCCCCGAAGGGTCAGATCCCCGCATCCACCGCCCCGACGATGGTGACGAAGGTCGCCGCCTCTGTAACGACTATAAACGGCGCTAGCGACGGGGGCCGAAAGGCGTTTCCTACCTCTTCAACTTCGTTTACACCCGTCAAATCTTCTGGAACGCCTCTCGCGCATTCTAGATGGAGCTCCATTATTAGCGCTAGGATCCCGTCCCCTGCGGGATAGTCGCGAACCAACTGTCAGTAAGGCAGGCAGGGATCGAGGAGTCCAGACCTCTTGAAGGCTGGGATCGAGCGGCGTTGAGCCTAAATCTGTTGAGTCTGTTGCTCTTTGCCCAGACATCCTCCACCGTTCTGCCTGCGATGTTGTCGGCTTGACCTGCGGTGGCTACGAGGTTACTCCCCTCATGATACTTGGCCCAGAGCTCGGAATCCTCGACTAGGAAGATTGCCTTGACAAGGTCGAGATGGAACAATAAAGAACGACATGGAAGTCAACTACGAGCCGAACGAGAACGACCATGTCCCCGAGACCTCCATAAGGTATAAACGGAGCCCGTCTTCATCGTTCAAGTAATGACTTCTGCACATCGCCGAACTCAACAGTCAGAGACGACCTACCTAAGGTAGGTAGGTACTTAACAAATCCCAACTGGACCTTCGAGCCTCTCGGCCTCTCTCTCAACCAAGCCCGCAGCAATTCTTATACCCGGCTGGATACGTTATTGTGTCTCACACAGGCCACCAGCTCCTCACCGAGGTCTTGCTGTCTAGGGCCATGAACCGGGTTATCATTCCTCGCCACCCATCACCCATCTGCGACCCCTGGTGCTCACCGCACCGTGACCTCGTGCTCCTTCTTCTTGCTGGCAATGGCCGCCGGCCCGTCGATACAGACCCCCACCACACGGTACTTGTCGAGCAGGTGGTCCCGGCAAATCAGCAGGTTGCCGGCCCCCGTCTCGACGAAGCCGTAGTCGCGCGCCATGTCCGTCATGCCGTGGCTGAAGTCCTCACGCACCAGCATACGCCCGCGCGGCCATTCGAGCACCGCCTCCACGGGCTTGTTTTTTTTCGTGCTCAGGCACTTGGAGGCATGCTTCTTGTGCGCGTTGTTGTCGCCCTGGAACGCAACGAGTCGGAAGGCCTTGCCGACGTCACCGACCTGCGCCAGCCCCACGCCGTCGCGCAGGGTGATCCGCCCGTCGCCGTCCACCCCGGCCGACATGCTGCCTAGCACGCCGCCCTGCACTGTCGCGACCGCCTCCATCATCAGCGAGTAGGGACCCGTGATGACGCAACCACAGTTGACGCGAAGCTCGCACGACAATCGCGCCGTCCTCTTGTTCTGTAGTCGCGAGCCGCAACCCCACACATCGGCCATGTGGACGTTCATCGACCAGTTGTGCGCCCGGAGCTCGGGGTTTGCCCAGGGGGTGCCGCTGACGCACCGGTCGATCCAGTTGGGCGGCTTCGCGTTGCGGTCCGTAACCCACCACCACGGCTCCAGGCGGCCCAGCAGCCGCCTGCGGTACTCGACCAAGTCACCGACCGGGTCGAGGATCTTACCCAGTAGCGTTGCGCACTTCACCAGTGTCCGTCCAGTCTCGTCGCGGCGCACCGTCTCCAGCGAGCCGTGGACACCGATGGCTTCGCTGTGGCGGAAGCGCCCGGCATTGACCTTCTTGCCCAGGTTGCACCCCTGAAAGCTAAATCGAAACCCGCCCGCCCCCGCCTCCGCCTTCGTTACGGGGATCGGTGTGAGCGTCATGATCTGCCGCGGCGTGCCCACGATGCCGGTCCGCGCCGTGGCCTTGGCCAGCCCCCCGTCGGGCTGTCCAACGAGGTCAGCTATTAAGTTCCTGTTTGGGGAGTGACGGGAGTAAGGCTGCTCCCAGGGGCTCCCGAGTGCCCCCGAAACAGCTGAAAGGGAACATAAAGGGCTCGGGTTTGACGTACCTTCAGAAGGCCCAGGTCGACCACCCCCGCGAAGCAGTCCGTGGTCAGCAACTGGTCGCCCATCCGCTTCTTCTTCTTCTTGGGCGTCTCAGTCTTCGCCAAGACGGGGATCCAGTCCCACTCGCCCCGCTCCCGGCTGCTGGTCACCAACCGCGTCCACGCACGCTTGGTCTTGATGGACAGCTGCTTGAAGAAGGCGAACGAAAGGGCCTCGATGTCGGTCCCTTCCAGGTCTCGTTTCATCTCGGCAACCGTAAACAGGCCGTTAAAGACGCCCAGCAACCCTTTGAAGAGGTCCTCTTCCTTCTTGGATTTGCGCGCCCGTAGGGAGATGGCCGAGAAGACGTTGCGGATCCCGCGGTGATTCTCGACCCACCAAGATGGGCCGCCGCTCATGATGTCGACCCGCGCCGATTGGATGCCCCGCACCTGAGTCTGCAGCGCCGTGAGGCCGAGGACGTCTTCCTTGATCAGACCCAGGATGGCGTTGACGGCCGCCGACTTGATCTCCCTGCTCTCGTCGACCCAGTCGTGCAGTTTCACCGCCCTGTCCTGGGCGTCCCACGCGAGGTTCATCCACGCGTCGAGCTCGCCGAGCGACGACACATGCTCCCCGTTGATCACCCACATGGTGATCCATTTGCCGAGTAGCATCTCCTGGAACGTCCACAGTCGTCCGAAGTACCTGTGGTTAAACACCGACTGCACCCGCTCGATGCTTGTTGCGTAGCAGTTGAACACTCCGACTTCGAAACCAGCCGCCTGGACGGTCTGCTTGTCCATGCCAAAACGCCAGTCGTCGCTGCCGGCCCACTCGCGGAGCCGCGCCGTCAGGTCGTGGTTCAGCTTGCCAGCCTCAGCAAGCGTCGCGCCGCCCATGTGCTCGAGGATGTGGTTGACAAACCGCAGGTCTCTGACGATGCCGTGTGGGTCCCAGGCCTCGGCCATGTCAAGGAGAATGTGGCACTTAACGGCGTTGGTGTAATAGTCGTGCATCTTGCTCATCTCGACATTGACCTCCCCACTGTCGTCCTGGTTGATGCATAAGGAATCCACCCAGAGGTACGTCACCTCGCTGGTCCGAACGAACTGCTTGATCCCGTCCAGTTTTTTTTGCGAGAGCTCGAGCTTCCACGTTACGCCCTCGATCCCGGTGTCGACGCCCTCAATGCCGCCCTCACTGCCGCCATCGTCATCCTCGTCGTCATCGTCCTCATCCTTTTCCTCCTCGTCGCCGTCTTGCCATGTGTACGAGGCGATGTGGTACTGGACACGCCCCCCAAGATTGGCAGGGTAGACGACGGAGAATGTGCCATCCTTGGCATTGTAAGTGAGAAGCCTCAACGGCGCCATGGCTTCGCTGGTGTCGGTTTAGAATGGCGAAAATCGAGAAGAGATTCTTGGAGTGAATGAATTCCCATCGTCGCGCAAGAGCCAAGGACCGCATACATGTATTGCACCCTGCATGAGGGACGCGATGGGCCATGGCCCGCACCAACGAAATTGTCCAGCTCCCCAATTTGTGGCACAGCACTCCTCTCTTGCCAATGTGTCAAGCCTTGCCTTAAAATTAGACGTTTCATTGCATGAGGCTGTGCTCTGTAGCTCTCGGCGGCGGCTAGGCTGTGTTCTGGTCGGGCTCAACTCCCTATTGGTCGGTCGGCGCAGGAGATGAATGCGAGGCCGAACCGTGTCCGTCCATTGGATGAAAATTGTTCGGGTGGCGCTTAAGATCGACTTCGATAGGTAGGGATTGACTGCCTCCTCGGACAAACAGGCGGTCTCTAACCGTTTGGCTAGGCTCCACCAGGGCATGCAAAGCCCACAAGATCACACCCCCACCTCCGTCCGTCTTCGTCAACCATAACGGTACATGTACGTCCTCGAATACAGAACCATGTTGCCGTGCTCATCCTGTCCTGCCAGAACTCCCAGCGTCCGCCCAAGTGGAGCATGTTGAAACCAAGCAAGCGCAGAGAGACAACTCGAAACGACCCATGGCGCGAGAGCAGGATCAAAGGGGTTCTAGGCCTGTAGTCGCCACCTGGTTTTGCAACTATCTGATGACGACTCTACGAGTATAACTAAGCTTGAAGAAAGAAAGAAAAGAACGGGACATGGCCAACGCGTCGCGTTGGCTCTGTCTGCCCAGAGGGAGGCTAAGAATGAAAAGGGGTAAGTGTGATGGAGTCGTTGGCCATGGGTTGGTCAGGGGTCCCCGTCGGGGGTCTCCGTCAGGGGTTGGGGTTGGCCGAGAGTCGCCGAGGCCTCTGCAGGGCTCAGCCCATTACACACACAACCTAGGAGGAAATGCGCGTTTATATAGCTCAACCACATACTGAACTATTGTCTGCTCTTCTAGATCTGTTAGACTACGTGAGTTGGCCAGGATATCGCATCGTGCAGGCTTGCCGGCGTATCGGCCTTGCGGCCAACTCCGTAGATCTTAGCTGCAGCTCGTATGCTTAGATCCTGGTCGTTTTGAAGAGCTTGGAGGGCCAAGATTACTTGGCCTTCTCTTAAAGTAGAAGGCATCTTAGATGATTTGAGGAAATTGATGTTGAGTAGAGACGTGTCGCGTCGCGTTGAAAGTGGGTCATTCGCTTGTCTGGGGCACTCGCTTATCATGTACGGTATGTATTTTCATAACGCTAACCGCTAACCCCTTTGTGCTGACTTGGTTGGTGACCCCGGTGAGGTGTCAGAGAACCTTAGTTGAGTATGCGAGTCACCGCCGGCAGAGCTGCGCTCGAGGCCAATATACTCTACCTTTCCGGGCCCTTTGCCTGTCCACGCCTTCCCTAGGCTATCTATCCTTACTACAGTGACTCGCTTAGATCCTGTAGTCCACTGCCCGTCCGATTGTGCTCGTCTGCTAGTGTCGGTGACGGTCTGTCCCGTCTTCCAAAACTTGAACAGCGACTTGAGCCGCGGGATACAGCCGCAGATGAGGCCCAACTGGACCTCGACGGCCGTCTATAACTATAGATGGAAGCTGTACCATGTGACGTCGTACGTCACCTGTACGACGTAGTGGATCTAGTAGATGCGGATGCAGCCGGCGAAGACGACGACCAAGTCGAAGCCTGAAGAGCGTAATGAGGGCGAGGCACTGCGAGAGCGGCAGATTAGTGTGGTAGAGGGTCGGTAGCGGAAGCACCTATACGAAGAGGTCAAGAATAGCGGTAATGGTGGCATGGGCGATCAGCGACGGGGCTTCGTTGAAACAGTCGCGCGGGTACAGCTTGAGGTCCCAGTAGCTCGTGATGGGACTGTAACAGGATATATAGATGGTCAGCAACCCGATACCTTTGATATATTATACATAGTGTCCGGAGTACCTTGGAGACTTACCGACACTGGCTCAAGAGGGCAACAAAAAAGGAGAAGTTGGTCAGCGCGATGGCCCAGATACCGACGACTTGGTGTCCTGTTAACTGCTATGCTATATGGATCTTGAATCTCGAACGGGTCGGAGTCCGGGGCAGCAAGACGTACTGGTCAAGCGGCGAAACCAAGAGCCTCGTGGTGCAAGCCGTAGGTAGCTGACAAACATCGAGATCTTGGCCAGCACTGTCGCCAGGATAAATAGGATCTGGGCGGCGAACAAGACCTGGCGACTGGCTACCATTTTGGCGATGGTCAAGTCCCAAATATGAATGTCCTAGCTGTACCTGGAAGAGGCCAGGGCGATACAGATAGTGACTCCCGCGCCGAAGAGCTGGGGTATATGGTGATGAATTAGCTATTACAATCCGATCCCTGGTAGTGTTATGGGTACAAATTCCTACCGTTGCGCCGAATATCAGCCAGTCATCCCAATCGACGTTACGCATGATGCGTGCTTTGACATGGAGACGCAAACCGAGACATATGGTGCTAATCGATACGGCGAGGAGCTCTACGATGACGAGAGCAGGACCCCGACTCTCTGGGTTGGTATAGTTTGGGGCCGGCCACGAGGCTACGACGTCGTGAGGCGGCTGCCTTATGTTGGCGGAAAGAGAACGCGGAGGGGGGGAGAAAATACGACTATACGAGTATCACGGCTTGGTGCTATACCGGCCGAAGCGTTTCGTCAAGATTATGGTTGGTTGGTTGTGTGCTTCCTGTGCCTGCCCCGGAGCCGAGGAAGCGGAAGGAGATGGAGGATGGGATGGGGAATCTGGGGTAAACAAGGGGACAGATACTACACATGTACGCTATATACGTGTGAGATGTGCCACGTCATCTTCACGTTGCTTCCCGTCCAGGTGAGCAACCTCCGCACCAGCTCCGCACTGACGCCTGCCCTGGGCGTGAGCCCGCCGCCCCGGTGGTGTGATGGGAAACCAGGGCGATGGGAAATCGTGAAAGCTTCCTCTAGGCCTGCAGTGAACTCCATCGGGCTTTGACAGATCTGGGCAGGCTTGTACAGTACGTCCCCGTTGTCCGTGCGCGCGAGCCAGGCCCGGTTTTAGTTTGCCACACTCAGGGGCTGACACGAACCCAATGCCATGCCCATGCTCGCCATGGCATGTCGAATCATCAACCATTGCACATTGCATTGCACGCCTGTGACAGGGTTAAGTCAGTCCCGCTTCCCCGGACCCCAGACCCCAGACTGACACCGCCCGCTGATGGTTCCGCCTCATTTCGGAGTAGTTTCGCTTTTGGCGGGGCTGTCATAAATCATCTAACCGCTTCCAAGAGGCGAGGTCCACTCGCCGTGATCTGGGTGGGCAGCGGTTGGTCGTAGCCCATACCATCTCCAAGACACATCCATACCCAAGGCGACTATACATCTGTTAGGGTCAGAAGGGGGTGGATGGTATTATTATAGTAGAGTCTATTGCAGAGAAGGAGAAGAAGGCGAAATGCAAGAAACGAAATAGTATAGCCTAGGGCGCGCCGATGCTTCTGGAACGCCATCCGCCCGAGCGTTGGATCCCCTTTTCTTTCTTCGCTTTTTTATGCTGATGGTGAGCGAGCCTCGCTCCTCGACTCACTCACCTCAACCTCGAACTCGACCGTCTTGCTGATGCCGACCTGTCCGGCATCTATCGCATCCAGGTCGGCGTCCGAGGCCGCCGTGCCAAACGGATTGGGACGGATGATGCGCTCCTGCGAACTTGTCCTACCATATCCGGAGTCCGCCGCGCCGCCATGGACCTCGACGACGTGTTGGTTAGGAGTAAATGCCACCTCCTCTCTCCCGCCCGAGACGAAGTGCCTTCTATTAGGTTGCGTGTCGCGAGGCTGGGGAAGGGAGAAGGAGAGTGCTAGTACGCAATTGGGAGTACTTACAGCATCATTATGGGAAAGAGACTCTCTAGCGTATAGGCGAAGCGGTCGACCTGGCTGGCAGTATATGTTGCACTCTGGGCCGTAGCCTGGAAGGAGTAGGTGACGGCACGTATAATGCCAACGACGGCCAGGAGCGCCAGACGAACCTCGGTGCTGCGCATCAGGAACCGGAATAGGCCTGTTTTGGTGACGCACTTGAGAGAGTTGATCTTCGCCTTGGAAAAACTAGTCAATAGATAGTAGGCGCTTACGCATTCGAGCACGGCTATGAGGGGGAAGTAGGCCATATGTAGGTGGTTCACAGTATCTTGGAGCCCGCTACCGCCGCCGACAATGAGCCTAACGCGGGTGATGGCGATCGTGATGCGGATGACGACGATGGCTAGAATAAGGGTCCAGAACAAGCTCGCGAAGATACGCCGCTGCTGGCTACGTAGAATGCGGCTTAGGATAACATAGCTAAAAAACGATAGTCCTGCTTCTTGAACCTATAGCGGAGAGAGTGAGCCCCCCCCTCAACGAAGAATGAGCTGAGGATAGTGGGCTAGTCTATCAAGTACTTACCAGCTATAGTATATCCGCAAATACTGACGCAACAGCTTGGTTTGCGACTGGCGGGGAGGTTAAGTAGAAAGCGTAGTAACAGAGGCCATTTGCGACGGCACCGGCGGCCGAGGTGACGATAGGGACGGTAGCGATTAGAGAGAAGTTCGTGATGCTGATAACGAGGAGGCCAAAGAAGACGTTGACCACTCCGATTGTGCTGAGAATTGACCAGCTCAACTCGAAGTAGACTGGGTCCGACGCTATGATGGCCAATGGAGATGTACCGGCCCGCTAGAGCGGCTGGTATGATACGAAGAAGGGAAGCTGAGACTCCTGATCACGGTAAGGACGGCCGACGGGGTGACGGCGATAATGTATACCCTATGTGTTCAACTAGGCCGTGAACGGCCAAAACGCGGATACCAAAACCCGGCCGCATATATATCAGGGCCGTGAGGGAGTATAAACAAGACCGATGTGTGTGATGCGGATGGTAGAAAAAAAGAGGACGATGCGGAAGAGTTGCAGAGCTCAAGTACAGTCCTAAAGCACCTGGCAAGTGGCGAGTTATAACTGGCGGCCAGCTCCAAAGAGGGCTGCCGCAAACACGCTCTCCGGTGTTTGCCTTTTTATCGACGACTGTGGCTCAAGTTTCTCCTATTTAGAGCATTAGCCGGCGGGGCACCACTAGTGCCAATTAGGCCGTCATGGATAGGCGTCTAGAACAGCCGGTGCGGTTCCCACCTTGATTCCCCTGAAATGGGCCGATTCCCATGTGCTGTGGCTGAGTGATGCGAATTTGTGTTGTGGCATGCTTGTGGCAATTGCGGCGTGGTGTGGCTGCCTTCAGGCGTTGTTTTCAGGTGCATGGTCAACCCTGACCAACCCCCTTACCCCACTCTCCCCACCCTTGCTCCACCCCTTTTTCCCCCCTATTGTATTGTATGCTTGAATTTTTTTGTTCCCGGTTCGTTGTGATATCGACTTTGTGTGAGTATCAAGCCTCGCATGGGAGCAACTGTGTCGGCAAACTCACCAGAAAGGAAGGACAGCTAGGGAAATCTTCGCCATGGCCTGCTTGGTACACTAAGCGGGCGTCTTGAGGTTGGATCGTACCCACAAGTGGACCTTTCACCTGTTGGACAATCAGGTGCCCCATCCCACGACAAGTATTGTATTGTATTGTCAAGCGACTGGCGCCACACAATGAGCATCTCTACGACCAGGATAGGTAGCAATCCGAGCCTCCGATTTATCGTCGAGGCTCACTGAATCTACACGCCACTTCCCTCGGCCGATTCAGGCACGATTTGGGCCCGCCAGGCCTAGCCACTTAGTTTCATATGCTAGTGTAGCTTAAGCGCTCTGGATGCAAATTAGCGATGCCTAATTTGTCCCTTCCCACTGTATTTACGCTCAACTTATACTAGAACGAAACGGAACCCCAAGCCAGGGATCCACGTTCAAATGGCATTAGCACTATTGATATCTCGGCATATCCTCAGGGCACCTTAGAGATCACGGGGCGTCCACCATCCCCTCAACTATCCCCTTATAGGTTGATTGCGTAGGAGGGATGAACCGTCCTGTTAGAGGATTCCGAGATGGGGCGGCGGTGGCGGTGATGCAGCCCCCAATGGTGGGCGAGACGACTAGCTACCTTCGCCGAAGCGTTTAAGCCGTACCCTAAAACCGAGCGGAAAAGTCCGCGAAAGCAGACAATCGTCCGAGGGGGATGTTAATATATCGAGACGAGCTACACATGGTATCGCGCTGACTGACCATGCCGATGACACTAAATTGCAATCTGAGATCCTCTCCCTCAGTGCCCTCTCCCAATATCTGAGCGAGTCATGTAGCTGAGTGTAAAACCGCAATGAAGGAATCCGCCTTTGTCATCTTCGATCTTTCTGCCCTGTCCCTATGCATCCGTTCCTACACCTTCTCTACCGCTATACGGGCCTAGTTCATATGTTTCACCAGGAAGGATTGTCTTTTATCTAGAGAGAACTCCCGTCCTAGATATTCCTTGCAAATTTATGCCTAAATCCTTCCGTCTCTTTGTTATCTTTAGCGGACTGCCTAGGATCGAGGATATTGCCTTCCGACGGCTTGAAGGTTATGTAGAAGAGTTAGAATAGTACATCCTGGTCGGCATGTGGAAGCTCAATTTTTTTGTCCACGCGACCAGCCTGTCGGAGGGCCCGATAGATGCTCTATATGGTTCCTGGTCCCTAGCAACGCATCGGTGACTCCTGTAGGAAACAAGCCGTGCGGGAGTGAGGGCTGCTGGGATGGCCAGGTCAGGTGCCTGGTTAGAGATAAGGAAAGAGTGCGAATGGGAACCTGGGTAGACCCATTTGATCTCGATCGCCGCTTACCCTAATTCTTACAACGCCCAACCGTCCAGAGTGGAGCCCGAGCGGCTGTATCCCCCCTTGTACTGTTAGGCAGGTTCCTTCCTAGTCTGTACACTTGCCATCTACCACCTTACCTACTACCTACCGCTTTAGGTAGATTGCCGTACCCTTCTAACGGCCGAACCTCGTCTGTCACCCAATACTCTAGAATACGGCTATAGTAGAAAAGGGAAACAGTCGAAATCGGAATCGGAAGTCGCCTATTCCTCGCCTCCTACCCGCCTATCGCACCTACGATCGAAGGGTCTTGTGCTCACCTCTTGCTAACCACCTCTTTTACGCCCCTTATAGTTAGGTGATCATTTGTAGTCAAGCTGCCGGAGGATGTAGATGTCGTTGCGGACGAGGCACGTTATGGAAGCGGGCGAGTCGGAACCTCGGCAAAGGTCGGTTTGTTCCCCCTTAGACAAAAACCCTTGTAGGCATCTATGCGGATTATCGATACGACTGTAGTGAGATTCCAACTGCCGACAGCGCCGAACACTACTACGTACGCCCCCAAGAACCCATGGAGACGTCGTACAGAGAACGACCGACTATGGCTACTATACTAATCAGCCCGAACGCTCCTTACCACTACTACCATCACAACCAGCACTAGCACTACAACTCGTTCAGCTCGGGGTATCCTCACTCGGCGTCTGCTACGAGCATACCGGGCATAATCTCGCCAGTCGAACCCCAGAGGCTCTCGGACGATTCCGAGCCCGCCCATGCTCACCGACAGTCTTTGCCCTCCTTGCCATCTATCGCAGAAGTGTTTTCCGAGAAAAAGATACTAGGCTACGCACCTCCGTCCGCTTCGGCGCGGATGCCTCCAGCTTAGAGTTTGCCATCGCCATTCGCTTCGGCTCCGCCACCACGTCCGTTTGTAGACATTGGGAGCCCAGACAAGAATCCGTCGCCGAGGTCGTTGTACGTATCATCTTCAGCCTTGGATTCCACCTTGCCTGCCCTGGAGAGCCGGCCTGTATCTTCTCCGTTAGATACCTTCCTACAATATCGCTCATCGCCTCCCGTCAAGCTCGAGTATCTTGAGGCTGAGCAGAGGCATGCCGAAGCGCATACTCTCAGCGGTGGTCACCGACTATAGTCGCCGCAGCCGCTCTATAGTTTGCCTGTGGAAACGGCAAGGGCCCCCCCAAAGCAATTGCCATTATCCTTCTATCCCGTCTCCCCAAGACATAGCGCCGGGCCCGAATTTCTCTCGCGGTTTGAGCCGCGGGGACCGCCCAGCTACGAAGAGGAAGACGACTACTCGCCCCATCGCCCAGCCGATTACAAGGCTGCTTTCGACAAGCACTTTCAAACAAACGGGTACCAGGCGGCCCTACAAGTAGTAGGTTTTACATCCGAGCTGCGCACGCGATACGCAAAAGGTGATGGCTAATAGAAACTATGTAGATTATAAGCTCCTACCGTACAGTCTACAATTTTGCCTAGGCGTATATAGCTGCGGCGCGAGAATAGCAGGGCTCGCTACCAATTCCATCGAGTCTGCCAACCGAAAACGAAATAAGCGTAATGCTAAATAGCCTTATTATCGCGCTGAAGCAGCTCGAGGAAGTCCGTGATACGGTTCAGCAGAACCCAATATAGCACGAGCGCGCGCGCGAGAGCGGCGGCCACAACGCCGAGAATGAGGACGTGTCGATGTGCAGTGACGGTATCAAGCCCGCTTATACGAAACACGAGGTTAAGAAGCAGCGTGTTGTAAGTTTCTTATACCCCGTATACGCCCCGCCTCCCAACCTACAAGACGCTAACATTCTGCCTAGCGCGCGGCTCCTCCCGGACGTTGCAACAGCTGTAACAGGGTAGACACCCCGGAATGGAGGCGTGGACCCGACGCGCAAGAACGCTCTGCAACGCATGCGGCCTCCACTTTGCGAAACTGGAGCGCAGAAGGCAGCTCGACCAGAGATCGCTCCGGCCATCGAGCTAGCGTGCCCTGGATGGAGCACTGCGGCCAAGTCGGTGCGGATCATTGCCGAGACATATCAATCCGGCAGGAATATTGTTTCGGTGCGAGAGTCTTTATGCCCGTGCTCTCTGCGAAATTAGTTACCGTCATTGGGTTAGCGAATCTATCTGCAACCCTGACACGTCCCGCCGTCAAGAATGCCGCCGTCCTTTCATACAAACATTCATTTCCCTACCTGAGACTACCTACATACACCCCATACACCACGCCCCGAAATATAAAACGCCCACAACGAATCCGACCGCGACGGGCAAGTCCCTCGCCCTCTCCCCACTCGAAGACTGCTCACTCGAAGGCGCCACAATCTGGGTCGGCTCATACGTCGCCGGCGTCGTGTCGTTCACCGTCCCGTTCCAGCAATACCTCTGAAAGCAGTCGCCACAGACGCTGGGGACCTGAGTCCCCGTCCTCCGCAAGCTGCGGTCTAGTATCGCACAACCTAAACAGGCCGGCCACTGCACATCCACAGTCGCATTCGCCATTGTCGCCACGTTGTATCCGTTGAGGATAATCTCCTGCCGCTGCTCGGTGGTGTATTCCAGCTGGAACGTCGTGACGTTGGAGTAGTTTGTGTACGGCGCATTGGGGATGTAGACAATAAGTGGGCCCGGATTAGTGTTGTTTTCGGGGCTGCAGCCAAAAAAGGTCGGTCGCTTATTGAGGCCGAGGTTGATCATGGGTTTTTGGTCGGTTTAAGCCGGTGAAAGGTATGTGTTGAGCTTGGCCATGCCTGTCCTGAGCTAGGCGAGCATGCCGGCCTTTTTCTGTTAGGTTACCTCTGACATTTGATGTCCTTTTTGATGAACATCCAAGAACCATCCCGGGCCCCGAGTCGCCCAGAAGCATCGGAAGGAGCCATAACTTGCTGTTCATCAAGCCGGAAATGTTTATGATTAACCCAAAGGCAGCTATGCACATCCACTAGTTAATACAGCTCTTTGCATGGCGTTGCTCGACTAATGAGAAGCATGAAAAGCTCGACGTGCCTTTCTTTGAAAAACTGATCTTACGTTAGGAGTTAAAATATGCGAAAGGAGACGCCCCGTGACAAAAGATGCCTGCGTCCTGTGCCATTTGCGGCTACCGTCGCTTGTGCAAGTCTTGTTACAGCGACAAAGGCATGGCTCGATCTTTCCAATACGCCGGGGAAAAAACACAAGACGCAAATCAAACCAGAGCAAACACCCGAACTAATCACTGCTTGCACCACAACCAGTCGGATGAGATTCAGGTAAGGGCATTAAATTAACGTTCAGACCCCGAAATCTCAAATCCAGTCTCGATTGCTCGCTAACTTGCAGCGCTAGCTGCGTATATCATCATCTTATATTCCTCTTCTTTTCAAGCTCAGGGATTGTTGCCGCTACTGAATGGCAATCCGCTTGCCGCCCCTCTTCTCGTCTGCCCCACGTACTGGCCAATGAGGTCGGTGGCCGAGCACTGGACAACATCAGCTGCGGCGAGGAAGCCCATGTCGTAGAAGACGCTGCCGCGGCAAGGCAAAACTGGGACCAGGGGAGAATGGCAACAATCAGTTCGACGGCGTTACTAAGTCGGGTCAAGGCAGCCACAGACTAGATAACGATAACGCACTGTATTGCGCCCGTAACGTCATTGTCGTTACTGATCGCAAAAGCCGAATTGGACCAGCACACCCAAGGGCGGCAGGTCCTGTCAGTGCTTGGAGCACGCGGGCCAGTCGGGGATCGCGCTTCGGAATGCAGTGCCCCGGAAGGCGCTAGAAATAGCCAGGGAAGTCATGTTGGTCCCTGCATCCAAGACACCATTTTGCTGGGTTGAATTGCCAGACGCTGCGCTGTGGTGGGGTTGCGCCGGCGTCCTCCGGGCCAATGGTGGGCTGCGATTGGATATGGTGAACGTCATCGCAACCTCTTCGGACTGAATGTGAGTGCGTCGGTCGACGTCATCGGGATGCAATGGACACCTTTTGACACGAACCAATTTAATTCGCAATTGGCAACCTGGAATGCGTGCGCGTCGAAGCCAATCGACGCAGTGTGAAGCCAGGCTTAGGGAGGTCCGTTTTCCCTGCTGTCATTGTCACGATACGGGGGAGCCTGTGTGATGGGCTCCGGTCTCGTATGAGTGGCCTCACATGCTGTGGCCTCCGCGGCGGCGCTGCTTGCCCGGGAAGCCCACATCGGGATGGCACACACGGTAGTGCCGTGTGAGCGCGTCGGCTCTGCTAAAGGTCTTCTCGTCGGTGCACAGATCGCACCGGACCTTTCGCTTGCGCGCATTGTGGATTGTGCCCTCGTGCCGGGTAAGATCGTAGGGCCTCGAGAAGACAGTGTTGCAGGGCTTGCCAGTGCTCGGGTTGATCCGGTCGCATCGGTGGAGGCCGGCCTGGGTGTTTAGGAGAGTCGATGTCATGCCAGGTGCATCTGGGCACCGTGCGCCGTTGAGGCCGTGGGCCTGCCGGTGGCCCTCTCTCTTGTGCTTGTGCAGCAGCGCGGGCGCCTCGAACCGGAGTGTACAACCGTGGTAGGTGCAGGTATAAGTGCCGCCGTCCGCGCGTGTGTCGGCTGGCCGCTGCGGAGTGCCGTACACCGACTCGGTTGCACCTGTGTCGGCAGATCCGAGCCTGCTTGTCGCCACTGATACGTTGCTCGCCGAAGGCACAGCGCTATGTGGCCGTTGCTGGGCCATGAATGGGTACTGCTGTGGCACCTGCATAGCTGTCGGCATCGAGGTGGCCGAGGCCAGGAAGTTGTTGAAGGGTTTTGTGTCCATGGGTATGCCACCGAACGCCTGCTGGCTCTGAGCGGCGGCGGCGTTGTTGATGGCGTCGGCGTTGAACCCGTTGTTGTTTTGTTGAGAGAAGAGCGGGATGTTTGCATCGCCCTCGGACTCGTGGAACTCGAGCATGGCATCCTTGGGCGAGATGGTCTGCGGTGTCGACGTGGCAGCTGAGCGTGCAATCCGATGCCTCACGGCCTGGGCGTCCCGCATGGCCTTGTTCTGCTCCCTCATCTGCTGCGCCGAGCCGAAGCGCACCTGCGTAGGCCCCATGGCTAACGCAAAGTCGTACATGGGCATGGGAGCCAGGGGTGACCGCAGGCGGAACGGCAACCGGTCGCGAGATGTCGCCGAGACGGGCGAATTGGTCACGGCCGTCAAGTGCTGGCTGCTGGCGGCATGTTGCCGCTTGTTGAAGAGGTCGCTCGTGGGGGAGACGGAGGCCTGGCCCGACAAGGACGATGTAATGGTGAAGTTGGGGCTGTATAGCTCATCCGTGTAGGCGTCCGTCATGGTGCGGTCGAGCTTGGGAACAGGGGCTGTGGCTGCAATACTGTGCTTCCTATCCTCTTCAGGCTCACCTGCTGGCGTGGCTGGTGAGTCAGACGCTGTAGAGCTCGCTACCGATACGGGATGTGATACGGGCTGAGGCCTGCCCGGCCCAATCGGGTGCTCGGATTGCTGCAGCAGCCCTCGGCCGTTCCTGCGCCTCGTTGCGGTAGCGAGATACGGGTAGGGCGGGATTTCGTTGCCGTCTGCGGCTCCGTAGGCGGGCAGGGTTGTGTAGAAGTTGTCGTATGTGGCGCCAGGGAACGACTTGGCGGCCAGCTGGTAGTTGCTGAGCTCATCAGCGCCCGAGAGATCGTGAAAGCTATCCCCAGAGTCGTTGACTGCGATCTGAGAATTGGAGATGCTGTGTGGGAAAGGCGAGACCGGGCCGTTCGAGCCCATCGACGACCGCGAGGTGTCGCGCTGGTGCGAGAAGCGGCCGACTGACCGGGGCGTCGGCTGGCCGTTTGATATCCACGTTTCCGTTTGCATCGCGTCGGCGTGCGCGAAGAGCGGCGCAGATGACTCGTGGACAGACTAGCTGTTTTGTCGCGAGGACGGGAATAAAAGTGGGCTCTGCGAGAGTGGGCGTCGGGAGGCTGTCAGAGGCCGACAAAGACGTTGAGTACGGCGACCGAATCAACTACGTTGAGACGGATGACGACGACACGCTGTGGTAGTTGACGTTGATGGCGTCGAAGTCGAGGTCGAAATCAAGGTCGCTGAGACTGGTGGAGTGCAACGGCATCGTGGTGTGATGCGGAGGGTAGCCGTAGAAAGCGGCTGCGGGTTGCAGGTGGTGGTGTTGTTCTGGTGAATATAAACAAACAAACAATTGGTAGATATAGCCAGAGCGGTCCTTCCCTGCTACGGCGGGCTTCAGGTTGCTATGGCGGTCTAGAACATTGGCCATGGGATCTTTGTCGCCTAAGGGCAGTCTGGACGGGTCGAAATGATACGAAGGAGACGGGAATTGCGACGAGCACAATGGATGAAGACGCGGAGTTACCCGCTCCCCGACTGCCGCTTGCACAGTACGGCAAGGACAAAGCGGCATTCATCCAGGTCTTGAAAGACATTCACCGTCTTCCCCACTTAGATACCGGCCAGTTGCTGCCAGCGACTCAAAAAGAGTTTGTGTCTCTCGTTTGTCAATCCGTATCGACAGATCCCTCCCACCCACTAGGTAGTGGCATGTTTGTGGTGCATCGGGGCGATGAAGCGGGACCCGAGTGACCGCGAGATCCCAAAGCAAGCGCACCAAGGCCTGACACCTTGTGTCTGACAACCCTGTCAACTGGGATAGCATCTCAACACAATTGCCACAATCATAACAACACAGCCACGCATCAGCCACAGCACGTGGGAGTCGGCCCATATGTTCTCTCAGGGAATTGAGTAGCGGGTGTGTGGTGAGAACGCGCGGACCATCGTCGGGACCCGTAATGACGGATGTGTACACTGGTAGGAAGTCTTCGCTTTGCGTTGAACCGTGGAAGGAAGAGGACCTGCTCCCGTGGTTCCAGCGTGGAGTCAAGCCAGGACTGAACCCAGTCGATGGCTTCGCTTCCGATCCAATGGATATCCGCAATTATCGGCCAGTCGGTATTCAGGGCAGCCTCATCCAACGGGTCGTCTCTCCAGCGTTTGTTCACTGACGGTGCAATCGCTCCCCACCAGTTAAGGGTTTCCAAGCTGCAACCCTCATCAGATTCCGACCTCCTTGCCTTTGGCTCGAATAGGTAATGAGGAAACCGGAAAACCCCAACTTCGCAGGTGGCACCGACGCGGACGGGATCCGTATTTCTGCTGTCCATAGTCTTTTGGAGGATACAGAACCCGGGTGCCCGGTGTTGTCATCGAGGGTGAAGAGGCACAGTCTGGGTTATCTTCGGTGTCCTCGAGATCGCAAATTTGGCCCATCATCCGTCTGTAGAGTGCATTGAGTCCAGGCGGAAACATCGCCAACTTATTTTGCGAGTCGTGTCGCAGAGTGCTAGACGGAAGTCGCTATTATCCAAACTGGCTCACCGCTTTTGTGCACAAACCAAGCAACGTCGCTGGAGTTTAAGAAAGTCACAATGCTAACAGAAATCGCAGCGCTTTAACTCTAGTGGTCTTAGTGGTTTGGCCCATTTTACTCCAATTTGTCCTCAGCGGTTTGATTCTGCCGGTCAAAATTAGCGGTGAGCCAATTGATTTCTGCAGACCCCATTACCCCGCTTTGGATGATGCCACCCCTTGCTCCAGACTCTCCCGAAAAGTGCCCTCTCTCAAATTTGGGATCGCAAGAAGTGAAAACTCTCCCAACGGCTGTCTTTTCGCTAACTGTTCATCACAATGATCGCTCTTGACATGCTGCAATAGGCCGCTCATCCAGGTGAAAGGCGTGTTGCAAGTCGGATCTTCAAAATCGAACTAGGAATTATCGTCGCAAGTGTACTTTCCTGACTGGTGGCGGTCGAAGGCAATCTCGGTGACACGATCTGAATCCGCTCCAGATTTGCAGGTCCCAGCCTCAAGGTGCAGTACCATAGTGGAGTCAGACACGAACTTCTTGGGGCACCCCGGGCCCCTTCCCTCAGTGCAAGGCTACCTAAGCTAATTGATGTCCATACATTAGATTCAGGGATCTCTCTTAAATACTCTTTTATGAACCCTTCACCGCGGTGCAACAACAAATGCCACCTTCTTCGTCGATCCTGTTAAGATTTTCAGTATAAAGGCTGCTCCTTCCTCTCGCAGCCGATCCAACGGCCTCATAACCTCATCAACATCTACATCCGCACGCCCTCTCCCCTTCCCTTTACTCATCCCCATCCCTTCAGGCCATTAACGTACTCATAGAGATAAACATGAACGATCCGCAGTTGATCAGCTTGGGTGGAAAAGTCTTTGTCCCCGCTGCCCCAGCTATATCCCACCCCATACATGCCGACCTGTGCTCCGCCTTGGACGGAGTCATCAGCCAGATGACGGAGCCAGAGCGCTCGGCGCGTTTCAATAGTCGCACAGTGGTCAAATTTCGGCTTCTTTGTTTTCCTGGGTTGACTTGTCCCGTCCACCTGGTTCATGACCGAGTCTGGTTGAAACCTGAAAGCGGGGAACCAACCCCCCGCACATTCACCCGATTAAGACCCCTACCATCTCTGCAATCACCGTGCGCATGTCCCGATACTCCTGAGTACTAGAGAATGGCACCTACAAATTGACCAACATAGCAGGACTAATAATTCTAAAACTTCTCTACACAGCCCCCCTTTCTTTCACGCGACCTGCTCCATCGGCCAGCGTATCCACTCGCTGCGCTCGGTCTCCCACAAAAGCTCACTAACCTTTCAGCATAACGTATATTATAAGCGAGTTGCGCATATAAGCGAGTTGCGCATTCTCCATCACTCAACCAACAGTAACGTAGTCCACATGCGAAAGTCCCACACGGGCGAAAGTCCCACAACATTGCACCTCCACGTCTTCTACCTTCTTTTGGGCTTTCCTTTGCAACGCGATATGCCTCAACAAAACGACGAAACCCGAGTGCACTTGGCCCTCCAGGCAATAGAAAATGACCCAAAGCTAAGCCTAAGAGCTGCAGCAAAGATCTATTCCGTTAATCACGAGAAGCTCAGTCGACGTCGACGCGGTCAGCAATCGCGACGCGACATTCCAGCCAACTCACGGAAACTAACTGACCTAGAGGAATCGGTCATTGTTCAGTATATCCTCGACCTAGATTCTAAAGGATTTCCTCCCCGCTTGTCTAGTGTGGAAGATATGGCCAACCGACTACTTGCCGAACGCGACACGCGACGCGTCGGAGTCAATTGGGCTTCAACCTTCGTCAAACGGCACCCGGAGCTCACCACGCGTTTCAATCGGAAATACGACTACCAGAGGGCCCAATGCGAAGATCCGGAGATTATTCGCGGTTGGTTTGCGCTTGTGCGGAACACAATCGCGAAGTACGGCATCCAGGAGGCCGACATCTACAACTTCGACGAGACCGGGTTTCAGATGGGCGTCATCTCGACTGCAATGGTTGTTACAAGCTCCGAACGGCGTGGCAGGGCAAAGTTGAAGCAGCCTGGCAATCGTGAATGGGCAACGGTGATTCAGGGCGTCAATGCGACTGGCTGGGCGATCCCGCCGTTTATCATCGTCAAGGGCAGGTATCACCTCTCCTCTTGGTACGAGAACAGCCCATTGCCGAACGACTGGGTCATTGCGACATCCGAAAACGGTTGGACAACCAACGAGAGAGGCCTAGAATGGATTCAGCACTTCGACAAGCATACCAAAGCTCGAACAGTCGGGGTTCATCGCCTCCTTATCCTCGACGGCCACGACAGCCACCACTCGACCGACTTCGAGCTCTACTGCAAGGAGAACAATATCATTACGCTCTGCATGCCTCCCCACTCGTCTCACATTCTCCAGCCGCTCGATGTTGGATGTTTTAGCCCGCTCAAGACGGCATACGGCAAGCAGATCGAGGGGATGATGCGGGCAACTATTACCCACATCACCAAGGAGGACTTCTTCCCCGCGTTCTACGCTGCTTTCCAGGCCGCCCTAACCCCCGAAAATATTCAAGGAGGTTTTCGAGGTGCTGGAATTGTTCCTTTTGACCCCGAGAAGGTGATCTCCCAGCTCGACATCCGTCTAAAGACGCCAACGCCCTCGAACTCGCGGCCCGGTAGTGCGCACGCCTGGGTTTCCAAGACCCCGAACAACCCAATCGAAGCCTCCTCGCAGTCCACCCTCAATAAGAATCGAATTGCTCGGCATCAAAATAGCTCTCCAACTGAGATTTTAAGGGCGGTCGATATGTTTGCGAAAGGGACGTCTAGGGTCATGCATCAGTTGGCATTGTTGAAGGCAGAGATCCAGAGCCTCCGAGCAGCAAATGAGGCACTTAGCAAGCGTCGGAGAGCTAAGAAACAACGGCTCCGAAAAGGAGGATCGCTTTCTGTACAGAACGCACAGGATTTACAGGGAGAGAGAGACGTTGAGGTGCAGATCAAGGAGGAAACACAGGCGGGTAGTGGTCGGAAGCCAAGGGTCGAGACGCGTGCGCGGCGTTGTGGCAACTGCGGCGAACCAGGCCACAATGCGCGTACATGTCAGATAGTTGTAGAAACGTCTGAGGAAGACGATTCCGAGTAGTTTTATTTGTTTTGAGCTAGCTAAGTAGAATTAATGTGGATTTTGTTGCGATGGTATGATTTCGTGGGACTTTCGCCCGTGTGGGACTTTCGCATGTGGACCACGTTATCCTTAATTGCAAAATAACAACACTAGGAACCAACTATAATTACATCAGAAGTAGCTGAATCAGACTCTTCTGCAACCTCCTGGCATGTGCGGGCATTATGACCAGGCTTGCCGCACACACCACAGCACCGAACCTTCGTACGACTCCCCCCTGCACCACTACCATCCTGCTGCTTTTCTTGCGTCACCTCCCCGACCACGGCCTTCTGGTCTAGTTGTTCCTTTGCATCTTGCACTACAAGTGATCCTCCAAGCTGCACGCGTATTCTTTTAGCTCTCCGGCGCTTTGCTTAGTGCCTCGTTGGCCTTGCGGAGCGAAGAGACCTCTGACTGAAGGAGGGCCACCTGGTGCATCACAGCCAACGTACCCTTGGCAAGCTGGTCCATAGCAGCCAAAATCGAAGTCGGGGAGCTGTTCTGATGGTTGGCAATGCGAGTCTTGATGAGCGTTGACTGCGAGGTCGCTTCTCGAGGGTTGTGTGGTGTCTGGAAGACCCAAGGTTGTGGTGTGCCGGCCCGCGAGTTCAAGGGCGTTGGTGTACGAAGCTTCACATCCAGCTTAGATATCACCCTCTCTGGATCGTACGGCACAAGGCCAGCACCTGCAAAGCCACCTTGGATATTCTTCTCCGTCATCGAGGCGAAGAAGGCCTTACAGAAGCTGCAAAGGAATTCGAGCTTGCTTACGTGGTTGATATGCATCCGCATCAAGTCCTCAACCTAGCGGCCGTACGCCTACTTCAACGGCCCAAAGCAGCCGACATCGAGTGGCTGGAGGAGGTGCGAAGAATGCGGAGGCATGCAAAGCGTGATAATGTTGTTCTGCTGGCAGTAGAGCTCGAATTCGGTCGAGTGGTGGCTTTCGTGGCCGTCGAGGATCAACAACCGGTATTTGCCTTTCGTACGAGGCGCTGTATAGAAGTCGAAGTGCTTGATCCAATCAAGGCCTACCGCATTGGTAGTCCAGCCATTCTCAGTAGTTGCGATACGCCAGTCGGCTGGGAGGTTGCACTCGGTGTACTAGTTGGCAAGGTGGTACTGCGCGGCCAAGATGATGAACGGAGGGAAAGCCCAGCCAAGGGCATTGACTCTCTGGATCACCGTTGCCCATTCGCGGTTGCCAGGCTGGGTCAGCTTTGCCTTGCCACGGCCATCCGAGGTCGTAACTACCATGCCGGCGAAGATAACGCCCATCATGAACCCAGTCTCATCGAAGTTGTAGACGTCGTCGTCCACGATACCATACTTAGCCTTGACATTTCGTACGAGGGCAAACCACTCGCTAACGACCTTCGGATCCTCGCACTTAGCCCTCTGGTAGTCGTATCTCCGTGTCCAACGCGTTCGGAGCTCTGGCTGGCGTTTGACGAAGTTGTGTGCCCAAAGCTTGCCGACAGGGGGCGCGTCGCGTACACGTAGTAGTTGGTTGGCCATATCTTCCACACTACAAAGCCTCGGCGGAAAAGCTCGCTTGTAAAGCTCAATTACGTATTGAACTATAGTTCTCTCTTCTAGATCGGTGAGCTTCCGCGAGTTGGCCGGAAGATCGCGTCGTGCCGGCTGGCCGGCGAGTCGACGACGGATTGTTCGGTCGGCAACGTTGTAGATCTTTGCTGCGGCTCGTATACTTAGTTTTGGGTTGTTTTGAATAGCTTCAACGGCCAAGATTACCCTGGCTTCATTTGAAGTGGAAGGCATATTGCGTTGTTAAGAAAATTGATGTTGTGGTAAAGAGGTGACGCGTTGCGTGGAAAATGCGGCGCTCGCTTATATGCGGCGCTCGCTTATAAGATACGTTAGGGATAGGTCGTCTATTGTGTCCCGCTATGGGCAAGCCGTTGTCGCTACATCCGGCTCTGCAAGTTCGGAAGACGGGCCGAGTCGTACGGCAACGTTCGAGAAAATCCAAGATGTAATGCGAGCAGCAAGTTGTTTTATCGGAAATATGGCCGAGCTTCCTGCCTCGCTTGGGGATACCGGCGCCGTAACCCGGATATGACTCTCGAGAGTACTGTTGTGGTTCAATAGACGAGGAGTTCTCGACTCGAAGGGTCCATTAGAAAAGAAGGATAAAGGACAGGTTATCATCCGTCTTTGGGGGCTAGAGAGAAACATGCTCGACAGCCCCTCACAGCAAACACTACAGTCACCAAACTACGAGCATCACTTGTAGAACTCCAAAGTTCTACCCAAAATGCGCGCCACGGCTTTCATCAGCTTTCTTAGCCTTATGGCCACCGCTGCATTCGCCGCGCCCGCCGAGGAGAGCCTGTATGAGCGCTCCATTGAGAGTATGTCTCTTCGAATGCCCCTCTTTCTCTTCCTTCAACTTTCTCTCCTCCTTCCTCCTGTTTAGAACCCAAACATTGTAGTGGGAATTAGGATGCAGAAAGACCGAAATACCAAACACTAACTCAACCGCTTCTATTTAGAGCGCTGCCCCAACTCAGGCTCACAGATTGCGTGCGAACAGGCCTGCGTCAGCGTCGTCAGGAGGGCTTGCTCGTCGTGCGGTAGCAGCGGCACTTGCCTCACCGAGTGTCAGCGCGTACGCTACGCCAGCTGCTACAAGTGCTGTGACTCGAGGTGCTCCACTTGCTAGACTACAAGCGCAGAGGCTGTTCTCCCGAGCTGAGTCCTATTGTGCTTGACGTGGGAAGGAGAGCGGACCTGGGCTGTCTGGATGGTTGATAGGGGATGGAGGAGGAGGAGGCATGATGATCCAGAGTTAACCCGGGGGAGGGAGAGTCACAGATTGACAGGAAACACTCGGATTGTCTAGTCAGAATTGGGCTCCTCCCTCCTAGTTTGTGAGATGTCTTTAGCCAATGCTACAGGCGACCGGAACCCTGTCCTTCCTGCATTGATCAGTACCGGCGTTGATTTACAGAGGCCCCGAGGTGGACTTACATTGAGGGAGTCTAGCGCTTGTTTCAAGATAGTCCACCAAAAATCGGCTTAACGTACATTATCAGTGAGTGGCCCATATCAGCGAGTGGCCCACTTCCTACTACCCTGGACAACTAGCCTCAATTGCAAGACATCAATACTAAGAACCAACTAACGTACTTTATAAGCGAGTCGTGGGTATAAGCGAGTCGTGGGCTTGGGTATGTATTTGCGTATGCTAGACGAAAACAGTACCTCAGATTTGTTAGTGCACCTTAACAATTTTGAGGTACCTTCTTGGTCGAGCGCGAGGCTCCCAGCCCGGGTGCTACCCAACCCCAAATGATAGCACCTGAAACGCTGCAAAACCGCACTCTGCGTAGAGCAAAGAACCTTAAAGCGCTCGAGAGAGTTCCTGTCATCGACCTGACCAACGACGACAGCAGCGATGACGGCGGCCCTCTCGCGCACCGCAGTGCGAAGGTTCGCCGCCTGGTTCAAGCGCTCATGGAAGCTCACGGCGGCAGCACCGACGACGGCAGCACCAACGACGGCAGCACCAACGACGGCAGCACCAACGACGGCAGCACCAACGACGGTAGCACCAACGACGGCAACACCGACGATAGCACTGACAGCGACAGCACCGACGACGACAGCACCGACGACGACAGCATCAACGACGACATGTCTCTCGCGTACCGCGAAGTGAGGCGTCTTGCGGTTCACCCCCTAGTTCAAGCGCTCAAGAGAAGCATCAACCTGACCGACGACGTCCCTCGCGCGCGCTCAGGATGGGAATGCCTTGCTGTTTACCCCACGTCGTTGACATTGGCATTCGACGATCCGCCATTTACGGTGAAGGATGGTCGCTGGAGGACAAACTGTGGCAGGACGCTCAGTACGCGTATTGGTGTCATACGCTCCATCGTAGCCGTTGTCGTTAGGCCCAGCAACGGGTACCTGCCAGCTTTCGTTTGAAGCGTGACAAGCGACTTGGCTGCTTTACTGGGAGATACGGAGAAGACGGCACTGGAAAGATTTTACTTGATACCAGAGAGATGAAGGCCATAGCCCAGCTGAACTGGGGGAACGCTGGGTTTGTTAGCTTTGTGTGGTTTCCTGAGTAGCAGTTCTGCAGTTAATCCATTCCATAGGTCAGGTGCCTGACCTCTGATGTCCATCTGACCAGCTGCCCAAGCAGCCTCTTGAGTCTGTTCTCTTCCAAGAGACGGAGAAGAGCGGTGAATTGAGCATGCTGCAAACAATTGAACCTGTTGAACACTGTTCCTTCAGTGCCTCGCCTTCCCGAGGCCGCCACATCTCCGTAGTCTTGCCCCTCGACCCGGAGGAGGACCTTTTGACGAGAGCGGACAATCTGAGAACCCCAGTAGGGATCGGTTGCATTACGGATCGTTTCTACTTTTGGAATCCGCTCGCGGCGGCGACGGCATGTATGAAGGCATTCTTAGGTCACTGGGTGCCTTCGATGACAGGCGCGTAATGTTCTGCCACGGAGCATTAGGGAATTCGGTGTGTGGGCCTGGCGCCTGAGGCAGCATCACTTCCAACACCTGAGTGCATTGTGATGTGCTCCACATTAGGTGGTTGGAACCGACCACTTAATGTGGGGCCGAATGCGAAGTACGGAGTTCATGCGGCAACGTCCTCGGGCTTCTTAGTTGGCTCATTGACTCGAAACTGTTGCCGGACAATCACTGGTATCTCCAGAGACAGTAATGATGACGCTTTGAACAGTTCTGGAGACCAGCAATCTACCAGCAGTTTTCTCTTCGTCGACGACAATTGGTTCACAGTATCCTTTTCCGCCTGGCTTCTTCGCGCGTCTCCGCTGCGACGACGTTACTCTGATATGACGCCGCCTTATGAGCTTACGAAACTATTGATTGTGAGCCGAGGAGCACTCGCCACATATGTCATTTCAGTTTTGACCAGAGAGGGGGTGGCAAAGGGAGAACGATGGCGAGACCGGACCTGGTTGAGGAATTCAGCACTGCGCGCACAAGTTCAGAGTTTATAGGCAGTCAATATGCTCAAAATGGCGGCCTTTAAGCGACTGATGGGGGAAATATCGAAGTAGGTGCCCGCGAAATGGTTGAGGTCGAGCTTTAGCATTCCACGGATAATTCCTCCTCTCCTCTCCAGCTACGTTGTACAGCGTTAGTTAACACCGATAGGACCCGCGAAAGGGAAGAATTTACCGACTTCGTGCTGGTCTGTGGCCCTGAGAGGTTTCCGGTTCACAAAGTCATCATCTGCAGCCAGTGGAAGGTGTTCCATGCGGCCTGCAGCAAGCCATTCAAGGGGAGTAGTCGCCCCGATCTTCTTCAGATTCATATTACTAACGCCGTCGCAGGAGGCAGCATTAGGGGAGTACGAAGTAGCTGAACAATCACCGGCAATGGTGCGGCGGATGGTAGAATACTTCTACACCGGCGACTATAAGGATGGCGGCAACTCCATGCAAGATCCGAGCAAGGAGAAACCTGAGTGCAGCGACGAGGAGGGGCTCACGGCTTTGTGTGCCCACGCGAGGATGTTCGCTTTAGCTGATATGTACCAGGTGGACGGCCTGCAGTCCTTGGCTGCAACCAAGTACGGCAAGGCAATGGAGAAAAGACCCAATATTCAGGAACTCCTTGATTCAATCCCGGATGTGTATCAGCTGACCCCTTGCTCGGTCCGGGCTCTTCGCGACAAGGCAATTGAGGGCGTTCGTCTGAGGCTAGGGCGGAAGACACGGCTGCATAGATTTGCCGTCGCTGATCCTGACGATTCCCGATCTCAGGGCGAAGGAGCTTTCGACAGTCTAATGGCGGTTTACGACGAGCTTGCCTCCAAATCACCCGAGTTTCTGAAGGATCTGCTAAGCTCGTATATCCGAACCCCGCTGTTAGGACATTGCTACAATTGCGGTCCAGAACAGCCTCAGCCTACGGAGCCCTTGCAGTTGAAGTGTTTGACGTGTGGCAAGGGTGGAGCGATACCAATATGATAGGTCTCGTGGAGCCAGCAACACAGGCTTCCGGCCTGTCCACTGCGGAAGCGGCAAACACTTGCTCTCAACTGTTGAAAGCGGAACGGTCAGACAGCGAGCCTCGTCATTGACAAATGATGAAACGGGCACCTTGCGTCGGGTAGGGTGGAAGACACCAGTCACTTGTGGGTAGATTGAAATAGTCTCAACAAGGGTGACGTTAGACTGTAAAGAGCTACGGGGGCTTCTACCATGGCGTAGACGTCTTGGGGATCAGAAGACGGAATAGGAAGATGGAATACTACGTCCACTATCGGCAATGGCCTACTGATGACGATCTGGAATGAGTTTCAGCTCCGGTCCCGCCTTTCTCTCCTCGCTATGCATGGTATGTCTTGATATGCTTATCCCTGATAACTTCGCGGTTGAAAGGTCGATGGCAGTCCGGACAAGGAAACTTGCCGCTCGCCAGGTCCTCACCAACATTGCCCCCATCTAACACCATACGCAGTAACCCAAAACCCTGAGGCACCGGAGGCGGCCGGCTACCGTCTGCACTCTGATGTGTCATACGCCCCAGGCCAGGACCTGTCTGGCGAGACGCAAAACCGGACGCTGGATGGCTATGTCTCGGGGGTATTTGTGAAAAAGGGCGACCACCGGGGGCAGGGGATGCCCTTTCCAATTGGCCCCCTGTTGCTGGAGCTGGTAAGATGAATTGGTGTCGTCGGGGTGTTGACCGTCCCGCAGGATGAGTTGCGACACCGAAAGTCTGAGTCGCCGGGAAACTCAGCTCGAACGACACCGGAGGTGATTGCTGAGTTGTAGCGGCGCGGACCGGGCTGTCGTCCGAGATAGTGATGGGACTTTGATCTCTGCGTACTTTATCATCCTCCACTTCCGGTACGGTTGGTTGTCGGAAGTGATTTTTCAGGATGTTATCCTGCGGCATATGTAGTGATTGTGATTGCGCTGATGATGACCGTACTGGATCGAAAACTATTGTCCGCGCTGTCGGCCTAACGGAGGACGGCTTTTCATTTGGTGTCGTAATCTTGTGAACAGGAGGATTGTCTGCTCTCGAGGCTTCCGTACCAGGGGCTAATTGATGATGGCTCATAGCAGCCATTGCACGACATGCTAAAGTCAGTGACACCTCCTGCAACTCTAAGGAACTTGCATTGTGCTCCTCGGGGGAGGTGCTGGCCGGCTTTTCTGCCTGCTCGGAGATTTCCGCCGGCGTCAAACGCCAAGAAGCTGCCGTGCTTGCCGCCATTGGGAAGTCCGAGGTGAAATTAATGTTGTCTTCCATGCGCGCAATGTGCGGGTTATTCTCCTCGCCGCCAAGGTGGCGACTTTCTGGAGCAACCGTAGTTATATCGTCTCGATCCGGCTCGGTAGTTGGATCTCCCACACCGCCGTCGTGATCATGTTCGGGCTCGGCGTCCGATGCTGGGTCGTTGCTCTGGCCTCTGGAGATGCCACCCGAGTCCTCGGATACATCGGCTGCATTCCTGTTGGCTATATCCCACGCAATGCTGGATTGGACGGAAGCAGTCGACTGTGATTCGCACTCGGTCGCGGAAGTCCCTTTCGATAATGTGTCCTCTATGTGGCTGGTGCTATTGGCTAGTGATTGCTGAATCGTCAGTATCAGCGCAAAATCGAGCATGTTACAGCCATAGAATGACGCACCTGAGGACTTCTGCCTCTGAGAATAAAGTTGCGCGACATCGTAGCCACGGGCCGGACTGCCGCCAGGACCGTATTCACCGAAAGCTCGGAGTTGTTTAGCGGGCACCCAAGCGAGAAATCCCGGAGGAGGAACTAGGAGACCTTCCATCGGTATTTCCTGGTCGTCATCAAAGTACATGACAGGGAATTTTCGCATGGTAACCTTAGCCCCGCCATCTTCATAGCCGTCTGCCCACCCAGAGATGGTGCGAGTCTTTTGATCTGACTCGTAACAAACTGGGATGTGGCTTTTGGTAAGAATGGTATTGGGAATGGTCCCCGAAATCCCTAGGGCTTCGAAGTTGCCGAGAGGTAGTACAACGGCGGCGTACCAGCCGGGCGAAGCGCCTCGCCAGTATGCAAGATACAGCTCGCCAACCACTGGGTCAGAGATTCCGTCAAATTGTGTCACCCTCGGCTGAACACATCGCGCAGTAGGCTCACTCTCCTCTTCGCAGTTGTTGTCATCCCCATATTCCGTTGTTGTTGTGGTGGAATGTGGAACGTCTCCCGGATCATCGGAAGACCCCCCTTCGAGGACCTTGTACCCACTCTTCAGCGTGGCTAGGAAGGCATCATTGTTCCGCTTAGCCCTCGCTACATTGCAGTTAAGCACGCGGATGCCTAACTTTTCAATGGCGTCCGACGTGTCCAAGACAAGGCGACCATGATCTTTGCTTCTGAGATGGTTTATGGCCCCGAGAATTGGCTTCTCACCGAAGTGGGTGCTGTGGTCGTCGCACAATAGGATGAACTAGATCCCGGGTTCCTCTGGATGCTCGACGATCAAATGCTTGTATTTGGCGCCTCCCCTCTGGAAGACCTTGCTGAACTGGATGGTGCGGGGCTGATGCCGTCTTTTCCTCCGGTCCCCATTCTGGTTGATGGGAGTGCCTCTTCTGCGTTCCAACCTGCCTCGCTCTGCCTCGGACGGGCCTTCGGCGTCCCGCTTTCTCTATTTTTAATTTAGCACGAGATAAGTCGATTTGGACAGGATGGCTTACTTTCCCTCTTCCGGGTGCTGGTTGGTCTGCCGGCGGTTCGCGAACTTGACGCGCCCTGGCCGACTCGCGCAGAGGGCGACCCGATCGCGTGGTCTTCCGTCCGGTGGCCGGCGGTTGTGTGGTTGGCCGCTCCGTCGAGCTGCTTGAGTGAATGTCTTCAGCAGTCTCTTCCTGAGGTTGCGCTGTAGCGGTCCCGACTTCCGCGTTGCTGGTGAGAATGTTTGTTGTTGCCGTGCTTGGAGGGCTCTGGCGTCGCACTCACAGGTAAGCATCTTCTCGGCTCGTAGGAAACGGAGGGACAAGAGTGCTGCTCCCCTAGACAAACGAGTTCTTTGTGCAGACCTACCTTGCTCTCACTCCGACAACGGAAAATGGCCTCCACTTCGCGTCTAACCTCGGTGGCGTCCCGTATGGCATCCCGCAACTGGATAATCCGGTTTCGGCCGACTTCAATTTCTCGTTGTATTCGCTCGATGGCCTCCTCTTTTTCGCAGATTTGTTGCTCTAGTTGGGGCACTTCCCGTTCGTAGTCAGACCGCGCGGTATTCTCATCATCAATCAGCTTGGAGATGAGGTCGTCAAAATCGCGTCTTAGACGTGTGGCTTGCGCCTTCGGGGTATCCATAGCCGAGCGCCGCATATTTGGCACCATGATTAGTAGCACAAGGAGCTGGTTCAAAGCGCACCGGAAAACCGACGTACGTCTAGAAGCAAAGGGCAAGCAGGCGTTTGAAGGCAGCTGTACAGCTAAGTGATGAGTAGATGCAAACGGGAGAACCAACGCTCAGAAAGGATGAGAAGTGGAGTGAGCATGTGGTGAAGACAGTGCGGGGGCCTTGTTTTTGGAACTATGGTAGCATTTGGACGAGCAAAAATTGCTGTTTGCATGTGCTAGAAGGAGTTGTGTTGGTGATAGCTCCACGTCAGCTGCATTAGCGCACAATTGGCCAAGGCCGATGCCATCAAAGCGCCAAAGGGCACGCCAATCAGCTCGCAGCTATGGACGACTTGAACCCAGCCAGCTGGTACCGAAAAACAGCGCCACCCGCAGCTTCGCCCAAAGAACGCATAGCTCTTTTTCGCCTCGCCAGTCAGGGAATCACCATCCGTCCCAGGAAGTCATTCCCAAGTAGCTCTTCGGCCCTGTCACTGGTCTTTGACTACGTCGCGGGTACTTGCATGGTCATCCCGCAGGGCCTCGTTGTCATGTGGTTTCGAGAACCTAAGCCCAGGCACGACCTGGTGAATATCTAGGGAAGACGCCGGGTGACTTCAAAAGCCACATCCCCACCCCAAGGTCCCAGGCACTCCCCATGACTCCGGGCCCGGCCTTTCGCCTAATAAGACACGGGAAGGGTATCGCATTTCTTTATGTACACTACTGGGCCTTTCTCTTTTTTTCTAACTAACCTCTATCATTCCTGAGTGCCTGGGCAATAGAAGGTTGCCCGCCCGTATTGAGTGTCGTCAGTCTGCCTAGTTCACTAGAGAACGCGCCTACCGCCTGTGGCGGCGCTTGATCTACCGAACGAAATCTCCGGCCGTTCAACTCAGAAATAATACTCGTGTTTGGAGATGGCGGTGGGATCGGAGATCTCCCGTTCCTGCTACGCTTCTCGCCCCCGCTCCGAGTTCGCGTTCTGCCCCGCCACTGGTCCCTGTCGGCCCTCGGCATCCGGGACTGTACTTGTTGGGAAGACAAATCTACGGTATCACAAGTAGGGACGCTTATAGATGGGCTCGCCTGTTGATTGAAGCTCATATCTTTTCTTTCTTTCCTCTGGGGAACAATGGTCTGGGCATTGCCCAGACCCCGAAATATCTGCCGTGGTCAGCAACTGGTGCACCTGAATTGACTGCCCTGACCGCCTTCCAAGCTTGGCAAAAACAGGTGTTCATCCTATTCGGGCAGCCCCAGCCCCAGATGGGAACCCCGCGGTGGGCCTCTGAGCACTACCCGCCGTTTAACACAAGGTAGTAATACTCAAAACCTGCCGCCGGTGTCGTCCCATAACGTGGGCGGCCCTGACTTGCTAGCTCCAAGCTCTTGACCGGTTGTCGATGATCCCGGACTCCTTATTTGTTCTTTTTCTTAGTGTCTTTTTTTCTTGGTCTTTTCCACCTCCTTGGCCTTCTGAGCTACATTTTTGCCAGTTTTGATACGCGTCGCTGAACTCGCGGCCCTAACTGCTGCGTTCACCCGGGGCCTTGCCGTTATGCTTGTCTTACCATTCGCTTTCCCTGGTGTGCTCATCTTTTTATGACTCTTGATGAGGGTTTGCGCTTTTGGTGATGGCTTCCCTCTCATCAATGCGTCTTGATCGCATGTGGCCTTTTTCATGGAGGTTTGAGACTATGACGGGTCCGTCTCCTTTGACTTCTCCTGAGCTGGGCTGGCACAAACTCGACAGGCCAGTCCCTTGATGTGTTGCGAATCACTGAAGCCCTCCTCTCGTCTGTGAACTCACGGTCACCACATGCTTCAATGGTTAGCACTAGAGTACTCGGCGAGGAGGGATTACATACCAACCACGATGCACTTGCCCGGCATGAGGACCTCATGGCTTAGGGCCTTCTCGAACGAGAAAGGCGCCTCGGCCTCGGCGATCGACTCTCCTTCTCGAGGATAGAACTTCATCCTTAGCCGGGGACCGACTCGAACCCGGGGCGGCGGTCCGCAACCACAACCCAGGACGACAGGGTTTTCAGGGGAGTGCAACCCTAATAAGTCTTGCCGCTATGCTTGGATGTCCATTCGTACGTTGCTGCCGTGTTTGAGGGGGCGGCATCCGTGTGCGGCGCCTGGAGACGCCGGTGTGCACTACCAGCCGTAATCGACTAGTCCAATTCGAGCTCGCTTCCTCTCTTCAATTGCCCTTGCATACCTCTGCCGCTCCTAGCGTGGTAAGCAATGGATGCAACCCTAGGACTGCGTGAATTACAAAGGACTGTTGTTATCGTAGCTCGAGCCTCCTTGGATCTGGGATGCTATATATTTGCTCTATGCCCTAGTAAAAACGGAAAAGCCCTGGCAAATGGGTTGCGTCCCTAGTAGGGCGCTCTTTCGGTGGACCTCTCGGCCAATCGCTGACCCACTTGTTACCCTAATAGTTCCCTAGGGAGTGCCGTTCCCGATCGATCACCGATTAGCGTGTTGTCTTGGCAAGGCGTATGCTTCCCGTGGATCTTTGCGTCTTTAAGGCGTTGAGGGGGTAATTTGGGTCTGTTTAAAGATTGCTGAACTCGCTAAACAATCCCTGATTTCTAGAGAGTCTAGATTTCGACGCGGCATGCGAAAGAAAACGGGACCGTCAGAGCTTGTTCAAGTTGTGGTAAACTAACTTGACGCTTGGACTTGCCGAGGCGAAGAGTTTGGGATGGTAAGCTGCTCCTGTCCCTGTATACCCTATAGATAGTTTACGTTCGTCCTTTTCTACATTTAGCTCTTGAGGATGTCCCTGGCGTAGCCGTACTACCCGTCGTATTCTAGCGGCGATTGAAGTCGCCTATATATCAAAGCTAGCAGTGAGAAACATAGGGTGATACTCCCTATAGCCCTCCCCTTACCCTGACCGCTAAACCTTGTCCGTCAAGTTGAGCCTATCAAACTACTGCCAGATAGCAGGGGACGTTAGCCGAATCGTGTTTGTTGTCTAGAGTGATATTCTCCCCCTACGCCCGACCCCTGGACCGGATCTGTCCACTTCGAAGCCGTTATCCTCATCTTGTCTGGCGACGTCGTCATCGCCAAAAGTCTGCTGACGTCAGCTGCTTAAAATTGGCCTCGACAGGGCAGGAACGCAGCCAAGACACCACACAACTTTTGTCTAACCATATTCGGCAGCAGCTAGTGCCGTTCTAACATTTTAGCAAGTGTCTGAGCTCCAAATATGTCCCAGTCCAAACACGGAGCCACCAAGACCGGCCTGTCGCAGATTGGTTAGACTTGATCGCCGAACCAGCCAGACTGCGAGGGGCCTTACCAATCCCCAAACCCTGCATAAGCACGAACAAGGCGAGGATAAATATCCAAAAGAGCCATCCACCGCTGGCCTTGAGGTAGGTGGCATAAATGCGGCTCTTCACCGAACCCCTCGCTCTCTTCTCTTCTTGAACAAATTTCCGCCCAAGGCCACTGCGACCTTCTTTCAAAGGAAGCGCCGTTTGGACACCGCGGCCAGTGTCCTCCTGAATCCCAAAGACGCCATGTTGCGGCTTGGCCGCCGCTACCTCGTATTCGAGGCCAGGTTCTAAGTCGTCCACGGGTTTCAGGGGGGGTCTGGCTACCCACGTCCGACGGGGGCCCTGCACTAACCACGGCTCCTTATCGCAGTTCAACCAAGTATGTTGTCTTAGGCCTGTAGAGCCCGACATAGTGAGTGATAAGGATGCGGGTACGCCCCGCTGCCAGCTCAGAGCCGTCCGCCAAAGCATTCTCGAGGACATGCCTCCCGATATGGGCATCAACAGCGCTGAAGATGTCGTCCATGACTAGAATTTCAGCCCTACTGTAGAGCGCCCGGCCGAGCGTCCACGCGCACCGCTGGCCGCGCTCAGGTTGATGCCGTTGGCACCGACCTCGGTATCGTCCCCATTTGGAAGTGCCTTGAAGTCTTGAGTCAATGCGCAAGCTGCCGTTACCTTTTGGTAGCGCTCCTCGTCGAGAGGCAAGGCAAACAGAATGTTTTCCTTGATGGTGGCGTTTCCTATCCACGGAATCTGAGCAACGTAAGCGATGGCGCCGGGGAGGATCCAGTCAGCCTTGGTTGCCCTCTCGTCATGGCGCTCTCCAGGTGCGGGTGCCGCCGGGGCGTAGATTATGCCTTCCAAGAGGTCACATTCGCCTAAAATCGCAGAAAGGAGGAGTGATTTCCCGCTACCCGTTGGGCCTGCGATGACTGACAGGCAACCTTCTGGGAAGGAGATGTTGATGTCGCGTAAAACGAAGCGGGCATGCTGCTGCTGCTGCTGCTGGCCTTCCGTGGGCTATGCTATCGAGGCACCTTCAAACAAAACATTCTTTCCTTTGGCGACAATCTTGCTCATCTCGGGTTCTTGAAGGTATTGGTCGATTCGCTTCAGCGATATCCACGCGTCCAACAAGCCCGTCACAAGCCCCTTGAGAGAGTATGGATCAGCAGGGTAGCCTTCAAAAACTTTATTACGAGTCAAGCGTTTTTTACTTACAGGAATGAAGGAAAGCGTTGCCTCAAGGGCCTTAAAGACTCCTAAGCTGACTGGCCCGGGGTCAGCTAGAATTCACAAACAGACGCAACTTTGGGGCCAACTCACCAAAGGCTACCGAAGGCGTAAGTTCCCCGGTAATCTTGGCGTAGGTGGCAAGCGAGACGACCGCCAGGAGGATGAGGCCTGTGGCCCAGCAACCAATGAGGTAAGTGTTGCTAACACAGACATCCCAAACACAGACCAGCTCTCTCCGCCTTATATCGTTGACCCTGAATTCCCACTGAAGCTCAAGGGCTGCGAATTTGATATGTCGAATTCCTTGCACCGCCTCGTTAATGACGCTCAGTTTCTCGTCCCTAACCTTCATCAGTCTACCTTGAGCCGCAGCGTAACGTCTCGAGAGATAGAGGTTGACGGGCAAGCACGCCGCCATAGTGCCAAACCCGGCGAGAAGGGGTCTCCACCCGAGCAAGCCCATCAGAAGGACGAGAGACAGCGCGAGCTTGACAACGGAACCGGGAATGTAGTTTGAGGTCGTGCTTTGCTCCTCAGGGGCCTGTCAGCTGTGGACCTCGGCCATTTGGGCCAATTAATATCGTGTAGGACGAACCAACAATCTGACACGCGTTTGGCATCGACGCCAACCAAGTTGACGGCGCCTTGCTTGACCTTCCTGTGCTTTCCCAACTCATCCGCTGGCTTCGGCCCAGATGAGCCGGCCTCCTTCACATCTCTCCGCCTGATTGCTTTCTCAAAGATCAACTGAGAGAGTTGGCTCCGAACGGGGATAGCCAGCTCTCCCCAGCCGAGCCATATCAGGAAGCTCTCCATCCACTATTTTCATCAATCCAGGCTCTCCAAAAACATGAAAGCGGATGAGAATGAGCTTACCGCTTGCGTGGTAACAGACACGCCGAGCAAGGCAACCCAAATCCAGGCCCCCACACCCAGGGGACGCATGTCAACCAGACACTATTTATTATGAGGATGAAGACGGCATCAGCACCCGGGAAGCCGTCGCCGCGTACTCCGCCAGAGTCCCGAAGGCATTTACGCTCATTTCTGCATTCTCTGGGACGTCCATCGTAACAGCCCTAAATGTCCTTTGTGAGCCCCGCCGCACCGACGATGAGTTCGCACTGGACCGGTGGTCGCGCGTGGCCTGTTGGGTACGATGGAGCCCTGGTTGGTCCGGGGATGGCAACAAACGCTGACCACTCCAAGGCTCTCTGTGGCCTCCAGGCATTATGCATTGCCGCATCAAGGAAACCCCCTATGGCCTGTCGCTTGGGTCTCTACTCTCTGTTGTCGAGCGTTCTTGTAGCTGGTATGGCGTCTATTCAAGGTATTGAGGGGGATGGAGATCTCCTCGGAAGCTCCCTGCTGTTGTTATCTCTTCGTATAGCAGAGTTCGTGGCCCTCGTTTCGCTGGGTTTCTCCTGCATCTCCATCCCTCGCAGGCCGGATGTTTTTTTCCACGGCAGGCTCGTGGACCAACAATTAACGGTATCTGTACTGAGCCGCTTCACCTGGAGTTGGCCGGCTGCCCTCATCCGCCTCGCGGCAGAGAGAAACGACTTGGACCTGCAGTCGCTACCAAGGCTGGGCCAATCGGCGCGGGTTCAAGACATTACAGAAGCGTAGAAAGCAGACAAGCATGATAGCCGTCGACCGCTCTGGAAAGCTCTCGCACACTAAATTAGTCAGCAAATATCCACTTTTCGGAGTAATATCTCTGTTATTACTAACGTAGGTGTATAGCGAAAGTTACATACATGCGAAAGTTACACTAAACCACACCAATGCGACATCTCACTTCTACACTCACTTCCTCCACAACCTAACATGCCTCAGAAAAATGACGAAAGCCAAGTTATCTTGGCCCTCCAGGCTCTTGAGAATGATCCCAAATTAAGTCTTAGAGCTGCAGCTCGGATCTTTTCTGTGGACCCAATGAAGCTAAGCCGCCGTCGACGCGGTCAGCAGTCACGACGCGACATTCCAGCCAACTCTCGGAAATTGACCGATTTAGAGGAATCTGTCATTATTTCAGTATATCCTCGACCTGGATGCCAAAGGATTTCCTCCCCGTTTGTCTGGTGTGGAAGATATGGCCAATCGACTGCTTGCCGAACGCGATGCGGAACGCGTTGGAACGCGTTGGGCTTCAACCTTTGTTAAACGGCACGTAGAGGTCAACACGCGTTTCAATCGGAAATACGACTACCAGAGGGCCCAATGCGAAGATCCAGAGATTATTCGCGGCTGGTTTGCGCTTGTGCGGAACACAATCGCGAAGTACGGGCATCCAGAGGCGGATATCTACAACTTTGACGAGACTGGGTTTCAGATGGGCGTTATCTCGACTGCAATGGTTATTACAAGCTCCGAACGGCGTGGCAGGGCAAAGTCGAAGCAGCCTGGCAATCGCGAGTGGACAACAGTAGTCCAGGGTGTCAATGCTACTGGCTGGGCGATCCCGCCGTTTATCATCGTCAAGGGCAAGCATCACCTCTCCTCTTGGTATGAGAATAGCCCATTGCCAAAAGACTGGGTTATCGCGACATCCGAAAACGGTTGGACAACGAACGAGAGAGGTCTAGAATGGATCTAGTACTTCGACAAGCATACCAAAGCTCGAAAAGTCGGGGTTTATCGCCTCCTCATCCTCGACGGCCACGACAGCCACACTCGACCGCCTTCGAGCTCTACTACAAGGAGAACAACATCATTACACTCTGCATGCCTCCCCACTCGTCTCACATTCTCCAGCCGCTCGATGTTGGATGTTTTAGCCCGCTCAAGACGGCATATGGCAAGCAGATCGAGGGGATGATACAGGCAAGTATTACCCACATCACCAAAGAGGACTTCTTTCCCGCGTTCTACGCCGCTTTCCAGGCCGCCCTGACCCCTGAAAATATCCAAGGAGGTTTTCGAGGTGCTGGACTTGTTCCTTTCGATCCGAGAAGGTGATGTCCCAGCTCGACATCCGTCTAAAGACTGTCGAGCTCGCGGCCTAGCAGTGCCCACGCCTGGGTTTCCAAGACCCCGAACAACCCAATGGAAGCCTCCTCGCAGTCCACCCTTATCAAAAATCGAATTACCTGGCATCAAGATAGCTCTCCAACTGAGATTTTGAGGGCGGTTGATATATTTGCAAAAGGGACATCCAAGGTCATGCATCAGTTGGCATTGTTGCGGGCAGAGAACCAGAGCCTCCGAGCCGCAATGAGGCGCTGAGCAAACGCCGGAGGGCTAAAAAAAACGGCTACGACAAGGAGGATCGCTTTCTATACAGGATGCACAGGATCTACAGGGTCAGAGAGAGGTTGAGGTGCAGCTAAAGGAGGAAACGCAGGCGGGTAGTGGTCGGAAGCCGAGAATTGAGACGCGTGCGCGGCGTTGTGGCAACTGCGGTGAACCAGGTCACAATGCGCGTACCTGTCAGATAGTTGTGGAAACGTCGGAGGAAGACGATTCCGAGTAGTTTCATTTGTTTTGAGCTGGTTCGGTGGAATTCATACAGATTTAGTTGAGAGGGTGTGGTTTAGTGTAACTTTCGCATGTATGTAACTTTCGCTATACACCTACGTTAATTGAAGTACAGTTTGAGGACTTCGAACCTTTACATCATAGTTATCCACTTTTCGGAATAATATCTCTGTTATTACTAATTGAAATCCAGGTTTGAGGACTTGGGACCTTTACTTCATCAATTGTTCTTGCTGTCTTTGACAACCGTGATTTGATGCAGAGCAGTCAAGTGATCATCACACATCGCCAAGATGAAGGAAGCCCTTGTGAGCAAAGGTGAGTTTTATCCCCCTGAACGTCCAGTTACGCGTCCCCTAACAGCCCGCAGGACCCAAGGTCCAAATCGTCGACACGCCCATCCCCACCCCAAACGATGACCAAGTCCTCATCAAAGTCATCGTCTCGGGTTCCAACCCCAAAGACTGGAAGTTCCCCGACGTCTTCGGCTGCACCACCAATGAAGGTGATGACATAGCCGGCATCGTCGAGAAGGTCGGCGCCAATGTCTTTGAGTTCAAGCCGGGCGACCGCGTTGCCGCCTTCCACGAGATGCGCACCACCGGCGGCAGCTATGCCGAGTACGCCATCGCGTGGCAGCACACCACCTTCCATATCCCCGCCAAGACCAGCTTCGAAGGTACTATCACTCCCAGTTCCCAAGCCACCTCAGAAACAGAGTCCTGACCATCACCCCCCAACAAAAACAGAAGCAGCAGCCATCCCCCTCGCCGCCATGACCGCCGCCGTCGGCCTCCACCTCCGCCTCCGCCTCCCCCAGCCCTGGTCACCCGAGTCCGCCGATCTCCCCCCAACCCCACTGATCATCTACGGCGCGGCGTCCGCCGTCGGGATCTACGCGGTGCAGCTCGCGCGGCGCGCCAACATCCACCCGCTACTATGCGTGGCCGGGCGCGCGTGCGACCACATCGAGCAGTTCCTCGACCGCAGCAAGGGCGACGCGGTGATCGACTACCGGCAAGGGGACGAGGCGGTCGTGGCCGGGCTGGTGGACGCGCTGAAGGGGGTGCAGCCCGCGATGGTGGCGCACGCGTTCGACGCCGTGTCGGAGGGGAGCAGCATCGCCAACATCGGGCAGGTATTCCGGCGCGTTGGGGAGAAGGATGCGCAGGGCCGGGTCAATGGCAAGGTTACCTTTGTGCAGCACGGGGAGAAGGAAGGGTTGCCGGAGGGAGTGGAGAAAAGTATCACTATGGTGGGGAGTGTGCATGAGGAGGAACAGGACTTTGGGTATGTCTACTTCCGGTATCTGGCGAGGGGGTTGCAGGAGGGGTGGTTCAAGCCGCAGAGGACTGAGGTAGTGCCGGGGGGGTTGGCTGGGATCGAGACGGCGTTGGCCAACCTCAAGAATGGGAAGGCGAGTGCCGTGAAGTATGTCTTCCGGATCGGGGACACCGAGGGGGTTAACCGGTAGACAGCAAAGCTAGTCGCAATAGGACTTTTTGAAGCCCCCGTTTGTCCGCTTCCAAACCAGTGTCTGTTCGTCTATCAGCGCCTGCAGAATAGTGCTGCGGAGGAGAACACGCTCTTCTACCAACCCTAAGAAACCGTCCAAAATCTTCTTATGCATACACACAAATCCCTGACGCCGTCCTATGCACCTGATGCCCGCTTAACCCCACATTTTGACCTCTCCCTTCGCCCCCGCGGTGAACACCTTGTTGTTTCCCTGCTCGCGGTTGGATCGGCCGGCGCGATCAGCTTCCAGAGTGACTGGCCAGGCGAATACCGCCAGAGGGCGCCCTTCTCCTCGATGGGCACCATAGCAAGGCCCGCCCTCCCGGAGAACATGTACAGCTTGTCGTTGAGACCGATGGTCGTCGAGCCCACGCGCGGGCTGGGCGCTTCGGCGGGCGCTGCGAGGGTCGTGACGGAGCCAGGCTCTGCAACAGAAGGCATCAGTAATTGATCATTGCGGCGGGCAAGATTGCGGCCACATACGTTGCGCGGCGCCAAGCTTGATGACATCGAGTTGATAATCCACCGGCTGCCTGGGAAGCAGCTCGCCGCCGAAGATCCAGGCGCGAGAGTCAAGGACCGAGAGGCATTGGGAGGACCGCTGGAGACGGGCAGTGGACGCCAATTTCGTCCATGTAGCAGAAATCTTGGCCATATCTGTGGATGTAGGAGGTATACGACGGAGAAAGCTAGCATGCTTTCCTTTTGTCCTCTTGGTCTCTATCCTGGCTTCATTTCTCAATTGGCCCCGTTACCACTCTAATAGCATGGTGAAGGATGCTTGGATGGGTATGAAACTTGCTCATCCACACCACCTTCCGCATAAGCGCCGTCTCGTGCACCTTGATGGCAGGCGCTAGACGGCGGGGCCTGGTGCTCATCCACACCATCTTCTGCATAAGCGCCGTCTCGTGTACCTTGATGGCAGGCGCTAGACGGCGGGGGCTGGGCTTCGCCTGCTGCAGATCATGCAAAGGCTCGGGATTATGTTTCCTCCCCACGCCGAGTAAGGGACGAAGCCGTTACAGATTGGCCCGGGATCCGTCGGATAGAGCTCCGACTCACGGCGCCCATCGCCGATGGGCAATTCGAGCCGAGGCATCGCCAGCAATTTCCTCGCGACGAGACTTGCCCCATTCTTTAACGTATATTATCAGCGAGTCGGACATATCAGTTGGTCGGACACTGGTAAGGGCTGCACTGACATTTAGCTGTAGCACTAACAACCGGATTGAACCTGGAATTAGCTATTAGTGCTACAACCGAATTGTCAGTGCAGGCCTTACCACTCTCCGACCCACAGATTATGTCCGACTCGCTGATAATATGCTACTGTAGTCAAAAAGATGAGATTGATAAGTCTCCGATACGAATACGCGGCCGCCGAAGGGCCAAGGGCCAAGTTTCAACCAGCATCCCCCACCGCTTGGTCCTCCTCTTGCGGGATGAGAAAATACGTGACGATCGACCGGCTCAGATATGGTACAAAGTACCCTGGACTCGGCGACCTGACCGTATCGTCGAGGGTGAGCCTCGGAGGAAGCTAGCCCCGAGAAAACATGCTATGGCTGTCTATATGTACCCTTGCGTTATCGGCAGACAGACCACATCAATTCGGTCCTCCCGTCTCATACTTGCCCCTTCTTGTCACCCATGCACGAAGGCGTATGAAAGAGGTGCCCTCGCCGGCGACGCACAAACGCCGTATATAGGCAGCCGGCAGCGTACACAGCGACGACACTGATAACGGCGGGCCACTGGAACTGACCCGGCCGGGAAAAGATAATGGTGGACGCATACGAGAGCAGCTCGAACAGGTTCTGGAACGATGCTTCGACCGTTGAGAACGTCCCGCGATACTCAGATTCGACTTCCTACGTGGTGTTAGCGTCAAGGATGAGTCTGCTTGAAGTGGTTCGTCACTTACATCCTGGATGATGTTCTGAGCGCACAAGTCGTAGCCCCAGAGCCCAATGCGACTGAGCGCGACGGCAACGGCAAGCCCAGTCGCAGAGACTACGCTATTGGTGCCCTTGCCGGAAGCGTCGGCGAAGAACCATATCATCCCCCCGGCGAGCCAGACCATCTGCCAACAGAGACTCCAGATGCCCCCACGGACGATGCCGATTCGCTTCGTTAAGCGAGGTACAATCCATGTGGCGCTCAGCTCGAATACGGTGCTGACGGTGCGGGCGACGCCGACGTGCAGCGACTTATACCCGACCGAGATAAGGTACGTGATCATCTGGCCCGAGAAGGAGAGGACGGTGAAGTAGAGAAGCGCGAGCGAGAAGGATGGCAGGAACGCCGGATGGCGGAAGTAGAAAGGGAGCCGATCGGCTGGCCAAAAATGACGGCGGCGCCGCTGCGGACCAGGGCGTAGACCGACATGGGGAGCAGCGTGTCGCGGAAGATGGAGGCGAGGAAGAGCACGGCGGCGAACTCGAAGAGCCGAGAGTTCCAGGTTGAGGGGAAGTGCGAGACGTACAGCCGGATCTCGAGGGATCGGGGGACCGTATCGCGGTATTGGGTGGGCGGTGCGTCTGGGCCGACGGCCTCGGCGGCCATGAGGGGCTCGGCGACCATGGGTTGCGTGCCCCCAGAGATCATTTGCACGGAACGATTCCGGGAATGGGCTTGTAGTTCAATGAGAGGTTCAACCGCGCCAGCGCCCCCTGAGATTTTCCGGCTCGTCATGTAAAACTCCCTATCGGCGAGCACAGCCCAGCAACTAGGTTCCCGACTATCGTTCAATTGTTTGTATTGACCATAGGGCCAGCAGATCAGGGAGAGGGCTTATGCGTTCGGTGATAGAAGCAGATGGTGGGCCCGATGGAGAGTTGTTCGAACAGCCCGGAGGTTCGCGGCGTCGAGAACGAAATGCCGTGCTGGAGAGAATCCGTCAGTAGATGTCGCAGGATGCTAAACAGAGTAGCCAAAAAAAAAAAAAAAAAAAAAAAAAAAAAAAAAAAGAAAAAAGAAAAAAAATTAAAGAATCCAGGCCGTCCCCGACGGGATTCTCCTTGATGATTGTTGACCGCGGTTGGTCTGCCATTGCGGATGGTTCGAGGTGGAGAGAAGCGAAAGAGCCGCGTCCCTGTGGCAGGCTTGTCGGTGGCTGCTTGCCCCCAGCCAACACAACAACCGTGCCACCATTGACATTAGTCAGCAGACTTTTGCTGGGTCCGCTACCCGGGAAATTAAACTGACTCGGCTAGCGTCCCGACCAAGTCGGATTAAGGTTCGGAGATCTACAGGCCTCGGTTTTCGCAAGGAGACGAATGCATTGCTATTGTCGCAGTACTTCCCTTACTTGGAGGCTTGCGCGCGCGGAACAGTCAGCAACTAACTGACCATCCAACGCGCAGGCGGCGGCGACCACCTGTCTCTTCAGTCCTCGCTATTCGCTTAGTTATTTGCGGTTCCATTTCTCCCCGTCTTTGCAAAAAAACCACTGTACTGCTGCTAACCACCAAGACCCAAGCACCCCCGTCTCGCCTAGTCGACAAAGATGAACTGTCCGGCAACCGCTCCCGCGATCACCAAGAAGAGCGGCGCGTACTTGTTGGTAAACTTGTACAGAACCGCGAGGGCAAGCACGTACAGGACTGCCGCCGGGCCGACCTGGCCAGTGGCGGTAACGGCCTCGGCAAGCGTCTTGTCCTTCACTTTGTCTAACGTGCCCTCGACGCTAGCCTTGAGGATCTGCGCCGCGATCATGGCGATGACGCCAATAACCGAACCGCAGAGGCCGTCGAAAAAGCTGGCAAGGAACTAAGAAACGGTTAGCGATGACTGGTTGGGTGGCAAGTTTGAGCCCTCGACTGACCTGGTTCCGAACCAAATTTTCCAACAGGTTATGCCCAGCAATCGTAAACATGAAACACGGAAAAAACATCCCCCAGGTAATGATGACGGCCCCGGCAAACCCGTTGCCAATAGAGCCATTTTCCAGGTACGCGCCTTGGAAGCCCACAAAGGTGGCAAAGATGACCAGAGGTGCGGGTAGGATATTGCCGATAGCGATGCCGTCGATGAAAACGCTTTGCGGGAGCCAGGCGCCCAGCAGGACAGCCTCGACCTGCACGAACGGGATCGCCGTATAGGCGCCGCCAAACGAGAGCGTGCCGGATACCAGTCCCAGTACGAAGAGGTGGATCAGGGACGGCGTCCGAGCCACGCCAAGGGCCAGCGAGACGGGGAGGGCACGCCACGGAAAACGACGTAGATAGCGTAGCCGACGTATTGCAGGACGAAGATCACACCGGCAGGGATCCACAGGCGGCGGGCGATGAACATGTAGAGGACGCCGTACAGGCCGAGGGAGATGAAGCTGTGGGGTTTGTTTGGTCAGCTTTGGCTTCCGAGGAGAGCAGAATGGGAGCCAGTCTAGAGCGTGGCGGCTTCGGGAAACTGACATGTTGAGGCGGAGTGCGCAGTTAATCGCCGTGCAGACAGCCGCGATAATAAGGAACGGGTCGACCTTCTTGGTATCGTGCTTTCTCACAGAGTGCTCGGCGATCTTGTGAGTTGCCCTCAAGATCTACATAGGGATTCCAGTCAGTCGGAGACAACTGAATGCTTGGACAAGGGAATATACCATTGCCGCAACGATGGGCTGCAAAGACCGGAACGAAGCATTGAAGTACTTGTTCTCGAACCCAGCCAGCGTGTATAAGTAACTGGCCAGGAGCATCAACACGAACCCCGGAAGGATAAACGCCAGCCCCGCAATGATACCGCCCAACCTCCCTGCCGATAAGCAGCCGAAGAACATACACAGCTCGGCGGCCTCGGGACCAGGGAGGATCTGATAGACGGAAAAAACGCGCTGGAAGCGAGGGAGGGTAATCCACTTATCCTTCGTCACAAGCTTGTCCTTGATCAAGGCGATCTGGGCAACAGGCCCGCCCCAGGCGAAGAGGCCGAAGTTATAGAAGAAGAACCAGAACAGCTTGAGATACGACATCTGGGGGACCTTGGAGTTGTCGTCCAGGCCCTGGTCGTCGTCGTCGGAAGGAGTACCCGAGGTAGCCTCTTTGATTTCGGGTTGGGCAGGGACATCCTTTTGAGACTCGACGTCCCCTTTTTTCTCAACCTGCGACATGGTCACGGGTGGTTTCAATGCTGCGAGGAGAAAGGCGGGAACGGATTTGGCGACTGCTTGCGGGAGGCAGCTTGGTGGTTCCGTCGGAGTCCTTGGTTGTCAAGGACAGAGTGAGAGTTCATCATGGCTGCCATTGCCTCGGATTTTATGCAAGTCGGTTCAACTCTCCTCGAGGTCTCCCAGCAAGACAACGGGGGTCGATGGACGGACAGCAGAGCTCTGATTGGTCAATCGCCATCGACGTCCGCGGGGGTCCAGACCAAAGCGATGTCCGCGGGGCCCAGACCAAAGCGGCGGACGGACATCCCAACTCTGATTGGCGGATAGGAGGCATTCAAGGTGGAGAGCGAAGCCGGAGGACTGGATGCACAAGCGTTGGGTGAATTTGGCACATGCTGGTGTATTGCGGTATACCACCTGCTCGGAGTTCGTCGGCTCGAAAGGAGCTCCACCACACATGCCATCGAGGGCTTCCCAAATGACTTTTTTCTTGACGGCACATGCACCTTGGCCGGTCGAGGTGCAGCCGGCTTCCAACGCGCGAGCGACGTAATCCATCTTCTCGTCGGAGGTCGCGTATCGCATGAGCATCTCGTATGCCTTCCCGCACTCGACACCTCCCTCGACGTGTGCTGCCGTGCCTTGAAGGGGATCGACTGATGTTGGCCGGACGGTGACCTGGGCGATGTCTGCCGTCGGATTCTCGGCGAGAAGCGAGAGCAGTTTGCATGGGCCGATCCTGGGCCTTCCTTCGGGCGAGGCGCAAGTCTCTGCCTGTGCAGCCCCAAAAGCAGAAGGGGCCTCACTCGGTGCTGGCGTTGGGCAGGTGGCCATTTCTGCGCCGGAGCCAGGGCTTGCGGGGGACGCAGACTCGGCTGCCGGCTCGTGGGTGCTGGATGGTGAAGCTGTGCTCACTGGGGTGTTCCCCGCCGCTCTGATCTCCCTCTTCGTTTTACCCGACGCGCACGATTTCCTCCCTTGGCCGGCCAATCTCTTGCAACCAGCCGCAGACGTCGCAGCGCAGACCTTGGCCTTCTGCGCTATCTCCCGCCTGCGGGCGCACCCCGAATCTGTCCCGAAGCTGTCCCATCCGGCTTGGTTCCACAGCCCTCCTGCTGGGCCCACAGGTCGATCTCGTCGTCGTCGAAGCCGGCCAGCCGCAGCAGTTGGCGGAGGCATTCGTTCTCTGCAGCGACCTTCCGGGCCGCCAACTGCACCTGTATCGTTGCGCTGATCCCCTGGGCGCGGGTGTCTGCAAGCCGGCGCTTGAGGTCCGCCACATACTCCTTCTGGCGGGCCCGGCAGCGGCGCTTGTTCTCGGTCAAGCGGGATGTCCTCGCGGCGTCCGCCATCTGGATTTGCGCTCTTGATTTTATGCGGAGCCGGTCTGCTTGCTGATGGGTGATTTTTCTTGTCGTCAGGTGCCGGGTGGAAGTCGGTTGTTGTCACGGTGTTCACCATTCATTCAGCTTCGCTCTCATCCCTTTGGCTTGATTTTAGCCCCGCATCACGTGCTAGACAAGAGAGCCTGGCTCGATCAAATTCTTGCACAGTGCGAATTTCCCCACACCAACATGGCATTATGTTGCACGCGTGGAATGGAAGAAGCTGGTGATAACGCGTGTGTTGGTGGTGGTTGGTTGCTGGTTGCTGGTTGCTGGTGGGCAAAGGAATCACCCCACCAGGAAAACCAACTGTAGGCAGTGCGGCAGGTCTGGGCTGGCAGAACGGTGTGGGCAGTGTGGCCCACACCCGCAAACACTACTGCACTCCACAAGTCTAGGCGCAAACACTACTGCACTCCACAAGTCTAGGGTAGGCGCAGGTTCGGGTCAACAATAGGGGGGCGCAGGGCCGTCTTCGGCAAATCCTCTGCTGACACCCAGATGTCTCAAGCAGCCCGGCCTAAGGGGGATCAGATCCCGAGCATCCTCTCCGCATTCCACACGAGGGCCTGGGAAGCCTCGGTCCGGATCTCGCTCGACACCCGAATGTATCTCGACGTTGATGGCGAGTTTGACCGACTAGAGACAAGAATCAGCACCGAGGTTCTGGCCCTGGAAGGAAACGTGGAACGTACACTTGATATAGCATGATTCTCGAGGGAGGAGAATCCAGCAGTGACCTCGAGCGAATGTTCGTGCCGGACGGTGCAGGTCGTGAAGCTCGGCGTGACGTTCGGAATGGCTATGCCCTGCGGCATGCCACCGTTGACCTCTGCGAGCACATCCCGCTCCCGAGAGCTCCCCACGACTCTTCTCAGGCCGCCGAGTCGCAACAAGCTTCGGGACGATGTCCACGTAGTACAGTCGACGCCAACTGTGGCCGTCGTGGTACTCTGCAGGCTGACTGCTAAGCTTCGCGGCTGGATGCAGGGGGCGTCATCGGACTCGGCTGCCAGGTTGCACAGCATGAGAGTCAGTGGGACCTTGTCGCCCGCGTAGAGGACTGCGGGCGAAGGCAGCCTTGCCTCCAGCAGCAGGACGGGGTCTTGGCTGGGTGCATGCCGTGCCGCTGCCGTCATGTGCTGGGTCGGGAGGACGTCGTTAATGTTCCAAACCTTTAACGTCGTTGATCCGCATGCCGAGCCCGATGGGATGGGATATAAGGGCGAGTCTAATGGGAGAAACAAGAGCTCCTGCTGTGCGGACAGGTTCCGGTGGAACCTGCCCGGCCGCCTAACTTCGGCTTTGAGGATGTAGTCGATCTTTGCCGAGGCGCTGCAGCCGGATGCATGACTGTTGAAGGAAGGCGGAAGAAGCGTCTTGAGATGTCGCACGGGGGACCGGGATAGGTCGCATGCAGAGAGTAGAGAAAAGCTGACAGCGAAGGGGAAGGAATGACATCTCCCGGATAACGTGTACCCGCCCTGGATGATGGGGATGCTCTGGGAGGGAAACAAGACTTTGAAGAGTGCAAGAAACTAAGATTGGATGGTATTAGCAAGCGGATGGACAGAGGGTGTTATGGTTAGGCAGGACCAGGGGTGTCGCTCAGACCTTATAGTCGTCGTGAACCCATTGGTTTATATCTTCTCCAAGCGTAAAGGCGGTGGTGGAGTTCTTCGGTAGAGACGTCCTCAGCCTGCCTGGCAACGGTATCAGTAATTTTGGCTGCAGCACGCAACGGGCAATCCATCCTGGGCACGGAAGCAGACCTTCTAGGGAGAGAACGATGCTCGATACGGCCGTAGAGTGGCCCAACTCCAAGCTCAGGAGCCTCGCACGGTACCTAGGGAGGTAAATGCCTTCCCACCATCTGGCTGCTGGATAAGGAGACGGAGTCCCATTCTGGCCGAGCTGGAAACGCAGAAGATCGGCCCTCAACGACTCGAAACCCTGCACAGTGAGGAAATACTCTTCATATATTCCGCATTTGACCAGACAATCTGCATGGAGACGTCCGAGATGCTTCGTCCTGCGACGTCACATCCATCCGTGATTGAGCATCTAACAGCAACTTCGGCATTAACTCTCGGCGCTCGCGGCGCTATCGGGGGTCCTTGCGGCCAATCACCGCGCTGGTGTCTGTCCATCGCCTCCTACAGGTCTGTCTCCCTTACTACGTCAACACTCCTCGCTTGGAGCGCCTCGAGTACGCCACTTGGAGCAAGGTATACGAGAGGGCCGTTCTGCTTGGGGGGTCGACGCAACTAGGATGATAACGGGGGTTGCCGCCTTTTTACCAACAGGTGCAGATCGACGTTCGCGCTGAGAACCGCCATCTCACTAGCGTTCTCCCGCGGCGATGCTAGCGTACGAGTTCCCTTGTTGTGTTAGTGCTGCGGAAATCCAGAGGAAAGCCAAGTCCTAAGCCAATCACCTGCTGCGGGCCCGTCTCGTTTGTCGCCCTCGTCGAGGGCGCGTCACCCCGTTAGGTTGGGTGGCCCCTCTGTGGGCTGGATCTTTAGTTTCAAACCACCGCCTCCTTTAAGCGCTGGCGGAAGGGTATCATATGAGCGATTTTGCCGTTGTAGCGGGCGGTGCACACGAAAACCCAGGGGCAACTCAGGTCGCCCGATCTGTTCTGCCTGGACCCTGGCACGGCCATTTGGAGGGGTATCAAGGATATTCTTGCTCAACAAGATCTGAATTTCGGAATTATCTAACTACACTCAATATCCGGAATACTGGTGCCCGAAAGCCCATGGGCCCGTCGTGATGAATTGCGCGGAGGAGGCCACCGAGCCGTGGCCGCCGCAGAGTGTTCCACATAATCCCGACGCTGGCGCCTCCATTGGCTTTCGAGGGTTCGTCTCGGGGGAAGGTTCGAAATGCAAAGCAGATGACGCCGTGTTCGCATCCTGAGCAGTGCATTCAAGGGACGGACAGGCTCGATGTGATTGGCGCAGCCACAGCGGAGCCCGACAGCTAGACCCAACCCCCTGCCGCCCTTGTCTGCGAATGGCAGGCATGAGTGCCAAGGACATGCTTGGCGATTCGATGGCAGATCGCAGACGCTCCCTGCTTGTTGTTTCTGATGGCCACCAAGCCCGGCGACGGGTTTGCCATCCGCTTTCGATACTGCCGACACAGAAAAATTAGCTCGCATGATCCTCATGCAGCTCTCGCGGCTGCTCCCTGAGTCATTCCCAGCTGAGTGGGAATGGAACAGCATCACTAAAGTAGTATAACGAGCGGGCACCAGCCAAGATCCGTCGTGAAGACGGACAGGAAAGATCTCATTGGCTGACCGAAGGCAAAAATGGTGCTCATCCTGCACTGGAGTGGCGCCATCAAAGGTGATTCCCTACGGGCATGGCTAGGAAGAGCTCCGGATCGAGAGATTGCATCAGACCTTCAATATATAGGACCTTGTTCCCTCTTGATATCCTCAGATCGATCTCCTCTCACAAAATACACTCTGATTAACTTGCCATATCTCGCTTATGGCATCCAACGAATCGAAGGGGCAGCGTCCATGGTTTGAGGCGTATCCGGCGCCGAAGACTGCGAAGTCCGAGACGGTGACAAAGGAAGAGCTCCGTCAGTGGATTCTTGGTGGTGAGAAATCGGGCAAAGACTTCATTGTTGTCGACGTCCGACGCGAGGACCATGAGGTAACTGACCGGGCCTTTGTGCTGATGCCACATGTTGACGTTTTCCAGGGCGGAACGATCAGAGGCGCAATCAATCTCCCAGCACAGAGCGTCTACGCATCCATTCCAACTCTGTACGCACTGTTTAAAGCAGCGGGTGTTAAGAAGGCGGTATGGACATGCAGTACGTCGTATTCCGCCACACATTCGGTGCACACGGGTAGGCTAACTGTTCACAGCAACATCTCGCAAACGTGGCAACCTGGTGGCTGGGTGGTTCGCCGATTTCATTAAGGAGAAGGATGATACGGATATCAAGAGCTATGCGCTTTTTGAGGGAGTTCTTGGCTGGGCTACTGCTGGCGAGGAGTTTACCGACCTGATGGAGGAATTTGACGGGACCGTGTGGCAGAGAGATCATTCTGGACACTGACCTTCGGCATTGTGGTTCAGTGACTGCTTGAGCAAGTCCTTCAGGAAGTGAAGTAACTGAGGTATTATCCTTCAATGTTCTAGCTGTTTATCGTTCTGAACTCGATAACTATAGATTATATATCCTTATCGTGAACCACCACTGGTTACGACGGGGAACCGCCGCCTTGGTTAGAGCTGTGATGAATCATCTGATTTGACCACTCCTGACAGGGGCCAACGTACACTTCGCTTCAATTGATGATCTGCCTACGCGGAGATCTGCCAACGCGGATCAGCCTACGCGGATATCTGCGCACGAGGATCTACCTACGCAGAAACCTGCGTACGACCATCCGCCTACGAGAATCCGTTATGTGACGTGCGCAGCCGTGGTCACATACGAGAAGCCTGCTACATTAGCACATATGCTGCGAGTACAGCAGCTGTTGGAGCAACCCGTACTGGAAATCACATGTACGTTCGAACTAGCCCTCTGCACGACGATTTGCCTCTTTTTGGTGCCTTTCTGCATCATAATGGCTTTCCTTGTTGGTCTTCTCACGCGGCTAGGGTGATACGAGCTAGAAGCCAGCTTGGGCAAACTCTAGGTGCTGCCTGTCCTGGCTTTCCTTGATTTCTTGCTCCAAGGACAGGCGAAGGCAATGGTTTGGGGATACAATTACCCTAACACTCTCGTGTCTATGTTTAACCTTGCAATGATATATTAACTATTCATTCGGAAGCGAGAGGCTATGTACTGAGGCTACACTCGCCGCAGGTGCTTCGGTCTTAGACGTTAACATTGATGGCATCGCGTAAGGAAACAACGTAGGTCCCTCAGTCAATGATACCCAGGCTTTGCATCACTTCTCTTACTTTCTCAAAGTTCCTGCCTGAATCCAACCAGACAGCGCCCACCAAAGCCTCGACCGTCGAGGCCATTGTAGTTCGAGATACTTCATTCCCCTGAGAAGGGTTCTTTACCACAAACTTGCCCAAGCCATGTTCATGACCATCCTTCTCGAGAGAAACGTTCGACCCGCGGTCACGGACTACGCCGTGACTCTCCGCTATATAGATGTCAGTTTAGATTGCTATTTGAGAATGCGTCTCACCTGTAAGTGCCCCTTCTCCGTAGCCCTGATCGACTATGACCAAGCGAATGATAGCGTCTCCTATAAGCGCCAGAGCTTTGTTTCCTTGCGCGATGCCATCAATGTTAACGTCTGAGACCGAAGCACCTGCGGCGAGTGTGGCCTCAGTGCGTAGCCTCTCGCTTCCGAATTGATAGTTAATGATATCGCCTATCGACGTTACGTCCATGATAGGAGTGGCAGAGAAAGCACACACTAGCAGAGGAATCGGGACAGATGAGGACGGTTCTGGTAACTGGTTTTAAGGTTCGAGGGCGCATACGACGGGCAACCGTCGCTAGAGTCGATGGGAATTGAATGCAGGCTATTAGACGTGCCTGAAAAATTGTTGCTTAGCGTGCTGGCTACAAGTGTAGGCTCAGAGAGCGCTCTCGAATGGGTCGACTGCGTCCGTAACTCAGCTTGATGGAGTTGGGCCGGATTGACTGGCGAGGCAATTCGGGTTCCTGGCCTCTCGACTGTGTGTTGGAGCCATCTCGGCTAACAACAGGCAGAAGGATCAGGAATTGTCTTCAGAAGCTCCAAGGGAGGGTGTCAAGGATGGGTCAACACGTTGGACCATCGAGGTCACAGTGGTGAGAGGCAGGCTAAGATTTGCAAGCATAGAAGATACCAAGCTAATAGCTCTAGCTAAACATGGGCATGTGTGTGTTCTCAATTCTCCTCGGACATGGTCGCTAGAGGCATTGAATCTAGACGTCACGCCAACTTGCCTTGGTCATGTTTGGCCAACGCCGACGGAGGAGATAGGACCGGAAGACTTAAACTCCCTAAGTCTCGGTGAGCGGTCCAATATCCGGATCATCTCGTCGGATTCCCTGCCTCCAGACACCCCATACCTCACCTTCAGTCATAGATGGGGGAGTCCGCCGGCAATCCTGCTCACCAAGGAAAACGCCGTTTCTTCTCCACAACGACATATCCCCTCATCTCTTGCGTCGCAGCGATGCAGCTGTGTTCCGACATGGTATCCACGTTACCAGGGGTTTTGGATTCCGCTATATCTGGATCGATGCTTTGTGCATAATGCAGAATCATAGGCCCGAGAAGACAGCGGATATCATGTGGATGGATGAGATATACTCCAACTACATACTCAACATCTCGGCTATCGAGGAACGGATTCGCGAAGGCTTGGTCTTCGACCGGGAGCCCCTCTTGGCAAGTGGTTGCGGTTTGACAAGGAGGGCAAGAGGTTCGAGGTGAGGATGATGAGGATGATGGCGTGGGGATTGACGAGGAATACGCGTCGAGCTGAAAGCCGAACACTCCGATTGGGTGTCACGGTTAAACCAGGTCCTGCCCTCTCGCTTCTTGAGAAGGTTGGCCATGGCAAAGTGGTCGTTTGAGCTATCGGCCCCGGACCGCACTGCTCTGCGCAGGCGGGCTTCCACTCGCCGCCGGACGTCCACCTGCCTTCCACTCGTCGGCCAGCTCTCACTCGCCGCCGGTCTTCCATTCCCCGCCAGGAGCAAAAAGTCGTTGCGGCGGCCGTCGGCACGTGGGACACTGCCTCAGGGTTCGCTGGTATCGTCGGGTGGTGAGTCGCTCCAGCGCTGACAGTGCTTGAGTCCGCGTAGTCGAGTCTTTCTGATCCCATCGGCGGCCAGTATCTAGGGTGTCTGGATGGATAGCAATCCACGCCGTAGGAGCATGGCACATAGTAGATCATTCGCCTTTCTGAGTTGCCGTCCTCGCTCGCCACAGGACTCGGCTCAGTTGCGAGCCTCGGCACAAAATGTGGACGCCCCCTTCGAGCTGGTGTTTGCCATCCGTAACGCGTTATCAAGAGGGAGATCGTCGAGCAGGTCTTTATCATGGGATGGGAACTTTTGAGGACGATAAACGTGAAGGAGCTCCTCCTTCCTTTGAGAAGAGCGTTAGTCTGGTCTTATTGGCGGGAGGAGGAAGCAGAGATGGAGACAAAGACAACGAAGATGGACGCTGTGGTGGAGGTGGCCAGCGAGGATGAAGCGACTACGAGGGCGGTGATCGAAAGGAGGATGCTATCAGCCTGCGGGACAAGCTCGTACACGGTCGGGCGCCGTTCGACCACCAGCCCCTTGCCGAGCAGATCCAAGTATCCCGAGGAGTTCCGACAGCGCTAGGCGAGTGTTACGGTAATAACAGTTCTCGAGATGCTTCAAACGTTGACCGGCAACAGGGAAGTGGTGGCGGTCAGTTTTAGGCATACACGTCCGGCTGAGATCCAGGGCAGAGGGCTGCGTGTGGTTCCCATGGATAGGACGGATTTTATTGAGTGGGAGAATCTATCGTCGATTGGGACGACCGGTAGTAGTCCCTCGCAGCCGAGGGCAAGCACGCCGGCCTCTGGGTGAATCTCAACAAGCCTAGTGACTTGTGCACGGTGCATATTAATATCCAGCAAACCCCATGCTTGCGCAACATTAGTAGCTTCATCAGTTTGTCCGAACACCGCAAATATGTGAATAACGTTCTCAATGAAGAGCTTGGTTCTTTATATATTTGGCCTCCCATATGTTGGGCCTCCCATGTCGCTTCACACAGCGGCCGATGGAGTTTTCTGAGTTCAAAGTATTGTAAGGACCCGAATTCTTGCTTGCCGTCCCCGATCGTTCTCAACAGGGCGACGGCGTCTGTCTGGTTATTGTCCATGCACGGGAAGGCGTTTGTCTCGGGTCAGAAGGGTAGCGGCATCCCTCGCGTCAGGGTTGATGAAATGTTGATTGGAAGGCCCAAAACTGTTTGTCTGCAAACGACCAACGGCATCCCTTGCAGTCCAGTGGATAAGGCAGCTATTGGGCAATATATGCGAACTATGGAACAGCGGTACCAAATCAGACGGGTAGCGGCATTCCTTGCGGAGAGTGAAACAAATATTGACGGAAAGGCCTAAATACCTATTTGCATTCCGCCGATGAGTGAACCTCCCTTGTGTAGGGAGCAGTCAAACAGCCCGAAGAGAGGGGCATAAGACTGCCGTAATCCATCGTGAAGCCGGCCCCCTTTAAGAAACCAGATGCACAGCATCCTTTTCCGCCATGGAGTACCGGTGCACGGTCAAGGACTGTGTTGCAATGTTGAGCGGACTGGAAGAATTGAGACAGCGCAGATTGCAAGTGCACCATCATTTGCCATGCACACTCCCCGACTGCGGTGCAGTCTTCAGTCGAAGAGATACTATGCGTCGACATGTCAGAGAGTAGCATCAGCGCCGCAAGCGACGGAGAAACCGAGCCGTATCTCGAAGGTTGCATGTCGACTCTCAAGGTTTGCTTCCACACACCAACTTTTCAACTAGTACTGACGGTTCATGAAAGGTTCCCAACTTCGAGTTTATCCCACCGCTAGCTCGGATTCCCCGCCGGCGTGTCCGTTACTTTCATTCTCAAATGCGGAGGTGCAACATCAAGCATTGGGGATCTGCTCATCTCATGCGACTTCCACGATTCAACCGTTCTTGCCAATTTATCAGGCGCACAATATTGGATTGTGGCTAGAGCAGCACGAGCCTAGCGTGGCGGTCCTCCCTAACGACTTTGGCGATATGACTGGGTTCCATGGCTCTTCAATGTTGATGCCCTGCTGGACAATGCTCCTAATCAAGAATGGTGAACAGGTGGACGGATCCAAAGCGGTTTGAGAACGGGCTAAGCCGGGTTCCTGTATTCTAGTCATGATTCGTAGGATGGAAAGACTATTAGCGCCCTACTCATCTTTCCATGCGATGACGTCCAGCATGAAATCAACCCCATGGTATCATTGACACAGAGGCCTCAGAGACGAGCCTCAGAGACGAGCCCCGACAACCCAAGCGCGGTGGGTCAGGATGACTAGGGCGCTTACGCGCGTGAGCATGGTCGCGCCTGATTCGTTCACAGGCAACCCAATGATATCGTTCGTGAAGAACCCACATTTGCCGGTCGGAAAGTGTAGGACAGGCAACCAATCGGTCAGGATGGTGATGTTGTCTGTCTTACTCTAACGGTGGGTGTGGGAAAAACCCGCATGCAAAAGATGGAGAGGGGTGCCTGCAGTGCTCGGGCCATGGTGGGCCAGGGTGGCCCACGCCACAGAAAGTGACCACCGGGTGTGGGGCGTGCAGCAGGGTATCATCGCGGGGTGTGGGAGAGGAGATCGGAGAGAGTGCTATCTTTACTGTTCTTCTGGCCTTGTCGTTTGGCCTCGTCCTGTTCCGTGCGCGGTTAACCCACGCTAGAAAAGCCCCGCGGGGAGCGCTGGACAAAAATGTGTAACCTACTGGTTCAGAACGTGAATCCCTTGCAGCCATTCTTGGCCTCCCCTTACATGCGCTTGCCACCATGCGATGCACACGATGCTCGAATGTGGTACTGCCGGAAAGTCATGGAATGATATTGTCCCAATCCTCAGCGGTAGCGAGTTCGATTGCGGCGATTCCGACGACGGCTAGTCCGACACTACTTTCCCGTCACTGGAGGAGCTTCCAATTGCTCCGCGCCACGGGGCTCGATCCAACTTCGCTGCCGGCACTAGTATGTGTCTATTTGTTCTGTCCCTGATGTGGCCCCATTACGCTAACGCGTCTGAGCAGACGAAGGTGTCAATGCTACTCCTAGTGTCAGTGGCGATAGGGACACCAGCGAGGTTTTGGTCTCCGGTGGAGCCGACTGAGACCGGGATGGTGTTAACCCAGCAGCAGCAGTCTCCTGGCCTAAACTTTGCCCGGGCGCCGCCGTCTGCCTCGCCCATGGCTCTGTACGCGGGGGCACGTCGGTTACGGCATTTCGCCCTGAAGCCGACTGTACAAGGACCATTTGTCGTCAGGGTCTCAGGTGTTCCAGATACCCCTTCCTATCGAGAAACGTATTCGGCCGGAACCGGGCCGCCGAAGAGCCGAGATCCAAAGGGGGCACCTCGCTCTGTCACCGCAAACTCTCTCCGACGGCTTCTCCGGCACTGGTGAGGCCGGGCCATTGTTGGATGACTGCGGCTTGCCCGCGTTGAACTCCCGACTGCACCGATGTCGACGATCCTTAGCGCCAAAGACTGTCTTCTTTCAGCCAAAAGCGGGAATTGCGAAGTTACCCTTTGCATTGGTAAGGCAGTGAGGGCGGCGAGTGCGACGAGCCCGTCGTGGCAATGCTAAGCTCCCCGACAGCCAAGACCAGATCGACTTCCGGCGCGATGTTGGCGGACACTGCAATTCCAATCTCGAGGAGACTGCCGCCCTACCCATCCTCCGGTTTCAGACGACAGAGGAGAGCAACACGAGGATGGTTTTGTTGTGGCGCTACCCGCGCCCTCCCCGAGCATCTCTTTTACCTCCCTCCTCTCCCCTCCCCATGCTTCTTCTATCCTTTTGTACCAAATCGTTAACTCTCCTCCCTTCTCCCAATCAGGCCCGTAGTTTGGCGCCGTGGACACTCTCTACATGGTTCTTGAAGTTTCAAGTGCTTGAACTCCAGGGCCTCCTCCTTGCACTTCGAGTGGTTGCACAACATCTGTTTCACGCGGCCTAGCTGTTGCGCGTGCTTCCTAACAAAATCGTCGTAACACCACCGCCGGTCAACAGTACTTGAACGTCCTCTCATCAAGGACATTGCTTCCTGTCCATCAGGAGCGGGAAGGGCCCGGCCCGGAAGACTCCTCCTTTCCCGTGCTTTTGGCCTGCGCCCTCCGTCAGAGGTGGCTGCGCTTAACGGTCTTACGTTTGCCACACAGGGCGACTATAAGATCGGCCGCCTTGATGCGAAGTTCGAGCAGCTCTGTAGAGCTAAAGTCGCCGGTCTGGTTGCAGAAAATCTCGCTCAGAAGATTTGTTTGTGCGCCCCTTACTTGTTAACGCCGCGGACATGTGCTCCAGCGTTTGCCCCAACCCCACCCTCCCACCGACACCAGGATGCTCGAAAAGATCAGATTCTCATTGATACCACATTCCTAAGGTTACAAGATGTTGACACTGGCGGTTCGATCCCCAGGTGATAGCCCTCGGACGAGCCTGCCTTATCTGGGGCTATTCGGCCCCGAGCTCACGACCCCCTAGCACTTTTTCGCTTCCTCCTGGCCATCTTTCGTTCTCGCCTAGCCATGGCGGCTTGCCCTGATCGCAGTGTGACTCCGTGGACAGTTTCTACATGGTGTCTAAAATGATCTAGATGCGTCAAGGGCGGTAGGTTTACGCATTCAGGATGCTTGCAAATGATGTTCCCGCCCCCCCGGGCTGTTCGCTCCAGTGATTCAAGATGCCTGTCCTCAAAGTGATCGTTCATTACCGCCGGCCGGCAGTAATCAAACGTCCTTTCCTCAATGGTGAGACACTGGTTGCCGATGCATTCAGGGCATTGTGTTTTGCTCATGAGCAGCGGGAAAGGGTCGGGTTTGGGAGACTCCTCCTTAATGGGGACGGCCTGTGGTTGCCGGCGGAGGTGAAGGCGGCTTCGTTTGGGTTTCTCCTGCCTGTTGCATAGCGCAGACCAGAGGTCAGCGGCTCGAATGCGCCGCTTGCGGATCTCTTCGTCGCTCAGGCCTAGAGGTTGGTCACAAAGAAGTTGGGCCAGCTTGGCCCGCTCCGGTATGCGTAGTTCGACGACCGGCTGGACATAACCTTCTTGCGCCTCTCCTGCCTCACCACCGAATTGTCTGTCGATATCCCAGGTCGGACGATTTTTGAAGTAGTACTCGCGGTATTCTTGCCGCACGTCCTTCCTTTGCTTCGCCTCCAGGAGCTTGATCTGGTTCGTGAGGCTCCGTACTTCCTCCTCGCACTCCTGTCCAGCAATCCGGTACGCACCACCTTTAAGCTGCTCCCTCTTCTCTCGTAGGGCCTCAATCTCAGGGTCAGGCGTCATTTCTTCCCAGACCTCGTCGGGAACCATGTCTCTCGTGGCGCGGGGGTCATGCCACATGCCCACTTGTGTGAGCTCCAAGATGAGTTTATTCTGGAGCTCCTTTTGAAGAGCGGAATTCACAAGGTCCCACTCTACCGCCATGTTGAGGTAGGCGCCGAAGAAGGTTGTCCATCGCGGGTCATGGCGCATCACCTGATCACGGACTGCATCCGGCGCCGAGCCTAGAACCTCACTTAGTATACTTGCTCAGCAATCGAGGAATGAGACGTACCGTTCAGGTCATTGGCTCTCCACCTCCGCCAGGCCCGCGCCGTAAGCGCACGTTGCATACCGGCATCCAGCGACTGATGCTTGATGTCTTCGTTGAAAATGTGATAAGGGAGAGCCTCGTCTGGAGATGCCCCCGAGCCATCGACCCGACGGAAGACAGGTTTCTTTAGCCACTCGTCCTTCCATCGAAGTGGAGTACACTGAGCTGGGGCCTGGTTCTTGACCATAAACACACGTTCTGCGCTCGTCAAGTGCGGTGACGCGAAGGCATTGTCATCGAGCGCAAGACCGACCATATGGGTGACGGGACAGAACAGCAACACGTCACTGGCTAGCAAGAAGTAGATGGTTCTTCCGAATATGTTAGAGAAGCGTAAAGACAGGAATAGGCGTGGACCACTCACGGCCTTGGCTTGCGATCCTCACCCTTATGGTGGATTAATTTCATGACCAATACGTGGACGTCTTTGTTGGTCTCGGGGTCTCGGACAACCGTCAAGAGGATATCTTCGTAGCAAAGTGCTTTGGGACGTCCGCGCGTCCGGTTCGATGCTGCGGCCATTTGCGTGATCAGGTGGGATTCTTGCTCACAATCCTCATCCTCTTCGTCGTCGTCGGGCTGACGGAGATGCCGAAGAGCTTCTGGCCCAAAAACTGCCCTGCTTCTAGAGGCCGCTTTCTCTCATTGTACACAAACTCGCCAGAGCGCCCCCCAGTGTAGCCAAGGAAGAGGTATAGTGTTGGTATCTGCGCGCGCCGCCGTTCGTGAGGCAAGGCTCGTGTATCGCGGGCGATGTTAAAAATCAAGAGAATCTGCGCGGCGCGGAGCCCAACGACCTCTTTGCCGTCGGCATTCGGCGGTTGAAGCTCGTAGAAAGGAACGAGGATGGTGTCGTGGTACTACAGAGCAATTAGCCACGTGGAAGCGCCCAGGAGATGCAGGGGGTGGTACCTTTTTAACCTCCCTATTGTCGTTTGTGTCCACCCGACGGCCATTCACAATGTCGTACAGCTGTTTGAATTGGCGCCAGTATTGCCAAGAAGTGCCTTCCGATTTGATGTTGAGTGTGTTGCACATCCAATCGAGGTGATCCATCATCATAGGGCGATCGACTTCCGTCCCGATGACGTCCCTCCATGATTTAACTGTATACTTGCTCTTTCCACCTCCGTAGTGCACAAGAAATGTTAATCTTCGTTTCCTCAGCCAATGCAGGCTGAAGGTGCTGGATCTTGCTCAGTTCCTTACGGTGCGCGGCACGCTCGTCAGCCGAGAGAACCCTTGGTCGCTGCGTCTTCTGGGCTCGCTTGCCGACAAACGACCGGACGAATTCTGAATGACGGCCCAGGTAGCCACCAGCTACCGGACGGTCCGTGGCAGCCATTGCCCTGCGGATCGGAGGACGGGTGAAAAGAGGAGAGTGGCCCGTGGGCGTAGACGAGGGAGCAACACTACCAAGATAGGGAACGTTGGACTCTGGGGATCATTAGAGAGAGACACAAGTGGTAAAACGAGTGGAAGACTGGCGATAGGAGCGTGTGAGCGTGCCATTTTGACTGCTGACTGTAGGCGCCAGAAGTGGCTGTCGTGCGACCAACAAGCGCCCGGATTCAGGATTGCGGAAAATGATGCCTGGACCATGGCCAATGAAGTGGGGGGCCGCCAAGGCTGGGTGTTGGCTGTTGGGAAAGTACAGGGTACATATGAGAGACCAGGACCCCGCACTGTCGAGCCCACTAAAGACGGCGGCACGCGCCAGCCAAATTCGGCGGCCAGAACAGCGAGTTCTCGAGTTTGTCTGTATTGTATTGTATTGTATTGTACATGCAGTGCAAACACTAGCAGGTTCCTCCGTCAAGGACTTGGATGTTCGGGAACCTGCCCGCTCCGTCTGCATAAGATTTTGTGAAGTGTCCTCGGCAACTTCAAGCGACGCTCAAGCGTTGCAGTGTAGGCAATGGGGACGGCCGCCAAGTCCGACCGACAACATAGACAAACAGGGGATAGGAATCCAAGGCAAACGGCCAAACCGGGTAGCTGGAGCGAAAGGTCGTTTCATCCGTATATTCGGCACCAAAACTTCCGCTTGGCAATACACTCAGAAACAAAAACCTTGGGAAGTGCAACTGCCGATGATCTAGAGGAACCTGCGATGCTGCCCTCCCTGCACACTGCGGGAAATGATACTACAATACAATTTATTAACGCCCGGCGGGAAAACCGAAAGGGCAACTATTACAATCTGACTAGTTATACGTTTCCCAAGATATGCCCTAATCTCGTCGAAGCCCATACAAAAGTCATTCTAGTTCATGTTCTCTCTTGTACCATTTCTCTGCGGGTTCTCGTGGGTTAGTAGGGTTGTTAGTAGGCTGGCTGAAGGCGATTCTCCAAGTGTTCAATGTCCTATCTTCGGCGGCTGAAGCAGTGCCTGCTGTCCGTGGCACGAGGTGAAGGGTGTGGGTTGGGTGTGTTGTGGTGGGTTGGGTGTGTTGTGGTGGGTTGGGTGGTTTAGTCGGCCTGCGGTTGGTTCGTGTCAAGGCGCCCTGTGGCCATTGCGAACCGTATGGTTGCCCGAACGGCTGCCATGTTGGGAGTCCAGTCTTTCTTATCCGATGGCGATTTCCCTCCTAGATAGAACGAAATGTTGCTTCTGTGGGTGTCTGTGCATTCGAGCATCTCCGTTGGGTATGCCGTCCACTTTCTGCATCGGAAGAGGAAGTGGTCTACTGTCTCTGTTGCTTGCCCGCATGCGCACTGATCTGCCGGTGCTGCTCCGATTCGGTGGAGGTAACCGTTGAGTCTTGCCATGCCTGTTCTGAGCTGAGCAAGTAGCCCGCCTCTTTCGTGACAGGTGGTCGTACAACAGTTTGGTGTGTTTGCCTGGTAGTGCTGCATCGACTCGCTTGGAATGAGCTCCGACTTTGTGTGGCAGGTGACTGCTAGTGCCTCTGTGGACCATGCTACGTTGAGCGTTGTTGAGCGTGTCCGGGGCGTATGCGTTTGCGGAGTGGCACCCTGTCGGGTAGCCTCTTTAGCCTGCCCCTTGGCGATTTCCCAAAGCTTGTCCTCTTCGCCCGCAGGGAGCCACCGTATTGCTACTATATTCCCGTTCCTGCGTAGTGCTCGGATTGACTCGTAGATGTGGCAGATGTGGTGTTGCCCAGACTGCTGTCTGGGCTGCCGGAGGGTGAGAACGGCCGCTTTATTGCGTGTTGAAAAGGCGAACCGGCTAGATACTCCGGCAAAGCGCAAGAGATGGATCAAAGAGGGAGATGCCGACACTGCGAGGCGGTCTCTCGCGCAGCTTCCTGGCTGGAAAAGCTATCTCGACTCGAGCAACCGTGTGAGAGGCGTGTCACGATTCGATTTCGGAAACCCCCGAGTCACACCAGAGCGAGGCGTCTGGATCAAGTGACGCCAAGTTCTCCCGCGGCTGAGAGATCTCCCCTATCTGACTGGGGAGGACGGCTAACGCAGGTTGTAGGTAAAACATCATGCACTTTGCAAGGGCAATAGTGCCGCTGGCAATAGACTCTGAAACTAAATAGCCAGACGATCCTTGCAATGCATCTATCTTGTTTCTATCGCCTCGATTGCCGTCGTCCAGGCTTCGTGACTGCCTCCGACATCAAAACGATCTTCAAATTCCTCTCCATTTTCGTGTTCCGCTCGGCACAATAGGGCAAGCCCCCCTGCAGTGCATAGTTTGATGGATAACCCAAGCCTTGGGAGATGATCACGAATTAGAGCGAACAAAGACCTCCAGTGGCCAATTCCACCCGAAACTCCTACTCGGACCAAAGTAACGCTTTGGAGTGTTGCTTTGTGCCTCACGATTAAAGCCCCAAGATCCTGTACGCTACAATATGCCCTGTAGAGACCTAGGGATTGTAGATTCGGTAGTTGAAGCTTCGGTGCGAGCTGTTTGAACCGGTCAACTTGTGTGCCGAAGTCGACGGGTTTGATGACCAGATCCAGTTGTGTGAGGTGTCGAAACACACCGATAAATGCTGATAAGTCGTCCGCCCATCGGTCCCCAGCACCCCTCGTTGCCTCGGCGGATACATTTAGTGTGAGCTCCGTGAGGCTTGGAAGGAGGTTCTTGTAGTATTGGAAATGCGACTCCGAGGATCTGAGAATGTCTGGCACAATCGCCTCCCTAGAGAGGACACCAGCTGTGATGGCAAGGCTGCTAAGAGTGATACCACTCGTAGCGATGGCTGTAAGGGTGATGCGAAGGACTTGGCCCAGAAACGGAACCTCCTCGTAATCGTTCAGGGCGTTTGTTGGCGGTAGACCTGTTTGTCGGCCATGCGCTAGTGCACCCCAGGGCCGGTGCATGTTGCTAATGACGACAGCCTCGATGTTGGGAAGAGATATCAGCGCCTGCGTGATGTAGGCCTGCGCAAGGCCGGACACGATTATGTGTTCCTGCTCTTCCCACAGTGACGTATAAGCCACCTTATCCAAAGGCGCCTCATACGAGTCCTGAGACGAGAGACTCCCTTCATCGGTCCCCTGACCTTCCTCTCCAGGGCTTTGGTCCTCCTCCTCGCCGGATGAGTGTGCATCATCTATGCTGCCCACTAAAGCTGCGGGAGGGCATCGACCTTCTTGTATGGCCACTAATATGTCGCCTTCATGCCGTGCAATATGAAAGCTTGAATCTGGGAACTCCACGAAATGATCCGTACAGAGTTCTAGGGTTCTCACAGCAGGGCCAAAGTCTGGATGTCGCGCAATCTCCACGAGGTTTTCGAGGCTGAGCCTTGAGAGCATTGTGTAGCGAGTCTGGAAGTACCGGCTGATGGAAGCTGGCAACGTAGCCAATTTTGCATATTTGGACGTCAACCGGAGGGCGGAGAAGCCTTGGGCGTCTAGCCCGCCAAATATGATAGCCAGCACCTCGTTAGGAAGCCGAAGAAGTCCCACCATTGTATCTGAGAGAATCCTTAAAGGTATGTTCGAGTAGAATATAGATTACAGCTGTGCAAGCCTTGAGGGCAATGTATCGTAGTGGGTTAAATGGGTGTTCGGCTGAGCTTTGGGCGGGGTCAGGCAGTGTTGTCTGCCTAAGTTTTCAACCGGCTTAACTTCGGATCAAAGACGGTCAAGGGGCTGAGGGGCTGCAGGCAGGCTGCAGACGGGGCGCGCGGGGGCGCGCCCAAGCCAATCATTAGAACTAGGGGCAAGGAGCCAATCAGGAGGGGAACGCTCAGTGTTCCTGAGAAAAGGGAACGACAGGAACGTCGAACGTTCCAAACAATCCAGGTACGCAGGTACCCAGGAATTAGATAGCTATATAGTCACTCGTTCTGAAGAGTTCTGGGAGTTCCTCAATAGTCAATGCAAGTCAGTACATATCTGCTGCAAGAAACTGATTGAGACAAGCACTTGTTGTGAACCTTTCGGCTTCACTGGCCCGGGCGATTCAAGATTGACGTTGGTCGGCCTTCCGGTCGTGCCAAGAGGTAAGTGGTTGAGATTTGATGGCTGTGGGATGTAAACACATCGCTGCCGGCTTCGATTGGAGACGAGGAACAGGACATAGCAAACCGACTCTCCTGCCAGCGTTTTCTACAGGAGATGATGCGCTCCAATGACGGGCATCGACTACCCGTAGAGGAGACAAGACGAGGTAGCATTCCGGCTTTATTCTTGCCCCCCAATTTCATCGAACCATTAACCTCGGACAGGCACCCGCGATGCTACCGTCATTACCTTCGCTGAAGGTGGTATCGACTGCTGCAATAGATGATGCGATCCAAGGACACGTGGATCAGCAACTCGTACCCGCTCATCTGGGACACCAGCTTGCAGAAGAAGCGGCATACAACGCTATCCTCAGCGCATGAGGCTCCTCTTCGACTCCTTCCAGCACGCCGCCCCCGGCTTTGACGAGCTCGGCGCCGTCCGGGGCGGAAGCGGGCGCACTGCGGCGCACTACGCTCAGTGCGAGGGCCTGAGCTGCTCAGCATGCATGGTACGCGCGTCTCTATATACTTGCACGTACTCCAACGACTGGTACTCACAGTTTTTGTAGTGGGGTAGTTATGTACGGAGTAGATAGGTACCTAGCTCTGTCAAAGTGGAGCATGAGGCGGTTGGAAGATACAGAGGAGCCAGTTACAGAACTGCCCACGTGAGATTGCGCATTGGGGATCCATGCGAGAATCATGCGAGGGAAGAGCCTCCGTTCGGTTGAGCTGGGGTTCGGATTGGGTGGTGGCAGCAAACCTGGTCGTCCTCAAGGCGCGTCGGTATTAGTCACGTACTACGGTAGCTCAATCAAGCAAATCAAACAGTTTGTCTAAAGCTGTGAGTTAGCCGGGTCTGCCCCGCGCAGCACACCAGATTGCGGGGAGACTTCAGTGACGGGCCAATCACCCTTTTTTTTTTTCAGGTGCCGTCACTCCATACGGAGGTCAACACGGGGATTTCGGACCGTGGTGAGCAAGGTGGCGTCAAGCGCCCCGCATTGGAGTAAGCTGTGATATGATTCGTGGCATCCAACGACTGAGGGGCGAATAATCGTAAGTACCTTTGGACGGGGAGAGACTACACCGATGTGCGTCCATCAACGCCTCGTGTCTCCCAGCAGGCAGGCACCTTAAAGTATTTAGCACTTCTAGCAGCATTTTGCTCGCTCGGGTTTGCAATCGCCAGTTTATCTATCGCCGACTTCCAGCATGTCGGGTCTTAATGGATACCACTAACTCAGCTCCATCCAAACAGAGCATTGCCATCGCAGTGCCTGTTGTGGTGCTCGTCGTGGCAGCCACTGCCGTCGGTCTCCGATTTTACACCCGCTACGCTCTAGTCAAGCATGTCGGTCCCGATGACTGGGCCGTGGCCGTGGCATATGTAGGTAATTTCTCCCATCCCCTCTCGTTCAATGCTGGCTTGTGATCCTAAACACCCTCTCAGACCCTTACTTTTGCGTGTGGGATTTCTATAGCGCTAAGTAAGTTGGCACCGTGATAGTTCGCTCCAATATCATTACCTACCTGGTATTTACAGAGTGTCAGATACCGCAAATGGCCTCGGTCTTCATGTTTGGGCGTTGCAACCAGGCGATATGAAGAGCTTTATGAGAGTCCGTCCACTCCTCTCCTACTATCAGCCTCCCTTCCTTCCACTAATTTCCTTTCCCAGACGCTCTATGTTTCTGTGGTCCTGTATCGCGCAGCCCTGGTGGCCGTGAAGGTCTGTTTTCTGCTGCACTATTTGCGAATCTTTCCTCTTGGAATCGTGCGAAAATTTTGTTTTGTCTTGCTAGCTCTCGTCGCAGTATGGGGCATATTGCAGTTGCTGCTTGTCATCTTCCAATGCCGACCTGTCTCGGGTTTCTGGGATAAGACCGGCAATCCCGTATGTTTACCCCTGGCGCCGCTATGGTATATCCACGCAGCTGGAAACATCGCAACCGACATTGCTATCATTGCTTTGCCGCTTCCAGTTCTGAACACTTTGCATCTTCCCTTCTATGAAAAAATTCTGGTTCTTGGTGTCTTCAGCCTCGGTTTTTTGTAAGTTCGGACCCCATTCTCATCTATGATCTTCTGGCGGACACATCGAAGAGGGTACCTAGACTGACGTTTGGACAATCAAAAGCACATCCGCCATCTCAATTATTCGGCTGCAGTTTCTGGGCTCGAAGCCACCTGCAGACGTCACTTTCGCTTATGCGACCATCGGGAGCTGGTCCATTGGCGAGCTGGGTTGCGGCATCGTCTGTGTTTGTCTGCCAACTCTTCGACCGCTCATTTCGAAGCATTTCCCGACTAGATGGACAGAGCGGGAAATGGAGCCAATGCCTGACAGCGGTTCGGGTGATTAGTCATTAATGCGAGGAACTGACGCATCAGACTCGTTACGCCAAAAGGCACGCACAAGTTGACAGACTGCAAGTAGCCAGTCCTGATGTGATTAGGAGAGCGTAGTTGCCTATATACCAGAAGCGGCTAGCCTCGTCCCGACAGTCTGGAACCGAGATTGTATAACGCCAGGCAGCCAACACAAATATGGACCCCGCCCACCGGACCAAGCAGATTCAGAGCAGCCGGTCGATTTCCTGCAAGCGATGCCGTCCAGCCGTTGCGTCTGCGAGAAATAGCGAGTTCTTCCTTCAGCGCGATGGTGCGCTGCCGGATGTATTCTTGGACCCACTGCTGCGATGAGGCAAGGCAGGCGAACTCGTCGTCAAATACGACATCACTGGAGAGCTATAGAAAGCCCATGGAACTTATACTTCCGTACTTGGGTATGTGAAACTGGGGGCATGTCAGGGTAAGTTTGCCTATCATTCCGTTCTGGCGGGTGCATTCATCACATGAGGTGCTGGGCACGCTCGGCACGATGGGCTCCTAAGGTCGCGTCCTCAACTGAAGGTCTTCGATCAATCGCCACAGCTGGTAACACAGCAGCGGCAGCATGATGAGTCCATTTCAAATCAAAGCATCGAGTTGATCCGAGGGCATCATCGGCCGGCATTTTCAACAGGTATGCAGTTGCTGTTGGCCATGCTAGATTTGTTCGTCGAGCATTGAGCGAGCAACACTGAGGCTGTGCTGTGCTCTGAGGTGACGTTGTCTAAATCTTAGAACGGTTCTCGACACTTCGGGAAGTCCCCATGACAGCATTTCCTCTTTTCTCCAGAATGGCCTCGAAACGACGCCGAAAAAGATATCGTAATGCGGATTGCGATACTGTGTTTATGACGGGACCTCTCAGGCTCTGTGGTTCGTCTGACTCGAATAACCTTAATCGAGAACGTTCTTGCGGAGTCGTTGACACCACCAGGCGCTTCTACCACTCTCCAGGTGATGCCAGAGTGATGCAAATTTGCTGATGCTCGCAATAGTTGAGGGTATACCGAAACTGCGAGTAGCTATAGACCACGAGCATATAAAATATCGAGACCTTCACCTCTAGCCTGCATTTTCACCGGCAAAATGCAAGCATCGCGCAGACTGATCACACGCGCTCGTCCAACACTTCGATTCAAGCAACCGTCACTTCTCTTGCAAAAGAGTATCTTACCATCTCAACGCGACATGTCGTCTCTTAGGCACCCGCGCTTCTCCCACACCGGTGCAGCCGCGCCCGGCTTCTCGTCGCTGTTCCGCATGCTGGACGACTTTGACCGCTACGCGTCACAGCAGCTCGGCAGCACCCAGGGCAGCACCAGCGTGACGGCCTTCTCGCCCAAGTTCGACGTGACCGAGCAGGAGAACGGTTACGTGCTGCAGAGCGAGCTGCCCGGCGTGGCTCCCGAGAACGTCGAGATTCAGTCACCGACGACCAGACCCTCGTCGTGCGCGGCCACTCAGAGCGCAAGCACACCGAAGGCGACCCGGCTCTGCTCGAGGCCCCCACCGAGCAGAAGAAGATCGAGGGCGGCGAGGGCGGATGGAAGAAAGACACCGGCGTCGCCAAGGGCAAGGAGAACGGCGAGGGCCAGGTTGCTAAGTCTAAGCCTCGATACTGGCTTAGCGAGCGGTCCTATGGCGAGTTCTCCCGCGTCTTCACCTTCCCGGCTACCGTCGACCAGGACAACGTCCAAGCCAAGTTCAAGGACGGCATCCTGGACATCACCGTTCCCAAGGCCGAGAAGAGGGGCGGCAAGAAGATTACCATTCACTAAATGGGAGGATTCGGCTGGGAAGATGATAATGGATTGGAGTGCTAAGGATTATGAGATTTTATGATGGTTGGAATGTAATGATTAAATGAATTCGGTCCCCCAAGATGTAAACTCGAGGACATACAAGGTGTTCGAACCCGTCTGGTACTGCCAACGCCCAGGCGCCGGCCACCTTCTCGTAACCCGCCGTGATTGGGCCAGCCTTTGCTGGACATCCTGGAATGAGACCTCCTCCTCAGCCCAGGTATGAGATAGGATGGCGTAGGGCGGGATGGCGGAGGGCAGGATGCCTTGGCCCTGAAACTCGACGAGGTGGAGCTTGGTGGTGTGGAGGAGACGCATTTCTGGTTTCTGTCGGGTGGTGGTGGACCACGACGGTGAGAGTTGAGTTGGGTTTTGTCTCACCGCTCAGCCTTGCCTTGGGTCGGGCTTGCCTGACATAGCATGTGCCCGACTCCCTGCCAATGGGAGGTGAGCCCAGAAAAAATCGCCATCTGCCAACGCTTCTCGCAGCGCTAGCAATCCATGATCACCCTGCCCGCAGTCTTCCGGGGTTCATAGAGTTCGGACAGCTTGCTGCTTCCTGCCTTCCAAGCTCTGCTGCCGTGCCTGCTTGTCTGCCTGCTGCTGGCAGGGAGGCATCGGTCCGCCAACCTGCGTACGACCCACCATCGCACGGCGATGTGGGGCTCCGGCAACGTAGGGCTTCAGTGGGAGCAGTCCCGGCCGGTCCGCAGTTAAGGCAGCGCAGACACATACCTTGCGCTATAGCGTGACAATTTTTTTCCACGCTGACCGGTGCAATAGTCGAAGTTGACGCGACAGCCATGTCGTCGCGCTGGTGGCGGCTGCTTCACTGACCCCGCAGCCGACCACCCCGACGGCTCCCCGCACGTCTCCACAATATGACGCAATTCCCGAATCATCCACTCCACAAGCCAGGAGGTCTTCGACCCTTGTTGCCGGGACTTGGAGATCGTCGATGAGGGCATCGACCCTTTTCTAAATGCTGCGAGAACTTTGTTCGGTCAATAATGCAGGGCATCATTCCCGAAAAAGACCAGATGTTGCCGTTCTCGATCATGTCAGCAGGTCGTTCGGATGAAGATTGATGCGCCGCGGCTCCTGCACCGCTGGGCCACTTCAAGGGCCGGAAAGACCCGCTAAGCACGCGGAACGCCAAGGCGACCCAGCTACAAATCTAGCTCTCTCGTCATCGCGAACTTCATGAGGCACACGCGTTGGGTACCTCAAAACCTGCCTAAATTCACGTCCATCAGCATCCTTTGCCCTTGGCCTAGCCGTCATCCTCATGAAGCATGGAGCTAGCGGATGGTCCCTCAAACCGTCATCTCCACCGCCCTGCTTTGAGCTTACCTCGGCCGTTCAAGCTGACAAAGACTCGGCGATTCGTGTGCGCCATGAGCATTCCCCTCCCCACTTTTCGCCTTGCACACCCACTGACCTTCTCCAGAGCATGCCACCGACACGTCCCCCTGAGCGATCGCTCGAGCGCCTCGACAGCCTCCCCGAAGCATCCTTCGACGCGGCAAACAAGCAGCATGTGGACATTTGTCTCCGAAATACGCGCTGCGACGTCCTCGCACAGATCAGGAGATGGGCCAACGGAGACGGCGGGCAACGGATATACTGGCTCAAGGGAATGGCTGGCACGGGCAAGTCCACGATCGCGCTGACGGTGGCCCGCGAATACAGCGCCAAGGAGCGGCTCGGCGCGAGTTTCTTTTTTTCGAGAGGCGGGGACGATCTTGCGTCCACACGCAGGTTCGCTGCAACGATCGCCGTCCAGCTTGCGGAGGTGTCACCGCAGCTTCGCAGGCACATTGCCGATGCTGCGGCCTCTACTCGCCGCATTCACGGGCTCGGCTTGTACGACCAATGGGAGAAGCTCGTTCTGCGGCCGCTGGCGCAGCTGGGCAGAGAGGCGTTCCCGCACCCACTCATCGTCGTAGTGGACGCACTGGACGAGTGCGACAACGACGACGACGTCTCGCTCTTGATTCGATGCATGGCAGCGGCGGTGGCCGTCGAGCACATCAATATCAGGGTATTCGTCACAAGCCGACCAGACCAGCCGATCAGCATCGGCTTCAACAGTATCGCCGCCGAGGCACACCAAGACTTCATCCTTCACGATATCGAGCAGTCGATCGTCGATCAGGACCTAGCGGTCTATTACGAATACCAACTGGGACAGATGGTACGGACCTCCGGCCTGGATGCGGCCGTTCTCCGGGATGGCGTTATCGAGAAGCTGGCCAAGAAATCATGCAGATTGTTCATCCATGCGGCCACGGCATGTCGCTTTGTTCGCGAAGGAGGGCCTCTCGCCGGCGAGCGGCTTGCCCACCTAATCTCGGCCGAGCGCTTGCCGGCCAGAACAGGGACAGAGCTGGACCGAATGTACACGACCGTCCTGGAATACTCTCTGAATGCCCAGTTCGACATGGAGGAGACGGCTAGAGTGCAGGAACTGTTCGGCCGTATTGTGGGTTCTCTTGCGGTGCTCTTCGATGCACTATCACCTGACAGCCTTGCCATGATGCTCGCCGAGCCAAAGGGAAAGATCACGTCGACGCTTCGCAGTCTTCATTCGGTTGTGGATGTTCCGGAACAGGAGGGCAGGCTGATCCGGTTTCTTCACCCGTCCTTCCGCGAATTTCTTCTAGATCCACGGAGATGTTCCCACACGATGTTCCGTATTGACTCCAAGACGGCGCACAGGCAGCTGTTAGACTGCTGTCTGAGGGTCATGGCAGATCATCTCGGTCGGAACATGTGTGGCCTCGGGCGACCGGGAATCCGGGTGGGCGACATTCCCCGGTCAGATGTGGACAGCAAGGTCCCTTTTGCTGTCCAGTACGCCTGTCGGTATTGGTTCTATCATCTAGAGCAGGGTGGTGTCGACCTTCGAGAGCATCCGGGAATTGCGGATCTTCTGGAGACTCGATTCCTCTTTTGGGTTGAGGCTCTTGCGCTAATCGGTCGGCTAGCTGATGGGATCACTATGATCCGGCTTTTAGAGACGAGACTGCCCGTGAGTATACCGCATATCTTGTACGATGCTTATGGTTGATAGAATGCAGAGGAGCACTGTGACTGGGTCTCGAGCCGTACTCAATACTATGAGGGCTGAGTCCGGCCCTGGATACGAACATAATCCCCCGCCTCTGAGTACAATGATTTACGATGCGAAGCGATTCCTGCTGAGCCACAGCTCGATCATCGAGGGGGCTCCGCTTCAGGCATACTGTTCTGCTCTCGTGTTCAGTCCCGAAGCGAGCATTATTCGGCGGCTCTACATGCGGCAGCTCCCGGAGTGGATCATACGCGCACCGGCGCTCTCTGAAGACTGGAGTGTGCATCTGCAGACACTAAGCCATCTGACCGCGGTCCACGCCGTCGCGGTCTCGTCGGACGGCCGGCTCATCGTGTCGGGCTCTGGGAATAACACGCTCCGTTATAGCGATCATATGGTCCGCGTATGGGATGCGGCTACGGGCGCCGAGCGGCGTGTGCTGCAAGGCCATTTGGACTCGGTCAACGCCGTCGCGTTCTCGCCGGACGGCCAGCTCATCGTATCGGGCTCTTGCGACAAGACGGTCAGGGTATGGGATGCGGCCACGGGCGGCGTGTGCTGCATGGCCATTTGGACTGGGGCAACGCCGTCGCCTTCTCGCCAGACGGCCAGCTCATCGTGTCGGGCTCTGACGACAAGACGGTCCGGGTATGGGATGCGGCCACGGGGACCGAGCGGCATGTGCTACAAGGCCATTCGCGCCCGGCCCGCGCCGTCGCCTTCTCGCCGGACGGCCAGCTCATCGTGTCGGGCTCTGACGACAAGACGGTCCGGGTATGGGATTCCGCCACGGGGGCCAAGAGGCGTGTGCTGCAAGGCCATTTGGACTCGGTCATCGCTGTCGCGTTCTCGCCGGACGGCCGGCTCATCGTATCGGGCTCTGACGACAACACGGTCCGGGTATGGGATGCGGTCACGAGCGCCGAGCGGCGTGTACTGCAAGGCCATTCGCGCCCGGTCAGCACCGTCGCCTTCTCGCCGGATGGCCGGCTCATCGTGTCGGGCTCTCGTGACAAGACGGCCCGCGTATGGGATGCGGCCACGGGTTCCGACCAGCACCTGCTTCCGATAGATACCGATCTACGGTTTCTCTCCTTTTCCTCTTGTGGTAAACATCTTGTTACCGATCGTGGAACCTTACGGTTGCCTTACTCCGACTGCCGATGTCCGCATCACATCTTTGCCGCAAGGTCTTGGGTTACCGACAATGGCGAAGAACTACTCTACCTCCACCCAGACTATCAGGACTCATTTGGGTTTGTTTCGAGCACCGTCGTCGTTTACACGGGCCGAGTTTCACATGCTCTGCAGTTGGATTTATCAAGAGCGAGCGACATACTATCGTCTGCATAGGGGAGCATCTCCTACGATACTTGCCCATTCTTTGTTCTTCTATCTTTGCCCCTTCTAGGGGTCCTGGGGGCCACGTTCAACTTATACTCAGTGCTACGCCCGAGGAAAGGTTCTCGTACCTTCGATATTCAGCCGCACGCCTGCGCCATCGTGAACCACCTCCCACTTTTCTTCAACATGTCAGGTCTGACGTTCCTCCGCTCCAGCGTCTGCCACACCTATTACTTCCGACCGACTTTTCCGATTGTCGTTGATGCAAACGCCCTGCCATGAATCCGAAACGAACGTACCAAGATGAACAACCGTCTGCGAGCCTCCCGAAGCGGTCAAGAACCTTGGACACCGCCTCCAATGGCGGCATTTATCCAAACCACGATGCGCACTCTCGACTTGTGCACGGAGATTACACAATCGCCTGGATCTGCGCACTTCCCTTAGAATTGGCGGCATCGCGTGCCATGCTGGACAAGGAACACTCACTGCCACCCAACCAAGCTGGCGACGACAACGCCTACGTGCTTGGACGCATCGACCAGCACAACGTCGTCATGGCATGCCTGCCGGGACAGTACGGAACGAACAACGATATCGTGCAGGAAATGGGAGAGAGCTTGGTGCAAGTCCTGTTGGTTACTCGGGTGGTGAGTGGATGGGACTGGATGGGAGTTGCTGACAATCCATGATGAGGGGAAACCCATGGAATCGAAAAGGCCAGCATGAGCATGCTGCACCAGAGGCCCAGACTCTCTCAGCCTGCCACCACAGCCACAAGGTTGGATCAACCGGACAATGGCACGTCACCAACGCGCGGGAACAGAATTCTGCTACACACCAGAAAACATAAGAAGAAGCAGAGCAGTAACTGACGGAACAGGCTTCGTGTTCGGACTAAGATGTTGAGAGGATCCCAGAGTCGCGTGATCTCGCAGTTTCGTAATCAAAGTAGAGTACCTTATGATGAGCCAAGCATCAAGGTCCGAAGCGGATGCTCCAATACTATAACAACCTGGGTGCTAAGTAAGGTAAGACAGCTATGTTTTCACATGTAATTACTTGAATTAAGGTGCCTAAAGGCCAAGATCACTCGACAACCCCGCCGTGCCGTCACTCCGCGGAAGACGAGCCGATTCTCCCCTCCCAGAACACTCTCGAAAACTGCAGGCAATCCCGAAACTGACATTCAAGGTAGACACCTCCTCGGACGTCACTGGGCATAATATTGGGCCTGTAACTGTCACGCGCGCGGCCGTTGGCTCGCTCCAACACCATGGTCAACATGTAGGCCACCACCCGAGTGATGCCCGCCACGCATGCGTCGTCAAACATGGCCGACGCGTCCCCGAACCGAGATAAGAACGACGCGATCCGGCTCCCCACGTAGGCGCCGTCAAAGCCGGGTACGGGCACGACGTCGGGCTGCGTGAAGTAGCGGTGGCACCAGACGTCCAGCCCGGGCCAGCGTCCGCCCTCGGGGGTGTGCTCCGGGAACAGGAGCTCGGCGGCGGCCGAAACACTGCGACCCCTTATGCGCGGGACGACGGTCCGTTGCAGGTAGCTCAGCACCATCTCGTTGACGAGGTCGTACAGCGGTTCCGCCCAGGGGTCGATGAACTCGAGGATCGGTGCGCTCAGACGGTGGGGGGTCATGTCGTACCCACTGGGAGTAACCAGCCTCAGCTCGTCGGCGTTGCGAAAGACGCGGATTGCGTTGATCTCCTTCGGCCTCAAGACGTGGTCGCTCCGGTCGTAGGGGCCAAGCCAGTCGGCCTGTGGCGGCGGCGGCGGTGTCAGAGGCTGGATGTTGGGGTTCTCGGGCACCGTCGACCACTCGCGAAGCAGCTCGATCCCCGAGAAGTCGAAGCCCTCTTGCAGCATGCGCACGAACGTTTCATCTGGAGTCTCCTCCTTCTTCAAGATCCGTTCCGAGCCCTTGAACGCGGTCCGCGGGAAGTAGGTGTTCACCGTGAAGAGGAGAAAGGAGCGAGCGGCGGTGCGGTCGTCGTCGAAACCGAAGCGGCCGAACGCGTATTCCCCCCGGGGGATGTGAAGCCACACGCCGTCCTCGGACCACTGCCGCTCCGCCGAGCGCTGGTCCTTCCATCGGAGCGCCATGGACCTAGCCGCGGCGAGGTCGACAAGGCCTGCTGCCGAAAAGAGCGAGCGGGAATCTACAATTGGCTCGGCCACCACTGCAATCTCGTCCTCTGACCGTTTGTCGTAGTAGTCCCAATCATAGCGGTTGATGACAAAGACGCCATTCGCGGCCGTCTTGTCGTCGTTGAAGGTGCTTCCGCTACCGGATTCGTAAGGAGAGCCGGAAATCCAGAGGATCTTGTCGACTTCCCTCTCGGGGTCGACGTCGGAGTGGGCGAGAAACCAGGCCACCACGCCCTGGGTATCCAGGTCAATTAGCTGAAAGGCATTCCATACCCCGTTGCGCGCGGCAACGTTGAACTCGATGGGTTGGGCCTTGACGGTCCCGGATGCTCGGGGTCGGACCGTGGGAAAGCCTTGCACGGGCACCGATGCGCCGTTCCAGATGTTGTGCAGCGCCCCGAAGCAGACGCACCCGGAGACCACAGAGATGGTGGCGTGGGGGCTTGGAGAGGCAGCCATGGCGAAAGTGGTGTGTTGACAACTCCTCTTGGTCGGGGAACCATGCTGTTGAAAGAAGGATGTCGTCAGATATTTAAGCACATGCCGAGCATGGGTGTGGTGTTGCAAGGGACCCGCTTCAGCCCCGCGCTTCCAGGCAACCATCCACCACCGGACCAGGATCTCACCAGCTTGCCCACCGTTCGCACGTGTGATTGATGGCTCAAGAGCGCGTCGAGATGGAGCGCCGACTAGCTGCTGGGATAAAACGGTGTATGGCTGCCGACACCGAGCGGCGCGTAACCGAAGGTTGGTTGGAGGCCCTTCCACACGGCCGAAGCCGCAGTGTCGACCGCGTCTTGCAGCAGGCCGTCGGAAAAAAAAGGCTGACACACCGGCGCAGCTTCCTCGCTCACACTGTCTCCTTTTGTAATCTGCAGTTTGTCAAGAGGGCGAAGCACCTCGCAGGAAGGCCAGCCGCCCGTGTGCCTCTCCTTAACGGACCCGTCACCTTCCTCCTCCTCGGTCAATTAACACCTCTTGCAATCGAAATCGTACAACGGCTTTCGCTGCAGTCCTCGTAGCGTCGTCGCACTGGTCGGTTTTGCCGCCAAGACTCTTGATTTCGCCCTCCCAGAACTGGGCAGGGGCGGGGATGCCCTGTCTGTTCTTCAGTTAATACGCGTGTACTGAATGGATTCGATGTGGAGAGCGTCAAGCCGTTCCGGTCCGATGGTTGGGGCAGGCAGCAACCAGCTTAGGTGTATCCATAGCGCTACCTAAGGCAAGTCGGTCGCGGTGTCGCCAAGCCAGTGTGTACCAAGGTCAAAGCCAGGTAGTTAAACGGAAATCCTTCGGCTTTACTCTGGTTCATGAACCGCGCCTGTGGCTCAACTATTTCTACTCCAGCTCATCCCTCTAGGGAATCGAACTCTGCACGCTCGCCTTTTTCATCGTCTTTGGCGCCGTCTTGTTGGCTTTTTTTCACGGCCGTCTCAATGTCAATTGCCTCATTCTTCTTTTCCACCGCATCCACGCATACCTCCCGACAAAGTATCTCCCGCCGCGGTGGTATCAACAACCTTGGCCTTCTCCGCCGGCACCAGTCCCTTCCTGCCATCCTTACTCATATAGTACACTCCTCTCCCACCCAGGGTGACAATCACATTCTGTACTCCTCTCCCGATAAGTATGATCATCGCAACTCTCTCTTTAAGCCCTCGCGTGTCTTCACCCGCGCACATCCCCGCCATACCCTACCAGACTCGCCGTGAGCTGGGCGCCGTGCCAGTCCGCGCCGACACACCCAACCATGGCCACATGCGCGGTAGTGTTGGCGGTAGTACGGAGTGGTTCTGATTCAAGGTTGCCAACGCCCTCACATTGGGCTCAGAACGAGCCTCGAACACAGCAGCCGGCATCTTCAGCTTGAAAGGGGCTCAACACATGTAACAATTTCGCTCCCCTTTCACCCCCTGTACAACCCCCCTCTTACCTTCGACGGTGGATCTATGGAACACAATCCGATTTAGAAAGACTTTGATAAAATTCCGCACCTCGTCTGAATCCTATGTGCCAAGGAGAGAGCACCTCGCTTGGTAGAGGACACAAGCGGGAAACGGAATCAAGTCGGCTTGCAGTCATACTAGCACTTGTTGCGATGGGGTTGGCGCTGGCACTGAGGCTAGGGCTGGGGCTAGAGCTAGGGCTGGCGCTGGCGCTGGACGTCGCTTCCAGAAAGGCGGCTCTGTTGTAAGTGTGAGGAGTCAGTATCCCGGTTCAGAAAGCACGAGTGATAAAGAGAGAGAGATGTGGAGTGAAAAAGAACAACCGACCCTTTATAAGTGGTAGGCGGCACGGTGATGAACCCAGTCGTGTTGGTCGGGTCCTCCGTGTTGCCCGCGGCGTTGCCCCGGTACGGCATGCCCATCTTGTCGCACGCTGCGAGGTGGTCGGGCGGGAAGGTCATCCCACGCAGGCGGTCGGGCGCCTCAACGATAGTCGCCGTCAGGCCCATCTCAACGTGCCACTCAATGTGGCAGTGGAAGAGCCACACGCCCGGGTTGTCGGCCTTGAAGCGCAGCACGGCGTACGAGTTTGCCATGACGGTCACCGTGTCGCGCATCGGCGGGTTGCTGGTGTTGTTGACGTCGCGGCCGGGCCAGTTGCCCGTCCCGCTGCGCGGGCGGTCGAGCACTTGGAAGTGGTGGCCGTGCAGGTGGAAGGGGTGGGTGGCGGCGTCGATGTTGTTGACCACGATCTGGACGATATCGCCGTGGTTGATGATTAGAGGGTTGACTTGGCCGTAAATGATTGGGTTCGTATTGAATTCGCCAGTTGTCGCGGCGCTGTACAAAGTGGGCACCTTCTGTTCGATGTAGGTGATGTTGTTGAAGCAAGCGCTGTAGTGTCGCAAGGGTATCAGTACGGGTCTAAACATTTGGGAGACGGAATGTAGCCAAGCAAAGATATATACCGCGGGTAACCATTCTAGTCGAAGCAGAACTCAAAGTCAAGCTGGATTAGCTTGTCGTATGAAGGGTAGGCTGGTGCCCTGTTATAAGGCTTAAAGTGAGCGTCGTCGACCAGCTGCCACTTATCAACGACGTCGACATTGGTAAGAGGTTGCAAAGCGTCCATGACCAGATACCCCGTATAGTTAAGCCCCCATCGCAGTTGAGCAGCAGAGTCGGTCCAGTCGCAGTTAATATCGAGGGTGACCAAGAAGGGGAAATTTCCACTATCCCTCTCAATAGCCGAGATCAAGACGTCGTAACGCTGGGCAGGCGCAACCCGAACTTGGTAAGCCTCCTGTTTCTGGATGTACGCCGCGTCGTTCGAGATGACGGACATTGTGTGCGAGTCAAAGTGGACCATGGCGGATGCGAAGGCGGCAAAGCTGATGATGCGGATGCGGTACGTCTTGCCTTTGACGAAGTTCACTCGTGCTCCTTGTCCTTCGTTTACAAGAATGCTATCTGGAAAGGGAGGTAGAAAGCGCGTATTAGATGTAACGAGCATGTTCTGCATCAACGTGATGCTGTTGTCGTGATACCTAAAACAGATCCGATAAGCGTCCAGTGCGGGATTTTATATCAAGGTTTTCAGGAACTTACCAATCGGAGACCGTTAAGATGTATTCCTCGTCGTAGTCACCCTTGTATGGGTCATTGGGGTCATTCACAATGAAGGGACTACGCAGGCCATCGGGGTACTGCCCCATATTGTGAGAGTGATCTGCCACCCGCTCGTCAACCTCAACCAGAACGCCAAGCCCACCAAGGATATCGCCAATGAAACCTACACCAGAAGGTACCGGGCTTGTCAACTACGAATTGATAGGTCATCGACAAGTCCGGAGGGAGAGGACATAGCGTGACACCGCTCGGACCGTCCATGTCGGATGTCTGAATCTAGTTGACGCCGTGAAAATGCAGTCCGGTGGTCTGGTTGCCGAGACCGTTGTGAAGGTTAACGACAACGGTATCATTAACGTTGGCTCTTATGGTCGGACACGGCCAATGTCCGTTAATGCCTATGACGGGCCGGCCGAAGCCGTCGGGGCTTGCCCACACCCAGGTGGCATTGAAGTCATATGTGACTGTCGCTGCCCGAGCAAACCGCGCCAGGGACAGGGAAACAAGCGAGGTAATTAAAGACCAAGGCGAGCATAGCACTGGCTGCTCCTCTAGCGCTGGGTGCCGAAGGGGGCGAGATCGCGAGTGCGCCGCCTTCTCAGACAGGCAAAAGAGCAATATGAACGAGCGAATGGGAGTGACCAGAGGATAAACGAGCGGATTATCTTATACTCTCGCTTTCTAACACTTTGAACGAAAGTTAGTTCTAGATATACACTATGCCAATACGCGATAGTCTTGTTCTAGTGACGCAATCGAACCAAAGACTTTGAATCTTAGGTAGAGAGTGGGGGTTGGAGAATACGATAGTTGTCTGAAACTTTACGGCAGCCTCTAGCAATCTAACAAATTACCACCTATCAGCAGCTAAGCAATTTGCATTGAGTTATTTCGAGATTGAGCTTGAACTATCAGCCTACAGTCGCCGCAATTACAATTGCAGGGCAAAGTCCGACTGCTATAGTACCTCTAGGCGGGTTAACACACATCTCTATATCCTACTAGTTAGCCGTAAAAGAAGCAGGCACATAGGACCTACATTGCCCCGTTCATACCAACCGCAAGAGAGGTAGAACTAAGGACCTATAGTGTCCGTGTATTGCATGTTGTAGAAGCAGAATCAAGGACATAACGTTACCCCCTTGTTTCCTACTGGCACATCAACATCAACCGAGAACGTCAAGTTTACGGATGTCTTGAGCGCCATCGCGAAGTTCTTGAACGCCATGCATAGTTCTTGAAAGCCATTTTCGTATCTCTTCCCGCACTGATTATTGCCGTTGCACCGCCAAGACCCCTCCTCACGGAGTTCCCCAGAAGAACCGAGTGAGAAGCTCGTACAACATCATACAACTTTATTCATCGTAGGTTCGTCCCATACGTGCTCCGCCTGCAGATTCGCCAACGCGTGGAGAAGGACCGGTGGAGGCATGGGAGGAAGTCTTTACGTTCCCGCCCGCCACCGGATTTCGCCTTCGCTAGATCGTATTGGACGATCCCGCCGGTGGCTCCGTCCAGAGTAGGGAGGAGGTCGCGTAAATTAGCGTCGAGATCGGCCGTACTATCCCTCTCTGCGCTCTCTGAACTTCCGTGCCATCTGGGTGTCCGCTGCCATCTTCGTCATGTGTTCTCTTCAAAGTTTCCAGGCAGGCGATTCATTGTCCGCGTCGGCCATGCTATTAACAGAGGGCTCCAACGTATCGATCTCGTCCGGAGCAGCGCCGACACCTTTGCCTGCTCGGACATGTCAACATGTTGATCTGCCGTGAAATGCGAGATCCAGGCGCATACCTGATGAGTGATGATGGTCGGGTGCGTGATGATGGGTTTAGGCTGTTTCGTTCTGTGGGTGGTCTGCATCCATGGGTGGTCTGCATCCAGATGGTCAGTACCCATTGCGAACCGTATCGTTGCCCGCACCGGTCGCACATTCGGGGACCACTTCTTGTCATCCGAGGGTAATTATTTTCCTCCTAGGGAGAAGGGGCCTGCCGAGCGGTGTCGGCAATGGCGGATCTGCCCAGGCCGAGGGATGCCTCAAGGACTATATTGACCCCCCGGAGATCCCGGATAGATTGTAAGTCGCTTTGCGTTATTCGGGGAGTGGGAAAGGCGACCGGGAGAAGATCATCGAGTCTTGTGGTGAAGTGCGAGAGGTCCTGGAGCAATTTTTCGAACTGCTGCTTGTCCCGGATAGCCTAGCGCAACTTCTCATGCAAGACGCTCGGCGTGAGCAGGACGTGCCAGACCAGACCCGCCATACCTGCGAGGTAGAGAATGCGGTGCACGCCGTGAAACCCCGCCCCTAGCATGCGTCTCAACCATGGAAAGGATGGGACTTCGGATCATACTGAATGCTCTTGATGAGTGCGTCACCAGAGCCGAATTGCTCGACTGGATGAAAACGCTGGCCGGGCCTGATCTCACACATGTCCACCTCGTCGCGACAGGCAGGCGAGAGGAGGAACCCGAAACCGGTCTCGGCGGATGGATTCACAACGACAACAGGATCCCAATAGACAGGGATTCCGTCGATGAGGATATACGCTCCTACGTCAAAGCGAGGCTCCAGAGAAGCAAAGACTTTCAGAGAAGATGGGCTTCGATGCCCTCCGTGTTGGAAGAAATTGAGTCCGCGATTGGGGGACGAGCTGATGGGATGTAGGTCGCCGTCTTGCTATTTTTCTTCCCGTCTGCCTCTATCACCTGTCTTTGTTCTGCCTCTGTCGCCTTTCTGTCTTCTGCCTCTGTCAACCTTTTTTCTTCTGCCTCACGAGTACAGAAGCCGCACAACGGCCTCGTGGCCGTTCGCTAGAGCCCGGTTGAGTGGCGTATATCCTTTCCTGTCCATTCCGTCAAGGTCTGCTCCTCCCTGAATCAACAACTTCACAATGCTCAGTCTACCCTCTTAGCAGCCCACGACAACGGCGTTAGGCCTTCGTAATCCATCAAATAATACCTGCCCTCAAAACCTTCAGTGATATCGACGTCATCGTGGTTAGTTGAAGGTAACCCCAAAAGTGCAGCCACCGCGCCTTTGTGGCTGTTGGCCAATGCGGCAAAAAAGGGATACTCGTACCGTTCCCCGGGGTGATAAGCAGCAGACTTATTTTCCGCAGACTCCTGTTCCATTTGTGTGCGAATGAGGTTTTCCAGTCCTTTGTCTGCGAAGACGTAGAGAGGGGTCGCATGAACGCCATACCTCCGCGCTATGTAGCCCTTGAAGAAGTTGAGCACCCCGATCCCAGCCGAAGCAAAGAATTGAGACAGGAAGTCGGCTTGAGGAACCACAAGCGCAGCGGCGTCGGCATGGTGGAGGACGTGCTGGCTGGCATACTTCAAGAATGAGTATTTTTGGGCCAGCCTGTCCCGTGCAGCTCTGGCCTCGGGGCCGTTGACGATCGCCTGTATCCCTGAAAGTTTTAGATACCTAACACAACAGCATCTGAACCTCTCGTGGCTAAAACCCTCCCATTCGAACCCGAGTTCAGGCCACAACTCCTGGAGGCCTTTATCCTTCACTAAGAAGTCCCGTACTGATTCGTGAACAAACTGCACGATTGGCTGCTCAGATTTGGTAATCTCGGCAAGACCTTTCGAGGAACTCGTGACCAATTTGCCATATTCATCCATGTGTTTGACATCTGGTAGCTTGGAGTCGACTTCTTGGTTCTTCTGCAAAGCCACCCACAGTGCATGGTGGAACTCTGCTGGACTCAAAGGCCGCTGTGCGCAGAGGATCCAGAGAACGCAGAGCAGCAATCGTTCCGGTGATTCTTGATCACGCGTCAGAATGCTCTTGAACAGATCGCTTAACTTAGCTGGGATCTCCGAAAGTTTCGTCCTAAGAGCGAGGCCACCGTCGTCGTGCTCTTTGTTCAGTATCTCCACTACCAAGACGATCCACATGAAGATCCCAGAAGCCTTGCCGAGGGTCTGGGATTGTAAGTCTGCGAGAAGCAGGGGATCGTCGATCCTGAGCTTGCTCTTGACATACTGCGCCAGGTCCTCTGCGTGCCCGGATTCGTCCTCGAGGGTGAGCAAAACCCCCCTGCCGATGCTAATGTACGGGTATGGCCGACTCGAGAAACAGATTTGAAACCGAATGCCTTCAGCGGTGGCATTCTCTGCCAATTCCTCGAAGAACTGAACCATATCCCGGATCTAGCTCGTCACACTCGTCGAGGGCGTCGACGAAGCAGGCAAAGCAGCGCTGGCCAAGGGCCATGACGGCATTACTGAGAAGGTCCTTCAAAGCATTCAGGTCAGGGCAGTCCTGTTGCTTCCGCGGAACGATGTCCGTATTGTCCAAGACGGATTGAAGGTCCGGAAACTCGTACAGGAGCTGCAGTAACAGAGACCGGTACATCCCGGAGATAGACCTTTCTAAATAGTCGCCTCGTGCATTGAAGAAGAAGGACGCCATGGACATGCTGGGCTTCTTGAAAAGTTTCTTCGTCTCCAGGTACAAGAACTTCATCATGGTTGACTTTCCGGCACCTGCCTTGCCTCGCATCCACAAGAAGCCATGATTTTGCGATTGCTTCCGTGGGTCAAGCCAATCCTGGTATTTTGAGTGCTGCAGAAGCCAACGGCAGGTTTTGGTATGTGCAGCCCGAATAGTGGTTCTGCGGGCATGGATTCGCGGGAATTCAAGGCATTCCAGCAAGTGTTCCCGCCGTTTCAAAACAGGGTCGGCTGCTCGCATCCTCCCGAGTCAGCATGGTACTAGAGTAGAAGGGAGGGGCCAAGGAAATGGCTTGTATTACCGGCGGTTCGGGCTGGCTCGCATTGGTGACGCATGTGAAAGTCCGATGGAGAGTTCTAGATGAAGGCGGAAGCCCTTCAAGCAGTTCCCTCGCGTATGCGGCTGCAGTTGCACCTGCGTAGTCCTGCCACTCCTTGCTTTTGTGGGAATCCGAGTAGTCGCAAATGCCGCGAATCGGCAAGCAACTACAATTCGCTCCCAGAAACCATGACCTCTGTTCCTCCTTTCTACTTTGTCCACCTCCCGACTTCATCTCACGGCCGCCATTGCCTCTAGGCCCGCCGTCACCCTGACATACACAGGCCTTGGGATCAACGGACATGTGTGACCCGGCACCGGCCAGACCGGTGTCGGCAGACTGACATCTGCACCGCTGTCGAGGAGCAACCGCACCACCTCGGAATGCCCAAGCTCTTGGGCCAGCTGTGCGGCCCTCCCACAGACGAAGTGGATCGGCGCCGCCGGCTCTTCCCAGGGCCTGCGCGGGCCGGGAACGTCAAGGACGTGGTACGCGGCATTGGCATCGGCTCCGTGTTCGAGCAGCAGCTGGAACAGACGCGCATTGCCGAGTCGAGCGGCCCAGACAAGAGGAGGGGTGAAGTCTCGAGCCTTGAGAGATTCTCCTTGATTGTGTGGCGGCCACGCAACGAGGAACACCCACTGCTACCCAACCAAGCCGGCGGCGACAACACCTACGTGCTCGGACGCATCGACAAGCACAACGTCGTCATGACATGCTTGCCGGGATAGTACGGAACGAACAGTGCCGCAATCGTCGCGACAAACTTGAAGCGGTGTTTTCCAAGTATCTGCGCTACCTTGATGGTCGGGATCGGCGGCGGATCCCCTAGCCAGGCCGACATGTACCTGGGCGATGTCGTCGTTGGCACGAGGGTCATGCAGTATGACATGGGCAAGATGGTTGCGGGCGGCTTGTTCCAAGAAACGGCTGATGCGAAGATTCCTGGGTTGCTGCTGAACTCGGCTGTGTCCGCGCTACGATCGAAGCATGGGCCGCACCGTTCCAAGCGGTTGAATGACAAACCTCTTGCGAAGCCGACTCCCGAACAGCCCTCGCCCGAACCACCCCGATTGCCTTTTCCAAGCATCTTATGAACACCCTCTCGGGGCGCCAACATGTATTGACTGCGACCTAGAAAAGCTACAACCACGAGGCGTACGCCTTTCTGACGAACCTAGCATCCACTACGCAGCGAGGAGCTCGAGGAGATTGCCAAGTTCTACACGAAGACCACCCCACCACGGTGCCGCATACGGGTTACGTGCCCATGACCTGGGACGCGACTAGTGCGGCGCCGCAGCCCACCGAAGCGGTTCCACGGATGGTCAGGCGTGGCTTGTAGATGATGGTCATTTCTTAGCATGGGCATGATGTGGCGGAGCTGGGCTTGGCTTATACAGGGCCGTGAGACTGCAATTGTATTCATCGTCTTGCTCTTGCTGTGACAAACCGTCTAGTCCGGTCACTTCGGAAAGGGTCCAGCCACAAGTGAGCCCGTCTATAAGCAACCAAGATCAGACAAGATAATCGAATACTACAGATGTTTGCGAGTGCCAGTACCAACTAGCACACCTCCACGAGCAGCTGCAAACTGCCATTGATGGAGGCGGGGTTAACATATCCAAGCTACCAGGCTAATATGGCGCGCAAGCAGCGGACAAACAAGAAAAAGGACGAGCTGAAACCCAAGGTCGCGAAACCGAAACGCCCCATCGACGTCGAGAGGCAGTGTGGTGTGATGCTGTCACACGGCCAGCCATGCGGACGGTCTCTGTGTTGCAAAAGACATAGCATGAACGCCAAGCGAGCCGTGCCGGGCAGGTCGCTGCCCTACGAGATGCTTCTGGCGACGTACCGTGAGAGGAACTGGGCGAAGCAACAAAAAGCCGCCATCGATGCCAACGCCCCCCTGGAGGACGAGGACGAGGCAAGCCAAGCGGCCGTCCGAGCATAAAAGGAAACCTCCGTCCTCTTTGCGATTGCCCGCTGGAGAAGGTTGGGGGGGGGGAGGGCGGTTGGGTCGTTGTTGTGGTTGAGGATGTAAGGCGGCGTGGGCAGCGATGGGTCGCGACGATGCGGGAGCGGGATGGATTTCTAGGAGGCGGGCTTAGCGAGGTCGGGTTTGAGGTCGCCAAGCCGGATGTGCTTGACAGGCGGGTAGGCCATTATGGTGGCTAAAAGGGCGAGCGCGGGGTATTGATCGTGAAAGCAGGGTTGGAGGAATTGTTAGGGAGAAGGAAGCTGTGTCCTCGTTCGACTTCACCAGATCCAGTCCAAACTATTTAACCAGCCCACCCCTGCTTCTGCTGCTGCTGTTGCTGCTACCACCGCCACAGCGAGCATCGAACGAACCGCCACGTTTCTCAACAACCTGCTTAGGTCAGAGGACCATGGCGTGAGAAGAGGGAGTGCCTTCACTCTTCCGATGCGCACGGCATTCTTAGCACTGTTGGTTATTTGACAACGGGTCGGCTAGACGACAATCCCTTGTTCTGCTGGCCATGCCACAAAAGTCCGATCCGCAGGATGCTTGGAAGCCCCAGACCCTGAACCTCCGAGTTCACTTATCACCGTCGTGACCGGGATTGTGGCGCGGCCTCCCGGGGCGCAGTGCCGGGGCTATTCAGGTGAGGTATCAAACCAAGCTCAAAACCGCCGAGGAGTGGGAGGTGGAGGAGACTTGCGGCAAGAACAGGCGGGATGATGGCGGGCTGGAAACTGCTTGTGAAGTGGAAGGGCGAAGAGGAGACATGGGAGCCTTATGAGAACATGGCGGAGACGAAGGCGCTTGGCGAGTATGAGCGTCTTCATGGCGGGTTATTGTAGATACTGTGGAACTTCCTCCACCCCGGTTACCCTGGAAGGATCGACTTCGACACGGCGCTGGCGGCATGCGGCCTCGTTGCCGGCAACCGGTGGAGCGATGGGTTCTTCTCGTCGGACCGCAGCGGCGCCGTGAGTGTGGAGCGCCCGGATGACGGCATCCTGCGCGAGCCGCAGTACTTCTTCCAACTTCCCGGTCCGCTTGAACCTCCATACCCCATTATGCCGCGTTTCTCTCACTGACGCTTACCGCATAGCAATTTACCACCCTTGTGGCAAACATGGCAGGCAGATGCGGCGGCAACACGCATTGGAGGAGAGGTGGCTCGGCGCTGCGTGCTCTCCAACTATGGCGACGGCCTGAAGATGGCGCACACCTGCCCCCAGCCGGCGAGGACGATTGGTGGCTTTCGAACCAGATGCAACAGTACTCGCCCACGCAGCTGTTCTCACGAAGCTGATCGGGGTGCTGGGAGACGTGATCGGCCAGCTGGCGCAGGCGGTGACTAACGACGGCGACGGCCAGGGACGTGGCCGTCTTGCCGAGTTCCATCTCGTCGGCGAGGAGGGCGCTGGCGATACCGCGGGCCAGCTTGCTAGCGAATATCCATGAAAGGACCAGAGCTGGTGGAAGTGGAGGCTTCTCTCATGCCCGGAGGGATATGTGTGAAGCCGGGCTTTAGGATGTCGCTGGGATCGATCCCGAATGTCGCGGAGGACCGCCTCGACGATGCTGGGGTCGATGGGTCCTGGCTTTTATCTATCCTACTCTACTGAATGACGATGACGCCGTCGTCTTCAAAAGGTTGTCTTGACCCGAAACAGATGGAAAACCAAGTTCCACCAACGCGTTACAAATCTCGTTCGCCATCCAAACGCGTTTGCGCCCCCCCTATACGTCTTGGCAAATTGCAAGGCAGTAGCTGAGTTACAGGTGCGGCTGATGCGGGGTGCCGGAGATGTCACTGATCGATGGCATAGCAGATGTTCTCGAAATGCTTGGGCATCCCTGTGTCGTAGTTCTTCGTGAATCGATTTGCCGTCCATTTGTCCTTACCGTCAAGCGCGGTGTCAACCGAAGCTGCTTCAACTAGACAGACCTGGCGTTGCGGAAAGTATCCCCACTTCATCAGCCGCAATGTCTTCTTGATTTGTTGACAGGTCGCCCAGGGGAGCTCTTTCCGTCTCGGTGGGCATGATGCCGTGGCAGCGCTCCTTTACGTGCCCTGAATCGACCCTTGCTTGGTAGGGCACTTCCCTAACGAGTGTCCTTGTTAGTGTGATGCTGCATGAAGAGTCAACATCCCTGAGCGGATTCGACGTCTCTGTGGATGCTGAGTTATCACTGGCTTGATAGGCAGGGACAACCTCAAGCTTGTCGTTTGAGGAGCTCGAGGTAGTCTCCGCCGGTGGAGATAGCAGGGTACCATGGCTGGCAGCCTCGGCAGTTCTAGCCCCGTTGACGACTTCGACTGGAAAGTAGTTGGGTTTATCGGTGGGCGTCGCGGCTGGCGTCGTTGCCGGGACAGTTACGACCCCGTGTCGCCTCGCTACGGCAAACCGCTGCTCAAAATTCTTCCCGTACTCTGTCATTCTCAACAGCCATTTACCCAGCACCTTGATGAGTTGCGTCTTATCGACAGGCTTGGCGATGTAGTCGTTCATTCCGTTCTCCAAGCACCGCTCCTTATCGCCCTTCAGCGCATAGGCCGTCATAGCGACAATAGGCACATAGATGCGGGCGGCTCGGGTATCTTTAGACGCCGCGTGCCCATCCATGATGGGCATGTTGATATCCATGAGCACGGCGTCGTACGCGGCGGGCTTTCCGCACACCATTCTGACGGCTTCTGCACCGTTGGAGGCCAGGTCGACGTTTTTGAAGCCGATGGAGCGTAGCATTCCCAGCATGACCGTCTGGTTGATCAAGTTGTCTTCCACCCCAAGCAGGTTCTTGGTGGAGGACACAATCTTGAGCTCCTTCTGCAGCTCTTCTACATCGGGATCTAGAAGCGTAGTTGCCACACTCTCCCTCTTAGGCTTTGGCTTCTTCCAGCCCTACATCTCCTCCAAACTCTTGATCTTTTTGAACTATGCTATAAACCAAAACACGCTACCGATGCGATCGGGATTAGGTCGGTAGCCGATCCTGCCGCCTATTAGTTCGGTGAGCGACTTCGCGATCGACAACCCTAGGCCGGTACCCTGGTATTTCTTGGTGGTGGTGTTGTCAAACTTCATAAATGCCATGAAGAGGCTGGCTGTAGCCTCTTCCGGAACCCCAATGCCTGTATCGATAACTTCGTTCAGGACCGTGTAGCTGGTTTCGTCCTCGCTCTGTACTGTGACCCTAACGCGGATGCTGCCTTTGTCGGTGAACTTGGCCGCGTTGCCCACGATATTCTGCAGGATCTGCCGGTATCGCAAGGGGTCGCCTTGCACAGACTTGGGGAGTTCAGGGGCCTGGTTGTGTTGACGGGCTTGGTAATGCGCTCGGAGCGGGTGGCGATGGCATCGTCTACCGAGGCTGCGAGTTGGGCGAGGTGTGCGGGCCGCGGCGGGTGAAGCTGCTTGTCCAGGAAAGGAAGCAACTGCTGGCCGATGCAGTCGCCAGCGGACAGCCGCCACTCGGCGAGGAAGCGAGATGAAGCTTTGGTGATGCGCCATGCCGGCGAGAGGACGAGGAGGGCTAGTGGAGCGAGGTCGAGGATGAGGCTAAAATGGGGTCCGGCAGGCTGAGCAGAGCTGGCTTTTTGGGACATGGTTGGCAGCCTTATGGGTGCTTCCAGGCTATTGCTCCTGCGCTGGCATCTCCGACATGTCAGAGAGCAGCATGAGCGCCGCAAGCGACGGAGGAACCGAGCCGTATCTCGAAGTTTGCATGTCGAGTCTCAAGGTTCGTTTACATACACTAGCTTTTTAAAAGTAGTACTGATAGTCCATAAAAGGATCCCAACTTCGGGTTTATCCCACCGCCAGCCCAGATCCCCCGCAGGCGTGTCCGTTGCTTTCATTTCCAAACGTGGAGGTGGAAGACCAACCATTGGGGATCTGCTGGTCTGATTCAACTTCCACGATTCAACCGTTCGTCCCGATTTATCAGGCGCACAACATTGGATTGTGGCTTGAGCAGCATGAGTCTAGCGTGGCCGTCTTCCCTAAACACTTCAGCGATATGCGTGGTAATTCTTGGTTCTATGGCTCTTCAATGCCAATGCCGTGCTAGACAATGCTAAACCAAGAATGGCGAACAGGTGGGCGGATCTAAAGTGCTTTGAGCCCAGACTAAGTAAGGGTTTTGTATTTTAATCATAACTCGTAGGATGCAAAGACTATCGGCGCTCTAAAGCGACACTCAGCACACACCGCGGAGCACAGAGAGCATGAGGCAGACTGAAGATTCCAGGGCGGTATCGATGATTGACCGGTAAATCTGTTCAGTGCCGTATCAAGTTGGTAGACGGACATTGTGTAACGGCTATTCGACAACGGTACGAACGTCAGACGTTCAAGGAGTTGGGTATGAGACTGCTCTCCAGGCCGACACGTGGAGTGGGAAGACAAAGATTGTGCGACTGCTCCTCGACAACAGCGAGATGTCAACACATAAGGAGGTTGTGGCATTGGTTTGCTGGGCAAGTAGCGCAATATCTCATCCATATCCTTCTTCTCATCTCCATCCCTATCCTCTCCTCCCCCGCCAACTCTTCTTATCCTCACCACCAGCTCCCCACCCCAACCCTTCAATCCCCTCCCTCCTATAACTCGCAAACGGAAGGTATCCCACTTACCATTACGGGGTAATGGTCTCTATCGAAGCTGGCCACGGGAAAACCACATTTCTCGTTGACTGGCCCTTAAAGAAACACAAGCCAGAAATCCAGCGCCTAACATGCAGTTGAGGAATGTGATATTCGTCATCGAGGCCGGCAAACTCAACCTCAAGGGACACGTGGCGATCTATGTCGTTGTTGCCCATCGTCTTAGAATTGGGTTTCCTTGGACGGGACGATGTGAAGACGAATGCGGGTTGGACTCCTTGCTCGCCGACCTGCCTGTTGTTGGCGCTCCCCTCCCTTCTCTTGACATCAGTTCCCCGAGAATCACGGCAATCTTCCCAAATGAAAATGGCCTTGTACGGGGTTACAGCCTTCCGAAGACCCCAGAGACTCCCTAACCGGAGTGTCTCCCCGCTGTCTATTGCCCTGACCAGCCTCTCAGCCGCCATATGTATATATCTTTTAGGGAAAGCCCCCTTCCCAAACCGACCGCCGTCGTTGTCCAAGGAATCAAGACGTAGGTAGGCTTCAATAAAACCGGCAATGGAAATATGGGAGAGAGATTGTAGTTTGTGAGCAAGTTGGGCAAGCCGCTTCCGCTGGTGTAGCATCAAGCTGCCATGCGGTTCCTTAACCCAGGGCAACTGGTCAGAGAAATTCGCGGTATAAATAGTTCTGCCCAACTCCCAGAGGTGTCCCTTGGTCATGGTGCCGCGCGCGGTAAGTTCTACGTTGAAGCGGCAGCCCTTGTTGAAGGTTAGGCTGCGATCGATTCGAGGGCCGTCGAACTCATTAAAGAATTGTGTCTGCAAGTATGTGGGGATGGTTGTTCGGGACGATGAATGATGGGTTGCCTCAGTTCTGCTGTTATTGAGGATCTCCCCATTAAGGAGACACATCGTTAACATCGACAGAAACAGATCGAAACTGTGGGTATTCTGTTGCAGTCTTCCTGTGTCAAGCCGGATCGGATATCGGCAACAGTTGGCAACGATGGCAAGACGATCCCAGTTATCGTTTAACTCCCTCCTTCCGATGCCGGCGATAATCGTTGGAAACATAGCGCTCGATCTTTCCAACAGGAGTGTGTATTTGCCGGCTCTGTCGAGGACACGGTGGATTGCCATACTCTCATCCAACGTCCGAGGCCAGATGTATTGGAATGCTCGGCATAGCTTAGTGGCTTCGGAAGAGAAGTCCACAAACTTGATGCACAGCTCGCCCGGCACGTCGCCAAAGTCGTAGGACCGTTTGTTCCTGTCTAGGCCGGCTGCAAGGCGGATCAAGAGCGTCAACTGACTCCCTGTGTGGTGACGCCCTTGGAACGTCCAAGCTCTCGTCCACCAACGGTCGCTCGTTATCTTGTCCAATAACATCAGCGCTCTCTGCGTCTCCAAGCGGTTTGTCGCCGTTGAAACTCGGTACCCTCCTGCCTCCCGATTCTCGTCCACGAGCTCTCCCGCAAGAATCCTGGCTAGGAGATGTAATTCATCCTCAGAGCTGATAGGTTGACTGACCAATGCGACAGGGTGGTTGCTGAGTTTGTAGACCAGATCCATGGTCTAGACGGCGGCTCGTTGGTCCTTGCACTTTTGTAGTTACATGCGACTTTGCACGCGTGCTGCTTCATGCTGTGCCGATCAATCCACAAAACCCTCATTCCAACGTGCTGCATATAGACGATGATGCGGTCAAAGACGCAATTCCGAACCGGTGACGAGTAGAAATTTCGTTTGTCTCTGGTCTGCACCTCGTAGCGTCCCGTACTTCCGTCCTCAGACTTAGAAGGCTTCCAGGTACATGATAGAGCGAGGTAACTCTTCTCGTCGAAAGCATTGATCCAGTGTCGGAGTAATGGGATTCGCTGCATCGAATTCCCAGCCAGCTGTCGCTCGTGGGTTTCGTCCAAGGAAAGACACTCAAGATGCTTGATGTACCGTAGGAATTTCTGGTGTCGTTCTTGGCTCTTCTGAATCTCGAGGACGAGTGAGACGTTCGACTTGGGTTGGCATCCCGCGATTTCGACTAAAGAACCCGCAATAGGACCACATGTCTCCATTCTCGGCAGGAATAAGAAATGCCGAAGGCGAGAGCAAATCTGGCTGTATATTGGGGGACCTAGGGGTTGATCTTCGGTGGCTGAAGTGAGGGTCGCAAGTACAGTAAGTAGTTAGTACAGTACGGTACAAGACGATGAACTTTTCACTTTAGATTAGGGATGAAGCTGCGGTGCTGATGTGGCAACCCCTCGTTTCACGACATTCTTGTGCAGCACAGCAGCCAATCAGCACAGCCATCGGGCACAAAACTCCACCTTTTCCCTGCGTGACAGATCGAGAAACGCTCCTTCGAGTATCCCGACGAGCCTTGTGGTGGCTCACAGGTTGACAGTGGTGTTCGAGTTAACACATTTGATAAGCGAGTGCACCAGACAAGCGAGTGCACCACTTCTCACCACCCTATAGATACTCTCGTCATTTGCAGCACACAACACTAGGAACCAAGTACAATTACACCAGAAGCTGCTGAATCAGATGATTCCACAACCTCCTGGCAAGTGCGTGCATTATGGCCGGGCTTGCCACATACACCACAGCACCGAACCCTCGTACGACCCCTCCCCCCCCCCCCCCCCCCCCACCTTCTCTACTGCTGCCATCCGGCTACATTTCTTGCACTCCCTCCATAGCTATGGCCTTCTGGACTATTAGATTATATATGTCCTATAAATTAAGGACCCTCCAAGCCGCAAAGATTTCTTGAATAGTTACTGTTGGCCGTTTCCGTAGGTCTTTGCGTCCTACTACATCGAAGCCATCCTCACCACTATCTGCCTGATTCTACTCGTCGCCATCCGCTTCCGCCTGATCACTGGCATAGACCGCATCTAAAAAGTCTTCACGAGCACCCTTAGCGATATGGTCTAGAGCGTCTACGGTTCGTGAAATCCGAGCTCTTTATGCCCCCTTCTCGGCTGTCTCGGTAGCTGTCGGGAGCAATTTTGCTCCCGAGTTACTCCGACACCCTAGACAAAAAATTTACAGCTGTCATTGTTGGGTAGTCTTCTCGATAGCCGTTATGGCCGCCTCACTGTACACCATCCTCCGCGTGAACAAGGACAGGGACTTGTCAGTGTCCAGATACGATATCATCACCTCTCTCCTTGTCTCCATACTGGCCACCTTGATTGCGCTTGTGCACATCCGGCCAAGCGTTGGTCGCCTCAGTAACAAGCACACACCACATCTTGGTCTTGTAGCCCACGCTGCTTCGCGCCTGTGGCCGAATCCCATACCTGGACCGTCTCGTCGTCGGAGCCGGATAGGATGACCCGGCCGTCCAGCAAGAAGGCAACAGCATAGGCCGTGTCCGAATGGCCTTGTAGCACATTCCACTCAACGCTATCACCTTCTCGCCGGACGGCGTGGCGTCTTTATAACACTTTTTGAAACTTGGCTCGTAACTTCTAAAGAATCTCCTCGGTACTGGCTGGAGTGGCTTATCTACGGAGATAAATTCATTAGCCACATTTGGTGCAGTAGTGATTGCATAACGGAACTATATACGTACCTGTTACATGTTGTAGGCAATGTATGTTCCGTGAGACAAGCCCGGACTTGGGTGAGACAATCCCAGAGCAGATTGAAATCCAGAAAGTGCCCGCTGATACATCGCTTCCGCCTCCTCCTCTGCTAGCCGAAGCGTGAGAGATTTCTTGTCCTCGTCCGTTTGTCACCTGATCACTTGCGGAGGCATAGGATGTAGCTTGTAATCAACGCGCAAGGGGCATCGATTGTACGGACTCTGTGTCGATCTCTTCCAGCACGGAGGGCATCGAAGCCAATCTTCTCTGAAAGTCTTCGCTTCCCTGGAGCCTCGCTTTGACGTAGGAGCGTATATCCTCATCGACGGAATCCCTGTCTATTGGGATCCTGTTGTCGTTGTGAATCCATCCGCCAAAACCGGATTCGAGTTCCTCTTCTCGCCTGCTTGTGGCGACGAGGTGAACATGTGTGAGATCGGTGCCAGCCAGCGTTTTCATCCAGTCGAGCAATTCAGCTCTGGTGACGCACTCATCAAGAGCATCCAGTATGATCCGAAGGTTCTTGGGATGCTGCATCATTCTATGAACGGTCCTAGACAGTGACACGGTCGCTGGTTGCTTCCGGCCGTCGTCGCACGACGTGAAGAGGGAGTCGAGGTCTCTCCGTGTATCGGCGCACTGCGAATACAACTGGAAAGCAAGCGAGCGTAGCAGGTTGTCTAGGTGTTGCTTGTCTTTGTCGCGGAAGTCGAAAAAGAAATCGAGGCAAACACACGAGTCGGGTCGGACGTCGTGCAGATGGTCAAGGATCGTCGAAGTAAGCACCGTCTTGCCGCAGCCAGACAAACCGTGCAACCACAAATGCCGGCGCAACCCCGACTTCCATTCGAGGAAAGCAGTGCTAGTGATGAACCAGTTCCCAGTGCCTTCCTGCCGCTTTTCCTTTGCCGCATTGCGGTTCGTCGAAGGATCCGGGGGTGAGAGCCACGTCTTGAGCTTGTCAAGACGACTGTCTGACTTAAGACTGTCAAACCCCTCATGTATGTTGCTTATGTTGGGCCTGATATGCTGCAGTTCTTCTTCCACTATGTATGGTTAGATAACGTTGCATAAATGAGAACTGCACTACTAACCCGAACGAAGTACTTCGCCGATCCGCCTCTCCTGCTCGACTTTATTGGGCGGGATCTGACGCAGGAGATCCTTCGCATACGCCGCCGCCATCATTGCCGCAAAGCCCTGCCACTCCTTGTTCTTGTGCGAGTCCGAGTAGTCGCAGATCCCACGGATTACCAGGCATGGGAAGTGGTTCATCAGGCCGGCCGCCGCCATTTCGAAGCAAAGGACGCCCTTGTCATCTGCTAAACTGTCCCGAATACGCGCATCGTTCATCAGTTGGTTTGCGCTGGCAACCAATCCGTAGTGAATCGCGGGATCATCGTCCTCTTCGTCTCGTGCGTCTCGGATCACCACAAGCGCCTCGTCATTGCCGCACGTGACGTCGCAGTGGCCAGACGAGTGTGTAGGATGCACAATGTCGGCTTTGTATAGTCTGTCGCTTTCCGGAGGAGGCCGTGTGTACTTCTTTCGCTTCTTGATCTTCTTCAATGCCATGTCCACATCATCGGCAAGCTGGTGACCCTTCATCTCGTATGTGCCCCTGAGGGTGCTCACAGCCGTCCGTAGCACCATGGGTGGTTGGTCCAGGAATCCCGTCTCCTGAAACGACTGATTCTGGATGGTCTTGCCAAAGTCGTACTGGAACACGCCACCTTTCCCGCCATCAGGACTGCTGACTACGATATCCCCGAGTCGGACATCATGCCTCCGGCTAGGGGCACCGCCTCCGATGCCGACTATCAATCCGATGCGCACGTTTGGAAAGCTGTGGAGCATGTCTCGGGCTACTGCCGCCGCGGACGCTATGCCGTATTCCGCATCAGGCAGAACGGCAATGACGACATTGTGACTGCCGATCTTGCCCAGGACATAGCTGTTGTTGTCGTGCTGTGAGACTTGGCAAGGGCCGTCGTGTTCTTCGTCGAGGAAGGCCCGGGCTGCTACGGACTCGACGGGAAAGTAGTGTCGGACTAGCCGTCGTTGGTATCGCTATCGTTGAGGATTAGGGCAGTATCATTCCATGACTTTTCGACAACCATGTTCGGGGCATCGTGTGCATCGTATGGTGGCAGCGCATGTAAGGGGAGGCCAAGAATGGCTGCAAGGGATTCACGTTTCGAACAAGCAGGTTAAACATTTTGTCCAGCGCCCCCCCCAGGGGCTTTCCTCACGTGGGTTACCCGCGCACGGAACAGGACGAGGCGAAACGGCAAGGCCAGAAGAACAGTAAAGATAGCATCCTCCAAGATCAGCCGCGATGATACCCTGCTGCACGCCCCACACTCGGTGGTCATTTTCCGACCGGCAAATGTGGGTTCCTCATGAACGATATAATTGGGTTGCCTGTGAACGAATCAGGCGCGACCGTGCGAAAATAAGAGAAACAGCTAGTTTGTCGAGTGCGGCCCCCGAGGTCATGGCATGCCTGAGCAGGACGGGACGATCTGACTGTCGTCTCTGGAAGAGAAGCCACTGTGTAACGCGTTCCTTCTGCTTCTTGTGAACGCCGTTGTCCTGCTCCATCGCCGGGATGGTATTCAGAGATATTAGGAGGAGAATCAAATTGTCCGAACCAAGAGTGTTTCCAGTCGAAGCTTCTCGGGAGTCAAGAGGCGCACCCTTCTTTACCCTTGCTCCTGCGCACGATTTCTGACCCTGAGTACCGGGGAATAGGGACATTGGTGTCAATACCATGCTTGCACCCGAGGGGGTCAGGGAGAAGCTGGATGTTTGTGCATGCAACAGTGTGTTTGTCCAAAACAGACTTTGTGTGAAGATCGTTGCTGACATGGAGGCAAGATTCCCACATAACGCGGTGGAAAACTTTGCATCTGCGAGTACGGCCAAAGCGACGATAGTTTGATCAGGCCCTTGTTCCTGGAAGGAGAATCTTCGCTGCGAGAATTCCAGGACTCCAGGGCCGGTGGAAGAAGTCTAGAAATCCCAGTTTTTCCAATATCGCAAGCCACAGCTCCACCCCCCGAACGACTCGTACCTCTTTGGTACACACCATCATGTCAATGGATGACAATATCGCCCTGCCAACTTTCAAATCCTCAATGTTGCGATTCGTCTGTATCTCAGACACCCACAACGACGACTACACAGCCTTGTTCCAACCGCTCCCGATTACTCACCACCAGACTTACCCACTTTCAGTGATTCTCTATCCGTTGCACCCACAAAGGAATGCTCCAGTTGGCGCTCCAGGTGAGGACACAATGCCGGGCCGTGACTCGGACGAGCCGTCCGATCCGCAAGACCTGGCCGCAGCGGGGCGTGCCCGGTCGTCACGCCTGCCGTACGATTCCGTTTATAATACTCCACGTCAGCAACCTTCACCAATTGTCCACAAGACTCTAACAGAAGACTCTGCCCGTTCTAACATGAACGGATCCGCAAGTGAAAACAATGCGCCTCTCAAGTACAATTGCATCTTCGACTTTGCCGGCTGCAAAAAGACCTTCGACCAGAAGAAAACCTGGAAGCGTCACGTCGAAATCCAGCACTTCCTCCTCAACTACTGGCGCTGTACCGAAGGCGCCTGCGCCAACAACAAGACTCACCCTAGCCGCGTCATCTTCACCCGCAAAGACCTCTTCATCCAACATCTCCGGCGTACGCACGCCCCCAAGGACCTCAAATCCAACAACAACACCGGCAAATCCACCCCGCAACTCGCTGAGTGGGACACGCAAGCCCGCACCCTCCAGACCACCGCCATCCACTCGCGCTGCGCCCCGCCCGTGCGGATACAGTGCCCCGTGCCAGAGTGCATAAAGGAGGTCTTCCATGGCGCCGAGGTGTTGGGCCAGTGGACAGAGCACGTCGCGGTGTATATAGAGGGAGGGGGAGGATTGTATTTGACGGAACGGGAAAAGCCACGCTCGTGGACTGGGCTAGTAAGGCAGATGTGGCCATCATTGAGCGCGGGAAGGGGGGCGGTGGGTGGGTATTGAGGGTTGGGTCCTACTACCTCTCCTGCTGTCTAAGGGCTAGTGGTGAGGATGAGGCCGGCTGCGGGGATGAGGCCGGCGGTGGGGATAGGGCTGGCGGCGGGGATGAGGCTGGCGGCGGTGATGGGGCCGGCGGCGAGGAAGAGGCTGTGCGACGGGGGTGGGGCCGGCGGCGGGGATGAGGCCGGCGGTGGGGATAGGGCCGGCGCCTAGAGAGCTCTTATCGCGGCCATGATCTTCCAGAATCTAACCATATTTTCGAAAGACCCGGCCATTAAATCCATGCTCCCAGCACCGAGCGATTCCGCCGAAGCAACGATAAGCTTTGAGATGTCATCGGAATGCCAAGAGAAGTCGACGTGTCGGCGAGACGACGGCGGCGCTGAGTGCTGGAACGGCTATGCTTCTTCTGCACACGGTCAGCCATGTTGGGCAAGAGCGCGACTGTATCGACGTGTATAGGACGCTGTCTGACGGGATTTCGAGAATATCCATCGTGTCGACCTCATATTCAGCGGCGGGGACTCGGGAGCGCTGACGACTCCTGCAGAAGAGCCGGTGAACATTTTATAGGAACGAACCAAATAATCCCAAGAGGAAGACACCATTTGCATCAGCCTGCGCGAGTGGTAATCGTGACAACGAGCGAAACGCAGGGGCGAGGCTGTGGGAGAAGTCGGGTCTGCAAGGCAAGAAAGTTTCGAGATCTAGGTCGGTTGTGACGAGTCTAGGGCGGGTGGAAGGAGCAGTGCAGGGCAGGCAGAGAAAGGAAAGCAGGTGGGGGAAGGGGCACCTTGGTCCACAGCACAACACCGAACATGCTGTATCAACACTAAATCCAGTATATTGCAATGACTGTACAACCTTGACTGTAATGTTCAACACTTTCTAGACAGCTATCCCATTTCGGGTTGACTAGTCCCGAGAGTAGGCCCGGATGATGATGTAGCCTCCCCTTGAGTCGCTGACCGCCTGCAAGCCGCCCAAAAGTTGCTCAAGTGGTGATGCTAACTCCTCATCCGGTGCACCACCCAAATCTTCCTCAGCCAGGTGCCTGAAAAAGCGCTGATAGCAACCCAAAGTCGTGTCGTCATAAGAATCCCTCCTCTTCAGATATTCCAAGAACCTGGCCTCATGGTGTGAATAGTTCTTGAACCCTGCCTCCGGGTGAGCCGTAGGTGCAACCCAACACTAAAAACAACAGTCTGACTGATCGTACCTCCTTACCACACTTCAGCTACCACGTCTCGGGCGGAAACCACGTGCTCTGCGACCTTCAGGGCGGCATCTGCCAGCATGAGCTCGTCTTATCCGATCCGGTGATCCTCTCCCGGACCGGCGACTACGGCGTCACCGATCTCGGCCGCGACGGCATCAGCTCCTTCTTCAGTCAGCACGACTGCAACCAGCACTGCCGCCCCAACTGGACGAAGCCCGCCAATCCGCGGCTACACTTCAACCCGGTCCCAGGCACGACCATGCTCCGCCGCACCGTGCCAACCGCCGCATCCCGGCCCAGCGATACCCGTAACTATAGGAACTAGTAATGAGTGAGGGATTGAGCAGTGGCGGATCACGTCCTACGGGTACGCGGTTAGAGGATACAGATCGTGTTTCCTGAGGCCCTTGGCGATGCCGCTAATGGTGCCACCGGTGCCGGCGCCTGCCACGACGACGGCCGTAATCCTGCCGCCGGTCTGAGTCGAGGCTCCTCAATTCTGCGGTCGATCCCGCCTTTTCTGCGTACACAAATATATTTCACTCCTCAGCAGCTAGGTTGCACGCCAGATGCAAGGAACTGTTCTTACCCCCTTTGGCATCTTCTTCCCAACTCCCGATTGGTAACAGTCGAAGGCTATCTCGGTGACGCGATCGGAATCTGCACCAGAGTCGCAGGTCCCCGAAAACGTGTTCCTGGACCGGGCAGTTCACTTCCTTTTTGGGGCAAGTTGCTGACTCAGCAGAGCTTGGGTCTCGTGTTGAAAGACGGTTTTCTGAATTCAAACGGTAGTGAACGCGAACGCGCTCAGTTTTTTTGGGGTGGGCGGAGGTGGTTGAAGATGGGTTGAGCGAGGTGGAGTGGGGGTTGTTAGGAAAGCTCGGCCTGCCTGCCAGCATGGCGAAATCTGTGCCTTGGATGGACGACGGTGTCACTCCGGGATGAGCCGACGATGTGCAGGGGGACCACTAACACAAGATCTATACCACATAACCACCTCGTGATAGTGCAACTTCCATGCACAAGAACATGAACAATTCTCCAATATGAGCCCAGTAGTTGTCCGGGGGCTGAAAAGCCACCCTTTGTCAACCTCCATTTGACTTCCATCCATTCCATACCTACCAGAAAACACGTGATCCCGTCCGCTTTCCCCTAGTTAAACTGGTGAGACCTGCATCCGCTTTCAGCTCCTTCTCAGACCCAATCTGCCTTGCCGCCATGTCATTGTTCAGCGGCCGCAGCGGTTGGGTAAGCCTCCTATTCGCCCCCACTTATCGAAATCCGGTGAGGCAACGGGGAGTTTAGCCAGAGGGGGAATGGGGAAGAGGAGGAAAAGGGGGGGCGGGCACGGGAATCTCTCACACACACACATGTAGCACCGCTAAATCCAGGAGATTATTGCTATACAAAATACAAGCGGTGTAAATAATCAACCCCTGCAATCGGACAATGTGTCCGTCCGCTTACACGGTGTATCAATGCGAAATAGGCGAATTGCGCAGGGCATAGCCTCAATGCGTCATCTCGTCGGATTCTATCCGAGACTCAGCGTCAGCCGTGACTGAGACTCCTACAGTGGAGAGCCTGTCTGCATTTTCCTCTATCTACCGTTGACAATGCGTCATCAAGCAATGGGATTCGAGGAGTAAGCTGCCAGAAGGAAGGACCTGTCACTATAAAGCTAACAGCGCTCGTTCCTATTCTCACAGATTGAGAATCAACCCAATTCGATGTGGAATGCCGTATCTCTGAACTTAGAATGGCGACCATCAAGACACCTGCAACACTCATAGCCTCCCTGCTCCTAATTGTCCTTTGCGAAGCAGCCGAACCCCTCGTCCACATCGCCCAGGCCACGTACAAAGGAATTAGGATTGACTCGGCCGTCGACGGCTATCTAGGTATCCCCTACGCCGAGCCGCCCATCGGTCCGCTACGCTTCGCTCCACCCCAGCCAATCCGGCCGCACTCGCCAAAGAGACTTATCCACGCGACAGCTTTTGGACCTGTCTGTCATCAGTTCCACTACAGAACCGTTCTCGGAGACAATCTCCTCGAGACGACTGGCCAAAGCGAGGACTGTCTAACCCTCAACATTTTTGTCCCATACCAGAGGAGCAGGAAGAATCCGTTGCCAGTGTATGTGTGGTCGTATGGAGGAGCTTTTGGCGAGGGGGGTGGAAGCGTTCCCTGTGAGCTAATTTCCTCCGGTACTCTGTTGCGTTAGAGTGACCCTTATTGACGGCATTATTATAAAACGCAGTGTTCAACCCGGCGGGTTTCGTCAAAAGCAGTCAGGATATCATTGTCGTTACTTGGAAGTAAGTAGTACCAACAGTTGCCATCCCTTACCATCCTCATCATCGCACCCCAAGCCAACGTGATCTGATCCTCAACCAGCTATCGTCTCAATATATTCGGCTTCCCCGCCGCGCCAAACCAGCCCGCAAACCTCGGGCTCCGTGACCAACGCGCCGCCCTCGAGTGGCTCCGAGATAACATCCGATCCTTCGGCGGTGATCCGTCCCACATCGTGCTAGGCGGCCAATCCGCCGGCGCAGACTCGGTCGCTGCCATGATGTACACGCACCCCCGCGACCCTATCGCGGCGGGACTGATCCTGCAGAGCGGAATCCCTCAGTACATTGGCGAGTCAGACGGAAGCGAGTGGCGTCGCGTGGCGAGCACCGTCGGCTGCCGTGTTGATGACCTAGACTGCATGAGAGGGATCCCGGCTGGGACGCTGCATCGCGCCGTGTCCAACAAAACCTTCCATGGATTTGGATCGCCGAGTGGAGGTGGGCCGGTAGTGGATAATCTGACGCATTTTAGTGTGCAGGAGTATCTCCTGCGAGGGGAAGAGGGGAGGTTTGCAAGAGTGGTAAGGCGTTATTGATCAATGAATTGTCTACCTATTCATGGAGCTTGGGCTCGTTTGACTAACCAGAGATTTTAAAGCCTACGTTGTTGGGGATCACCGACAACGAGGGGAATGGTGTTACCAATTGGGACCCGATAAGCGGCGTGAATACGTCGCTCGCTGCGGCGATAACAACCACGTTTTTCAATTGTCCGATGGCATTGGAGGCTTCTTTCCGCGTCAAACGTGGGGTGCCAACATGGAGATACAGGTACAAGGGGGTGTTCCCCAGTGTCACTCCATACACCTGGCTGGGTGCATATCATTCAGGTGATTTCTCGACTACGACGATCATGTTTTTCTGCCCTGACTGACATTTTGTTTAGCTGACATCCCATTCGTTCTCGGCTCGTCCTTTGCTCAACCAAACGGGTCGTTCCCATTACTTTCGTCATACGAAGCTGCCGCGCGTCGTTACCTCCAGGCCGCCTTCGCGACGTTCATTCGCGATCCCGTTCGCGGTCTAGAAGTGGAGATGGGCTGGCCGCGCTACAATGAGAATGGGCAGACCCTGGTCGAGTTATTTGCTGGACATTCGGCCAACGCCTCGTTTGCGGATCCCGCAAAGTATGACAGTGTCTGTGCCAATCCTCCCCCAATCTGCTGGGAGTGCTACTTGGGCCAATAGCCGGCCCATGAAGTCCGCTAGGATATTAGAGGAAGGAGTCTCTGTTTTCATAGCGGTGTAGAGCCTTAGCTCTCTTCGAACCGGATCATCGTTAACCTACCTCGACCAGTACGCCGGTTTCCCTTGGTGACGGTGAAGACCTGCTTCATCATGCCCGCGGGGGCGCCCTGGCCGTACGAGAACCAGAGAGTGAACCTTGTGGTACCTTGATGATGGTGTTTGGAACCTTTGTTGATTCCCTGGTAGTTGTAGGAAACTTCGCCGACCAATCAGTGCACCTGAGAGCTATCAAGTAAGATTTTACTCTGCCACGGGGGAAGGCAATATCCCGTGGGTATCAGCGGATGACATTGCCAGTTTCGCGGTGAGGGCTCATGAATTCGAGTCCCCCAAATACAGAATACATGGTTTTGGGGCCTGAGTTGCTTTCTTATTCCAAGGTACCTTAAGCAAGTTGCTGTTTGAGTTGGGAGCAGGGAGCTGATATACGTACCACTCATTATAGATTGTAGAGATTTTGACTGAAGTCTATGGGGGGAAGGAGGTCCGGAGTTTGTCACTTCTCGCCGTTACTAGCCCTCAATACGTCCCGGACTAGCTCACACTTACGCACACACCTTCTCCTGTCAAATATAGTTTCGCAGATAACCCTTAACTTCCAGTTTTCCTAGCCCTTGAATCCTCACATACAAGACAATCTGTCATCTAGACCCTTTCTTTGGCTGCTTCAAGCCGCAATACACTCACTCCGAAGTCTGTCCTTGACAGCGCGCTTTCTCTCCAATATGGACAGATCCATTGCGAATCCGGTTCGAGGTTGAGTGCTCAGGGATCGTAAATAGGAGCCCACCACTTAGAGTACGATGTCGTGGAAGAGGCTCCTCAGGAAGCGAGCAAATGACTGGCGGCTTCGCCTGCATTGGCGACGCTGATGATGCTGGTGCCCAATGTTGAACCCCCCAACCGGAACCCACGAGTGATGGGAATTTTACCGAGAGTGAGCCTGTGTCTGAAGTGCCGGCATCGAAGACGCAGATGTTTGGCTGCACCATCTCAAACCAGTGCACGCCCGCGGTGTTCCGATGCTGGCAGCATGTATCGGTATCAACTGGTTGTGATCGTCAAAACAGTGAATGTATGCCCTAGCCATTTATTGTTGCAGTTCAAGTGGTGCTGTACATCCTCGATGGACGAGCAAAGGAAATGTAGGTGAGAACTTTGTTGGTGGTACGTCACGATGTCGTAATCATCAGGCCATCTGCAAGCCGGGTGCGTGGCTTTCCAGGTGGAAGCCACCGAGAATCCGGTTTCGTGCCCCCGACGTTTGAGCGGGATTATAGCGACCGCTGACAGTGAGGCCGATCCTAAGTAGCCGAAGCCGCAAGGCTAAGGTAGGCAACTTGCCCAGGACAGTTGGGTTGTGTGGAGACACGGTCGAGCATCTTGCTCAGTCTGTTAAGACCAGCACTGCTTTCCTCGAATGGAAGTCAGAGTTGCGCCGACATTTGTGGTTGCACGGTTTGGCAGGCTGCGGCAAGACGGTGCTTGCCTCGACGATCCTTGACCATCTAGACAACGCCCGACCTAACTCGTGTATTTGCCTCGAATTCTTCAACTTCCGCGACAAAGACAAACAACATCTGGACAACCTGCTACGCTCGCTTGCATTCCAACTGTAATAGCAGCAACAGTAGTAGCCATGGCGCTTGAGTAAGGCGGGTGTTCAAAAGTACAAGTTTTCAATGTTGTTAGTGCCTTTATAGAGGTAAGGTTAAGTAGAGAATAATTTCGAATTGATGAAAGTTAGTTTGATATTTAGGTAGATTCTAGTTTATATAGATGTACGAAATTAAATATAGATCATCGCTTTCTCTATCACGAGCGCGATTGTGTAGGCACCAAATTATGTGACTCTGTTTTTAGCTTCCAGGTTACGCTTTTCCTATCTTGCACAGTTTCTTTTTCTGCGACCCTTACGTCGTAGTTTGATATAAATAGTAACGACTCTAAGGTTATACACAACTTGTGGCGGTAAGTACATAGTCAGCCCTGCACAGCACTTGCAGTCTCTCGTGATCTTTCTCCTCTGGCGGCTGCTTTGTACCTCAAGTGGTCGGCAGCTACGATCGCAGGCATATGCAACGGTAACTCTCCCCCTCTTTTCGGTGGTTTTCCTGTCGTGAAAGCGTGCCCTCTCGTTAGCCCATGCATTGATTGCCTTGAATTTCCGTCTCTCGTTGTTAGGACAGGCCCTCTCCACTCAGTCAATCCGGCCCTAACAACCAACACTTCAACAACCGGCCAAGCAATAGACGTACTCTGCGCAATGCTAGCGCGTATCTCCGCCGCCGGGAGAGCAGGGAGGGTACATGGAGCTCGTCTACGACGACAAGATGGCCCTAGACTCGGACAATGAATCGTACACACAGCTAGACACCATGAGTTACTACTACCATGGACACGTCACGGCAACGGTGACCACTACGACGGAATGAAAGCCCTCACAGAAAACAACGACACCCGCACTGTAGAAGACGTCGCCAGAGAGGTAGCCCAACTGCTGTGGCAGGCCGAGGAGAACGACGATGCGCTACAGTACCGCATCTTGGATGCGGTAGGTGACCCCGCTAGAACAACAAGATGGTCGAGGCTTGTCTAGACCAGGTTATCGAGTACGTTAGGCACGCTGCTTCGAGAAAGGCGACGCTATGTGCGTAGCGCTCGACACTGCTACCAACGTTGCGGACGACGAGTCTGCCTTCACCCGGCGACACCCGTGGTCGCTCGACGGCTCATCGCCATGGTCTCGGTCGGGGTGTTCGCGGAGCTGCAGGGGGCGTGTTTGTTGGAGTAGCTGGGTTTGGTGAAGTGTGTAGAAAGGAGGTCGATGGCACGGGGAAGATTACTATGCTCACCTCAACAAGATTGCCCTCTCGACGGAACCGAGGTCTATCTCTTTTCCGGCCCGGTAGGGCAAGAGAGCTCGACGCCTACATCCCTAGCGGCGCTGTCTACTCGTACCTGCGCCGGATGGATATCGATAGGTCGGCGCGAGGCTGTGGTGGATTAGCGCTGGGAATTGTCCGGCGTGTGGTTGGGGTCTTTGGGAGGAGGCGTAGGTTAGCAAATCTGCTCTAGCTAACTAGATTGTGCTATAGGCTTCGGCGGATAGATTTGTGAGGGGTGTTGTCGAGATTGGTGTATATATAATACAAGAACAATTGATGAGAAGAAGAGTACTTGAATATGGCCTACCAAATAGTTGGACGGCGCTGTGTAATAGCTAGGCTCTGCTTTGACCATGACCCGACTTTGCTGGGCTATGATTCTGGCTGTCCCTCGTCTCACGTTCTGGTCTACTGAGTATCAGCAGTAAGTCACAGCTAACGTCGGGTTCGACTGCCGAGGTCTGAGCCCAATTCGGGCAGGCTGGGACCCTGGCAGCCCAACCCTTGAGATTGTCGCAGCCACGAGACCAGCGCATTGGCTGAAAGTTACCGACCCGGTATCCGTCTAGCCCTCCGATAACGACATCCTGATGAGCATAGTTGGGACGCATACATAACAGGGTCTTTCCAGATGCCTAGGCAGTTCAGATACATGGCAGCGTGGCAGCGTAGCAGCATGAGGCGTCAGGCTCGGTGTCGTTCCAGCCGCAGCCGCTGTCATCGGCGCCCTACTCTCGCATAACTTGTCCCAGTCCACTTTGGCTACCTCCCGATGAAGAGGGTCAAGCACACAGCTCACCACTGCAACCAATATAACAGAGCAAGAACTTCATCGGTAGGCAGAGAGCGAGCTGACGAGGCTTTAAAACCAAAAATAGATAGACAAGCTATCAATCGAAAGCGTTGCCGAGTAGGTGAAAGGGCAGAAAGTATGCCAAGACCGTTCTCGCAACCTTGGTCATACTATTTCAATTAATCAGACCCGCTAAGCCTTTCTCTTTGTTGCCGCCGATGCGGTCGCAGACAATAGCGCCAACATATAGCGTATTCTACGACCTAAAGCGGCAACTATTGCTCGTCTGCTCTCACATCCTTAAATCGTTCCTTGTCTTCCTCGATATACAGTATTATCTTTGTGTCTGACATGTCATGATGATTGTACCCTCACGAGGCGCTTCAATTCTGCTGCCCTAGGGTGTGGGGTTAAAATGCTCCGGGGAGCCATTTCCGGCTCTCAGCTAGGAGCGGGAGCCGAGGAGGTACTCTTTGCAATGACGAGGGTGGCAAGCCCGAGTTGGTTTTCGCCGAGCTAGCCTTGCAGTCACTTGAGAGCGAAGACCGGATCGAGCTTTAGAACTAGTGCATTCTCTGCCGTGACCTTTCAGCTGTAGCAAACTTCGTTATATAAAGCAGGTTGCCGTGCACTGTGTGATTCACAAGCAGACCCGGAACTAGCCTGTGCTGGCAGTCTTTCAACATGAAAATTTTAGACATTGATTTCGGTCTCTACTGTACTATACAAAAAACTAAGAATTCATGTGACGTACAGTAGCTGCTTTGCCTCAAGGAGATCAAGTTGCATTAAAAGCAGCCGTCTGCTGTAAAGGTAGCCGAATTTTTCAGCCCGTCTATAATTGGCACCATTCGTCTTATACCCTCAGCGTATTTGACGTTTGCAACCCAAAAATAGTCACGCTCCTGAGCCTTTCTTTGTATCTCCTGCCTTAATTGGCGGTTCGTTTCATTAAGAAGGTCTAGCTCACCCTCTAATCTCTTCCTCACAGCTATTTCGGAGGCAACCTGGTCCTGTAGGCTGGAAATCTCCTTGACTAATTCCGCGTTGACCTGTTGAAGTTCGTCGATGCGAGAGCTGAGAGATATTTGCGCGCTGCTAGTAGATAACTTCTCATTTGTTAGAAGTGGAACAGCCTGTTTCGCTACTCAATTTACGCGTGTCGGCACACTTCTTGTAGATCCAATAGATGGTGTGGCACTCCTTCCCTCCGTTTGAGGTATAGCCTCAAAGGTCTTTCCCAGTCCCTCGCAGAGATCTTTAAACGCCCCAAGTGTATGATCACTTAGCTGCTTTGAGAAGAGATGTCGTATCTCTGGAAGTACCTGCCAACGATACTGGTCTTCTCTGCTAGTTATCAACCGGACGTCGGATGGTTCAATAGTAATGCCAATACGGGCGCCTAGCTAACAATCTTAGTAACGCCGAGGTAGGAGAATGTCTAACTTACGAATGTGCTCTGCCAATAATCTACGACACTTCTCTCTCCAGTTTCGCCTTTCTATCGTGCTTGCCCGCATGACTTTTAGCGGAAACTTAGAACGGGATGAACTGAATTGCCGCACGAAAGAGAGCCTAAACAAAGATATTTATAACTGATTGTGGCGAGGTTTGCTATATCCGTAGGACAGTTTACTCGCTATCACGTGGTAGCGTCTACTAGGTCGTCAAAATAATCTACTATGGCTCCGCAACCCCTGCGGGCTTTCGCGATGCCGAAATTCGCCAATCCAGTTAGACTCACGGTTCGCCAAGGACGTTGCAAGAGGCGGTGCTAAAACGGCTAGAAGTTAGAGAATGATCTCATTAGTAGACCCTGCCATACCTGTGAGACGTCAGTTGTCGAGGTTGCATATGCAGTCTTTCGTGCGAAATCCATCGAATCTGACCAATCTTCGACAACGCTTTTGTCATCTTGATAGCCCCCGGTTATCAAACCTCTTACGATGGGGCCTAGTGATCTAACGTCTTCCCAAGCAGGTTTCGCACTTTGAACTTTATAACACTGCTCTTGATTACCTGTCTTGGATGTTACTCACGTTCTAGGTGTCTCGTTGGTATCTACTACCAATTTTTATAGTGCCATCATAGCCTAAGAAAATGTTAGAACATGTTAGAGAGCCGTGTTCCAGGCCCGCCTGTTCCAAGTAAGAAATGCCGTCGATGACCTGCAGCGTTATCAGCTAGAGAGCTAGCAAAAGACCTAGTGTACTTACCTGCCCGATTATCGCAGCAAGTCGTAGCTCGGTCAGGTGTTCGTTCCCACGAACCTCGTAGAGCGAACAGGGCATATATTGCAAAACGATATAGTAAGTGTTTCCCGAACAGAATATCTCGCGGGCAGGGACAAAGTTCCGGTGTCGAATGCTGCAGAACATCTCCTGTGTCTTTGCATCGAGAGCTGTGAACTTTTTTATTGAATACACTTTAGCACGCGCGGTCTGGGTCTTCCCCTCTGCCACTATAGCACGGTGGTCAAGCCCAAGACGTAGGGCATACATCCTATCGTAGTGCTCCCACGGCGATCCTTTTTTTACAGCGACTGAATAGTGAGGCTCGCGTATAGATTCTTTACCTGCGTCCTGGGTTGGCTCTGGTTCCTCTTCTCCGGCAACAGGGTTAGTCGGGTTCCCGGGTGACACCTGCCCAGGAGGAGGGCCTCTATAGCTTCTAGAACTCCCACGCGTCAAGAAATTCTTGAGCCCACCTAAATCGAACTGGGTATCTCTCTTAGATGTCATTGTATGATTGTAGGATCGATAACCTACGGGTAGAAATATAGCTCCAATAACGTAGTCCACATGCGAAAGTCCCACACGGGCGAAAGTCCCACAACATTGCACCTCCACGTCTTCTACCTTCTTTTGGGCTTTCCTTTGCAACGCGATATGCCTCAACAAAACGACGAAACCCGAGTGCACTTGGCCCTCCAGGCAATAGAAAATGACCCAAAGCTAAGCCTAAGAGCTGCAGCAAAGATCTATTCCGTTAATCACGAGAAGCTCAGTCGACGTCGACGCGGTCAGCAATCGCGACGCGACATTCCAGCTAACTCACGGAAACTAACTGACCTAGAGGAATCGGTCATTGTTCAGTATATCCTCGACCTAGATTCTAAAGGATTTCCTCCCCGCTTGTCTAGTGTGGAAGATATGGCCAACCGACTACTTGCCGAACGCGATACGCGACGCGTCGGAGTCAATTGGGCTTCAACCTTCGTCAAACGGCACCCGGAGCTCACCACGCGTTTCAATCGGAAATACGACTACCAGAGGGCCCAATGCGAAGATCCGGAGATTATTCGCGGTTGGTTTGCGCTTGTGCGGAACACAATCGCGAAGTACGGCATCTAGGAGGCCGACATCTACAACTTCGACGAGACCGGGTTTCAGATGGGCGTCATCTCGACTGCAATGGTTGTTACAAGCTCCGAACGGCGTGGCAGGGCAAAGTTGAAGCAGCCTGGCAATCGTGAATGGGCAACGGTGATTTAGGGCGTCAATGCGACTGGCTGGGCGATCCCGCCGTTTATCATCGTCAAGGGCAGGTATCACCTCTCCTCTTGGTACGAGAACAGCCCATTGCCGAACGACTGGGTCATTGCGATATCCGAAAACGGTTGGACAACCAACGAGAGAGGCCTAGAATGGATTCAGCACTTCGACAAGTATACCAAAGCTCGAATAGTCAGGGTTTATCGCCTCCTTATCCTCGACGGCTACGATAGCTATTACTCGACCGACTTCGAGCTCTACTGTAAGGAGAATAATATCATTACGCTCTGTATACCTCCCTACTCGTCTCATATTCTCCAGCCGCTCGATGTTGGATGTTTTAGCCCGCTCAAGACGGTATACGGCAAGTAGATCGAGGGGATGATACGGGCAACTATTACCTATATCACCAAGGAGGACTTCTTCCCCGCGTTCTACGCTGCTTTCTAGGCCGCCCTAACCCCCGAAAATATTCAAGGAGGTTTTCGAGGTGCTGGAATTGTTCCTTTTGACCCCGAGAAGGTGATCTCCCAGCTCGACATCCGTCTAAAGACGCCAACGCCCTCGAACTCGCGGCCCGGTAGTGCGCACGCCTGGGTTTCCAAGACCCCGAACAACCCAATCGAAGCCTCCTCGCAGTCCACCCTCATTAAGAATCGAATTGCTCGGCATCAAAATAGCTCTCCAACTGAGATTTTAAGGGCGGTCGATATGTTTGCGAAAGGGACGTCTAGGGTCATACATCAGTTGGCATTGTTGAAGGCAGAGATCCAGAGCCTCCGAGCAGCAAATGAGGCACTTAGCAAGCGTCGGAGAGCTAAGAAACAACGGCTCCGAAAAGGAGGATCGCTTTCTGTACAGAACGTACAGGATTTACAGGAGAGAGAGACGTTGAGGTGCAGATCAAGGAGGAAACATAGGCGGGTAGTGGTCGGAAGCCAAGGGTCGAGACGCGTGCGCGGCGTTGTGGCAACTGCGGCGAACCAGGCTACAATGCGCGTATATGTCAGATAGTTGTAGAAACGTCTGAGGAAGACGATTCCGAGTAGTTTTATTTGTTTTGAGCTAGCTAAGTAGAATTAATGTGGATTTTGTTGCGATGGTATGATTTCGTGGGACTTTCGCCCGTGTGGGACTTTCGCATGTGGACCACGTTAACAGGAATATTTATATAGATTGTAGTTAAAATATATTAAACTTCTAGAGGGGTCATTCATTTAAAAATATCAACGTGCACAGGGATATCCAAAAGTGTATCCTGGCTATCATTCTACAAACTGTTCTAATTATAGTGGTCGTAATAGACTAGAGTCTAGCAATGAGCTTTATTTATTTCAGCGAGCAGTTTTCTAAAGACACTTCTAGCACTTATTTCATGCTTCTTCTCTACTTTTTTCTTAATTCGGTTTCTAAACACCAAAATATGAGGGTTTTCATCGTACCGTTTATTTTTCTAGGAGCCGGTGCCGCTTATGCCGCGGACCACTTAGACAATAGCATAGCGGCTCTACAGATGCTCTCTTCTCTCGACCGGCTTGAGATCTCCGTGCTAGGGGAACTAGCGGCGCGGTCGATCAGCACTACCTCTCACCAAGCCTACCAGGTAAGTGAGATTTATTCATTACAAGAGTCTCAGCCCACGTTGACCTTCGCACAGCAAGAGATAGCCGCTTTGCGTATTGTCGACTCCATTTTGGAAAATGCTGGGGTGTCCGCCCAGTACTGTAATTACAGCTTGCCCAATGCTACGAGTAGCCTCGCCGCCCTAGAGCAGGTAATTCTACTAGCCAAGGCTGGGACTCTCTTAGCATCATCCCAGAGCCTATCGTCTGTAGACTCATCTATCTTATCCACCTTGGCCGCGACTTCTATCGCCCGTTCCCTGCAAGGGAGCTTACTTGAATCCATCACCGGCCGCGTTCTCGGGCGCGTCCCATTTATTCCCCCAATGCCCGCCAAATGGGCATATAGCCAGCTTACCACTTTCCTGTCATCAGGGTCGTGCCCCTGGGATCAAGCGGTCCGAAAGACACCTGAGCTGAGGATAACGGTGGAAAATGAGATGACCGTCCACTTAACATGGGAAGCTACGCCGGGTAACAATAGCCGTGATCCGCTTCTTATCGGATGGGTTAGTTGGCTTCGTGAGCCGATCTACACCCCTATTGCTATGACGTCTCGCAACTCCGGGGTAACCCGCATTCCAAGTGGGCTGAGGGGCTTCGTTATAATGGTTATGGCCAACAAAACGTCGGCCGATATCTACGACTTGAGCGCCGATAGTCTGTCAAAGCCAGCAATAGCCGAGATTGTATACAATAGGGACTAGACAGTTGAATAGTTGGTAGTAGAATTATACGTTACTCGTTGCCATTCATTCCTTATATCCTCGATGTCATAGCTAGGCTTAGGAGACTCTGCTCTCTCTTCTTCATCTCCGCGCGATATCAACTGGGACTATGTCGCCGCCTCGTGTGATGTAATATGACACAACTGCCTTCTCATCCTGGGTGTCCAACTCTGTTATGAAATCTTGGATAACGCTGTGAGGGTTGCCTGATGTTGAGGCGGCGACGGTGGCGGGATTATTTAGACCTTCAGTCGCTCGTGGCGTTAACTTGGACCCAAGAGTTTTGTCTATCGTATGTCGCTTGATCGATAGACTAACGAGAAGCGAGACAATTCCTGCCCCAGTGGTAGTCCAGTACACGCCGCGGAAGCCGGCGAGGTCTAAAACTTTATTAGCACTTGTCCAATCTAGAGGAGGTAAACTTACAGGACTGTAGCGCGGCGGTGCGGGTAGGGTCTGCAGGATCCATCGAAGACATAGTCTTGGCGAATGCCACGGCGTTATAAGCAATGCTCCTAGGCAGCCCGAGCTCGTCAAGCTTGGAGCTCATGGCGTTTTGGAATACACTACCACCAATAGCCACCCCGAAAGACATACCTAGGCTGCGCATAAAAGCGTACATGGCAGCGGCACGGCCAGCATCTTCGATGCGGCTCGCAGCCTGGACGCCAACGTTGACGCCGGTGAGCAGCATGCCGTTGCCAATGCCAAAGACAGCAAGAATACTAGCCCAGGCCGCAGTCTCAGTTTCTTGGTCGAGGAGCAATAGGAGGCCATACCCAACAGTCGTGATGACCCACCCGCTCCATATCGACCACCTATAGCCACCAGTCCATGTTGTAATCAGCGAGGTGATGATGCTTCCTGGTAGGAGAAAGCACGTGACTGGGAAGATGTCCACGCCGGACCGTGTTGGCGAATGGAACTTCATGGCGGTAAAGAAGAAGGGGACATAGTAAAGCGCGCAAAATAGCTGAGATGAATTATGCGTTAGCGTATATCGCTCGCAGTAAATAGCGGGAGCGAGAGGGACACGTACAATGAATCCTTGGGATAGAGCGCAGGTGTAGGTAGCGAGGGCCGATGGCGAGTCAAAGAGCGACTGGCGGAGGACGGGCTCGCGCGCGCCATAGAACTCCCAGACAACCGCGATAATCACCCCAGCTATGCCGACAGTTATAGGGACTATTGCTTGCGCGCTTCTCCATTCGAACTGTACGCCGGCCCAAGATATCCCTATCAGAAAGCTAGTCATGCCGCCGACGAAGAAGAAACCACCTATCCAGTCGATACGGCCGAGCTTAGAGACAAGGGTGTTTTTTTTAATGTCGGACTTGATATAGATGGGAACAAGAACTAGGCCGAAAACGCAGAAGGGAAACTAGAGAGAGAATCAGCTAACCATCATTAGCACAGCGAGGCGGCTCCAGAGTACGGTACAAACATTGATGTAGAAACACCACCTCCATGCGAGACGTTCGATAAAAAGACCCCCAATTACCGGACCGAAGACGCTGCCCAGCGCCCACGCAGCCAGAACGAACGAGAAGTACTTTGGCCGCTGTCTCAGCGGGATGATGTCGGCAAAAATGACTTGTCCCATGGTTATGATACCGCCGCCCCCGATCCCCTGCAGCGAGCGGCCGATGAAAAAGACGCTGAATCCCCTTGCAACGGGCGCGCAGAGCAGGGTGCCGAGTGTGAAGAACATGACCGACACAAAGAGCATCTCCGTGTTTCCAAAGATATCGGATAGCGCGGCGATAAAGGGTTGACACACAGCGCACGACAACAGGTATGACGTCCCCGCCCAGAATGCATCCGTGGCGCTTCCGCCAAGATCCACGGCCAATGTCTGTCGAGCAATGAGCATAAAGTTGATTTCGTCTTGTCGAAGATCACTCACAGGTAAGGCCGAGACTAAGATCGTCGCATCCAACGCTACCATGAGCGAGATGAAAGCAAGCGTAAGCATAACAGCATACTCCTGCTTCCCGGGCTTCCAGTCCGCTTGGTCCCACTCCGGCCCAACGTCGAAGTTTATATTGGAAGGACAAGCACCGTCCGACCGGCGGTTGACCATCTCCAATCCGTGGACCATCTCTATAGCTCTCCCCACGTAGGCTTTAATAATTGGATTGTAGATAGGAGTAATTGCGGCAGCTGTGATTGATATATCGCACTCGCCGAGGTCATGGATATGACTCTAATTTATGTTAACCCGCTCTGAGTACTTCTAGCGCTAAGTATGGGCATGAGGGAATCCTGCTGTCGAAAATGCTGTCATGCTGTTCCATCGCATGAACTATCAGAAGGATGTCAGCCCCTGTTCATAGTGCTCCTGATGCATGATTAGCATTGGGCAGTTACGAGCCGAGGCGGGTTAGTATTTATCGACGTCAAATAGTGTGATTTCTATGCAGAGGCGATATGTACAGTTACATCACAGTTCCCTACACCCCGGGCGTGCGAGCTGACTTGGAATTGGAAATTTTCCAATTCAGAGTTGGCCCGTGTGCCGCCCACTCCAGCCTCATTGCCAAAGCTAGCGCAGACGCTCAATACTGCAACGCACTCAAAAGATAGGGACATCTGGCCCGGCCTGGTAAGTATAGCTAAAAGAACAATCAATAATAATACTGAAATGATTTAGAGAGATCCGGATACCTATGAGTGTGTAGTTGTCTTTGTAGAACTGAGGAGATCTCGAACGTGCTGTGGAGAATTGACGAGTCTGTAAACGTCGCATACAACTTCCTTGAATTCTTTATATGCGATATTCATCTCCTTCGCCCAGGTTTCCAAGCTAGAGATTGCTTGTTGAAGATCATTGAGCTTAGACTCGATTCCTTGCATTACATTCTCCACGCGCTCGAGCCGCGAGCAGCCTTGGCTTTGGTGCTGTGAGTTGTTGTGGGCCTGTAGCTGGTTGACCGCGCTCTCTAGTTTCTCTAGTCTCTGTATCAATAATGTAGGATCCGAGTCGGGTTGTAATGGATAATCTAATGGGAAAGATATCCCTGGGTCGATTTGCAACGAGAAGGTAGCAGGACTTAGAGATGGGCATCCAAGCGAGGCGAAGGAGTTGCAAATAGGAAGAGAAGCAGGAGCTGGGAATCCATATGGAAACAAACCCGCCCTCGCATCGGAGCTCTGTCTGCTATTTTCGGATTGGCAGGTGCAAGCTGTGAAATCAGAAAGTATTGAGGCCTCCATTGAGTCGATTGCTAAGATGTGCAAACACTAGCGTGATAGAATTGTAGATTTGAGTCGTATCGCGGCAAGTTGATACTGTCTTATATTTCGGTTCGATCTTATCTACTTCCTAGCTGGAACCTTCAATTTCCGTTTCTATTCAAGACTGCGGCTTAGACAGTTGCAATGTGAGGCATACTTAAAATATTAATCAGTGTCGTTGTGGCTCAGACACTTGCTACGCAGGGCTTGCCGGAGTCAGCCAGACCCGCAGGATGACGAGTGTGGGCAGACTTGCAGGGCTAACGTACTTTATAAGCGAGCGACGCATATAAGCGAGCGACGCACTCCCCACTACTCAACAAATACTATCCTCAATTACAATACAACAAGACTAGGAACCAACTATAATTTCATCAGAAATAGCTGAATCAGATGATTCTGTAGCCTCCTGGCAAGTGCGGCATTATGGCCAGGCTTGCCGCACACACTACAGCACCGAACCTTCGTACGAACCCCCCTATACCACTACCGCCCGGCTGCGTTTCTTGCACCCCTCTTCACCTCTAGCCTTCTGATCTAGTAGACCGTATGCATCCTGTACAGCAAGTGATCCCCAAGCCGTACACGTGTTTTTTTGGCTCTCCGGCGCTTGCTTAGTGCCTCGTTGGCCTTGCGGAGCGAAGAGACCTCTGCCTGTAAGAGGGTCACTTGGTGCATTACAGCCATCGTGCCTTTGGCAAGCTGGTCTACAGCAGCTAACATCGAAGTCGGGGAGCTGTTTTGATGGTTGGTAATGCGAGTCTTGATGAGCGTTGACTGCGAGTCGGCTTCTCGGGGTTGTGGGGTGTCTGGAAGACCCAAGGTTGGGCAGTGCCAGGCCGTGAGGTCGGAGGTGTTGGCGTACGAAGCTTGATATCCAGCTTAGAAAGCACCCTCTCTGGATCGTACGGCACAAGGCCAGCCCCTGCGAAGCCGCCCTGGATATTCCTCTCAGTGATAGAGGCAAAGAAGGCCTCGCGGAAAGAACAGAGAAACTCGAGCTTGCTGACGTGGTTGATATGCATCCGCATCAAGTCCTCAACCTGGCGACCGTACGCCCGCTTCAGCGGTCCAAAGCAGCCAACATCGAGTGGCTGGAGGAGGTGGGAGGAATGCGGAGGCATGCAGAGCGTGATGATGTTGTTCTGCTGACAATAGAGCTCGAATTCGGTCGAGTGGTGGCTCTCGTGGCCGTCGAGGATCAACAACCGGTATTTGCCTTTCGTACGAGGTGCTGTATGGAAGTCGAAGTGCTTGATCCAATCTAGGCCTACCGCATTGGTGGTCCAGCCATTGTCGGTGGTTGCGATGCGCCAGTCAGCCGGGAGGTCGCACTCGGTATACCAGTTGGCGAGGTGGTACTGTGCGGCTAAGATGATGAACGGAGGGATAGCCCAGCCGAGGGCATTGACTCCCTGGATAACCGTTGCCCATTCGCGGTTGCCAGGCTGGGCTAGTTTTGCTTTGCCACGGCCGTCCGAGGTCGTGACCACCATACCCGCAAAGATGATGCCCATCATGAACCCAGTCTCGTCGAAGTTGTAGATATCGTCGTCCACGATACCATACTTCGCCTTGACGTTTCGTACGAGGGTAAACCACTCGCCAATAACCTTTGGATCTTCGCACTTGGCCCTCTGGTAGTCGTACCGACGTGTCCATCGCGTCCGGAGCTTTTCCTTGCGTCTGACGAAGTTGTATGCCCAGAGCTTGCCGACAGGGGGCGTATCCCGTACGCGTAATAGATGGTTGGCCATATCTTCTACACCACGTAGCCTTGGTGGAAATGATCGTGCATCTAGCTCAAGGATGTATTGAACAATAGCCTCCTCTTCGGATTGGGTGAGCTTCTTCGAATTAGGTGCAATGTCGCGTCGAGGAAGCCGGCCAGCGCGTCGATGGCGAAGCGTTGCTTCGGGCACGTTGTAGAGCTTGGCTGCCGCTCGAATGCTTAGTTTATTATTGTTTTGGATGGCTTCAAAGGCCAAAAGAAGCCTGGCTTCTTTTGAAGGGCTGCGCATTGTTTGTTGTGATAGGATTTAGTAGAATATGTAGGAGACGCGTCGAGGTGGACAGTGCGTCGCTCGCTTATATGCGTCGCTCGCTTATAAAGTACGTTATAGAGAATCGGAAGCTCGAGATGCCGAGCCTCCGTCACTCCAACTACACCCATTCCAATTGTATTTAAGAGCCACGACATGCTATAAGCTGGCCCCCTTTTTTTGAAGATCCCATCACCAGCTTCAATCGTCCTCCAATCTCTTGTTCATACACACTGACGAACTCCAACATTACATACCAAGATGTTCACCAACTGCCTCCTCCTTCTCCTCGCCTCGTCCGCGACCCTCACCACCGCGGCCCTAACCGGCACCCAAACATCCCCCGCGCGCACCACGCACACCGTAGTCGCTGGCCGTCCCGGCCTGCGCTTTGATCCCGACAACATCGTCGCTACCCCGGGCTCCATCATCGAATTCCACTTCCTGCCCGCCAACCACTCCGTGGTCGAATCTTCGTTTGCCTCACCCTGCGTGCCCAAGGACGCGGCCTCCTTCTACTCGGGCTTCTTCCCCGTAGCCCAGAACCTGGACGGTAGCGTGGCCCAGTCTGGCGAAGTGTTCCAAATTGAGATTCAGGACGACAAGCCGATTTGGTTCTACTGTGCGCAGGAGAAGGGACGGCATTGCCAGAGTGGCATGGTCGGTGTTGTGAATCAGGATGTGGATAGCGGGGAGACGTTAGAGGTGTTCAGAGGGGCGGCCACGGGGGTGGCGGGACCCCCGGGCGTGCAACCGGTTGTGCAGGGTGGGCAAAGGCGGGCAAACCCTAATCCTTTGGGAGGATTTTAAAAACGGGTCATATTTATACAGATGGAGAGAGCTGGAGGTCGGGTGCAAAGATCGGGCGTGACGGAGAGCGTGGCATCTGCACGCACTCATCATATCTCTGGACCGTGAGAGCTCTTTCTCTGCATTTTAGGATTTTATATACAATATAGAGGTCTTTCCGCAGCCCTACATCGTCCAATACATGACACGAGACTAGAATTCTGATTTTGCCGTTTCTTCGTCAAGGCATTATCGTAGCGTTAACGTATTTTATAAGCGAGCGGTGGGTATAAGCGAGCGGTGGCTTTCTTAGCGTACGCATCCTCCTTCAACCAAACATCATTTTTCCCCACAACTCAACATGTCTCCTCCTTCAAAGGAAGCCAGGGTAATCTTAGCCCTTGAAGCTCTTCAAAACGACAAGAATCCAAAGCTTGAAGCTATAGCTAGGCTCTATAACGTACCGGCTTTAACCCTCCGTCGTCGACGCGCCGGCCGCCCCGCACGACGCGATACTACGCCTAACTCGCGCCGGCTTACTGATTCCGAAGAGGAGGCTGTTGTTCAATATATCCTTGAGCTAGTTACGCGATCTTTTCCACCAAGACTACGTGGTGTAGAAGACATGGCCAACCAACTACTACGCGTACGCGACGCGCCCCCTATCGGCAAGCTGTGGGCCCACAACTTCGTTAAACGCTAGCCAGAGCTCTGGATACGCTGGACACGTCGGTACGACTACTAGAGGGCTAAGTGCGAAGATCCGAAGGTCATTACCGAGTGGTTTTCTCTCGTACGAAACGTCAAGGCTAAGTATGGTATTGTAGATGACGATATCTATAACTTCGACGAGACTAGGTTTATAATGGGCATTATCTTCGCGGGTATAGTAGTTACAACCTCGGACGGCCGTAGTAAGGCAAAGCTGGCCTAGCCTGGCAACCGCGAGTGGGCAACAGTGATACAGGGCGTCAATGCCCTCGGCTAGGCTATCCCCCCCTTTATCATCTTAGCCGCGTAGTATCACCTTGCCAACTGGTATACCGAGTGCGACCTCCCAGCCGATTGGCGTATTGCAACTACCGATAATGGCTGGACGACAAATGTAGTAGGCCTAGATTGGATCAAACACTTCGACTTCTATACAGCACCTCGTACGAAAGGTAAATACCGGTTGTTAATCCTCGACGGCTACGAAAGCCACCACTCGACCGAATTCGAGCTCTATTGCCAGCAGAACAATATCACCACTCTCTACATGCCTCCGCATTCTTCGCACCTCCTCCAGCCACTCGATGTTGGCTGCTTTGGGCCGTTGAAGCAGGCGTATGGTCGCCAGGTTGAGGACTTGATGCGGATGCATATCAACCACATGAGCAAGCTCGAGTTCCTCTGCGCCTTTCGCGCGGCCTTCTTCGCCTCCATCACCAAGATGAATATCCAGGGTAGCTTCGCAGGTGCTGGCCTTATGCCGTACAATCCAGAGAGGGTGCTTTCTAAGCTAGATATCAAGCTTCGTACGCCAACTCCCTGAACTCGCGGGCAGCTACCCCACAACCTTGGGTCTTCCAGACGCCACACAACCCTCGAGAAGCCGACTCGCAGTCAACGCTCATCAAGACTCGCATTACCAACCATCAAAATAGTTCCCAACCTCGATGTTAGCTGCTGTGGACCAGCTCACCAAGGGTACGATAGCTATGATGCACCAGGTGGCCCTCCTTCGGGTAGAGAACGCTTCGCTTCGCAAGGCCAACGGCACTAAGCAAGCGCCGGAGAGCTAAAAGAACACGCGTACAGCTTGGAGGGTCACTTGCTGTACAGGATGTACAGGATGTACTAGGTCAGGGGGCCGTGGGTGGGGAGGGAGTGCAGGAAACGCAGGCGGGTGGTAGTGGTACAAGGGGGGGTCGTACGAAGGTTCGGTGCTGTGGTGTGTGCGGCAAGCCTGGCCATAATGCGCGCACTTGCCAGGAGGCTGCAGAAGCATCTGATTCAGCTGTTTCTGATGTAATTATTGTTAGTTCTTAGTGTTGTTGTATTGCAATTAAGGATAGTTGTTGTTAGGTTGCAGAAAGGCCACCGCTCGCTTATACCCACCGCTCGCTTATAAAATACGTTATTGTTTTTAGCATTTGGGCAGCTTTGTGCTGCGATTGTTTTAGGTTGATGCAACACATCTTTATAGCAGACCTACAGACACTCGCCGACTGCAGGTGCATGCTGTCGCGGGTAGGCCCAAGTGCCTGCTCCTCGATCTTCCAGACTCCCTACCACTGCCTCTCTCCTGAGGCCGTTACAGATACAAGAGCTCGTTGCAAGGGAAAATGGCAAGAAATAATAGACTTGAGCAGATGGACCAGATTGTAGACAAGTCAGAGGTGGCCTGTCTTAACAAGTTAGATTTACTTAACATGACTATGTATATCTGTCTGTACTAACGTACTTGCATAACGAGTCGCGCAGCATAACGAGTCGCGCACTTTTTCCACCTTTACAATCTTTCGACTTCAACATCAATTTCTTCCACAAAACAAAATGGAACCTCTCCCAAAAGAAAGTCGCATGGTCCTTGCACTCGAAGCTCTTAAAAAGTACCCTGAACTTTCTGTACGAAAAGCCGCTACTCTCTATGAGGTCCCCGAAAGCTCGCTCCGCGATCGACGCGCCGGAAAACAACCACGACGCGAAATACCTGCCAACCTTCGAAAATTGACTAACTTGGAAGAAAAAGTCCTTCTTGAGAAGATACTCGACCTTGATGCGCGAGGATTTCAGCCCCGGCTCTCCGATATTCGAGAAATGGCCGATCGTCTTCGTACGACACGCGACGCGTTACGCGTCGGACCCCGATGGGCGAACGGGTTTGTGAAACGACACCCAGAGCTTACAACGCGTTTTCGACGTCGAATCGATTACCAGAGGACCCAATGCGAAGATCCCGACGTGGTAAACGCGTGGTTTCGGCTTGTACGGAACGTGATCGACAAATACGCGATCCAAGAGGGTGATATCTACAATTTCGACGAGACTGGGTTCCAGATGGGTATCCTATCAAGCGCAAAGGTTGTGACAAGCTCTGAACGCCGTGGTCGGCCTCGTACGAAGCAACCTGGCAATCGGGAATGGGTTACGGTGATCCAGGCTGTATGTGCGGATGGCTGGGTCGTGCCGCCATACTTCGTCGTCAAGGGGAAAAACCACCTCCTCCCTTGGTATCAGGACAGCCGATTCCAGCCCGAATGGAGAGTCCACACGAGCGAGAATGGCTGGACTACAAACGAGATTGGCCTCGACTGGTTAAAACACTTTGATCAGTCTACCAAGCGTCGTACGAAAGGGGTACATCGACTACTTATCCTCGACGGCCATGAAAGCCACCACTCGGTCGACTTTGAAGATTTCTGCAAGGCCAATAACATCATTCCACTTTGCATGCCTCCCCATTCATCTCATTTCCTTCAGCCTCTCGACGTTGGGTGTTTTAGTCCGCTCAAGGTCTCGTACGGCAAGCAAATCGAGCAGATGATGCGGATGCAGATCACCCACATCACAAAGGAAGACTTCTTCGACGCGTTTGTCGAGGCATTCCACACCTCTATTACAGCAAACAATATACGAGCAGGCTTTAAAGCAGCTGGCCTTGTCCCTTTCGACTCCGAATCGGTGATTTCTCGCCTCGACCCAAAGCCAATTACCCCATCTCCGCCAAACTCGCGTCCCGGGACAGCCTCATCTTGGATCCCAAAGACCCCATCCAATGCGTTTGAAGCGACTCAGAGCACTAGCACTCTCAAGCGCAAGATCGAAAACCATCAAGGAAGCTCCCCTACCCACATTTTTGACATCATCGACTTGCAGGCGAAGAGTATCTCGAAATTGGCGCACGAGATAGTGTTGCTCCGAGCAGAGACCAAGGAGCTTCGCACAGCAAACGAGCGGCTAAGCAAGCGACGTAGGACAAAAAAGACACGTTTGCAGGATGGAGGATCACTTAGTTTACAAGACGCAATGCATTTGATAGCTGACCAGGGGCTTGGAGGTCAGGAGTATGAGGAAACGTCTAGGGGTGGTAGTTGTATAACCGTACGTGAGCCACGTATTCGGCTCTGCAGCAACTGTAAGAAGCCCGGCCATAATGCCCGAACTTGTCAAGTAGTTGAGGAGACGTCCGAGGAAAGCGGTTGTGAGTAGTTTTAATTGATTGAAGACGTTGTAGTTGAATTGACTTATATAAAGTAGAGAAGGTCTAAGAAACGTGCGCGACTCGTTATACTGCGCGACTCGTTATGCAAGTACGTTATGTGATAATTCTACAAAGTAGCCAGACTCAGGTCATCTAGGTCCTCCCCTTTGACCGGCTCGCTGTGCGAGTCAATCCAGTGCGATAAATACACCGAGGGAGGGTTACCAAGCTCGGCTTGTAGCTCCTGGACTTCTGCCTGCAACTGGACGATTATGTCGTCCTTTCTCCTGATCTCTATACTCATCTGGGAATTGTCGTCTCTAGCTTTCTGGTAGAGACGATCGTACATATCCTTCCAGTACGAGACAAGTTGCTGGAGTTCGTGTTCATGCTTCATTGCCTCGGCGAAGTCCAATAGGGTATTGGCAAAGGCTATATTCAGCCTCTCTTGCGTCTGCGGCCGTTGCAACAAAAGTTGAGGAGATAAACTTGCTGGTGCGGCTCGCTGGATGTTCTTTCCTGAGCTTTTCATAAACTCAGGGGGTACCTCGCCCTAGAGGAATGTAAGAAAAGTTTGTAGAAGAACAGTTATTTAGTGGCATACATTGTATGGGAAGCCCCTACTCGCGTTGGACGCAACGTTTGAGTTAGTTAGCACAGGCATTGTAGTTCATGGACGACGAGAGAGTTGGCTTAGGTGATTCTACTTGCTTCCTTGCTTTGCAGTGTACGTAGTATAACAATATATATGTTAGTCATGCTGAATGTTTTTAGGACTAGTTATTCATAGCATAGATTTATTATTTATAGCTAACGGCAGTGCTTGGATTTATTATTTATAGCTAAGAGCAGTGCTTAGATTTAGTATTTATAGCTAATAAGGGCAGTGCTTGGTATGATTATAGCATAATAATGATGACTGACGATGTACAATACAATACAATTTATTAACGCCCGGCGGCTAAGCCGAAAGGGCAACTGTTACAATCTGACTATACATCTCCCAAGATATGACATGATCTCGCCGAAGCCCATACAAAGTCCATTCTAGTACATGCGGCCTCTTGTTCCATTTCTCTTCGGATTCTCGTGGGTTAGTTGGGTTGTTAGTAGGCTGGCTTGAAGGCGATTCTCCAAGTGTTCAACGTCCTATCTTCGGCGGCTGAAGCAGTGCCTGCTGTCCGTGGCACGAGGTGAGGAGTGTGGGTTCGGTGTGGTGTTGTGAGTTGGGTGGTTTAGTCGGCTTGCGGTTGGTTCGTGTCAAGTCGGCCCGTGGCCATTGCAAATCGTATGGTGGCCCGAACGGCCTCCATATTAGGAGTCCAGTCTTTCTTATCCGACGACGATTTCCCTCCTAGGTAGAACGAAATGTTACTTCTGTGGGTGTTTGTGCATTCGAGCATCTCCGTTCGGTATGCCGTCCATTTTCTGCATCGGAAGAGGAAGTGGTCTATTGTCTCTGTTGCTTGCCCGCATGCGCACTGATCTGCCGGTGCTGCTCCGATTCGGTGGAGGTAACCGTTGAGTCTTGCCATGCCTGTTCTGAGCTGAGCGAGCACGCCGGCCTCCTTTCGTGACAGGTGGTCGTACAGCAGTTTGGTGTGTTTACCTGGTAGTGCTGCGTCGACTCGCTTGGAATGAGCTCCGACTTTGTCTGGCAGGTGATTGCTGGTGCCTCTCTTGGACCATGCTACGTGGAGGGTTGTCGACCGAGTCCTGGGCGTTTGTGTTTCCGGAGCGGCGCCCCGCCGAGTGGCACGCTTGGCCTCACCCTTGGCGATTTCCCAGATGTTGCTTTCTTCGCCCGCAGGGAGCCATCGTATTGTTACTATGTTCCCGTCCTCGCGTAGTGCTCTGATCGACTCGTAGATGTGGCAGATGTGCTGCTGCCCAGACTGCTGTCGAGGGTGCCGGAGCGAGAGAACGGCTGCTTTATTGCGCGTCGATAGCTCGATACGGCTAGATCTGAGCGCTGGTAGTGTGCGTAACGCTCGTTCCATCGCTGCCAGCTCCCCAGACACTGGTCTGGATGGGCTGCCGGGTAGCCTGGGCCCTGAAGCTTGATCAGTTCTTAGTCGCCCTCAGAGACAACAGTTCTCGCGACTGAAGCGTTGAGCATGATGCCAGCGTCCAAGGTGAGCGATGAGTATTTATTAGTCTGAGCGTCCTGGACAGAGACCTTAGCAGTGAAATGTTGCTCAAGATCGGGACCACCATTGTCTTTAACGAGATGGCACCATGGCCTCGTAGAAAATCCGCAGTAAGTAAAAAAATTAGCCTTGGAAAGGCAGGACACATACTGGGGTCTCCTGTTTGTTTCGGGATTGTTTCGGGAGCATAGCCATCTTAACGAATGATGCAGCGCCGGCGCTTCGCGGGTGTCAGCGGCCAGGGGCCTGATTAATATTGCGATGAAGTCCTTACACGATGCCCATTCTCATAGCAATAGCAATACCAAGCCGTTCTTTAACATTCAATGACTTGCGCATATTGAAAAGAACAGGCCAGGGCAGGAGAGCAAGGATAACATCGGCAGAGCCAGACCAGCCTAAGAAGGCCCCGTCAGCTATACCAACCCCGTTAGTCTTATGACCCAGGTAGGAGACTCACCCGCCGACCACCGATAAAAAGTCACGATCTTCTTCGGGTAGATGCACCTGCCCTGGATGCGGTCGTCCCATATCTTGGCAAATGGGCGGCACTTGACCCACATCAATAGCATAGCAGTACCCAGGATAAGGTTGACGGTGATGATGATGAACCAGATAACCCACTTGGCCCAACCCTGGCAGAGCCGAACCAAGGTCAGGCCGAACGACGTTTGGCTCCACGCTGCAGAGAGAACCGAGAAGAAGCCGGCGAAGAAGGCGATGAAGGGCATGTTGGGGAGGTTATTCTTTGGCATGTCGTAGGCATTAAGCCCGTAGCCCAGACTGACGCAAGCCGAGGTGGTGGAGGCCGAGACCAGGAGGGAGACCTGAGAGGAATCGTCCGCGACATGTTCGATGGGCTGCGTTTATATCCCGGCTCAAACATGTTTGAGGGGTGGTGACTCTACCCATGCTGTGACGAGGAAGTGGTCGTCCCACCACAGGTTGCGGCCGCGACATATCTTGCAGTAGAGTTTCAGGGAGATTAAGACAAAGGAGCGGCTAGTGAGGAGCCAGAAGACAGGGTTGAGCTGCGGGCCAAGATCTTCATGTGTCTCGTCCGTCGCCGGCGGTTGTCGCCCTGTGTGTGATTTCGTGTGAGCCCATCTTGAGATATCACGTAGCGTTGGATGAATAAAGACGGGTCTGCAGCCAAGACGGGACGTCGGTAGTAGGAAACAGGTCGGTAGAAACGTTGAGGCAATCGTTCAATTTTGGAGCTGAGACCTGAGTTGACCCCGTTCACACGATTTGAGAAGGGTGGTGAAGGCAGGGCAGTCAATTGTCCGTGTGCATCCTCGCGGCGGGCGGCTGTATCCAAAAACCATTCTAGAGTTGCTGGCCGGATTGGCTGTGGCAAGGCTCGGCGGAGGGCAGACGGGGAAGAAGTTCATACCAGTCTACCTCACTTACCGCCTGTCGACGTGGGGCCACGCGCGCACTGGTGGCCTTTCGTGAGGCTGCTTCGTGGTCATCACCAGGGAGTGTCTCTAGGTGCGTAGCTGCGCACGGACAGTAGCCGGGGATCCCTGAGAGTCAGTTGCGCACGGACAGCCGCAGGAGAGGGGATTCTCGGGATTGGCTGAGGCTAGGGGGCCTGGCATTGACTCCCATGGCTCGCCCGAATCTCCTGTTCTGTGGCGCTTGTGGCTCCGTAATTCCCCGGGCCAGTGGAGGTGCAGGGCCGAGCGCAGGCCCATGGCGCCCCACGCCCTGGGTACGCGAACAGGTGGAGCACAAGCAAACCAAAGCCTTGCCATTTTCAGATCGTATCTCATGACATCTAGAATATCGCCCCTCTTCTTCTTCTTGTCAAGCTTCTAGGCCTCGTCTTATCATGCCTCACTCATGGCGCTCAGACTCAGTTCCGTATTGCTATTGTACATAGTCACAGAATCGTCATAGCACCTTGTTTGCTTCGACGTTATGCGTGCACTAACACATGGCCGTCGGGGCACACGGGGGCAAATAGCCAGGGCGGGGTCCCAGGGCCCCAAACAGGTTCCTCGACTCAAAATTCATCACTCTACATATGCCGGTGGTCGAATGTTAGAGGCAATGGATGAGGTATGGATTCCCCAGCAGCACAAATCCCTACACGTGCGCAGAACCAGCTCGTGAGGATCCCAACCTTGGAACTTTGGTTCGGCCAATGTGGCCCCTAGCGCTTCCGTCGCCCCCGAGCGGATCATATCTTAGTGCCGAGAGATCGGCTGGGACTGCATCAATCGATCCCTCCCTCCAGGCCCTCCAGCTGAGTTGGACAGCACCTTTGTTGCCTCTAGCCACTTGTCGGGGTAAGGTGGCATAAGACGGCCGGGTTAATGGTAGTAGATATTGCCTCAAGATACCCGCAAGGTCGGATACCCCGAGCACATGCCCACCCGGAGGGACGCCCAGCCCCGGCCACAGCACAGGAAGTCGCACCTTCGACTGAGAAATGACTCGGACCTGGCATTGCACACAACACAGCGCACAGATCACAGCCCGGACAGATCGCTACCGATCAGACCTTGCCGGGCGAGGGCGCTGAGCTTTGATGGTAGCAGCAGTGTTGACGATATCTTCCCCAAAAGTGAACTGAGAACAGAAGAACCTAGCGGGGCGCAATCCAGGCCCTGTTATAGTTTGCCACACTCAGGGGCTGACACGAACCCAATGCCATGCCCATGCTTGCCGTGGCATGTTGAATCATCAACCGTTTCACATTGCATTGCACGCCAGTGGCAAGGCTAAGCAAATCCCCGCTTCCCCGGACCCAAGACCCACGACTGACCACGGCTCACTGATGGTTTCGCCTCATTTTAGAGTAGCTTCGCTTCTGGCGGGGCTGTTATAAATCATCTAACCACCTTCAAGAGGCAAGGTCCACTCGCCGTGATCTGGGCGGGCAGCGGTTGGTCGTAGCCCACACCATCTCCAAGACATGTCCTTTCCCAAGACTACCATACATCTGTTAGGGTCAGGGGTGGAGAGGGGAGGGAGGAGGCTGAGGGTAATGGTATTATTGCATTTGAGTCTGTTACGGAGGAGGAGAAGACTGGTAGAATGCAAGGAACGAAATAGTACAGCCTTGGGCGCACCGATGCTTCTGGAACGCCATCCGCCCGAGCTTTGGATCCTCTTTTCTTTCTTCACTTTCCTATGCTGATGGTGAGCGAGTCTCGATCCTCGACTCACTCACCTCGACCTCAAATTCGACTGTCTTGCTGATGCCGACCCGTCCGGCATCTATCGCATTCAGGTCGGCGTCCGAGGCCGCCGTGCCAAACGGATTGGGACGGATGATGCGCTCCTGCGAACTTGTCATACCATACGCGGAGTCCGCCGTGCTGCCATGGACCTCGACGTGTTGGTTAGGAGGAAATGCCACCTCCTCTCTCCCGCCTGAGACGAACTGCCTTCTATGGGAGGATTGGGCCCCCCGGCTCCGTGAAGAGATCTCGTAGCTTTGGTTGTTGAGCACGACCTTGGAGGCCAGGATATCGATACTGCCTTTGGGGATTAATTGCGGCTCGCGAGGCTGGGGAGGGAGGAGGAGAGTGCTAGGACGCAATTTGGGAGTACTTACAGCATCATTATAGGAAAGAGACACTCCAGCGTGTAGGCGAAGCGGTCGACCTGGCTGGCAGTGTGTGTCGCGCTCTGGGCCGTGGTCTGGAACGAGTAGGTGACGGCACGCATGATGCCAACGATGGCCAAGAGCGCCAGACGAACCTCGGTGCTGCGCATCAGGAACCGGAATAGGCCGGTTTTGGTGACGCACTTGAGAGAGTTGATCTTCGCCTTGGCAAAACTAGTCAACAGATAATAGGCGCTCACGCATTCGAGCACGGCTATGAGGGGGAAGTAGGCCATGTGTAGGTGGTCCACAGTATCTTGGAGCCCGCTACCGCCGCCGAAAATGAGTCTAACGCGGGTAATGGCGATCGTGATGCGGATGACGACAATGGCCAGAATGAAGGTCCAGAACAAGCCTGCGAAGATACGCCACTGCTGACTGCGTAGAATGCGGCTTAGAATGACGTAGCTAAAAAACGATAGTCCTGCTTCTTGAACCTATAGCAGAGAGAGTGAGCCCCAGCCTCAACGAAGAATGAGCTGAGAATGGTGGGCTAGTCTAACAGGTACTTACCAGCCATAGTATATCCGCAAATACTGAGGCAACAGCTTGGTTTGCGACTGGCGGAGAGGTTAAGTAGAAAGCGTAGTAACAGAGGCCATTTGCGACGGCACCGGCGGCCGAGGTGACGATAGGGACGGTAGCGATTAGAGAGAAGTTCGTGATGCTGATGACGAGGAGGCCAAAGAAGACGTTGACCACTCCAATTGTGCTGAGGATTGACCAGCTCAACTCGAAGTAGACTGGGTCCGATGCCATGATGGCCAATGGAGATATACCGGCACCGCTAGAGCGGCTGGTATAATACGAAGAACGGAAGCTGAGACTCTCGATCACGGTAAGGACGACCGACAGGGTGACGACGATAACGTATACCTTATATGTTCAACTAGGACGTGAACGGCCAAAACGCGGATTCCAAACCCGGCCGCATATATATCAGGCCCGTGAGGGAGTATAAACAAGACCGATGTGCGATGCGAATGATAGGAAAGTAAAGTCCCAGAGCTCCCGGCAAGCGGCGAGTTAAAACTGGCGGCCAACTCCAAAGAGGGCTGCAGCAAACACGCCCTCCGGTGTTTGCCTTTTAATCGACGACTGTGGCTTAAGTTTCTCCTATTTAGAGCCATTAGCCCGGTGGGCACCGCTAGTCCACTAGTGCCAGTTAGGCCGTCATGGATAGGCGTCTGGAACACTCGGTACGGTTCCCACCTTGATTCCCATAAGATGGGCCGATTCCTATGTGCTGTGGCTGAGTGATGCAAATTTGTGTTGTGACATGCTTGTGGCAATTGGGGCGTGGTGTGGCTGCCTTCAGGCGCTGTTTCAGGTGCATGGTGAACCCTGACCAACCCCCCCACCCCACTCTCCCCCACCCTTGCTCCCCCCTTATTATGTATTTTTTTCCCCGGTTCGTTGCAATATCGAGTTTGTGTGAGTATGAAGCCTCGCAGGAGGTGGGGGGCAACTGTGTTGGTAAACTCACCAGAAGGGAAGGACAGCTAGGGAAATCTCCGCCATGGCCTACTGGTACACGAAGCGGGCTGGGATCTCTCTTGTGGTTGGATCGCACCCACAAGTGGACCTTTCACCGGTTGGACAGTCAGGTGCCCATCTTACAACCAAGCAGCATTGTCAAGCGACTGCCGCCATACAATGAGCATCTCTACGACCAGGATCCGGAGCAATCCGAGTCCTCCGAATTTATCGTCGAGGCTCACTGAATCTACACGCCACTTCCCTCGGCCGATCTAGGCACGATTTGGGCCCGCCAGGCCGAGCCACTTAGTATCACATGCTATTGTGGCTTAAGCGCTCTGGATGCAAATCAGCGATGTAGAATTTGTCTCTTCCCACTGCATTTACGCTCAACTTATATTAAAACGCAACGAAACCCCGAGCCAGAGATCTACGTTTAAAGAGCATTAGTACTATTGATGTCTCGGCATATCCTCGGGGCGTCTTAGAGATCATGGGGCGTCTGCCATCCCCTCAACTATCCCCCTATAGGTTGATTGCCTAGGAGGGACGAACCGTCCTGTTGGAGGATTCCGAGATGGGGCGGCCGTGGCGGCGATGTAGCCCCCAATTGTGGGCGAGACGACGAGCCACCTTCGCCGAAGCGTTTAAGCTGTGCCCCAAAACCGAGGGGAAAAGTCTGCGAAAGTAGACAACCGTTCGAGGGGCCTGTTACTGCGTCGAGACGAGCTATATACGATGTCGCGCTGACGACTGCGCCGAGAGGTATACGAGTGTCAGGAGATGTGGATGGAGCCAACGGGCAGGTCGGGCAGAAAATATGTTCCTGGAGGCCCTACGTACATTGTCTGACCCTGCCGATGACTAAATTGCAATCTGAGGTCCTCTCCCGGAGTGCTCTCTCCCGACACCTGAGCGAGTCATGTAGCCGAGTGCGAAACCGCAATGAAAGAATCTGCCTTCGTCATCTTCGATCTTTCTGTCCTGTCCCTGTACATCCGTTCCTGCACCTTCTCAACCGCTATACGGCCGAGTTCCTGTGTTCCACCAGGAAGGATTGTCTTTTATCTGGAGATAACTCCCGTCCCGGATGTTCCTCGCAAAGTCATGCCTAAATCCTTCCGTCTCTTTGTTATCTTTAGCGGACTGCCTAGGATCGAGGATATTGCCTTCCGATAGCTTGAAGGTCATGCAGAAGAGTTAGAACATTACGTCCTGGCTAGTATGTCGAAGCTCAATTTTCTCGTCCACGCGACCAGCCTGTCGAAGGGCCCGATAGATGCTCCATGTGGTTCCTGGCCCCTGGCAACTCATCGGTGACTCGAGTAGGAAACAAGCCGTGGGGGAGTGAGGGCTGCTGGGGTGGGCCGGTCAGGGTGCATGGTCAGAGACAAGGAAAGAGTGCGAATGGAAGCCTGGGTAGACCCACTTATCTCAATCGCCGCTTACCCTAATCCTTACAACGCTACTGTCTGGAGTGGACCCCGAGCGGCTGTATCCCCCCTTGCACCGTCAGGCAGGTTCCTTCCCGGTCCGTATGCTTGCCATCTGCCACTTTACCTACTACCCAACGCTTTATATAGATTGCCACACCCTTCCAGCGGCCGAACCTTGTCTAGACACCCAACGCTCTAGAACACGGCCATAGTAGAAAAGGGAAATAGTCGAGATCGGAATCGGAAGTCGTCTATTCCCCCGCCTCCTACCCGCCTATTGCACTTACAATCGAAGGGTCTTGTGCTCACCTCTTGCTGCCCACCTCTTTTGCGCCCTTTATAGTTAAGTGATTATTCGTGGTCAAGCTGCTGGAGGACGTAGACACCATTGCAGACGAGGCACGTTATAGAAGCAGGCGAGTTGGGACCTTAGCAAAGGTCAATTTGTTCCCCAAAGACAAAAGCCCTTGTAGGTAGTGATTATCGACACGACTGTAGTGGGATTCCAACTATCGATAGCACCGAAGACTACGACATACGCTCTCAAGAACGCATAGAGACGTCGTACAGAGAACGACCGACTATGGCTACTACACTGATCAGCCCGAGCGCTCCTTACCACCACTACCATCACAACCAGCACTAGTACCACAACTCGTTTAGCTCGGGGTATCTTCACTCGGCGCCCGCTACGAGTATACCGCGTATAATCTCGCCAGTCGAACCCCGGAGGCTCTCGGACCATTCTAAGCCCGTCCATACTTACCGATAGTCTCTGCCCTCCTTGCCATCCATCTCAGAAATGTTTTCCGAGAAAAGTTTACTAGGTCACGTACCTCCGCTCGCTTCGGCGCCGATTCCTCTAGCACAGACTTTGCTATCGCCATTCACTTCGGCTCCGCTACCGCGTCCGTTTGCAGATATTGGGAGCCCAGACAAGAATCTATCGCCGAGGACATTTCACCCCTTATCTTTAGCCTTAGATTCCGCCCTACTTGCCCTAGAGAGTCGGACTATTTCTCCTCCGTTAGACACCTTCCTAAAACATCGCTTATCGCCTCCTGTCAAGCTCGAGCAGCTTGAGGCTAAGCAGCGGTATGCCGAAGCGCAATCTCTCAGCGGTGGTCACCGACTACAACTACCGCAGGCGCTCCCTAGTTTGCCTGCAGAAACGGCAAAGGCTCCCTTAGGGCAATTGCCATTATCCTTCTATCCCGTCTCCTCGAGATAGAACGCCAAGCCTGGATTTCTCTCGCGGTTTGAGCCGTAGGGACCGCCTAGCCACGAAGAGGAAGGCGACTACTCGCCCCTTCGCCCAGCCAATAACAAGGCTGCTTTCGACAAGCACTTTCAAACAAACGTGTACTATAATACGCTACAAGTAGTAAGTCTTCCATCCTAGCTGCACACGCGACACGCAAAAGGTGATGACTAACATAAGCCATACAGATCATAAGCTCCTGCCGCAGATGCTACAATTTTGCCAAGGCGTATATAGCTGCGGCGCGAGAACAACAGGGCTCGCCACCAATTCCGTCGAGGATGCCAACCGAAAACGAGATAAGCGTAATGCTAAACAACTTTATTATCGCGCTGAAGCAGCTCGAGGACGTCCGCGACATAGTTCAGCAGAACCCACTACAGTATAAGCGCGCGCGCGAGAGCGGCGGCCATAGCGCCGAGGATGAGGACGTGTCGATGTGCGGTAACGGTATCAAGCCCGCTTATATGATATACGAGGTCAAGAAGCGGCGTGGCGTAAGTTTCTTATACCCCGTGTCCGCCCCGCCTCCTAACCTACAAGACGCTAACATTCCGCCTAACGCGCGGCTCCTCCCGGACATTGCAATAGCTGTAATAGGGTAGACACCCCGGAATAGAGGCGTAGACCCGACGGCGCAAGAACGCTCTATAACGTATGCGGCCTCCACTATGCGAAACTGGAGCGTAGAAGGCAACTTGACTAGAAATCGCTCCGGCTATCGAGCTAGCGTGCCCGGGATAGAGCACTGCGGCCAAGTCGGTGCGGATCATTGCCAAGACATATCGATTTTGTGGGACTTTCGCTGGTCTGGGACTTTCGCTATACATCTACGTTAGAGGTTACATCATAGTTGTGCAGATTTTATTTTCCTAGCAAGCGATGACAGCTTCGCTGCGTCAGGCAGCAAGGCGAACCCGTCACTCGTTCTTCGCGATGGGCTAGCTGACTAGCAGTGTCGCCACCAAGACCTGGCTGCATTCGAGGTATGAATCTTGAGTTGCTCTGTAAGTTGAACGAAGAATGAAGAAGAACCACTGGATACGTACCGAGCAGGAACTCGTTAGCATAGAGTCCACCTTTACGACGGAGGATTCTGTAATGTTAAGATAGATCAAAATAGGAATTCTGCTCCTGTTTGCAACTGCCACCCTTCCACCCACCCCAGACTTTTCACAACTGACCTAGACCTCGAAACTTTCTCACCTTGCAGACCCGACCTCTCCCACAGCCTTACCCTGCGTTTCGCTCGTCGTCACAATCACCACTCGCGCATCCCATGAGCTACCCCGCTGTGCCGGCCTGTTGTGCCGGCCTTCAATCCATTCAAGCCATATAATAGTCCCCTACCGTCAGGGAATAATGGTTTCCACTGAAGGCGGCCACGGGAAGATCACTTTGTTCCTTGGACAGCCGTTGAAAAAGCACAAACCAGAAAGCCAGCGCGTAACATACAATCGCGGAACGCGATGTTCGACGTCGAGGTCGGTGAATCTGACCTTAAGAGACACGTGATGATCTATGTCGTTGGTGCCGACCGTGCTGGAATTGGGTTGCTTTGGGCGCGACGCCGTGAAGACAAACGACGGAGCTTCTTGCTGGTTGGCGTGGATCTCCCGAGTATCGGCCCCATCTTCCCAAATGAATATGGCCTTGTACGGGGTTATACCTTCCTCCCGACCCCAGAGGCTGCCGAGACGGAGTGTCTCGCCTCCGTCGATTGCCTCGACCAACCTCTTAGCCGCCATTCGCATATACCTTCTAGGAAACTGCGACCGCTAGGGCTGACTCCTGCTGTTCTTAGAGGAATCAAGCCGCAAATAGTCTTCAATGGAACGGGCAAGGGGAACATGGGAGAGGGATCGTAGTTCGTGGGCAAGTTGGGCAAGCCTTTTCCGCTGGTGCACCGTCAAGCTGCCACGCGGCTTCTTTGATTGCGGCAACTGGTCAGAAAATTTTGTGGTCCGAACGATTCTGCCGAGCTTCCAGAGGTATCCCTCGGTTATGATGCCACGCGCGTCCAGTTTAACGTTGATGAAGCGGCAGCTCTTGTTAAACGTCAGGCTGCGATCGATCCGAGGGCCGTGGAACTCATTAAAGAAGTGCGTCCGCAAGTACGCGGAGACGCTTGTCAAGGACGGTGAGCGATGCGTTTCTCCGGTTCTGTCGTTATGGATGATCTCCCCGTTGAGGAGACACAACGCTAACATGGACAGATCGAGACTGCAGGACTTCTCTTGGAGCTCTTCTTTGTTCAGCCGGATTGGATATTGGCAACAGTTAGAAACGATGGCAAGACGATCCAACTCGTCTCCAGGTTCCTCCTTCCGATACTGTCGATAATCGTCGGAAACATAGCGTTTGACCTTTCCAGCATGATCGTAAATTTGCCGGCCGTTCCAAGGACCTGGTTAATCGCGTCGCTTCGTTGAAAATGGCCTGTCAGCTTTGGATGGCAAGGTAACGTCAACCGAAGCCGCAATCAGAGCACATTTCCGGTTCTCCCGGATTTGCGTACGCTATCTGGCGATGGAGGAGATCGACCGGTCAACAAGCTACAAGGATGACGACTTTTCTTTCTTGCGTTACGCTACAACCTCGTGGGTGGCGCATACAAGACAATGCGATGCTGGAAGCGTCCCTCAAGATGATATTCTAGCGTTTTTTGCTTGGCCATCAAACGCTCTGGTGGAGTCATGGGTGCGTGTTTACCAGACGATAAGCCGTTATTCAGACGACCGTCCACCAAAGCGGACTAGCTTGGTCCACGTTGTGTCTAGGTATGGGATCTTCGGGCTATTGATGGCCATTTTGGAAAGGGCAGATCGAGGCAGGGTCGATGTCGACACTAGAGACGAGTCTGGCCGGACGCCGTTGTCATGGGCCGCTGAGAAGGGGCACGGAGCTGTCGTCAAGCTGCTGCTCGGTACAGGCAAGGTCGATCTCGACGCGAGAGACGAGTCTGGCCGGACGCCGTTGTCGTGGGCCGCTGAGAAGGGGCACGAGACTGTCGTCAAGCTGCTGCTCAGCAAAGGCAAGGTGAACACGCCCAAGGCTGTCGTCAGGCTGCTGCTCGGTACAGGCAAGGTCGATGTCGATGTGAAGGATAGCAAATACGGCCGGACGCCGTTGTCATGGCCGCTGGGGAGGGCCATGAGGCTATCGTCAAGCTGCTGCTCGGCACAGGCAAGGTCGATGTCGATGCGAAGGATAGCAAATACAGCCGAACGCCGCTGTCATGGGCCGCTAAAGAGGGCCACGAGGCTGTCGTCAAACTACTGCTCGGCACAGGCAAGGTCGATGTCGATCCGTTGCTTCTTCTCTCCCAACAGCCGCAACAACAACGTACTCTCAACAGCGACCCACTCTAGCGACGTACCTCGCCCACCACCATACGGCATCATACTTCTGCTTTAGGAGTTCCTTCGTTCTCCGCACCATCCACCATTGCGATGAACGGTCAAATGGACGCCCTGAGGCAGCGTTGCGTCACCACCAACAGTTTTCCACAGACTACAAGCCGCAGACGCCCGAGGACAGCCTACTTTCTCATACGCGACAATGCTGGGTTGACTTCTGCGTCGACCGCTCGATTTCCAACCCAGAGACAGGGTTCAAGAACTATTTGCAACAATACGAGGCCGGGTTCTTGGAATATCTGAAGCGGAGAGAATCCTGTGACGACACGACTTTAGGTTGCTATCAGCGCTTTTTCAGGCACCTGGCTGAGAAGGATTTGGGTGGTGCACCGGATGAGGAGCTGGCATCACCACTTGGGCAACTTTTAGGCGACTTGCAGGCGGTCAGCGACTCAAGGGGAGGTTACATCATCACCCGGGCCTACTCTCGGGACTAGTCAACCCGAAATAGGAAAGCTGTCTAGAAAGTGTTGAACATTACAGTCAAGGTTGTACAGTCATTGCAATATACTGGATTTGGTGTTGATACAGCATGTTCGGTGATGTGCTGTGGACCAAGGTGCCCCTTCCCCCACCTGCTTTCCTTTCTCTGCCTGCCCTGCACTGCTCCTTCCACCCGCCCTAGACTCGTCACAACCGACCTAGATCTCGAAACTTTTTCTTCGAAAACCAACTTCTGCGAAGCGAGGCTCGCCGAGCGAAGTCCCCTCAATAACGGTATCTTGTAAGCCATTGATGCCCAATCGGGTGCCCGTAACCGTTGCCAGCCTTGGAAGCGGAATCAGACCGGGAGTTCCGGGCGGACAGGAATCCACTTCTTTTTAGTGGGACGTGCACCCACTGTGCAAGCTGGTTGGTGGCTTTCGATAGCGCCGATCAAGAGCACGGTCTCTGATTAGCTAGATGTGATTGTGACGACGAGCGAAACGCATGGTGGTTGATATGCTCCCCGCTCCCCGCTTCGGCAGTGGGGCACCGCTCCTCCCGCTCCGCAATCCCCGGATCTCCCCACTAATTGCAACTACACCCGTCTCGCCGACCGCGCTGCAACATTTGTGCGAGATGCCCCACCACCCGCATCATCGAGTCGGCCCACCAAAGACTGCTCGGCGAACGAGTGCAGGGAACCACCTACCATTTTCAGATGGGACAACAGCTCGAACCGTAAAGGAGGTGCATTTCAGGTGGCACATTCTAGGAGGCGCAGTTCAGGTGGCACATTCCAGGAGGTGCATTTCAGGCGGCACGTCCCAGGCGGCCAGATCGCACATCCTCGCAGGCGCATTCATCTTATTCTCTATAGCATATTTTACAATAGCATGGCCCAAAGTAGCTCATAAACAGAAACACTTGTGTCTCTTAAACCCCTAGTTTCTTCATTCAAGCACCTTCGATCTCAGCTACCTCTCCTCTAGAATCAACACCTCTTAGCTCCATCGTACTTCAATAAGTAGCTGAGTAAGTAACCATTTTCCGAGTAAATAGCACCCACTCTAACAATTCCTTAGGCTACAATGTGTCGATGGGGGACGCCATGGTACAAGAAGTGTCGGCATTCAGGCCTCCCCTCTGTTACGGAAAGTTGCGAGTTTGCAACCCGCCATCGTCGCCCTTGCCCCGAGTCTGAATACAATTCTTGGTGGATCCAGAAAGATGGTGCATGCTTCGACTGTACGAAACTAGCGCACCGGTAGCTAGATTGCTGGGACCAGAACCAAGGAAACAAGGGGCTAGCAGGCTAGCAGCATTTAAGATATTGAGAAGCAGGGCTTTAAATTTCAAAACTCTAGGCCTTGGTTGTGGGCCTCGTTCGGATGGCGTGCCTACATATGTTCTGTATTAAGCTTTGTACTGTAACTCTTTGTGATGTCGTTGTGCCTTGTAATTCTGTGCTTTGTATTGCTGTTCTCTGCATGCCGTATGCCGTGCAGCAGCGCCGGAGAAGGAAGGAATTGTCGCGGTTGATGAGCACCATCTGGCAAACTTGTCTTATACTCATTGTCCCCCGATTATCGAGCACTGTGCACAAACTTAAACATCCCTGAATACGGAGAATGGACCTTGTCCTGGGAAAAGCCCAGTCCGAGTCGTTTCAATCCCCTCGCCAGGAGCTGGTGGTGGAGCTGCCGGGACGCGGCGGGCCGCTGCGGGGCCCGCTTGACGGGTGGTCCACCCAGGACCTTCACGCCTCCAAAAGCGCTGCCCCTCTCGATTTGTCTAAAATTAGACGTTCGCTGCGAGGTGGAATGAGCAACCCCGCGGCCGACGCGCTTGGCCAACTCGACCGAAGGTAGGGTCAGCACAACTTCGATGCCGCATGCTCTTATCGGCCTGTGCCTTGGCAAGGATTATTTCTTCCCTTACCTCGTCGCCACACCTCTGAATCATGCTGATATCAGACTTAAATTCCTGCTCAAATGATTGCCAAAGAGCGTTCCAAAGCTGTGTTTTCCCTAGGATCGGTTAGTGATGGCAAGCTCTTGCATGGATAGCATCGGAGCGACAAACAAGGTCGTTGGGTAGCCTGTACTGCATGCTTGCAGCATCGGATGAGAGAAGCGTGGAAATTGCACAACGCCGTTTGAAGCCGGACCGAGTTCGGATATAGGACCTGGTACTCGGCAAACCGTGGACAGTGAGACGCGAAACCCAGGAAGAGGTTAGAAAACGCTTCATAGTAAGATGTGAGGTTGAGTGCAATCTGGTCCGAGTTAGCGGTTCGCACTTGGGCAGTGAATCCCCCCCGTACAGCGTACCTGTATCGTCAGTTTGACGCTTCCCCATATTAGAGCGGCGATCTCTGGGTTTGATGAGACGAATGTGTCGATGACTGCAGAGAATTCTCGGACAGACTGAAGGACGGAATGCAGTCGGGTAGCGATGCTGCGCCCGCGCCTAGGTTGACTCGAGTCAAGCTGCGCGGTGAACACGAGCACAGCATCGGCGTCAGGGATGGATTTGATGTTTTTGAGCGCCGTCCGTTGGTCCTCTGTCAGAATTCTCTGGAAATCATCAACCGCCTCGTTGAGCTGCTTTGCAGGCGACAGTGGCACCCCGGAGGATCGAGACGCGAGAGTCAACGCCATGGCAGCTGTTGAGCTACAGGCATGCGAAAACACTGGTGAACAATATCTGGATGCGTTGAGATCGATCTGGTATTGGCGAGCTTTGTCAAGAGGCCGCTTGTCATCGATTGAACACTCTCAAACTGGGTCTTGAGACCAAAGTGTTACTCGATTGGCGCTGGCTATGCCGGGGGCCGCGACAGTCTGCTGCTGACCCTCGATGTCCTCCTCGAGGGAGAAGCCGGCCCTCGACCTCGTCGTCGTCGGCTTCTCTTCGACATTGTTCCCTTTGGCGTCTCTGTGACTTCCGTGTCAGAGGGCACTGGGGAAATTGGCTTCGCTCTGCATCTCCTTAAACAACTTCTCAGTCCAGTCGAAGACGTGGTCATATGTGAAACCCTCCGCTCGAAACCGGCGATAGAAAAGCCGGCGAAGGTATAAGTAGTCCGGCTTATCATCGAAAGCCAGGCCCCGGGTGTAGTTGATGTACGTGGCAAATTCTCCGGGGAGATATCCATCGCAGAGCGCCTCGGCCGACAAGCTTTCCATCATCTCCTTGATCCTTGCGTCCTTCTCGTCGTCCGTAGCAGCCTTCAGACCCTGCCATGGCAACGAGCCCCGGGCAAGATACACGAAAGCATACCCAAGGGACTCTAGGTCGTCCCCCCAAGATTGCTCTTCGTGCGCGTTAGCGTACGGACGATTAGCATACCCGCCCTGGGACGGGGCCCACTCCGCCGCAGCTCAAGAGATACGGCTCTCGCTCCAATCTATATTGGGAGCGGACACCGTCCTCACCGGGTAATAACCATCATCCCGGAGAGGACCCCAGAGAAGGCCGGGGTGAATACCAGGCCGCGGATCCACGAAGAATCTCCGGCATGTGAGGATCCACGGTACCGGGAATTGACCTTGAAAGACTCGAACAAGGATATACGCATTGAAGCGGTCGATTGCACACTCGCGCATCTGTGGCCTATCGGTCAGTGTCGCGCGCAAAGCCATGGCTCTGGTGGCGGAGACCGTGAGACATACCCGTTGCACCTGGTACTGACTGACAAAGAATTCGGCGTCGCAGCCGGCGGTGGTCGACTTGACCTCGATATGATACCTGGTTCGCGCCGACCAGTCGGGCGACACGGGCACCCCCTCCTTCCGAAGCAACTGCAACATGTCACCGCCCACATCATCGTAGGTGAAGTCGGCATACTGCCATTCCGGCTCGGTGAAGTCGGGGAAGCCGGCGTGTTTCCGCAGCCGGCTGGTCCAGTTCTGCGGGGACCATCCGGGTAAGCGGTCCTTGAACCAGCTATACATCTGCAGACAGTAGTCAGTAGGCCGAGGCAACATCTGAGGGCTTGCGGCCTGCAAATTGGGCAGCCTGGCTCGGCGACACTTGCTACATGCAGCACACGTAACGGTGAAGACAGCCCAGCCACGCACGCTGGCGGACAACAGGCAACAGGCGTCGAAAGGCAAACGTGTGACGAACCGACACGAGCAGCTCGTGCTCAATCATCTTGAGCCCTCTGACGAGGCGGCCTGGGTTCAGCAAGCTAACGTGTCTTTGCTTGACAACACAAGCTCTTCCTCGTTCGTCAGCGTCGCCTTCGTCGTAAGGGAATATTCAGCGGCACCGTGGCGTCCGTATTGTGGGGACCGGATCCACCAGCGCCTGTCCAGAGCAGAGGTCGCAAGCGCAAGCACTCAATCGAACACGCACTCGAGGACACAGACCGGAACGTCCCGCCTCTTTCCGGGAGGCCTGCTGAGGCGCCAGCCGAAGTTGAGCTACTGGCCAAGCCTTGACGTTGTTGAACTCCGCCGAGCAAGGAGCCAAGGATAACAAACCCGCAAGAACCGATGGAGCCACGGATCAACTGCGCCAAAACATTTGGTGGCAGGTACACTATCCCCGAGATTGCCGTGCTACGGTCGCCTTGGCAAACCAGGACTTCAGCCGTGTTACCAGCCCCCTTCGCGGGTTGTTGCCTTGGGAAGTGCCGACATGCCCGGCCGCCCGCCCCTCGGCTGTGCTCCGCTCCCCAGGCGGCGACCGTGGCGCGTCTGCGGGATGTTGAGTGGTTCCATGTCCAGATTGTGTGGCTGTCCTATCGGCTCCGCTGTCGCTATCGCCAGTCCGGTCGGGTGGGCCTTCCACAGCAGCTTTGGTCTCGCCGCCAGCGGCGCCCCTGGGAGATTCGCCCGGGGCTTGTGGATCCGGGAGCGAGAGCGACGACGTATCTCCCTGGGCTGCGGACTCCCAAGCTCTGGGGACTGTCGCTGTGGCAGCGTCGGAGGCGGCGGCCTGCGCCTCTCTGCTGCGGTTGGCGTTGTCGGCTGGTGATTCGCCCAGAGCGTGTCGAGAGCTTGCTGGGAGCGCTGCTAGATCTGCTGATGGCCTCGCGGACGCGTCTTTTGCTCCGGAGGGCCCCTCCACGGCGTCGATGGCATCATCCGAGACCTCACCAGCACGGACCGTTCCGTCAGTGGGCGGCCCCGTGCCGGCTTGCGCCCTGCTGCTGCTGCTGCTGCTGCCGCTGCCGCCGCCGCCACCCTCGCCGCCGGCCGACGTCAGAGCTAGGCTCGTGCCGAGGCCGCTGTCGTAGGCACGCCTAGCCACTCCTGCTGGCACTTCGTCGACGACGTCGTCGTCCTCGTCAGAGCTGTCTGTGCCCGGCGTTTTCGACCGGGGCATGGTGCTGTAGCCAAAGATGACGGCGCCGGTATTGCCGAGCCTGACGCTGCCGGTTGGCTTTGGCATCTTGGGAAAGAGCGTCGGTTGTGGCGGCGGAACGAGCACCTGAGCAATGTCGTCCGAGTGTCGGACGTCGTCGTTCCCAGCGGTCGCTTTGCCGCACAGACACGGCCTGAAGAGATGGCCTGGGGCGTGCCAGTCGAGGCCTTTGCCGACGCGGATCGGGGTTGCGCAGTCATTCTCACCGTCATCCTCGAGCTTGATGAGCGCTTTTAGGTCGGACACGCACGCCGTCAAATAGTACCTTCCGGCCGGCACGCGGGCCCAGGCCCGACACATGGACGCCGCATCGGCCGGCCGGATGAGGTCCCCAAACCCCTTACCGAAGATGGTGATGGCTTTGTGTTCTCTCGTAAAGTCGACCCAGCCGCGCGTGATGGTGTTGATGGTCTTGCGACGAATGTAGACCAATTCTGTCTTGGCCGTAACGGTCAAGTCCCGAAAGTCCCAACCCATCAGGTATTTCCGGAACCTCACCTTGAGGTCGATGCCGTCTCTGACGCGAGACTGGTGAGCCACTATTTGGTCCAAAAGGCGATATTGGTCCTCAATGACGTCCTTTAAGTGCTTGTAGGTCGTCTCCTTCGGCTTCTTGTTGTCATCTGAGTTGTCAACTTCCTTGACAAAGACCTTAAGATTCTTGTTCTTCTCGCTCAGCAGCACGTACAAGGCCGAGCTGGGCGTGTGGGGATCCGCGGGGACGTCCATGTCGTCCTTGGTAAACAGCGTGTCCGACACGCCGGCGCGCCTCTGCGACCACGCGATATCGTCGTCCAGAGACGCGCGTGCCATGTGAAGCAAGGCGCTGGGTCCGTTCACCAGCCATCCTCGCTCGTCTTCCTCGTCCCACAGTACGACGTGCTGCCCATCCACCCATCGCATCTTGGCGCGATAGTCGTCCGCCTGGAGCCGGACAGGGCTATCCCTGACGCCGACGGCGATGCTGATGCCGCCAGATACGAACTTGCCACCACTGATGGATAACTTATCGAGGATGCATGTCGAATGAGGCCGGACGAGTCCAGAATCGCGTATCTTGTAGTTGACATCCTCGGGGGCACCTTTGATTTAAAAAAAAAAACGATTTAGGTTAGATTTGTTGCGTGTGAAGTTATACGTCGCAGGCACATCAGGCCGCGGACTCACCCGCATAAAATTTCGCCTCGGAGCACCAGCCCACGACGTGTCGGGCATTTTGTAGCTGGGGCACGGCAATATCCATGAGCGAAGAATTCGCCGCCGTGTGGCGGTGGTCCGCGTAGGAGACGTGGCGCCCATCTGGGTCGTAAATATGATGCCAGAGCAGCATGTCGTCTCTGCACTCAGCGAGGGCCAACATTGAGGAAAACCCCTTGAAGAACCACGTCGAGCCAAACGGCGTTACGTGGTCCGTTCTGACCATGCGCGCCATCATGTTCAGTGGCATCTCGACGCCTGTCTGGGTGGCTGTCCGTCGCGGGATTGGATAACCACTGACGATGACGGGGTTCCTGAACATGTCGTGCCAGCAGCGGCCGTTAGTGGCGCTGCTGGCGTCGTCGTCCGGAACTGGGGCGAAGTGGAAGCCGATAAAGAAAGAGGACTCGAATATAGACGGCGGCGTGCCAGGCGTTGGGTCCGAGCCGCCGTCCCTTTCGCCGAGGTATTCGATGTAGGGAGTGCAACAGCACATCCCTTGTTCTCGTGGAGACGGCCGGAGAGCAGCTCCCAGCCATGCGAGCTGTTCGGCAACCTCGGCAACTGAAGGAGCCGGACCGTGCGCCGTCACCGTGAACTTGGGTCCATTGGACCGTACCGTGACCGTGGTCTGATCGGGCCAGGTGGCTATATGCATGTTCATCATGCCATGATTAGAGCCCAGTCTCAGAAGGGAGGGAGGGGAACCGTCAAGCTTACCAGACTGGCCATCGCCCGGCTCTCCGCCAAGAAGGCGCTGAATCAGCTCCATCATGTGGCTCCCGGTCAACGGCCAGGTCTGGGAGAGATATTGTCCGGTGGTGGTGGCCTGACAGTCTTGGCTCGATCCAGTCAAGGTAATTGCCCTGCTGATGGCGTCGTCGGGTCTCTTCTCTGTGTACCTTTGCTCCTCGACAAACGACCGCGGGTCCCAGTCCATCTCAAACGAAGTTCGATGAGGCTCGACGGGTATTTTCCTGCTCAGCTTTTGTTCCCCCCTGCTGGAATTGAGCGAACCAAGGACCGTGTTCCGCAGTTTGCTCTTGACGTCGGGAACCGCGGGTGTCTGAATGACTTCGGCTAACAGAGCACCCCGAAGCCATTTATAGGCCGAAGACTTGACGATACAGTCCCGGTAGATGTCTATGCTTGACGTCAAGTCATCGTCGGGCATGTTGGGTGGTTCAGAATTGTGCGAATCTTCGTCATCTTGGTCCATATTATGGCCCTCGCTGGCCTCACCGACCGGTGGCTCTTCGAGCGTCCCAGCGAAAGAAAAGAAACGGCCGAGCATTCCTTCCGGGTGCCACTGGCGGGCCAGATCAATCGAAGTTTGCGGCTTCTCTTCATGGCCGTCGTCGTCACCGTCGTCGCCTCCGGCGTAGATTCCTCTGAATCGATCGATGATGGCGCTGGAGGCAGGAGCAGTCAGCAGTTGGAGTTGTGCCCGGGGGTAGTTGGAGTCAAAACAGACCGTTGGTGCTGGTTAACAAAGACCATGACCTCTAGGTGCGTTGCCGTCGGGGCGCGATGGCCGATCATAAGTGCGAAAGACTCCAGCATACGGGGGAGAACCAGAGCGAGCCGCTGGGGGGTAGACTCGTCCAAGCCGCTCGGCGGCAAGGCGCGGATCAAGGCGCGAGCCATCTCCCAGATGAACTGTCCCACGCGTTGGTCGGATACGCTACCTGCTGTCGAAAAATGGTAGCGCCCGCCGAAGTGTGCCTCGTCGTCGTTCTGGTTCATTGCTTCTCGCCCCTCGGGTTCCTCTTCGCCCGTGCGGATTGGCGACGGCTGGGGGGAGGCCGCTTCTTCGAAGATGGTGCTCTGCCGCGGTTGGGATAGGGTCCCTTCGGGGCTCTGCGGCGGCTGGGAAAGAGCTTTGCGATTGGAAGTCCCCGTGGTTCGCGAGACGTACCCCGAATCACCACCGGTATGGCCGCTGACCGAGCCAATCGCTCCCGATTGAGGCTGCTGCGGAGAGATCGAAGAGGAGGCGGGTCGTTGCCGGTACAGTTTATCGAGGTCTCGAGGGGTAGAATGGACTGCTGCTTCGATCTTCTTCAACCCGGCTCCCTCGCGGTCAAGGTCCAAGACTTTGTTCACCACAAGACGCGCCCACCAAAAGGCGCCGGAGGCACGTTCCGTAATCAAGGCCGGAATCGTAGATGATGTTCGTGCGCGGAATGCGCCAAGTTGGTCATCCACGAAAGTCCGAATATCCTCGCGGTTTTCATCCTCGAGGCATATGTCGAATATGCCGTCCAGATCCAGGATTGGGTGATGACGACAGGAGAAGCAGATTCGAAACTGTCTGAGGCCCATGGACTGGGATAGGGGACTCTTCAGCAAGAACTTGAAAGTTTCAAGAAGCCTGACCGCATTGTCTTTGCCGCATTCGTCCAAGGCATCGACAAACAACCAGACCGGACGATTCTTTAAGATCTTCGGAAGAGACGACTCGAGGAAGGCCCGCAATTCCTCCTCATGCCAGTGCCAGTCTTCACCCGGCTTACCGTTTTGCTTGCGCTTTGTTTCAAACCTGTCGACGAGATCCTGCAGCGCGCCGGGGGTCTGCCCAAGAATCTGATGAAGGAGAGACCGGAAGAGGCCCAGAGGAGTCCTTTGAAGTTCATCGCCACGGCCATGGAAGAAGAATGAGAGAACAAGGGCGTTGTCTCCGGCTCCATGGTTATCGAGAGCGTATTTGACCAGTGTCGACTTCCCAGAGCCTGGTTCCCCTTTGATGCAGAGAAGACCCCGATCGGATGCAGCCCAGCTCCGATACATCTCGTGTCGATGTAGCCACCCGCACGTCCCCGTGACGGCGCGGTCGATGTCATAGGAGCGATTCTGCATTTGTGGAAAGGCTAGCGATTTGAGGCAATCTTGCGCGGTTTGGGATAGGATTTGACCTCCAACGCTACCGACTTGCGATTCCCATCTGACTAGCTCACCAAGCAGCCTCTTGAATCCGTTATCTTCCGTGGAGGCGAACTTGGCCATGTCTCTGTGGTCGGCGTGAATGCCGAAGGAAGCATAACCTTCAAGGGTGGCCGATTCCTTGGACACGACGTTCCCGATCCCAGGCAAAGGCAGTTCCTCAAAGAAGCAGGTGACCTCCAAGCCCCTGCCGCCTTCCCGCAGGCCTCGTACCATTGACCAGAACTCAACTTGGGTGGACTCGAGGAACTGATCGTTTGTCTCCAAGATTCCTAGCAGCGACTTGTTGGCAGACTTGACAAGGCCGACAATCGATGCCGGAATCTTGGCCCAATCCGCCATCCAAGACCCCTTGTGGGGTGTGCCCATGAATATGATGCCTTTGGTGCAATCGAAGATGCTGCGAAGATGGGCTTCTGGGCTGTTTCGCGAGAGTAGGATGGCCTTCTTGCAGACAAGGCCGCCGAGGCTGTGGGTGACGAAGATGAGAGGACGACATGATGCGTCGCTGCTGCTTCTGTCTGTCGTTAGATGGTGCAGAAGGTTCGCAGCATAGTCGATCAGCCGGTTTGACCCTGCAACCCCCTTTTGCACGATATATGCGTCGTAGCCGTACGTGAGGATGCGAGCTCTACTGAGCTTCGGCGCGAGGAGGGTCTTCGGCCAGGGCGCGGACTGCCCACGAGCGGTCCATGTGCTCTCCCGGTCTCCGGTCAGGCGTGGACAAAAAGCAGATGTCGACTGCAGCGTCGGGGCATTCGTGCAGAACCATCAATCCCTCCGGGAAAGAGGGGACCAGGGGGATCTCGGATGGACCGGGGTCCGTGTTGACGTGTGGAGGGTTGGCCGGAGTCGGGTTTCGGCTCGTTTCTTGCGGCGGATTGGGCGCAGCCTTGCCCTTCTTTCGCCGCCGTAGTAGTCTGTCCATCATCTAGAGTGATGCAATCGAATAGCTGCGCAGATGAGGTTCCGGGTTGTTTCGCGAGAGTAGGAAGGCCTTCTTTGCAGACGAGGCCGCCCAGGCTGTGGGCGACGAAGATGAGGGGACGAGATGACGCGTTATCGAGGGCTCTGTTTGTCGTCAACTTCGCTAGGTAGGGTAGTCGATTAGCCGATGGGACCGATATCCGCACTACGTAGTTGAGCCCAAACCGTGATGTCATTGTGCCTTTCGGGGGCATTGCCATCATGTCAGGTGATGCGCAAAGTCGTAGGGTGGCCTGTGCCGTGCTCGCCTACATTTTTCCATACTTTGCCAAGCCTCTCAGTTTGGATGAGCAAGGGCAAAGGGGAGGCTCATACCCAGAGCTGGGCTAGCTGATACTCGAATAACACCATCGGCGTCGCTGATCGTCGCCATTTTCTAACATCTTTCCACGCTGACCGGTGCAATACTTCGAAGTTGACGTCCGGCAGCCATGTCGTCGCGCTGGTTGCGGATGCTCCACTGGCCCCGCAGTCGACCGACGACGGCGCCCCGCACGTCTCCACAAACTGACGCACCAGAGGGAGGCCCAAGGTCACGTGGTTTACAGGTGCTTAATTTAGCACACCTTCAATGCAGGTCGCAATACGGGGATCCAGGGACGTTGCCGCTTTTGGGAGAGGTGAGCTGGGAGTCAGAAAACTACTTGCGGAAAGTGACCCAGTGGTCCCACCGTCCGGCTCTGGGATGCGGCGACCGGCACGCAGCGGCAGACGCTCGAGGGGCATGGCAGCTGGGTCAACGCAGTGGCGTTCGCGCCGGACGGCAAGAGGCTCGCGTCGGCTTCAAGCGACAAAACCGTCCGGCTCTGGGACGCGGCGACCGGCGCGCACCGGCAGACGCTCGAGGGGCATGGCAGCTCGGTCAGCGCAGTGGCGTTCTCGAGGCATGGTCAATGTCTCGAGACAGACCGAGGGCTGCTGAGCATCACTGTAAACTCTGAAGCTTCAAGCAGCTCTGGAGCCCAGAAATCCGCCAGCGGCGTCCTCTTTGTCGGCGACGATTGGGTCACAAGAAATGGGAAGAGCGTTCTTTGGCTTCCCGCCGACTATCGGGCAACATGTGTGGCTGTTCATGGTCACACACTCATCCTCGGACATCGCTCCGGCCAAGTGACGTTCTTTTGGTTTGCTTTTACAGAGTGATGGATTTCTACAATCGTTGTAATGTCTCATAATATTCTCATATCTCTGATCAAGTGAAGGGTCAAGCTTGTCTGGACTTGGCTGCTCTGGTGCTGGCGAGGCCCTGATAGGACGGACGCGGGCGAGGTGCCACTCTGGTAGACCGATCGGGGACGGTATTTGCAGGGTCAGGACCATCCTCGGCCTCAGCGCCGTCGGTGTCGGAATCCGTCCGATCAAATTCCTCCGAGCTAATGGAGGGATCGGGTGGTGCAACGACGTGAGTTCAAGGCGAGCGTCGTTGAGTCGTGGGAAAACGCGACCGACCTGACAGAGTCGCTATGCCCCTTAAGCGTTGCTGTACAGGCGCCCGTTGCGGCGTCCCAGACCTTGATCGTGTTGTCGTGCGACGCCGAGGCGAGAATTTTTGAGTCGTGAGAGAACGCAACCGAGTTGACGCGGTTGATATGGCCTTCGAGCGTTTGGATACAGGCATCCCAATCCAACTCAACTTCTGGCGGTAGAGCAAGCCAGAGGGGAAACTGGTTTTGGAACGTCCTTCGGACGACACTCTCCATTGGCGCAAATACAATAGCCGAATGGTAGACCTGAAGAGGCGTTGTGTCGATAACAGAGCAATGAGTTCGAATGACCCGCCTGGTATCCAAAAGAAACGCCGAAACCTTGGTACTTCCTGCTGGCTATAGAAAACAAGTCAGCACATTATCGAAGACGTATCAAAAACAGCAACGTACATCGAGTAAGCCCAGCAAGGTATACCTAAGAAATAGCCCAAACAGTTAGCTCTAGTCTCAAGCCGTCCCATTCCCATGGGGTTTAGTTACGAACATTATCTCAAAGCTCAGGTTCCAGGGGTTCTTTAAGTTTTCGATTCTTTTCCAAATACGTCGCGTAACAACTTTTGAAAGACGTCCTCCTTGAAAACGGCTCCAAACCTAACCTGCGGTCAGCCTCAGCGTACCGAACCATTCGATCCGTAGTGAAACCTGTTTACTCCGGGGGTCAAGGATTGATCGGTCTGGAACCCACCCATGGCACTTCACAGTCTGGCTAAGCTTTTTGGTTAGAACCAACAGCCCATCAACTTCGAGCCGGTCGAACTGTGGCTGGTGTCTGATGTGATTCCAGGCTTGAACCGGCGTGACCTCACCCTCGATGGCAAGGTTTGTCGCGAGAGCCAGTAGTCGCTCTAAAATTGATGCTGGTGCGTTCGCGCAGGCTTCCTTGAGTGCCTCTGAGACAGAAGCTTGCGAGCATGATGGCGAGATACTGAGTACTTGTGACGAAACAGTCAACGCGTGCCCGTTTGCATGATCCGGCTTCTCCAGGTCCCCATGAATGTGTGTGAGACAGGGTTCCTCGAGCCTAGAACTACGTCTTAGTGATGTAGTTTTTATTAATCTCACGGAAGGGTGGACCGACGTACGCCAGAACGAATTCCATCCCCACGGTGATCGGGTCGAGATCGCCGAGTCGAAGTCTCCAATGACAGGAAGTTGTCGGTATGGTCAGAAAATTGAAGGCAGTTAAGGTAGGAGTTTTATCCTGCCACCCAGCCGAACAATCGATCTGCGAAAAGTCGGGCCATGATAGACGTCCATCTTGGTGGAGTGGCGTCGGGCACGGTTGCGGATGTGATTGCTCTCTTGCATGACAACTTGCATCAGCGGGTGAGACGCCCGAAAGATTGGATGATTCTGGTTGGTTGATATCAATTGTTGGTAATTCGACGTGTACGCCGTGGTCTGCCAGCATGTCCGCAAGGGTTCGAATAGTGTTGCCGAGGTTCTGGTTCTCGGAGACCAGGCTCGCTTCGACGGTGAGCAGGCGGGCCACCTCGTTCTCGAGAGATTTTGTGTACTGATCTTTACGAAGGCGGTAGGTCCTATTTCAAGGCGATTCAAGGTGATGAGTGATCAAAGCAGACGCAGGGGGCGAGACCATGGCAAACGTACTGCTGTGCCCTTCGAACCTGGGCCGCCGCTTTTTCGGGCCGGTCTTCTGCTCGTTCTGCAACAAAGAAATGTCAGGCGCCTGCGATTTCGATTATCGTTCCCTTCCTCCACAGCTGGAATTCGTTTTTCTCCTATTCTTCCTTCTCTCGCTTTCTTTCTATATATCTATCTCTAACAGCTTCTTTGAATAGCTTCCTTATCCTTTTTTCTTGTCTTTCACTTCATGTTTGTCTTCCTCTCTATCTTCCTCTCTGTCTTCCTCTTTGTCTTCCTCTCCGTCTTCTTCTCCGTCTTCATCTTCGTCTTCCTCTTCGTCCTCCGCTTCCTCTCTTTCTTCCTCACTATCTTCCTCTTCTTCTCTATCTTCCTTCATGTCTTCCTCTTCCCTACTTCCTTATCTCGTCATCGCTTTTCAAAATGTATTATAAGTGGTTGTTTTTCTTGGCGAGTTTAAGGTCTTGCTTGAAGCCTCTTTCTAGTACTTTGCCGAGTTCGCTACTATTTGAGCACTCTGCACGGCCTGGTTCAGTGTCGTGATGTTCTGGTTCAGCTTCAGAACCTTTCTAGTGCTGCTTTGAAGCTCCTCTAAAAGGCTAGCGTTTGCAGTGGTCTTCGAGTCCACAATCGCAAGCGTTTCGCCAATCGAGGCTGGCTACTATTTGAGCAGTCTGCGCGGCCTGGTTCAGTGTCGTGATGTCTAGTTCAGCTTCAGAACCTTTCTGGTGCTGCTTTTGAAGCTCTGCTATTTGATTTGTCCCACCGTGCCTGTCTCTTTTATTTCGCCAAAGGCATCGAATCTCAGACTTTGCACCACGGCAAGCAGCCGTCGAACCTGCAACACGCCGGTGTGAGCTCGGCCTGGCCGTCTGAGCCGTCAGGCTGCTCTTTGCTGCCCGTGCAAGACCACACCTCAGGTCTGTAGGTATAATGGCCAAATCTCGCCGGCTCACCAGCCTCTGGCGGACGCTCCGAGAGCGCCGTCCCCAGAGCCTGCCTGTCGTTTCGAAACGCCTCACCGCCAGCTTCCGGGCCATGATTACCAGGAAGACACTGACTAGGAATACATTGTTAATTGCATTCCCGAGTTCTCGACGACGGCACCGATGCCTCGGTTGGTCCTGGAATGTGCTCCTTTTGGATCTCTCGAAGACCAACACGATGAAGACCCCATCTCGGTCGAGGAGGCGTTTGAGGTCCTCTGTCAGGGCCTCTCAGCCTTGAGATATCTTCATGAACGTGAAGACCCGATTGTTCACCGCGATATCAAGCCGAGCAACATCCTAGTACAATCGCGATTCCCCACGTTGCACATCAAGCTCTCCGACTTTGGCCTCTCTAGAGCCAGCCCGAGTTACTTGAAAACCTACTGTGGCACACCGCTCTATACCGCGCCAGAAGTGTTCGCGAGGGAGAACTACGACGCGGGCGTCGATGTCTGGTCTCTTGGTATGGTCGCCTTTCAGTACGCCAAAGGTCGAGGCATTTTGCCGGCAGGGTGGGACAGTGAGGTGACACTCGAGTCGACGTGGTGGGGTGCGGGGCGGGAAAGTGGTCCTGAAGGTGTCCTGGTCCTGAAGGTGTCCGATTACGTTAACGTTAATGCAGGGGGCTGTTCCCGAAAAACATCAGCTGTGGTCGTTCTCGATCATGTCAGCAGGCTGTTGCGATGGAACCTCGGATCGGATCAGTGCGCCGCACCCCACAGTGGGGCTCCTGTACAGGCCCGATGTCGAGGGCCGGAAAGTCCCACTAAGCTCGCGGACCGCCAAGAAGTCGGAACCCAACTGCTGATCTGGCTGGGAGAAGAACCTATGCAGTTCCGGCGGCTTCGCATTTTCAAAGAGCATCTTCTGCATGCTCTAGGTCCCTAGGCATGGAAGCAAAATGCAATCGAATATAGATTGCCTAGACTTCCTAAAGCAGATCTTCTTTCCCTCCTTCTTAATATGTGAAGGCAAACAACATCTCTTTTCATGCTCTGTATGTTCTAGAGCGTCTGGTCCAGGCCAGAATTCCCCTCGTGGACGAGTGCCTAATGAGTACTTACCTAACCTTCCAGACGGAGTTCCAACACGCAGTTTGCTCGCTTGTGTCTCCAGGCTTTCCCCTGCTCCTCGCGGCGGCATCTTCCGTGCGGCGTGCCCGATCGGGTACCGCTCGAGTGGGCGTTTGGAGACAACACGCGTATCCATAATCCGCCAAGGGTGGCGTCAGCCATCCGCATCCACGGACTCGGCTGGTACGACGACCAGTGGGAAAAGCTGATCCTGCAGCCCCGCTGGCGCGCAGCTGAGCACCTAATGAGGCGTTCCCAGGACGAGTGCGACAATGACGACGACGCTTCGCTCTTGGTTCGATGCCTCACAGCCGCGGTTGCCGTCGAGCACGTCGACCTCAGGATGGGTAGGTATTCGTCACAAACAGGGTCCAACCAGTAGGTCCTAGCAGGCGCGGTGCAGCCGCCGCGACAAAAGATACAATTTAGATCACATTACCGAGCGTTATTACCTCGAGATATATCGAGTCGGGGCTCTGGCTGCGGAAGACTAGGTACTCCAAAGCTTTTTCTTGTGTGCAGACCGCTTCCTATACCCCACGTAGGACATCTCGCACGAGTAGGTAGAGCGGCAGAACATGACGTTAGCAAACCTCCTAGGCATGATACGGGAACTAAGACACGGGTGCCAGGATAGAGGACTCGGTGTAGGAACTGTAGACACGGGAGCAAGACACGAGGGCCAGGACACAGGTGCTAGGACACGGGACCCAGGACGCGGGAATTAGAGTACGCGAGCTAGGACGCGGGAGTTGGGATACGGGAGCCGTGACATGCGGGCTGGGAGCTAGGACACTGGGGGATGGAATGGGGACGTAGAAGCTAGGACAAACACCTTGGACTCTGAGGTGAGGGCATGGGAGCTGGGACGCTGATTAAGGCTAGGATGAAAGACATAATTAGGTAGCGACGGGTCATCGAAGATATAGTATTCTGAATACGCTTTCGACCGTATGATTTCGACTACGAGACGCCTCCGAGGACCGAGTTTTGTTGCTGTACGACATCGTGTAGGTAGTGACCGAGCCTTCGCCGTAGGAATTGGGTACATGCCGGCAGGCTCTGCTGATTCTGAGTGCCAACCGAGATTCCAGGGTTCCGGGATCTGGCCTCCACTCGCCATGGTCGTGTTTGGCCGTACGTAACTACCTACGTAGGTATATATAGGTACCTAGGTATCCTAGCCATCATCTTCCATCGTGCTGCAGCACACTCCATCCACTTCCCGCCATTCTCATTTCAAAAGAACCCAACGCTCCAAGCTCCTCTGATCCAGACACAACCCAAAGTTATCACCACCATGAGATACCTGGCATTCATCCTCGCCGCCCTGCCCATCGCGGCGTGGGCTGCCGCCTACCACGACCCGCCGCAGACCAACCTCCCCGAACCCGAACCGGCGGACCCCCCGGCCCCCGCTCCAACCCTGGCCATCTGCAACGACCCGCCGTGCCACCCCGAACAGCCGCATCCTGCCCCCGGCTGTGCCCCGCGCGACAGCTGCGGCGCCGCCTGCTGCTCGCAGCAGGCGCCCTTCTTCCACCCCCACTGCGCCAACCCGGCCAAGAGCCTGTGCTGCCTCGAGGGCGAGGCCGAGGTCGGCAACACGGGCAAGTGCTGCCCTCGCGGGTTCGTCCTGCTCGGCGGCGCCAAGTGCTGCCCCCCGCGCAGCATCCTGTGCCGCGGCGAGTGCTGCGTCGGCACCTGCGATCCCGCCTCCCGGTGGTGTCGGCCCACCATCACGAACCGGGAGTGCCGGGCACTGGGCGCGGTGGGGGCCTATGCCACGACGCCGAGGAGCATGTTTTGTTGCACTTCCGACTGGCTGGGTTGCTGCATGGAGTGTATTCACTGAAGGTCCGCCCGGCGCTGGATGTGGCTAGGGTGGCAGGAGAGCTGGTCCTGAGTGTGGAGTACCTATGCATGGGTTGGGTTTGTGTGGCGACGTGGGAGGAAGGACTCGAGCGGGGCGGTGGACTCCTAGAGCGTGTTTAGCTCGGTAACAATTCACACTCTTCGAACCAAATTCGAGCTGATACGGGTAACGTATTTTATAAGCGAGCGGTGGGTATAAGCGAGCGGTGGCCTTTCTGCAACCTAACAACAACTATCCTTAATTGCAATACAACAACACTAAGAACTAACAATAATTACATCAGAAACAGCTGAATCAGATGCTTCTGCAGCCTCCTGGCAAGTGCGCGCATTATGGCCAGGCTTGCCGCACACACCACAGCACCGAACCTTTGTACGACCCCCCCTTGCACCACCACTACCCGGCTGCATTTCTTGCACTCCCTCCCCACCTACGGTCCCCTGGCCCAGTAGATTCATTGCATCTTGTAGAGTAAGTGATCCTCCAAGCTGCACACTTGTTCTTTTGGCTCTCCGGCGCTTGCTTAGTGCCTCGTTGGCCTTGCGAAGCGAAGAGACCTCTGACCGAAGAAGAGCCACCTCGTGCATCACAGCCATTGTACCCTTGGTAAGCTGGTCCACAGCAGCCAACATCGAAGTTGGAGAGCTGTTTTGATGGTTGGCAATGCGAGTCTTGATGAGCGTTGACTGCGAGGTCGCTTCTCGAGGGTTCTGTGGTGTCTGGAAGACCCAAGGTTGTGCAGTGCCAGGCCGTGAGGTTGGGGGTGTTGGGGTACGAAGCTTGACATCTAGCTTGGAAAGCACCCTCTCTGGATCCAGGCCTACTGCATTGGTAGTCCAGCCATTGTCGGTGGTTGCAATGCGCCAGTTGGCTGGGAGGTTGCACTCGGTGTACCAGTTGGCGAGGTGGTACTGCGCAGCCAAGATGATGAACGGAGGGATGGCCCAGCCAAGGGCATTGACGCCCTGGATCACCGTTGCCCATTCGCGGTTGCCAGGCTGGGCCAGCTTTGCCTTGCCACGGCCATCCGAGGTCGTAACTACCATGCCTGCGAAGATGATGCCCATCATGAACCCAGTCTCATCGAAGTTGTAGACATCGTCATCCACAATGCCGTACTTGGCCTTGACGTTCCGTACGAGGGCAAACCACTCGCCAATGACCTTTGGATCTTCGCACTTGGCCCTCTGGTAGTCGTACCGACGTGTCCTCAATGTGGAAGACGTCAAGGAATACTTGACCCAAGACGTCGCTCGTTGTGCGGGGAGATCACCGTCCACGGCCCAAGTTCGGCGTCTCATCCAAACCGCCTTCGCGGCCCTCGAGCCATGCGTACGTAACAACAAGATCACCGTCGAAGATTACCGCCACTTCACGCATCACCTGTCCGAACGCCATGGCAACCACAACTTGGGCTTCAAACTCCGCTCCTCCCTCCCCAGCAGCGGCTACCTCATCAAGAAGCCCATCCGCTTCCGCCTCAGCTTTCCCGTCCCCTACCTCTCCCGCTACGGCCTCATCAACCTCGAGTACCTTATTAACCTGGGCCCCACGGGCTTCGACCCCGAAGCCCTCCAGCACCTCCTTCTGCACTGCTACGAAGTCCGCGGCTTCTTCGACGCGTGCGGCGTCTACGTCCCCGTCGAGAACCTCGACCTTGTCGCTGAGAGCCTCGGCGTGCGCGTCGAAGACGATTACGACCCCAGTGCGGCTGCCGACTCCCCCCTCGACGGCTTCACCTACCACGAGTGGTACCTCCTGGCCGCAAACCCGATGGCCCCGCTCGTGCCGGTGCGCCGCGACACCAGCCAGGTGCTGACCACCATTTCCCCCCCGGTGTTCACCCCGCTCCGTACTTTCCTGGAGGACCACTTTGAAACCAGATCCTTCCTCGACTCGCAGGTGGTGCGCGACCCAGAGGCTCTCTTCACCACCACGGGGCCCACGCGGTCCACAGCGGGGATCAAGATGACGGTGCCAGGCTCGTGCAGCGGGTCGCTCGAGACGCCGTCGACGGACCCGGTGCGGTTCCGCTTCTCGTATCTGCCGCAGCCGAGCCTGCTGGTGGAGGCTGCGCGGGAGAAGAGAAGGGCGGAGACGGTCTCGTGGGTCGAGGAGCAGCGGCTGGAGGAGGAGAGGGAAAGGAGGAAGAAGAGGAAGTCGAAGGGTTCGCTGCCGCCATCGGGGGTGAGCATGAGGGGCTATATCGTGCCGACTAGGTTTGTTAGTGAGGGGGATGGTCAGTAGGGGGTAAAAGGGGGGGGGGGTTGGTCTTGGATAGAGATTTGGTTTTGGGGGATGATGGGTGTTTGGACAGACTGTTGAATGTAGTTTTGTTGCTTGCCATTGATCTCTACTTTCCAACCCCCGACTGCTCTCCACGCAAGGGAGGGTCACCTATCCGCGGAATGCAAACAGCTATTTGGGCCTTTCCGTCAATATTTGTTTCACCCTGCGCAAGGGATGCCGCTACCCGTCTGCTGTGACAACACAATTTCACAGTGCGTTATCTACTGTAGTGCAAGGGATGCCGTAAGTTATTTGTGCCCCGCGACGCTGTCCACTACCCGAACAAACTTACAAGTGGACAAACATTTTTGGGCCTTCCAATCAATATTCCATCCCTGACGCGAGGGATGCCGCTCCTCCTTTGACTCAGACAAAACACCTTTCCCGCAGACGCTGGAGTGGAGGAACGTCGGACATGACGGCTTGGAGCAACAAATAAGTCATTTAGGATGTGCGTGAATGCGGCTGGAAAGCACCTCGATGGAGGAAGCCGAGCAGGGGAGTGGTGTCACGTGTGGCATCCGTTGAGGCCCAGAATCCCGGTCGCAATGGTGACAAGACCCACATTTGTGAACTCGGGAGTTCAGGGTCTGGGGCGGGGCGCCCCGTGCCGCGCCAGCTGTCTGCCAAGGCGCTAACCCACTCCACTTGGCGCCTGTGCTTCGAAGCTGGGGAAGCGCTGCTGGGCCTGTGCCGCTCAGAAACGCGTGCCTCGTGCACAAGATCGTGTTGTTGGAGTTACCGGGACATCCAAGTCGGCCGGAATAATCTTACAGTGACTTTGCGCCAGTGCCTCGAACGAAAGAGGAGGTATCTTGCCGCTATTCGTCTAACAGCACCGCCACAATGCTTGGGCGACCAACAGGCAAGCGAGCTAGCCGCCGCCAACCCCGCAGTAGCCGCTGCGAAATGCAGCTGTCAAGTTCTCATCGTCGCCGGCGTTGCGATCAGGTCACACTGCTACCGGAATCACTCAAGACAGCGAGTAAAGTGAACAGATCCTAGGACTTTTTTTATGCAAGGATCTTTGCCGATTCATTCAGACCCATGATGACGCAGAAATCGTGGAAGAAGTTATTCGGGCGTCGCCATGCAGCCTCGCCAGCTCCATCTGCCATGCCGTCGACGAGTATGTTGAGACTCTGCCTAGCATAGCAAGGCTTCCCGTAACTCACATTTGGGTTCTGAACGGCTGTCCAATTGCATCGCAACAGGCTGCAGGCGACATGAGCGCTGGTGCTCAGCCCCGACCCCGCCCGTGCGGCTGAGTGTGGCTCTCGCGACACGCCGATATCGACATCGACACCAGGCGCTTGGGCGTCATCCATCTGAAGAGCTGACAGCATAATTGAGGTCCTTCACTCGCGGCCAACCACATTCACTTTCACCCGCCATGAACTCGGCCAACTTTGACCGGGGCATCTCTCTGCCTGGATGGACGACGGTCTTCTGTCTCCTGATTGGCGCGGTCGCTGCTTGTCTCTGGCTCCGTTTCCCGTTTGTGCGCTCCAAGTCGCCGGCTCCGTCTGCCACGCCGTCGACGAGTATGTTGAGACTCTGCTTAGCATTGCAAGGCTTCACGTAACTCACATCCTCCAGCAGACTTCCGGTCGTCCGATCAGGGAAATCTAGAGCATGGATCGAAAGCGTCTTCCATTGCCGCGACAGAGCCATGTGCTTCTCCCTCCCCGTCTGCCGCCGCCGCAAAGGCCGCCCGACCCGGCACAGATGCGAGAGTCTCCGACGATCACCAGCCACCCGCAGCATCGCAAGCACTGCCTCCTGCGCTGCCCGCCGAACCCACACCTAAACCACCGCCGACCGAATCCACCGAGCAACCGACCCCTGTCTCCTATGGCGGCGTGCCCCTTGCGTATGGAGATTACACAATCGCCTGGATCTGTGCGCTTCCTCTCGAATTGGCGGCATCTCGCGCCATGCTGGATGAGCAACACGCACCACAACCAGGCATAGCCGGCGATGACAACACCTACGTGCTGGGACGCATTCACCGACACAACGTCGTCATGGCCTGCCTGCCCGGGCAATACGGGACGAACAACGCTGCAATCGTCGCGACAAACTTGAAGCGAAGTTTTCCCAGCATCCGCGTCACCCTGATGGTCGGCATCGCCGGCGGATCCCCAAGCCAAGCCGACTTGTATCTGGGCGACGTAGTCGTCGGCACGAGGGTGATACAGTATGACATGGGCAAGGCACTCGGGGGCGGCACCTTCCAAGAAACGGCCATCCCGAAGATTCCTGCACCGCTGCTGAACTCGGCCGTGTCCACTCTGCGATCGAAGCATCTGGCGCACCAGTCCAACAATCGAATAGCAAACCTCTTACGAAGCCGACTCCCGAACCTCTCGCGTCCGGATCACCCAGATCGGCTTTTCCAGAGCTCCTACGAACACCACCCTCTCCATGCACCAACATGTGATGGCTGCGACCCAAAGAAGCTGCAGCCACGAGCCGGTCGTGTCTCTGACGAACCAAAGATCCACTACGGAGTCATCGCTTCAGCCAACAGGGTCATGAGAAACGGAAAGGAACGAGATGAGATTGCTCGGCGGCATTCGGCGCTGTGTTTTGAGATGGAGGCAGCAGGCATGATGGACAACGTCCAGTGCTTGCCGATTCGCGGCATTTGCGACTACTCAGATTCCCACAAGGACAAAGTGTGGCAGAAGTATGCCGCTGCGACGGCGGCCGCATACGCAAGGGAACTGCTAGAAGTGATTCCCACTATTCGAACCACACATTGGGACTTCATCCTGTTGCAAAAGGATGCCCGCAGGGATGATGTCGAGGCAGCGTGCCGAAGAGATCTCCGCGTCGTTGATCCGCAACACGACATGGAGCGGATCGAGAAGAGCAAGGATGAGCTGCTCGATGAGGCGTACAAGTGGATCCTCCGCACCCCGGAGTACGCAGCGTTCACAAACTGGGACGATAGCGGATCTGATGGTCCGCCACGTCGATTGCTCTGGATCAAAGGACATGCCGGCACGGGAAAAACGATGCTCATGATCGGTCTCATTCGCCAACTCTCGGATCAACCTGTTGCCCTATCACCAGCCCTTTCCTTCTTCTTCTGCCAAGGCACAAGTTCAGCACTGGACAACGCCACCGCCGTCCTCCGGTCTTTGATCTGGCTTCTCCTTCTTCAGCAGCCATACCTCATATCCCATCTGCTGCAGAAGTACAAAGAGTCAGGCGCCGAACTCTTCCGGGACCAAAATGCGTTCATCGCCCTGTCTGAGGCGTTCCGGAATATGTTGAAGGATCCCAAGTTGTTGCCTGTGTACCTCGCGGTCGACGCACTTGATGAGTGCGCGCAGGGGCGGTCGGACCTCATCCATCTCATTTCGACTTCTCTCACTCTCTCTCAGAAGGTTAAATGGCTGGTTTCTAGCCGTCCGGAGGTTGACCTTCTCGCTATGCTCGAGGACCGGGGCACCAACTCCCTGGACGCTTCCAACTCTCTTGTCGAGCTGGATACACAACGTCTGGCAGCACCTGTCAACGCATACATCGACCACAAACTCGCCATCCTCAAGTACGGGGAAGGATACGACGACCGCGTTTTGGCTGAGGTCTCTCATGAAGTCCGCCAACGAGCAGAGAACACCTTCCTCTGGGTAGCTCTCGCGTTCAAAGAACTCAGTTCAGTGGAGGGCTGGGACGCTGTCGAGACCGTCCAGAACATCCCTCCAGGCTTGACAGATTTATACAGTCACATGATGGACAGAATTGATGGAGGGGGCCAGCGAAACCGGCAACGCTGCAAGGATGTGCTCGCGGCTACATTCCTTGCGTATCGCCCTCTGTCACTTTCCGAGCTTGCTGTTGTTGCAGGTTTGCCATCGAAGATTAATCCCCGGACCATTGTGGATCGATGCGGCTCATTTCTCACAATCAAGGACGAAATAGTCTACCTCATCCATCAGTCTGCGAAGGACTATCTGGACGACAACTACACGACTCGACTTCAGCTAGCTGGGCCGGCTCAAGGGCATGCCGAGATCGGCAGACGCTTAATTGATGCGATGTCCTCAATTCTGAGGCAAAACCTCTACAACCTCGATCTCGGCTTCAAACTAGAGGATATGACACCTCCTGATCCGGATCCGCTGGCTCCAATACGATACTCCTGCGTCTTCTGGGCCGACCATGTCTGTTCCCTGAACACCGATAACTCTAAGTTCCTGGGAGAACTGACGGATGACGGGAAAGTGTTTGGATTCCTAAAGGAATACTTCCTCCGCTGGCTTGAGAGTTTGTCGCTTATTGGGGAAATCTCTAGTGGGCTGCTCTCGATAAGAAAGATTCTGCATGCCGCTCAGGTATGTTGTTAAATGCCGTATTGTCGTCAGGTTACTAAATCCTATTAGTCACAACCAAATACCAACACTCGCCTTCTTGAGCTGTTGAAAGACGCAGAGAAGTTTGGATTCAGTCACGGATCGATAATAGAGCGGGCCCCCTTGCAGACATATGGCTCCGCGCTCGTATTCAGCCCAACTTCGAGCAAGATCAGAAAGCGGTATTGGAAGGAAAGACTACCTTTTATCGAAATGACTGCTGGCATTAGAGAGCATTGGAGCGCGCACTGGCAGACGCTCAAGGGGCATGACGGCTCGGTCACCGCAGTCGCATTCTCGCCAGACGGCAAGACGCTCGCGTCGGCTTCCAGCAACGGGACCATCCGGCTCTAGGATACGGCGACCGGCGCGCCCCAGCAGACGCTCGAGGGGTATAGCGGCTAGGTCAACGCAGCTACATTCTCGCCGGACGGCAAGACGCTCGCGTCGGCTTCATAGGATCAGACCGTCCGGCTCTAGGATGCGGCAACGGGCGCGCCCCAGAAGACGCTCGAGGGGCATAGCAACTGGGTCACCGCAGTCGCATTCTCGCCGGACGGCAAGACGCTCGCGTCGGCTTCCTACGATCAGACCGTCCGGCTCTAGGATACAGCAACCGGCACGCCCCAGCAGACGCTCGAGGGGCATAGCGACTCGGTCACCGCAGTCGCGTTCTCGCCGGACGGTAAGACGCTCGCGTCGGCTTCCAGCGACGGGACCGTCCGGCTCTAGGATGCGGCGACCGGCGCGCCCCAGCAGACGCTCGAGGGGCATAGCCGCTCGGTCAACGCAGTCGCATTCTCGCCGGACGGCAAGACGCTCGCGTCGGCTTCCTACGATCAGACCGTCCGGCTCTGGGATACGGCAACGGGCGCGCCCCGGAAGACGCTCGAGGGGCATAGCAACTGGGTCACCGCAGTCGCATTCTCGCCGGACGGCAAGACGCTCGCGTCGGCTTCCTACGACCAGACCGTCCGGCTCTGGGATACGGCAACCGGCGCGCCCCAGCAGACGCTCGAGGGGCATAGCGGCTAGGTCAACGCAGTCGCGTTCTCGCCAGACGGCAAGACGCTCGCGTCGGCTTCCGGCGACCAGACCGTCCGGCTCTGGGATGCGGCGACCGGCGCGCCCCGGAAGACGCTCGAGGGGCATAGCAACTGGGTCACCGCAGTCGCGTTCTCGCCGGACGGCAAGACGCTCGCGTCGGCTTCCCGCGACGGGACCGTCCGGCTCTGGGATACGGCGACCGGCGCGCCCCGGAAGACGCTCGAGGGGCATAGCGGCTAGGTCACCGCAGTCGCGTTCTCGCCGGATAGCAAGACGCTCGCGTCGGCTTCCCGCTATAGGACCGTCCGGCTCTAGGATACGGTGACCGGCGCGCACTGGCAGACGCTCGAGGGGCATATCGGCTTGGTCAGCGCGCTCACGTTCTTGCCAGATAGCAAGACGCTTGCGTCGGCTTCTGACGACGGGACCGTCCGGCTCTGGGATGCAGCGACCGGCGCGTCCCGGAAGACGCTCGAGGGGCATGGCGACTCGGTTAGCGCAGTCGCGTTCTCGCCGGACGGTAAGACGCTCGCGTCGGCTTCCGGTAACAGGACCGTCCGGCTCTAGGATGCAGCGACCGGCACGCCCCGGAAGACGCTCGAGGGGCATGGCGGCTAGGTCAACGCAGTCGCGTTCTCGCAGGACGGCAAAACACTCGCGTCGGCTTCCTACGACGGGACTGTCCGGCTCTGGGATACGGCGACCAGCGCACCCCGGAAGACGTTCGAGGGGCATAGCCGCTCGGTCACCGCAGTCGCGTTCTCGCCGGACGGCAAGACGCTCGCGTCGGCTTCCCGCGACGAGACCGTCCGGCTCTAGGACGCGGCGACCGGCGCATACCGGCAGACGCTCGAGGGGCATAGCGGCTCGGTCAGCGCAGTGGCGTTCTCCAGCAATAGTCAATGGCTCGAGACAAACCGAGGGCTGGTGAGTATAACCGTCAACTCCGACGCTTCAAACAGCTCTGGAGACCAGAAACCCGCCAGCGGTTTTCTCTTTGTCAGCGACGATTGGGTCACGAGAAATGGGAAGAACGTTCTTTGGCTTCCCGCCGACTATCAGGCAACGTGTGTGGCGGTTCATGGTCATACGCTCATCTTAGGACACGCCTCTGGCCAAGTAACGTTCTTTAGGTTTGCTTTTACAGAGTGATGGATTTCTACAATGATTGTAATGTCTTATATTTTCTAATATCTCTGCTTAAGTGAAGGGCCTGGGAACCATATCTGCTGTATATTACTCACTTTTCGCCACTAACGCAGTTCTCAATGACATCACTTGCCATTTATCTGAGTCCTCGACCTCGAGAAGCAACGGAATATCCATCTTCCAGGTATAACGCAGTTGTAGCACTTAATATATCCAGCTGGAGACAAAGGTGCAGATTTGGTGGTGGGGCGACGAAGTAGGATAACCCAAGACATGATCCTCTGAGATAATCGAGTAAGAAGGTTCACGCCTCACAAAAGGAGCAATGCCAGACCAGCGCGTGAATGAAGTTATTACACGGCCGAGGCAAAATCTCAGACAATATCTATAGTAATCCGCCCATGAAGACGCTCATACTCGTCAAGCGCCTCCGTCTCCGCCACGTTTTTGTAAGGCTCCCATGTCTCCTCTCCACCTTTCTACTTCACAAGCAGTTCCAGGACGCCGTCCTCCAGCCCCCTAATGCCACAGATCTCCTCCATCCCACTCTTCCTCCCCGCCGTCGTCGCCAACCACCGGGGAGAGCGCCCGAGAGTGATTGGACCACTGTCCAGACCCGCGAGAGAGGTCGGCGGTTTTAAGCTTGGTGTGATACCTTACCTCAATGGCCCCGGCACTACGCCCTGGGAAATGCTTGGCGATTGCGATCCAAGAGAGACCCTGCTCCTTCAGCTGACGAATCTTTGCGTCATCCGCTGGCGTGTATCTCGCCCTCCTCAAAGTTGAAGTCGGCTTGTCCTTGTCCTTCGGAGACCATTTGCTTTTCCATCTCGCCGGGTAGTGCCTCTTCGCAGAGGAAACGGCGGCCCGATTCTCCGTTCCACGGTGACCCGTTCCATGTTCTGCGCATGGGCCCCAAGTGAACTGCAGCATGAAAGTGGGCGGCGAACCGTTCATTGTAACGCGCTTGAGAACCGCGTTTCCAAGGGGCCATTCCTCGAACGTTGCGGCGGGGGTTCTGTCCGTCTCGGTGTCCCTTTCCGAAACGGGCTCTTGCGATGATGACGAATGGGTAGCGCTGCGCTGGTGCCTCGGGTGCCGGGATGGTCTCCGAGCTTCTTTCGAAGAGTCGCCACGGCCCGGACGTGTCTGCTGCTGTGGGGCTGTCTTTTCGGCCGTATGTGTTGCAGTGCTTGCCCTACGGCGCTTGCGTCGTGGTGGTCGGAGAGCCTCATCCTCGCTGTGCTCGGTGTCGCTGCACACACTCGGACAGTAGTCGTCCCCATCATCGGTACTGGAATGTCGATGACGGCCGAGGTGGCGCTGACGCTTGGCGCCGGCTTGGCTGGCGGGGGGCTGTACCTCCTGTGCTCGTGGCGGCGCGACAGAGCCGCCTTCACGCTGGGGTCCCTGGTCTTCTGAAACATCTGAAAGACACTGGCTCCGGCGAGGCTTTAGGCCCTTGGTTGTTTGCCTTTGAGACTGGCTTGCGCGATGGCGGCGGGTCTGCGGCACGGGTGTTCGGCGGGACAGTGGTCAAGACCCTCAGATACAAGTCGTCGCCGAGGAGGTGTCTCGGAACCTTGCCTCCCATGACATGTCAATGGTCTACGATATCCGCTTGGAAGAGGAATCCGACCCGGGAATGGCGGTCCAGAGCCACCCTGACCTGAAGCGGCGGAGTGTCAGTGGGGAGGTGGATGCGGAGACACAAGGACAACGGAACCGTGGGTTAGTCAGCTGTTGGTATATGCGGCGCTTAACCCCACAATGTGCCACCTATTGACGAATGGCGTGTTAGTACGTTCGCTTCCGCCTAAGGCATTAACGAAGTCTGTTGGAACAGACTTCGTTGATGCCTGATTGATGCCTGATTAACGCCTTATCGGGGCTGTTGCTTCATAAGAAGGTTCGGCTGCTCAACATCAAGCTTCTCGCGTCGTAGGCCTCCTGAGATTGCGCGGGGTGTGGGTAGCGGACGGAGATGACTTGATTGACAGGTACGACAAGTTCGATGACCTATTGGAGAATCTCTGTTGGTAGTGCTTCAAGACCATGAGTGCTCCCTATGAGGCTCGTTGGTGTTGGTGCCGCCGGATGATCAGCATAGTCCGCTCCTGCTGCCATCTTGGTCGAACGGTCGGTTATCGCAGCTGAGGCGTTCGCCGGCGTCGCCGCCTTCGTGAGTCATCTGATCACCGGGGGAGGAATAGGAGGTGCCTTGTAATACCCAACGCCCAAGGGGATTAATTATACGGACTTTCTCTGTGCGTATATGTGTGTGGATGTGAGAGATTCCCGTGCTCACCCGTGTTGCCCGCCCGTTGGGTGAGACTCTAGCAGCCTTACCGAGTTATGATAAGCGTCGGCAGCTAGGAGGCTGATAACCAGGACCGTCCTAGAACCAATGTGCCTATCCACCATCCTCCTCTTCCCTTGTTTCAGCACCGTGTTCTAGAAGCATCCGGACGATCTCCTTGTGCCGCCCAGAGCAAGCGGCCTGGAGAGCGTTGCCATACAGGTCGCCCTGTGCATTGACGGCTGCACCCATCTCTACCAGCATCTGGGCGATCTCCTTGTGGCCTCCAGAGCAAGCGGCCTGGAGAGCGCTGCCATACTCGCCACCCTGTGCGATGACGTCTGCACCCTTCTCTACCAGCATCTGGGCGACCTCCTCGTGGCCGCCAGAGGAAGCGGCCTGGAGAGCGTTGCCATACTCGCCACCCTGTGCGTTGACGTCTGCACCCTTCTCTACCAGCATCTGGGCGACCTCCTTGTAGCCTCTAAAGGAAGCGGCCTGGAGATCGTTGCGAAACCGGCCACCCCCTGCGTCGACGTCTGCACCCGTCTCTACCAGCACCTGGGCGACCTCCTTGTAGCCTCCAGTAGTTCTTCCGTCTGCTCTTGAAGGGTGTGCGTATGGATATTGTAACTCTCGTTGTTGCTTTTGACCGTCCCCGGCCGTGCTTGCAAGGAGGGCAGCCTTGTGATGTCGGAGATTCAAGCTCGCCCGCCCGGCAACAGCCTTGGCCCTGGCATGTATTTCGGCGATTCTGGGATCATCTTCTTCGAAGATATTGCGCGCAAGGCCCAGAACGCCCTGTAACGATGCCGTGGCCTTCTCGGTGTCCTGCTCCCTGTGGTACGTGGTGGCCAACCCATAGAGCAAGTACAAGGCGACCTTACCGCTCGGCCAAGCGTCCTTTTGTTGAAGCTGCAGATATTTAACAGCTTGCTCAAAGTCCGTTTTAGCACGCTTGAGACGACTGACGAACAGGTTGGCAAACGCAAAACTGCTCCTCAGATCAATTTGAAAGCAGGCTCGAGGGGTGGAAGCCGCCGTGTCGTTTGCCGTCCCCAGCAAGGTTGGCACCGGAGGATATACCTATGCGCCCCTTGACCCAGCTCCAGTCGGCATCTCATTCGAGTTCTTTGCGTTTCCGTCGTATTTCACCAACGTGACGGCAACGAACCAATGCCTGTCAAACTGGAAGGACCTCGCGGGCACATGGCCGCCCATCCGCATTGGTGGGACGACGCAGGACCGGGCTCAGTACGACGCGTCAACTTCGGCATACGTTGTGTACTCGGTTGCGAAGCCAGCCGACGCCCCGATGACTCTGACCTTTGGGCCGAAATTTATGACACTGGCGGGAACGTATCCGGGCACCGTTGTGGTTGGTTTGAACAGGGGGAAGAACAAAATTGACAATACAATTGCGGCGGCAAAGGTGGCCGTGGCCGAGGTGAAGAGCCTCCTTGCAATTGAGTTGGGCAATGAGCCGGAGTGTAAGGTTGAAAGCACTCAAAGGCACGCTCAGATGCTCACCCGAGACCAGACTACACCAAGGACGGCCAACCCATCGCCTCCGGCACGTGGAACGCAGCCCAAGATGCGGCCTCCCAGGTCAATTGGAACATCCGCGTGGGTAGCGCTGTCGGCAAGACCAACATCATCCAAGCAGGTAACTGGAACCAGCCACCGCCTGAATGGGGAGCCGCCCAGCTCATCGCCAAGGAGAACGCAACGTCTAAACAGTATGTCCGGCACTACGCCCACCACAATTACCCCGGCGGCAGCATCGAGAAGCTGCAAACCCACTCCCAGACGGCCGGCAACGTCCGCAGCATGTTTGAAGCCGACGTCGCTGCGGTGAAACGCCAGACCGGCAAGGAATACGTGCTTGGCGAGACAAATTCCGGTACGTCACCCTGCTCTCTCTCTCTTACCTCCCCTTTAATTCCGTCATGAATATTTAATGTACTGACAAAATCCCACAGTCTCCGGCGGCGGCGCAGCCAACGTCTCCCCGACCTTCGGCGCGGCCCTCTGGACAATGGACTACATCCTGCGGGCGACGGCGACCAACATCTCGCGCGTCTACTTCCACCACGGCACCGTCGGCAACTGCCAGTACTGCTTCTGGGGCCGGTACAGCATGGGCGCGCCCTACTACGGCGCGACGGCGGCCGTCGCCTTCCTCGCGGGCGCGCGGCACGTCGCGGCGCTCGACGCCGGCACGACAAAGTACGCCGCGTACGCGAGCTTCGACGCCGAGGGCCGGCCGCTGCGGGTGCTGCTGTTCAACTCCGAGTACTACGCTGGGAGCGGCAGCGCCCGGACGGTGCAGCGGTTCACGCTGACGGGGTTGGCGGGCGCCGCGGTCAGGGCCAAGAGGCTGACGGCGGCGAGCTCGTTGGCGCGGGCGGACAAGGGGATGAGATCTCTTTTGGCGGGCAGCGGTGGACGGATGGGACGTGCGTGGTGGCTGGGGCCGAGACGTTTGAGACGGCCAAGGTCGAGAATGGCCAGGTCGTGTTTGACGTCAAGGCCGCTGAGGCGTTGGTGGTGTATCTGTAGTGGTGTTGCGGTACACTGTACCCTTTCGGTCGTGTAAGTTGACATTAAGTAAAGAGGCGGCATCTTGTGAATTGGATCTGTTGGAAAGACCGGGATAAGACGATCAGTCGAAGGTGCAGGCAGGGGAGGTCTAGGAGCCGATTGAAAAGGGAGGGAGAAAGTACCTTTGCGGCGATACAAAGACCAGCTGGTGGAGGAGAGCAGCGGCGAGAATCAAGTGAGCAGGCGCGTGACGGACGCGTGATGTCAGGCAAAGCTTCCAGGGTGTTTAACACTCGTTCGACAATGACTGGAGCTGGCATTACATTACTCGTAGTGGTTGAGAAGCAGATGGGCATGGTAAGATACTTGAGTACTGACATTATGAATGCCTGACGGGCAATAATCACAGATCCAGCAACTGTTCCAGCATCTCGCTTGGCGTCCGCCTCGGTGCGCCAATTTCTCTGACCTCCTTGCTTGTTGTTGCAGCCACACATGAGCCTTCCCACATGGTCATCAGTCCATATTTGATAGAGGCCATGACAGTCTTGGATTGTCCTAAGGGAGCTAGAACTCCCAAGACTTGAGAGAACTATAGCAATGGCGAGAGTGTGCTGTGGCGTTGGATCTATTGATGCAAGATGGCCATTTTTGGTTTGGCGCCTTTTGCTCAGCCCCTCGAAGAACCCAGCGATCATGACCCATCTCGTTATCTTGGTCCTGCAGCGCTTCCTCCCACCATGAACTGCATTCTCTATCGCACCCTCTAGTTCTCGTGCATCATCATAGCACCCCCGTACCGATACAAACCCCTTTCGCATGACGACGAAACCCGGCTGTTGCACCTGGAGCCGGGATCAGACGGCGACGATATCCGGTTCTCGCTTCACCCAGTTAGGCTAAGCGATAAACCTTCATACGAGGCCATATCTTATTGCTGGGGCGACGCTGGTGAGAATTGCGAGGTCTACTGCGAGGATGAGCTCCTCCTTGTAACCAGCAGCCTCTACACAGCCCTCAGACGCCTTCGAAGGCGTGATGCTGTCCGGATCTTCTGGGCTGATGCCATCTGCATCAATCAGCGCGACATTCCGGAAAAGAACAGGCAGCTCAGGCTTATGAGCCGTATCTACTCCCAGCCAAGTGCCGTCCTCATCTGGCTGGGCGACGACACCTCGGGGCTTGATGGACTCGATGAATGCATAAAGGGGGCACTAGAACTCCTGCCGCCCGAGCATCTCGAGTTCGAAGAGATATACCCAATTTCGTGCAGAATCCTCTCTGAAGTTGAGGTTTGTAATACCTTTAAATGAACCTACAAAGAGCGAAGCCGGCTTACGAAACGCAGCGACTACGGCGTGAAGAGAAGCCCAATTTCATGGATCACGACTGGCGCCCCATCACTAGTCTCGTCATGAGGCCCTGGTTTAGCAGGAGATGGATCATACAGGAGGTAGCTCTCGCAGACGACAGTGTACCCAGAACTATTATATGCGGAGACATCGCGCTTTCGTGGAAGCAGCTGGCCAGTGTGGCCTACAGAATGGCGAGCTACGGCATCGTAGCGCTTGTTTCTGGACAATCAACGAGTAAGCCTTGTTGCCAACGATATATATGACGAGTAAAACATTAACCTCGACGTCGAGCCAGTCAACCCTTACGCCCCGTACATGCTCGCGTTTTGTGCAGACAATCTCAGACCTGTCTTCATGCTGAGCGCCGTCTTCATGACATACTTGATAACGGTATACCGTAAGCTGACCCTGGTCGACTGCGTTACCGCGACGCCAGTATTCCAGTGCACCGATCATAGAGACCATCTCTACTCGCTGCTCAGTCTGCCCCAGGATACCGGCGGCCTCGAAGCGGACTATTCCCTATCTATCGAAGAGGTGTGCATGAGATTCGCCGTTACAACACTAGTCTCCTGCCAGAACCTGAAGCTCCTGTGTCTCGCCCCGCACACCCTCTCCGGCCACGATAGCCAGAAGCACGACCGCCTTGCGCTTCCCTCGTGGGTCCCAGACTTGACGAGTCAGGGCTCAGCAAACCCTCTCGTCTCCTACACTATTCGGCCGCAGCTGTTCCACGCTGGGGGCGAACAAAAGCCCAGCGCCACCGTATCCGCAGACCGCCGCGTGCTCCACGTCAAGGGACGGATCGTCGACCGAGTTGCGAAATTAGTTGGGCCTCTGAACGAAGTACCCTTCCCGACCGAGGAGGATGTCGCTCCCAAGAGCGGCTTTCAGCCTCGCATGAAGATGTACATGAGGGACTGGGTAGGACGTTGTATTGAGGTAGCCGGCGAAGAACACTGGAAAGAGACAGAAAGCAAAGGAGAGCAGGAGCAGACACCTGTTGAGGAGACCAACGAAGAGGCTGAGTTTAGACGGCGGTTCTCGAACTTCTTGGAGACTCTTCTCTGTGGCATGATAACGATGCGGGATCCCGTACCAGCCGAGGTGCTTCAAGCGGCGCAGATCTATGTGGCCCACCTCGTTGACTATTTCAAAGATGACTTTGAGATGTCCGAGGGGGTTAGGATGATGATGCTGACGTACGGGGCTATAGTCGAGAACTCGCTCCTCGCAAGTGCCAGTTGCCGGCGCTTTTGTCGGACTACGCAAGGCCGGCTTGGTCAGGTGCGGAACGAGGCGAGAGAGGGCGATGTCTTTGTTTGTATCGTAGGCGCCGAGGTGCCATATCTTTTGCGGGCGAGCACAGAGAAGGAGGGAGTCTATACACTAGTCGGCGACAGCTTCCTCCTGGGCGTCATGCAGGGCGAGGCGTTCTCAAACCAGCGTTACGAGACAGTCGACATTGCAATCGAGTGAATCGATCACTCAAGGTCTCAGTACCTGACGTCAATGTAGCTCGAGAAGGGTGTTGTAGAAGAGTTATATATAGTTATATAACGTATGTTAAAAGCGAGAGGACTATATAAGCGAACGGGCCACTTTTCGACGCAACGTGCCATCTCTGTACTTAACACTGATTTTCTCAACAATACAACATGCCCCCTACTTTAAAGAAAGCCAAGGCAATTTTGGCTCTTAGCTCTTTAAAAAGACAAAAATCTAAGCCTCCGCGCTACAATGAAAATAATACAATATTAGTTGTACTTCTCATGCCCAACGACGCGATAGTTGGCCTCTACGACATGATGTTCTAGCCAATTTGCGTTGGCTCACAAACTTAGAGAGGAGGCTAGTTAACCATGAACTGACGCTCGAACTTCGGCATCATCCCATGACACATTTCTTCCAGCAGCTCCATCCTCGAGAGGTCGTTGAGATGACATGATATGGATGACAATCGCTGTGTAAAAAGGACAAGCTTGTGCTTCCTTTGAACGGGCACGAGGCCGTCGTCGGGTTGCTGCGAGAAGGGGGCGGCTATCGAGGCGAAGGACAGAGACGATCGGACGCCGCTATACCTTGCCGCTTGAAGGGGCACGAGGCCGTCGTCCGGCTGCTGCTCCATTCCATGCCGAGAAGGGATCGTCCGCGCGGTCGACGCGAAGGTGAATACGATGGGACGCCGCTACACTACGCCGCTTTTAACGGGCACGAGGCCGTAGTCCGGCTACTGCTCGAGAAGGGGGCGGCCATTGATGCAAAGGGGGCGGCCATCGACGCAAAGGGGGCGGCCATCGATGCAAAGGGGGCGGCCATCGTGGCGAAGGGTGAATATAATGGGACGCCGCTACACCATGCCGCTAAAACGGGGCACGAGGCCGTCGTCCGGCTGCTACTCGAGAAGGGAGCAGCTATCGAAGCGAAAGATAGAGACGATTGGACGCCGCTGCACCATGCCGCTTTGAACGGGCACAAGGCTGTCGTCCGGCTGCTGCTCGAGAAGGGGGCGAGCTACGCGACGCGGGCGGCCATCGGGGCAAAGGTTAAATAGGATCGGATGCAGTTGTACCTTGCTAAGTCAAGGAGCTACGCAGCTATTGTGTCCCTTAGGCTGGGCAGCCGTGTCATGGGGTGTTTTGTTGGATTCCTCCTTGTTCCTTGTCCTGCGCCTACTCCTACCACCCCAACCCCCTCCCATTATCTACCCCCAGTATCTTCCTTACTTTTTCTTGCTTCTATATTTCTCTTTCCTGAACATGTCTTTTAGCTGCTGGGTTGTTCATGCGTCATCATCAGTGGCACACCGGCGAAGGGGGATTATCACTAGCAAAATAGGATTCTCACTAGGTCCGGAACTACCAGCGGTTCTCGCATGCCTGGTCGTGATTGCATCATTATCATCGGCAATTTGTTGAGACAAAATGCCCCCACGCCACGCTTCCCATTCTTCGAGACTTACCCAACAATCACGTATGTCGATCAAATTCCCTGGTATCAACGTTCTTCATTGGCAAGCGGAGTTAACAGTGACGCTCTTTGTCGGTTGCCGGTTCCATTGGTTCTTCACTTTCGGCCGAAGAAAGGATGGGCCTGCGGGAGTCCAACTGTCGGTTACACAACACAGGGTCAAAACCTGGCCCTTGCTCCCTCGCGCATGTGGTCCTGAAACACTTACATCTTGCCCTTACATCAGACGACGCTAACATACCAATCATGCCGCTGCCCGGCCACGTTCTATGTCAAGTATTCCTCAAAAAGTTAATCCTCGGTTTTCATCTCCAAAGCTCGCAGACAAGGGGGTCCACCAGCTGCCACCGTACTGTGGCCCGGCTGCCAGGTGGACGGTTCTGTGTAACCACGCGCTCACCGATGAACCTCAGGGACGCTACTGTCGCGATCACGAAAAGAGACGTGCTCCTCTGGCCCTCAAAATACACAGATCCTGATGCAGCTCACACTGCCATACGCTTACCCAGACGACTCCGGGATCAGACTTGGGTTGTCAAGACTCTGTGGAGCGAGGAAAGGGCAATGTGGTTAGCGCTACTTGTTCCTATCAACCTCCCAGATACTCCTTATGCGCGCACTCTTCCTCACCTTGCATCCGGTGGGGGTCCTCAACAACCTATCTATACCCCGCTGAATCCCTTGCACAAGGAGATAAGGCTCCTCATCGTCGGCCCACATGGTGACGACAGAGACGCTCCTCTCTGCTTGGACCTCATCCATGTATCCTTGCTCGAGAACCCTTGGTATATTGCTCTCACGTCCAGTGCTTTCCCTCCTCCCTTGCCCTCACCCACCACTCCCTTCAATTTCTCCCACAACGCGCCGCTCCAATGCCCTTCCCCTTCCTTCCCCGCCCGCTCCTTCAACCGGCCCACGACCCTGCATGCAAGCCTCATATCACGAGGATACGATCTACAGTCTGATTCCGGCAGGTCGGTTGTGACCTCCTGCCTGACGGCGCCTGCTCACAACCCCTCTTTCAATGTTCGGGGAAGAGGGAGGGAGCGGGTAGGATAAAACTACAAGTAATTTCGCCGTGCGGTCGTGGATCTCGTTGTGCACATCACGACACCGACACTCCAGAAAACACCTTCCTGAACGTCCCCGCCATTGTGGAGTGGTTGTACATGTGAGGCGGAATGGCTGGAACCGAAGGCTCGAGTGATCCTGTTTGAAGCCCAATGACTCATCTGAAGCCAAGGCCCAAACCTATCATCAACTACTTCACCGAAAGGGTTGCTGACCGGAGCAAATACGGTATTGAATCGTGAGATCCTGCGGAGGGAAGGAATACCATGTGCATAGAGCCATCGTATGCACGCAGTCCGAGTTCCTCGCTGCAGCTTGCCGCGTAGGCTTCAAGGTCAGTCAGTGGCAGTTTAAACGCCTGCACCACTAACACCTATTTATGGGTCCCAGGGGCCGCGTGGACGCGGGTCAGATTTGCTCATGTCCCAATATACTAAACTGGATATCGGCCCTTCCAGCGCAACCTTAAAGTCGATCCTGGCCATGTCCGCGGGCGAAGGTGCCTCGCCATCTCTGACGGCGCGCCGCAGCTTTTCGTTGAGCGCCTCGCTTAGCTTGGTGCACGTCACTGTCCAGCCGCGATCGTCGTGGCTAACCTGGCAGACGATACCCGTCGCGTTAGCCCTGGCCGGGGATAGGCCACCTTCGTCACTCCACCCATTGTCGGAGACAAGATGCAACCGCTGCAGAGACGGCGGCTCGGTGGTCGAGCGCTCACGCATGTAGCGCAAGAGAGATTCGGCGGATGCTGCGGTGACATGTGGAGGTGCCGGGGCGTCGACGTCGCTCCGGGGAACGGCCAAGGCGGTGTTGAATTTGACCGACCGTAGGCGCGGAAAACCGGCTACTATGTCTAGCGTGGGGTACGGCCAGTCGTTGCCGTCGGCGGCAAGGTGAATGCTGAGATGTTCGAGCCGTGGGAGTCCGTCTCGGAGTTCCGTGAGGGCTTGAATGCCGGCTATGCCATCGGTCCATCGATATTCAGGCTGCCTAGAGCAGTAAGGCACGGGACAGACAAGTTCTAGACTGCGCAGGCGGGATCCGTGTCTGATGATGGGGGTAGTGCTGAGAGACGCAAAGTTGGGCACCGTGATGGAGTCGAGCATGGAGGGGATGGTCTCCAAGAAGTGTATCATGGCTCGTTCGTCGTGCTTGTAGATAGTCGGGAACTGGTAAGCCGAGCAAAGGTCAACTTCATGCAGCGCCGTCAGCTGCTGCGCGATCCGGTGTGCTAGCGAGCCCTTAGGTTCAACCAGTCGGCGTAGATGGGACCAGTCACAATGGCTGGCCCAGTAGTCTTGCTCGATTTCATCTTTCTTGCCGGGATACCCTTTGACACCCCATGGGAAGCCAGAACTCCGGCCCCAGGGGTATTCGAGGAGAACGAGTTCCTCGAATGGAGGCAACCGCTCATCGCCCACCAGACCAAGGCCGCAGTACTCGACGCAAGGTTCAAACCGTAGGCAGCCCTCGCGCTACCTGTAAATGTCAAGGGAGAGCTTGCGCAGGTTGGGACATGATAACAAAAGTTGTTTCAATGGCCGAGTCGTCTGTATGCATTCCTCGGCGGGGACGTACTGGATGTCGGCCCGAAGTGAATAAAGATTCGGGCTGCCTGTCAGATTGGTGAATTCGCGGGCTACAATGGCCGCGGTGTACTCATTGGCGGCCGTGACAGAAAAATGAAGTCGGACCCGAGTACGCCGTTTCAGATTCTCGAGTAGTGATGCGGGGACGGGGTAGCAGAACGCGTCCACGTGGATATCAAGGAGGCCAGTCATCTGGTCGATCAGGCCGTACAGAGGCGTCGGAAACTGGTAGCCCTTCTGCTTGGTGTCGGCGAGCTCGACAAACCGAAGGGAGCGGATGGCGGGTAACAAGCCGTTGGAGGAGAGGTATTTCAGGAAGGCAATCTCATTCTTGGCCTTGCTCAACTTGAGACTAATAGCGACGTGCCGGTGTTGGACGTAGCGGGCCTTGGTGTAGATGAGCGAGCTCACCGAAGCCAGGACGACGACGGTTCCGGGGCTGATGTCTTGCACGTGTTGGATGATCAACATGATGATCTCCTCAGGTAGGTCGCACAACGACCGTCGTCCTGGGTCTGCCGGCTTGGGCTTGCGCGCGGTGATGACCGAGGCAGAGCGCCAGGGCCGGCCGGCACTAACGCCGAGGACTTTGAAAAGCGAGCGTCCCGGAGCCATAAGTCGGGCACCCCCCATTCCGATCACCCCACTTTCCGATCACTTGGCAATCTTGGCCCCTAAACCACCCCTTTTTTCCCACCCCTATATACTCTAGCTAGTTTAACTAACTACAATACATGAAGCATCTGAATCTGAACTTTCTGACCCGCTCTCTTCAGCTATAGAGTTGTCTATATGGCCTGCTTCAATCTGGGCTTTGTGGACCTGTTCAATTGAAGCGAACTGGGTGTTGGGATCTGGGACTACCTTCTTCCTTTTGGTCTTAACTGTGGCCTCTAATTTAGCTTTGAGGACCTCGTTTTCTTGTTGCAACCGAGCCAATTCGAAGTCCTTCTCGTCAAAAGCCTTCTCAACCTTCCTAAATAATAGCCGTCGTGTTGAGAGATCCTGCCGTCGGATGGCCAGGTTGTTGAGGTGGTCCCGGAGGACTGTCTTCTTCCGTGGGGTTGTAAATTCGACTTCTTTGGCCTCAACAACTAGCTGAGGAGGTTGCTGGGATATTGGAGTCTGTAGTGGATGTCGTTGTTTATCAAGGTTGAGCCTCTGGTTCGAATTCTCCAGCAAAAGACGGCTCATAAGAGGTTTGGCGATATTGACTGGCCACAACCCGCCTGCCCTCCCCAGACTTGATGTTGTGAGCTGTGATGGCTTGTTTCCGAGCCTGGAGGATGCATTTTAACATCAACTGCTTGCCAACGACTGTCGATTCCGACCAGCTATTCATCTGGTTGAGGAGCTTGCGGTAGGTGTGTTTTAGGGGGAGAACACAGATAAATCTAACGGCTGGAGAACGTGGGAGGTATGAGCTGGTAAAAAGAGTAACTGGATATTGTTGTCGAAGCAATGCCACATAAACTCGGTAGTTGTATGGCTGTCGTGGCCGTCCAAGATCAAGAGTCGTCTTTGGGAGGGTCTTGCGGCGGGTCCGAGGGATAAACACCCGTTGAAGCCATTCCAACGCCACCACCCTATTTATCCAACCTTTTTCAGTTGCAGTGAATAACAGTCCTCCAATCCATCCTTTTCCACCGGGAACCATTGTTGTTTGAACACTCTTGCCCCTGAAAATGACAGCTGGTGGGAGTGCTACCCCTGTTGCCGAGATACACTCGATGAAGGATGTCCAAGCCCGCGATCCTGGATCTTTCCGTTGAACGGCACGCGTTTCAGAGCTCCCAACAACTAGCCCATTGGTCCCTTGGCCTTCCATCAAGCCATATTCGTCCATATTATACCGGTTGGCTGGTAAGATGTCCTTGATGGCCGGGATATTCAGGTGTGGGAACCAACTGCGGATGACTTGGTCAGTGGCCCCATTGACTCGGACCGAATCAATCTTACGGCTCTTTGGGTTCGAAGGACTGGATTTCTTCGAATAAACCGGTTAACCCAGCCCTTTCCGACAGTCGTTCGAGGTGCTCCTTGGGCCTGTAGAACCCGGCTTGCGAACTCCCGGATCTGGGCGTGGGTTGGAGGAATACCGAGAGCTACCTGGGTTAAGACCATTTGGTAAGATGATCTTCTTGTATTCGACTGAGGGTCTGTTGTGGTTCGGAGGCTTCTTGATGGGTCTGGGCACCATGGATACGGTCGGCCAAAGTAGTATATGGGATGCTAAATTCCCGGCTGATACTTCGAATAGAATGGCCACCACGATGGTATTTCTGGACCGCATCTCGTAAATCTTGCTCTGAATAAGCCATCTAGAAGCGGTGATACTAGAGTTAAAAAATGGAGTGGTTTGACCAAAGATTGACCGAGCTGTAGTAAGTTGAAGTGGTGTGGTTGAGAAAGCGGTGAGGATATGCCAAGTGATCGGAAAGTGGGGTGATCGGAATGGGGGGTGCCCGACTTAGTTGTCCGACTTCACAATCAGTGGTTGTTTTGGATCTCTCTGCAGCAGGACTGGGATGGGGTGGAAATGAGCAGCGGCAAGTCCTGCGGGCATGGCGGGATTATGAGGGGTTCGATGGGGGCCCTGGAAAGTTAGGTTTGTTAGTCTGGTTCTTCAGACAGGGGTCCTGGTCATTTTTTCAAAACATGACCAAAAATCATCCAAGAACGATCAAAAGCTTATCATTTGGGGTAGGAGGGGTCAGAAAACAGCGGGTCTCGGGATCCAAAAATAATGCAGACATGACTCCCACGTCCTTCACTTAAGCCAGCAGCGTTCTCAGACATTCCCGAAGCTGGGCAGCGGACGAGGTCAAACGGTGACGAGAGCAGCACCAGAAATCGCCACTTTCCTAAGCAATATTCGAGCAGCGCAGCTATGACCAATCCACAGTCGTTCGCATTTGATGACTTTATCGCCTGGCCGACGTCCGAACCACCCGATTCCCTCGTCACCTATACAACCGACCCGCAACCGAGCATTCATCGTCCGGAAGCCCTGCGTCAACCGATGTCTGCGACATCGACGATGTGGCTTCGGGCAGCCAAAGCCCAGCGCGGCGTGGTCGGGGCGAGTTGCCATTTGTACAGCTGGTTAACTAATCTAAAAGTAGAATAAGATTTGAAGACAAATTCTTTATTCGTAACTAATCTGACTGGAGTGACAACTTGACATACGATGGCCATCCGCCTGCCTGCATCCATTATTCCATCGAATGGAAGTTAACCCTCCACTGATGTTTTAAAGACTGCTCATTGTAGGGATGTGTCACAACAGACTGCACTGAGATCCCTTGACGATTTGAGGGCATCTTGCTGGCCAGTGAGGAGAAGGCCCGCATTCTGGGCTCGAATTTGGAACAATGCACATTCTGGGAGATTTCGTGTACTAACAAGGATTCGGAGTATCTTTGAGAAAGTGAAGAAAGCAGGAAGCGATGGAAGTCGGCGGGTTTGGATCGTTTGTCTCCAATGTACGGTCTCTGATCAACACGTCATAAAGAAACTTGAAATGAATGGCAATGTAAGATAATGTGTAGCGAGTCTAGCCTTGCTCTGGAAAGATGCCACCGGTGAGGAGCATGGTGAGAGATGAATGCAAAGAACAACAGAAAATCCGCCTTGAATGAAGCTCGGGAGGCGTTTCTTAGCCCCGACGACGAGCATCGGACTATCGGCGCCTTTTCTCGTATGGTCCATGACTGCAACGCACCGGCCGGGTGCCACAAACGCTCCATGCAGTCGGGATTCTCTGGCGACTGCGCATTAGTCCACATGACCCAATGGCTCTGCGTTGGGCCAAGACAATCCCGGCAACGTTGCAAGGCAATGATTCCTGGGTTTGGGGCCTGGTCTTGATTTGCATCCGTCGGGGGGTTCTGCCCTCTACATGTACCTGTCAGCGAACTACCCGTACCGAAGTGTACGGCAGTCTCCCAGCGCTTATTGAACGGGGAGTAGATGCTCTGGGTGAGGCCATTTTCCTTAAGTGGATTGTACGCTGAAGAGAGAAAAGGAAAGATGAAAAGACAAGAAAGAAAGAGGTTGCGCCAGTTGCTAGCGCGATGAGTGACGGCACTGTGTGCTCGTCCATGTTGTCCAAATTAGCCACCAAATAGGTTTTGTTGGTAGCCCGACATGCGGCGCGTTGTTGAAAAGCGCCGGTTTGCCTGATAACGACTTCCAAGCTCAATGGCTCAAATACATGTGGCAAGCTAGCCCCCTTTTTAGCGGCCAATGCCAGCCTTCCTCCCCAATTCCGTGTTGTTTGGTTGGCTGGGCTTCTCTGTCACCGCCCGTCCAAGTTCTGCATTGAGGCCAACAGCCGTCATGGGTGTCCCCCGAGAAGGGGAGGGGAGGGAGGGGCGGGGTTGTTGTTGTTCGAGACCAGACAGGCAGTTGAATTAACAATCATAATCCAACACATCCAAGAGTTTCTGCTCCACCATCCTTCTGCCCCAACTGACTACCCCTGCTGACTTTTGACCCGCTGTACGAAACGTCCATCTTTCCACGTCGAGATGGTGGCCTTTGAGAGCAATACGCTGAGCAGACTCTGCTCCCAGGGCCAGCTTGAACTGCTGGACTCGGTCGATCAGCTCCGTCTGCAAGGTATCAACAACTATGTATCTCTTCCACAGATCATTGTCTGCGGTGACCAGTCATCCGGGAAGAGCTCGGTCCTGGAAGCCATCTCTGGCGTGTCTTTTCCAGTCAGCGGCAACCTATGTACTCGCTTCCCCACCGAGTTGGTCTTACGCCGGACCCCAGCCATCAGCGCCAGCGTCTCCATCGTCCCTCATGACTCTCGGAGCGAGTCCGAACAGCTTTCTCTTCGCGGCTTCCGGGAGCGGCTAGACGGGTTCGCTGGTCTTCCCAGGCTCGTTGAGAGCGCAAAGCTTGCGATGGGCATCACGACTCACGGCAAGGCCTTCGCTAAGGATATCCTGCGCATCGAGATTACAGGCCCCGACCGCCCGCACCTCACCATCGTGGACCTCCCTGGCCTCATCCACTCCGCGACGAGGTATCAATCTGGTTCTGATGTGGAGCTCATCCGAGATGTCGTCCAAGGCTACATGAAACAACCAAGATGTATCATTCTGGCAGTTGTCTCGGCCAAAAACGACTTCGCCAACCAAGTTGTGTTGAAGTTGGCCCGGGCTATGGACAAGAGTGGCACCCGCACCTTGGGCGTCATCACGAAGCCTGACGACCTGACCCCTGGCTCGGAGCGCGAAGCTCTTTACCTTTCTCTTGCCAGAAATCAAGAGGTCGATTTTCGCCTTGGATGGCACGTTTTGAAAAACATGGACTCGGAGAAGGGCTCATGGACTCTTGCCGAACGGGATACTGAGGAAGCTGCGTTTTTGAGCAAAGGCGCGTGGACAGCGCTGCCGCTTGCTCATCTGGGCATCGACAAGCTCCGTGACCGTCTCAGCAAGGTCCTCCTGGCTCAGATTGCTTCTGAACTCCCCGGCCTCATGAGTGAGATCGAACAGAAGTTTAAGTCCTGTCAGATTCAACTGGACAAGCTAGGGGAACCTCGAGCCAGCCTCGACGAGCAACGTGTCTACCTGTTCCACCTGAGCCAGTCATTCCAGACTCTGGTCAAAGCCTCTACAGGCGGCAGTTACATCGGCAAGTTCTTCGAAGATGCCCTATCGGAGGCGGGCTATCGACAGCGAATCAGGGCTGTCGTGCAGAACCTGAACCAGTCCTTTGCATCCGACCTTGTCAACTTCGGTCATTACCGACATATCACGGATGGAAGGACGCCGGATCAACCACTCCGGCCAGAGTCAATCACCCGGGAGGACTTCATCAGTCATGTTGAAAACCTCATGTCTCGAACGCGTGGACGCGAGCTCCCTGGAACTTTCAATTCGATGGTTGTGGCCGATCTGTTCGTCGAGCAGTCGCAGCCGTGGGCGTCGATCGCTCGCGAACACATCGACAAAGTTTGGACGGCTGCCCGCGACTTTGTCAACCTTGTTGTCGATTACATAGCGGACAAGTCCACGGCAGGATCTCTCAAGCAAGAGATCTTCCAGCCCGCAATGAAGGAGTTACGATCACGGATGCATGCGAAGACAACAGAGCTTCTGCTTCCTCATCAGGCCGGTCACCCCGTCACCTATAACCCTGACTTCACCGAGACTCTCCAGAAAGTCCGCCTTGGGAGAAGCAGCAAGAATCCAGAGGAAGCGCTACGCGATTTCTTCGGGGTTCGTGACCTGAAGTCGACCTATCTGAGTGGGCATTATGACCTCTCACAGCTGGTTGCTTCCTTAGCTGTGATCAGTGAGTCGGCCATGACCCGCCCTGCTGCGATGGAGGCAATGGATTGCTTGGATGTCTATTACAAGGTAGGAAACCACCTCCCTAGGAGAGCCTGTAGACGCGGTTACTAACTTCTGATCATAGGTTGCACTGAAGCGATTCATGGACGACGTGGCTGTAGAAGTCATCGAAGCCAAGCTTGTGTCCGCAATTGATGACATTTTCTCACCTGTGAAGGTGTATCAAATGTCTCCCGAGTTGGTGTCTCGCATTGCTGGCGAGTCTGAGGACAGCCGTACGGAGCGTGAGCAGCTTAGCAGACAACTCGCAGTCTTGGGAAACGGGCTCCACACATGCAAGAGATTTGCGGGCTTCCGTGTCGGTGGAGGTGAGTCTTGTTGTCTGTACGGGTTCAGTTCACCGCCCAGGTCTAACTATCTTCAGAGTCTGTTTTTGTTTCCGCCCGAGTAACCGACGATCACAGCAATGGTATTGTTGATGAGGGAAGGTTGTACTCGGCCAGACTGCGGTCTCAGACACCCGAGTCCGCAGAGATGATAGAACTGGAGCTAGAACCGGAATGTGGACCAGAGCCAGAGTGTGAGCCGGAGCTGGAGAAGGTTGATGAAGTCACCTACGAGATTCCGGCTCCCGAATCAGTGGAAGCCGAGGAGGCAGCTCCGGTCATGGGAGGAAAGTACAAGAAGAGGAAGAAGAAGAAGGCAGCTAAGGAACCTGATTCGCCTCTGCCGGAAGCAAGCTTGTGGTGTTAGGCGTCGGGTAACTGACCGCAGTTCTGCCGTGACGACTGAAGAGATGGCGTCTTTCAAGTTTCTTGATATCTTTCATTATCTGGGAGATAGTATACGTGTTACTAAAGATCTCCCTCAACTGAATCTACGCTTGACATTTGACCAGGCTTTCATCTGCTGCTAAAAACGGGCATGAGCCCGTCGTCAAGGTGCTGAGCACGGGCGAGGTCGATGTCAATGCGGAAGTCAACTCTGGCCGGACTAACCGGTCAGTCCCGTGGTGGGCGTGTGCCCGACCCCCTGCCAATGGGAGGTGAGCCCAGAAAACGCCAATGTCACTTTTGTCAGGCCTTGGCCACATTGCCCCAACAGCTGGGGGTGTCCAGGTCCGCGCACAAGAAGCGCGCGTGGCGAACCCGATTCAGATTCCACAGCCCCACAGATTGACCACACATGGGAGTGTATATCATGCTTGATACCCAAGACCGAAGATGGACCTTGAAATGCACACATGGCCCCTCGACCCCTTTTCTCTAATTAACAGAGCCGCAAAGCATTTATTTTGTACCTCAATTCCCCCTTCCCGAATTCTCATCAACCAGGTCAGGTAGGCTGTAACGGATGGAACTATCAACGCCTGCCTCGCAACCCCGAACACGCCGGGCTTACAAGCGATATCCGGCCGAGATCTGGAACGAGCACAAAAAAGCCATCCACCAGCTTTTACTCGAAGAACACAGAAAGTATGAGGAGGTAGCGAGTATTTTGAAGACACACCATGACTTCGACATCGGGTGGGTAGTACCTAACATCGCTCTTTTCTACGAGACTTTGCGCGCTTTGCACATCACCCCAAACATCCCTAAATCCAGCCTCAAATTCACACGGGCCTCGCGCTCGCTCTCCTCGCGCCTCTGCCGCTCCTGCGCCACCACCTGGTGCTGCCGCTGCCACATCACCACGGCCTGCGCGTCCTCCCGCTCCTTCTGCACGTACTCTTGACTTGCTCCATGATCATCGACGCCGCCTCGTCGTCCTCCTCGCCTCGCCGCAAAAGCCCGGTCCGCAGCCCGCTGGTCTCCTGCTGCAGACTCTCCGCCAGTTGTTCCTGCGCCTGCGTGGCCTTCTGCGCGGCGGCTTTGCTTTCGCTCAATGCGCTCTGCGCGTGATCGAGCATTCTCTCCACGGCTTGCAGCCTCCTTTCTAGATTCTCCTTTGCTTCCTTCATCTCCATATCCTCCCGGTGCTGCTTCTGGAGGCGCAGATATTCCTCGTTGACGAACTCGCCCGCCTCGGTGTTGACGATGTCGGCACCCTCCGCCATTTGCTGCTGCATTCTGAGAACGACCGGATCCTTCTTCAGAAGCTCTCGGATGATTGCCAATGCCGACTCCTTGGTCCCGTCGTGGCGCCGAGACTGGGCGTCATCTGCCAGCATTCGGTTCCAGAAGCCCGGCTCTTCGTGAAGTTCGTTCTCGCGTCTGACGCCGATGGCCTGATCCGGCAGAATCTCCCACTTGGTGGTCAGGAGGGTGACGTTCTTCATGTTGTCGTTGCCTGTAATCTTGCGGAACAGCGTCATGTTTCGGACGTTGGACCGTCCTATCCGCGGCTGGGTGACGTCGTGCATGAATATCAACCCGGACAGCCGTTTTCCCTCATGGTATGAGAGGTCGAGCCACTGACCGATGCGGCTGAGAATCGTGCCGTCCTCGTGGTTGATATCGTCAAAGCCGGGCGTGTCGACGAGGACGACGCTGCACCCGTCGATTGAGCAGTCCGCCTCAACGACCTCTTGGGTCCCTGTTGCACGTCACCTGTGAAAAGAGTGTTCTGCGCCGTCCGGCAACCAGTGACTTACGAGAGGAAAGTCCATGCCCGACAGAGCTTTGATAATCCCGGGCGGCCAAGTTGGATATGAAAGTCGACTTGCCAGAACCGGTCTCACCCATCACGGCGATGACAACTTCCTTGGGAGATCGGCGACGACCGCCGATGTTAGGTCTCCTGTTCCGGACTCCCGAATAGCTCAGCTTCCCCACGTCGATCATCTCCAGTCTTGCACTCATGTTGTGGAACGGGTCATCAGGAGAAGGAGGCGCTGCAGGCTCGACATCGACATCATACCATGAGCCCGGCATTGGCCCACTGGTCGAAAGGGGAGGAGATTGTTGATGAGAACGACGACGGGGGGCGGAAGACGCCATGCTCCCGATGTTGTCCGCGAGTCGTCCCTGATAAGCCACGGCTTCAGGTTGGAGAGGATCCCACTCCAGTTGAGTGGACCGCTTCGGAAGGCTCGCAGACGGTTCTTCATCTTGGTATGCTCGTTTCGGATTCATGGCAGGGCGTGTGTATCTGATCTGTGCGAGGACGTCGCGGCGCGTGTCCGGAAGATAGGTCGCCACATGCTGCTTGTTTGCCGCGTCGAAGGATGCTTCGGGGAGGCTGTCGAGGCGCTCGAGCGATCCTTCTGAGGAAGTGTCAGGGCATACTCTAGAGAATGTCGGCGGGTCTGCAAGGCGAAAAGTGAGAGGGGAATGCTGATGGCACGTAAGAAAGATGTCACCTTGGTGGATGCGCGTGTTCGTGTTGTCTCCAAAGGTCAGCTCTGGCTTGTGAAAGTCAAGAGAACGGGCTGATTTCTTGAGAACCGTGCACCAACAAAAGTTAGGTTTACATAGCGCGGCCAGACTGGCGCTTCAGGTATTATTCTTCTTCGATCTCCACTTCATACCCGTGCCCAGGCTGTCCTCTTCGAGCCTCGGGAGCTGGAAGGAGGTTTACTTGCGGCGCCAGCCCCTGTCCGGGTGTGGGTACGGGGGAACGAGACTTACTCTGAAACTTCCTCCTGAGAATGTTGTTGAGCAAAAACACCACCCGCCTGTACCCTACTTCTTCCCGATTTGCGAACTTGCACATGTCCATATGGTTCGCGAGAACCTGTTGGTGCTTGACGTTGAATCCGTCAATCGTAGCCGACCACTCCGGCACAACCTGTCGTCTCGCATTAGTACTTGGTAGGTGACGCGTAGTCATCAAGGACTTTCAAAGACTAACAATCCCCAAGGCAGTTGGGAGTTCCTCAATGACACAAGCGAGGCCGATGTCTTTGTTGATGCTGGCAAATGATTTCCGTTGACGCTCCAGGATGGGAGACTCGCTTTCCAACAACGAGATCAACCTCTCGTTTGGATCCCGCAGGAGAAGCTTGGCGACCTTGGCCACAATGTGGCCGTATGGTATGAGGTCACTGCCGCGATGAGGCGTGCCAAGGAACACGATTCCCTTGGTGCAAGGGTACACAGCGCCCAGTTGCTCGTCTTGCTTGTTGAAGTGGTACTCGGATGACCGAATGAGAGCCTCTTTGATCACCAGGCCGCCAAGACTGTGGCCGACAAACACGAGAGGTCTCTCGGCTTCGTCTTCGCTTGTTCGGGACATGCAAATGTCTTGGAGAAGACTCTCGGAGTGGCCAAAAATAGTGGCATGGCTCGCAGCTTGGGTGACGTTGGCGACACTAGAGTCATAACCCCAGGTAAAGATGCGACATTTTGGGGCGTCAAACTTCAGCAGGTCTCGAGGCCAACAAACATTGCCTGTTGGGGAAGGTTAGTGGAGCGTTATACCGGAAAACTTCACTCCCAGGTACTGACCGGATGACCACGTGTCGATCAAGTTCCCTCTCAGCCCGTGTACGAACCAGATGCTTTGGCAATCAAACTTAGCAGGCGTCATCAGGGGATCGGGACCAAGGTTCAGGGACTCACTCCGCCTCTGGTACACCGCCGCCATCCCAAAGAAGCTGCGAGGCCATTGGTTTTCCCGAAGGCTGTTCGCGCGGCGGTACGACAGGCGATGCACGAGTGTCTTCAGCCGCCACTACCTCAATCGAGGAATTAGGAATTGTGGTGTTTTGTCGTCGTCGTCTTCACCAGGCTCTGCGGGGTTTTGGGCTGAAGACTCGGCGGACATTGCGGCTCTGGCCGACCCCGCACCAGAATGCTGAGCCTCTCTGTTGGCCTTCGGCCATCGAGGCCTCAGCCGCAAGCCGACACGGCGGCGTGAAACAGCCCAGAGCGATTGGCTCCAGCTTCCGTCTGCTGTGCCGCCCAATCAGTGTTTGTCGGCTCCTCGACTGCCGATTGCTGCCAGACGACTTGGTAAGGCTGAGCCATCAGATCACGTGCCGCTAAGCTGCAACCGCTTGGCCGCAACCGTTGGCGGCCTCAAGCAAGCCGTGAACAATCACCAATGACCTATTCTGAATCCCTTGCAGCACATCGTGTGACGGACCAGACGCTCACCATTGACCCGTGCAACCTGAGGTTCTTGTACCAGGGCATGGACCCGACCACTCCTGGAAGCACGCCGTACAACTCGCTTCCCTGGCGGCTGGGACTCCTTACCCCGACAAAGCCTGTTTGTTGAGGGCTCGATGAATGGCGGTAACGGGTGGAGGTTTAGATGACGATGCCTTGTTTAGAAACTGTACTAGTAATATTTAGTTATCATTTCCTCCAGTCCTCTCCAGCTCTTCCCACTGTTCGTTGTCTCCAAGAATATCCCACATCTTCATGTTCAATTATTGTAAAGGCCGATTGGTGAAGACGGCCGATTGGCGAGGTTGCCGATTGGCGAGGACCGCCGATTGGTGACGCCGATTATCTCGGGCATGGTGGTCGGTCTGGACACCATCTTGAATGCAGCAGGGAGGCATTTCAACCGAGTCCACTCGCAGGGAAAGAATCTTCTTGGTGAATGAGTTAATTCCCTGACACAGCAACCCGGAAGTTGGCGGGCGGGCCCCCGTGCCCCACTGCGAGTCCAGTGGCTTTCTTTCCCACGTCACAAAACACTCAACACAACAAGGCGGACGGACTGTCCCACAGACCAAAGGGACTGGATGCGGCCATGAGGAGCACAGGGCAGGCGCCGGCTGCCCACAAGGCGAAGGGGAGCTTCTAGCACTTTGAGCGTCCTTAGACGCGCCAGCGGTGCAGACGTCCCCAATCCGGGTCGCGGAGCAATGTCGGCAAGGGTCGCAAGAGCGCCTGCCGGGATGCCTGGCTGAAGTGGGACAACCTGCATGCTTAGGCTGTCGAGGTTCGGGAGCAGCGCCAGAGCAGGCCAAGCAGTTCCGAGCCGGCGAGCCGGAGTGACGCGGCGCGGTATGACTTACACAGATAAATGTTCCAGGCAGGAAAGCGGCCGTGACGGAGTCAAGAGTAGCCATCGATGCTTTGGCCACACGCAACCGCATAACCAATCTCCTTGTCTGATCTGACCCGTAGATCTCACGTTTTCCATCACAGAAATATGCGAAACCGACGTGCTGGACGATGTGGGGAGGACGGGTGGCTGCAGGGCTGGATCGCGGGCTTCAACGGCCTGGCAGACCGTTGGAAGTGGGCGCGTCCCCAAGTTGCCAGCGACACAGAACCTCAGAGTCAGAGGCACTCATGGATCAACATATCGTGCAGGGGTTTTGGTTCGTTGGCCGTGAGGCCAAGATGCGGCTGAGGACAGACAATAATGCTCTGGACCACATCGGGAAAGGCTGGTGGGGGTGGCGCTGGGCTCAGGGCATCCAGATTGCAGTTATCCATGACTTATATCTTCTGAAATAGACTGTCTATCCTCAGTCCAACGGTCTTAGGCTTTGCCTCATTAAGCAAAAGACTTATCCTACTATGGTATAGGTCAAGCCATCTGCAGACTATTTGCAGCCAAAATCGCAACTGAATGCCGTTACTCTGTAGCGCAGAGCCCGCTCGACTGAGTATATACGGTACTTAAACTGCACTCTTGTCCGGATTCTTTCCGTCCTCAAGCCGTCTGAGCAACACAACACGACAATCAACGACCAGCAACGGTCACACAGCCACCATGAAAAGCATCCTCGCAGTTGCTACGCTCCTTTTTCCTGGTTCCCTCGCCGCCAGCGACACCATATTTATCGGCATCACGGATCCGGCATGCGGCCCTTGTCTTCACCGGGTCGTCGCCAACGGCCCAGGGAGCGTACAGTCCAAGGAATTTGCCTACTATCTTTGCATGGGTACGGGTGACAATGCGGTGGCTGAGTGTATGGCACAATGCGGAACAATGGGTCGTTACTCGGATGACATCGCCTTCAACGAAATCTTAATCCAAGCTCAGCTTAATCTGATCATGGGTGCAGTTTTCGACTATTGGTACGCGCCCCCGGCCAACTGTTTAGGTAGTAATGAACCCCTAATGAATCGGAACAGCTTTGTCTACTATCCAGAAGAGACGTGTCAAGCCTTCAAAAGTGTTTGGGGTCATCAGCTGGACAAAGTGTGCGCCACGATTGGCACCGGCGGGAGCGGCAATTCGCAAAGCTCGACCAGAGGTACCTCAACAAGGGGGAGCAGTACCGCCACAATCGGCAGCCCTGTAACGCGCACAGCTGCTACGGGCACAGCTGCTACGGGCACACCTGCTGGGAGAACGGCTGGTGCGGAGACAGCTGCTACCGGTAGTCAGCAAACCCAGACCCCGAGCAGCGCCGCTGCCGCGAGTGCTCTGACTCCGTGGGAGATGCTGGTCGGGCTGGTGATGCTGGCGGTCAACATCTAACGTAATTGTGGGAAGGGAGGGGCGGGTTGGCAACAATCGGTGTCGACCGCTGGGAGGGGAGGGAAGGTCGGGAAAGGGGTTGACGGCTGCGGCGGGTTGAAAAAAGCTGGAGCGCAAATCCAGCTGCGGGACGTAGCCACCTTGTGTGTATTTCGGAATAATGTACTTGGCTTTTCTTATGGAATCTTGTCTCTCTTTCTTGCATCCCTCTCCCCCGCGATCCTCGGCTCTTTTTGGGGCTGGAGCTTAGTTTGTGTGTCTGGCGGCTGCAACATTGAGGTCGTGGAAGGATGTCATCATTGCCAAGGACCTTCGCGCCTCCAACAAACCCATGCCGTGGACGACATGGAGCTCTGGGAGGCAACGTGCCGGCTTTTCAAATCCCGAAGGCGCACCATCTCACGCAGTATACCCCTATCAGCCTGCTGTAAACGACCTAGGCTACTGAAGCAAGCATATATCCTTTATGCTGAACTATTCAAAGTGTCTGCAAAGAACCATTCAAGAGCTCGGCCCTCCTCCTCAAGTTTCCTCTTGGCCTCTTGGAAGGTCTGGCGGTAGTTCACTGTCCGCTGGTGCGCGCCGAACCGTACCACCATCGGCATGCCTCCTCCTCATCCTCCCCTCCGTACCACTCCTATCTCCATGGCCGCCGCCTTCCGCGGGGATCAAAGCCTCGTAAGACTCAAAGCCTAAGACAAGTTAGCAGATCCCGTTGCTTTCGGGGTTTTGGTTACTACCTACAGCAGGGCAGGATTTGTCCCTTGGGAACAAAGATCGCCCAAAATTCACCCTAGCAATCGAACATGAGCCGACCGAGATTCTCAACATCATACCCGAGGCGTGGAATAGACAGGAAACGCACAACAAGGCGATGCAGGAGAAATGCCAGGCCATCGAAGCCCTGGCGTCTGGCCAGGGTAGCCCCAGGCTGTCGTGCGCAGACGTCGCGCAATCTACGGACGCTCTCATCTGGATACATGGGCCCATCCGCTTTCACGAGTGCGCTCTCTGCACGATCGACACCGCAAGGTGCTGCTAAGTTGTGTGCGCCACTTTGATCCACCTTTCCCGTCCCTCTACGAAACTAAGCTCTCGCTTGCACCATTCTAAACTCAAAATGGAACGGCTGAGTCGGACGTGGCAAGGCATGCTGGAACTTTTATGTAAAAGGCTCTGTCTCGCTAACTTTAACCTTAAAACAGATATGACAGCCGCCTCCCCTATCGTTGCGGCTGACACCCACCGACAAGCTTTACTCGCATGTTACTCGCCTGCCAGGCTCCAGACCGAATGCATTCCTTGGCATTAGTTAATCGTATCGGTCTGACCTCGGTTTGTCCGTGTGTTCTCTTCCTGCCAGGCACACAGCGTGGTGGATGATGAGGCCCCCGGCTGGATATGTGTTAATCTCGTTTAGCAGAATTCGGAGCTGGGTTTCTTCCCGCATCACGTGGGACGTTAGGTTACGGCTTCCCCCGCCTGGCGACACGCATCTTTGCCCTTGCCCCGGGAAGTTCAGAGCGTGCCCGGTCTTCCCGTTCCTGTTGTGCACGAGGCTTGAGAGAATCGTTATGACATTGACGCTTTGGGCCACTTTTCCCTATCACCAACAGATTGCAGTGACCAGGAAATGCTGTGGCGTCCTACCTTCCGTGGTACGGATTACCTGACTTAGACACCAAACAAATTGCGACCAAGCAAACGCAAAATGATCCCTGGGATCTGCCAAGAAGAGACTTGTGATACACGTCCTCCGGCCTCATGAGAGGAAATGCGACATAGCCTCCTAATAGTTCAAAGAGTGGCGCACACACAAGGTACCGTGTATGGGCCGGACCCACCCCAGGATCGTGCACGTTGCACACCGACACTTTCTATACAAGTATACACAGCAGCAGGCTCGGGTGCGAGTCTGGGGGGCTCTGCAAAGGATCGTCTTCCCAAGCGCGACTCGACTTGAAGCCTTTGGTAACGTCTCCGGGGCTGCATCATGGTTGCAATTGCCACCGGGCTGTGGTGGGACCACTCCAAGCCCCCAGTCCTCGCCGCCACCATAACGTTGCCGGTCGACTCCGGCGGTTACCTCCTCTCAGGCTTGACCCTCCTCGTCAGCGTCGCCGGAGCGAGTTTCTGGAACATCGTTGCCTTCCTCCTTCACCATTGGAGGGCAAAACGCCTCCCGGCCAGCACCTTCTACCTCCAACACCAGACGTGCCTCCGGAACTCTGCCAATGCCATTCGGGCAATATGGGAAGCTTTCAAGATCCACCAAGCGTGGTCAGGGAAGCGGCCAGACCAACTCCTCCTCCAGACGTGCCTAGTGGCAATTCCGGCCTTCGTTGTATGGGCCTGCTTCTCGACGGCGGCCCTTTTCACTTCAAGCGTGACCAACAAAGCCTACGCCTCGGTTGTTGCGCGCGTCCAGCCCCAAAATTGTGGCTACTGGCACCACAACACTTCGACAAACGAGGGCGCAATCGCCATGGCGAGGATGGAGGTTGCAGATACAATCCAGGCCCGGAGTCACGTCGCCAGCTTTTACTCTAACAGCAGCAGCTCGACAGCTCGGCAGCCCATCTTTACCAGACCTACCCTCCCTTATATCGTCAGTCGTTCGGCCCCTTGTCCCATTCCCGCGACGCAGCGCTGCACCTTAGGCCCGTACAAGGCCTTTAGCGTTGTCTCAGGACTCCTCGACTCACACGAGATGCTGGGGGTCAATGCTAGGCTGGAAGACCGGGTTAGTGTACAGATGAGCTTGACCTGCTCACCAGTCCTCACAAAGGACTTGGAAAGGAGAACCCAGAGTGGGAACAACATCTTCATCGACTATCTCCTTGGACCCCTTCGCGATACATCCAACTCCACGTATCGCTACAGCACGGCAACTGCGAACAATACTGGTATAACCTATTACCTAAGGTACGCCATTCCTCGCCTCGTGTGTGACCAGTTGCATCGTTAAGGCACCAAGTGGGAAACGCCACACTAACGAGACTCAGATCCGCTTCGACTTTGGGTGATGGCAGCCCGACTTCCTGGGAGCCAATCCCAGACTTTGTTCGGACCGATGCAGACGTCTCTGTCCACTTCCTGAGCCAAAATGACGTGCGACATCTGGCACCGGTTTATGACCCATGGTTTTCCGCCAATGGAACGTACAATTTCACCGCTGGCAGCAGGACAATCGTGGTCGGGGATCATTATGTCGACGTACTCGCCTGTGCAGAGCAATACGTCGTGTGCAACCCGTCGACTGCAAAGTGCACCCCCCCAACCGGCTTCTTCAATCTGGTGGACCAGATCGCGCTGAACAGCATTGCCCTAGGCTGGAACCCGGCCCAAATCGCCACCGCCGACAGAATCATCGGCGCTTTGGGTAATAGTGGAGTGTTCAACACCGTGGAGAACCTTGGTGCTGGAGCACTATAGGCCAGTAACCTCCTCACGGCGAACCTCTCGCCGGGCCTGCCAGACAACCAGTGGCAGATCGAAGTGCTCGGGTGGTTCCAGACAAGCCTCGCCAAGATCCAGGCGCGTATGCTCGACTTTGCTTCCACCTCGATTGGTGTCGACCGCCTCGCGCCCTTTCAACCGCCGGGCAGCCCATCGCTTCAACGCATGCTCGTTCTGCCAGGCCTGCCTGGGAGCCAAGTCTATCAGTATCAATGCGAGAATCAGCTAGTGCAGGCGGTCGGTGAGGTGCAGAACTTTAGTCTTTGCGGCGTGTTGGTTATCGTCGTCGGCAGTGCTGCTATCGTGCTTCTAGACTGCTGTCTGGAGCGCATCGTCAACGCTCTCAGTCGGGCCGATTCCGTCTCCAGGAGGGCAAGGGAGGCGGACAACAAACTACATCTGCTCCGCATGGCATTGGCGGGGACACCGGATCAACCAAGCGGCTGGGAGCCGGGAAGTTGGGATATACCTGTGCGAGACGGTGCTGACCTTGTCGGTGAACCGACTTTGTCGACAGGGTTTGTCTCGTATCCTAGGGAATATCTGAGGGTTTACAACGGGGCTAAAAGTCAACATGTTTCGGGACGAGCAGATGGCCGAGTGGATCTTTGACCGCTGCGACGGCACGGCGCCCGCAGCCGTGGTCACATACCGCACGCAGCCTCAGGGGGTGGCGATGGGGACACGCGCTCAGGAGGTGGCGATGTGAGGGAGATGGGTTAAAACTACCCTCTTGCGGCATGTACCTTAGCCCTTTCTTCTTCTCCTCCTCATACTTGTGAGCTGAAAGCTGCAGTGCGGCTGGCTTGTTGGGATGTTGGTCGTCCTGCGAGGTAGCTGTGGCGGTGCTAGTGACAAATGGCGGAAAAGTACTTCGTCTTCCGTTGCGCGAGAAACGCGCAAGTGATTCAAAGTATTCGTGAACCGAGCCTACTACAAACGTGTCGGGAACATCAGAGACGCAACATCAGAGACACAATACACGGCCGAGGCAAAATCTCAGACAATATCTACAGTAATCCGCCCATGAAGACGCTCATACTCGTCAAGCGCCTCCGTCTCCGCCACGTTCTTATATGGCTCCCATGTCTCCTCTCCACCCGTCCATCTTACAAGCAGTTCCAGGTCGCCGTCATCCCGCGTTCTATGCCGGCAAATCGCCTCCACCTCCCACTCCTCCTCCCTTTTGAGCTTAGTATAATACCTCAACTGGATAGCCCCGGCACTGCGCCCTGGGAACTGCTCGGCGATCTCGATCCAAGAAAGTCCCTGCCCCTTTAGCCGAAGGATCGTTGCGTCGTCTGCCGGGGTATACCTCGCCCTCCTTGAAGTTGAAGTTGGTTTGTCCTTGTGCTTAGTGATCCGGTTGCTCTTCTGTCTCGCTAGACGGTGCCTCTTCGTGGCGGTGCCCTGATTCTCCGCTCTACAGTGCCCCTGCCCCACTCCGTGTTCTGCGCATGGATCCCAGGTGAACTGCACGTTGAAAGTGGGTGACGAACCGTCCATTGTAACGCACTTGAGGACTGCGTCTCCAAGGTGCAATTCCTCGAATATTGCGGTGGGGGTTCTGGCCATCTCAATGTCCTCTTCCAAAGACGACGGCGGATGGGCAGCGCCGCGCTGGCGCCTAGGGTGTGGGGACGATCTCAGAGCGCCTTTCGAAGAATCGCCGCAGGATAGACGGGTCTGCTGCTGAGATGCTGTTCCGCCGGTTGGAATGGTCATAGTGTCCCCCCTACGGCGTTTGTGCGGCGGCGGCCGGACAATATCATCCTCGTTGTGTTCAGCGTCACTGCACACACTAGGACAATAGTCCTCCTCATCATCGGTATCGCGATGTCGACGACGGCTGAGGCTGCGCTGGGACGCCATTCCGCCGGTCGTTACGTCACAGCGGCTGGTAGTGTGCTGCAGATTGGCCTGGTCTCGGCTGGCGGGTGACTGCGTCCGTGGGCTGGCATCGGCCAGCTCACGGTCGTTATTCCCTTCGTCGTCTGGCAGCGCGGGTGAGCCTGCTACACACGCTCGGTCGTTGTCGTTATGGTGATCACGATGTCGAGGGAGACCGCAGCTGCCGGAGCTTCGTTGTGGATCAACACCACGACTGGGAACGGCGCTGTGTTGGCCGCGGGGCTGAAGGTGTGGCTCGGCACCCGCCGGATCGAGCTCGCTGGTGCTCTCGTCCGGTGTTTGACCAATCTAGGGGTTTAAGATACACAAGTGTTTTTGTTTATGAGCTACTTTGGGCTATGCTATTGTAAAATATGCTATAGAGAATAAGATAAATGCGCCTGCGAGGATGTGCGACCTGGCCGCCTGGGACGTGCCGCCTGAAATGCACCTCCTGAATGTGCCACCTGAAATGCACCTCCTGGAATGTGCACCTGAACTGCGCCTCCTGGAATGAGCCTCCTTAACGTCCCTTCTCGCCCCCTCCAAGCCCAGATCTACAAATAAACATCTTCCAATCTCACAGCAAGCACAACACCAAGCCGCGAAAGTGCGAGTTTTGCGAGGTAGGCTGCGCCGAGACCAAGTATCTCAACCGCTATATGTAGGCACGCCATCCGAACGAGGCCCACAACCAAGGCCTAGAGTTTTGAAATTTAAAGCCCTGCTTCTCAATATCTTAAATGCTGCTAGCCTGCTAGCCCCTTGTTTCCTTGGTTCTGGTCCCAGCAATCTAGCTACCAGTGCGCTAGTTTCGTACAGTCGAAGCATGCACCATCTTTCTGGATCCACCAAGAATTGTATTCAGACTCGGAGCAAGGGCGACGATGGCGGGTTGCAAACTCGCAACTTTTCGTAACAGAGGGGAGGCCTGAATGCCGACATTTCTTGTACCATGGCGTCCCCCATCGACACATTGTAGCCTAAGGAATTGTTAGAGTGGGTGCTATTTACTCGGAAAATGGTTACTTACTTAGCTACTTATTGAAGTACGATGGAGCTAAGAGGTGTTGATTCTAGAGGAGAGGTAGCTGAGATCGAAGGTGCTTGAATGAAGAAAGTAATATAGAGATTAAAGATTGTTCGCTGAAGAGTACTGAAGGATATTCTTATATAACGTACATTATAAGCGAGTGTGCAATATAAGCGAGTGTGCAATTTCCCACGCGACGCGCCACCTCTCCAGTCAACACCAGTTTTCTTTACCATCTAAGATGCCCTCTACTTCGGAAGAAAGCAGGGTAATCTTGGCCCTCCAGGCTCTCCAAAACGACAAAAGTCTAAGCGTTCTAGCTGCAGCTAAATCTACAACGTCAACCGGATGACTTTAACCCGACGACGCGCTGGCAAGCCTGCACGACGCGATGCTACACCTAACTCGCGCCGCCTCACTGATTCCGAAGAGAAGGCTATTATTCAATATATCCTTGAGCTAGATGCGCGATCTTTTCCACCGAGACTACGTGGTGTAGAAGATATGGCCAACCATCTACTCTGCGAACGCGACGCGCCCCCTGTCGGCAAGCTCTGGGCTCACAACTTTGTCAAACGCCAGCCAAAGCTCCGTACGCGTTATTCGCGTAGATACGACTACCAGAGGGCCAAGTGCGAGGATCCAAAGGTCATTGGCGATTGGTTTACCCTTGTTCGGAACGTCAAAGCCAAGTATGGTATCGTAGACGACGACGTCTACAACTTCGATGAGACTGGGTTTATGATGGGCATTATCTTCGCAGGTATGGTGGTTACGACATCGGATGGCCGTAGCAAGGCAAAGCTAGCCTAGCCTGGCAACCGCGAGTGGGCAACGGTGATCCAGGGAGTCAATGCCCGCGGTTGGGCTATCCCTCCGTTCATCATCTTGGCTGCGCAGTACCACCTCGCCAACTGGTATACTGAGTGCGACCTCCCGGCCGACTGGCGCATCGCAACTACCGACAATGGCTGGACTACTAATGTAGTAGGCCTAGATTGGATCAAGCACTTCGACTTCTATACAGCACCTCGTACGAAAGGCAAATACCGGCTATTGATCCTCGACGGCCACGAGAGCCACCACTCGACCGAATTTGAGCTCTATTGCCAGCAGAACAATATCATCACGCTTTGCATGCCTCCCCATTCTTCCCACCTACTCCAGCCACTCGATGTTGGCTGCTTTGGACCGCTGAAGCAGGCGTACGGTCGCCAGGTTGAGGACCTAATGCGGATGCATATCAACCACGTCAGCAAGCTCGAGTTCCTCTGCGCCTTTCGCGAGGCCTTCTTTGCCTCTATTACTGAAAGGAATATCTAGGGCGGCTTCGTAGGGGCTGGCCTTGTTCCATTCGATCTAGAGAGGGTACTTTCCAAGCTAGATATTAAGCTTCGTATACCAACGCCCTTGAACTCGCGGGCCGGCATACCACAACCTTAGGTCTTCCAGACACCATACAACCCTCGAGAAGCGACCTCGTAGTCAACGCTCATCAAGACTCGCATTACCAACCATTAGAACAGCTCCCCTACTTCGATGTTAGCTGCTATGGACCAGCTTGCCAAAGGTACGATGGCTGTGATGCACTAGGTGGCCCTCCTACAGGCAGAGGTCTCTTCGCTCCGCAAGGCCAACGAGGCACTAAGCAAACGCCGGAGAGCCAAAAGAACACGCGTGCAGCTTGGAGGATCACTTGTAGTGCAAGATACGAAGGATCAACTAGACCAGAAGGCTATGGTCGGGGAGGTGGCGTAAGAAAAGGAGCAGGATGGTAGTGGTACAGGGGGGGGTCGTACGAAGGTTCGGTATTGTGGTATATACGGCAAGCCTGGTCATAATGCCCGCACATGCCAGGAGGTTGCAGAAGAGTCTGATTCAGCTGTTTCTGATGTGATTATAGTTAGTTCCTAGTGTTGTTGTTTTGCAATTGAGGATAGTAGTGATAGAGGGGGTAGGGGATTGCACACTCGCTTATATTGCACACTCGCTTATAATGTACGTTACTGCTCAAGCCCTACTGGAATCCTCCATCCTCATCTCTCAGTTCTATTATTAGATAGGCATCAGTTTAAGAGTTAAAATTAGATTATAGCCAACCTCTCCTTCAAAAATGGCCCTGACAACCTCAACCCGGCCTCATCCAACCCGCCGGCCCCATTACCGCCGCCGGCCCCATCCCCGCTGCCGGCCTCATCCCCGCCGCTAGCTTCATCCCCGATGAACAGCCTCATCCCCGCCGCCTCATTCGTGATGATCAAGTCGGATAATACTACCTGGTACTGCGTGACAGGCCTTTGGTCGGCTATTTCGATGCCTCGCGACGTGGACAGTTCCACGACGCTCCATTGTCCATTCCCGCGCCGGGAGTTTAGATATAACGTTCCGTACCTTCCACGGAAGTGTTCGCATACGACATGCAAGCTTCTGGGCATAGAACCATCCTCTCTTCTCCGACTTATAAATAGAAGATAGATGAGCTTGGCTAGAAATTTCTATCAGACGGCTAGCCGCTGGCCCCGGCCACGGCGACATTACCTCTGCAGAGGAAAACGGATTCGGTAAGAGAACTAGCAGAGTGCTTCTGAGAGGATAATACATTAGGCTAAGTCTGCTCTGAAGGTCAAATCCCATCCCGAGCTGCGCAAGATTGCCTCAAATCGCTGGCCTTTCCACGAATACAAAATCGCTTGCATGACATCGGCAGCGCCGTCAGTGGGACATGCGAGTGGCTGTTTCAGCACAAGACGTACAGGGCCTGGGCCACTTGCGATCGAAGCCTGCTCTGGGTCAAGGGAAAGCCGGGCTCTGGGAAGTCGACACTGCTAAAATACGCTCTCGATCATCATGGAGCCAGAGACAGCGCCCTTGTTCTCTCGTTCTTCTTCCATGGCGGTGGCGACGAACTCTTTCGCCAACTGTCTTCTGGATCCTCTCGAGGAGATCTTGGGACAAGCGCTTGTTCAGAAATCACGTCGTTGCAAAAGCTGTGCTCGCCAGCGGACGACGCGAAGATCCGTCAGCTGAAGGAGCAGGGTCTCTCTTGGATCGCAATCGCCAAGCATTTCTCAGGGCGTAGTGCCGAGGCCATCGAGGTAAGGTATCACACCAAGCTCAAAACCGCCGATCCCTCTCGCGGGTCTCGATAGTGGTCCAATCACTCTCCCCGGTGGTTGGCGACGACGGCGGGGAGGAAGAGTGGGAGGTGGAGGAGATCTGTGGCGTTAGGGGGCTGGAGGACGGCGGCCTGGAACTGCTTGTGAAGTGGAAGGGTGGAGAGGAGACATGGGAGCCTTACGAGAACGTGGCGGAGACGGAGGCGCTTGACGAGTATGAGCGTCTTCATGGACGGGTTACTGTAGATACTGTCTTAGAGTTTGCCTCGGCTGCGTAATGGCTGCTTTCCACGCTGGCCTAGCATTTGCTCCTTATTGTGAGGCGTGAACCTCCTCACTAGATCATCTCAAGGGGGCATATCTTGTGTTGCTGCAACTGTTAGCCCACAGCGCCGAAGCCCCACAGCGTCAGGACCCTTCCAGCTCTCCAGCTCCCCGGCCGACGTCTAGGAAGGACATCACGTGATTAAACCGCCTAGTGCTATTGGCTCCAGCTCGCATCTGCTGTGCCACCCAACAACAACCAGTATGTTGCGCCGGTATCTTCATGCCCGCCCTTGGTGCGGCCGCCCCCGCGGCCTACCCCACCGTAACGATTGGCCCGGGACGCCCTACGCCCCTGCGCCCCATGCCTGACCGAGGTGGCAGACTGCAGGCAGCAGCCGCATAGCAGTATATGAGAAGCCGCAACCCAGGGCTCGCGCGTTCCTTGGTTCTCGTCTCCAAACAACCTCAACAGCGACTCACTCTCGCGACGCACCTCACCCACTATCCTGCGGCATCATACTTCTGGTTTAGGAGTCCTTCGTCCTACACGCACCATTCACCATTGCGATGAACGGTCAAATGGACGCCGTGAGGCAGTCGTTGCTTCGCCACGAACCGTTTTCCTGGAAGGACTACAAGCTGACGACACCCACGGAGAGGCTGCTTTCTCACACACGACAATGCTGGGTTGAGTTCTGCGACGACAACTCAATTTCCGACCCGGAGGCAGGGTTCAAGAACTATTCACAACATGAGGCCAGGTTCTTGGAATATCTGAAGAGGAGGGATTCTTGTGACGATACGACTTTGGGTTGCTATCAGCGCTTTTTCAGGCACCTGGCTGAGGAGGATTTGGGTGGTGCACCGGATGAGGAGCTAGCATCACTACTTGAGCAACTTTTGGGCGGCTTGCACCTCAACGTCTCTCTCTCCCTGTAAATCCTGTGCGTTCTGTATAGAAAGCGATCCTCCTTTTCGGAGCCGTTGTTTCTTAGCTCTCCGACGCTTGCTAAGTGCCTCATTTGCTGCTCGGAGGCTCTGGATCTCTGCCTTCAACAATGCCAACTGATGCATAACCCTAGACGTCCCTTTCGCAAATATATCGACCGCCCTTAAAATCAGTTGGAGAGCTATTTTAATGCCAAGCAATTCGATTCTTAATAAGGGTGGACTACGAGGAGGCTTCGATTGGGTTGTTCGGGGTCTTGGAAACCCAGGCGTGCGCACTACGGGCCGCGAGTTCGAGGGTTTGGCGTCTTTAGACGGATGTCGAGCTAGGAGATCACCTTCTCGGGTCAAAAGGAACAATTCCAGCACTTCGAAAACCTCCTTGAATATTTTCGGGGGTTAGGGCGGCCTGGAAAGCAGCGTAGAACGCGGGGAAGAAGTCCTCCTTGGTGTGTGGTAATAGTTGCCCGCATCATCCCCTCGATCTGCTTGCTTGTATGCCGTCTTGAGCGGGCTAAAACATCCAACATCGAGCGGCTGGAGAATGTGAGACGAGTGGGGAGGTATGTAGAGCGTAATGATATTGTTCTCCTTGTAGTAGAGCTCGAAGTCGGTCGAGTGGTGGCTGTCGTGGCCGTCGAGGATAAGGAGGCGATGAACCCCGACTATTCGAGCTTTAGTATGCTTGTCGAAGTGCTGAATCTATTCTAGGCCTCTCTCGTTGGTTGTCCAACCGTTTTCGGATGTCGCAATGACCTAGTCGTTCGGCAATGGGCTGTTCTCGTACCAAGAGGAGAGGTGATACCTGCCCTTGACGATGATAAACGGCGGGATCGCCCAGCCAGTCGCATTGACGCCCTGAATCACCGTTGCCCATTCACGATTGCTAGGCTGCTTCAACTTTGCCCTGCCACGCCGTTCGGAGCTTGTAACAACCATTGTAGTCGAGATGACGCCCATCTGAAACCCGGTCTCGTCGAAGTTGTAGATGTCGGCCTCCTGGATGCCGTACTTCGCGATTGTGTTCCGCACAAGCGCAAACCAACCGCGAATAATCTCCGGATCTTCGCATTGGGCCCTCTGGTAGTCGTATTTCCGATTGAAACGCGTGGTGAGCTCCGGGTGCCGTTTGACGAAGGTTGAAGCCCAATTGACTCCGACGTGTCGCGTGTCGCGTTCGGCAAGTAGTCGGTTGGCCATATCTTCCACACTAGACAAGCGGGGAGGAAATCCTTTAGAATCTAGGTCGAGGATATACTGAACAATGACCGATTCCTCTAGGTCAGTTAGTTTCCGTGAGTTGGCTGGAATGTCGCGTCGCGATTGCTGACCGCGTCGACGTCGACTGAGCTTCTCGTGATTAACGGAATAGATTTTGCTATAGCTCTTAGGCTTAGCTTTGGGTCATTTTCTATTGCCTGGAGGGCCAAGTGCACTCGGGTTTCGTCGTTTTGTTGAGGCATATCGCGTTGCAAAGGAAAGCCCAAAAGAAAGTAGAAGACGTGGAGGTGCAATGTTGTGGGACTTTCGCCCGTGTGGGACTTTCGCATGTGGACTACGTTAATGTGTTGTATAGATTCATAGAAATACTTCCAGCGGACCAAAAGCACCGAGCAACACCGTGCGACATGCAGTGCTTGAAGTTGTTTGCCGAATTCCTTGGACGTACCGTGAAGGGTGATACTCGACGTCGGTTGGACAAAGAAAACGAAAATGCAGATACCAACAGCATACGGGCAATGATGCGGAGGTTCTGCAATGCGTGGGAACGAATGAGCAATGAAGTGATACCTGAGGACAATCGACTGTCTATGGCACACGTAAGTAAGACCCCTCATTCTACTATAGTCCTACTGCGGGTGTGGTGATGATGCTAATGAGTTAAAGTTCATTGAAGGCGAGTTGGTCGATAAAATTGGCTTATATCGGGCTGGGAAGACCGACAAAGAAGGAAAGAAGCACAAGAAAGCCCAGCAGCCAATCCTGACCATCGAGAATTACGTCCGTATGCAGATGCAACATTGGGTGCGTGACGGCTACCAGTACCGACATGAAGGTAACCGAGTCGACAATACGAACTTGTTGAACAACCACTGCTTCACCTCGGCAAGGCTCTCGGAAGTGTGCCAAGCAGTCTACGAAGTAGGTGCCGGATCTGTGGAGTTTGCGACGAGCGTAGTTGACTGAACCCAGGCTAGGACCTTGAGTGCATCCTTTCGTGGAGCGGCGGGAAACCGGAATTCAGAATCAAGCTCAAGAGGGAGGAGTGTAAAGGGAAAGATGAGAAGCAGTAAGTCATATAAAAATCTTGGGCCCTGCTTGACAATGGACGGGGCTAATGTGTCTAGACCGGAACATCCGTTCGGCGAGCAGATCGTGGGGCCCGACGGCGTTCCGCCGCCCCTTTTCGCGCAGCCCATGCTGCATTGGCTGGCGAATATAATATCGTCTCAGGCATTCGCCGATTATCAGACGGTTGAGCAGGCTCTGGCCGCCCGCCCGCCAGAGAACAACGGCAGCTACCGGGTCGTGCCCTGGGCGAAGGCAAAAGAAAACGAGCCGGTCTTCCCGAAATGGACCGCGAAAGGTCGAACAAAGATCCCGAGAACGCCAACGTCGTGGGCGAACCAGGGCTTCGGATGGGCGAGGCGCGCCGATTTCGTCACTCCTGTCTTCGGCATGCATGCAGCGCGCCGCGCCGTGCTCATAAACGCGAACAGTGAGTGAGCCTCCCCGAGACTCGCAGAAGAAGAGAGCTCAGCGGTGCTGAACCCCTTATAAGATAGGTATTCACTAGGCGAGGTGTTGAGGTTCGCCTCGCAGAACAATGTTCACGTGCTTGCCAACCACTATCTCAGCAACGTGTCTAGCGTTGATGGTGCTGCGACGTACCTTGGGATGCAGCCGCGTACCGACCTTGCTGAGGGATTTCGCTCCGCAACCATGAGGTTGAATCCGGGCCTGCCCCAGACCCTCCCAGCCAAAGAAGAGGAGGAGTTGCGGAAGAGCCCGGATTTTGTTTCTCTCGAAGCCGATGTCGCGAGGATCAACGAAAAAATCCAACAGACAACATCGGAAGAGGCTCGCGCCGAACTCAAGTCGGAGCGGTCGTCCTTATACGCCAGCTTACGGAAACTTCGGAGGGAGAGACTTGCCGGGTATCAAGAGCGACAGGATCCAAAATATGAACCGGTCGGGGATCACGAGCAGGCCGACTGGAGCCAAGGACACTTCGATCGTATCCGCCATGTGCTACACCCCGCCCGCCGCCGACTCGCCCAGACCCTACCTCTAACAGCACTACCACGGAGTGAAGAATGGGTCTCCGCTCTGAAGGACCTTGTCGAGCTCCGAAACAGCGATTGCAGTGTCGCGTACCAGGACTCAATGCGGCCTGTTGACGGCAAATGCCCTGTCGAATCCTGCTCTCTCAAAATGGAGAGGTGAGAGGCCCCCTGGGTCACAAACCCTACGCACATCGATTACTAATAGATATCTTTCTAACGCTAAGCATTACTGGAAATCCATGGAAGCATGTATTCGACTGCTATCGAAAGTATCACCTGAGAGCGTTCGGTTTTGCCCATTTTTGTTTCCATTGCAGCAAGTGGTTTACGAGCGAGCGAGACTCAATATCCGACTGCCAAGCTCACCTCGAGAGCGGCGACGTGCCTTTCCGTTGCAATCCAGTCACATTCTGCCAGGCTATTGCTTGCGCTGGGTATTGCCCTGTCCACCTCGGACGGACCGACCTTCCTGCGGACCAGCGGATGACGCAGTACCCGGATTCGACCGCCTGGAAGAAGCACATCTCTCGATGTATCCCTGAGTACATCGAAAAGCATGACGCCAACTCCCTCCCCTGCCCGCACCCGCTGTGCCCGGTTTCATGCCTTTCGGTCAAGGATCTGTGGCGCCACTTGGAAGATATCCACAGCGTTGCAGACCCAGCCGCGTCCAGGAAGCGCAAGGCAGATCCGGCCGACGACCAGGACATCGAAGATCCCCCAGAGATCAAGATACGACGCATCACCATCAAAGTTTCACCAGGTCAGACGAGGGTCCCCGAAACCTTTCCTGAAGATGCTTCCAGCCCCGGATTGGCCCGCTCCTTGAGCTCGGGCCTTGGACCGGACATTCCGCAAATTGCCGGGGCGGCATTGTCAACAAGCAGTTCGGACTTCTCCTATACAGACAGCTCCAGCAGGGATCGTTCCAGTTGTTCTACCGCGAGCACTCCGCTGTCATCTCCTCTAGACCCCGGGGATATGGTTGGTTTCCGCGGCGACTGCTGCTCTCCATGGTCTACGAGTCGGGATAGCGCATCGGAAGAGTGCTCCCCGTCTATCGATCCGGCAATCCTACACATGCCCTTCGACCCGGCTCTCAATACGGCAGTGTCTAGCCTACTGGACCCGGCTCTTCGCACCGAAACGCCCGCTCCGGAATCGTCGCAAACCACCGCGAATGAACCCTCGCCTGAGGGCTGTGAACGACAACACTCCACAACCCCACCCGCAAGCGCTGAGCCAGAGACAGATCAACCAAGTCCAACGGGGAAAAATCAATATCAAGTTCAATCCCTGGTCGACAAATGGCACGGCTGGTTCTTTGTAAAGTGGTTTGACGGGAGCTGCACTTGGGAGCCCAAAAAGAACATCCTAGACGATGATCTCATTCGAGATCTTCAAACAAGACACGAAGGGCTTGGTTGTGGAGTGGAGATCGTGCGCACCCGTTGGCAGGGCCGTAACGCGGAATATCGGGTACACTTTAGAGGTCGCCCAAGCAAAGAGGATGAATGGGTCCCGGAGAAGCACTTGAGCCGTGCGCTGATTCAGGAGCACAGGCCTAGGAGGAAGGGGAAGGGAGGAAAAAGACGGTAGCTTGGACGATAGTGGCAACGGTGGCGGAGGGCCTGGTCTTTTCTGTGCAAGATTTGATAAGGGCCGGGTTCGCCCACCGAGGCACGCATCATAGACTTGCATACCTATACATATCTACGGGCTTGGCTGAAGGACTAGTTAATGTTGAAGTAAGAGGTCTGACCTACGGAACAGCCACTCCTGAAAGGGCTGTAGTAGGAGGTACGATACAATTGGCGCTCCAAACCATCAGTTGCAAGCTGCTCCGAGAGCTCCCAAACATGCCACCAAACCTTGCACTTTCCCAGCACGAGCAAATCCGAGACATATTCAGTCGCCAGCGCAAAATGGTCGGTGAGTTCAAGGACCCATGTAACCCAAACCCAAGCAACCGCCTCTCTCGTTGATGATCCACTCATGTGCTTCCGAACTTTTCCAATCCCTTTTGTCAAGCAGTGATCAACTGCGGAGTGAAGGTGATACTTCTCCACAACCATTGCAACTCGAACAAGCCAAGGAAGGTCTATCTGATCCTCTGCGGTTTTTGGAAACAGTCGCGTCACTTCAAGTTGTTGCTCCACCGTCTGGAATGGATCATCTTCGTGAATTATCGACTCGGCCGAGGTCCGCCGCCGTGTCGCGGAGGGGACCCCGAGTGATGCCTCGACGCAACCCTTTACCGACTCTGCAAAAGTAAGGCGCCGTGCTGGAGTCGCTACTCCGGAACCGGTGCTCCAGCCGCTCCAGCCAACACCCGATGAACCCGCACTCCAACGGGCCACTGGGCCACCTCCCCCTCCCGCCCCTCCGCTCGCCCCTGCACCCCTCAATTTCCCCGTCAAAGAACTGGCCGAGGCCTTCGCCAACGCTTCGCTAGCTACGTTGCCGGATGCCCGACTGGTGCTTGCTTGCCCCGCTGGCAGCCCACCGGACGGCTCGGATTCCGTCATCATCCCCCTTCCAGGGGATATCGGCGGTTGGGATACGGTTGGCATCGTCCAGCGGACCCGCGACGTGGATGTTGTTATCGACCTCCCGTTCTGGTTCCAGAGCAAAATCAATCCCTCTCAGTGGACGTGCGAACAACTCAAATGCCTCCTCTACTATGATCCCACCAGCGACGATTGCCTTTTGGTCAACGAGTCTCCTGGCCATATCTATTTGACCCGCCTCGTCCCTGCTGGGAATGATCAGCCATGTTTGGCCCAGTCCGGTCACTACGTGGTTTTCCCTGGCGTGTGGAGAATCTCCATTCCGGAGCACACGGAATTTCGCCAACATTTGCTTGACTTCTACCTCCTTCGACGGCAGTTTGTTGTGGATATCTCCGAAGCCCCGCCTACCATCCCGTCGTCTAGCAAGCACCCAGCTCCTGGCAACGACGAGGTTACGATCAAACGGCGAAGACTGCAAGGCGATGTATCTGAAATCCTGCTTTCCCCGGCCGTAATCCGCCCCCAACATCCCTTTGACACCGGTGCTATTGCCACGCCAGACGCTCCAGTCGCCCCATGTCTTAGCACTAATACGCCGACGCTTACACGGCAGATCAGCCAGCCGGGTATCCCGCTTCTGGACCTGCGGAACGATGAAGTAGCCGTTGTTCGAACAACCCGGCCCAAGGGCACAGAAACGAAACCGCGCACGGAGGCTCATATCACCACCCTAAAGTGATCAGGTACAAGGGCATGTCCTCCAGCGACTTAGTCAAGTCCGCCGGAAAATGGCGGACCGAAAAGGACATTTTGGATAGGCTACGTCATGTGAGTTTCAGACGAGGTGATCGGGCATCATCCATCGCCCGAAGCTTTCTAACGACTAGCAGAGAAGCATTGTCTCCCTCCGAGCATTCGACGGCCGACTTTTTGCCGTCTACCTCGAGCGCCTACCCGCGTCACTTCACCGCGGTGCAAACTCGCCATTCAAGCCCTCCGACACCCTCATCATTCTACGCGATATGTCGTCGGCTCTCTCATACCTCCACGCGCAACACATCGTCCACAACGGCATCAAGCCGGCGAACATCACTTATTCGCACGAGCGCGGGGCTGTCCTCATCGATTTTGAGATGGCAACGTCGGAGACCGGCGAACTTGCCAGGGGAGGAACGCCTTGGTATCTCCCTCCCGAGTTCGTCGAGAACCCTAGGAATCGCGGTGCTTTGGGGGATGTATGGGGGTTGGGGGTCACCTTGTTGGTGTGAGTGAGTGGGATTCCCCCAACCAGTGTCGCTCTCTCAGAGGGCATCAAAGCCATACCACGCACCCAGCCTCAGTTCGCGAGACATTCAATCTCGAGTCACTTTTACCCCCAGCACGTGGATTGCCGATCCGTCCATATAAGCAGCTCCCGTCCAGACCAGTTCGGTGACCATTCATCTAGGCATCTCACAGCTGACGGTTTCCGTCCCATCTCGATTCGGAACGCACACCATGAAATGGCTCAGCTCTTCCTTCCAGAAATTTCACCCCTGGTGCCCTCATGGCAACAGCTGTCGACTCCGTGTCCGGCCCCGGACGGCGTCACGTCCATGACGTGTTAGGATTTCCGCTGTGCAGGCCTGCCGAGACTAGATCGTTGCCTGTATTGATGTTCCTTCTATCTATGCAGCCTCTTCCAGCCGGACAAATCGCACCAATGGGAAAGGAGATTCATGAATCTCTTCGAGTTTGACATGTTCTGGTAAACTCGCATGGACAGTAGGATTCCAGCCGGGCCAGTGAAACTCCCCATGCTTATACACCGTAAACGAGGGCCACGCAAGTAGCTGACGGAGAATCTGCTCAGCGAGAATATCGTAGAGGTACCAGAATTCCCGAAGACAGGCAGACTGCCGCAGGATTTTGTTCCAGCATTGGTAAGGAAAAGCAATCTTCTCCACTTGCATCATCCCGTTAAACGGGCCGACGATCGAAGAAGTTGTAGAGCGAATCATCTCGCAATAAAAGAGATCACGAGAGAAATTAACAAGCGTATAGGGGAGTTGACTACCCTGCTGCTTTGCCGCAACATTGTCGTCAACCAGGACGAGTTTGTTAGGATGATGCTTCGCATAGCGCTCGCGACTTTCTCTGCAAGCAGAGAGAAAAGGGTGGGTTGTCTGGATCCGCCAGCCATTGGAAGTCTGTCTGAAGCGAAGCTTGACAACTTTTGGGGCCGTTAAATGGTCATCCCATATCATCCATCGGATCTCGGTAGGCAGCTTTGAAAACTGTGGGAACATCTAGGTAACGGATGAGCCTTGCTCGAGCTGTAAAGAGGGGTAAGCCTACTGAGTGATCTGGCTGTCTACAGCATGGACGCGTACGTTGAAAACGGATAACTTCTGCTGGCAGGCTGATCGAGCCTTTCGACAAGAGGACAGTGAAAGATGTTTGCGCGTTGAAGACGGTACTGTATGTAACAAACTGGGTGATCGCTTGGTTGGCCTGGCGCGCGCATCCGGAATTGGCAGTGGAGGCGGGTTGGGACAACACGGGCAGTTGTCTTTCTTTCTGTGCTGTTGGGCAAACAATTCGATGCGCATTGCTGCCTGACGGGACAGGACGCGAAATCACGTGAGGGAGCGGAAACACGGCTTTGCATTGCACCAATTAGGGTGGGCCGCTATTCATTTGTTGGCGACGAATACGGATAGTGCATTTAGCGCTGCGGCATATTCGGCTGCGGCCAGTTTGCGGCTCACTGGTCACTTTACAAAGTGAGTTGCTACACACTGTGTGGGTCACAGTCACTCCCGAAATTGGCTCGTGCGGACAATCTTTCAACACTAAAAATCTGGACACTGGTTTCGGTCTCTACTGTATCCCGGTCAGCCACTGCGAAAGACGAAAACGACGACTATTATTTGGATCTTTGCGATATTGGTCTAGTTTCATCTTTTGAGGCACCTGGTGGAAGATTCGGTCTTTTCCAGATGTCTGGTGCGGCGCGCGGCGCTTCAGACGTCATCGGCGTCATGAGAGGCGATTCGGGATCCCCAGGAGTGGGAAGTCGCCTCCCCCAGCGGAAGAGGGTGAAAACCAGGAGGGCGATGGAATCAATGCAACAAGAAAACGATATGGACTGGGATGAAGAAAACAGCAGTGAAAGAACTTTGAGAAATCACAAAAATCGCACAGTTCAGGCCACAGCAGCCGAAAGAGCGGGCGAGGAAATCCGATGCTCAGAGCAACCTGAGGACCGTAACTTGAACAACAAATTGGACATTACCAACGCAGAACTTCAGATGCAATTCAGAAAGCTTAGGGACCAGGTGGCAGAAGAGATCGCCAAGGATATTGCAAAAGAGATGGCCAAAATGACAGCCCAGTTGACCGAAGAACTGTCGCAAGCGCGAGAGCAGCTCACCCAGGCCCGCCGCGAGCTGGAGGACACCAGACTACAGCTTCAAGCTATGAAAGAGACTCAAGAAGGCCCTTTTGTTCGACCTGCATATGCGGACGTCGCCAGACATACACCTCCTGCCAGCGTTCCTAGTCTGACACCCTCCGCAAGTCGGACGGCGACACCGGAGCCAGCATTCTGCACAGTGGACATGACCAGGGTGCCAGAAGAACACAGCGGAGAGGCTACACCAGTGGCCCTTCGCAAGCTTATTGAGAACGAAATGCAGACGCCTGGCGACCAACCCAAGTGGCGTTGCGTTGCCGTCACCAGAGACAGAGGAAACATCCACCGCCTCAGAATCATGGGTAGGAACGAAGAGGAAGTCAAGAAAATCAAGAACATCATCGAAGCGAAGAAGACGCCGGGCGCAAGAGTCCTTCGAGACCAGTTGTACCCAGTCAAAGTCGACAACGTCAACCGCATGGCTGTCATTGACCACGAAGGCAAGGTCCTTCCTGGAGCTACGGAAGCCTTGAGCCACGAAAACGAGGTTCAGATTGCCAAGGTGGCCTGGCTGAGCAGAAGGGACACCGCAAAAGCGTATGGATCCATGGTGGTCTATGTCACCAAAGCTGGAGACGCTAGGAAGCTCCTCAACGATGGTTTCTTCTACGCCGGAGGAGAATCAGGATGTACGGGAATCTTCGAACGTCGGATAAGACCAGAGCAATGCTACAACTGCCAGCAGATCGGCCACAAAGCCTTCCAGTGCAAAAACTATCAGGTATGCGCCAGGTGCGCCAAGGAGGGCCACCACCACAGCAACTGCAGCGAGGTAGTTGCCAAGTGCGTCCTGTGCAGCGGCCCGCATGAATCGTTTAGTAGGAACTGCCAGAGGCTCTACCCATCTCGCCATGAGTAGAACGCTCCGCCTGATTCAGCATAATGTGCGAAAGCGTGGTGTGGTACACGACAGCTTGATGAACGACGAGGACATTCAGGACGCAACAGTATTCGCCATCCAGGAGCCTCAAGCACGAAGGATTCAAGGCCGACTCTTGACTACCCCTATGGGACACCACAGGTGGATCAAGATGGTTCCCTCAACGTGGAGAGAAGGCAGATGGGCAATACGAAGCATGCTTTGGGTGAACAGGGACGTGGAGGCGGAACAGGTACCTATAGGATCCCCGGACATGACAGCAGCCATCCTAAGGCTCCCTGATCGGCGAGTCTTGGTGGTGTCCGTCTATGTACCAAAGCAGGATCCTCGAGCGCTAGGAAGCGTTTGCAACGATTTACGCAAGATAATCACGGACACAAGACGACACGCGGGTACGACAGTGGACGTGCTGATTGCCGGAGACTTCAACCGGCACGACCAGCTGTGGGGAGGAGATGATGTATCTTTGGAAAGGCAGGGGGAGGCGGATCAGATTATCGACCTAATGAACGAGTTCGCCCTTCGCAGTCTGCTTCAGCGAGGCACGAAGACATGGCACGGCGGGGATTACGACACGACCATCGATCTAGTCTTGGCTTCTACCGAGCTAGCGGACACAACAGTCAAGTGTACAATCCACAGGACTGAGCACGGATCGGATCACCGCGCAATTGAGACGATCTTTGGCACCTTGGTCCCGGTACCGAATCAACGGGACCGACTTCTCCTCAAGAATGCACCTTGGAAGAAAATTAACAGTAGGGTTGCAGGGGCACTGGATGCCACACCATCTGGGGGCACCGTACAGCAGCAGACGGATGGATTGATGTCGGCGGTCCTAGACGCGGTCCAAACCTTGACACCGAAAGCAAGACCATCGCCATACGCCAAGAGGTGGTGGACAACCGACCTCACACAATTGCGTCGTATTTACACGTACTGGAGGAACCGCGCCCGGACCGAACGACGAGCGGGTCGAACCTTGGTAGACTTGGAAGAAACGAAGAAAGGAGCTGCAAAGCAGTACCACGACGCTATCCGGCAACAATAGAAGAAGCATTGGGACGAGTTTCTGGCAGACTATGTTATCTGGAAGGCCGCCAAATACCTGAAGTCTAGCGACGACGCGGCGTTTGGGAAGGTACCATAGCTCGTCAAAGCAGACGGAACAGTCACAACCGATCACAGAGAGCAGGAACAAGAACTCTTGGCTACCTTCTTTCCTCCCCTGCCAGAGACGATTGAAGATGAAGGTCCTAGACCGCAAAGAGCTCCCCTAGCGAGACCGCCGATTACCATGGAAGAGGTAGAACGACAACTCTTCGCGGCCAAATCTTGGAAGGCGCCCGGAGAGGACGGCCTACCCGCAATAGTCTGGAAACAGACTTGGCCAGTGGTCAAGCACCATGTCCTCGCCCTATTCCAAGCGTCTCTGGAGGACGTATACTGCCTACGTAATGGCGGCACGCCAAGATTATACCGCTCAAGAAGCCCAACAAGAACGACTATACTATTGCCAAAGCTTGGAGACCGATTTCACTTCTGGCAACGCTCGGCAAGCTGCTGGAGTCGGTCGTGGTAGAACGGATCTCATACAGTAGCTTGCAAAACCGGTTTCACCCCCCAATGCACCAGCAAAATTCTGAGCACGGATCACAGATCTCCTTTTGGCGCTGACACAGTGCGATCCAGTCGTTCCTTCAGATATGAAGTGATCGACCTTTGCGGCCGAAAATGGCTGCGGAAATCCGGCTACGTCGTCGCCGTCTCTCTCTCGTCCTCATTCCCAAACTTGGCTTTCCCAAACTTGGCTTTCCCAGCCATCAGGCGCAAGCTGCTCTAAGAGCCCGCAAATATGCCACCAACCTTGCACGCTCTTAGCAAAGCAGAATCGAAATTTCAGTGGGTCACTTATCAATCATCAAAATCAACCCTCCTGTCGCCTGTGCCTCGAATCTCACGCGCCCAGACAACATTGCCCTCAAGTCCCTCCCTCAGCCCCAACAACAACTCCCACTCAATCACCCCCCCAAAACAACAACTAACTCTCCCTCCCACCCAACACCGAGTCAGTGCAGGCTTCCCAGCCCGCGATCTCCTGGGAGGCCCGCCTTGGAAGAGGAGATAGTCGAGGCTCCTGTCGCTAGTTTCTAATAATCACACCGACCGCAATATCCACACTCCTTGTCGCAGGCCGTATAGTCCTTTATATCTTCATCGTCGGAATAGTCCCGCCCATAATCAACTGAGTCATCGCTATCCTCAACTGGCCACCAATTCTCCCTGTCATCCTGTGATATTTGATCAGCCTTACAGTATCCGTATGAGTACAATAAGTAATTTTGGAGTTAATACCACGCCACCTTCAACTTCATGGAGGCCTCCAGTATCGATATTGGTTTGATTCCCTGTCTGTTGGAGGGGCCGAGAGTCTTTCTTCCCCTGACAATGTTCGAGGAGCGCCTCGCTAGGACCAGACGTAAGCACGCGCAAAATGTCCTCTGCATACACGGACACCCATTCCAACGCATGGCCAGACTCGAGGACTGTCTTCACAATTTCACGCAGCCTATCTCTCCCAGTAGTCGGCAGCAGCAATGGTGCCTCTCGAGAGCCGATATGGTTCATTGCTCGGATCACCAAATCTTCAACCTCGGAGTGGTCGACTGTGAGATCCTCGTGGTGCGCGATGCGCGCCGTTGCGATACAATCGACGAGGAAGACGAGAATATTAATGCTGGTCAACTCAGTCTCCCAGAGACTTTCGAAGTTGAGGCCGAGGTTAAGCTCCTCGCTGACCCGATCAAGACACAAAAGGGACACGAGGCTACTCGAGCCCAGGTTTTGTCCGGCAGTGGGAAGCAAGAACCGAAGGATTCTCTTCGACGCTGAAACATCCAGACGACTAGCATGTTCGATGTCCGGCTCCTTGGGTGCCGCTGTTTCCTGCGTCGCCTGTTTCAGGTTAGATAGGCGTGATTCATTGCCTTTATCAGGGCGTGCTTTATCGTGTTGAGTTACCTCTAGCGCTATCGAGAGTGAACTCGGAAAGTTCTGGAATGCATCAGTTTTGGCGTCGTCGCTGGAGCCGGTCTCATGTTTCATCTCTCGCTCCGCTGCTGGCTTTTCCGTCATCTCCGCCCGACGGAATTCTAGATCAATATCCCGAGACGGCCGTGCGAGGTTAGACCGCCAATGATGTGCGTTGGTGGGATTCTTCTGATACAAGTTGACGTCGAAGAACCTGTCATGGGTATTGCATCTGAAGTTCTTATACCTACCGATGAGAACATAAAGTTAGCGGCAGGCTAGTCGTGTGATCGTTGACAGTTGATAATTACGAGTTTAGCTTCTCGAAATTGGACTTGACCAAATCGTTTTCCGTTGTTTCAGCGAAGTTCGAACCGTCGCTCGCTGGAACAAAGTATCTGACCGACTCTTGCGGCCCGTAGTTGATCTGCCTCACAAGTTGAACGACGAACGGCGCATCGTCGACGACCGACGATAAGTTATCGATGATTAGGTGAGAGGCTTTTTGAAGGAGGGCCCAACGAGTGAATGCTCTGAACTTGGCTTCGTGGTCAAGCGGCCGCGGGGGCGGACGGTACGGGCTAACGGAAGAGCAGCAAAAGATGGTCGCAGACCTATTGAAGACCGCCACAGGACTATGAGCTGCTGTGCTATCCTCGTGGTGAGGTCTAGGAGTAAGATCTCAAGAGACTTTTGAGCGGATTCAATGAGAGCAGATTGGTCACGTGGATGGTGCTGCCCCATTCCTGCTCGATCTCACGACGTCACGACTTCCGTCGTGACCGGTGCAACGACCCACATAAGCCTCACGAGGGGTGCTGGGGGTGGCGCAAGCCGGGTAATGCCACTGAAGCAGGTCCTCAAGCGTACAAAGAGCATGAGCGTTGGGCGAATGATATGTACCAGTAGATGAGCTGCTCTAGTCGTGAACCCGTGGGTGATCCATGCTAAGTAAATTTTGCAAGGTAGCAGCGCAAAAAGTTGTTAAGAAAACTGTTAGTTGGCCGAACAATTCTTTAGCATTATTTTGCATCTTGCATCACTAAATCTTCTTAGACTGGGCCACTCGCCTCTCTGGGCCACTCACTTATCATATACGTTAACTACGTTATCACACTCGATGAGTTACTCTTCTCACATTTCGAGTGTTAGTGTGAGACCATGTAGCAAAAGCCTACACGCGCAGTAATAATTATATCTTGCATTTCTGTACCTTGAGACCCTCGTTATGTCATCGTGGATCCAAGTGAGATCATTCAGACTTGTATGGTGCGTCAGAGGGGCCAAGAGTATATATTAGTTACCCTGCTTCTCACTGCTAAGTATCGACCATTACAGATGCACTCGCAGACACAGGCGAGTGCGCGAATCAAGGCCACTGCAGAAAAATATGGCGTACCCATGACGTACTTAGCGAAGAGTGGAAATCTCAAAGTGTTATCAGACCACTTTGGCAAGATTCAGCAGTCACACCACTTCTGTGTAGCGTGGATACTGACGACATCAGCACGGCGTTACTGACCAATAAGAGCCACCTGACGACATTTCTGAGACCATGAACCTTCATAAGCACCCTGGTCAATGATATCTGCGTTATCTCCTCTTGGGTTTGGAGGCATGCCATACTCTTCCTTCGCCTTGCTCTGACCCGACATGGGTATCTAAGCTGCGGGTGTTGTTTTCTTTCCGGCATTCGTTTACTTCCTGCGTTGGATCAGCGACATGAGTTTGGGACGGGTTGTGTGGCGCTTTCCAGCCACACGGGCAATTGGTCGTCTCACTCTCGGCCGTCACCTTCGGCAGAGGGAGGCGCTTGCGCTCTCGGGTTTGGGAGAGAGGAGGGCCTTTTGGAGTCAAACGGGGCATCAGTCTGGTATGTGAGGGTTTCGCATGTCATCCTGTATTGAGGAAGACGCTGGTGGAAGGGCAAGGACTGCAAACGGACGGTGTCGTAAGGAGGGTTCGGCCGGCTCAGCTTGTCTTCGGTCATAAGTCACCACCATGCTAACATCACTCACACAGCACAAGAGTCAACCCAACAACCATCAGTGGAGACCAGCCACAAACCTCCTCCAGCACCAACCCGAGATGTCCCCGCTCAAAGCCTGCTCCTTCGCACGGTGGAATCGGCGGCCAACACATTCGTGTCTATTCTTGTGCTTGGCCTGGGCTTCGCCATAGCTGGCTACGGTTACCACAGGTATTACAAACATCTTGTCCTCAGAAAAATGAAGAATGCATTCCGCCCCGGCGATCCAGTCCTTGTCCTTGCCGCCTTAGGGAAGGACATGCCACTCCCCCCCACAGCACCAGATACATACTGGGTCCAGCGACCAGAGCAAGAGCAAGTCAACGCCATCGTCGCCGGTCTCGACGTCGGTCACTACCACCTCATCATCGGCGAAAAGGGAACCGGCAAAACCATCTTGCTCCTAGAAGCAATGCGACGAGTCGACGGTGACGGCGTTTCTATGTTCGAAGCCCACGCCGACATCGAAATCTTCCGCATCCGTCTCGGCAAAGCGTTGGATTACGAGTTCCACGAGGACTATATAGGCGCTCATTTCAGCGAACGAGGACCGCGTGACACCACCGCCCTACTAGATATAGAACGCGCCCTTAACAAACTCGAAAAAGTCGCCCTCGAGCGCCGCAAAGAAGTCGGACGTCCTTTAGTCCTGATAATCAACCAAACGCATCTTATCCGCGACAACGACAACGGAAAAGACCTATTCGAAGTCCTCCAACAACGGGCCGAGCACTGGGCGGCAGCAAACCTCGTGACCATGGTCTTTAATTCCGACGACTACTGGGTCTACGAACGACTGAAACAATCATCAACCAGAATGGAAGTCCATAGTATAACCGACCTCCCCAAAACCGAAGCTTTGGAAGCACTAGGTAGATACCGCCAACGTTACTTCAACGAAGCCCTACCACATTCTGTCCAGGAACAAATCTACGACCGGGTTGGCGGCCGCCTATCATTCCTCTACCACGTCGCAAAATCCCCCGATGTAATCGCCGCTTGCGATCGGATCATGGAAGTCGAAAAAACATGGTTCCTCAACCAATGCTGGATCCTGGGGAAAGAAATGGATGACGATGTAGTAGATCAACAGAAATGGGCGTGCGCTGCTGTCGTCTTGGCTACGGCGTTGGTGGACGAAGAGGAAAAGACAGAGCAGACTCCTAGTTCTGATCCCGAGGCGGGCCATATTCTTCCGTCTTTCCCCATACATGTTGCTCAGCAGATTATAACGAGGAGTGATTATGTAAGGGAATTTGATCGGTTGAATTTCTTTTCTATGAGTCGGGCGGAGGTGACGCCGAGCAGCGTGCCGATGTACCGCGCTTTTAAGCAGATTGTAGCGCAGCCAGGGTTTCGGGAGCATTTGCAGGCCACGGTCGATAGGATTGCTGCTATTGAAAGTTCGAAGAGGACAAGGGAGTTGGTCGTGAAGGATATAGTTCTAGAGGACAGTATAAGAAAGGGAGGGATAGCGAGACGGTGAAGGTTGTGTTTGCTCAGAATGAGAGAGAAAGGGAGGATGGATGAGTATGAGCCTTCCACCAGTATTGGCAGCAAAAGTAAGTCCCCTCAACTGAGAAAGAAAGTGAGAGAGTACATGTAGTACGTGGCCATGAAGAGAGACTGATCTCCGGCGATGAAGTCGCCAATGAACGGCGACAACTTGGCGAGCTGGTCCTCAGTGAATGCATCGCGCCTGAACCCAACAGAGTAGTCAGGCTGTGGACGGGTGCTGGTGAGATGCTCAAGGGACACAAGGTTGTCAACAAGCTGGGTGTGCTGGATTCGATTGGTACCCACGCGAGCCCTGGTGTGTAGTGCCGGAGTAGACGGGACTGCGCGGCTGTGGGTATAAGAAAGGTAAGCATTCGGATTGGTGCAGGCCTTCTCTCATAGCCAAGCAGTCTCGTCAACCCCAGCACTGACTCACCAGGGCTCGTTTGTGCAAACTCCTACCCAGTACATTCCGCATTCTGAAAAAACGTGGAGCCCGCCAACTTCCCGCTCCCAGCGCTCGGCCCGAAGCTCCTCGAGCTCAGCCGCGACGTGCATTCAAAGAAGGGCTTCTGTGTGATTCGGGGCCTCAACCCTACCGCCTACACTGCTGACGGTGTTTGGACACTAGACTATCCACAACGGGGGAGCCGGCGACGTTGTCAGTTGGCTGACGCGCAGCACTGCTGTAGCGGGCGGCAGTTACGTCATTGCCTCTGCTTACAAGGTTTACAACGTTCTCGCAGCCACACGGCCCGATGTGATTCGGACTCGGGCGCGCTCCGATTGGCCTTTTGCAACTCATCTTCAAGATCTTGCGTCTTTGTCACTCAATTGGTGGGCTTCCGATACAGGCCTGACGTCGACTGCCAGTCCGCTGTCCGCAGCCTCGCCGTCGCTGCCGGATATTGCCGTCAGTGAGGGCGTGCTAGGCAGCTTACCGCTGCTGGGACAGTTGACAGGCGGATTCCTCGACGAGCGATCCCGGTGCAAAAGTGTCACGGCCGGCATCCCCATCCCTTTAGTCCAGTCCGAGCTCCGGTGCCGTTCGCTGCTAAAACTGGGCATCATTGCCATGCTTCAAGGCGAACCCAGTTACGCATCCAACATGTTGACGTCGGCGGCTGCGCAGTCAGAAGGCCACCATTCCGAAATATACGCTCAAGCGACTTCTTACCTGATGCAATGCCGGTACATGGACTTCAGGTGGTCAGTCGCTGGCAGTCATTTTTCGGGCGTGGAGCTGAACGATATCTTCGATCTCGAGGCCGAGATCCGACTCCTCCAGACGCACTTAAGGAGCCCCAACGCATGTCGTGATTCTCATTTGCTGAAACTCAGGGCCATGCTGGGTTTACAACGAGCATCGTATCCGCAAGGCCGGGCGTTTGGAACAGCCTCCAGATTGGTCTGGCACGGGATATCGGAATACGGGGCGTCACAACCGAGCATTCATCGTCCGGAAGCCTTGCGTCAACGGATGTCCGCGACATCGACGATGTGGCTTCGGGCAGCCAAAGCCCAGCGCGGCGCGGTCGGGGCGACTGCCATTTGTACAGCTGGCTGACTGGAGTGACAACTTGACATACGAGCCATCCTGGCGGCTGCGCCACCCACCCAGCCACCTAGCAACCGCGAACATCCATCAATTCAAGTCCTTCCCGCCTTGCCGGAGAATGTCTCTCATTCGGGTGTAGAGTTTGTCGTCCTCCCGTTCCCACGGTTTGTCCTTGGGAAAAACGGCTTTTCGCAGCGTGTTCAACAGTGGGATGAGTGGCGCGTAGTATGGCGTGAAGTTGTCGGTGATTGTCTTCATAAAAATGGCCTCTTTTGCCACAGTCTCCAATTTCAGTTTCGCCAACTCTTCAGTGTCAGCGTAATTCCACTTGTCAAACTGGGCAACAACCTTGCCCTTGCCAGGGCCGTCGCAGTGGATGCATATCCAGAACAACACCCAGAAGAACGACTCGAGGACGATACCATGAACTTGTCTATGATTCTCGCGCGCCCGGGAATGCGTGCATGGTGTACGTGTACGTTTAAGCTCGTGCCGGGCTTGGTAAATCCTTGCATGGTGCGGGACGGGGCGCGCCGCGTCGGGCCTACGCTCTCTAAAGCGGAGAGCGAAATGGAGCCTGGCAAGTAATTTGCTGTATGTTCTTCCGTGGGCGATTGTCAGCCAGGTGGGGGATTTGGATGAGGGCAATGCGTACGTGTGGGTCCCCATCACCTTTACGTATAGGTCGGTGCCTTGCAATGGCTGCCGTGCGGCACCGATTCAAGCTGAAGCGATTGCCCTGGCTCTCAGAAGCTCAAACATGTCGGAGTGAACAGTACTTCGTAGTTTTCTCCTCTGGAATAGTTGTATCAATAGAACCGAGAGATAGGAAGCTAGGGTTTGGTCAATCCATCTTTGCCGATTCGTTTCCCGGCCTCCTCATCCCGTTGGGAGCCCCACTCTGGATGCTCGTGTCTGGATCCCGTCCTTACGGCGACCGGTAACGTTGCCCATCATAGCTGTGAATTGGTGACGTCGCATGTGGTTACTCAAAGAACGGGACATGGGGGACATGCGGGAGATCAATATTATGACAAGCCATGACTTGAGAGTTCGTGCAGCAAGTTTTAAGGTCTTGCAGAAAGAGCTCCTGTGGAAGAAGTCATCCAACATTCCGTTTCCGACCACTCCAAGCGTGGCGTAGGCAAACGATTCGACATGAGAAATGGAGGGCATATCGAAGAGAGCGTAAGTAGATCTGGCCAAAACTAACGTTAGCATGAAACTGAAATATCTCAGAGTCGCTACATCCAATCTGTTTCGGTTTCTGATTGGACCCGACAAACAAGAGTTCACCATACACTCTGCGCTTGTTGCACATCAATCCCCTGTTCTCAAGGCTTTGATATACGGAAGATTCAAAGAAGCGATGGACTGCTCTGTGGAGTGGGACGAAATTGACGAGAGGACCTTCGTTAGTTTCTGGCAATACGTCTACACTGGAGAATACGACACCCCAGAGCCGCTTCCTACGATCACATCAAATACAGTTGCCAGCAGCAATCACGATCACGTGAAGGCGGATGAGTTTGACGCCCAGCCTGTCGAGAATACATCATCTGAGGAGGTTGAGCCTGTGCCCGCGCCTGCGCCTGAGCCTGAGCCTGAGATCTTACCTATGGAGCCCCCGCCCATGCCTGAGCCTGAGATCATGCTTATGGAAGCTGCTCCTGCTATGGAGGACGACCGGACGCATCCCCAAAAACACAAAAGAAAGAAAAGAGCGAAGCGAGAGATGCTGTGGGATGACTTCCAGGAATCTTGGCGCCTCGACTTGTCTGTGTGCGTGACCGGTGGAACACGAGAGATCGAGAAGAGACCAACAAATCAGGCTGATATCTTCGTCCACCACGCTCGAGTTTACATCCTGGGAGACAGATATGGGATTACCCGGCTGATTAGATTGGATCAAGCACTTCGACTTCTATACAACGCCTCGTACGAAAGGCAAATACCGGATGTTGATCCTCGACGGCCACGAGAGCCACCACTCGACCGAATTCGGGCTCCATTGCCAGCAGAACAACATCATCACGCTCTGCATGCCTCCGCATTCTTCCCACCTGCTCCAGCCACTCGATGTTGGCTGCTTTGGGCCGTTGAAGCAGGCGTACGGTCGCCAGGTTGAGGACTTGATGCGGATGCATATCAACCACGTAAGCAAGCTCGAGTTCCTTTGCGGATTCCATAAGGCCTTCTTCGCCTCGATGACGGAGAAGAATATCCAGGGTGGCTTTGCAGGTGCTGGCCTTATGCCGTACGATCCAGAGAGGGTGATATCCAAGCTGGATGTGAAGCTTCGTACGCCAACCCCCCTGAACTCGCGGGCTACTACACCACAACCTTGGATCTTCCGGACACCGCAGAACCCTCGAGAAGCGACCTCGCAGTCAACGCTAGCGACGGCCCAGGCAGCGTCCTGCAAGCTTCCGGGGCGCCGGCGGTCTCGGCTGTCACCACCACCACCACCACCACAGCCACCATCCATACCTTGTCCTCGCCCCGTCGTCGGCGGCCCAAGCGCATGACAACACCTTCCAGAGTGGCAGCAGCAGCAGCGCCGGAACCGCGTGGAGAGCGGATAAAAACACTGCGGCCGCGGGTCAATGGGAAGGCGGCGACCATATCAGCTTCAACAGATTCAAGACGACACGGGGCGGCCAGACGGCCCAGAGGTGGGCTATGCGTGACTGCAGGGAGCATGTCCTAGTTCAGGGAATTGAATTGGTGGAATAACAGGTTGACAGGTCAGAGGGGAGGAGGGGGCCGCCAATGGTGATGGCGAGGGGGTTGAGCAATCGGCGGGGAGGCGCGGGATTGCCAATCGGGGCTGGGCCATATCAGCGGCGGGCTAAATTTTCTCCCTTGCAGTCCCCGTCAAACTCTTTACTCGCACCCGACTTCTCCCACATCTCCGCCCCTGCGTTTCGCCGGCCGTCACAACCATTGAATCACCTGATCATCCCTACAACAAACATGCGACGGCCAGTGGCGCCGAACTTCTTCCTAGAAGCTAAAGATCCTGAAGGAGGGGAAGGTGTTGCGAAACGGCAAGCCGGCTACGACGGAGCCATCTGCACCCGCGCGATGCACGCCCTGCAGACTACCGCGAGGAGCAGCCGGCCTTTGACGGCAATGCGTACACCTGCAGCTCGACCTACCACGCCGGCACGGGCACGCTCCAGCTGTACGCGCACCATGTCACGCCGCCGACCGCTCCCGGGGGGCGGCCCGAGTACCACACGACTCAGCTTGACAGTTACGCAATGACAGGCAAGCGGGAATCGAAGGAGCAACGGAATTTAGGAATGCACGGGACTCGGCGCAAAGGCACCGCGACAGCTTCATCCAGGCGGCAAACGCAAGAGCACGCCAGTCCGACGTGGAGGCGCTGCCCGAAGCAGAAATCACAGTTGCCGTGGCGGAGCAATACGAGGAGTCCATTGACGAACTCGTTGATTGCGAGGACTATCCCGGATCACAAGCTGTCGGCACCAAGGACTACGCTGCATCCGGGGACGTCGACGGGGAGTCGGCTCTTCCACAGTACCTGTGTGCGGAGGACGAAGAGCCTAGCCAGGAGTCAACATCTCTTGGTGTCGAACCGGCTATAAGCCTCGCCACGAGCTTCACGTCAAGCTTCAGCGCACCAAGCCAGACCAGTTCGAAGCGGACCAGAGCCCCCCACAGTCCCCCGTCGAATTCCCAGCCGCACAAGAAACACGTCTCAACGAGGAGGACACGCCAGAGCGCATCTCGACGAGCGGCGGGGTCCTCCATGCAGGCCTTGACGTCTACAGGATCTGCTGTACCGCCGCCGGCATTGACTGAAGAATACTAGACGTGGAGTGAGACGCAACACTGTTGGTACCATTTAAACGAGAATGGGAGTTGCGTCTGGAACGATGGGAAGTAGTGCTGACGCTATAGACTTTTATTGTCTTGAATAATCTCTTCCTCCGAGTGTTCCTGTCCTCATGAATTTATTGCGTGATGACTGCCGCTTTGCGACCCCGCTCTCACCTTGCCATGAATGCACACTCACCGGGGCGCGCCGAACGAACCATGACACAGTTACGGCATTTTAATCCCGTCAACTTCTTAACCCTCCCTCAAGCCCACTTCCCGAGAACCGTGGCGTCCCCATCCGAAGATTGTTCTGATCTCAGCTGTCTAAGTACCTCTATATTATTTACATTTGTTTGGTTGTGATGACATGCTCTGTGTGCACACAGGCTTATGCATGTGCCTTTCGCATATCGGCATCTAGATGCACAAAGACTCCAGTGTCTGTTCTCAATACCATGCTCCCGTCCTTCCTCTCAAGGTGAATATTGGGATACTTGCAAATAAAGGGAACATCATCCTTGCTACTTGAGCAAGCGGTGCGAGTTGCGAATACAAGATTAACCAAGAAAGATGATGCCCAATGGCCAGATGTGAAAAGCCACAAGCTGGCCGAACTGATGACTGCCAACACGGCTGCGAGCAAAACGAGAAAAATTTGAAGATAGGAAATCCCCGGGACTGCTGCCGTGAGCTGTACCGTAACTAGATTTGGATCCAGACCAAGAATGTAGCCGCGCGACAAGAGTAACCTTGTCAACTTGTCAGCATTCTGGAAGAACCATGTCCAGAGCAAGGGGTCCACCGCGGCGTCGGCTGACGCATAGGGAGCCCGGTCAAAGCCGTCCAAATGCAGAACGGCGCTTGTGTCGACTTGGCCAAATTCCATCGGACCATGCTCCTGAAGATAATCGCCTCCGAAGCAGCTTGTGCCGATGACTTTCCCACCCACTGCATTATTCTGATATGCATTCCTGCACGGATCAAGCGGAACTGGTGGCGTTGAGATCGTCTCCGACTTCAGCAAAGTGATGTTGACGCTGGTGATACGGAACATGCTGGCAAGGGTGTGTTCCGCGAAGTCGTCTAGCGACAAAAGCTCAAAAAAAACTTCCACGATGTGATATGTATCGGCCTGGACCAACCCAACTGCGGCACTTTTGTTGTTCGTTTGGGCAGCCATTAGCGTCTCCGATATCTTGAGAAAGCCCCGTTCGGCGTCCTTGTGGTCCACCGTTGGATCCGGTATCGTCATTCTCCGGAAGAGTTCTTCCATCTCGCCCTGAGGAACACGCTCGTCGCCCCTTGAGAAAATTGAGGCTTTAGCGACAGTGGACAGAAAGGTGTGCCTCCGGTAGCCCTTCGTGACTGTGAACATGTGGAACCGAACATCAGTTCCGGACGAAATCCCTGCGTATACCCAAGAGTCATGTTTCCGGGGAGGAACTCTGCCGACATTGAACACCGACTCAGCCGCCTCGCTCCAATACACCTGGGGCGTCCCAACAGGCTTGTTGATCAAATCCGGAGCCCATTCATTGTCGAAGGTACAATTGTAGTATCTCGTCGAATTGTAGCCTCCAATCGGTTGGCCAATGTCTGCATACCCGCAGGTGAATTGTCGGGTGAGGACGTCCGGCGCGCCGTAATTGTATGCCGAATGAAACGTTGTGTCCGTGCTGACGGACCAGCCTTCATTGTCCAACCAAATCCTTGGGCCCGCGCCTGGTCTTGGAGTTGGCTCAATGTCTGGCGAACCTTGATTAAATAATCCAGTCAAGGTAATATTGGAATCGCGCCGGAACAAGTTGGCACTCAGCTCCTCAGCCAAGTACATATCATCTTTGTTGAGGGTGCTTGGGCTAAGAGTGTAAGACACAATGTATTCTGGGTTGTCGAGGAGGGATGCGGAGATGGATGATGCCGGAACCAGGTGTGTTTGGATGACGTGACCAGGAGCGTCGATTGCCCATAATAGCGTGCCGTATAATTGAGACGCGGCGTATATAACGCTGAATGAAGCGACGAGAAGCGCATCCTTGGATATCCCACGGGACCAAACGAAATACGCTTTCTGAATTGGGGTTTCGGCGAAAACAAGATACGAAGTAAAGCGGTTTTGAGTAGCGGCGAGCAACGAGAAGGCTTTCCAAATCGCCAATACTAGCAGGAGTTCCGCCAATCGGAATATCAGAGACTTAATGACGTTCTCCCCGACGGGAATCTCCGTTCTGATGAAGGTAGAGTTTGAAGGCTGCATTTTGTGTCCGGCTGCGTTGATCTAGGACGGACACAACATGGGGGGGGAAAAGACACCAAATTGGTTAAGAGGAAGGCTGAAAAAGGAATGATGGTATATTGGATAGCAAGTAACCAAGCTGAGTGAACTGTGATGGTATGGTAGTTGTCGGTGCTGCTGAGCAGAGGCAGTGGGTGGGTGGAAGATGGTCGTGTGCGTGAGCTCGATGTTTAATCACAATTGGTCGTAACCTAAGGCTGGATTCTTCATGCACAGAGCCATTTCGCGTGTGGCGCATAGTCAGCCATCATCAGATCATGGCGGTCCTGACCCTGGGAGCGGTTAAAAGTCACGAATGCAATTGGAGGAGAGGGAATAGACCAGGATGACGATAATGGCTAGAACGTTCCCGAAGCGCCACACCTATTAAATATCAAGTTTAGGGCCTGATCTTTTCCGGCAGCCAAGCTGTGAGGCGTCGGATGTAGCATCGGCGTGGTGGGCGGTGTGCTGAGGCTGAGATGAGCCCACGGGCTGCCTGCAATGACACAGAGTGTAGCTTTTGCTCAATGAGGCAAAGGGTAAGACCGTTGGACTGAGCATAGACAGTCTAGTCAGAAAATATAAGTCATGGATAACTTAACGTTGCCTTAATTTGAAACAAAATGCAACCTGGATGGCCTGAGCCCAGCGCCACCCCCACCAGCCTTTCCCGATGTGGTCCAGAGCATTATTGTCTGTCCTCAGCCGCATCTTGGCCTCACGGCCAACGGGCCAAAACCCCGGCACGATCTGCTGTGAAGGAACTGAAGTTTGGTTTCCAGCGTCTCTGAAAGTAAAGCTTTCACTAACCATGCACAGCCCGAAACGGACCGTCGCCGAAGTTAACAGACACGACAAGCGAACACAAAGAACCCCACCTGAACAGAAACTACATTACGTCAATGGCGAAAACGAAGCAATTAATATAAAGCACTCGTCTCTCCCAGGCCCTTCGTTTAAGCAGAGATGGTAAGAATATATCAAGCTCCTCACAAATCGCTGAAAATAAACCGAAAGAATGTTAATTGACCATTGCCATCGATCCATCCTTGTCCTGAGCCTTGACGTCCGCCCCTATTTGTCGGTGGCAATTGGGTCACAAGAAATGGGAAGAACGTTCTCTGGCTTCCCACCGACTATCGGGAACTGGGCCTGGACATTCCAGGACGTCAAGATCAACAACTGCAGCGTCGGCATCGACATGTCCAACGGCGCCACAGAGAGCCAGACCGTGGGTTCTGTCCTGGTGGTCGACAGCTCGTTCACCAACACGCCGATCGGCATCAAGACCGCTTACGACCCCGCGTCGCCCCAGACCAACGGCACCCTCATCATGGACAACGTCGATATGACAGGTACGTCGCAAGCCGTGTTCAATAACGCTACCGGTTCTGTGATTGTCCCGGGCAACCAGAAGGTCAGCTTCTTCGCCCAGGGCCGCACTTACGGGGGTGCCGGGGGCGTATCCGGGAAAGCGGTCCAGGCTCCTCAGCAAGCCGTCCAGAAGCCAGCTGTGCTGCTCGACTCGACCACCGGCAAGGTCTTCACGCGCAGCAAGCCGCAGTACGAGAACGTGCCGGCCAGCAGCTTTGTCAGAGTCAAGGCCAACGGCGCCAAGGGCGACGGCAAGACGGACGACACGGTCGCGATCCAAGCCATCTTCGACAAGGCCACGCCCGACCAGATCGTCTACTTCGACCACGGCGCCTACATCATCACCAAGACGGTCAAGGTGCCCAAGAACATCCGTATCACGGGCGAGATGTGGCCCCTCATCCTCGCCGGCGGCGACACCATCTTCAAGGACCAGGCCAACCCGCAGCCCGTCTTCCAAGTCGGCCAGCCCGGCGAGAAGGGCGCGTCGAGATGTCGGACCTCATCTTCGGCACCGCCGGCCCCCAACCCGGCGCCATCATGATGGAATGGAACATCCGGGGCACCACCGCGGGCGCCGCCGGCCTCTGGGACGTGCACACCCGCATCGGCGGCTACGCCGGGACGCAGCTCGAGCTCGAGCAGTGCGCCAAGAACCCCAACGCCACCAACCCCATCAACCCGTCCTGCTTCGGCTCCTTCCTGATGCTGCACATCCCCGCGGGCGGCTCCGCCTACCTCGAGAACACGTGGTACTGGGTCGCGGACCACTCGCTCGAGCCCTCGGCCCGCGACGGCCAGATCGACGTCTTCAACGGGCGCGGCGTGCTCATCGAGGGCGAGGGCCCCGTCTGGGGCTGGGCCACCGCCTCGGAGCACTCGGTCCTCTACAACTACCAGTTCCACAACGCCTCCAACATCTACCTCGCCCTCATCCAGACCGAGACCCCCTACTTCCAAGGCAACCCGGACGCCACGCAACCCTTCACCGTCAACCCCACCTACGCGGACCCAGATTTCGCCAAATCCTGCGCGGCCGACACCACGGGTACGTGCAAGCGCGCGTGGGGCGTACGCGCCGTCAACAGCAGGGACGTCTTCATCTACGGCGCGGGGCTGTACTCCTTCTTTGACAACTACGCGCAGGACTGCCTCAAGACGCAGAGCTGCCAGGCGAATGTCGTGTCGCTGGAGGGACGGAGCGAGGTGCATTTTTATGGTTTGAGTACCAAGGCCAGCGTCAACATGTTGACGGTCGAGGGGGAGGGGGTCGCGCTGGATAGGGACAACAGGAATAACTTTTGCGCGACGCTGGCATTCTTCCAGTCGCCGCTGTCGTCGGCTTAGGGGGTCGGTGGCGGCGGCGGGGATGGGGGTGGGGGTGGGGGTGGGGGCGCGGGCACGGGGTGTGTTGCTGGCGGTGGTGGTTGGGGTGGTGGTGGGTGGGGAGGGAGGGGGAGTGAGTGATTTGGGGGAGGGATACACACTGGGAGGATATATGAGTGATGAGTGATGAGTGGAGTATGAGGGTGATGGTGGTTTGGGCATGGGGCTTTGGCTTTTGGTTAGTACTGGGTGGTTGCTTGCTTTTATACCCTTCTGATACACCCGCCTGAAAGGCATTTCTGCGCGCAAGTTTGGTTGAGAGTCGGCTTGGTGGGGATGCCGGATTAGAACCGGGGCATCGGTACATGCATATCGGGACAAATGAGACTCTCGGCAACGTTGTGTGTACCCCTGATGTTGCCATGTGTGATCGTTGCGCTCAGGGAGTCGGGCAGTCGGCCGTATCCTCCGTTGTTACTCGACAATCCCCTCGTTCCCATGTTAATCACCTTGTTCCTACCTTCTCATACAGATGAATCTCTTCTCTTCTCTTGACTCTCTAAAATTTCCCAGCCACCGGGTTGCACGCCATCTTAAGCACGCGGGTGAATTCAAGCCTGTCCTTGGAGCAACTCCCCTTCGGCACAGCTGCCTTCAAAATCTTACGCCATGGGTCGTCGACAAGAGAAATCGTGCTGAACACGGCATACTCGGCATAATCAGGCAAAAACCCGCTCCGATCCCAGTCAATCAGGCCCGTGATGACATACCTGCCGGACGCACCATCTCTAGCCACCATGATGTTGTTCCACGTCAGATCAGCGTGTGTAAGAACAAAAGATCGGGGCGAACCGGAGCCAATGCTCAAAGATAGAGCAGGCCAGATCGCGATGATACGAGTCAGCCGCTGACCTATCTAAGAGCTCAAAATGACGTTTCCTCTTCCTCTGCCGCATTATTCACTTTGGATTTTCTGGATTTAATGATTTCAATAAATTAGCAGCTATCAACTGGTTTTATTATTGATGCACAGAACATAGGTCTACCCATCCAACACTATCTGTTCCGCGACGGCGACAAAGCGCCCAGGCGCTCCTATGCCCAGATTTGACCTTTCCGATCCTCATACTGAGAGAGGCAGGAGTTATCGGACCACTGCTGCGTTTCAACCCCGGGGCTGGAGGAGGCGCTGTGTGGACTCTGGGACCGATAGTGCGGGTGTGCGGCAGGCTTTGGCTGTCACGGCACGGCACAACTCGCAGGGTCGAGCCCAGGCAAAATGCTGTATTGACGAGGAAACACTCTACTATGGGGGGGAAGAAGAGAGAGGAGGAGAGACAGAGGGATTCCCATGAACTTAAGGGGAGGCGAACTCGCCGAGATCAACAGGTCCTGCAGGCCAGTATCTTCCTGTTCGACGTGCGGCTCAACTGGTGGGTAGGCCGGTGTTTTGCGGGCGACGTCGCAACTCACTCGGTCTGTTGCCGGGGTCTTGCTCCGAACCGTGGGTGTCTCGCCGCCCCGATGACGACGGAGACCTTCTCTGCAATTGACAACAGGAGAAGGAAGCTTAATTATAATGTAACTGTCTCAGGAGTATATTGCAACTATCTGATGACGACTCTACGAGTATAACTAAGCTTAAAGGAAAAGGAAAGAAGAGAAAGTGGCCAACGCGTCGCGTTGGTTTCTGTCTAAACAGGTGGAGATGATGAATGAAATGGGGTACTCCGTTAGTGTGATGGAGTCGTTGGCAAGGGGGTGTCAGGGGTTCCCGTCAGGGGTTGGGGTTGGCCGAGGGTCGCCGAGGCCTCTGCAGGGCTCAGCCCCCGTCGTATTGCCGAAATAGTCTAGCCTTCTGCTTAAAGCATCTGCTCGTACGTTTTCTGTGCTTTTAATATGTCGAATAGCGAAGTTAAATAGTGATTCTCCGTACTATCGTGCTTATTATAGCTTAGGGTGGAAGTCAGGAGACCAATCACACCTTGGGGCTTCGCCACACCGCAAGCCCGGGTCGCATAACCCTGTCATGGAGTAGCTGAGCGCCGAGGGCGGCGGCTTCATAGGCAACCAGTCCAGAAGACCCCAGGTCACCGGCCCACGTAGCGTTATGAGCATGGGGTAGTCGGCTGCGTGCTTGCGGCCGCACACGGCTTGGGCGGAGCGGTCGTTGTCGCCCAGGTTGATAATGTCGTTGAGAGTGTCGACCAGGATGATGGCGCCCCAGATGGCGCCAGCGGCCTTGACGGGGACGCTGGGCTGAATGGCGATGATGCCGGCGGCGAGCAGGGACGCGAGGTTCTTGCGGATCCACGAGACGGTGATGCCTGCCCCGTAGAGCTTGGTGAGGGTCGTCACGAGCGAGCCGAGCTGGCCGGTGGCGTCGCTAAAGGTCGACATGCACTTGAACAGGTTGCTCTCGAGACCAGGGTACTGGCACGTATATTCGAAATGGCCGTGGCCGCTGCGGCTGCCTTGGAGCGCGCATTGCGACGGCCCGAAGAACAGGTCGGGGATGGGCGCGAAGAGCGGGTCGGCGAGCCAAGGGCGACCGTCGCACTGGTTCGTCACGTCGGTCGTGACCGAGAAGCTGACCTGGTCGATACGCTTGGCGAGCGCGCTATACCGCCGTCGAGAGAGCCGGGAGAAGCGGCGGCGGACGGGCTCGGGGGTGGCGGTGGAGTCCGCCACCTCCTCCAGGGCGGCGAGCTGGTCTAGCAAGTTCTCAATGGTGAAATCGGCACCGACCGAGCATGCGCCATCGCCAAAGTGGATGCCCGACCCGTCGACTGTAATGTAGTTTCCCTCCTCGTCCGAGACGGTGAGCTGGGCGGGCGCCGAGAAGTCGAACAGGTACTTCTTGCCATCATCCGGGCTCGGGAAGCTGAAGTAGGTCGGGTGCTCGTTCTTGTCGAGGTATAGCGACCCGCCAAGGGAGCTGTCGACGCCGCTCAGGTCGTAGTGGAACAGGGTGCTCGTTGCGGTCGGGACGGCGTAGCAAGCCGTAGGGCTCGTGCTGGCTGACGAGGCGATACCGGTCAAGGATACTGTCGAAGCAGGCAATGTCTCGGAGCCGACGGTATTGCTGATGGTAGAGCTGACAGAGCTGCTGGTGCTGGTAGAGACGGAACCAGCAACACCGCCACTGCTGGATGAGCTAATCGGAAGGGGTTTGCATTTAAGAGCTGTGGTGACCGAAGCTGCGGCAAGGAGCGAGATGAGGAAAGCAGGCGTTGACCAGGCCATGATTTGGCTTGCAGCGACGCTTGGAACGCGAGAAGGGAGTAGGAAAGTGGACGAGCTGGCGCAGCGTCACGGAATCAAGGAGTATTATAACCTTATAAGAAACACAGAGGAGTGACTGGAAGCTGAATGCCATAACCAGCTCAAGGAAAGCAGTTCAAAAGAATTAGAGGTTGACTGGCGAACTCGGAAAATAAATACTACTTGTGACAGGAACAACTGACCCATTCGGGTTCTTGGATCAGCTGACGTCCTCTAACCCAGGTTTGCCTCGTTCGTCTAATCTCTGCAGTTTCCGCTAGAAGCTCGGAGAGCCACCCCCTTTTTGTCACGCCCAATTTGGCCATCGCGTTGGAACTTCAACATTAGGTACGTACGGAGTATTCCGTAGTCGGCATATCCCTGATTAAACCCAGATGACTCTGCTTCGCTATTCACTACTAATCTTAGCGATTTATTAGGGTTCGCAATCAAGCTAACGATGGAGCTTGCGGCCCCCATACCTAAACTGACTACCTAATCACAACCGACCGTAAAACAAAAATCAAGATGGCCGCTGTCCGCGAACACGATCAGCTTTCTGTAGGTTGTTTCGCAAGCTGGGAGTCTTAAGCTTACACGTGGTTCTTAAACGACTGTAAATCCATGGCCATCTATGGGAAGCCTGGGGACACACGCTAAGCGCTGAAGGGCATTTATAGACGATGGTTGAGGTTGTCCGGCCGCGAAGACAGGCCGCGCCTAAACACACAGAACCATCGCCGGGCCCGACAAAGGGCTCTAGACTCGGCTGCCCAGGACCAGCCATCCCGGGTTGGCAGAATAAACCCCGTGGCCCGTGGAGCCCACGAGAGCCAAGTCTCGCGCCCCAGTGTCTTGACGCAGTGGGGGACGGGATCAGGAGGCCCCTAAGGTACCGTATTAGTTGAAGTAGGTATATCTGGCGCAGGGCTAAAGCCTGTGTTGTTTGTGGCTCCTCGCAGGCACCTCCCCGCCACCCGAGCATCCAACCCACCTCGAGCCCACCTATTCTCCACTTTCGCACAGAAAATCCAGCATTCTGGCCCGTCGTTTTCAGTCGCCAGCGTTTGGGTCAGAGCGCGCCCAGGCCCAGGTTCCCACAACTCGCCATCCCCAGTTAGATCAATAAGCTTTGTGGCCCCGAGAGCCCAAGTCTTCGCGCCCTACGGGTCTCGACTCGCGGTAGACGGTCACGTTTATCGGTAGTCAAAATGTCAGAGCACGCCAAGAGGCCGTCGCAGTCCGTCGCTAGTAACGTATCCAGGTTTAGTCGTATTGGTTCTCACAAACATAAATCCTTTAATTGGTTTTCATCAAACCAAATCATCTCGGCTTAGCTCCAGCTCGGCAGTCGCCAAGGTCTCGTCGTCTAGATCGAGGATATTTGGCTATTTCTTCGTTAACCCGCTGTAGTTCGTGTCCTGCGCGTCTCCCAGCGCTACCTTGCTTAGTCCTCCGGCGGACGGCGTAGTTCCCTTGCCATAGCCGCCCCTTTTAGTGTTCGTCTTTTCAGCTAAGAGTAGGACGGTGCCATATCGCGTGTCCGCCAAGTGAAGTCCCTCGTAGTAACTCCTTATTCCGACACCGGCCGGATGCCTGCTCGTAGGCCGGACTGGAGCATGTCGGCGCTAACGCAGGAGCCTCGATGGTGCCTCGTCCGAAGTGGCGTCCGGATATGCATCGCCGTCTCCACGAGCTAGCTCAAGCCCCTCGTCAATAGTGTTCTGACCCACGGCGACGCGCACAAAGGTATCATGAAAATTGGTCGTCCTCCTAGCTTGGCATCACCCAGGGATTCCCCTTCGTCCGGCTTGCTTGTGCTCCGAGAAGACGATCCGGAGGAGGCCGTGCTGTTGTTACTCAATCCTATCAGTCGCAACCGGACATTAACCCTCGCCTTCTTAAGCTGTTAGGACTTCCAAAGTTCGCCCACCGCGCCTGCATCTGCCTTTGGTGCTGGACGGTTTAGCGTTGTCGGTCCGTCGCAGTAACTAGTTGATAGGCTGCATGGGTTTCGTCCGACCTAAAGGCGCCTGGCCACTCCCCGCGCCGAACCCGAAATGAATCGTCACAGCGGGGCTGTTGTGCAATTGCGAGCTGTGATGCTGTTCTTCGTCGTTCCCTCGCCGACCGCTCTGGCGCTGAAAGTGGCGGCGTTCACAGTCCGGAATACTTGGTAAATCAATAGTACTCCGTACTAGCAGTCAACCGAGCACACCGCCACCGAGGCCGCTAGTATACAGCAATGTGAGCAAAGCCGAGCTGGCGTGATGGGTTCGCCCTTTTGTTGGCTCGAAGGTATTACCAATACCACGCTATGGCCGACCCTCTCGATGCCATGTTTATCACATGCCCGGGTCCTGTAAGACAGAAAAGGAGTGAGGCAGGCTGAAATGGCTGCTGCCGAGCTGGGGGCTGAGCCTGGGTGGTTGTTTTGATGAAAACCAATCAAAGGGTTTACGTTTGTCAGACCCAAAAGGATCAACCTTGTATATGTCACTAGTGATGGAACGCGAAGGCTCTTGGCGTTCTCTGGACCCCTGGTTCCGTTCACCGCCGTGTCTGGACCGTGGGGCATGAAACTTGGCTCTCTTGGCTCCACAACGTTTATTCTCAACCCGGGATGGCGGGTTATGGGCAGCTAAGTCTAGAACTCACTGACGTTGTTTGTCATGGAGCTGAGACCTGAGCTGGATGGCAAGAAAGGAGGATTCTCTCAGGTATTATTTCATATTCTCTTCCAACCACTTCCAACGCCGTGAGCCTTTCACTCAGTCATTCGTTTTCATCGCATTCCGCTCATAACGTCTACTCTTTTGCCGCGGTCTCACTGTCGCTCTTTGCTTCGTTTTTTTCTTCTCTCCAGAATCCGACTTGGCCCCTGATTTGAAAACGCCAGAATGAAGTCGCAGCTCCTCAGGCTGTGTGGCCTTGTAACCTTGGCCGCGGTCGGCGTGGCGGCAGACGCTGGCTGTGTCGACTGTGAAACGCCGATCCTCGCCAACGCGGACTGGGCAAACGGCGTGCTCGCCAGCGGAGACTACTACAATCCCTCCAAGACCGGAAACTGGCTGCTTGCACACAGCGTCCTCGGGGAGGGCCAGCTTGAGCTTCGAAACGACCCGACCCTTGGAAACTACGTCTACAACTTCTGCCCCAAGGACCACAACGGAGTCTGCAGCGTCACTATGGCCCAGCTCATCACCGTCCAAGCTGGCGTCACCTACAACTTGTCTGTCCAGTACTCCTTCAATAGCCCCCGCAACCTCAGTGGTTTGAACGTGGAAGTGAGGCCCTATCCGGATCCGGACCCGTATAGGGCCGCGCTGTTCATCCACCCGGTTTTTGGCTCTGGCAACACTGATTGGGCGACGTTTATCGCTGGGACTTGGACACCCACGGAATCAGCCGATGGCATACTCTTGTTCTCCTTGTACGTCCTTCTCTCGGAGGGGGGGCCTTCGTGCCCCACTGCTTCGCAGTCCCTGTCTGACCCGATGGTGATGCAGGGCAAGCTATCCCGACTCCACCATCCTGATCAAGTCTGTCAACGTGTCGGCGGTGGAATGCCGCAACCCCGAGTCGACTAAGATATGCTCCGTCAAGCCGGAGCTGCCGACCACCACCACCGCCACCGACGCCAGCACCACGATATCCGACGCCGCCACCTCCACAACCACCGACGATGCCGCTACCACTACCACTGACGATGCCACCGAGACCACCGAGACCACCGCTACCGATTCCACCACGGCGACCATCACCGACAACGCTTCGGCCACCGCCACTGAGACCGCCACTGAGACCGAGAGTGAGTGCACCGATGATGCCACCGAGACGGCCACTGCAACCGAGTCGGCCACGGAGACTGCCACCGCCACCGAGTCTGCCACCGAGACCGCGACTGAGACCACCACCGCCACCGACGCCAGCACCACGATATCCGACGCCGCCACCTCCACAACCACCGACGATGCCGCTACCACTACCACTGACGATGCCACCGAGACCACCGAGACCACCGCTACCGATTCCACCACGGCGACCATCACCGACAACGCTTCGGCCACCGCCACTGAGACCGCCACTGAAACGGAGAGCGAGTGCACCGATGATGCCACCGAGACCACCTCGGCCACCGCCACTGACTCCGCTTCGGCCACCATCACCGACGGCGCGTCGGCCACTGCCACCGAGACTGCCACCGAGACCGAGAGCGAGCGCACCGATGATGCCACCGAGACGGCCACTGCCACCGAGTCGGCCACGGAGACCGCCTCGGCCACGGCCACCGAGACCACCAACTCGTTCCCGGATGCCACGGCCACCGAGTCGGCCGAGCCCACCGACTTCACCACGTCGACCATCTACACGACCGTGACCTCGACCATCACGTCCTGCGCGCCCACGGTGACCAAGTGCCCTGCCCGCACCGTCACCTCGGTCATCGCCATCGGCACGACCGTCTGCCCCGTCACCCAGGCCAAGCCCGCCACGACCACCACCGCGTCGGCCACCCTCCCCGAGGGCTGGACCACCTCCACCATCTACTCCACCCACTGGTACACCATCGCCTCGTGCCCGCCGTCCGTCACCACCAACTGCCCGGCCCGCGAGACCACCAGCCTCGTCGCCATTGGCACCACCGTCTGCCCCGTCGCCAGCACCCTGCGCACCTCCACCACCGTGCTCCCCACGGGCGGCAGCGGCGGCGAGGGCCCCGCGTCGACCGCCAAGGGCAGCTACATCCCCTCAGTCGTGCCCAGCTCGATCGGCGGCGGTGCTAAGCCCAGTGGTTCGGTCACGGTCCCGCCTGTTGAGGTGGTCACCACCAAGCCGACCGGCTCTGCGCCTGCGTCCACGACCAAGCCGGTTGTTGTCAGTGGTGCTGAGAAGGTTGTGGGCAGCGGGTTGTTGATGGTGCTTGCTGCGGCGGCGGCGATGCTGTTGTAAGGGGGTCGATGTGGACCTGGTAATAGGGTGAGGGTTTGCTTCGTGTCTTCAAGGGGAGGGGGGTAATTTTAATGTGTGTTTTGGGGATTATAGATGGTGTAATGCAGGGGGTCGTTCCCGAAAAAGACTAGATGTAATTCTTCAAGAAGAGGGCGGTGCGTGATACTGAGACGGCTCTTGACGTACCGTGCCAAGTCTTCTCCGTGTCCTGATTCCTTCTCGAGGGTGAGCAAGATTCCCCGGCGAATATCAATGTACGGGTATAGCCGACTCGAGAAACAGACTTGAAACCGAATGCCTAAATCGGTGGAATTCTCTGCCAATTGCTCGAAGAAGTTGTCCGAGTCCTACTGGAGAACGGCGCGGATTCGAATGCGCAACCAGATCCCTGGAGAGCGCATCGGCCAGGAGGAAACCTCCACGCCAAAGGAAGCTGGTCATGGGATACCGACGAGCGGGCTATGCGTGATGGCCATAGGTTTCAGGCGACTCCCAAGAACCGCAACAAGCCGTGCGGCTCCGGCCTCTCCAACGGAAATTCCACCTGTCTTCCGACCGCCCTGTCCGAGGCGAGCAGCAAGGGCTTTCTCCAGGTGGTGAGGACACTCGTCTCCCACGGCGCGGCCATCATGTCAGACCCGCCGGACACCGGCGGGAGGGCGAAAATACCAAACGCGATCCTCAAGACCTGCGAGGGCCTCTGGAGCCTTGCAAAGCATGGCGTTCTCGATTTTCTCCTCACGACAACTTCTCTTACTCGGCCGGACTTGGATCAGGGTGTGCGCGAAGCCATGCGAGAGGTCGCCCTGGCGCATAACGTGGACGTGTTCGAGCTCATCTCGGAGTACGCGGTGCCCGACCCCGACATGCTGACCTTGGCGTGTGCGTGTGGCTCGGTCTCGTCTGCGTCCCGCTGCCTGGACCAAGGAGTCAATGTCCTGGAAAAGGACCGCTCCGGCACTCCGCCCCTGCACTCTGCCGCCTACCACACCCATCCGGAGCTCGTCCGGCTGGTTCTGGCCCGCGGGGCCGACGTCAACCAGCTCGACGAGCACGGCCAAACACCGCTCCAGCACGCTCTTAAGGGGTTCCGCGAGTTTCTACGGGACCGGCATCAGTGCACCAAACCCCAGCGAGGCACGATCATCACCCAATTCGAGGATATTGTCTGGTGCCTCCTGGACAGGGGCGCCCAAGCCGAGCGGGGGAAACCCGGCAACGCACCAGCGCTTCAGATCGCCTGCGAGATCGGCTATTTGCCCGTTGTGCGTTTGTTGCTGGATCGAGGGGTGCCAGCCGACTCCCGCGTCGAGGGATCCGATCGTGTCTTGTTTGTCGCCCTGGACCGCGACGTCGTCGGCCTCGTTGCGTTGCTACTGGGACGAGGTGAGGACCCCAACTTAGGGCGGCGTCTCAAGCGCAGCCGCCGCCGAATCGCGCATCCGGGCGATCGAGAAGACCTATCAGACTTCTCCCCTGACTCGTGGGGAGCCATCCCGGAAGCGGCTTTCCCGGAACGGGCTTCCTCCGAAGAGGCTGTCTCGAACGGGGACTGGATGTTCCAATCACCCATCGAGGCAGCCTTGGGGAGATCGGGTCCCAGGCTGATGCGGGCCTTTCTCCAGTCTGCTCGCGGACTCGAGACCATACCTGGCGCCGTTGTGATCACGGCCGCCAGGAACCTGCGATCTGATAGCATGATGCGACCCAAGAAGGAGGCCGGTTTCGCGCGGGATACGGAACTCAGGGGTCGGCTGTTCTCGCCCCCGTCCGATCTCCAACTAATTCTCGAGAATGACGGCCCCGTCGTCGTGCCCGAGGGAGTGTTGGGCTTGCTCGCAGGTTGCGACGTCGACGAGGCGGAACATCTCTGGAAGCTCGTCCTCCAACGCGGCGGCTTTCCCTCGCAAACCATGGCCGAATTTCTGAAAGAACAAAGAGCCAAGGCCGACATCAAGAGGGCCTCAGAGTTCCAAGACGGTGATCCGGGGGAACTGATAATACACCGCATGTGGCCAGAAATTTGGCCCGGGCCGCCGGGCACTTATTATGGAAGAAGAGGAGAAAGGGACAGAAAAGTTGCGAGACAGAGGGCTCCTTTTGTTTGGTCAGACGAGGAAGCCTGGGAGGCAGCATGGCCGGAGGAGGAGTGGTAGGAGCACTGGGGGAGACTCGGGGGTCGTCGAGGAGGCCAGGCTCACGGCCGGACCGAGATGGATCGGGAAACGCCGTGGGAATTGGATGGGAACAGGATCGAGCAGACACCAAAGTCAGATAATTGCCTACCATTGTTCGGGAAACCGCTTTGACATCATTTGACACGCATCGCAACCCAGGCCCCAGGACCCTGCCCGGTCAAGGATTGTACGGCCCCCCTCACCCCAGAGAGGAAAGTGTCCTGTCCAAGGCAGATTCTGAAGACGTTGAACAACATGATCACTGTCTACAACATCCGGCCCGCGAGCAGAGCTTTCCGAACCACTGCAGCATCCCATGATCCATCCGTCGGAACAAGAGCTTTTGCTACTGTAGTTCCCGCACTGGTTTTCTTCGTTTTCAGCCTCTTGAAGGTAGAGATGTCTGACTGTCTATTGACCTGGACCTGCAAGTTGTACTTGAGTGGTTTGGTGGACGTTTTCTGGCACGAGAGTTAGCACGCTCGCAACGCCCAGTGCGCCCCGAACCGGTGGCAGAGGAACACCCACCAGCGTCGGTCCTGCGGCTTGGCTCGAGTCTGCCCATGGAGGAACTCATGCGGGCATTCGTTGTCGTCCGTGACCGGCGTGGGGTGGATGTAAACGTGGCTCTCGTTGGCGCCCAGCACGAAACGCAAGAGGTTGAGGATGTGAAAGGATTCGATTTGGTACTTCCCCAAAATGTGCCCTTCAACATCGAAGAGGGTGGTCGCGATATTGTACATTGCTGTCCCATGGCAGGTTGCTTCCATGTCACCGAACGGCCCAGTCCATCCGGGGAACAAGAACGCGACTGTCTCTCTGTTCGAAGGTAGGTCGGGGCACGCAATCCAGTCTGGGCGAGCTGCAACGATGTTTGGCGAGTAGTGGATGATGGGGACCCCGACGGAGAGGAGGTCTGGTGAGGTCCGGCCTGGGTGCGATATGACATTGAGGTCCGCTCTCTGGCTGTACATCCACCGTTTGCGGTTGCCTTGGGGGGTCGCTTCTGAAGGAGCATGATCGTCGCCGCCGAAATAGAGTTCTTCCCCGAGGGGGTCGGTCGCGTCGTTGCTTCTGATCGGAGGCCGAGCCTCGACGCTCATCCAGGCCACCTTCTGGCGCGGCATCTTGAGTTCCGTTTGGTGTTTCGCAGTGGGAATGCTCTGAACAGAGGGAGAAATTGCTTGGTAAAGAGGTGGAGAAGGAAATGCGGGTGTTTGCTGCGTGAGACCCGGCTTGGAAGAGGTTGGGGTTCTGGGGAAGAAAAGGAATCGTGGATTTGGGCAGAGGGTGCGTTCCTTTATAGCCAGAGGGCCGCCTGCCCGTCTGAACCGAGGCGGCTCGGGTTGGCAAGAGGATTTTGGTCTGCGAGTGGCCCTGGAGTTCCACCTTTTGCAACTGTTCTTGTCCGCACTCCTTTTTGTGTGTAAGTTGAGTGTGACGAAGGGAACACTCTGCAATTTCGACCTCGTTGATCCGCTTGCAAGCCTCCTTCCTGTCTCGAGAAATAGAAAAACAGGGCGTTCTTTGTAGGGGGGTCCTTCCACACGGTCCTTCGGTGCGGGTACTTTCGCGAACAAAGAAACAAGAAAAAGGGTGGGTGTGTTCGGAGTGGGGGTCGCAAGAGGGAAAAGAGGTATGAGAAACCATCAACCCTCCTCTCTTCAACCTTTCCCTTTTTCCACACTTTCTCACTCTCTCCCCTCTGTTCAGGGCATACAGACCTCGAGTTTCCACTTCCCTTTCGAATTTGCTCTCCAGCTCCGCGCGCAAATTCGGAACCATGGCGTCTTCTCCCGCTTCCCGCGATGAGGGCTGGGACCGAGCCTTGCTGCCAGTGATGACGGATCGACCAGTCGACTTGACGGTGGCTCCCAACTCTCAAAATGCTGCACCCCGGCAGTATGTTTGGGTGGCTCGATCCCGTTCCAACGATCCTCAGATGCCATTCGACACGTCACTGTGTGATGAGGTCGAGCCTCTCTCGCCTGGGCACGAGTTTATCTTGGTGAACGGTTTCGTGAGAATCCGGCCTTTGCGGCGACCCAATCGACTTCCCGTTCCCTACGTGCGGTGGGAGCTCTCAGACGACCCCGACGCTCACATCACTGTTTGGCGGTTCCTCGGACTGCCCGGGGACGTCATGACGAAATACTTCGGGCGCACCATCGATCGTACCATGGAAGCTCTCCAACCCGTGTTCACGGAGGCCCACAACGGTGAGCCGTTCGGGCGCTGGCTGTTCCATGTCGCGCGCCGGAAGAACCAGGCTTTGGGCCTTTTCGTGCAAGCTTTCGGAGAAAGGTAAGCGAACATGCGTGTCCGCCGCCCTCTGTCCAGATCACCCCGCTGATTCGTGTCCCAGGAACCAAGCTCCATGTGGCGAGTGCGAGTTTTCGTATCGCCGGTCTACCTCCGAGTTGATGGTGGATCCCAACGACCCCGACAGCGTCCAGGTCGTCCATGTCACTTGGCCATTCGCCGACTGCGTCTCCCTGCCTGACATTTTGGACGGTCGGTGCGGCAACTCCATCTGGACAGAGAAGAAAGGGCTGAATTCCTGGGATCGGATCCCAGAAGGAGATCTCACTCACCCGGGCTTCCCACTGAAAGCTCGAGGCTTGTTTCCAGTTGCCGAAAAGCGGCCTTTGCAGATGGCGAAATGGAGGGTTGGGCCCGTGATGGATGTGGACTGGGATGGTGCTATCGCTGGACAGATGGAGCGGCACCGCCGTTATGCGCAGGAGGCTGAGAAGGCGGAGAGGAAGCGTCGTCGCGCGCGTGACAAGCGTTTGGCGAAGAAAGGCCCCGGTGGTGCCAAATAGGGGCGGCTCTCGGCAGTCAGAGGGTCTGTGTTTCGTATTGCGGTAGCAGTGAATTGAACGCGTTGATCTTAATCCCCATGGTCGATGTCAGTCTGTCCAGAGGTAGGGTCCCGCTGGAACCTTGAAAGGAAAAAGAAAAATCCTGAAAAACGATAGTGATGTGTCGGGGGGGTAGCCTCGTATGCTGGCCTGGTACTGTGTCAAGATATTTCAAGGATAAGGGGTCCGGTGAGGGAAACAGTCTGGTAAAACAATGCAAAAGCAGGTACTGGGAAAAACGGAGAAGGTTAAGGAAAATGTCAGGGGTCTCTCCATCCCTTTGGGGGACCTCTTGGGAGTTCAATGACGAAGTCAGTCTTCCACTTCCCCTTTGAACGGAATTCCCCGGCATCCTCGCCGTCCGCTCGGCCCGTCACCTCCTGCGGCAGCTCTCTTTCCTCCAGGTATCGTTTCCGGCTCCGTGTGATCATGCGGTGTTGTTGGCCGGCTTCCCCTCCCGGGCTTCCGTTTTCTGGTTCCGGGCTTCGCTCTTCCCCTTCGCCTTCCGCAACATCCTTGGTTTCTTCCTGCAAGGGCCGGAAAGGAATGCCGTCGTCCTCCAGCCAAACCTCATCAAGCTTGAAGAATTTCTTGATCCGAACAGGGGGGTACGGGGTAAGGATCGGGTCCCCGTCAAGTGTTTCAAGGAAATACGTGCCTCGGTCCTTGATGTGGCGGACGTGATACAGCCCGTCCCAGCGGAACTCGAGTTTGCGGACTGAGCTCAGGTCGAGAGTCCTGACTTTGTTGTAGGTCAGAACCAAGTCTCCAACTGCGATCAGGGCGTTGTCAGGGCGAAAACGGCGTTTGTTGTTGTCGTTCCTCCTGGCGGCTGACTTTTCCCGGGCAGCGGCAACCTTCTCCGCCGTTTCCTGGAAATCATGCTGAGCCTCCCATAGCACCTGCGTCCGCAGTAGAAGGAGCTTTTGTTTGGCTGCCAGTTTCCCTTCGTCCGTCTTTTCAGAGAGGACTGAATCCTAGGCCACTGTTCGCCACAAAGGAATGTCGTTTTCGATAGGGCTGACAGGGTCGTAGTTGTGCACCATTGAGAACGGGGATCGGCCTTGCAGCGGTCCCCTCGGTGTTGTCCGGTCCGCGTGTAGGACGTAGGGGAGCAGATTGCGCCAGTTCTCCTTTTCCCTTTGTCATCTTGGCCAGGGACGCCGCAATCGGGATGTGACCAATCTTCCACTTTCCCTACTTCAAGAAGATGGCCTATGTGATTGGCGCTTTCATCATTGCCTGAGTCATTACTGTTAACGTTACCTTTTTATTCATTTTCATTTGCGTGCCGGTAGAACAGCTCTGGTACCCAGACCTGCCAGGGCATTGCATTGATCAAGTCGGCACTTGGATTGCCAACGCTGCCTGCACGATCCTGTCGGACATCGCCATCTTGATTCTACCTATCCCTCAGGTTTGGCAACTGCATCTGCAGAGGTCGGAGAAGCTCGGTGCTATATTTGCCTTTTGTCTGGGATTTTTGTAGGTAGTTTTTGCCCCTCTTCCTTCTCTCCTCCTCCCTCTCCTGACCTATTTCGAGTTATTATCGTTGTTCGTTTACCAACAATACCCCAGCGTCGTCTTCGCCTCGGCCTACCGCTTCAGCGTCCTCTTCTCCTATAACAACAACGACCCAACCTATACACTCGCCCTGACGGTCGGCTGGACCGCCATCGAGATGTCAGCCGGGATTGTCTCGGCCTGCCTCCCCATCCTTGGACCCGTCATGGCGTTCTGCGCCGGCAAGCTCGGCATCAAGCGCTCCGTGCTCAGGATCCACGGGGGAGGCACGACCAAGACTTTATCTTCGAAGAACTTTGCCCAGTCAGCCACGGGCTCAATGAAGGACCGCACCGAGATTGAACTGCAGAAGGTGATGAAGGGTAGTGCGGGGAGGGTGTTTTACCTCCTGCCGGACGACCAGATGATGGACAAAAGCGGACGCGTGTAGATTTTTTACTCGGAACTTAGGAAGTAACGCAGCAATTGCAAAGAAAGAAGCGTATCGGTCCCTAAAATCTTAACAAGGGCCGGATCAATAAGCCACCTAACTAAGCAAAACAGAGGCCGGTGATCCAAGCGCCGCGGGCGACCATCTTGCCCTGGGTTAGTGTGCCGGTCTTGTCACTACAGATGTCTGTCACGGCGTCTAGGACCTCGAGACTCTTCAGATTTCGGACGATGATATGGCGCTGCACCATGCGTTTGGTTCCGGCGGCCATGGTGATGGTCAGGACAACGACGATAGAGGCCGGGATCATGGAGAGACCGGTGGCGACGGCGTAGATGATGACTTCCTGTGAAGTGTGGAAGCGGTTGGCGCCGAGCACAATGAGGGCACACACAACAGCAACACCGAAGAGCAGCATGACCAACTTGCTGAGCTTGCGCTGAAGGGGGGTGCCAACGTTAACGCCCAGAAACCGGCTGATGGCATCGCCGAGGGTGAGACCCGGGACAACTACTGGGCTCTCTATATCTTGGAGGATGTTCATGTTCTTGTGCATGAAAGGTGCATTATCACGAAGTAGTTTTCTGGTATGGATCTTGTGTTGGTGAGCCCCTTGCACATGGTCGGCTCGTACCGGAGTAACACCATCGTTCACCCAACGCAATACCTGATATCCCGTACCAAAACCTTGCAAAACCGTTGCTGCACGCCCAGTAATCGATCTTGATCCCATTCCCCACACCAGCCAGTCCAGAGTCCATCCCGGTGACCCAACCCCAAGAACAGCACGACTGAAACACAAGAACACACACACAAAAACAATAACAAACACACATCCAGGTCGAGCTGGCTGCAGATGGCGCCGCCAAGATCACCAGCTACATCAACAACCTGCACCCGGTCGAGCACAAAGCACTGTACTCCACTCTGGAGCGTATTGTTGCCGCCAGTCTGCGTTCCTGATATGTTCGGGCTTACGGACTCGAAACTAGAGCACCAACAAATATCTGCCGTCCCAGCAGAAGACTTGAGGACAATGATACTTATCAGCATACCTAGTCGACTCGACAGTTAGAGTTGATTTGATGCGAGACCCCTTCTCCCCTGGCCGTACGCATGATGCTATGGTGTGAAAAAAAAAATCGTAGCGTTACAGGGCAGTTGGGTGAGAGTTGTCAAGCTGAGGAAGGGTGGCGAACCGCTGAAGTTCGGCTGCCGATGGCGAGAGAGACTAGATGCGGAGAAGCACGTCAGTCGACCGGACTCCAATCAACTAGTCTCGACGACGACAGAAGCAGAGGATGGGTAAACTGAGACGATATAGGCGAAGGTAACAGTGCGGTTGATGCATTCGTCCGTATCAGATGTTGTGATGCTGCCCATTGTCATCCACCGGCTCTGATGTTGCTAGGTCAGGCTGGCAGGGAGTTGAGTGCTGTGCGAGGCTGAGCATACCTAGGTGCGCAGTGTGCTTGAAACGGGACGGGTTGGAGAGAGCAGATCTAGAATCGCCGTTGTTCTCTGGCCTTCCGTCCCTGCTACCGCCGGCTTAGCTCGTCATCTTCATCCTCGGAGCGAGCGGCCCGACTTGTCACATCCTTGGGCACCTTCTCCCCGCTGCTTTCAACATCCGTCATAGCCCCCATTGGAGCGGATCGAGCGGACCGCCAGGGGATGGCGTCAGGTTCATCGTGCGACGGCTGCTTTCCCCTGCCTTAGCGATGGCTCGGCAACGTCTGCTTTACTGCTGAGCGATCAAGACGTAGTAGGCGCTTGGGCTGTCCTCCCCCGAATAAGCAAGACTGTATCCATCCAAAGCTTCCGGATAGTCCCTTCCCGCCAACGACCGCCTTCGGGATGTGGGAGAGTCCGGCCCCTGAGTTCAACACACCATCGGACGCGGAACTTGCTAAACAGCATCTGTGGCCCAACCCCGCACTTCGTCGCTGGCATGTCTGAACAAGATCTATAGCCAAGCAATCAGGGTTGATCTGGACCATGCTTCTATTCTTGGAGAGCGGAACATTACGCTTCATTTAAGTTGCGTGATGTGATGCGCTCACGGCTTGGAATTAGCAGTCCCGGAACTTTCCTCCGACGAACCTTGGACATGATTACCCTGGATTCTTTCTTTCCAGTGGCAAACAGTACTCCTGCTCGTGTTGCTCAATGGATATCAGTTGAGGTTGTTCTCTGGGCGCCCGCTTGTGCTTCTGGGAACAGGGTCAAGTCCCGGTAGTTGACCCCAACGCAGTAACTACCTCAACAGCTCGCACGTGGACTTCATTTTCAACTGTTGCAAGAAGAGCACATTTGCATCACGGTCTACGTCCGCCGAGCCCAAATTGGGGCACAGTCCATGGCCTTACCGGCACCTAAGACGCTAAATCGGCGCCAAGAGAGTCCGCAGAACCAGGAACCAGGCGCGACGGCCGTCCAGTGATTGCCAGACTAATACCGGACAATAATTAACCGGACTACGGGGCCTGAGCTGGTGGCAAGTACCAGGAACATGGCAGCGTTAGTGACTGTGCCGTGCCGGCTATGGCCCTTGACGGTCGAACAGGTCCATGGAACGAAGTTGTCCTGGAAAGGAAAATGGAAGAAGGGATGGGTCTAACAAAGCTACGGAGCGCGCTCCGATTGTTTGAAACAAGTCGCATGCTTCCCGACAGGAGGCTTGCGCAATCCCCCAGGTTACGTTTGGCGGAAAAACCGCCGCCATCCCCGAAAACCGGGTATTTACTTGGGGGCAGGGGACCAAAATATCCTACCGAGGATCGACATGCAACACAACGTTCCGTCGTGCCCCGCTCAGTTTAGATTGGAATCGATGCGTGCAATTGCTCTATGATCCTGTATGTATGACTCTGGCGAAGAGCCTCAACGCCACATCCGTCGGCGCAGGGGTGGATAGCACGCTCATGGGCGGCAATGATGTGATTGCCGCCGACGCCCAGCAACGAGTTGCAATGCAATATCGCATCTCGGTCTATCCTTGAATGATTCGGAGTCGGCCTGGCATGTTCCCTAGCCAAGGATGGGTCAGATGGAATCACGACGTTCCAGGATCTCCGAGGAGAGATTTTGGATTGTGAAGTTCTGTAAGCCCCTGGTGAGGAGGCTCGATCAGATCAGTATATAACGCCTTCTCAACCACCTCTGAGATCCCGACTTTCACTCCTCAGGTCTTTCAGCTTCATCAGAACCCGAACCGAAACAGCCCGACAAGCAATCCCGACAAACGGCACACCATCTCAGCCGTCAACATGACTCGCATTCTCATCACTCTGCTGGCTGCGGCCGCAACCCTCCAGCAGACCGTCGCCGCGCCGGTCGCGCAGGGTGGAGGAGAGAGCGCTTTGGTCCCCAGCGGCACCCGCGGCCCACGCCCGACCGGAGACCGCCCGACGGGCGCCATTCCCTCCGGTACCGATTCACCCAATCCCACGGGTTGGCACCATCCTCGTCCCAGCGGGTCTCTCGGTCCCGTGCCCAGCGGTTTCGCTCAGTCCCAGCTCCCCAGGCCCTCGGGCTCTGCTCCGGCTGCCCCGGGAAATGCGAAGCGTCAGGAGGAGGGTGACGATGACGAGGCTCCTCCTCGCCCCAGTGGCAGCGGCCTCCCTCCCCGACCCTCCGGCACCGGCTTTCCTCCTCGCCCCTCTGGCTCGGCTGGGCCCGCCCCTAGCGGCCATGCTCAGTCGCGTCCTCCCCGCCCCTCTGGCTCTGACGCCCCCCCGAGGCCCAGCGGCTCTGACTCTGCCCGCCCGCCTCGCCCCACTGGTGAGGCGCCGGCCAAGGAGAAGCGCCAAGACGACGAGAAGGCTCCTGCTTCTCTCTCTGGCACTGCCGACCCTCCACGCCCTTCTGGCTCGGCTGGCCCAGCTCCCAGCGGCCCGGTTCAGTCCGGCGAGCAGTCCCGCCACCCGAGACCCACTGGTTCGGCTGCTTCTCGTCCTCCCAGGCCCACTGGCGAGCAGAGCGAGCGCCCCACCGCGACCTTCTCTCGTGCGCCGCGCCCGACTGATGCCGAGTAAGACGGTTCAAGAACGTGACCGGTCTTGCTGAGAAATAGTCATGTTTTTGTGTCGTTCCGGTCGTCACATCGCTTCGCTTCGTTACTTTCGTTCCTTCCTCTGCTTGACTCTGTTTTGGAGGTTGACAGAGTGATCGAGATGTCACCTTGGCCGTCTTTGTTTCTCGTATGTTGTCTGTCCGTCTTGATCCGAGAAAAAAAAAAGAGAAAAGAAACCGGGGATGCTCAGCTTTAATTGGGTGTTCTCTAGAGATAGTTCGTATACGTTAGTGCTGAATATTTCAACAACTGTGCTTGTCTGGATAAAAGCTCTGGGTTCTGTGTCTTCTGCTGACTTGGGAGAATTGCTTGTGACTTGACTTATTGCGTTACCCTCAGTTGACACAACGAACTACTGGCGGAAAGCATTAGGCAATGCCACATAGATGCTGTCATCTGCTTTGCTCAGGCATATTAAGTCAACTCAACGCGAGTTAATAGAGTCATTGAATGAAGCTTCTTAGTGTGTTATCGGATGCAGTGTTTCGCATTCGATGTTCTTCGCTCACCGAGGGCTTGTTCCTTTGCCTCTCAAACACTCGATATTTTTATGGCCTCGGACTCGTTATAAGCGACAATGTCCGGATACTCCAGCGGCGGCTTCTTCCTCATGCGGAGCAGTGCTCGTGGTGGATAGGGCAGATTTGCGATAGGGAGTGTTGTGTGGAGGAGGCATGGGTAGATGCGATATATATGTTAGGCAACCTCTATAAGGACCAGGGCCGGCTGGAGGAGGCAGAAGCGATGTACCAGCGGGCGCTACAAGGCCGAGAGAAGGCGCTCGGGCGGGATCACACGTCGACTCTGAGCTGAGACAGTTCTTTTCTTTTCAGCTGGCGGATCTTTGTATCATTCTCTGGCGTGTATCTCGCCCTGCTTGAAGGTGGCAGGGGCTTTGTTGTGCTGACCTCGTCGTTCATGTATCCTGTGCCCACCCAACGCCGCTTGTCCCTGACGCATCTGGTTCATGATGGTCACGATGCCATCCTTGAACCCCTTGAAATGCCGTGCTTCGACTCCGGATTGCTCCATTTGAAGCAAAGCTAGTGGCGAAGAGGAGCGTAATGAAGAGAAAGGCCTCTTAGTGACGACCATGAACTGTTCGCTTGATGGTAATGGATTGGACGACTCAGAATCCCGAGCCCACCGACCTCCCCGAGCCACGAACCAAGCGCAAGCGCGGCCGCCCCCGCAAGGCTGACATGCCCAGCGCCAAGCCCCAGGCCGAACCGATCGTGCTATCCGCAATGGCAGACCGGGTGGGGAGTAACAGCCTCGCGGGGAGGGGGAGCCTGGCGAGGAGTGAGTATCCGGCGCGGAATGACGGGCCGATGATAGGATGTCTTCTTTTCGGGGTTGAAATTTCCTTGCCCTACCCCTCAGTCAAAATTGCCTCCCCGCCGCACTCTCTATCAAAGCCGAAGCCCGTTCAGCTCGGACGCGCGAGTTCGGGGCCTCTTCCAACATCTGGCACACTAGTCCCTCGACCGCATCCTCACGATCCAATCGTTCTCTAACTCCCGCTACCGAATCCACCCAGGCCATCATCTGCCTGTACGCCTGCCCCGTCTTGTGGCGAACCTCGGCGATCTGCCAGTGTGCTACCATCCGCTCCGGAAGGCCGATCTTCCCTAGCACGTATAGCATGGTCACGCCCAACGCCCACACGTCCCCTGGCGCCCCGCGCCTCGCGCTCGTGGCAAACTCGGGAGGCATGTACCACGGCGTTCCACCCCTTGATGTCTGGTCGCGTGTGAACTGGGCCATCTCAAAGCAAAGCAGCACTCAATATGTGGCGAACTTTGAGCTGGAAGTTGAAAGCATTATAGTGTTGAACCTAGCACGGCGGGCTCGGTTAAATACCGGGTCTATGTTTGGCTTAGTGGTGACCAGTCTGCCAAAGCACAGTGTCGATACTTGCGGACCATCTCCGACTCGCGAATCGGGCTATCAACGACATCATCATGGGCTGCGAGTCGCCTCCGCAACATGCTGTTCCGCGCACTCTTAACTTGTGTAGCGTCATGGCAGTCTGATTAACGCGAGTGTGGGGAAAATGATTCAACCGAGATCCGTAAGGACATATATCCGGTACCCTACGCTAAATCAGGCGATGGGAATCCGTGGACTACCACGGCAACTAAATCCATCCTTCCACTGGCTGCATCCAGGTACGGTGCAATACTTTCTATACTGCAACGATGGAGAGTGGACCTTATGCGGGAAGTTGACAAGCCAACATCATGGCGTCGCCAGGCTCAACCGAATTCCAGTTCCTCATATCCGAACGCGCTGCATACCTCGCTCGAGTGCACGTCGGCGTCACGATCCCACTGCTGGCGCTGTCTCTTGTACCTTTCTGTGTGCGGCTGTATATCCGAGTCCGGCCGGTTTCGAGGCTCGCATGGGACGACTTGTTTATCGTTCTTGGCTTCGTACGTCTTGACAGCTTCGGCTTATTCTTGCCCATCACCAGAAAAAGACGCGTGCTGTGCCAAGCTGACACGAGATATCCCTGATGAAAAAGCTTCTTGCTGTTACCGACTGGGCCCTCCTCGAGTACGAAATGTTTTTGACGCCCCAGACCCTCTCGTTTTCAACTACGACGAACGCCATGAGGCTGGCTTACCTCGCCATCCTTACCTGGGTTGCCGCCATGACTTGCATCAAGATTTCTGTCGCCCTCGCGCTGCTTCGAATCCCGCTGAATAAACTATGGGCTGTCTTCCTCTATTCTGTCACTGCGGTCCAGGTCGCCTACTTCATCGGGAACATCGTCTTCGTCTTTTTGGTATGCCGGCCGCTGCACGCACTTTGGGACTTCAGCGTTACGGATGGCGACTGCCTAGGTCCACAAGCGTACCGTATTGCATCTAACGTTGGGTCCGTTGTTAATATCACGACCGACTTGCTCTTGTCACTAGTCCCGTTGGTCATGCTCTGGAATCTCCGTCGCCCTCTCAAGGAGAGAATCCTAGCCTGTTGCTTGAGAGGGATCGGCCTGCTCGCCAGTGTTGCATGCATTGCCAGAGCCGTCATCGTGCGGCAGTGGGGCGGAACCGACATCGACAATTGGGCGCTGGCAACGTCGATTGCAACTTGGACCATTGCCGAGCAGTTGCTCGCCGTGCTTGCGGCCTGTAGCCCATCCCTTAAAGGACCGCTGGAGCAGCTTTCGTCGGTCTGGAGTCTTGATTGTCCACTACAACTCGCAACTGTCATTCGTACCAGAACGGTGGTTGAGGGTAGAGCTGGAGCTCGGGGCGGAAGGGACTTCGAAATCGAACCGGATCTCGAATTTCCCCGTCCACCCCACGTTCACGTTGGTGTTCATATGGACAAGATAGTGAGCAACTTATCAGTGTCCAGCGCCCAGTCGGATTTCATTGGACAAAGGGGTGGGCAGACACGGGGCGGAGAGGAGAGGCAACCATGTGACGTCCGCGACACGGTCTAACGGGCATCGAGGTGAAAAGCAGGTACACGACAACCCTCATGGGGGTCATATCACTAGAACATCGCGTTACACCGGCCCCCCAAGCGCGGCCGGTCTGGCAGCCAACCGTATCCTAACCATGCACGAAGGGTTTGCCTACCATTTGTGGACAAAGTCATCGCAAAGCAATTCCACGTTGAAAACAAATATCCCAAATATCGGATGTGGTCATTCTCCATGTCAGATGTTCCGATGAATCCTCGAACCATATCGACGCGCCGCTTAAGGGCCGGAAGACCGGGTCTAAGCACGCGGAATGGCAAGAAGTCGGAATGAGAGAGATCTCACCCTCCAAAAAAGAACGGACAATACCACCCGGCTCACCCGCCAATCCGGGTGAGCCGGAGCCATGCACGCAAGAGTGCCATATTCCCAGTCGTGAGGTGGACTTCAATCGAGAGTGGATTCAAGCGCTTACAAAATCCTCCAGCCAAAAATCGGCATAGTTACATAGAAGCCAACCAGATTATTTCGCTAAGCGCTTGTGAATCTTGACGCTGTTAATCGGCCCTTGATGAAACTCTGTCTCAGGTGTTGCTTCCCTGCACCTCGCGCAGAACGCTTCATACCTCATAGCTCTGGAAACATAACCTAGAACTCTTTCCGCGCAAGGACAGCCAGGGCAATGCAAAACCAGTACTGTCGCATCGCACGATTGAGCCGCATCGAGCGGTGCACTTTTGATCGCGTGCATCGCCGAGTCAGAGGGCATTGCAGTAGAGTCCGATTAAGACATATCGGACTCTACAGAGGTTTCGGCTGGCCCTGCCAATCTAGCCCGTGCACGGCACCGCGAAAATGGACGGATTCTACTACCATCCGCCGGGGGCATGGGGGTGATGACCTGACTCGCGCGAAGACCCCAAAATACGGGTTTGTTTGGCCTTGCTTCGGCCCAGCGAACTCCATGCAGTGCGACTTGCCTGCGAAGGGCAGGATACTCTCTATCTAATATTTGGAACATAGAACGTGAGTTCCCGGAAGTGATCTGCCTCCATGATGTGGGCTCCGCGGAGAAAGATGGAGCTGGATTGAGCATCCACACGGATACATTGTTCCGGGGATTCTTTGCCTCTTTTTCCCTTTACACGCACGCATCTTGATCCTTTGAATGAAAGCCAAGCTCACCAATCGCCCCACCCAGATCCGGTCGGAATCCTCCCTGTTCCCCCATTGGGTGCTTCTGGGCATTCCCGAAGATGCCAAGATGGCCAAGAATGGGCTGATGAGGGTTAGAACGGATCAACCGGACATGATCTAATAGCGGGGCGAACTCTCTGTTTTTGTGGAAATTATCATTCACAAGGTGTTGTGGGCTGGGCCATAGTTCCACTTAGCAGTCAACCACATATTCCTGCAGCTCTTGCTCTACTTCTCCTTTTGAGCCGGCTGTGAGCCGGCGTGATCCTGGCGACTACATCGAGCGAGCTAAGACGTCGCGGTTCCATCCTCCATTGTTTTTCTTTTTTTTTTAATGACTGGAAGAACGCATCCGACAACAATACTTCATTCAGCTGCCGACACAATGTAGGGCCAGCACCGCCGGCCGTCCCGCCCGAGATGGCCGCCGTAGATAAAGGCCCGCACGTGCTTATGATCGGATGGATCTTTACAGCAACGGCCACGCTCTTCGTGGCGGCGAGACTCTTCTCCCGGTTCAAGAAGCTGGGCAAGATAGGCATGGGGGATTATCTCGTGCTTTCATCTCTGGTACTCGATCCCCTCCTATCCCCCCATGCCTACTATACTGAGATCACCTTCTCAGACCTTAGGTTACGTCTACATGTCGATAATAACCGTCGCTGTAGACTCCGGCTCGGGCCGTCACGTTGCAACTCTCACAATCCCCCAAGCAGAACGCGCCCTCCTCCTCACACCCCTCGCATTTATCCCGGGTATCCTGTCCTACACAGTCCCCAAATTCGCGGTCGTGATTCTCATCAAGGACCTCCTTAGTCCGTCCCGCAAACACATGATAGCTCTCTGGATCCTGGCGGTTGTCAGCGCCGTGTTGACCGTGCTATGTATTGTCTTCGTGTACGCGCAGTGCAATCCTCCGCGCGCGCTGTGGACGATCGGGCTTAAAGCCCAGTGCTGGGACCCCGTCGTTTTAATCGTGACTAGTATCGCGGCGTCAGCGAGCTCTGCGTTGTTTGATTTTTGGTTCGCGTTTTATCCGGCTGCGGTGCTGTGGGGGATGCAGATTGATCTAAGGAAGAAGGTTGCGTTAAGCACGGCGTTGGGGTTTGGGGCTTGGTAGGTCTCTTCTCTCTTCCACGGGTACAGTATCTGACCTTTCGTGTCTTAGCGCCGGCAGCGTGGCAGTGTATAAATGTACTACATTCAAGAAAGCTGGAGGAGATTTTGGCGACTTTACCTGTACGCTTCTACTTTGCTTCCCTTCTCACCACCCCTCCTACCATGCTAACATCAGCAGACAATGCCGTGGATCTCGTCATCTGGACCAGCGTCGAAGCAAACTCCGTCATTATATCGGCCTGCATCCCCATGCTCCTGCCTGTGATGGAACTCATCTTCGGCGAGAATTTTCTGAATGGCGGCGGCCAAATGCGCAGCCTTCGCACCTTTCGGACGTATCCGAAGCAATCGTATGGGGATATTCCTGAAGATAGTGCGGTGGAGATGGAGGTCGGTGCGAGAGGGAGGGAGGATTGGCTACAACAAGTTCAGAGTGTCCAGCCGGAAGCAGAGAGACAGAGATGCGGGGGCGATGGACAAACACTAGCCTGGTGATCGGTTGCAGGCCGCAAGAACTACAGATTACAAGAAGCGCCCTCTTTTGATGGGGGTAAAGTATAGCTATGTTCTCTTGAGAGTTGGCGTACGCTCATTCGAAGCAACGTCCCTTTTCCGCTTCTTTTCCGCCTTAACCGAGGGCTCACCAAGATTCCTCACATGTGCCTTTCCGTAGCCATCCGGCCTCAGTGCCTGGCAGACCCGCTGCGACAAGGTCTGGAAAGGCTCGGCTGGAATGTGCCACTGGTCTATACCAAGGCTCGAGCCAACCGCGGGTTCCTGACTTGGGAAATCCAACTTGCCAAGAAAGGAAGTTTGCACATGGGCTACCTAGAGGTTTGTTGACTTTGGCCGTCCCTTCCCTGTGAGCAGGATGCGAACCTGGGAGACAACCCCAAGGTTGGTCAGTGGTTTTGACTCGAAAAAAGTGAAGAAACCCACGGTGAAGCTGGAGTCGGGAGGCAGTGGAAGTACAAGAACAACCTGGAAAGGCCTCGGTCGAGGCTCTGAATTGGTATGCCAATCCCCTGCCGGCCCCCACCCCCAAAAACTGTTTTCTCATTATTCTAACCTGCCACAGGCTCAAGGATTACGACGTGACATGGCTCTATGGGCCTTTGCAAACTGGCGCGTCGAGTGTAAACCATACATCGACCAGTTCGAAACAGCGCCAGGCTGTCCAAGTCGAATTCATTTATCCCGAAGCCCATCCTGAGGAAGAGTAGTATGTCGGAAATCATGCTCCAGAAGTCCCTTTCCACCTCCTCGCTCGTGACAAGCAGCCACGTCGGTACAGGCCGAGCAGAAGAATGGAGGCTTGAAGCAAGCAATAACGACTTTATCACCTTTCCATTCTCGTCGCGCGGGGTGTCACGATAGAACCATCTTGTACCCGTCAACGAGGTCGTCTGGTGTTGTTTTCCTGGATGGTGAGCGGAAGCACATTCACTTCAACGAGCACGTATCCCAGTGTATTGCGGTCGAGGCGAAGGACGAGGACGATGAAGACGGCGACGCCGACATGGATCGCTATCAGCATGATAGCGATTCGGATGCCGGAGCCATGATGATGAAGCGGCCACAACCCAAGAAGAGACGACCGATACTGAAGAAGGCGAAGTGCAACAGCAACGGTGGAGAGAGCAAGACAATCGCCGTGCTTCCTTCTACGACGCTCAAGTACTGCGAAGACACTTCTGAGTCGACAGAAACGGCTACATCGCACAGCAGCAGCGGGTTCAGGAGGCCCATATTATCGCTTTCCTCATCCCAGAAAACATTGCGCGCGTCTAAGCAATCGGGGAAGATCTTCGCCGCCAAAGACGAAGACGACGGGTACGACGAGAGGGAGGACGCTGGACCCCTCTCAAGACTTTGGGGGTGCACGTACCAACTGATTGAAATTCTTCAACTGATTGTTGGTTTGTACACTGCTGTATTTTCCATCGCCATGATGTGGGTCCCATTTGGCTCGGGTTCCTGGCTTACCTCCCCAGGTCTCAATACCGGTTCGAGGATACGTCCGCCTGCACATGCGCACTAAGTAATCTGATGTTCCGCCACAGATTCTCTGCTTCGGAGCTCATACAAATGGCTTTGCGGCTGTCATGGAATGGAGCAGGGGTAAATACCATGCAGCTGCGCTCCGCGACGCTCTCGAGGTTATCATCTTTCGTAGTCTTATGTGTTTGAATTTATGCTCCCGCTGTTACCATCATTGTTTCTCTTGCGTGAGACCAAGGGCGGGCGAATCTCCTGTTCTAGCATTCTCTCCGCGACCGCCGCTGCGGGATGGGTCGTCGACATCTTGGCCAACAGCAAGCGTATGTGCGCAACTACCGAGACGTTGACGCGGGATGCAGAGACCGGACTCCCGTCTTCAGTCGTGCCGAGCTCGTACTCCTCCTCCATCTCGACCCCGTTTAGAAACGAGGAGGCATTATCACGTGAGCGGGAGTGCACATCAACCATGCCGAAGCCGCCGTCCTCCATGCCGAGACTAAACAGGCCCGAGGCAGTGATAAAATAGGGTATGAATCCAGACACTCGGCGGAGGGTAAAGAGATCGTCGTAGGACTGAGCAAGCGCCAGGATGGACTTGGCCGCCTGGGTGCAGATCTCGCACGGTTGGATAGAGGTATTCTCCATGGCGAGGCTGATAAAGGGCCGGAAAGCGCAGAGGAGGCAAAAATGATAGTAAATGCTACACCGGTGAGCAGATCTGTGAATAAACGGTATACTGGGTGGGTGCAGAGATGGGAAGGGAAAGTTGCTCACTGGATGAATAGTACAAAGGGAGTTCTGCCCTCGTCAGACGCAAGGAGATCACACAAATCTGTGTACCAATCGAGACATCTCAGGTACCAGCTTCCTATCTCGCCGCGAGCAGCTTGGCTGTCTGACTGCGCAGGGAGTATGGTTTGGTATACCCATTCGGTCAGCTGAAACAGCTTTGCCGCAAGGATACGGGTACTCCAGGGCAGAGAGGTACGGCTGTCTGCTCTGAAATTAGTCTTCTCGGATTCAAAAAGCCACATTCTAATAATCACCTGATCTTAGACTATCACCAGCCGTTGTCGTGTTTTCAATTCCGGCTGCGCCAGAAAGTTGGTCGGAGAGAATCACGTTCTCTTGTACCGTCGGAAGTGGACTGTTGAAAACTCGCCCCGTTATCAAAGAGAGCATGCTACGTGCCGTGGTCAGATACCGCCATCGACAGGAGAGCACGATCTAGGGTATTACCGCATCAGAGATACCGCACCGCAGTAGGAAGTACGGAGTGACTCGGCATAGTCATCCTCTCCTTCATACATGGGAGAGCGCTGGAAAAGATCGCTGATGCTGGTGGCAAAGGATTCGGCATAGGCCTGAGCCTCTGTCTCCTGGCCGCACCGTAGATAGTAGAGCGAGAAGATTCCAAGAGCTTGGATATCCGGAAGGGTGCTGGGCGCCTTTGTATCCTGGAGAATTGTCTTGGCCTTGTTCATGAAGCACCGGCTTCTCGGCCAGCCCGACTGGTGAAGACCGGCATCGTCGCTCCTCTCGTTGATCAACCGAGTCGCCAGTGCCAGGATGGCGTGCACCAATGCCGAAGAACAAAACCTGGTTGACCCGCTGGAATAGTCCTGCAAAAAGCGATCCTCAGAAAGGAGGCAAAAGGAGAGGCGATCCCAGGTCCGAAGAACGTGTATCAGATGCCGAGTATGCGCCCGCGTCCAACCGGTTCCCGTCCATGGGTCTGCTTGCGATTGTGAGGTGTACGCATCGAGAAGTAGGGCGGGGAGCGACAAGATGGTCGATCGCACCGAAGCGGCTTCGTGTTTTACGGCTTGCACACCCTCCTCCTTTAGGTTAGGACGACATGATCGCCACGACAGGAGCTGTTTGAAACAAGAGGTTGATGCTGAGGGTTCCACTGCTGGTTGGGGAGTAGCTTGTGACGAGGATCCCGGGCCAGTGCTGCCACTGCTCTCGAACTCTGGATAGAATTCCTCGAGAACCTTTGTGCGTGATATGCTGCCGTCTATCAGGCCCTGTAACACGGCCTTAGAGACATGAGGGTCCGCGATGGAGGCGAGGGTTTTGAGGATGGTGTCGCTGTCGGTGCTGTCCATTCTCAGCTTCGCATTCTGAGCGCGCAATTTCCCCTTGGACTCCTGTCGGATGTAATTGTATTTGCACTGCTCGCCAGCATCTTTGCATCTCGCGCATATAAGTTGACCGTCGCACTAACAGACGCGCCAGTGATGAACGTTAGTTGGTGCACTATAAGAATGATCAAAATGTCGGGTGTCAAACGTTACTTTTACTCGCTTCTGCCGACAGCGGTCGCAGGCTCTCGGTATCTGAGTCCTCCGAGTCATGTCTTGACCCTAATAATAAAGTTACTGTTTGTCATACATAGGGAGGACTCGGAACTATCTCGGTTGCGTTTGCCCCACCTTTTGAATCTTACGCTCGATTGTTCGTTTTGCCTCTTTCCACATATGTCTTATGACGTATAGAATGTCGAAGCACTTCTCTTGTATTATGACGTAATGTATACACATACACCAATGTCACCTTATTGCTTTCGAGCTCAGGCCTTGACCGAATTGTTGGACTAACTTGGGAAATGAGGGCTGCAGTGGTATGCACTGTCCGGAGCTGAGATGAGGTTTCTGACCGCCGTACTTGTCTCTCGCGTCGACATCGACCTTGCCAGTGCTAAGCAGTAGCTTGACAACGGCCTCATTCGCCAACTTTCGCATCAACCTAACGATCAAGGACGAAACGGTCTACCTAATCCATCAGTCCGCCAAGGACTATCTGGGCGACAACCGATGACGTCGGGTGCCCTTTATCTAATCTAATCTAATCTTACAGGTGGAGCCGTTCCAGCATCAGGCCCGGCCCCCCTGGGCCCTCCATCCAGTGGTATACGTCATCGCTCGCCCCGGAATTCGAACCCCATGATGCGACGAAAGGTCCCGCCTAGAATCCCAGCCTGATGAAAATGGCGAGATAACAGAAAACCGACCTGGGGTAACGTTATCGAAGTCTCCATCTACAAATATGATGGCTCGAACTTACATGCAACAGCAAAATTACTTCGCTGTCCAAGGGTGCTTGAACGCTAGGTCACCCGTCGCGAACAGCTCAAACTTGATGCGGGCCGCCCCGACGCCCTTCGCCTTGAGTAAATCGGACATCTCCAACATGAATTGCTCGGGCCCGCAAATGTAGTACTCGGTTCCGCTGTTTTGTAGGTACAGGTCGTCCTCGCTGACCTTGGCAAGGTCCATGCGGAAGTCGTAATCGTACGAAATACCGATTGCGTCGCTGTTAGCCAAGTGCGTCTCAAAGACGTTGGTGCGGAAGTTGGAGTTATGGCGCTGCAGCTGTGCGACGTGCTCCTCGAAGGGGACGCTCCGCCCTGACCCTTGGATCCACGAGATGTGCCGCCTAGGCTGTATATCGGTAACGGTGTTGGCAATGGCGACCATGGGCGCGACACCTACTCCGGCCGAGATGAGCACAAGCGGCATGTTGCTGGTGTTGTTAACGTCGAGGAAGAAGTCGCCGGCCGGGTGGGACAGCTCGACTATAGAGCCAGCGCCCATGTGGTCGATGAGATTGTTGGAGACAAGACCCGGCTGGAAGTGCGAGTTGGAGACCGAGTTGGAGTAGCGGGCGCCCTTATCCCGCCTGACGCTGATGCGGTAGTAGTCCTCCCTCCAGGCCTCGCTGAGCGAGTACTGGCGTGCTTGCATGTAGCCCTCGGGGCTATAGATCCGTAGCGAGACGTACTGGCCAGGGGAAAATTTGGGCAGCTTCATGCCGTCCTGCGGTACCAGGTAGAAGGAGAAGATATCCTCGGCCTCGGGCACCACCCTGTCGATCTTGAACTTGCGCCACGACGTCCACCTTTAAAATTCCTTATAGCTGCGCCTCCCGCCCGATCAGCATATTAGCCAGCAGACAGTATGCCTTCTCCCACGCGGCGAACACGGCCGGCGTCATAGCCCGGCCCAGGACCTCTCCAAAGGCCCTTAGTAGATACTTTCCGACGATCTCGTAGTGCTCCGGGTGGATGCCGAGCGAGCAATGCTTATTGCACATGCGCTCGAACTTGGGGATCAGCTCGCTGTTGTGGTTGATTTTGGAGGCGAAGTTGAGGATGGCCGAGGTCAGGGCCCGCGGTTGCCGCCCATCCTTCTGGTTGACGCTGTCGAAGTAATTGTTGAGCTCCGGGTGGTCCTGCATCATGTTTGTATAGAATATGGTTGTGACCCGCTCGCCGTGTTTCCGGAGGACCGGGATGGTGTCCGTGACCAGTTTCAACTGCTGGTACGAGAGCGCCATGCTTCCTTTGTGTGAATAGATATGATCGGTAGCATCAAAGACAACGAAGGGTGTGAGATATGGAATGAGGTCTCCTCCGTCGCATTGTCCAGAGTCCTGACGTTGACATCTGCCCCTTTGTCAATGAGTAGCCGCGCGACCGCCTCATGGCCATTCCTTGAAGCCAAAATCAGTGCCGTCCAACTATATTCATCCCGAGTCCTGATTTGCTGCATTAGCAAACGGCCATAAAAGTGCCATAGCCGCACTTCTGGGTTTGTCATCAACTGTCTGCGATGGCGTCGATATCACTGAAGGTTTGGTGGCTAGTGCTGTCTCACTGGAATCTTTCTGTGATGGGCTGAGACGAGCGAGAGATTGAGGGTAAAGGCAGGAGATTATACGTCGATTGCCGCGCGTATTGCGCGCCACGAGATGAAGGTGAAAAAATCTTGATTGAGTGGTCTGGCTACCGAAACGAATGGCAGCCGATGCGTAGAAGTTAAAATAACGTGGTCTGACATGAGCTAATGATGATCTAATTGCCTGCCGCCGCCACGATTTTCAGCACGTGGATACACACGGACATATGCAATCCTGGGCGCATTAGACGGTAATGGTTGAACACGCGGCATGTCATTCGGGGTGGCCAGGTGCTTGACGAGCGGGGGCAAACATGGTTTTGTAGGTTAGTTAATGACCACTACATATCTTGACGCCATCATCTCCTCTATCCCTTCCAACTCTCATATTCACTCAAGTCCAAACCAATCACCCTCATCGCCAACCGAACAAATACTATAAACCATCAAGATGCACTGCCGTACGCTCTTCACCCTCCTGCCCCTCCTGGGGCTCACCGCAACCGCCTCGCCAATCTCCACGCGCGTTGCCGAGGCTACGGAAGCCGCCGGCTGCTCAGACATCTCATTCAAGAGCATGTTGTGGACGGCCAGCAACTTCGACTTCCACGCCTCGTTCATCTACAGTACCCCAGCGCACTTAAGTTCGAGGGGGGGCTACGCGTCCTTCGACCTGTTTAACCCCGCCGACCAAAGCACTACCCACTGCGACGCGGCTAGCAGCCAGTTCCCCGACTACTTCTTTGACGGCACCGTCCAGTACAAGTGCAACGACACCCGCTCCAGCTTCGACTTCAACCGCATCTCGGGCCAGCTGCGCGTGAATCAGAGCTGGGTGTGCAGCGATCAGGATCCGCAGGACCCGTGAGTTTGTCCCATTCTCCCTGGCATGGCGTGTTTCGAGCTGGCTGGGCTAATTGAATGACTACCAGCATCACGTTCACTGGCCGCGGCGACGTGAACCTCACGCTCGACTGCACTGACACGACGTGGGTGAACCCGGAGTGGACCATAGGCGAGATCTACTCTAGCCGCGATATCAAGTGTGCGCCGGTCGAGAGCGAGATCAAGCCGACTGAGCTGAGTGTTGCGTAAGATATGCTAGCTGTCTGGACTGGGTTGATGAGTACGCCACACATCACCTTTACATTGATTCAAGCCACCGAGATCGCCATTCGGTCGTTTCCACAAATGAGGTCAGACATGAGGTCAGACATCACATTCGCATTTCGTGTTTCCAGTCGGACATGACACTTGGTGAGGGCGGATTTTGCTTATCTGTCGGCGTGTTCGGTAGCGAAGAACGGGATTCCGGAGCTGGTGGACGAGGCTATTCACCTTGCTAGCGCGCTGTTTTTATTTGGGTTTCCTAATGTGGTTGGGTCGCTGTGGGAGGTGCTGGACAAGTCTGCACTGCAGGTCACGGGGGAGTTTTATGAGCGTCTTCCTGGGAGTCTTTTTGAGGCGGAGAGTGACAGGAAGGGAGGGGCGTTGCCGCAGCGGGCCGTTGCGGATGCTTTGCGTGACGCGACCCTTGCTGCCACGAGCTGATCCAGGCCGCTACCCCTTGGGCACCTGGGCGGCCTTGGTAAACACGAGCTTATGTGGTTTTCGGTGCGAACTTTCCCTCTTGCACCGGGCCGCTATCGTCTGCACCAGAGAATGACGCCTTTCTGAGACGGCGGCTGAACACTGCTGACGACATGGTTGGTAGGTTTTACTTTCTTCGGTCGCTGTTTTTCTTTTACATTCCGAGTACCTTACATACTGCACCCATCATACGCACCCTCTACCCACCTCCCCACAGACATTAATCACTCTGAGCAAACAGGGAAGCTATGTCTCGTCAGTAACTCCGAAAATGAAAAGCGGTCATCATCTATGGCAGCTTCCTTCCCGTACACTAATCCCGGTAGCGGAAAATCTCGTGCTGCTACCAATTCGGCACCCCGTGTTTATTCTTAGACACTCGACTATACCTGTGCCTTGTCCCTTTTGTCTGTCTGGGCTCATTGGACTTGTCTCCTCCCTTTTTCGTCCATTTGTTCCGGTTACGCCCCTGTCTGCTTGCTTTGCTCGTTCTCAGGCATAACAGGAAAACATCCATCGTCATCGAGCGCTGGGCTTCAACCGAACCACCAAGCCTCACTGCAATTCTTTGCGGACTTGGCCCTCCTTGAACAATCCAACGTAGCCTATCGGGGTTTGTTCTCTTCACCACGATCCTGCCGTGAATAGGGATCATCAGATCCGTAACGTCAAGTTTAAGGGACAGGCGGAACTTGTGGTCGACAAGGTCTACTGTGCCTATTGCGGGAAAGCCTTCACCGCAAAAGAATATCTGGAGCGACATTTACCAAGCCGTGAGCAGTCGTCCAAAACCTCCAATATGACTTCGTCGCGTTACTGACATATTGCTCGTACATAGCAGATACCAACATCAACGCGCATCGCTGTGTTGCATGCCAACTCTCATTTGCTCGACGGCAAGTCACCGACCTCGCCTTTCCAAATTCAGCATGACAAGATGGGTAGAGTTAGCCTGGCTGACCTGTATCCCAAGAGATCTTTTGAAACGGCATTATACTACGTACCACGAGGCCAGAGACCTAATGGAGCCCTTACCAGGGGGCACGCCAACGGTTGCTGGGCGGACACCGATCGCGTGCCAAAACTGCGCCAACGCAAAAACGGGATGCGACAAAGGGGTTCCCTGCGGACGATGTACTGAGAAAAAACTGCCCTGTGAAGCCCGCTTTGCGAGACGATCATACAAGGCCGCTGTCCGTGCCGCACAAGCCAGCTCTGCGTTCAAGCATCCATCTGCCCAATCGCCGTCGCGGCAGCAAGCACAACCCCCTGGGACTATCACCACCACTTTTGTGGACGCCCACCAGGCTGGAGTAAAAGCGAAGAGCGATATAACTCCTACGGCCATTGAGGTCGCCATCACAGGGCTCCATGTTGCCGAAGGATACCCAAAAAAATCCTGGCCGCACCAGCCCCAGATGAGGCCCAACGATTTGCCATCACCCCGTCTGGACAATTTTACACCTTTGGGGAAAGACTTTGCTTCCCAAGATAGCACATACCATGACCTCACGTTATGGCCCGAGTTTTTCATGAATCCAAAGGTCTACCCTGCAATACCGCTCGGCACTGCGGATATCTCTATGGCGGTCTTCTCAGGGCTCGGTGATATCTTGTCTCCACCAGAGCCCCCGGCCCCGTCGTCATCATCTCGAGGCTCGACACGGACGCCCGAGGCCAGCATCATGTCGGCGGGTAACCTCGCCAACGCCTTGCAGCCGTTAGAACTCGCAATGGCTGCTCTCCTCGTGGCTTTTCGTGTTCGTGTTTTTGTATTTCGCTTTTTCAGAAACACTCCGATGCCCAAAGCGGAAGACGGAATTTGCAAAAGCCTTCGTTTTTCATTAGAATGCACAGCACCGGAGCGCCAGCGATCACGAAATGCACACGACAGGGAGTCCTGCAAGCCACAGTCATGCAGGCCACCATCCTGCAATCCACCACATAACGGTCCGACACCCAGGCACAGAGCTGGCAGCCAGGTAGTGTCCAGTGTCGCGGGCAAAACAAGGCAGCCCTATTAGTTTATGCACTCTCCTCTTATGCTACCGACCAGTCGCCGGTAGATACAGGCTTTCTTCTCTCGTGGAAAGGCGGAAAAATCAACCCCAGAATCAGAAACCTGAATCCAAGGGCCGGCAATACAGAACCGGGAATACAGGACGGCGAGCTGCTGCTCATGTTCCAGTGTAGCGCGCGTCAAGCCCCGAGCCGTAGTGGCGACAGCGGCGGCGTTCTTCGGTCCCCCTCCATTCCCTGGCCATCTCAAGTTAACTCACTCTCATCGTTCCTTTCCTCATGGGAGTGACCACTGTACCGCGGCTCCCACACCGGGTCTCACAGGAACCTGGTCTTCCGCGCTCCTGCACCTTGACACCAGCGGCATTCCCATGCCCTGGCGGTCCCGGCCCATCCATCTGAGCAGGCCTGCTTGCAGAGCGAGCGCGGTCAAATGGAATCAAGTCAGCTTATTTACCTTCCATGGCTGACTTAGTTATGAGACGCTGGGTCAACTGGCTCATGCACGCCACCGCCGTTCTCAACATTCCCCCAGCTACGCAGGCTTGACTTGCCGGCGAGTATAGTTAAATACCATAATGGCTTGTCCCTACCCCCACGGCGCTGCTCAGCTCCCTCATTGTTGCTGCCATATTGCTCGAATCCCCCCTGGTCAGGCAGAGTTGATCCCCCTATCGGCGCGAGCGCATTGCAACACAAAGTCAGTGTCGGTCAGGGGTTACTCGACCGCGAGTAGCTGCATTAGGACTTGTATCATGCTTGCTGCCGGCTTTAGACAGCGGTTTGCTATGGCTTGCCCCGACCAAAAGGCGCGGCACCAGCTGCCCTCAGGCTTTGTCGCCATGCTCCTCGGCGACCCCCTGTCAGGTAAGGTGTGTCGTCGAGTGAACGCGGTCAAACACCACGTCATTGTCGGCCGGGGCTTGCTGGACCCCGAGAAGCTGCATTGACTCTTGCCTATTGCTTGCCGCCAGTCGACACAGCTGTTCGCTATGGCCTGCCCCGACCACGAGACGCCGCGCCAGCCGCCTCAAGGCTCGATACCCTCCGAGAGGCAGAGTTGATCGCCCAACCAAGACAGTCAAACACCAAGTTGGTGTTTCCCATGGCTCGCTCGTCCAGGAGAAGCTCTTGAGCTTGCCGCATTATTAAATGCGTGGCCTGCTTCTCAGCCAACAGACGAGATCTCGTCTCACTATTCGCTCGTTTATTCATTGGTCACTCCCATCCGCTCGCTCATTTCGCTCTTTTGCCTGTTTTGGTCTGAAAAGACAACGCACTCGCAATCTCGCTCCCTTCGGCACCCAGCGCTAGAGCAGCAGCCAGCGCTATGCTTACCTCAGTCTTTACCTCGCTTGTTTCCCTGTCCCTGGCGGGACTCGCCAGGGCGGCGACAGTCATATATGACTTCAATGCCACCTGGGTGTGGGCAAGCCCCGACGGCTTCGGCCGGCCCGTCATAGGCATCAACGGACATTGGCCGTGTCCGACCATGAGAGCCAATGTTGGTGACACCGTTGTCGTCAACCTTCACAACGGTCTCGGCAACCAGACCACCGGACTGCATTTTCACGGCGTCAACCAGATTCGGACACCCGACATGGACGGTCCGAGTGGTGCCACTCAGTGCCCGCTCCCTCCGGACTCGTCGATGACCTATCAATTCATAGTTGACAAGCCCGGTACCTTCTGGTGTAGGTTTCAGTGGCAATATTGCTTGGTGGGATTGGCGACCTGGTTGAGGCTGACGAGCGGGTGGCAGATCACTCTCACAACGTGGGGCAGTACCCCGATGGCCTTCGTGGTCCCTTCATTGTGAATGACCCCAATGACCCGTACAAGGGCGACTACGACGAGGAATACATCTTGACGGTCTCCGATTGGTAAGTACCAGAAAATTTTGATATAAAAGCTCGCAATGGACCCTTGTTGAATCTGTTCCTAGGTATCACGACAATAGCATCACGTTGATGCAGAAAATGCTCGTTACATCTAATACGCGCTTTCTACCTCCCTTTCCAGACAGCATTCTCGTCAACGAAGGACAAGGAGCACGAGTGAACTTCGTCAAAGGCAGACCTACCGATCCGCCATGGTCCACTTTGACTCGCACACAATGTCCGTCATCTCGAACGACGCGGCGTACATCCAGAAACAGGAGGCTTACCAAGTTCGGGTTGCGCCTGCCCAGCGTTACACGTCTTGATCTCGGCTATTGAGAGGGATAATGGAAATTTCCCCTTCTTGGTCGCCCTCGATATCAACCGCGACTAGACCGACCCCGTTGCTCAACTGCGATAGGGGCTCAATTATACGGGGTATCTTGTCATGGATTCTTCGCAACCGCTTACCAAGCTCGACGTCGTTGATAAGTGGCAGCCGGTCGACGACGCTCACTTCAAGCCTTATAACAAGGCACCGGCCTACCCTTCATACGACAAGCTGATCCATCTTGACTTTGAGTTCTGCTTCGACCACAATGGGTACCCGCGGTAGGCATCTTTGCTTGATTACATTCCGTCTCCCATATGTTCACACTCGTACTGATACCCTTGCGATACTACAGCGCTTGCTTCAACAACATCACCTACATCGAACAGAAGGTGCCCACTTTGTACAGCGCCGCGACAACTGGCGAATTTAATACGAACCCAATTATTTACGGCCAAGTCAACCCTCTGATCATCAGCCACGGTGATATCGTCCAGATCGTGGTCAACAACATCGACGCCGCCACCCACCCCTTCCACCTGCACGGCCACCACTTCCAGGTGCTCGACCGCCCTCGCAGCGGGACGGGCAACTGGCCCGGCCGCGATGTCAACTACGCCCGCAACCCGCCGATGCGCGACACGGTGGCCGTCATGGCGAACTCGTACGCCGTCCTGCGCTTCAAGGCGGACAACCCGGGCGTGTGGCTCTTCCACTGCCACATCGAGTGGCACGTGGCGATGGGACTGACGGCGACTATCATTGAAGCGCCAGACCGCCTGCGTGGGATGACCTTCCCGCCCGACCACCTCGCAGCGTGCGACAAGTTGGGCATACCGTACCGGGGCAACGCCGCGGGCAACACAGATGACCCGGCCAACACGACTGGGTTCAACACCGTGCCGCCTACCACTTATAAGGGGTCAGTTGTTCATTTTTTCGCTCTATATATCTCTCTCTTTCCCACTCGTGCTTTCTGAAACGGGATACTGACTCCTCACAATTACAACAGAGCCACCTATCTGGCAGCGGCGTCTAGCGCCAGCGTTAGCCCTAGCGCCAGCGTTAGCCCTAGCGCCAGCACCAGCCCCAGCCCTAGCTCTAGACCCAGCCCTAGCCTCAGTGCCAGCACCAAGCCCATGGCAACAAGTGCGACTGACTGCAAGCCGACTTGATCCCGTCTCCCGCTTGTGTCATCGACCAAGCGAGGTGCTCTGACCTTGGCACGTAGGATTCAGACGAGGTGCGGAAGTTTATCAAAGTCTTATCTAAACCGGATTGCGTTCGATAGATCCACCATAAAAAGTAGGAGGGGGGGTGTAAAGGGGGTGAAGGGGGAGTGAAATTGTTATATCTGTTGAGCCCTTTTCAAGCTGAAGCCGATGCGTGAGCTTGTTCGGTTCCTCGCCAAACATGCGTTATCAAGGCAACTACGGTTATGTTTGCTATCAGACCGTAGCGACGAGCTCGGCAACAAGATGATGGTGATCTTCGTAGAATCCTCCACCCCGACACCTTGCCCTTCTGGCACAGCCAGCCTCCTGATGGATGCCTACCAGGCTCATTCCATTCACACGTGTCCGACCCGGTACGCGCTGGTGGCTCTTGGGCAGATTGGCGGAGCGGCACAAGTGCGGGATGCCAACCCAAGTCGAACGCCTCACTCTGCCAGTTGGTCGCCGAAGTGGGAGTTGTGGCCGTGCTGTTGGACAAATGGCGGCAAGATACGTTTCTCAAGCCGTAGTTGACCGTTCGTTTGCTGCTCATTAGCGCAACGTTAACGCTAGACTATTTTACAGTTTCGCGAAAAATTCCTCGGCAGCAGCCATTCAGCCGATCCTTCAAGGCTCGGGAGCCGCTTCTGACGTGCAGCCTTTCGGCAGGTATTCAGAGACAGTAGGATCGTGTCTTGCATGCCTATTTGCAAACGCCAGAAGCGGCTTAGACAAGCAGTGCGAAAAGGATCATTCCCCTGACCGGTAGCAACCGGACCGTTCGACCGACCGACCCCGCATCACGACCCTCCCCGACTCCACGCCTCCCGGCTCGCCGGAGAGAGCAGCATAGCACCGGATGCCTCAAGCCGCCCAGGCCAGGTGCCAGCTCTCTACCAAGTTTGGATGCGGAAAGGAGCGCACCAAAAGCAGGAAGTGCCTTGGGAGCCGGTTCTGGAGGCAGAGGCCGCCTCTCCGATTTGGATAAGATCCACGTGCTAAGCCAATGATCGAAGGTATGCTCCAGGAGTCGCTTCCAACACGTACAGGAATTGTATTCCCATTCCTGCTCTTGCGAAAGCCAGAAGCGCATTGCAAACCATCTCAATTACGTACATGCAGTAGCAGAGTACAGAATAATCGTATAGACTTTGTAATCTTGCAAGCAGTCCCTACGGCTGGAAACAATTCCGGAAGGGAAAGTTTCGTTTGGGTACGGGAATAAGGTCTGCATGGAGCAGCCGATTCCGGCTTCTGCAAAAGATCTAAACAAGATGATATTCAGCACCCAACCTGCCCCTAAGCCCAAAGCCCCGCCTGAATGTGTGTTGAAAAATTCGGTGCCACAAGCGTATTTGCAAAGCCAACCCCTCGTCTCCCAAACCCAAAGCCACTTAGTCGACGACGTGGATGTAGCGGTACGGCTTGGCGGTGCGGCTGCCATCCTTCCAGCCGACGTTGCGCTTGTAGGCTACACAGCCGTACGCAGTGCATCGATAACAAAGTGCACGTCGCGGGTCCGCTGGACGATGCCAACCGTATCCCAACCGCCGATACTTCTGGCCTCGAATAGTCCAGCTCCTCGTCCTTCTCCAGCATCTCCAGCACCGGCTGCAGAAAGTCCGACTCGGTGGCCCCCAGATGGCTCTCATGATGTCCTTACCCAGGATGAAGAAGGCACCCAGCGCGAGCTTGATGCACTCGCGCTCGGCTAGCATGCTGCCGTTATCCCCAGAGCCGTACCGGAAGATGAAACCAAAGTGGCGGTCGAAGTCGAGCGCCTGCCACACGCTGTCCACGCTCGAGGCATCGGCCACGTAGAGGGCCCGCGCCGTGGCCACCTGGAAGTGGTCGGCGCCGTCTAGCCGATAGTACACCAGCGATAGGAGGTGCTTGATGACGGGATTTTCCTGCGCGTCCGACAGCAGGGTGCGGGTGACAAGCAAGCAAGCAGGCCAGCCCACACGGGTCCCTCACTACAGCCAAGCCAAGCAAAGGCAAAGCCAGGTGAGGATCCCCCTCCCCTTAACCGCCGCCCCGGCCCCACCCGGCGGCGGCAGTCCACCATACCACAGCCCATGGGGCTTCGTCATGGGCACCGGCGCACCACCACCAGTACCCTGCTCACCCTGTCCAGCAGGACGGAGCCCATCCCCGCGCTGCGCTGGCATGCTAAGATGGCCCGTGTGCCGGGATGTACCAGTACCAGAACCGGGAGCCCCAACAGTAGCATGAGCAGTACCGCCGACAGCGCCGCCCTGGTAGTAAGGATGCTCACCACCTTGCTGGCGATGATGATGCTGCTGCTGCGCCTGGGCGTACGTGCGCTGCTGGCCGTCCCAGTAGGCGGCGTCGCAGAAGCCGTTCTGACCCAGCTCGGAGGCGGCGAAGGCCGGGTTGCCGGCGGTGGTGTAGATGGGACGCATGCCGTTGGCGGCAGTGGTGGTGGTGTAGCCGCCCTGCTGCTCTTGCTGGTAGCCAGGCTGGGGGTGGGCCTGGTAGCCCTGCGGGTAGCCGGGTTGGTAGGCAGTGTTGTTGGTCGAGGTGACTGCATCGGTGGGGTAGGCATGGAAAGAGGCCAGGTGACTGTCAAGAGAATAAGAGCGGGAGTGACCACCGTGGCCGCCGCTGGTGCTGGGATAGGCGGCGCGCGCGTCGGGGTAGGTCACGCGCGGGTCGTAGTAGCCGTCGCGGTTGGTGTAGGGGCTGGGCAGGCTGGGAGGGGGCATGCCGAACTCCGGACGGATCGCAGCAAGGCGTTCGCGCGGAGAAGGATGGGAAGGGAGATTGTTATGGTAAGTCTGGCCCTCAGGGTTATAGTGCGGGCGCTTGGCCTCGTGGTAGCCGGCTGGGGCTTGGGAGCCGGGGCCGCTGCAGTGCGGGAAGTAGACTTGGTCGGCGTGTTGTTAGGCTTGGTGCGGGTCATCTTCGGCTTGGCACGGTCGCCGGTGATGTTGGGGAGAATCTCGATGTCGGGGAACAGCGTGAGGATGTCCTGATCCAGCTCGCCCGAGATGCGTATGACGATGTTGAGTGTCTGAAGGTGAGCGAGAGAAGAAGGGGCCCATGGCAAGGAAGGGCATGTGGCCGATAGACTTGGGACGGCACACTTGTGCATCCCATGGTGCGTGGCGGGCATGACCGCGCTGTCAAAGACCCTTTCCGCGCTACCCCGGGGGGTGTAAGGGACCGAGTGGGTCTGGTGCATTGCAGGGAGGTGCACAGACATCCGCGTTTCGGAAGGGTTGTACAGGGCCTCGGAAAGGTGCAGGAAGGTTCGCGGTCCCAAAATGGCGCCAAAAGTGGCCGCCATCTGAACGACGCGCGATCTGGAAAAAAAAAAAAAAAAAGAATTTCGAGCCTCGCGGGGTGTACCCCGCCTTTTAAGCCTCGCGTCGTTCGGATCGCGGGCGGCCCGCAGAAAACTGGACACGCGGATTCAGGGTAATCGGGGACAAGGCAGACAAGGCAAGCCAACACCGTGACCAAAGCTCGTGCTCGAAACACGGTGGCCAGAAATCGGTACTCGCTGCTCGCCGCTCGCCGCCCGCCGGCCGCTGCCGCCGGCCGCGCTCGGTTATGGGGAATATGTGATGGGGAATTCTGGGGTTTCTGAGGGTTCTGGAGGATCTGGGGGAATCGCGAGATTTTGGGGAATCTGGAGAATCGGTACTGGGAAGTTCGTGATGGAGCATTCTGAGGATCTCCTGACTCTGGGCATCTGGGAATCGAGGAATTCGGTGACTCTGTGATCGCTCGTCTTCAGTAACTTACCTGTTGGACTCTAGTGGGCCCGTGGTGGTGCGCCTGCGCATCGGCATGACTGCGTCAGTAGGCGACTGGGCGCGATCTTCGAGAGTTAGGTCGATCGGGCGATTGGCAAGCGTGCACTGTTACAGAATCGATGGTCGCGTTTTCCCTTCCAAACAGGAGCGATATCGGCGTCTTCTTGCACTCTTTGAGAAACTTAAAAGCATGAACTAGCAACTACTAAAAATCCTTCAGATTACAAGCGGCATCCATTAGTAGCCGAAAATTTGGCAAGAACCAGCTCTAGACCATAACGACACCATCAGGTACCCATACTCCCCTTCTCACCCCATCAAAAACACTCACACCACCCACTCCCCGGATCCGTCACCCCCACCCGCTCCACCACAAACCCCAGCTCCCACATCCTCACACCCTGCTCCTCCCCTTCAGACTGAGATTGCGGCAGCGGCTGCAGCACGACGCTCGCCCAGCAGCACAGCCGACCCTGCGCCGACAGCGCTTCGGCCTCGTCCTCGCGGAAGCCGGTGAAGTCGGCCAGCAGGCAGCGCGAGAAGACCCAGTCGTCGGCGTCGTCAAAGTGTCGCTGGATGCGCATCCGCAGGAGTGGTTTGGGGGCAGCGGAGGCGGAGACGGTTGTCTTTCGTTCCCTGTCGCCGCCGCTGCTGTACGCACTTGATAATGATGACGATGATGATGGTCGTGGTGACGTCGCGGGCGGTGACGGTGGGGCGGGAAATGATGGTTGCTGGCTCTCTTCGAAGCGGGAGAGAAGAGTGCGCACGAGGGCGCCTGGTAGGGCGATCTGCTCTATTTTTCCTAGTAATGATGCTGCTGCGGTGCCATCGTTGTGGGTGGACTGAATGTGGGTGATATCGAGGCGGCAGTGGGGGAAGTGCATGAGCTGGGACGGGGCGGCGGGAGACGCTGCTGATGTGGGTTCTGCTCCTGCTGTTGCTGCTGTGGCTGCCGCTGCGAGCGGGCTTTGATCTTGTGGCTGCTGTTGTGGCTGCGATATTGATGGGAGGGCGAGGCTGTTTGTTGCGAGTCCGTCTGGGCCTTTTGGTGGGATGGGCTGTCTTGCTGAGGAGTGCATGGCGGGGAGGTTGAGTCGTCTTGCGATCGGCATGTGGTGTGGGCACCAGACTGGTGTTCTGTCTGGTATGTGCGGCGGGAAGAATGATGCTGGGGTGGTGGGACAACGTGTTGAATGTCTGTCTCTCTCGGTCTAGTTCTCTAGCGCATCAGAGAAGGCGGGTGGGGTTGACACAACTGCCACGAGTGAAGGTGGTGCGATGCTTTCAAGTGGATGCACGACGCAGAGAGGCAGAGAAGCACAGATTACAGCACTGGGCAAAAGATAGGATAAGGTAGGCAGAGAAAGAGGAGCTTCCACCTGCCGGGTCCGAGACAGTGAGACGAGAGGCTTTTCCTTGTCAGCCAGCCAAGGAAGCCAGGCCTGGTGTTCCCCCAGCCCATGAGAGAGGCGGGCGCGCGCACTACAAAGTCGCACTCAAGGGTGCCCGCCCGCCCCTTTTGTTCTCATGTCCGAGCTGCTGCTTCACTGCTCTCTCTCTCTGTGTGTGCATTGGATCCCCACCGTCCATCAGGGCCGTTATACCGAAAAAAGTGCACGCCGACGAAAGCTGAGCGCAGAGAAATGATGCACGTCTCAACATCACCGGTCACAACCACCATCGACCAAGTTTGCTACCGACCACCTAACACAACCACCGGCCCACCGCGGAGTCGGGTCTGGCTGCCTGCAATCTGCTCTGCTGGCGGCAACGACTGAGAAAATCCAGTCGAGGGGGCAGGAGCGGCGCCGCGCACACAGTACATGGACTGTCCTATTTAGGGAATTCTTTCCTCGCAATTGGCATGGCTTATCGCCGGGTGGCTCTCTCTGCTAGGCCCCGCAATGGACAGTTGAAATGGGGGACGGGGCAAGTAGCAGGGCGACCGCGATCCCCGTTCCCGCAGTTCCTGTCTTTGCCTGGTTTGGACGAGCAAGACCTGCGATTGGGCGCCGCGAGGGGCACATCGGAATCATCCAGCTCATTTGCCCTGCGGCTGATAATACGCATGCTGCCCCGATGCTGTCTCGCGCCCCATGTGTCGAGACGTCATTGGGCATTCCAGGGAGATTCTTATCGCAGATGTGGCTGTCAGATCGACCTGTTCGCGCTGTCCCTGAGTGGATTCCCGGGGGCAGACAGCCTGCACCGAATCTTGGCCGACCGTCGTGTGACAGCCCCGGCGAATGCCCCTTGCCCTTCCAAAAGGGGCTTGCCATGTTTGGAGCCCTGCATGGATCAGGGGACCCAGTGTAAGGGAGAGCCTGTTCCTTGTCTCCATCCCATGGAGTGGCTTTCAAGTCGCCAGATCGTGTGTTCCGTGCCTGCGGCTGGAGATATTGACTGCAGTCCGAGCCCCAAACACTTGTATGGGTGGCTGGCCTGGGCACGAATCCAGGGGCGCGAGGTAAGGTATGACAGGCGTGATTGCCCGGAGTAGGAAAGCAGAATCTGCCATCCCTGCGTCGATCTCCGGTAAGTGTCGCTTCCGGGGCTGTAGTACCGGAAGGTGTGTTGCCTTATTGAATGAGATAGAGTTGTGACCGGAGAAATGGTTGGTCAAAACGGATTGTTGCTGGAGCGCCACCGATTTGCCCCAAAGCGCGGCGATCAGTCCAAATGCGGGAATCCGAATCCAGCTAGGAACCATTGTCATCTGCGGCAAGCCACCGCTAAACAACAGGAGGCGTCTGTGATCAGCCGATCTGGGTCACCACCGCAGACAGCCAGCCACACGTGACAGTGTGAGATGGATATTGGTTGTTTTTGTGGTTCGGGGGGCAGGAGGTGGGGGCGGCGCGAATTCAAGAAAACGCGCGATGACAAAGAATGTACCAGATGCCGCATGATTGTGGACCCTCGATCTCACTATTCATGCATGGCTCGTGGTTCTCGGTGAGCCAAGGACCGGGCAATATTGGCATTCTATTAGAAGAGGCACTCCCACCCATCACTCAAGAACAGAGGAACAGTTACTGTTGATCGATCTAATTTGCAAGAAGTTCAGATTGGACTGACCCTCCTCCCCATTGCGCCCCTGCCCAGAGAAATCTTGAGGTCTGGGAATGGCGGTGCTAGGGAGCCATTTCCAGCTCCAGCACAGGCAGCCAGGCCGTTTCTGGCCCGACCAAGATCGGATGGCCGACATGATCCTTGTAATGCATGCTCCTGTCCGGATGTTCTAGCTGCGCACGGACATCAGCTGCAGTTTAGGGCAAGCCGAGTAGGACAGCATCCCCCTTGCCTCTGGCCACTTTTCGGGCTGAAGTGGCACAGTCGGGTTACTTGTGCCGACTCCGACATGTCGTGCCGGCGTAGCCAAGCCCTCTTGTCCGGAAGGGAGGCCACGGAGCTGTTGCTCAACTACCGGCCTGATTGAGCGCCTTACTGGAACTTCCTCGTGTCCGCTGATGGAAAATGGGACCGTGCGCTATTTCCTCGGTGCACGCGTCAACGAGTCGGAGAACATGACAGCCGGATGCATGGACAAAACTGGGCGCATTGAACTTTGAGCTGGACGCAGAAGAATTCCATCCCGCCTGGGTTCTGGCATCCCAGCAGCACCGCCAGATTGGTCCGCGCCGCAGAGATCCGAAAATTTGGTCTTGGACCAGACAAACGACCACCATGGTGAGAACATCAGTTGTCGGCCGATGCATCGTCCGCATTGGAGCACTACCTCGGAGATATGAATCGAGCGGGATCTTGGTGCGGGTCTGCCGAAAACTGGAGGGCATCCGCTGCTATCTTGACCATCTCATTGAATTCGACCTGGAGTGGGTCCATCGAATTCCGGAGGAAGGTTCTCAAGATGTCGGGAAAACTTGAAATAATCCAAGTTCCTTGGCGCGAGTCGAGCACAGCATTGCATCAGAGCGATCAGAATAGCAATAAACCGCCCATACTAGACCGCATTGACCGGCCTTCTGTCTTGTTGGTCAACCGAGCCAAAATCAGAAACGCTACATTCCCGGTCTCCGAATTTGGGGCAGTGGATCACATCACGGACTCTCAGGCGAGGCCCGAGCCGCTTCCCGAGCTTCTTTCATTCGCTCCTCACAGTAGCCAAGCAATGACTTCGTGACTCTCCGCCCCTTCAACCCGCGTCCCCTTAAAACCTCGCCATCAAACTCCGCACCCCATCCCTACTCGCCGCGCCAGGGGAGAGTTACGCCTGGAGACCCCGGTTTATGGCGTGTCGAGGCAGCTGTCGAGACAACACACCACCAGGCGCAAGCAACCAGTCCACCACGAGCTCGCTTCCTCTCTTCCGTTGCCCTTGCATAACTCTGCCGCTCCTAGCGTGGTAAGCAAACGGATGCAACCTAACTTTGCGAACAGCCCTGGCAAATGGGTTGCATCCCTAGTGGGGCGCTCTTGTGGTGTACCTCTCGGCCAATCGCGACCCCCGTGTTTACCCCAACAGTTCCCAAAGAGCACTAGTCGCGATCGATCACCGATTATAGCGATGTCTTGGCAAGGTGCAGATCGCAGTTCATGGCGTACCCCCTGATGCAGCCATGCTGCCTCTCCTATTCTGGCGGCGATTAGATGACGCACACCAAGGCTAGCGGTGCGAGATTGGAATGATAACCGCACAGCCCCCACCTTACCCTGACCCTTGAACCGGTCGGCCCAGTTTGGCCTATCAACTGCTGCCGGACAGCAGGGGACGTTAACCAGTTCGTGTTGGTTACCTGGAATGAGATTCACTCACCCCACGCCCCACCGTCCACTGACTCCTGAACCAAGTCGGTCCACTTCATGACCTTTCAGTTCAACATCCCGACAGCAGGGTACGTAAACCAGTTCGTGATTCTGATTAGGATGATACCCGCTGCTTGTCGCCGCTAGAGAATGGGCATCTCGAAGCTCAGAGGCGGGAGCAGGGCGTCCGCTGAGGTCTTGAGAGCTGATCAACTGCTATTATCCGTCCCCAGTATTCGAACAGGCTAGTCCTGCAGTTGCTTTGGTCGAAAAGGCTACCATTTGATTGGCAATCCCGCCCGATGTTGTGATCCACGTCATTTGCTTCCTGAATGCTGCCATCTTGCCCAAGCCGCTACTGTACCTTGCGCGCATATCAGACCATTGCAGTGGACCTGACGGCGAACTGCCTAAACGGCAGTTCACCAATCAGCTCAGGCTTCATTATCAAGCACCCCGGGTCGCTCACATGCATACGAAAACATTTAAAAGTAGTTGCTTATGCATGCAGCCGCTGGTGCTGGACATGCAGGTGTTCTCGTACCTGACGGATGGAACTGATGAAGTTACATTTTGGCCGCCAAGCCTTCTCCAGTTGCATCCTATCCAAAGTGCTTTGTCCCATTTCGCCCTACGGGCGTGGAGTCGACGACGGACCCTTGCGCCATCTGCACTATGCCATGACCAACTTGAATCCTCCGGGGTGCCAGTGCAAAATCGTCCCAAGTCTTACAGGCCTCTCAGTTTCCCCTCTAAGCTCGAGCTCTAGCCGTAAAAAGTTCCAGTCAAACGCGAGTGTATCGCCAGGGTGCGCTGCATCTCGCTAGCATATCCCCAGCCTACACATGAAAGCCCAAGACACCCAATCCGCCATCCCACATCATGTTGTAGTGCAGTTCCGTGCCGTCTCAGACTGTCGGTCTCATAGCCAAGACAAAGAGATTCCCAGTTTCCCTTCCCGTTGAGCAGCCATTTGCCAGGCACAGACTGCAGTGGACGGTTCCTACGTTGTACCTGACTTTGTATGCGGCCCCCCCCACCCACCCCACCTGGAACCAATAACACCCAATCTGTGGAATTATTGCTCGTTTGGCCTCCCAACTACACTGCTCTCTCTGAAATCAAACGCGTCAAGTACCGGCCCGCACCTCTTCGACTCCCCCGGCAGCGCTGCGTCTCAGCAGCACCAATATCTATCCGCCCGCCCGGCAATCTCTCTCAAGTCCTCACCCTCCGCACTGCGCGCATCCGCCAACCTTAATCTCAGTCTCTTTGCCTGGGTGCATAAAACCGAAGACACTACCGGAAGTGCCATCTTGCGGACGGTTTCGGTTGAGATTCGGTCAGTAGTCCCAAGCCAGCAGTCGACCAGCCTTCTCCTACCTCCTTCTCAGCGTGCGCGGTAGCTTGCCGCCTCTCCGAGCTCTCCCATTGCCCTCGGCCAGGCTGCCTTGTCTTTTTCCCCACCAGCGTCAGACCCAACCCGCAGTGGGACCAGTGGGATTTGATATATCCGCTCTCAGGTGACGGCAGGATCTCTGTCTCACGCCACTTCGGTTTGGCCAAACACGCACGCAATCACGCACGTCAGGTCAGCTCCGTCGAGCCGCCCACCATATTCAACCCCTCATGAATTCGCGAAACCAGACTTTCATAACTATACATAGTAGGTCTAACCAGGCTTAGCTCACGGCTATTAATTGACTCTGACGTCCTCTAGACCTCACTCCCGAAGCCAATATCCTCTTTGCCTCCGACTCGCTTCTCGACATCTTGGGCTACCGACCCAATGAGGTCAGGGGAAGGTCGGCTTTCGACTACTTCCATCCTGAAGAGGTGCCGTTTGCACACTCTGTTCATAGTAGAGGCGTTCTACTCGATAAGGCTGCCGTCCTTCACTATGCGCGCATCCTCTCTCGGTCAGGCCAGTGGATCAGCTGCGAATGCTACTTCACCATCGTCTACAATGTGCTGGTAGCCTCAACCAGTATATACTTCAACAACAAACGGAGCAAAAGTATGACCCAAGCACCCTAGATCACCCAGTTCTTGAGCTGACATGCACATTTAGGGAGGGCAAGGGATGCACCACAGATCAGGCGGATATTCTCCAGCTCACCACGGGACCCCCGGTACCGCATGCTAGAGCACTTGTCCCCCAAGTTCAAGATGCCGCCTATGGAGAGGGAGCCGCGGGCCGCACTCATCCTCAACCGATTCACCAGAGACCTGACCATCATATATACGACAGACGCGGTTGCCCAAATTCTAGGAGTACACTCGGACGAGTTTCTTGGGAAGCCATTTTACAAGTGCATCCAGTCAAATTGCCTCGACGAGGCTGAGAAATGTCTGGAGAGTGCCAAGACAAACGAGTCGATTGCTTACCTACGCTTCTGGTACAAGGACCCGCGGGCAGACCCTAACGATTCCATCAACGAGAAGGAGGAGGATAAAGCAGAGATACAGGACAAAGAAGCCGACAAGAGCAGCTCCAACGACAATGCTATGGACGTCGAATATCATGCGCTGAAGGAAAAGTGCATATACATCGACGAAAAGACAGACACCCAGGTTCAGACGCCCGACAATGGTAGCGGGGACGAGGAGCAAGTTCCATCAGGCGGTTCCACTACGCCAAGGCCACGGAGACACGGTCTACAAGCCCCTCGGGCAGTCGAACTCGAGGCTGTCGTCTCATGCACATCCGACGGGCTCATCGTAGTACTACGGAGAGCGCGATCCCCAATTCCCAACCTACAAACCCAGGTGATGCCGGCCGCCTTCAACTATAAGAACGGCCTCTTCGCGGCACCGTGGGCACTGCACCCCATCCAACCTTATATCTCACCCGACCTACTTTACACATTCCAGCCGCCTCTCCTACCACAGTACATGCCCTTGCGGGAGTGCGTCAAAGCAGCTGGCGGGTCTCCCTCTGAGCGTATATGCTTGCGTATCCCCGTCGCTCAATCTCTTTCCTAACCACAAGTCATAGAGCTGATGCGATCAATACGCGACGTAGCCGTCTTTGCCTAGGCGGTGACTAGCATCAACCCGAATCTCGCCCACTACGGCCACAGTCGACGCAGGATTGACGGACAACCTGTCAATAACCTCGCCAGATGGGAACCCAACAACTCCCCCCCAATCACATACCCGCCGCCAGAGGACCTGCTCGTAGACCGCACCTCCAGTCTTCTCAAGAACCAATCCACCGCCGCCACCGGCCCCGCCAGCCACTACGCCTCCGAGCCCCTGTTCCATTCCTATCACACCCGGCACGCCTCTCTGGACGAAGATAAATATGACGCCTCGAGCAGCGGCAGCAGTAATCAACTGGCAAACTCGCCCCGTGCGTCATCCTTATTCTCGTCATCCACATCCGAATCGCCATACTCCAATGGCTACGAACAAGCATATCACAACCACCATCAACATCTTTGCCCGGTCATTTTTAATGACGAGCTGCACGGCCATGCACGACACCAGCAGCAGCAGCCGCGCCAACAGCATGGCTACATACCTGCCTCTTCATCCGCCACAGCGTCAGCCGCAAGGAGACGTAATTTCCGCGTCGAGCCTTGGGGAACTCGTCACTCGGCCAGGAAGCGAGACGAAGCCCTTGTGATGCGCCATGCCGGGGAGGCAGTGCAAGAAACGTAGCTGGATGGTCGTAGTGTATGGGGATCCTCCTTCGAAAGTTCGGTGCCGTGGAGTATGAGGCAAGTCTGTCCATAATGCACGCACTCGCCAGGAAGCTGGTAAAAGCGTCAGATTTAGCTGCTTCCGATGTAATGATAAGTGGTTCTTAGTATTGATATAGCTGGTTACTGCATTCAGGATGACTCGGAACCCTTGCTTGTGGGTTGCGCCTTCTTCTAGGCCATTTGTTGAAAACTACGACAACCACTTTATCTGGAGTGGTGGGTCAAGATTAACGTTAGCGACTTCAGCCATCCACAGATTTTAAGCGCGGAGGGTACAAGGACGACTCGTGACGACCGTATGGATCATCACAAACGGGCTAACATTCACGTTGACGTGGAGAGAATTATTGAGTTATCAACCTCGCACCGCACTACTAGGGGCAGGCGGGGACTGTCCGCCGGGCTTCCACTCCGCGCCGCCTCCCACTGCTTGCCGGACTCCCACTCCCTGCCGGATCTCCACTGCCCCCAGATTCCCACTCCCCGTCGGACATCCACTGGGCCGAAGGGTGGGTTGGGAAGCCGTGGAGCAATCCCTTCTGCATCCCGCCCCTTACTGTGCTGCGACACGGACCTTTAGTCGAAACCGAGTTGGGGAGACTGAATCTCTTTCCGAAAGAAAAACAAAGAGAAAAAAAAAGGAAGAAAGTAATTGTCCAAGATGTCTGTCGCTGCCCCTTCCCCCCAATATCCAACAGAGACAACAAAAAAAAACACAGCGAACTCGCCCAACATTACAATGAGATAGCTATTAGTCAGCAGCATTAAACCATCTACATCGCCCTTCAAACAAAGTAACATAAGATAGATAACTATGGGTATAGGTATCTCGCAAATTAACAAAGTGAACGGGTTGACGCGGCGGAGGGCGGAGGGCGGAGTCCGGAGGGCGGAGGAAGAGGGAGGAGGAAGCAGGGGGGGGGGGGGGGGGGATATCAAAGGGACTCAAGACCCACCCGCCTGCGCATCCGTCCTGACATGACCATGCGCCCTCGTGCAAATATGAAACCGCTCCCTCAGCCGGTCCGCAAACCTCGCGTTGCGACCGTGCTGTTCCTCGGGTTCACCGCCATCACCCGCAACACCATCACCAGTGGAAGGTTCCCGCTGCTGCTGCTGCCAGCGGTTTCGCCTGAGGGTCTCGATGCGCTCTTCAATTGACGCGTGCCTGAGCCGGTTGTGGTCAAGGAATCGACAGGATTGCCTGCGCTGCTGCTGCCGGCTGCGGCAGGTACTGCTAGTGGTGTTGCTGTCGTGCTCGGTCCAATTTTCAGCTGCTGCGAGAGACGGAACGAGGAGGAATGCGTCGTTGTTGTCGGCGGCGCTGGTTGGTCTGCTTTGCGGCCGGAGATCGAGACGGCTTTGCGGTGGAAGGGTGTTAGTTTTGGGCTTTGGGCAGTTCCTTGGGGGAGGCGTGCGGTTGGTGAAAGCTTACCATAACGGGCAGGTCCCCGAGACGTTGATCAACCATGGGTCGATGCACGGCGATGAAAATTTGTGGTCGCATGGCAGGACACGAACATCCTCCCCGACCGTAAAGTCCTCAGTGCAGATAGAGCAGCCGAGGTGTTCCTCTGACGGACGCCCGTTCGTCCCAGTTTCGCCCCTATCCGCCGTGGCCGTGTCTCGAGTGTTCACTTCACCTTCAGCATCCACCAGCTCTGGCAGGGATACTGCACCAGACATTGTCGCGGCATCGTTTAGGCGCCGCTGCGGGGTCCGAGGCTCCTCCAGGATTGCCGTTAATCTTGTCCCTGTTGTCGGATCCGGCGGCGTTGCCGACGGCTGCGATTCAAGTTCGAGAGTTGGGGTCGCTTTTGCCGGGCTCGGGCCCCCAAACTTCACAACCGGCAGCGTCTCTAGCACTGCCCGCGCCAACCCCCTTGCCCGGCTCTGCGACGGCCGCCCGCCGTAACCCGGCCGAGGACCGTACCGCTCTGGGTAGCGGTGCGCCATGATGACCCCTGTGCCAATGGTGACCAGAAACAACAGCGTGACAAGGCCGACAATGCCGTAGAAGATGCTCATGGCAACCGCAGAGTTGCTCCCGCTCTGTTCCTCGTCACTCGTCGGAGTGCCGGTCATGTTCGTGCTGCCTGATCGTGGCCAGCAAAATATCACCCGCTTTGACAATGCTATTGGCCATTTTTGTCGCGTTTTCGTTCGCCTTGAACAGATATCCAAACAGAGCCGAGCCGTCTCCCATTCCTCCTGCAGCCTTCCGAGCTCGGCCGCGTCTTCGTGCGACGCTAGATCTGTCTTGGACTTTAGATCATGAGCCTCGTTTTCTTCAACGAGGTGAATACGAAAATGTGTGCCACATCAGGAAACAGTCCGATGTTACGGCCAATCGTACGCCCCAAACAGCAATCTGATACCCTATGCATCACATCACACCAATCCATTTGGAGGTGTTTAACCCTCACTGTGACCAGGGGGGAGCGGAGTGCATGTTGCCGTCACGTTCCACCAGTCAAAATCCCCATGACCACGCAGACGAGTCGTAAGGGATACACAACGTCGATGATGGTGGAGGTGAAAACGCAGTGGTAGTATTCGTCTTCAGCAAGTACTATGCCGACGTGCGCAATTGTATACCTGCTTGATATGCTAGCGTCTTGGACCGCAACGATTACAAGCAATCGCGTGTCACCGACGTCCACACCTTCCCTTCCGTTCGGGATCGAACGCCGGCCATGTGACATCCCCAGAAGTACACGGTCGGCTGGATCTGCGCCATCACCACCGAATCCGTAGCAGCCCGGGCTTTCCTCGATGACGAACACAACGGCCCTTGCCAAGTCGCACAGCACGACAACAATAGCTATGTCCTGGGCAAAATCGGCAGCCACAATGTCGTTATTGCCGTTCTGCCTGATGCAGAATACGGCATAGCGTCCGCGGCGGCAGTAGCCCGAGACATGCTCCACAGTTTCCCGAACGTGCGCATCGGATTGATGGTCGGCATCGGAGGCGGTGCGCCTAGCCGAAAGCATGATGTCCGACTCGGGGTATCGTAGTCAGCAGTCGTGGTGGCGGGAAAGGTGGCGTGTTCCAGTACGATTTTGGCAAGACCATCCAGAATCAGTCGTTTCAAGAGACAGGATTCCTAGACCAACCACCCATGGTGCTACGGACGGCTATGAGCGCGCTCAGAGGCACATACGAGATGAAGGGCCACCACGGATTGAAGATCCGAAAACTCGTGCAGGAGCTGTGCCAACAGAAACCGGTACATCCCGCAGATAGACCTTTCCAAATAGTCGCCGCCTCGTGCATTAATAAAGAAGGGCGCAACGGCCATGCTTGGCTCCTTGGAAAAGGATTTTCATCTCCAGGTACACGAACTTCGTCACGGTTGACTTTCCGGCACCTGTCTTGCCTCGCATCCATAAGCTACCCTGCTCCTGGGAGAGGACGGCTAAAACTAAGCTCTGTTACACCTATCTCCTGATTTGCAAACCAGTTTAGGGGGCGGCGGGAAGCACCCAAGTCACAACGCTCCGAGCAAAGAGCAAACCACTCCAGGTCTCGCCGCTAGAGGTCGTGAGCGTCACGTAAACGTCGTTACTGAACGTGTTTTCAATAACCAAAGTCGGCGTAAAGTCTGGGTTTAACGTGGCGACGGACTGAATCCCTCCGCCGCCCGAGTAGGTGTAGCTGCCGCTCCCGTCCAGCACAATAGCCCCCTTGGGAATGAACTTGCTGAACTGGGCCATCATGTAATAGTCGACTTGGAATTTGTACGTGCCGGCTTTGGTATCGACGGTGACCAAACCGCGACAAGTGGTACACCCGCCGGCTAGATGCGGGCCTTGGGCGTTGTCTGTTCCAAGGGTCCATGCTAAGGCGCCCTTTGCCCAGTTCTGCAGCGGTCCTATGGTGAAATCGGCGGCTTGGCTCCAGCCAGTTGTCGTCGATGTCCAACATTCCGTCATGTACTGATCGACTCCGGGATGCTTGTTGTGAAAATCGGTCAGGGTCCCCCAATTGTTATTCGAGGCATAGCAATGCCACGCCACAGTGTTGACGTACTGCGAGGCTTTACTTAAGACGGTCTCGGGGTAGCTGGGCACGTCTGGAGTGATCCGTTAGCTATATTGGACTTTATTACCATCGCTCGGAAGCGGACGCAACTCACCGGTGTTGTGGTCGTACGCCCAGATAGCCGTGTTGAGGCCGGCACTGCGAAGCGCCGGGCCGACGTTTTGTTGGATCAAGTTGCCGGATTCGTCTGCAAAGACATACAGGGTGGGCATGCCCGCTTGGCTGTTCAGGGGCTCGTTCTGGATTGTGATGGCATCGATGGTGATGCCGTGCGCCCGGTAAGCCTCGAGGTACTTGACAAAGTACTGGGCGTATTGGCTGGCGTAGGTATGGTTGAGATTGTTGTTCGCCGTGGTGCCGTCGATCACACCGTTGAGCTTCATCCACCCAGGAGGGCTAGTCAGCAATGTTAGTCATTGATTTTCCTGTTTGTGGTGTGACAGGAGTCGCTCGGGAGCAAAAGGTGCTTCCGAGAGATCCCAAGACTGCTGATCGGGGCCATTAAAACAGCTCGGATTTGACGTACCTCCACAGGGATCCGAGCACCGTCAAGGCCGGCTGCAGAGCCTTCATCCTAGCAAGCAGTAGCGCCATGGATATACCACGGCCCCCGAGATTGAACGACGACAGCGATGCGTCGACCGCGCCGCCATTGTCGTCATACGAGTAGACCGGGTCCGCAGACAGGTCCGAAGAGGCGATGGTGTGGCGCATCAGCTTGAAGTTGGCGCCTGCATCCGTCATGAGCTCGATAAGCAGAGATGACAGCTTGTCTGCGGGGAGTGCGTTGAAGGCAGCGACGGTGGCGTCAGTAACGGCAGCACCGAAGCCGTTAATGGTCTGTTTGTGACCGGACGCTTGATCGTTGATGGAGAGCTTCCACGTCGAGCTGCTTTCCGGGCTGCCGGAACCGCGAACAGGTGCAGCGACAGCCGAGAGCTTGTAAGTGCCGTCGCTATTCGAGGCAAAAGCCTGGGGCAATGCCCGGGCGTTGAGGGCAGCGCCCATGGCCATCGGCGCGGCGAGCAAAGTGATTGCCAGTGAGAGCATGGCGGGAGCTGCAAGAGTCTTGCACGAGTCGTGACATGAGGGATGACAACGTAGGTAGAGACGGCCTCTTTCCTATAAATATGAGCTTGTCGAGGACTTATGTGACATCATTCCATCCGTCAGTGTGTAGAGCACTGCTTGGGTACCCAGGTACCTATGGAAATCGTGGTTCTAGTTGTCATTATTTCCGAGTCGGCCCTTCCCCGGAGTTCTTGCTGGACTGCACCTCTTTATCTGGGGTTGAATGCGACCTTGGAGACATCAAGCATCACACCGTTGGGTGCTGCCTAATCCTGCGGCGCTGCATTGTGAAACAGCGGCGTCCTCCCGAGTCCGCAACCGCGCATCCCGTCATACGCTAGCAAACGAGGACAACATGAGTCAGATGAAGGGGATAAATTGAAGGGAAGGGGTTGTCCATATGCGAGGCTCTTGCCTATGTAGAGAGAATGTGTTGTGCTGAGGAGGGGTGGAAATCCTACTGCCTTACATCCGTGCCCGAAAGGAGTGTTGTCGTGCGACCGGAGGCGAGGCCTGTTTTGGCAGCTCCAAGGTTACTCTCAGACCAAGGGCCCACTCGCGACGGAGACTTTTCAAGGTGTTCTCAGAGAGCTCCACTCGGTTGGGTTCTGCCATGGGAACGCAACTTCGAGCAATGTTGCTTGGGAGGAGGGAGGGGAGATTGCCAAAACTTGAGGAAGCGGAGGATTGGAAGGGAGCCAAGTCTTAACGAAGCGGCCAATGACAATCCTTCGACAGGGGCATAACCCTCCATTCCGTTCTTATCACCTTGGCCTGCATTCGAACCCAAACAGCGCAAAAGGGGCCTCTGTCGCCAGCGCCACGACCTTGCCCTCGCCAGGGCCGCCGCAGTAAATGCATATCCAGAACAAGACCCAAAAGAAAGTCTCAAGATCGTGTATCAACGAGTGCTGCTCACCTAGAACGGCCCCAATGGCCATAAATGCCCTTGTCCCGGTTTTCCCCTTGGGTCTCGAGGCACTAACACGGTGCTCCTCGACGGTGAGATCCAAGTCGATCAAAAGCCCGCCGTTGTCCTTGCTTACCATGAGATTACCGTTCGAGATGTCTCAGTGAAGGAGGCCGGCGTTCTGCCGCAACGACTCGTGCCCTTCAATGCAGTCCGCCAGCGCAGCGAGTAGCGCCGCTCGAGAGCCCGCTTTGTAGCTGGGGATTCCCCAGTCGGAAAGATGACACGCCGGTGTACTCGATTTGGTAGCACATCGTTGCTAGCCTTGGTCGGAGAGGTGGAACAGGTTCGCTTGCTTGGCGGCAAGAAAGCGCCAGTTTCGTGAGACGACCGCTTTGCGCCGGCGATGCTGCTGCTTCGACCGACACGCGGCGGGCCCGCCGCGTTTGTTCTTGGTGAACGTCGCGGTCGATTCTGCCAGTAGTTCGTGGCCTTCGTGATATCCAAACCTTTTCGAACATTGCCTCGGACATCGCCATCCATGCCATGTACCCGCACAGTCTCGTCGTGATATTGCCAGTCCACATGAACCACACACTTGCCGGTCGCCTCACTGAGGAACTCGCCCTCCTCCTCACGCACTAGGTATTGCCACGAATCTAACTCTACTGAATCACCAATTCGACCCCAAAAGAAAGTGGACTACCAGGTCCAGATTCACGTTCTCGGCCTCCCCGCAACAACGATAGCTTCTTGTCTTCGTTGTTGTTCAAAGAGGGCGGTTTCTTGTTCTCATAGCTACCAGTTCTGGGCCCTTCTGAGCAGACATGGAACGTTTAAGGGCGAAACAGGACTCCACCATTTCCTCTCTTGACTACGACGGCTACGCGTCAAACGACCCCTTCAGCGGCGACCAGCTGCACTCAAACGAATGGGGGGGGCTACTCCAAGTCAAGACGGCCACGTTTGAGAGCGACCGGCGGGTCGGATCTATAGCTGAAGTTGAGGCACAGTGCCCGTTGCATAAAACGCTGGTTTCACAAGTTAAAAAAAGCACAACTAGATCAAATACTAGGAAAATTGGACAGTACATTGATAACAGGTACAATTGTCATACTGCGCCCAAGGGAGTGGTAACGCGTGGGAGGCAACAGAGAGTGCATTGCTAAGCTCCCCTGACAGAGGAGAGCAAACGAGTGTGGGTGTGTACATATATAAGAAATCATCCCAGATGCTTTCGTAAGCTGGTCGCGCGGTGCAATCTCCCAGGAGCTCAGCAGCCTGGATCATGGCCTCCGGCTTTTCAAGATCTAGTGAAACTGCCCTCCCGTCGTCTACGTTCACTGTCATATTCACGTATTCGTATCTTGGTGGCAGAAGGAAATGGACGGGATACCCGATGGCAGGCTGAAGGAAAGCCTCAGTGACGGAGTGAATATAATCAAGCCCACTGCGCACACTGCCATCGTCATTATCCTTCCAGCCATCGATTGTCACAAGAGAAAATAAAAAGAAACCGTAGAGCGGCTTTTTGGCATTGTAGCACACGCCGCTCGGCGCCCGTGGCCGACGTTGCCCGTCATGATGCACACCTGGCCGACCGGATCTTATCGTAGATTAAGGTCTTGCTGATGCCTGGCTCCGTACAGCCGGACTTTGAATCGTGGTGTTGATCAACAAGACGGAGAGTTTTCAAGTCAGAAGTGTCTAGTGGAACGGTCCCCTTTGCTCTCAAAAGTCAGCCCGGGTTGATAAATCCAAACGTAGTGCATGTGAAACTCGGCCCGTAGAAATGACGAGGCTACCCGAAAAAGATAAAGTGGTTGAAGCCGGGGTAGATCTGGGCTTTCGTGTTCTAATCATGATCAGTAGGATGGAAAGACTCGACGTAAGCACAACTGTCTACGCGGTCTTGCGGACACAGTTCTTCAATGCGTTCCGCGCCTTTCCAAGCGATCGCAACCTTACGTTCAACAAGTGCTAGTTACTGGTTTATCAATGTGAAACACGCCGCACACGTGGCATCATGCCAACGAACACAATACTTCACCTCAATGGCCTCAGCACTACGCCTCGAATAATGCTTGACGATGGCGATCAAGAAAGTCCTTGACCCCTCAGCTGACCGATCTCCGCGTCGTCCGCTGGTATTCGGACGTCTGAGTATTTCTACTGCACTACAGGTCTGCATCGGGAACAGAGGCTCTGGAAACAAAGAAAAGAAGTGTGGTTATACCATTGATATCAGCTGGCAACCACCCGCATTGCAAGATAGAGTCGTCTCTCATCATCCGGGGTGCCGCTATCCAACACCAATAAACCCTGTTCTTCATCAATCTCCCCACCCCCACGCTCAAAAACACCTCGATAACCCCTCTACTACACCCCGGCCTCAAACAGTGCAATTGAATGCACAAACCCATCAATGTTATCCTCATAGTTGGCCACGTCCACTCCGCCAACAGTCACCATTTTGTTCGTCCCGACCGTGTTGAGGTTATACACCCTCACCTCACTCTGCCCCTCGACGCTAAAGGTCCTCTTCTGACACGTCGCGCCCTTCCCGACCGCGCTGCAGTTCACGTCATAGTTGTCGAAGAAGCTGTACAGTCCCGCGCCGTACACCACCAACCCCTTGGAATCGACCACCCTCAATCCCCACCCAGACTCGCCCTCGGCCAGCACAGGATCATGATACTCTTGAAGCGCCGCAAACGGCAGCGAAGCATCCGGGTTCGGCTGATAGTACGCCGTCTCGGTCTGGATCTGGCCCATATACACGTTGGCCGCGTCTACAAACTGGTACTCGTACATCTGGTGGTGCTCGACGCTCGAGCCGACCAGCCACAGTGGGCCCTGGGAACCCTCGACCAACAAGCCGCGGCCGGCGTAGACGGTAATCTGCTGGTTGTTGGCACCGGACTCGATGTCGTGGTCCGCGACCCAGATCCAGCAGTTCTCCATGTACAGCGAGGCCGCCGAGGGGGTAATGTGTACGCTCATGAAGGCCGCGACGCACTCAGCTGGGATGTTGGCGGCGGTGATGGGGATTTCGGGAGCTTTGGCGCACTGCGCGAGCTGGAGGTTGGAGCCGGCGAAGCCGCCGACGCGGACGTGGACGTCCCACAGGCCTGAGGGGGTGGTGGTGGGCGAGGCGAGGTTGTACTGGAGGATGATGGCGCCCGGCTGGGAGCCGCGCGTGGACAGGATGGTGTTGGACCACTCGACGCAGCCAGTGGCGCCGGGGGTGCCTACCTGCACGACGGGCTGCGGGGAGGAGGCCGAGGCGAAGAAAGAGCCCGAGGAAATGATCACAGGGAAGGCCTCGCCAAAGATGCGAGAGCCGGCGGGGATGTGGATGGTGCTGGTCACGACGTACATGCCGGCGTCGAGATAGACGATCTTGTTGGCGGCGGCAGCCGAAGCGAAGAGCGCGTTGAGGGCGTCAGTGTCGTCGGTGCTTCCGTCGCCCTTGGCGCCTGAGGCGCGCGCGCTAACGAACTCGGACACTGGGATAGTCTCGTACTGAGGCCTGGAGCGTTCGTAGTATGCATTACCGGCAAGGAGCGATGGCGGGCGGGTGTTAGGAGCGATAGAGCCCTCAAAGGTGTTGGGGCTCGAAGTTGGCGTATACTTGTGGCCGCGGCCCCAGGCTGTGATGACCGACTGCCCGGACGAGCCGGCAAGGACGGTGCCCGACGGGTCGCGGATGGCGGTCGGTACGTTGTTGAGTTGCAGGTTCTCAAAGACGAAGTTGTTGGCGACCGGAGGATTGGTGGTACCGGCGCTGCCGTATGCTATGCCGACGGGTGTGTCGTTGATCTCGCTGTCGATGATGGTGATAGATCCGACACCGAGGGTCCCACCGCCGCCAGCTGTGAAGTCGAAGCCGACGGAGCAGTTATTGATACTCACGCTTTGGTACGTCCAGCCCCACGACCAGAACTGCTGGATGGCCGTCTGAGCGTTGTAGACGGTGATGTTGCGCATGGTGAACTGTTGGTTGCCAATGGCCATAGCCTGGGCGCCGCCGTAAAAGACGAGGTCGCCAATGTAGCCGCCGGAACCCTCCTCGATGAACAAACCCCGGTGTTGGGTGCCCGCCGCCTGGGACAACTGGAAGACGATGTTGGATAGCGACGTCGACTGCGAGCTGGGCCAGTGGATGCCCGATATGCCCGTCCCGGTAGGGACGTTGGTGGTATCGATGACGAAGTTGGCAACCTGGCGCCAGAAGACGTTTGTTGCTCCCCAAGCCAGACCGTTGCTGCCATAGGGGTTGGTGTCCAGAAGCCAGCCGCCGTCAAAGTTGGCCGTCGCCTTGAGCACGGGCAGGCATCCGGGGTTGCCAATCAGCTGGGTGTTGTAGAAATCGATGATGGGAGACGACACCATGTAGGTGCCCGGCGGAAAGTAGACCAGGCCGGGCGTCTTGGTGCTGCCGGTACAGCCCGGGCCGCAGCGGTTGCCGTCGCTGATAGCCTGGTTAATGGCCGCCGTGTCATCCGTGACACCATCCCCTTTGGCGCCGAAGTCCCTGACGTTGCGGAAGACCTTGTAGCCCGAGCCGGCGAAGGGGGCAGCGCCATGGTGCGTGATCTTGTCGAGCCAGAAGTCGGTGCAAGCGGCGATAGGGACGCTGCTGGTGGAGCTGGGGGGGGCGGATGACGAGCTCGAGCTGGAGAGGGCGGCGCTAGGGGAGCCGGTGCTCGAGGCGCCAGTGGAAGCAGCGTCGATGGAAGAGTTCCGAGTAGAAGCAGTGTTGGTGGAAGCACTGCTCGAGATCAGGGCCGAGACGGCAAGGAGCGACTGAAGCGAGAGACGATGCATTTTGAGACAGATGCAAGTGATTTCCGACGAGTGAGTGCGATGCGCCTCAAATGACTCTGGCCGCACCGTGGACTGGCTGAGACTGCTGGGGGCTTGACAGTGCGTGCTCGTCCAGGAAAGAGAACAGAGGATTGACAAGAGTTTAATAAAGAGCATATCCCGACCCTGTCCCGAGTCAGCGTTCCCCCCCCCCCCCCCAAAAAAAACCCAAGCCCAACCAAGGCCATGCCATCCGCGCTGCTCTGTACCGTGGAGCTACGTCAATGTTGCGCCCAGAATGACAGGTACTCGGCCCCTGCGCCCAACGACCCCCTCGGTACTTTTCCAGGCCGAGAAACAAATCAATTTGACGGCGGCAGGCGGGGGGGTTGCAGTCCGCCAAGAGCAGACGCTAGCATCTAGCCCGAAGTGTGTGCTGAGCGGGCGTATCGAAATTTTGGACGAACAGGGAGCGCAATAACGTCGAGGGAAATAAACTACTTCAATATAAGTACGCAGTATCGACAGTCCGTCGGACATGGTTCGCAACAAGGCGAGACGGCAAGACCAGCCCTGCACGTAGCAGACCAACTTTATTAGTAGTTAATCTGCTCGCCTGGTCTGAGACGAGAGTCTTGCTCCAAGTACTCGTCGGAGCTAAAACGGCGCCTCCCGACCTACCGGCAACGTATACCAGGTAGGCAAGGTGGTTAACCTGGGCCAAAACCCGCAACATCGCAACATCGCCGACCATACATATTTGGCAGCGAAATAATGCCACACCCCCTTGATTCCATGTCTACTTCGTTTAACGTCCCTGCATACCAACCTACCTTGGGGAAGCTACCCACACCCCACCTTTCCCCCGCGCAGTCTCCGCCAAGCTGTGGAGGTGGAGGACTGGGAATTGCCCACATCCAGGCGATGGTAAGTTTCACTGCAACCCGGAAGATCTAGGCGAGGGTGGGGTACTTGGCTTGGCTTGCATTTGGCGGGGTACTGTGTCATTTCAAGGGCTGTCAAAGTCCCGCTGGGATTGCTAGCCGAGCAAAGTCCCGTGACGGGTGGGCCCCAGGGTCACCATCGTGGCCCAGGTTAACCTGCTGCCTTGAGCATTCTGTGTGTAGCGCCCAGCGTCGGCCCGAATTGTGTGTCTCCACTACCGACACTCCAGATTCACTGTCCCTGACATTAACCGCCCTTGGAACAGCCCCCCAATCTTAAATCTCTCCACTACATTTTTGCAGCGCGCATCACCAAACTGCAGCGATTTTGGACGAACTGACATGCCTACCACCCCACCTCGTGCTCAGACTGGGGTGGGTTTCGTCGCGCCCTGGCATAAACACCGACTACATACCGACTACTAGTACTCCGCATCTACTTCGACCCAGGGGACCCCAAGAAGCACCCTGTGACCGACATCGGGCCGTCTGAGAGGAACTTTCATACAAGGTTGGTACTCGTCCTGCGCATCTGGGAGAGTCGAGATGGGTGGTGTCCTTGACTTCCGTCTTGCGACGCAACCTCCTTTCTGAGTGCTGGCCCACTGCTGTGTCTGACTGAAGGGGAAACATAAAGCCAACTTACCTAGGTATCTAGGCAGTCAATCAGATGGCACTCCAATTCGAAACCATGTGCCGGTCGCCTAAGCCCCATCAGGGTAGATTCATGTAGAGCGAGCCCGTCCCCCACGAGCGTTGTAAGATATGGGCAGCAGCAAAACCCAGGGCTTAATGAAAACAGGCAAATGGGATCTCCTTTTATTTTTGCCGCTGTGCTCAGCGTTTGCTCTGACGAGAACCAAGTCTGAGCTCAATGGCGCAGCGAGCGTAGGACGCGTGCGTGCCGCTCGATGGTGAACCACGGTATTGGTTTCCCAACTTGCTCAAGCGCTAGCTGTGTCTCCGGTCTTTTGCTTCTCTTTGGTCTAATACTAACCTGGAGAGCAACCCTTGCGCAAAGGCCTGGATTACATTCACTAAACGGAGCAAACAAAAAGTTGTCGGAAAACCAGTCACTTTTACAACAACTCTAGCAGCTCAGTATCGGCATCACCAAGAAACATGTTCAAGAGATGAGGTAGCTGCCCTGGCCTGTATTGAGAATGACACCACATGATGTCTACTGCCTAGGTAGGTTGAACTCTTATTCTGGGACCTTCAAAGCGAGCTCAACTGCTTACCCATCGTCATCATCGGCCCGAACAAGTTGGACCATGGATGTTGGGTGGTACTCCACAACAATCGGCCCTTCGCTGGAGGAATCTAGCTCCGAACCCCCGGCGGAGACCAGGGGAGGAAAATACAGACTGGATACCTAGGTGGGTGGAAGAATTCTTCCCCATATCTAGTGCTCCTGGAAACCACGCATACTTCTGGGGTCCCCGCATGTCATCTCGTGCCAATACCTGCATTTCCCCATGTCTGGATCCTCCGAACCAACGACAAGTAGGTCAACGAAATCTTCGAAGGAGCGAGGACCAGAGGCGAGGATTGGCACCCGATCAAAATAGACGACGTGGTGAAGGCAGTGGTTGTTGGGGAAGACGGGCACACGGTCAAGAACGGCTTCGCCCAGATATTCTGCGCGGAAAATGGGGTAGCGGGGGTCATAAAGTCCTTCTAGCTCTCGAAAGGTGACAAGCGGACGGGTTCGATGGCGGTGTTCCTGGCGAGCGCAACGGAAGCGAATCGCCTACTCGAGAACCGCTTAGTTAAGATCGGAGGTCAAATCGCCTTCGTGAGCAAGTACCAGAAGATGCCCAGGCCCACCCGATACTACAACTACAACCGATACGGCCACTACCAAGCAAGATGCGTATACAACACCACCTACGGCAAATGCACCGGCAACTACTATTCCGACACATGCACGGCGACGGAAAAGAAGTGCCCGGCGTATAGAGTGGCTCACGCAGTCACCGATCCAGGGTACCCCGTGTACAAAAGGGAGAAGGCCAATCTAATGCGAGTGCTCAGGCAATTGGACGTACAAACGCAAGTCTCGGTAGCCTATACCTAAAACGGTCGGAATCCTACAAGTGAACGCCGGCAGAAGAGCCAGAGTACAACTAAGCATCCTCAACGATAAATCGACACAAGACTTTAACGCAATCATGGTTACGGAACCACGCATCATAGACTTTGACAACCAACCAGTAGTGCATCAACACCACTACTAGAACCCCATCAGGCCGACCCTTGTTCGAGGAGACTTAGTCATCCGCTCGTTCAGGTCTCTTTTATACATCAACAAGAAAACACGGTTTCAGCAAATCCCTATCCCATCTTCGGACATCGTAGCGGGACTTCTCAGGACGAACACACAGAAGATCCTGCTCATGTCAGTGTATATACCGCGAGACAGCGATCTGTCGACGGAGGAAAATAATGCTGAGCTGATCCAAAGGCTACAGCTGATCACAACCACATGGAAGACAGCTAAGGAGAAATAGGGCACGGACACCCAGCTGCTAGTAGGGGGAGACTTCAACAGACACGACCAACTATAGGGAGGCAACCCCATAGCCCACTCGCAACGTCAAGGGGAAGGCACCCCGATCCTAGAGTGGATATGCGACAACGGCCTGAAGAGCATGCTGCCACGAGGGGCGAAGACGTTTCAGGCCGGCCCAACCGAGTCCACCATCGACCTGGTGTTGGCAACAAGTGGCCTCGCCGAGAGGTATCTCAAGTGCCAGATCCACGAGGTAGACCATAGATCGGACCACCGAGCTATCATGTCGATTCTCAACGACCGAAGGGCCCAAGACAATAAACGCCAGAACTTCAACCTTCGCAAGACAGACTGGGACGCAGTCCGCAAAGAGCTGAACCGGACACTTTTCCCAGACCTCAATCGCTTCATATAAGTCATCAACGCCATAAATCAATAGAAACTACTCAGAATCGCTCTCCTCAGAGGTGTTGCAAACTACTTGACAGATTCGTGCATTATGGCCAGGCTTCTTGCAGTTGCTATAGAGCCGAACACGTGGCTCACGCACGGTTATGCAACCACCACCCCCAGAAGTTTCCTCATAGTCCTGACCACTAAGCCCCTGGTCAGCTATCAAAACCATTGCATCTTGTAAACTAAGTGATCCTCCATCCTGCAAACGTGTCCTTTTTGTCCTACGTCGCTTGCTTAGTCGCTCGTTTGCCATGCGAAGCTCCTTGGCCTCTACTCGGAGCAACACTATCTCGTGCGCCAATTTCGAGATACTCTTCGCCTGCAAGTCGATGATGTCAAAAATGTGGGTAGGAGAGCTTCCTTAATGGTTTTCGATCTTGCGCTTGAGAGTGGTAGTGCTCTGATCGCTTCAAACGCATTGGATGGGGTCTTTAAGACCCAAGATGAGGCTGTCCCGGGACGCGAGTTTGGCGGAGATGGGGTAATTGGCTTTGGGTCGAGGCGAGAAATCACCGATTCGGAGTCGAAAGGGACAAGTCCAGTTGCTTTGAAGCCTACTCGTATATTATTTGCTGTAATAGAGGTGTGGAATGCCTCGACAAACGCGTCGAAGAAGTCTTGGTGATGTGGGTGATCTACATCCGTATTATCTGCTCGATTTGCTTGCCGTACGAGACCTTGACGGGTCTAAAACACCCAACATCGAGAGGCTGAAGGAAATGGGATGAATGTGGAGGCCTGTAAAGTGGAATAATGTTATTGGCCTTTAAGAAATCTTCGAAGTCGACCGAGTAGTGGCTTTTATAGCCGTCGAGGATAAGTAGTCGATATACCCCTTTCGTACAACGCTTGGTAGACTAATCAAAGTATTTTAACTAGTCGAGACTAATCTCGTTTGTAGTCTAGCCATTCTCGCTCGTATGGACTCTCCATTTGGGCTGGAATCGGCTGTCCTATCGGGATTGGCGTCTTGTTTTGGATGTCAGCCCAGCGTTTGCAATCAAGATCCTTTGCGAGAGTCGCAGGAACAACGTTCGGGCTGGAGGAGCGCTCCCGGGCTTTACTTATGAACAATTCTCCCACCTCGCCGCGGGTGGTGACGGAAAAGAGGCTCCAAGCACGCCTTTGCCCGTGTCGCACTCATCGTCCATCCACACGCCATTGAATCTGACGGCCGTCTCAAGGCTCGGATCTATCGGCTCTACGACGAACAAGTTTCGGACAGGCTCCTGGCTGACATGGAGCCGTGGCTATGCGCAGACAAATTCGAGAACTTGCCGCAGAAGATACTTCAATATCTCTCCCATGCCGCTCTGGAGATTGAGGGTGGATCCAGGACTATGAGCTGCTGGATGAACCTGTGTCGGACTCTTTAGCGGAAATTGGCTGTGGTTTCTGCTTTGTGGATGAGGATTACAACAGGGTGGAGCGCGGTGATGGGAACACATGGAAGAGGGTATATTATGACTACGAGGACGGTGTGGAGCGCAGTGAAGAGACTTGGAGGGCGGGGTATAGATGAGCTCTGAGCGGACAAAAGCGAGGTGAGGCGGCTGGGATCTCATCCCTCCGGGTTGGGGGAAATCTTTTCGTTATCAAGGGCCGGAGAGTGGGTTAGCCTCTGGAATCGGCTACAGGACCCGAGCACAGCCCCAACACTTAGTGGTGTCCATACGCCACCAACGTCGAGCCTCTTGTTGCCCGACGATGCCCGTCATGATGCGCGCCTGGCCGACTGTGATATTATCGTAGATTCAGGTCTCGTCGATATCTGGCGCTGTACTGCCGGGCTTCGTACCGCGGTTTTGATCAACAACACGGAGAGTTTCCAACTCAGAAGGATCCAGTAGAACCGTCCCTGTATGAATTTCAAAACGGGTGTGTGGAATTTCAGTCCTCTTCTTGAAAGCCTGTGCTTGCTTGCTGCGTTGGGTAAATCACATAATGAATAATGGCGGAGACAAGGGGATGATTGTTGCACTGAGATCATCAGACTTGTAGCACGAGATTGCCCTTGATCTTGACCAAGTCCGCCTCTGAGAACCCAAGAGACCTGACGTAGCCCTCGAACCCCTCATACTCGCTCCCCACGGCCCTGATAAATGCCTCCCAGCAGCTGATTCTCAGTCTGCATATGTTATAGAACCCAGGTACGTCGGGGCTCGTAGCCATGAATCCCTTTAGCAAAAGGCTTAGCAGCTGCTCCCTAACCGGCTCGATCCCAATCTGCGACAAGACAAAGTCAAGCGCAACCGCCTCTGGGCTCGCACCCGCTAGACTCAGCAGCAACCCTGCTACAACGCCTGTCCGATCACGTCCAGCTATCACATGTACACATTAGCCAAAATCCTAAAGCTCCAATGTAAAGATGAGGGCAGTGAAACTCACCAGTACAGTGAAATAAAAACCCTTCCTCCCCCTTTCCATCCCTTACTTGCTCTAATATAGCCCGAATTGCCCCCTGATAAACCTTCAACACATCCAAATACATCCGCACAAACCCTTGCTCCCCATCCCCCTCTACAAAATCTTCTAATCCTACAACCGCACCGCCCTCCCCAGGCCTTACCCACACTCTCTCCACACCATCAATCTCCGGATCAGGCTGCCGCTCATGCTCCTTCACCGAGCGTAGGTCAAAGATCTTTTTGATCCGCAGCGTATTGGCAAGCGCCGCTTTCCCGCTCACTGAGAGGCCGGCCAGGAACCCACCCGAGCGGTAGATAAGGCCGGGGCGGATGGGCGACCCGGTAAGGAGGCCCAGGTCGCGGGTGTTGAAGGTGCCGGGGACGTGGACAAAAGGGGGTTGGGAGAGGGCCGCAAGCAGGGACGAGGGTGGGACGGGTTGTTGGTAGACGTCTGTTTGGGCGAGTGTGAGAAGGTCTGCTTCGGTGGGAGTGACCATTTTTTGGCGGTGGACAGCTGGTTTCGAGGTTATGTGGGCAGGGTTGGTATTGTTGAAGTAATCGTGAGTAGCGTCGGAGAGTTTAAGGTGGTGTGAGCGTCATGGTTGCTAGATTCGGAGATGGTAGGTTCCTATGTATGAAGGAGGGGCATTTCATGCAGAGTTATATTTAGAAAAGCGTTGAGAATCAGTTAACGCAGCAGAAGGTTTAGCAACGGGAAGTAATCGACCCGAGGTCCGAGAGACAGATTACGGGTTCCGTGCCCCACAGGTTGCGTGGACCTTGCTTCCCTTGGTCACTGGATAATTCGTGTCATCCGGTACGCCAACAACACGCTGCTCCGTTTCGATGGAAGAACCTTGTGCACGAGGTATACGTTCTCGACCAACACAGGCTAAGCAGCGCTCCCCAGCTTCGGAGAGCACAGGCGCGAGGTGGAGTTGCCTAGCGCCTGGCAAGACATCCGACGCGGCACGGGGGCGCACCGACCTGGATCAAATGTGGGTCTTGTCACCAACGCCTGCTCGACTGCATCCATCGGGATGCTTTCCAGCCGCATGCACCACATCGTGAACAAAGCAAACCCTGCCATTCTTGCAAGTCGAGCGTGGGAGCCGTGGATTCTGAAGCTGAGGGCCCGCTGGCTTGGAACGCTGGACTTGTGATTGGGAAAAAAAGGGATGAGAGTCCAAGGAGCGATTCCAACTGAAGTATCGAAAAGCGTCCCAATGGAGTGAGTCATTCTCTCGCCGAGCGCAATTCATTGTGAACACAAGAGGAAAGACTAACCTCAGATCAGTGGTAAATGATGTCAATAAGAACTGCGACAGTGGCGGAAAAGTAAATAATATAAAGCAGACTTAGGCGCCCTCTTGACACATCTTCGCGGATCTACGGTTGGCAAAGCCGACACAACACAAGCGCTTTCTCTGCAGTCAGGGGAGTTGTAAGCTACCAACGATTTGATTCGCCACAATGCGGTCTGTTATCTAGGGTAGTCCATCTCAGCTGCTTGGTGTTCGTCTGTTGTTGTCACGGGTTGAGCCCTGCCCCTAAGCGTTCCCGTGCCAACGGCGCCATAGCGATCCCATCGCAACCCCATCACACTTGACTTATAGGAAACAATAGAAGGAAGGCATCAAATTTATACCCCTCGGAAATCACTGGACTCAGAGGGGATACTTGTGGGTCTATCAGAACCTCCTGAAGAGATTTGGGCCAACGTTACAGGATTTAAGGTACGTAGGCATCCAGCTCCCTCTCCAGTCCTGAGTTGCTTCACCCTAATGCTCCTTGATCTCTCCTTACCCGTTCTCTCAACGGTTCTGACTTGTAAACGGAAAGAAACGGATATCAGGTTACCCTTGAGGGTATCTCCATAGACAAATATGAGTCCACTGTCTTCCTCATTATACCCGATCACCCAGTTCTTGAAACACAAATGAAATCATATCCGTTCCAGCCTTCACCTTCGTGCAACTACATCCATTCCTCCGCATTCCACGCTCAAATACCTCTGATGGATCCGCACAGGCTCATACAAGTGTAGGTTGTCCAGTTCCCGGAGCCGTTTCAGGAGGAGGAGCAGGACCGCCAACCTGCGAGGCTGGTACAGACGTGCTGAAATCGAGGCAAACATGGAAGTCAGTGGCGGAGATCGAAAGACAAAGAATGAGTTTAAGTCGTCACTTACCCAGTCTTTTCCATCATCTCCCTGTTCTTGTTCTCTTTCCGGTAGCTGGCCACGACGAATGCGCCCTGTTGGAGAGGGTGGTTAGCCGAGCGCGGTCGAGCCATCAAAGCCGTCCTACCCTAAAGCGACTTACCAGAATGGCGCTAACGAAGTACGAAAACATGGCCATGAAAGAAAAGGCCAGAACCGTCCGCCACTGGCTGCATCCGGCATATCCAATGTCGGCAGGCCCAGTGACGATGACGGTCGGCCGCCGCCACCATCCTCCCCAGTAATATCCCCAATAGTCCCAATACCACGTCGCGCTGCATGTGTTCCCGCCGGTGCGCTGAAAAAGAAAGTCAGCCGGTACTCGTGGAGCGATGAAAATCAGGAACGTACAGTGATTAGGAGGCAGAAGGCGACAAGCCACATGATCCAGAGGATGAAATCGCCAGGGAACGCGATGAAGGCGTAGAGGAAGGGAGCAATAAAGACGATGGAGAAGACGGTGCTGATGGACGCGGTCACGACTCCGTAGACGATCCGGCCATCGCGCGAGACCCCGGCGTCCGAGAGGCGGTGCAGGAATGAGCCGAGAATGCCGAGCACGATGACGGAGCAGATGAGCTCCCAGATGCGCAGGCCAACCAGCGCGACTTTTGATCCGGCGCCCATGATGGCTATATGGTGTATATGGTGGTGGTAAAGTTTGGGTAAGTTTGGGTATCGCTGGATGGCCTCGTCGAGGCCGCGCTGACTTATAAGGTTGGTGGTTTGGAGACCTGGGAAAAGGTAGGAGGTTCAGCACGGCGAGTTATTATCGTGCTGCTTGAGACTTCTTGCTTCGTTCCCCCGCGGCCGTCGCCAGCAATCTCGCCCTTGTCTTCGCTTTCCAAAGCAGCGGACGATTTGGGAACACGAACAATGGGAGTGCCACATCCCAGAAATAGTCCGAAGTCATGGCCCGTAGAACCATCCGATACGCGACCGCATTACATCACACCAGTACCCGCGTGATTGTAACTGTCCAGCTCCCTCATCTATAACTAGCGCCGCAAGCGGACCACATGCAGTCGTGACGCCGGATCAGACCAGATCCTTCGGTGGCAAAGAGCTCCCCCCGTATCTTCGCGGACAAGTCAATTTCGACCTTGCAAAATCATGCACGATCGAGGCTCCACTTCATCTGCGCAATGCATCTCCTCTTGCGCTTATAGAATGGCCCTCTTGTACGAACATCGCATGAAGCACACATGAATGTCTGCTTTGTTCGCTAGCAATTTGGTATACGGAGGTGCACATCACGCCAACCATCCCTAAACTTAACCTCAAATTCACACTCAGAGGGATAGTTGACGGAAAGGACGGACCCAGCCAGGCGTCAAGGTAGAGTGGGGCGGGTTGGTTGGGAGGGGGGATATCACTCCAGGTAACAAAAAACGAACTGGTTAATGTCCCCTGCTGTCCGGCATGAGTTGATAGGCCAAACTGGACTGACCGGTTCAAGGGTAAGGTGGGGGCTGTGCGGTATCATCCCAATCTCTCACCGCCAGCCTTGATGTGCAGCATCAAATCGCCGCCAGAATAGGGCAGGCAGCATGGCTGCATCAGGGGGCACGCCATGAACTGCGATCTGCGCCTTGCCAAGACACCGCGCTGATCGGTGATCGATCGCGACTGGTGCTCCTTGGGAACCGTTGGGGTAAACACGGGGTCAGCGATTGGCCGAGAGGTACACCGCAAGGGTGCCCCACTAGCTAGCGGCGCAGGGTATATACATAGCATCTTCAGAGATGCAGGGAGGTTCGGGTCACCATGACAACAATACTACCATTTCACGCAACGCTAGGTTGCATCCATTTGCTTACCACGCTAGGAGCGGCAGAGTTATGCAAGGGCAGCGGAACAGAGGAAGCGAGCTCGTGGTGAACTGGTTGATTGCGCTTGGTGGTGTGTTGTCTCCACAGCTGCCTCGGCACGCCATACAACGGGGTCTCCAGGCGTAACATACGGATGCTGCCCCCTCAAGCACCAGCAAAGTACAGATGGACATCCAAGCATGGCGGCAGGAATCATCAGGGTCGCAAGACCCTGCCGTCCTGGCTTGTGGTTGCGGACCGCCGCCCCGGGTTGAGTGGAGCATCGAGAGCTCTTGGCTCCCGCCGCGGCGGGTCCTGGGCCGAGATGAAAACCTACATAACTGTTGCCGTCGGACGACGAGAGGATAGCCAGGAGCTGTTTTGATATCAACGTGCACTTACCACCCAATCAACGGGCCGGATGCCGAGTTCTCTATCCTCATTTGACATCCGCTGTCCGACATCTCAGCCCACCATGACAGTCTCGATTACGCCCACGGACTCCCAACCGCCTTCCTCCCATGCCGCGCAGGAAATCGTGCTACCATTGTCATCCGCAGAAAGTCCGCTGTGTCACCAGAGTGCAGGACGGCGCCGTGACTCTCGGAGGCGATGCCGAAGAAAGCGAATCAAGCCTGGCTGGACACGTTGTCGCCTCGATTATGCTGGTCAGCGTGTCGGGATGATCGGCCCCGAGCTTCGTCTTTTTCGTTTCAATCACCTGCATCTCCAGCTTCTCATTACTGAAATCTGCGCATTCCTCTCCTAATACTGTAGCACTGTATCTACTTTGTCAAGGTTCCCAGGTTATGGTCAGGATGCCTTTTTCCACCTTCCCAATCCCAGTCCCGACAGACCTCGTAATGCCCACCGGAGCCTCAACATCCTTGCTTCGTTCCACCACAACCACCACCCAAATTTGCGGCGGTCCCACCGACCAGTGTCTCCTGCCTCGCGCGGCTTTGGCGGAATCGGGGAGATGAGGAAGGAAACCATCACGGAGTTCTCTATGAGGTCGTAGACGAGGCTGACAGCAGAATCCAGCATCAGCGGATGGGGGGGATTGTCGGATTGACGAGTGGCAAGCAAGCGAGTTTTGACGTCAAACGGGAGGTTAACCTCGCGCTTCCCATTCGGGGCGATATAAGCATCGATTAGGTCTACCCAGAGGCTGCGAAGGTGCTCGTGTTCCGGCGTCAACGTAGATCGGCTTGGCGTGGTGCATGCCACTTGCTCGTAGCACTCGCGGTATATTGACGAGTATTGAATGAATTCCAACGTCTCTAGACAGTAGTTGGCCACGAGGTGGTCGGCGAACTTGTCCAGCGTCCATGGGGGAGGGGCCGTATCCGAGAGGATGCTGGCCAACGTAGGAAGCCTTTGGCAGTGAGGAGAATGCATGACACAACAGATAGAGGAGAAACGAACCACTGAGACCCAGAAGCAGGTGGTAGTGACTGCGATCTGTTTTGAGGGTTGCTGGATAATGGGATATCTAGCAGCAACTTTCCAGACACGTCTCATTGGGGCAAGCAACATCTCTAAATGGCCCCTGAGTTCCCGAGCATCTGTTCCGGGCAAGAATTTCTCTGAGTTACCAGTACTTAGTGAGTATAGACGTAATGCCAAGACGGCACTTTGCTGGTGGGGTTCGTCGCGCCAATACTCTGCGCCGACTCATGGTGCCTGTCGAGCTTGGGCAACGTTGAATCGCGCAGGGATAGAGGGTGCCTTGTCTCTCCGGTTTTCACTGTTCCTCATGGCGGCATATTCCGTGCTGAGTGCCAGTCGAGTGGGAAACAGCAGCAAGTGGATTGTCGTTGTGGCATGTCCTTGCCACGGGTGGTTATTGTCATAGGTACGGCTCACCTGGACCACGAACTCTCCCTTCGACCCCGCTTACAGACTGTTGATCTCAGAGGTACTCGAACCCGACTGTTTGGGCCAATATTATAAAAGCCTCGACATCCGATCGCGGACAAAGCCGAGCCGCACGATCGCGGTGAGCTCCACGATGGCGAGAGCGGGGCCCCGTGTCTCTGGGTTCACATAGTTCGGCTTTGGCCAAGTGGCCAGGATCTCGGGAGGCGGCGACCTCATGTTGGCACGGAGTTGAGGGGTGGCTTTGAGGTAGGAGGGTTTAGAGACCTTGGGGTGAGCGGAGGCCTCGAGAATCAGGGACGAATCTTAACGGCGTCTTGACCGCACCAACCGCGAAAACGTTCCGCCAAAATTGCTGTTGGTTGCTGGATTTTAGCCTTCCAGGTTTGCACACCACCTGGCTGTGCTCGGGGCGATGGTGTGGAATCGTGGATCGAGATGGAGGAGGGGATAAAACTGGAATCCGGGGTAAAATGGGATAGATATACAAACACTGTTTTCGTACACACTGTGTTCGTATCCGTTTCAAACACCGGCGCTTCCAAGTCCCAGGTCGCTAAGTTGTGGTTGATCCTCCATGCTCCTGCCAGTGTGCTGGCGGCGCCGGCTCCGCAGTGGCGCGACCTGGGCGCAGGCCCAGCTCCGCAGTGGCACAGGCCCGGCTCCGCAGTGGCGTGACCTCGGTGCAGGGCGCAATGGGTGCGAGAGATCCGTGCGCACCCAAACTGCTGGGGGTGCGCTGGGATGGAGGACTGGCATCCATGTAGGAGCCACGCCTGGCTCGGGTGATTTTATAATGAGGACGTTGCTAGACGCGGGTCCGTCGCGTTTTTCACCCTCTTGCTCCCACCTCAGAAAGAGCCGCTCGGCCTCCAGGTATTTCTCCCTTGCTCGCAGCGCTCTCCGCTCGCCACGGAGGACCTTGAAATCGGCCGATGCGACGAGCCTCCGCCAAACCTCAATGACACTGTAGGCGGAATTGAGCGTGCGGATCATGGCGCGCTCCTCTGGCCCTAGCACGACACGTTCCTTCTCGGAGTTGACCACGTATTGGTGCAAAAACGCCTGGACTGGTGCCTGAACAAATGCGCTCGATGGATTCCGAGCAAAGTCTACCCAGAAGCGGTAGGGGTCAATTTTGCCACAACTTCACTCGGTTAGCACTAGTTTCGGGCTCAATGGCGAGTCACACACCTCTGGGAAATGCCATGGCTATCGATTCCACCCTCTTCTTTTCGGGTAACTCCACAGAAACTATAATGAAACAAGTGACACATCAGTACAATTGTCCTAGGCGTGATGTCGAGATTTGGATTGCATTGGGAAAGCCTGGGCGGGCCGGGGGGAAGACAAACTTGGTCCAGGCAATCCATACTCGATTGCGCTCAGCTTGTGTCCCTGGAGCAACGAACGGCTGTTCGTTGCCCTCCTCCTCTATCGCGGAGTTCAAGTAATCCTGGAGGAGTGCATTGATGCTGTCCCCGTCCGCCTCCGAGATGCGCAACTGTTGTTGTACCGTCATGGCGAACCAGAGCCAAGGAGTGCGTCAGGAGCAGGGGAAGAACGATGAGAAAAAAAGAGAAAAGGGATCCCGAGGTTTGTTGGGTTGGAAAAGGGGGGGGGGGGGGGTGGTGAGGGAGGAGGGAGGCTCCGATGGCACGAGCGAGCCAGCACCGAGCCTCGAGGGTCAGACACCGGTTGGCTCGCATCGACGACGACAGCCCCAAACGACCGGCGCCAACATTCCGCCCTGCTTGCATGAACAGGGAACGGATCCTGGGGCGCCATCGCGAATGCGCGGAGGCGGTCCGGAAGGACTCGATGGGTGTGAACGAAGGGATGGGCGACGCCTTCCGGCCGCCGTCGCCGGCGCCGTTTGTAGTCGTTACGGAGGCGGCCGACGGTCCGGAACGCGAACGGGTTCTCGTCCGGCAAAACATCGGGTAAAATTGGGAGTCGGGTCTGCTGAGTCATCATTTGCTCCGTGCACCAGCCATGATTGTGCAAGGCTCCGGATTTGCAAGGGGCTATTTAGTACGCTATGACCCTCCTGCCAAGGGAGCCTGCCACATCCCTTGGAAATTCGTGCGTCGAACCCTTGCCCGGAACCCCGCCGAAACGACGGCTTGCTCCACGAAGGGAGGCACTGGGGAAGCACGGACCCACACAGCACTGACCCACCCTCCCGCACTGCAAGGGGCACTAACCCCTTACGAAAGTAGGACAGGCCGGCTGCAACCTCACAGCGCAGCCGCTTTGACGATGGCTAGATCAACACCATTGGGTAATTAATATACGACCTGGTTCAAACCGGGTAAGCGGAGCGGGAGCACGTTTCAGTTGCATTGTCGGCGCTCAGCCTCCGCTTGGCAACGCAGAAACCCGGGGAAGCTGATACTGGTTGACCGCAACATTTGCCGAAAGCTCAGGGACGACCATAATATTTGCTGAAAGGTCAGGCACAACTCTGCGATGGCACGCTGCCCATCGCTTGTGTTTGTGTTGCGCGCCAATGACGCATGTCTCTCCTCCAGAATAGGAGACAGACTTTTGTGTTGCGCGCCAATAACAAGATATGCCTCTCCTCGGGAACAAGAGACTAACCTTGGACGGGACGAGATTCCTCGGATGATGACGGTGATGCCACATTCGAAGCGGAACGGACGTAGATGCCTGGAGCGGAAACTGAAGAGGAAAGATGCGGGCCTCTAACGGGCGTCGAGGATTTAAAGGGGCCGTGGTGCCAGTGACTTTGTTGAAATCAGCGTCCTGCCAGCTCAGCTCGTCTTGCAAACCATGGCGCTTCACAAAGCAATTCTGTTTGCCACGATGGCTTCGGCCTGCCTCGTCGCCGCCGAGGGATTGGCGGGTCTCGCCTTTCTACCAGGTGGCAGACCTGCTCGAGGACGTCCCATTGGAGAGCCTCGAAACGGTCAATCCGTTCGTGTTGGCACCATGGGAGGAGCGACTGGGTACCACGGTTGACGAAACAGCCGCGTCGCAGATGGACACGGGATGGGCGGTGCGGATCGCCGTGAGCAGCTCCGGGCGAAACAACATGGTAGGGGCGGGAGGGCTCGTCCGTATCTCGCTATCCATGTGTGGTAGCCCGAGAGACGAAACCTTCAAGGTGACGCTAGGCTCTAGGACGGAACAGAATCCGTTCTCAGCAGAACTTGCAGCTGTCAGGGATGCGTTGAGATTAGAGTGACGGTAGCGGCGCAACTGAGAAGATGTCGATCATATGGGGACAGTCCCGTTGCCAGCTTTCATACTGCTGCTCAGCCAGGTAAATGGTAAATTCTCTGGTTGCCGCCAGGCCCTCAGCGAGGCCGTGTGTCGTCTGCTGGAGTGCAATCTAGGTTCGAGCCAAGATATGCTCAATCATCTGGTTCCCATCCAGGATCTGCATGTGGAAATTGCCATCCTCCAGCATCCGCTCAAAGACCTCTATGTTGTCCATGGGCGGCTTCAAGTGCTTGATCCGATCCTGCAATCCTTAGTGGCAAGGTCCATGTCTTCCAGCGTGTCGTCTCCGAAAACTCGTCCACTTCATCGATATGGCCCTGCAGAATGGAGACAACCAGAATCCAGCTGTTGAGCATGCCGTGCAGCAGCAAGTCTTTCTTGCACTCCTCCCTCCCTATCCATGGCCCCCTGGCTTAGTCCGGGGTTTTCTGTCCGTGGGCGGAGACTACCAAAAAGGGACAGGTCAACCGCTGGAGTCTTGTTCAATTATCAGGTGATCCCAGAGTCTCTTGCGCTTCCAGCAATTCTCTGCAGGGCTGGTGGGCGGTGGATTGATCTCGTTTCGCCATATTTTTCTTAGCGTTGTCCGTTTTCGGGACCCCTGTTGCACTGACATCTCCCCCTGTTTTTCCCAGCTCTCAGCCGTCGGGGACCATCTGCGCTGACCTCATTCTCACTCAAGGATATTTCGCCAAAACAAACCATTTGCAAGCCACGTTGGTAGTTCTCCAAATCGTCGGGCTAGTAACTTCGGTGGCTTCTAGATTGTTTTCTTTTGTCGCACGGCGAAAAACCACGTCGGCATGCAAAAGTTCCACCTCCCTAGCTTGGCGACATGAGTAAAAGCAATAGGTATTACAGTACAGGCAACTTTTAAGCGTTCAACCCGGGGAATTGCCAAGCGCGCTTCTGTAGGGCAGAAAACAAGCTCTTTTGTTCACAGTTGGTTGATTCATCGCCACCGAAGAGTCTAGACCACACTGGCATTCAGGGGCTCCGAGTCCTCGGATCACCTGAGCCGACGTGGGGCGATTCCCCAGAATCTACAACCACAAACCCTGGTCGTCTGCCGAAACTGGTGCGCACGTCCGTCAGCGCGAACGTCAACGTTAACGCGAAGCTCCGTTCAACGCAACTGTCGCTCTCTGGCCGTGCTCATAGCTCCGCCACCTGGGGCGACCTAATCCCTTGGCGAACCATCGTCTTTTCCCAGTTCGGGGTCTGGCCGTCGATAGAACCTCGATTGCACCATGCTGTTCGTCACAGGCAAAAAACCACGGCAGATGGCACGCTTTCCTGCCAATCTCCGGTTGGGCATTATTTGTAACCTGGAAATCCAGGGCTTGTTGAGGGGCCACCCACTGGACCAAGCCAAGACCGGTACTCTGAGCAACAATTCGGTAGCGATGCTTGGGACAAGCCTTGATTCTTCGCTAAAACGGGGTGTGCATCACAGTGCATCACAGGTCGGTACTCTGGTATCGCTGGCCAGGCACACCTGTTATTATAAACCCGATGCTCGCGGGCGGGGCCCTCGGGATTGTGGAGGAATTCGGAATAGGGCGTCTGAAAAAAGTCCACAGCGGGGCGCCCAAACAAGCCGGCACTCGTCGCACACCAGGTTCGGTTGATTCGGCTCTCCCCAGGAACTCCATGGCATCCAGTGATTCCAGTCTAATTACCATCGCCACTGGCGCTGTTTGCAAATCTTTTACCATAAGGCTGGGGCCGCATCCCGGCCGATCCTCCACTGTTTCCCGCCCCCGACGTCGAACTGATCCAAGTGGGAAGACCGGGGCGTCATCAACTTGATCCCACACACAACTGCCTTATAGTATCACGATTCACCTCTCCTCCGATGGTGGACGAGTCCCCGTCGCCCATCGCCCAACATGAGAGGGATTCTCGGACTCGCCCTCGCGCTCCTCGCGGTGGTGGTCCAGCCGGTGACTGCTGGCCTGGCTCTCCAAGATGCGCTCAAGGTGCTGCCAACGTGCGCGGTATGTTTACTTGCCTACCTACCCAGGTACCTATCTTGGGAACCAGCAACAAACGCTGACTCCAGAGACAGATCAATTGTCTCGTGCAAGCCGACATCGGGCACTCTGCTTGTGCGAGTGACATGTCGCCTGCCTGTATCTGCGCCAATGATCCCATCCAGACCAACATCACACTGTGTGTCACGGCCAGCTGCACTCTTCTACAGGCGCTCTGTATGTCCAGCGTCCTTGCTCGGTCTGGTCGTCCATAAGGTGCCCCCGCAGCAATGACTGACCCCAACACAGCGACCAAGAACATCACCGACAACATGTGCGACGTGCCGCTGCGCAACCGAGGCGGCACTTATGACACCATCTCGATTACCATGGCCATCATGTCGAGCAGCATCGTCGTGTCCCGCGTGCTTTTCAAGCTGCTCGTCACCCACGGTCTGTCGCCAGACGACTACGTCATCCTGTTTCTCGCCGTGGTCGCCGCGCCGAGCGTTGTTATCACGCATTATGGCACGACGCCCAACGGCCTGGGCCGCGACATCTGGACGCTGGAGCCGCAGACCATCACCGACTTCCTCTTCTACTTCTTCCTCATGGCCGTCCTCTACTTCACCCAGGTGACGCTGGTCAAGCTGTGCCTGCTGCTCTTCTACCTGCGCATCTTTCCGGGCCCCACGGTGCGACGCCTGCTCTGGGGCACCATCATCTTCACCAGCCTCTTCGGCGTAATCTTCTTCTTCGTCGCCATCTTCCAGTGCTCACCCATCAGCTTCTTCTGGGAGCACTGGGACGGCGAGCACGAGGGCAGCTGCCTGAACATTAACGCCATCGCCTGGGCGAACGCCGGCATCAGCATTGCGCTCGACTTCTGGATGCTGGCAATCCCCCTCGCCCAGCTCAAGGCCCTGAACCTCCACTGGAAGAAGAAGATTGGAGTGGGCTTCATGTTTGGCGTCGGCACCTTGTATGTCATTCCCTCTGTCTCTGCAATTTGTCCGATTCTTCTGGCTGACTGCTTTTGCTAGCGTTACCGTCATGTCGATCGTCCGTCTTCAGGCCCTTGTCGAGTTTGCCAAATCGAACAACCCAACGTGGGACAACTTTCCCGTATCGCTGTGGTCTACGATCGAAATCAACGTCGGCATCATGTGCACCTGCATGCCGACGCTGCGCCTGATGCTGGTCCGCGTGTTCCCCGCCCTGAGCGCCGGCAGCCGCTACGGGAAAGGATATTATCCCTCAGGCAGCGGTCAGGTGCTCTCGAGCAAGGCACGGGGCAGCCAGCCACGCTCGCGCAACAACCTGAACAGCAAGTCGAAGCTCAATGACTCGCAACCCGGCAGCAGCGTGGCTTTCGAGACGGCGAAGCCGATGGGCATCATTCGCCAGCAGACCTTTGCCGTGAAATACGACGACGAGGAGGCCAGCCTGGTGCAGATGCGGGACCTAGATCGCACGGGGCGAAGCGCTGCGAGTGCCACCTCGGAATAGTGCTTGCGGGCTCGGTCGTGACGAGACCGAGTGGAGATTCTTGTGGATGAGAGAAATCATACTTATTAGGTAACGTTAACTACCTATATAACAATTATTTACTCGTACTGCTTGCTTCCATCGCTGTTGCATGCAAACTTGAGGCCCCGATGCCCTGTATTCCCTGGCGCTGCAAGAATGGGAATCAAATGAGATTGCGACGCCTTCGATCAACTCTCCAAATCAAGTCCAGCGAGTTTGAAAGCCCGGATGGTTGACAGGGCGGCCAACAAGGGTAGTGGAAGAGGACAGGATAGCGTGGCAGAGGCACTGAAGGAGGAAGTGATCAAGGACGATGACGTCGGCGCTAAGGTAGACGCCGTGAGGGTGCCCGAAGACGAGGTTGGCGCTGAGGTAGACGCCAAGAGGGAGGTGACGGAAGATGAGGTTGGCACTAAAGTGACTGCCGAGAGTGTGGTGTGCGTCCATCTAGAGGACGAGATGTGCGAGGTCAAGGTGGTGTGGGCCACGAAGTAGGCGGCGATACCGAGTTGGGGGTTATTGATGCCCTAGCTGAACGGAACATACATGCGATGGACATCGGCAGGCGCTCAGTTGGTGCAATGTCCTCAATGCTGAGACAAAACTTATACAACCTCGACCTCGGCTTCAAACAGGAGAATATGACGCCTCCTGATCTAGATCCGCTGACTCTACGATATCCTGATGTCTTCTGGGCCGACCAACTCTACTCCTTGAACAGCCAACTCCATGGTCCTGATAAACGACAGGAACGTGTTTAAATTCCTAAAGGAATACGTTGACGGATAGTCATAGCTTGCGGGGAAATGTAGAAGCTGAGGTCAATGCCACTTAAAGTTGTACATACAAATTTGTCCTTCTGTCTGTAACTTTCGCTATACACCTACGTTATACACCTACGTTAGTTATTATTATTTTAATAGTAAAAATGTTTATTTTTGACGAGTATTCCGAGATTAGCTCTCACCCGTCGTTTGAGAATGCCCTGCCGAGCCTAAGTAGTTCAAGTTACCTACCTTAGGAGGTATTCACCCTCTCACTGCCCCAGTCCCTCCTCCGCCACGCGGTCAACAACAGCCTGCAGCTCCGCCTCCATCATGACCGGAATCCCCAGCAGCTCATTATCCGTCTACTCAAACCGGCCTTCAAACCCCTTTCCCCAAGCCGCAGCCACAATAAACCCCAACACGGTCGGGAAATCGCGCTTCCCCTCCCCAAACGCAGCCCACGACGCCTCCAGCATAGCCCCAACCGCCGGCATCGCCACAGTGAACCCGGTTCGCCGTCTCCCCAGACCGCCGCAGCACCTCGCACATGGCCTTGCCAATAGTCGGCAGCGTCGTCGCGCTGTACGGCACGTCCCCGCCGTCGTACAGACTCGACCCTCTTCCGGCTGATATCCATGAACCCACGCGCCAGGCCCCAGTCCAGAAACGGACCCGTGCAGATCACCGTGTAGCTCATCCCACCATTGCCTGCGTCCGCATGCGCCTGCAGCGCCGCCCGCACGGCCAGCTTTCCATGGAAGCCGGGCAGCTCCGCCGCGCACGCGGGACTGCCGTCGCCCGGGTCGGCGCCGAACTCGGAGGTGATGAAGAAGCGCACGCCGCCGCCGGCGGCTGCATCGACAAGGCGCTGCTGGGCTACGGGTCGCCGTGCGGGAGGAGGTCAACGACGAGGGAGGGCAGGGCTGAGACGACGGCGTCGTGGCCGCGGAGGGCAGACACGAGCGAATCGCGCGAGGCGTAGTTGACGCGGCCCACCTGCACGGAGGGCGGGAAGATGTGGCGCCGGTGGTGTTGCTTAAGCTGTTGGCGGATGAGGACGGTCACCTCGAAGGCGTGGGCGAGCAGCTGGGCGAGGATGGCCGGGCCGAGGTTGCCGGTGGCCTGTGATGAATAGAAAAGGGTGAATTCAGCATAAAGGTGTCGCGAGGGAAGTTCTGGCTTGGACCCCGTCCCGCCGGTCTCTGTGTAGCAGGCAGCCACGCTCGCCACTCCAGGTGTTGAGTGTTCCTCCCTTTCAGCAGCTCGCTTCTCTTGCCCGACCGCCTTACACCTGTCGAGCGGTAGCATCAGGTCGTCTGCTAACTGCTAACATAGACTGCCTAGCACTTTCTTGCCCGCATGAACCACGTTTCTCTCGAGGCCATCGCCCGCCTTGGCAGCGATGAAAGCCGCGGCATTGTCGCTAGCTCCCACGGGTGGGCTGAACACACGCCACGTTGCCCAAGCTGCGAAGATGCTGTCGGAGCGCGACATGCTTGTCCAGGTCGCTGCTGTCCCTGGCCCGGTTCCATTGCGTCCCGGCTGCTGTGTAATCATCCGCAGCCTGTTCCCACCAATATGAATAAGCCCGCCGGCCATGGCAGCACTCCGAGCTTTTCACAGCGAGACGCGGGTCCATACGGCGGTAGCGGCCGGGTGGGATACGAACAGTGTGAGCACGCGATGTGGAAGGGGTTACATGTTGATGGGTTTGGATGACAAAAGGCAGGGCGATATCGCATAGTTTCCCAGAGGACCTCCAAGCACAAGCGACTTTGTCACGATAACAACGGCGGTGAGAGGGGTGGGGCACCGAGGGGATTCGGAGATTGATTCTGTGACATTTGCGGGATTGGTTCTGTCCCTGCTCCCCCTCCAGCTGTCCACCGAACACCAACTCCCCGACACCCCACCCATAAATCAGCCCCGCATCATACCTCCGATTCCCATACGAATCCACCGTCCACCCGCCCAAAATATCATGACCTATCCTCGCCTGAATCGCCGCCGAGATCCTCGCGTTGCAGCGTTGCCAGTTTCGCTCGCTTCCTCCATCAATCCTGGCCATCATGTGTCCGTACAAATCTGTCAAGCCTGGGGGAATGCTCTGGACCGCCTCAACAGCATCCCAAACCTCCACTGAACTGAGTTCTTTGAACACGAGAGCTACCCAGAGAAAGGTGTTCTCTACTCATTGGCGGACTTCTGAGAGATTTCGGCCAAAACGCGGCTGTCGTATCCTTCCTTGTACTCGAGCTCCATAAGTTTGTGATTGATGAATGCGTTGACAGGGTCTTGCAGACGTTGAGTGTCTAGGTCGACAAAGGATTTGAAAGCGTCTGGACCCTTGAGCTCCGCGAGAAGGTCAACTTCCGGACGGCTAGAGAGCAGCCATCTCACCCTCTGGGAGAGGCTGAGGGAAGTCGAAATGAGATCGATGAGATCCGACCGCCCTTGTATGCACTCATCAAGTGCATCGACGCGCGAGTACACAGGCGATAATTGAGGATCCTTCAACATATTCCGAAATGCCTCGGACAGGGCGACGAAGGCATCTTGGTCCCTGAAGAGATCGGCGCCTGACTCTTTGTACTTCTGCAGTAGATGGGATATTAGGCGCGGCTGCTGAAGAAGGAGAAGCCAGATCAAAGACCGAAGGACGGTGGTGGCGTTGTTTAGGGCTGTATCTGTGCCTTGGCAGAAGAAGAAGGAAAGCACTGGTGATAGGGCAACAGGTTGATACGAGATTTGGCGGATGAGGCCGATCATGAGCATCGTCTTTCCCGTGCCGGCGTGTCCCTGTATCCAGAGCAATCGACGTAGTGGACGATCAGAGCCGCTATCGTCCCAGTTTGTGAACGCTGCATACTCCGGAGTGCGAAGGATCTACTTGTACGCATCATCAAGCAGCTCATCCTTGCCCTTCTCGATTCGCTCCATGTCGTGTTGCGGATCAACGACGCGGAGATCTCTGCGGCACGCTGCCTCGATATCATCCCTACGGGCGTCCTTCTGCAACGAGATGAAGTCCCGAATGTCCTGATGGATGTCGCCGAGTCGCCTCTCCATTCCCTCGGCATGCTCAACGAGCTTCCCTAAAGAAGTTTTCGTTTGTTCTTGAAAGAATTGGGCAGCGTCGTGCTGAACGGCAGCCTCCGCGTCGGTAACCAGCTTCAGATCGCCGTCCCAATCATCCAGGTTGAGCATGCCGCGAAGGAAGACAAGCCCTTGATTGCGGTAGTAGGAACAAACACTCTTCATCTGGTATTGGAGAAGAGCTCTGTAGAGCTCGACGATCCTCTTTTTCAGCTGGCACAAGACTGCTTCGAAGTTCTTTCCAGCGGCAACGTTATCCTTGTTCAGGAGATGTTCGGTGAGGGCGCAGTACCAGTCCATTCTGGAGATGACATGGGCGATACCGGCAAGGTTGGATTTCGTCGCTTGCGCAGGATTTTGGAGGATCTGGAGGCATGTTAGCAGAGCCAAGTTCAAAGGTGTGTTCGAAGGACGACTGCTTACTTGCAGCCCAACGCAGACACCGGCCCACGGAAGCGCAGCCTGCGGCACGCTTTGGACAGCCAGGTCGATTATTCCCTTGACTGACAGGACGAAACCGGCGACGTTGCCTACTCCGTTCGTGATCTTGGACGCTCTGGAAAGTTTTGCCTGGCCTTCACCAGCGTCCTCATATGCATCTGTCGTGTGGTCGGGTTATGGAGCTCGGCCGAGATGTTGGTGTCAGGAGCAACGCCCGGGTTGGCTCCGAGAACTGTTTCCAATGTTTTCACGTATGAGATGACAAGCTCTGCATTGTCCGCCTCAAGGCTGTCGTACGCGGTGTTCCACAGTCTCTCGGATGCGGAGAGGGCAACGGCCGGTTGCTCTGTGGATTCGGTCGGCGGAGGTTTGGGTGCGGATTCGGCGGGCAGAGCAGGAGGCAGTGCTCGCGATGCTGCGGGTGGCTGGTGGTCGTCGGGGACTCTCGTATCCGTGCCGGGTCGGGCGGCCTTTGCGGCGGCGGCGGGCGCGGCGGCAGACGGGGAGGGAGGAGCACATGACTCTGTCGCGACAACGGAAGACGCTTTCGATCCGTGTTCTGCATTTTCCCGATCGGATGACCGGACGTCTGCTGGAGAATGTGAGTTACGAACAGCCTTGCAATGCTGGGCAGAGTCGTGCAGTCTTCAGCCGAATGGATACGATGCGCCGACATGTTCGGGAGCAGCATGAGAGCGGCGGCGGCCCATATCGTTGGGAGGACCGGCTGCGACAGCGACTGGCCCGAGGAGGACGACGACAAGGACGACGACGAGGATGACGAGGATTACTGTGGCCGCTGAGCTCCGGTTCGTGCGTGGGCGACTCGAGCACGGAGTAATTGTCTCGGTGTTGCTGGAGGACCCAGTGCTTTGGTTTGTTCAAATTTCATCAATCTTGGCACCAGCAGGCTCAGGAACCTCGGGTTTTGGGGACGACAAACTTTACGATACTACTCTTAGACGGCATTAATGATGCTCTAAAGCAAAGCTTGGTGCCTGTGGTGGGGCGTGGACAGTGATGGCTGCGCCATCACATCGACCGCTGAAGGCGTGGGATCGCGATGAGGGACATGATGGCTAAGTCGTAAGGTGGTCGGGTGCGTGAAGGCAATCCAAGGACAATGACTGGCTCGCATTGTCCCAGGGAAATAGGTCGGTCGAGTGAGCAAGAGAATGCCTGTTGGCGAGCGGAGCGCAGCCTGCGGTTCACAAGTTAGGCGGCGCTGGTCACTTCGACATTCATCCTATTACTTCACAAGCTAACTAACTACAAACACTTTACAAACACTGCGAGTACCAGTCATTAGAGTACTTACAGGTATAAGGAGCCTCGCATGTCTTGCATCCCGAGTAGCCGCTGCCACCACATTGAGCCCAGTGCGCCGCCGTGCACCCGCCGGGTCCACCTCCCGAGGCCGACGTGGTTGTCGCGGCCGGCGCCGTGCTTGTTGAGGTCGTGCCTGTGCCCGAAGACCCCCATGTGTTGAGTATGGTGTTGTAAGCCGCCTTCTTCTGCAGGCTGGTGTCCCAGATAAGCGGGGCCGAGTTGCTGATCCACGTGTACTTGTCGGTGAAGCCCCAGGTGGTGATACCCACGCAGGCGCTAACTTGCTTGCACGCCGACACGATGGTGGCGTAGTCGGTTGCCTGCTGCGCGAAGTTGGGGTTGCTCGACGGCGTCGCGATGTCCAGCTCGGTGTAGGCCACCTCGACGCCGAGGTTAGCGAACGCCTGCATGTTGGTGACGTACTGCGAGGCGGCGCCGACCTGGCCCGTCGTCATGTGGCCCTGCATGCCGAAGCCGTGGATAGGCGCGCCATATGACTTGACCATCTTGATCAGGTTCTGGGCGCCCGTCGCCTTGGAACCTGGACGGTCGCAGTTGTAATCGTTATAATATCTGTTTTGAGTTAGAGAGAGGTGTGAATAATGTGGCTACTGAGGCTGGGGAGGAGGAGGAGGGGGTGGGGGGGCATCGTCTTACAGCTTGGCTGCAGGATCGGCGGTGGCGGCGGCAGCAAAGGCGATGGGGATGAAGGCTGGACCGATGGTCGAGCCCCAGATGGAGCCGGAGGTGCGGTACGAGCCGTCCTCGTTGAGTGCCTCGTTGACGACGTCCCAGGCGTAGCATTTGCCCTTGTAGTGGCCGACCACGTTGGCGATGTGGTTCTTCATGATGCTGATGAGCGTCGCGTTGTCGAACTTGCCGTTGGTCACCCACGACGGCACCTGCGAGTGCCACACCAGCGCGTGGCAGCGCATGAGCTGGCCGTTGGCCTGCGCCTGAGCCACGATCTTGTCGGCATTGGCGTAGTTGAAGCTGCCGCGCGAGGCTCCGTCGCGTCGAACTTCATCTCGTTCTCGCATGTGTACTGCCCGAAGTCTTGCGAGTTCTTGGCGATGTTGTTCGCGTTGGCGTCGCCCAGGACTTGGGTGCTAATTTCTGTGCCGAAGTACTTCTTGCCGGCGGCCTGAGCCCGGGCATTGAGGCCATCGGCGGCAACGAGACCCGCCGAAGCCAGCGTGGCAAATAGAATTGCTTTGACAGGCGCCATGGTTTGCAAGACGAGCTGAGCTGGCAGGACGCTGATTTCAACAGTCACTGGCTCCTTTAAATCCTCAACGCCCGTTAGAGGCCCGCATCTTTCCTCTTCAGTTTCCGCTCCAGGCATCTACGTCCGTTCCGCTTCGAATGTGGCATCACCGTCATCATCCGAGGAATCTCGTCCCGTCCAAGGTTAGTCTCTTGTTCCGAGGAGAGGCATATCTTGTTATTGGCGCGCAACACAAAAGTCTGTCTCCTATTCTGGAGGAGAGACATGCGTCATTGGCGCGCAACACAAACACAAGCGATGGGCAGCGTGCCATCGCAGAGTTGTGCCTGACCTTTCAGCAAATATTATGGTCGTCCCTGAGCTTTCGGCAAATGTTGCAGTCACCCACGATCAGCTTCCCCGGGTTCTACGTTGCCAAGTGGAGGCTGAGCGCCAACAATGCAACTGAAACGTGCTCCCGCTCCGCTTACCCGGTTTGAACCAGGTCGCATAGTAGCCTTAATTAATGCGCACGCGGTAATGAAAGAACCCACGGAGCCAGAGTTCCAGCCCTTGTAATACTCGCCCCTGCTGGATGTGCCCTCGAAGCAGCTCTTACCCGCATACGCCAATCCGGGAATGTCATGATGTGTCCAAGCAGCCTGATTGGTGCGGCAGTAGCCCGTGCTGGCAGTCTAGGCATTTCGGTCCGCCTACGGCCCTCCTCTACTCGCTTGCGAGAAACGGACCGAGGAAACGAAAGGTTCGTGAGGCTCCTTTAGCAGGAACCAGGAACCTGAAGACAGATGGATACCAAGTAGTTAGATACTGAATATATAATACGAGACGTGTCAGATACTAACGAAACGTCCCACATCTTTTACGGGCGGCCTTACACGTGCTCAACACCGGGATTGGTATCGTCACTTCACTCTGATCAGACAGGATGCACTCTAAGTCGATCTTCGCCGGCACGGCCATCGGTTATCTCGTCTCTCTGGCCGCAGCCCTTAACAACGGGCTGAGTCGGACTCCCGCCCTAGGATGGAATAGCTGGGTAATGTTTAACACCGAACCCTTAATGATACTATTCACAGGCTGAGCTTCAGCTAGAATGTCGCCCAGTGTAATGCGGCGTCGGCCAGCTACGCCCTGTCGACGGCCAACGCCTTCGTCTCGCTGGGTCTCAAGGACCTCGGCTACACCTACATCAACATCGACGACTGCTGGAGCACCCTTTCCAGGAATTCGTCGGGATATCTGGTCCCAGACCCCTCCAAGTGGCCCAACGGTATCAAACCCGTCGTAGACCAGATCCACGGGATGGGCCTTAAGTTCGGTCTGTACGGCTGTGCCGGCACCAAGACCTGCGGGGGCTACCCCGGCTCACAGGGATACGAGGTCAAGGACGCGCAGACGCTGGCGGCCTGGGGCGTCGACTACTGGAAGTACGACAATTGCTATACGCCTTGCAACGGCGGCGCAGTACAGACGTGCGGCTCGCCTGCTGGGAGCACGCAGACGTGGTACGGCACCATGCGCAATGCCCTCCAGTCCGTCAGCCGGCCCATCCTTTTCTCCATGTGCCAGTGGGGACGGGATAATGTCTGGACCTGGGGCGCTAACTATGGAAATTCGTGGAGAATGTCAACCGACAACTGGAACGACTGGGCCTCGGTCGTCCGGATCGCCTCTGCTGCCGCGGGCATGGCTCAATATGCGGCCCCCGGGGGCTTCAACGACCTCGACATGATGGTAGATCCTCGTCCTGCCTCTCCAAGCCGGTCGGGAAGCTAACTCGGGCGATAGCAAGTCGGCAACGGAAAGCTGACTGCCGCGGAAGAACGCACTCACTTCGGACTCTGGGCTATGGCCAAGTCGCCGATTATCCTCGGCACTGACCTCAGTAAGATTTCGAGCGCAACCTTGGGCATCGTCAAGAACAAGGTAGCAAGGTCTAGCCATAACGTCCACTGAGAAAACCAGACACTGACAGCTCTGTACCCAGGGAATCATCGCTATCAACCAAGACCCGTTGGGCAAGGCGGCCACCTATTTCCAGCCTAAAGGAGCCGCCGCCCCCGTCCCGGGACAGATTTATCCATACTGGGCAGGGCCGCTGACCGACGGCGTAGCAGTCGGCCTAGTGGCGGCCACTGGCGCCCAGACGCTCTCGGTCAACTTCGCAGACGTGCCGGGCCTGGGCTCCGGCATAATGAACTGGGTTGAGTACTACACTGGGAAGACAGGCAGCGGCACCAGCGTGTCGTTCAGTCTCGGCTCGCACGATATGGCCATCCTCAAGGTCACGAAGCCTGGCGGCTCGACTTCCTCGACGCCCTCTTCTGCTGCTGCATCCTCGACGAGGACCACGACGGCGACGGCCCCAGGAAGGACGCAGACTCAATATGGGCAGTGCGGCGGCACAGGCTGGACGGGCCCGATTGTCGTATGTCCAATCTGCCCTGGCGAAAGGGGTTTTGTGAGCTGACAATAAGGTGCAGTGCGAGCCTCCGTACACCTGCAGGTACTCGAATGGTAAGCTAATAAAGGACTGTTCCGATTCTTGACCGCCGACTAACGCTCAACAGACTGGTACTCCCAGTGCCTGTAGGAGGCCCGACGGGCGGCTCTACGCCAACGTGCCATGAAAGAGAGGCTTTGCATGTTCAGCCCTAATGGGGGCCGTCGGTAGTGGCTTGTAGCACAAGGGCTTAAACTGTGCCTAGTCTATGATCCATGGTTGCGCAGCGAAGTGCAGCCCTTCGGGTTAACATGCTCCGCTGTGGCCACAAGCGGAAACAGCAGCCGTGTCTCGGCCAGAATACCTACCTTGTTCATATTGAACCACGAGCCGCGCTTGGCAGAAGCGCGGAAGAATTCGGTAGTGGCGTATGCGGAGTTTGACGGTTTGAGGGAGGCAGGTGTATACCAGGCCTCACTCGTGATCGTTTCGACGCTGGCGGCACAGCGCAAAGAACCCCCTCCTTACCTAGGAACTTGCTACGGGATCGGAAACTTTAATCAGGCATGGCGCAATAATCTTGGCCTGCCCTTGCTGGTTTCTCTTGCCGCCGTCGTCAGCAACAGCAAAATTCGGAGACAAGGCAGGAGCTGAGAGGTCAGATCTTGTACCCGTTGAAGATATTGAAGTAACGCCGTGCTCAACGCAATCTTCTTCCTTGGATTAATCTGCATCCCCCACAGCACCGCAGCCGGATAAAGCGCCAACCAGAAGTCAAACAATGCGGAGCTCGCTGCTGCCGCGATACTAGTCGCAATCAAAACGACGGGGTCCCAGTACCGGGCTTTGATTCCGATCGTCCAAAGAACCCGAGGGGGATCGCACTGCACGTACACGAAGGTGATGCACAGTACGATCAACACGGCATTGACGCCGGCCAGAGCCCAAATGGCTATCTCATGTCTGTGGGACGGGCTGAGGAGGTCTTTGATGAGGATCACGACCGCAAATTTGGGGAATGTGTAGGATAGGATACCCGGGATGAAGAAGACGGTTGTAAGAGGAGGGCGCGTTCGGCTTGCGGAATCGTGAGGGCTGCGACGTGACGGCCCGAGCCGGAGTGTACGGCGACAGTTACTATGAACATATACACGTAACTTAAGGCCTGGGAACGAGGGAGGGGCATCAGTAGAGTACGCATAGGAGGCCAAGCAAGGCACGAGGACTCCTGCATTGCCCCACACCTACTGCACGACACAGCGGCCGCAGCACGGCAGTGTTAACTTGTGGCGCAGCACCTCCCTCTTGGCTTTGCCAACGAATCAGACTTGTCCAAAATCAGACGTTTGTTTGCGCGGGGTTGGGTTTGCAGGCTAGCAGCATTCAAGATATCAAGAAGCAGGACTTCAAGTTTTAGAATTTTGTCAGCTGCCTATATTGTACTGCCGAGGTGAAGTCAGTCTAAGCTACCCTGCGCATCTCCCGCGAGCAGCAAGAAGCCGGGCCTCCAAGTCGGAGGCGCCAGGGTCAAGCTCAAGTCCGGCCAGTCTCGGTATATGAAACTGTTGCAGGGCAACAGAATGAAGAAGGCGTTGTTAGTGTGGGAAAGGTGGGATGCCCTGGCGTGGGGCGCCAGGGAAATGGTCTAGTGGGTAACAGAAGCAGAGTTCGCGTCTTAAGGAATAAAAATGCATTGTTAATGGTAGAAGAACAAATCGTTCGTGAGGATCGCAAGCTGGAAGAAGCGGAAGACGGCAAAGACGCTGGTTTCGTTCAAGCAGCATCTCGTCGGTCAGGAAAGACATAGCGACAGTTTTCCCGGATCCCATTTTTATTTCTGTTCAATCGCAGCAACCATCCATGTTGCGCTGCACTTTTCAATTCTTATTCACATTGGCCGCCGCCGCCACGGTTGGGTCGCAATTGCAGGATCGCGCGAAAGCTGGCTGATCTCCTTCACCCCGCCTCGCGGCGGCTAGAGGCAGCCAATGGCGTTCGCAGGAGACTGCGCGACATCTTTTGATTGGATGTCTCGACCTCGAGCATCCTTGGCCTTGGCATGTGCTCTGAAGGCTTGCTTCTGGTCGTTGAAGGAGTGTTGCGAAGTACGCGACTAAAACTGTAACAAGAACATCGAGATCATTGCAGACATGCACCCTTCCTTCTACCTCCACTCTTTCCAGACTCCCAACTGTCTTCCGTGGATATTACTTTAAGTTCGTGGGACGCAGGAGGGATTTTGACGCCCAGTCCTCTGTAGGATAAGTTGCAAAGATCCGGTACTTCGGAGAGCCGGGACGGGCGCGATGGTGTTTTGGTGTCTCGGAGCAGGACCCGGAGCGTGGGGATGCAGGCGGCGATCATGGTCACTGTCGATTCGGTCACGTCCCAGATGAAAAGGATGACATCGTAGTCTGTCTGGTTGTCAGTCAGGTGTATCGCATGTGCAGCAGTGGTAGGATTGACTTGCATGCGTCTTGCCCGCCAAGGTTTGGCAAATTGACGCACTTTACGATGGTAACAACTCCCGCCCTAGAGAGGGACCAGTGTTAGAGGACGGAAAGAGGTGCTCGGTAGCGACGAGGGTTACTCACACTGCGCCCATACTCATGGCAACCACGACGCCAATCTTTTCCTTGCGTCTCAGTGCGATATTCCACATAAAGGTCCAAGGAAGGATGGCGAGCGTGAAGTCCATTGCGGCCGAGTAGGCTGAGACGGAGAGTTAGCCGTTGCCACGGACAAGGTAATGGGAAGAGGACCAACCGCCGGTGGCGATCCAGATTTTTGATCCCACGCGAGGAGCCCAGCAGGTGCCCGGCAAGTCCATGATCCAGCCCTTGGCTAGCGGCTTGCATTGAATCCACGGGACCATGGCAGCGAAGCCCATGGCGATGTTCATGGATATAATGATGAACCACACAAAGGCCTTGGTCATGCCCGTCGTCAGGCGGAGGAGCGTGAGGGCAAACGCTGTCTTGGTCCACACGGCGGCGGTGATGCTGAGTGTCGCCCGGCTGTAGATGATAACCATGAAGCGAGGGGGGTTATAGATATTGAGGTCCCAATCGTGCATGCCGTAGTTAAAGTCGTTCACCAGAACGGTGGTTGTGGCGTCGGTGGCGACTATGGTACACTGAATACCGGATAGGTACACGAGGCACATGTCAGCACTCTGCAACTCGCAAACAAGCCAAGCACTCGCATCTAACGCACCCAGGCCGCTATCAAGATCCAGTCGTCCCACCACAGGCCACGCCGGATGTTGAGCTTGCAGTAAAGGCGGAGGCCTAAAAACGCCGAGGCCAAGGCGGTCAAGCCCCACGAGACGCCGAGCAGCATCGGGCCCCTGTCGTCATGGGGACGTTCGTCAGAAGACGGCGACGGGCCAGGCGTTGGCATTGTGGAAAAGACGAAAAGAATGGAGACCAAGGAAAAAAGAAAGGCCCCTGCTCATCTTGCCGAAATGCAACATTGGGGTCGACACATCACTTTAAACCAGTTGCCTTGCCAGCCCAGCTCGACCAGCACCACCCAGCAACCCGTCAGGAATCAGGGGATTGTGGCTGCTACATTTTCAGATGAGATGCGCACGAGCTAGGGCGCGTTATAATTTGGACGCGGGAGACATCTCTCAAATTGGCTCGGCGCGCTCCCAATCGGGCCAAGCACACGCTCTGAAGTGGCGACGATCAACTTCGACGAGAGGGGTGGCGGCGCCCAGACTTGTCTGGCTTCAGCGCGTTGAAGCGGCCCGTGCGCTGCAACACCAATCGAAGGTCGACCCTGTCTCCTGGTGTGGGACACTCTAACCCCCTCAAGTCACGATCTGCACTGCCGTATATAATCTACACGTGTATCGCCTTATGGGACAGACCACCAATTGGGGCACTTTTCTGCTGGCCGGCGCCACGGCCAGGGCGCCGCCGCAGCATCAGGTCGGGACGGCGCCGTTTGACCGGCTCTGGAGCATCGTGACCAATAGCGCCGCGTCCGAGTGGGACTGGCCGTCTCCGACTCCGAGCCTCCCGAGTCAGGATGGGCCGCGTGCCCAACGACAACCTCCCGCGCATGGAGGCCGGCGAGACCTACACGGCCCTGGTTGCGCTGACCGTCTTGAGTGTGGGCTTTTGGGGCCATCCACGCGGCCGGCTGGAACCTTGCGTTCCCCAGCCGTGCAGAGCAGACGCTGTGGCGGGTGGCGGGTGGCCATGGCCATGACCGTTGGCGCTGCTGGCGGTGGGGAGACCCCGGGCGGTTCCATGACCAGCTGAAGTCGGAGATCGACCCCTCCACTCTCGCCTGGGAGTTGGGCAGGACGGGAGCCCAAGAGGATTCTGGACGAAGAATATTCCCAGTTTTCAGTGACCCCTTTCATTCTCACTACCCGCAGACCCGACCTCTCCCTCAGCCTCGCACCTGCGTTTCGCTCGTCGTCACAATCACCACTCGCGCATCCCATCAGCTGCCCCGTTGTGCCGGCCTGTTGTGCCGGCCTTCAATCCATTCAAGTCATATCATAGTCCCCTACCGTCAGGGAATAGTGGTTTCCATAATTACCACTCTATTGCGTTTTTGCCTGAGTTCTGAAGCCACTACAATACAACTGGCAGCCTCACTGGGGTTTCTGATGCACCGGATTCAAGTAAGTAGATTGTCTTCCATACACCCTGCTTCTAAATGGGGCCTTCCGAACGCTCTTGATGTTAGCGAACTTGGAAATCGGTCTAATCCTGGTTAGTTAACCTTTCTCCTTTTACTAGTCTGTACAGTTTTTAACTATGCCCGCAGGGCCTCAGTTTCCCGTCGCGAGAGGGCCAATATATACGGAACCGAGTGTTACCTGTCTGCAAATGCATACGGCACCTTCCTCTGGGTTACCGTGATCTGCTATGTGCCTCCACTTAGACCGGTACCTGATTGGGCACTCCGCACGGAAGATGCCGCCATGGGGAACAGGAACACCCTGGAAAACAAGCCAACCTCTCCTGTGCGAGTCAACGTGGCTCGAGCTCGACAACCATCATGAAGTCGGCGGGCGGTGTCGGGGCGATGGATGCCACCAGCAACTGCCGTGTTGGAATACGTCATGTACTCGACACACAAGGCACTGATCACTGACGGGATTCTTGCCTGCAGATCACAGTCACTACGACCTGCTTCTGGGTCTTAAAATTAATCGTATGTTTCTCGTCCATTCCGTTGTATCATGCGTTCTCCTCACGGCCCAAAGCTTCCCACGTTGGCCAGCATCCTCTCGGATACGGCTTCACCCCCATGGACCTTGGACAAGTTCGTCGACCACCTCGTGGCCAACCACTGCCTAGAGACGTTGGAATTCATCCAAAAACAAGCTAAAAAATTGTTAGTGGGTCTTAACACTTACTTAACGATTTGTTGCGTGCAGCTCTACCAAAATCTGTTAGCGTGGAGCATTCGCTATCCTGGAGCTTTCGCTATACACCCACGTTAATCATTTTAGAAATTTCAATTTACACTCAAAGGTAATAAATGTATCGGCGAGGCAAGGGGTGCTAGGGACTCCATGCCGGTTCAATTACCTTTATCAATCCTCCCTCGAATATTATATCGGCCTGCATCCCTCCTCTGCTGTCGTTTAACGTCCTGTCCAAACACCCTAGACGGTCAATCCTCGGATTCCGGTTTTGATCATACGCGGTAAAGGACACCTACGATTCCGCAGCCGACGCCCACCTGGTCTACCCAACCGAAACCTTCACCGTCCACCCTTCTACAGCATGGCGCCGCTCTGCTCTATCGTTGCCGCCACACTCCTCTTTCTCTTAACGGCAAATGCCTACTTTGAGCTCTTGCAACCGCCCTCGCTCGAGGGCGCCAAGCTGAACAAGGATCTAGAAACCAATGGGGCGTGTGGCGGGGGCGTGCCTGACCTTTCGTCGACGACGGACTTCCACGTTGATGGGGACTCAGTTGCAATCTTTCTTGGCCAGCCGCAAGCCAATATCCTGATTGGGGCCACGCTCAACCCGCAGGCCAACGGCGGCTGGGCACAGCTGTACCCACTTGTACAACAGAGGGGCCTGGGCAACTTTTGCCAGCCAGCCGTCACTGCGCCAAAGGAGTAGGTTGGGAAGAAGGGCTTCATCGGGATTGTGTACGAGACGGACGTGCAGCGCTACCAGGTAGGTTTTGACCAGTCTTGACTGCGGCTGCTGATTATTGCTAATTGTGGCTTGCAAAGTGTGCTGCCGTCAACTTCGTTTCGGGCGCGAACCACGTAGTCAGCTCAACTTGCAGCAACGGAACCGGGGTCCACGTGAGCTTTACTACCAATTTGGCCCTCTCAGGTCTGGCAGCCTCCCCCAGCAGCTCCCCCAGCAGCTCGCCCAGCCACTCGGGCGCTTCATCGCTGCGTTTCCGTAGTAGGCTACCGGCTGGGGGCTTTGCGGCTATCGCCGTGATGATTCTGGCAGGAGCTGCGCTGTTCTGATTTCGTTTTGGGGTCGACGCTCTTGGGCTGGTTACTCGTGGTCTTAGGAAATAATAATGTATTGCAGAATGGTAAATTACGGCATCGTCGCGACAGCGCGCGTGCCGCATTACGCTCCCAGACATCAACTGCCAACAAGTGGCGTCAGTTGTTTAGTGATAAGATTCAACTTTGCCATCAGCTGACGCAAACAGATCTTGCAAGGGCGCTGGCTTCTTTTTTGGTTTTGGCTCTCGGGCAGTGGTTGGAGCGCTCGGAGGAAGCGCAGAGGAGCGCCCGGAAAACTCTTGGAGACCGGAGTTCTTCGGGTCCGTAAGCGCGAATGATGAATGGTCCCATCCCCGAGAACAGAACGCTAGCGCGCGATGGAAGTGGTCGCGTCGGAACAAGCGCGCAGGCTTATGGGGTCGCGTGTTGTCCTGAGACACGCAAGCCTGGAGAACGTGGGGGATGCCGTTCGGGTCAACGATCAAGTGGCCACGGTAATAGGCTTGGTCCTAAGCGCCCGTGTTGCCACCCTGCTCTTGTCGATTCATCACAACAGAGAGAGCTAAACCTTTCTATTTATGATGATCCCTGGCTTCCATCATCACTGGATACTGCTTGTAGCAATTGTGCAATGCCGGCACACACATCATCTATAAATTCCTATTGGCTTTGTTCATAATCGATCAACACCAGGCCGAATTTATTGAATTGACTATTGAGGAACGCCCAGAGTCCCTTAAAAAAGAGTAACTATATACAACGATTGGCCCGTTCCTCTGCGCCTCATGCAGGGTTCCGACTCGTTGCTATTAATTTGTAACAGGATAAATGTCACGCAAGAACAAAGTGAAATCGTCGATACAAGGCTGCGGGGCATTCAACGCTGACCGGACGAACATGCCATCCAAACTGTTGTCATTCTCTTCGTCGTATAAAACCTCTTCTCCTTCATCGCCAGCTGCATTGACGATTGTATACCGTTAGCGACAAACTGAAATGCCTGGATTGTTTTCTCACCTTGCATAGAGGCCCGGTATGTCTCTCGCACGTCCTCTAGAAGCCTCAGATCCTAGACAAGAAGTTTCTGGACATAGAAATTCCTGTTGATCAGCGTTTGCGCCCCCTCCGGGTGGCGCCATTTGTAGGCCTTCAAACGTCAGTTGCCTAACCGTATATGTACAGGGCACAAGACTTACCTCCTCTGGGTGTTTGACCCAAAACATCAGCCTCCACGTGTCCCTCTCCATCGTACTCAACCAGACCATTGCAGCGCAGAATGCGTCGGCCCTCTGGCTAGATTCAACCGCTGCCATAGCTGTTCGAAGCATTGGAAGGAGTAATGTTTCGAGCCGGCACACGTACGCCTCGAGAATGAGATCTAGCTGATGGTGCAAAGCTCGGGGTGCGGGTATGGTATTGCGGAATGGGCTGTTTGGGTCCTTGATAGGTAGTCCCTCAGCAGCTTGCCAACCCTTAACGAGAAGCCGGTTCGCAGTCCAGAGCCTGAGAGCACAACTCAAAAGTCGCGATTTCCCAGGCGGCCGCGAGATGATGGCCTTGAGAAGACCATTGCAGTCTGCTTCTTTGGTGCAAAGTCCAATACACGCGGTGACGTACGATGCGATAGTCTTGTCAGCAGGGGGTGACTGTAGATCTAAGCTGAGTGCCTCTGTTCGCAGACATTTCCAGCCTGTCTTGCTCTTGGCCCAGACCGTGGTTTGGTCGTCGCTGCTGGGGTTGAATTTGCGGCAGCGTACTTTGAGGGCGGGCCCGTTGGCGTAGTGACGGACTTTGCAGTCGAATGGGTTTTCTATCCACTCCAGATCTCCCCACTGAAGGCGGGATCGGTACTCCACGCTCTGCCCTAACGAGTTGTTAGGGTATCTATGTTGCATTTGTTCTCAACCACTCACACTTCTTGAAGATCGGATGTTCGGCGAAGGAAATCTTGATACAGAGGTCCGGTGTTCTCTCACACCCTTGACAGAACCAGGTCATCATCTTGCACTATGTAAGGGTCAGCGTGACTCTCAATGCCCCTCTCGACAACAGACCTTCTGGTGGCGTCTTATGCAATGCACGCATCTTATTTCGAGTCCAGACCGCCAGGAGATATCAGAACCGCCTTGGTAGACCCTGATGTCGCTGTTTATCTAGGTGCTGGGCGTGGCCTTGGCTTGGGCAACTTCGACGGTACTCGAATTGGAGAAGTCGCGGGGATCGGTAGCAATGCCGGGCGAAAAGACCCATGCTGTTCGACAGCAGAAGAATTCGCAAGAACTGGAAGAACGGAAGACGAAGCAATATGCTGATCGAGGGCAGTACAGTCAGCCCTGGAGCCGGGTGTCAAGGCAAGAAAGCGGGAATCAAGGGCGGCAAGCTCGTCAAGAAGCTGGAGAGTGTCTGGATTGAAAGGAGGGGAAAGGGGACCATCGTCATGATTGTGGGACGGTGCCCACTCTAGCTCGGTCATGCTGTTGCTGTGTGTAGGCTTTGCACACTCAAGGGTTGATGTGTCGGTGTTGCAAAGGAGACCAGCGCAAGATGGTGCCCCTCCTAGAGAGGAGCATACCCCACTCCAGGGAAGATCTCGCGAACCCAATCAGGCCCATGACATTTGGGTTGCATGCTCCTCTCCATGGAAGATCTCGCGGCCCAATCAGACCTGTGGTTTCGATGCCCGTGAACGCAATATTGGGGCTAAATGCTATCTGACAGGCGGTTTGGCTGGCTGGGCGGCTGACCCCGCCTCAGGCCATCACGTGCCCTTTTGAGTCAGGTTAAGGCCCTCCCCATCAATTCATTCTGAACGCCGCGTCTGATACGACGCCACCAATTCATGTGGAACGAAAGGCACGCAGATGAATGTGGTGATCTTTCGCTAATGGTGATGATGGCGATGTGGGAGCAAGATGTGGGCAGAGGGCTGCCTGCAGAGGCAAAAGTGGTGTGGTGGGCTAGCGCACAGACCAACCCACGCAACAACTTACGCCACCGCCTGGGGCGTCTTCAACACAATCCGCCGGGGACTGGTCACGGTGCCCGTGCAGGCGCTCGAGGCCACGAGTCTCGCCTTTGTGGGCCATCGCTGGGCGCATGGCGGCGCGAGATCGGAACGAACACTCAAGCCCGGCCGCGTTGCGTCCGGCACCATCCTCCGCATCGTGAAGCCCGCGCTCCTCGCCGGAGGCATCGCGGTAGCGGTCGAGGTTCCGGTCGCTGTCGCCCTGTCGCTCCGGGGCGCGAGGTCTTTTGCGCGGTATCTGAGCGATTCGGAGGACGTTGCCGAGGTCACGGCGTACATGTGGCGGACGATCGATTGGTGCTATATATTTTATGCGGCGTCGACGCAGCTGGCGAGCGTTGTGCTGGCGACGAGGCCCAAGTGATCCTCCTTGGCGCACCTGGCGCACACCTGAGGGTTCTTGCCCTGGAAAGCTCTGTGGCCGATCTGCTGGCAGTTGTAGCATTGTTCCGGCCGCATCCGACGTTCGAATACTCCCGTGTATCCTGATTCTCCTCCGGCGTAGAAGAAGCCCTCGTTGAGGAGCTTCCTGGCGTCACCGAGTTTCGTGACATATACCACCATGGACCCATAAGCTTTCGCGGTGTTCCTTCTGCTCAGCCAGGCCATCTTGGCGATCTGCACCTCGTTTTCCTCGCTCAAGGCTTCTGTAGCTCTAGGAAGGACCTTGCATTCGTGGTCAATGACAGCCGTACGATTGACGTTGTCAACTTTGACTGGGTACAGCTGGTCCCGAAGGACTCTTGCACCCGGGGTCTTCTTCGTTTCAATGATGTCCTTGATCTTCTTGACTTCTTCCTCGTTCCTGCGGAGAATGCTAAGACGGTTGTTGTTTCCTCTATCTCTAGTGACGGCAACGCAACGCCACTTGGGCTGGTCGCCAGGCGCTCGCATTTCGTTCTCGGTAAGCTTGCGAAGGGCCACCGGTGTAGCCTCTGGGGTTCACCGGTGAGTGAGGGGCAATGGCGCCCTGGTTGGTGGTCTGTGGCGTCTGCACGTCACCCTCCAAGTCAGCTCATCAAGTCACACATTGAGGGTGGCAGATTGATATTGGCCGCCATCACACTGCGGGGTGGCTCAGCCCCCTCCCTCAACGGCGTCATTTCGGCAACTAAGGAAGTTACTAGCATCTGGTGTCAAACAGAACAGCCAGTCTTGTGCTTTTGCTACTGCTTTTGTCTGTCGTCAGAGCAGCTGAACTCCCCGTCTTAGACAGACAGGTTCTGCAAACGCCGGAAACCTGACCCAATTGGATCTTTTAAACAATGCGACCCTCTCTTCAAGCTTTATGTGACATAGAGAGTTGGCGTAAGAGGATCAAACGGAAGGAGTCAATATGACGAAGAGTGATAATATTTAAAAAAATACATGCCCACTTCACTCTGCACCCTTGTCCAACGGCCAGTACCCTCCAAGCTCCCCAAAGATCTGCTCAAACCCAGGAAGCAGGTCGTCCAATTCACGTGCTTCAATGTCGGGCATATCGGTACACCACTGCGCTGGGTTATCTTTGGGAAGATTCGGAATTTGTTCGTTCTGGATCCACCGGATGCCAACATCGTTGATGCCGGAGTGGTCTTGGTCATTTGGGGCCCGCTTGTAGCTGCGGAAGACACCGCCCTGAACCTCACGGTTCCAACGCATAACCGGAGAGGTCATAGTCTTGAGCAGGCCACCGTGGAGGAAGGCGATGCGGCCGTCGTCCGGATGGTGTTGGGCAAAGGAGTGACCGCAATAGCTGCCTTGATACACTGTGCCGATGCTGGTCAGCCAGCGCTTGGGCCGGCCGTAGCGCGTCTTGAGCGCGTGCCAGGCGAAGCGGAAGGTGTCCTTGTCGCCGAGGAGGAAGTCATCGTAATAGCGGTCGGGATCGTTGTTCATGAAGGCGGCCAGCTTGACGTGGTACCAGAACCGCACCTTGTCAACCAGCAGCTGGCCGCTCTCGAGCTCGAACTCGTCCATCCGGCAATGCGTGTTGGTAATGGCCCACGCGGGATTGGCCGGGCGGGTGCGCGCTTATTCGGGCCAGAAGATGGTTCTGTACTCCCTGTACGTGGGCGACTCCCAGAGTTCCGCGGGGTCAATGACGGGGATGTTGTCGCTGTCGAGTAGCAGAATCTCGGCAAAACGGGAGTTCACAATGGCGACTGTCTTCAGCTGGTAGTTGATGAGGGAGGTGCTAAAGACGGAGTGCATGATGTTGTCCTTGCTTGCCAGGTCGTTGAAGACGGTGTGGGGGTATATCTTGGTGAGTTGCTGCCTCTTGCCGTCGTCCATCTCATCGCCGTAGTAGTGGATCTCGATAGGGACCTTGGAGTTTAGGCGATGGAGGGCGCGGAGGAGGGTCTTGGTGCGCATGAGCGTGTCGCCGTTGCCCGCGAGGAGGACGATGCCTCGGCCGAAGAAGCGAGACGCGACGTCCTTATAAGGGGGGATGTTGCGAACAAAGTCCTGCCATTGACGGCGTCGGAGTTCCACCTCGCTTTCGGGGCGCTCCTTGACGTTCCAGTCCTTGGCGCCATCGAACATGAAGTTGACCTTGTCGTTCGGGGTCCAGTTGCACGTCTTTCTCGCCTCACTGACGCTCAGGCTCGGAAGGGCAACTACCTTGTCGAGGTGTCGGCCCCTGAAAAACTCGGCCGAAGTGAAGCGATGTGCAAAATCAAAGCCTTCAGCGGCTCCGGGATCAAGGTGAAACCCCCCACAACGCGGGACAACGACTCGCCGCTGAATTTACGGCTGTACCAGCCGGCAATCAAAAGAACAGAGGCGATGGCGGCGGCGGTGACGAGGGTTCGCGGAATGCGCCTGAGGGCCATGCTGCCTGTGTGCTGTGGCCAAATGGTGCAAATGGTGCGCTAGGGTGACTTTGTGGACAATTCCCCCCTTTTTTATGTTCGTTACTAGTGCGAAATTTTCGGTGGGTCCCGTATCAAAGTTTACCGCCTGTGGCTTGTCGTGGCTGCTTCACTAGTCGGACCTCTCAATCCCGTCCAACTCAGAGGAATTAGAAAGTCCCGAGCACAAGGCCTTCCTCAAAACCGCGCGTTTTTTGAGACGCATCTTGCGCTTCCCCCAATCCACGGACTGCGATTTGCCTTTAAACCCTGCTCCGGCAGGGTCGCGCGACAAAAGCGGCGAGTTGCTCACCCCAGCTCACCCGGCTCACTCGGATTGGCGGGAGAGCCGGAGCCATGCGCGCAAGAGTGCCATATTCCCACCACCATCGCCAACGTGATAAGCAACAACAATTAAACTTGATTCACCGGTCGGCAAAGGATTACCTGGAGAAGAACTACAAGTTTCGACGTCAGCCAGCTGGGCCCGCTTAAGGGCATAGCGAGATTGTCAGACGCTCGACTGATGCGATGTCCTTAATTCTAAGACGCAACATCGGGTCTTTGAGAGGGAGGGGGACACGCCGCTCATATACTGCCGAGGACCAGGTAGTGCCAGGAATTATGGTAGCAAATTAGAAACATAATGTTCGGAGATAGAGATATGTCCGGTTATTGCCTCGGAGGCCTGAGCAACGGGTTAACAAAGGCGACTAGTGACGTTGGGGGATTACTCAGATCCCCCGTCAGAGGTTGACGGTTCGTTGGAGGATGGCAACTTTGGCAAGAGAGGGATTAACGTACATGATAAGCGAGAGCACCAGATAGTTAAGTAGAACTTATCGAAGGTTTGTTTTGCTTGTAATTGTCCTCGATTCGCGGCGCGCGCGGTGGAGCGCGCCAGCAGGCGGGTGTTGGACAGCAACAGTGATAGGCTCGAATAGGCATAGACCAACTGGATGATACTGCATCAATTGAGGCACAAGATGAAGCTTGGATTACCTGTCTGAATAAAATGTATTCTGTGTGTGTCACTTGGAAAAATCCGAGGGCTTCGGGAACTTCGCTAGACCCCCCGGGCAGTGGCTGGTCGTCGGCTCTGTCGGTCGGCGCGGTGTCTTGTGGCTTAGACGTTGATGTCGAATGCCATCGCCAAGCTTCGCTTCACGCCTGCCGGGACATGAGTTAGAGTTGGAGCTCGACTGTTGCCTGGTTTTAGCTTACCTCAGCTCGCCATCCGAACCCCTAGCAGCCTAGCTCACCCCGCTCGGTTTTACAAGCGGAACATCCGGAGAATGAATTGGTTCAGGCCCTAAATCTGGCACCGTTGAACGGAGCGGCATTTTGGCGCCCGGACTCGGCGATCGGGGACATCGCTTGTGATGCCTAATTGGGCATGGATGCTCAAGTCGACACTCAATCCGGGCCTCATCTTGCATCCACCCTCCACCCTAAACCTTCTTCCACAAATCTGGCCTGGCCCTTCAGCAGTTATTTGAACGGTCGCATCGGTTTCCTTGCAGTGGTCGAATAATTCATCCAGGGTTGAAGGCTTAGATATCCCATCCTATAGGTAAAAAATTGGCTCAAGTAGGAGTCAGGGCGGTTATTAGAAGCCCGAGACCTAACGTAATGACTCGTACCGCGCCCTGATACCGAATATTATTCGCACTACCTTGAATTGACTAACTAGCCAGCGTGATATTGAGACCGCACCTTAACGTAGGTGTATAGCGAAAGCTCCAGGATAGCGAAAGCTCCACGAAATCGTACCATCGCAACAAAATCCACATTCATTCTACCAAAACCGCTCGAAACAAATGAAACTACTCGGAATCGTCTTCTTCAGACGTCTCTACAACTACCTGACAGGTACGCGCATTATGGCCAGGTTCGCCGCAGTTGCCACAACGCCGCGCACGCGTCTCGACCCTTGGCTTCCGACCACTACCCGCCTATGTTTCCTCCTTGATCTACACCTCAACGTCTCTCTCTCCCTGCAAATCCTGTGCGTTCTGTACAGAAAGCGATCCTCCTTGTCGGAGCCGTTGTTTCTTAGCTCTCCGACGCTTGCTAAGTGCCTCATTTGCTGCTCGGAGGCTCTGGATCTCTGCCTTCAACAATGCCAACTGATGCATGACCCTAGACGTCCCTTTCGCAAACATATCGACCGCCCTTAAAATCTCAGTTGGAGAGCTATTTTGATGCCGGGCAATTCGATTCTTGATAAGGGTGGACTGCGACGACGCTTCGATTGGGTTGTTCGGGGTCTTGGAAACCTAGGCGTAGGCACTGCCGGGCTGCGAGTTCGAGGGCGTTGGCGTCTTTAGACGGATGTCGAGCTGGGAGATCACCTTCTCGGGGTCAAAAGGAATAATTCTAGCACTTCGAAAACCTCCTTGAATATTTTCGGGGGTTAGGGCGGCCTAGAAAGCGGCGTAGAACGCGGGAAAGAAGTCCTCCTTGGTTATATAGGTTATACTCGCCCGCATCATCTCCTCGATCTGCTTGCCATATGCCGTCTTGAGCGGGCTAAAGCACCCAACATCGAGTGGCTGGAGGATGTGAGACGAGTGGGGAGGCATGCAGAGCGTGATGATGTTGTTCTCCTTGCAGTAGAGCTCAAAGTCAGTCGAGTGGTGGCTGTCGTGGCCGTCGAGGACAAGGAGGCGATAAACCCCGACTGTTCGAGCTTTGGTATGCTTGTCGAAATGCTGAATCCATTCTAGGCCTCTTTCGTTGGTTGTCCAACCGTTTTCAGATGTCGCGATGACCCAGTCGTTCGGCAATGGGCTGTTCTCGTACCAAGAAGAGAGGTGATACCTGCCCTTGACGATGATGAACGGCGGGATCGCCCAGCCAGTCGCATTGACGCCCTAAATCACCGTTGCCCATTCGCGATTGCCAGGCTGCTTTAACTTTGCCCTGCCACGCCGTTCGGAGCTTGTGACAACCATTGTAGTCGAGATGACGCCCATCTGAAACCCGGTCTCGTCGAAGTTGTAGATATCGGCCTCCTGGATGCCATACTTCGCGATTGTGTTCCGTACAAGCGCAAAACCAGCCGCGAATGATCTCTGAATCTTCGCATTTGGCCCTCTGGTAGTCGTATTTCCGATTGAAACGCGTGGTGAGCTCCGGGTGCCGTTTGACAAACTTTGTTGCCCAACGCGTTCCGACGCGTCCCGCGTCGCGTTCGGCAAGCAGTCGATTGGCCATGTCTTCCACACCAGACAAGCGGGGAGGAAATCCTTTGGCATCCAGATCGAGGATATATTGAACAATGACAGATTCCTCTAAATCGGTCAATTTCCGAGAGTTGGCTGGAATGTCGCGCCGTGACTGCTGACCGCGTCGACGGCGGCTTAACTTCGTATGATGGACGGCGTAGATTTCGGCTGCAGCCCTGAGGCTTAGCTTCGGGTCTTTCTCAAGAGCTTGGAGTGCTAAGATTATCTGGTCTTCGTCATTTTTGTGATGCATGTTGGGTTGCAAAGAAAATGCATATATGATGAAGATGTTCCAGGAGCAAAGTGGAGTGGAGCTTTCGCTATCCTGGAGCTTTCGCTATACACCTACGTTAGTAATTTTAGAGTATTTACTAATAAATCAGCGGTAAAATCCTAAAAACCTAAAGAAGACTAAGATATTATATATATTACTTAAAAGCGGCCATTCTACAATAGTAGCAATATATTTAGGTTCTATCGCGATGCCCTAGTCGGAAACTATATATCCTAGGAATAAAACTTCCTTGATATAGAAGCGGTACTTTTTCAGGTTAACGTAAAGGTTAGCATTTCGTAACTACTAGAGGATATCCTTAATATACTATTTATAAATATTAAAGTCTTTATTAAAAATGAAGATATCGTTAAAGTAGATAATATAGGTTATATCTACTAGACTAGCTAGGGTATTATTAATATAAGTTTAGAAAGTTATAGAAGTATTAGCTAGACCTATAGGTATAATAAAGAATTCGAAGTACCTATAACGACTATAAAAAGCTATCTTCTATTTATCTCCTATATACAACTAGATCTAATAGTAAATATCTTTAAAGTCGAGTTTAGTAAAAATCCTTATAGATAATAAATGGTCTAGGATTTCTCTAATAAATAGGAAAGGTATTTAGTTCTTATATATACCTCAATTTAACCTAACGTAGGTGTATAGCGAAAGTTACATACATGCGAAAGTTACACTAAACTACACCAATGCGACATCTCACTTCTACACTTACTTCCTCCACAACCTAACATGCCTCAGAAAAATGACGAAAGCCAAGTTATCTTGGCCCTCCAGGCTCTTGAGAATGATCCCAAATTAAGTCTTAGAGCTGCAGCTCGGATCTTTTCTGTGGACCCAATGAAGCTAAGCCGCCGTCGACGCGGTCAGCAGTCACGACGCGACATTCCAGCCAACTCTCGGAAATTGACCGATTTAGAGGAATCTGTCATTATTCAGTATATCCTCGACCTAGATGCCAAAGGATTTCCTCCCCGTTTGTCTGGTGTGGAAGATATGGCCAATCGACTGCTTGCCGAACGCGATGCGGAACGCGTTGGAACGCGTTGGGCTTCAACCTTTGTTAAACGGCACGTAGAGGTCAACACGCGTTTCAATCGGAAATACGACTACCAGAGGGCCCAATGCGAAGATCCAGAGATTATTCGCGGCTGGTTTGCGCTTGTGCGGAACACAATCGCGAAGTACGGCATCCAGGAGGCGGATATCTACAACTTTGACGAGACTGGGTTTCAGATGGGCGTTATCTCGACTGCAATGGTTATTACAAGCTCCGAACGGCGTGGCAGGGCAAAGTCGAAGCAGCCTGGCAATCGCGAGTGGACAACAGTAGTCCAGGGTGTCAATGCTACTGGCTGGGCGATCCCGCCGTTCATCATCGTCAAGGGCAAGCACCACCTCTCCTCTTGGTATGAGAATAGCCCATTGCCAAAAGACTGGGTCATCGCGACATCCGAAAACGGTTGGACAACGAACGAGAGAGGTCTAGAATGGATCCAGCACTTCGACAAGCATACCAAAGCTCGAAAAGTCGGGGTTTATCGCCTCCTCATCCTCGACGGCCACGACAGCCACCACTCGACCGCCTTCGAGCTCTACTACAAGGAGAACAACATCATTACACTCTACATGCCTCCCCACTCGTCTCACATTCCAGCCGCTCGATGTTGGATGTTTTAGCCCGCTCAAGACGGCATATGGCAAGCAGATCGAGGGGATGATACGGGCAAGTATTACCCACATCACCAAGGAGGACTTCTTTCCCGCGTTCTACGCCGCTTTCCAGGCCGCCCTGACCCCTGAAAATATCCAAGGAGGTTTTCGAGGTACTAGACTTGTTCTTTTCGATCCTGAGAAGGTGATGTCCCAGTTCGACATCCGTCTAAAGACTCCAACACCATCGAGCTCGCGGCCTAGCAGTGCCCACGCCTAGGTTTCCAAGACCCCGAACAACCCAATGGAAGCCTCCTCGCAGTCCACCCTTATCAAAAATCGAATTACCCGGCATCAAGATAGCTCTCCAACTGAGATTTTGAGGGCGGTTGATATATTTGCAAAAGGACATCCAAGGTCATGCATCAGTTGGCATTGTTGCGGGCAGAGAACCAGAGCCTCCGAGCCGCAAATGAGGCGCTGAGCAAACGCCGGAGGGCTAAAAAACAACGGCTACGACAAGGAGGATCGCTTTCTATACAGGATGCACAGGATCTACAGGGTCAGAGAGAGGTTGAGGTACAGCTAAAGGAGGAAACGCAGGCGGGTAGTGGTCGGAAGCCGAGAATTGAGACGCGTGCGCGGCGTTGTGGCAACTGCGGTGAACCAGGTCACAATGCGCGTACCTGTCAGATAGTTGTGGAAACGTCGGAGGAAGACGATTCCGAGTAGTTTCATTTGTTTTGAGCTGGTTCGGTGGAATTCATACAGATTTAGTTGAGAGGGTGTGGTTTAGTGTAACTTTCGCGTGTATGTAACTTTCGCTATACACCTACGTTATAATAGTCGATAACTAGATATAGTAGTCCCTCCTTTTTAGGTATAAATATAAGGGGAGCGCCTATTAAGCTAGTAGAGAGCTGAATCTATCCTTTCTTAAGAGCGCTAGCTAACTATTTATAGAAGGTTTAGAGTTCCGTTAAACTAAAGGGGTAGATTAGTCCCTAAAGTAGAATAAACCTAGGTTCGAAGTCAATAGTATATTCAAAGAGTATATATTTTAGAAAAGGTTATTAAAAGGAGAAGGCAAAGATATCCTTATATATTTAGTAGTAGCTCGGCAAGCCTAGGGTAAGATTTAGTTCTAATATAGGTATAGGGATTGTAGATATAATGGTAATAATGAGGAAAGTATTGTCTAGCCAATCTTACTTAGGTTCGACTTGGATACCGTTTGTAAATGTCGTATAAAGGTACTACTAGATTCGATCTAGAAACTCGAATTAAGGTTTGGCAAGGTCTATCTATAAAAGTCCTAATAGGATAGTAAAGGGTTTAATATCAGCGATGATAAAGTAAACGATAAAGGACTAAGCTATTCCTTTACTATCTATAAATACGATTTCCAAGAGATAGAAGCTATAAATATAAATAAGGCTATTACTAACTATAACAAGGCTAGGTATAAGCTTAAGATAGTAGAGTCGATAGTATAGCGGAAGTAAATAGTAATTAATTAAATTATAATCGCTACTAGTATCGAGTATTATAGTAGAATCGACTAGATACTTATTATACTAGACTTTAGTTAATACTTCGAAGTGCCGAGGTAGGGTAGTAGTAGGATCTCCAAAGTAGGTAATAGCTCCTATAATATAGTTAATAGGAAGGGAAATCGTATTACTAGTAGTAGTAGGAGAGTTATTTGATATCTTATCTTTCTTTAAATAGTTAGACGAAATATAACTAAGTTCTCTACATATAAAATAGCAAACCTCCCTCTATCGAATTATTTACTAGTTACTTCCGTTTTGTTTAGGGTAGTTGTATTTAATATATCTAATCTATTAATAGTGGAAATAAGTTCGAGTTTCTTTAGTAATACTATTAGTACTTATAGGCGATATAGTAGATAATAAACTAGTATCGGCTTGAGGGTTACGATAAGTTGTTAGAGGCTGGTATCACGACCTGACCATATAAAGCGGCTGCGGGGCTAAGGAGCTATATGTAGGAAGCGGGAAGACCCGCTAGCCAATCGTTTAACTAGCTAATTAGGGAAGGATCGATGATGGGAATATCGATCTAGGAATAATACCTATGGGATCGAAGAACTCGAGGTTCGATCCTATAGATCTAGTTAGGATCGAGGGCAATAAAGATCGATCCTGGGATATAGGGACTTTGGGACAAAGAAGTCATTATATATATATACTAGTTAGTTAGTCACTCGTTAAAGAAGCTTAGGAGCTTCCTTAGTAAGTAATTATAGTTTGGACTTTACTAGTTTATTAAGACTAGATTAGTATTTTTTATTGTAGACCTTTTGGTTCTATCGAATCTCTATACTTGACTAGGCATTACCTCTAGGACCCTTTCAGAAGTGGGTCAGGGCGAACGATTCGTTATAGCTAGTTAATAGATAGCTAGGACCTACCTTTATCTTGGATCGCCTGCTAAAGACTGTCTTCGATAAGCTATACATTGCTTACTAGCTGCTAGTAGATAGTCGGAATAGTAGCTTAGATATATAGGAGTTTAGTAATCTTAGGGTAGAATTTTAGTAGAAGGGTAATGATTTGCTAGTAGTTAGACTACTAATAGAGTGGGTTAGTAGTAATAGTAGTATAGTATTTAATAAGTTAGAGATTAACTCGTTAGCGCCCTAAATAAGGTTATTTAGCTTTTTTATAACTTCTAATATATATGTCTTAAAGTCCGAAAGCTAATTCTAAAGGAAGTTAATAAAATTATCCTAGGTAATATTAATAGAAATATTAGGATTAGTCTCCTTTTTACTTGCAGTATACTTAACCTATACGTCCTTTAAGATACCTTTAAAACAACTTATAGCGTAAATAATAGGGTCAATATATATGCTTATTAATTGGAAGATCGCTTTACAATTAAAGATGAAATTGTATAGCGAGGTAGAACTCTTCCTACTATAAGAAGAGGTCGGGAGAATAGGCGATTTCTATAATAGAATGAAAGATAAGGTAGCGATAGCCTTGCTTAGAAGCTATACCATTGAAGCCGTAGAAGTCGAGAAGGGAGATAGATTTTCGTTAGTATAAAGGTCTCTAAATTATATTATATAATCTATAACCTATACGATATAGGGTATAACTTAAGTCTTGATATTAGTACTAAGCTAGTATTGAAGTTACTCTAGCTCTATTTTCTTATTTTATAAAGCGAGAGCCTACTAGGTAGGATGAATTTGCTAATCTAGGTCCTATTCCTCCTATGTTAAGCCCGACTACTAGGGTAGTAGAAAGACCTCGGATATAGGAGTCGAAATATCTAATCTAAGCTATAAAGGAGTATCTTCTCTTCCTCCTAAAGGCTTAGGGTTCGAATCATCTCTAATAGTTCCCAATTAGCTTTAACAAACCGACTAGGTATATATCTAACAGTCGAATAAGTTCCTCCTAGCTAGGAAGTTAAGGGGTTTAGCGATAGAACGGGGTACTTAGAAGCGGCGCTTATAGTAGTATAGCGACGAAGTATCGGAGCTATTGCATTACCTTTAATAGTCTAACTACCTAATTAAAAGAGTTTAATGTATAAAGCCTTTTCTTAACTTTATAGAAGTAATAGATAGAGTAAAGAGGGTTTAATAATAGTACTAGTCTAATTCTAAGAATTTTAATAGTATAATTATTAAACTCTAGCTTCTTCTAAGCTACTTCTAAACTACTCCTTTCTTTATACCTTATAAGTAACTTCGGTCTTCCCCTCTCGTTCAATCTGAACTTTTCCTAGATAATCTATCTAAGCTTAATTCTATATACTTTACGGAATCATCTATACCCTCTATATCTTTATTCTATACCCTTTTCTAAGTCCAAGCGCTACCTAAGCTATCTAAGAGCCAACTTGTCCTTACCTACTCTTTCGCATCTTCTAACATTTCTTCAATCTTATTCCTTCAATACTATCGTTAAGCTCGGAAGTTGCTTTGACCTTGCTCTAACCTCGTTCCGATATTGTATATACCGCTTTATAGTTGTAACGTTCCTCTTGTATATAGCCTTGCTTATCTGCCTAAGTGTGAAGGTCAATTTGCTCCGAACTGACTTGATCCTACGATAGCTCCAGAGCTACTCTTCCAGCGCGATTCTGACAATCCGGCGCTGCCGATCCTGATATATAATACCTATCGTCGATAAGAATATCTTAGAGGGTATATAAGCAGTCTTCTATTTGTCGGTAGTATTGGATCTATACCTTCATTGTAAGATAGCAGGCGATGCTATAAAGTAAAAGGCGCTAGAAATAATCTCGCTAACCAGGCAGATTATATCGGACATTGGGCACTACCATCGCAGAAGCATGCTCGAAACATAGGGGATGGCGGTAAACGTAGAAGTAGCCCCACCTCGGCGGATCTTATTGCTCTAGACGGCATTTAGTACTATTTCGACCCGAGCTATTAAGAGGATACCCCGTACTATATCCTTGTAAAAGCGGCTAGTAGTTAGCTAATGCCTTCTATAAAGCGCAATGCATTTGTATAAGTTACAAGCCTACCTATAGGCGACGACGCGTTTCAGCTCAATCATTCCTATACTATATATATTAACTAAGGTCCTATAGGCCAGCTTAGTCCTAGCCCCCGAGTACAACCTGAATATCTATATAGATTTCCTTTAGTCTTAAGGTTATAAAGTAGCTATTTATAGCAAGTGTAGAAAATCGAAAGAGAGCCTATATAGATAACTTCTTATAAGAGTACTATCCTAATAAGAAGATTAAGTCGAGGGGTAGACTTTACAAGCCGTCGAACTTCCTACCTAAGTTCTAAGACAATCTATCTAAGGTTCTGCTTACACATTGCATACTATAAGAACTTAACTAGTAGAATACCGCTTAGCCCCCTTATAGACCTCATATATATAGATCGTGCTCGTTTCGTAAAATATAGCGGCTTAGATCTTCGCCATCTTTAAGGGATATGCCTACAATATATTAACTAGGAACGGACACTGACTTTCTATCTTAGTACTATAAATCGAAAGGCGCTATATATACTATAGCGTCTAGCTACTCTATATCTTCAAGCTAATAAACTAAGTCGATAAAATCGATAGAGGTGACGGATGTTTCTTCTAATACCAAGTAGACATTAGCGTATAATAATACCTTTGAATAGTATATAATTGACAACTCTATCTATCCTCTATTTTACAACTTCTCCGATAACTACCTGACTTTAAAACCGAATAATCTTAGCGAGGATTGTCCATTCCTTTCGATAAGTAGACTATCCCTTTCCCTATTACTCTTTATAGAAACTGCATTTGAGGACTTCCAATGGAAGAATTGAACTATATCCGAAAGTACTATAAAGCGCAATGTAATCCTAATTATTACTAGCAACTCCGATATTCCAAATGAAAGAGACCTCTATTTTACTAATATTAAATCGATAACTAGAGGACCTATTATCAAAGCTATACCTGATTTCTTCGACGGAGCTCGGGCGGGAGATATCTATAATAAATTTAGAAATACTAACGAAGAAGGCAACCTAAATAAGCTAATTATCCCTATAAAGTATATAAATGCTCTAATAGTATCGAACTTCTTCCTTAAGACTAAGGCTCCTAGGGGTAGCGCCGACATTATACTACGATAGGTATTATACAACGGTATAATCGGCGCCTATACGATATATGCCTTATAGAACTATAGTACGGAGGAGCCCCCCTCCGACGGCAATATGTATACTTATAGCTCGACCTACCACGCTAGTATAGGTATGCTCTAGCTATATATATACTATATCACGCCGCTGACTACTCCTAGGGGGTAGCCCAAGTACTATATAACTTAGCTTAATAGTTATACAATGACAGATAAGTAGGAGAGATTTATCGAAGGAGCAATGGTATTTAGGAATACATAGGACTCGGCGCAAAGGCACTACGGTAGCTTTATCTAGGCAGCAAATGCAAAAGTACACTAGTCTAATATAGAGGCACTACCCAAAGTAGAAATTACAATTGCTATAGTAGAATAATATAAGGAGTCAACTAATAAATTCATAGATTATAAGGATTATCCCCAATTACAAGCTATCAGTACCAAAGATCTCGCTATACCTAGGGACGCCGAGAAAGAGCCGGCTCTTCTATAGTACCTATATATAAAGGACGAAGAGCCTAGCTAGGAGTCTACATCTCTTAGTACCAAACCAGCTATAAGCCTCGCTACGAGCTTTATATCAAGCTTCAACATACCAAGCTAGACTAGTTCGAAGTAGACCAGAGCCCCCTACAGTCCCCTATCGAATTCCTAGCCATACAAGAAACACGTCTCAACAAGGAGGACACGCTAGAGCGCATCTCGACAAGCGGTAGGGTCCTCTATACAGGCCTTAACGTCTACAGGGTCTACTATACCGCCGCCGGCATTAACTAAAGAATACTAGACGTAGAGTGAGACACAACACTATTGGTACCATTTAAACGAGAATAGGAGTTGCGTCTGGAACAATGGGAAGTAGTGCTGACGCTATAGACTTTTATTGTCTTGAATAATCTCTTCCTCCGAGTGTTCCTGTCCTCATGAATTATTGCGTGATGACTGCCGCATTGCGACCCCGCTCTCACCTTGCCATGAATGCACACTCACCGGGGCGCGCCGAACGAACCATGACACAGTTACGGCATTTTAATCCCGTCAACTTCTTAACCCTCCCTCAAGCCCACTTCCCCAACAGTGCCATCAGTCCCGCGCCTAGGCACATGCAACCAAACGCACCTAGAGTCATGCTGCCGCTGCTCCGTCGCATCTCCGCATTCAGGATGAACTCGTGAGCCATGAGCTCGACAAGACCAGTATAAATGAGAATCCCGGCGGAGATGGCGTCGAGCACACCGTAGACTGTCAGTGCCGTGCTGCTACCAGGCTCTAGGGTATTTCTCACGCCGAGCCTTGCGGCGATTTTCAACTACCTGGGCCTCGGCCCGACCAACTGCGACCTGGGCCTTGTGGATCTGTTCAATGTTGACGAACCGTTAGTTGGGGTCTGGAACTACCCTCTTCCGTTTGACTGTAGTTATACCCTCTAGCCGGACCTTCAGAACCTCAATTTTCTATACCTGTAAAGACAATTGGTACGAGATGCGGCCGGCGGATTCCCGGGCCCGGCACCGGTACGTCGACGCCGCTCGCAACGGGTATGGCGGGGACCTCCAACGGCAGATCGACGAGCAGAACGCCAGAATTGCAACGCGGCTGCCGCGCGCTCTGGACCACGATTTCGAGCCAGGTCGGCCCGTACCAAAGCGTATACGATTCTCTCTGCCTACATTGCGAAGCGAGAAGGACGAGCTGGATAATCTTACGCGGGAGTTAGCGAAGCTCAGCCTCCGCGACCTGAATGGGGTGTCGGGCAGGCGCCGCTGCAGCCGCTGTGGGCAGAAGGTGTGATATTGGAGGGATAGGCCACAACGCGTTTAGGGAGGGGCAGGCGGTAGGGCAGGCGGCAACGGCGTTGGTGGAACGTTCAAACCGAGCATAGCGGCACCGGTACGGGCACCCAGGACAATTGAATTTTCAGTGCATCGACTCCCCAACAAAGTTTCTATGTGTCCATCCCCAATGCTTCTATATAGGTGAACAACCAAAGGCTGCGGAACTAGTGATCGTGCTTGCTTCTGGGAGGTGGGCCAAAGGAAGATATAGATGGCTATCTCATGTCACGTATTGCACGGCGCCAGAGACGAGTTACTATAAGTTGGCACCCCGGCGGTACTTCGGTCTACGCTCCGGCATCTCCGTACTGCCGAGCACTCGACACACGCGCGGAGTCTGCGAGATGGTGCAGACTCGAGAGCGTAATAGCATTGAAATGTAGGCTGAACACAAACCAAAAACGGAAAGGGTTTCCCTCGGATTAAGTTTTGAACGAACATGAATGGAATTGTGGCCGGAAAGCAGATGAGATTGAAAGTTGCGGTCCCAACCACAGCAAAACGAGTAGTTGTAGTCGCAGTATTGGTGGCATGAGCACTCGTTGAGAATTATCTTGAGACTCGTCAGGGCCGCCAGCGACGTCGCCGTCAGCGCATGCAGTGGCAGAAGGGGCTCCGGATCGGCAGGGGCATAGCGGATGATGAATTGGCTGGCCGAGTAGAGAAGAGCGGCGGCCTCAGTGTAAATTAGGCGGCAGGACAGGAGCAAGCCGTGGAAGGTGCTCGGCTTGGGTGCCTCTAAAGAAACGGTGCGGCCATGCAGGTCGAATCGATGCGGGCAGCTGTCTATGAACGAAGTCGGGCACCCCCCATTCCGATCACCCCACTTTCCGATCACTTGGCAATCTTGGCCCCTAAACCACCCCTTTTTTCCCACCCCTATATACTCTAGCTAGTTTAACTAACTACAATACATGAAGCATCTGAATCTGAACTTTCTGACCCGCTCTCTTCAGCTATAGAGTTGTCTATACGGCCTGCTTCAATCTGGGCTTTGTGGACCTGTTCAATTGAAGCGAACTGGGTGTTGGGATCTGGGACTACCTTCTTCCTTTTGGTCTTAACTGTGGCCTCTAATTTAGCTTTGAGGACCTCGTTTTCTTGTTGCAACCGAGCCAATTCGAAGTCCTTCTCGTCAAAAGCCTTCTCAACCTTCCTAAATAATAGCCGTCGTGTTGAGAGATCCTGCCGTCGGATGGCCAGGTTGTTGAGGTGGTCCCGGAGGACTGTCTTCTTCCGTGGGGTTGTAAATTCGACTTCTTTGGCCTCAACAACTAGCTGAGGAGGTTGCTGGGATATTGGAGTCTGTAGTGGATGTCGTTGTTTATCAAGGTTGAGCCTCTGGTTCGAATTCTCCAGCAAAAGACGGCTCATAAGAGGTTTGGCGATATTGACTGGCCACAACCCGCCTGCCCTCTACCCAGACTTGATGTTGTGAGCTGTGATGGCTTGTTTCCGAGCCTGGAGGATGTATTTTAACATCAACTGCTTGCCAACGACTGTCGATTCCGACCAGCTATTCATCTGGTTGAGGAGCTTGCGGTAGGTGTGTTTTAGGGGAGAGAACATAGATAAATCTAACGGCTGGAGAACGTGGGAGGTATGAGCTGGTAAAAAGAGTAACTGGATATTGTTGTCGAAGCAATGCCATAATAAACTCGGTAGTTGTTATGGCTGTCGTGGCCGTCCAAGATTAAGAGTCGTCTTTGGGAGGGGTTTTGCGGCCGGGTCCGAGGGATAAATACCCGTTGAAGCCATTCCAACGCTACCACCCTATTTATCCAACCTTTTTTAGTTGTAGTGAATAACTAGTCCTCCAATCCATCCTTTTCCACCGGGAACCATTGTTGTGAACACTCTTGCCCCTGAAAATGACAG